>OW569419.2:36496952-37825538 GCA_937662695.2 Halyzia sedecimguttata
CTGCCTGATGAAGAATCTGGGGTCAAATTTGATTCTGTCCGCTGGCCGGCCACCGTTGCCACGATAACTTGAGAACGGAACGAAATATCGAATTGAAATATTTTGGGTAGCTGGCGCGTCCTAATGCGACGGACAAGTTCATTAATGGGCATAATCGGCCTAATGGTTTCCGAGTACTAATTTTTTATCAACCGTTACCAATCGGATCGAATTGAAACTGGGTGAGTGGTTGTAGAAAGTAAACATGGACACTAATGTGCAATTTTGTAAGGTTCGTATCATTAGAAAATTCTAAAAAAAATATTAAAAAATATTATTCATCTCACGTTAACTTGAGAACAGAAAAAGATAGCGGCTTGAAATTTTCAGGATATGATGAACATATATGCAAAATTATTATCTATATCACAATAACTTGAGAATAGAAAGAGATAGGGAATTGAAATTTTTAGGGAAGGTTTCCCATCCGAATGTGACATTTGAGTTATAGGCATAATCAGACAAACGGTTTTGGAGTTACGCTAATTTGAAAATCAAGACTGTACAATAAACGTCCTATAGAACATGCGTGTAAAAGCTCCTGACTTCACGTCAGTGCTTTTTTTTTAATATTTGGTTTTCTCAATTCGCTAAAATTCAAGGTACGTTGAGTGGGTGCATTTCATTATAATGTATGTATCCACAGATTCTGACAATATAATACATAGTTTATTTATTTATTTATTTATTTATTTGTAACCAGGAATCCCAACAGAAAAAATCCAATTACAGGGATTCACAATATTTACAGTGAATGCATAATTAAAATCAAGTGTGACACTGCCAGTCCATAAAATACACAATTTTACAAAGCAATATATGTGAAACATAAGCGGAAAAGATGAACAGAGAAAAAGAAAAACATTCAATAATTAAAAAAAAAAAAAAAAATTCCTCAATTACCATAAGATTCTAAAAGGTATAAAATGACATATTTCCGGTAGACGAAGAAAGTGGTGTTAAATATGTCTGTGTTGGTAAAATGCCAGTTGAACAAACGCATGAGTCTCAGGAAAACAGAATGATAATGTAGAAGTGTTCTAGCTCTGGGAACACAAAAGAGTGCTCCCCGACGGGTTGGATAGTAAGGAATATTAAAATTAATGTAGTTAATCAGTGGAAAATCAAAGAAACTATTCACTATTCTATATAAGAAAACCGCGTCGAAGAGAACCCTCCTGTGCTCCAAGCTTAACATTTTATGCTTGCGCAGAAAACTCGTATACTCGCATTTCGGGATCCTACAACGGTAACTTAAGTTCTTGACGAACTTCCTTTGAACCTTTTCAATCCTGTCAACATACTTGTGGTAATATGGGGTCCATACAGGCGTGAGATATTCAAGGTGGACTCTGACCAGCGAATAATATAAAACCTTTAGGGAATTCACATTTTTGAAATCCTTCGTGATGCGTAGTATGAATCCTAGCATCTTGAATGCCTTGGAAACAATTTGGTCAATATGAATTTGAAATGATAATTTATAGTCTAACAATACACCGAGATCCCTTATCTGGTCCACCCTTGAAATCACAAGCCCACCAACAGAAAGATCAGAAACAAGAATTCCAACGTTTTTGGTGAAAGTGATATGTTGGCATTTATCAACATTTAATTTGAAGTGACGCTCGGTACAAAACCTATATAATCGATCTAAGTCCTCTTGGAACATCTGAAAATCATGAACAGTTCGAATAGCGCTATAAATTTTGAGGTCATCCGCGTATAATTCGTGTTTTGTGTACTGAAAACATTCATAAATATCATTGATATATATAGAGAACAACAGGGGACCAAGATGTGACCCCTGAGGTACCCCAGAAGTCACGATAACACATTCCGAAGACGCTCCACCCACAGCCACGTACTGTAAGCGATCTGTTAAATAGGATTCCAGCCATCGCAGTAATCCACCCACTACACCGAAATCAGCCAACACTCTTATCAGAGTTGAATGATGTACCTTATCGAACGCCTTAGCCATATCTGTGTACACTGCATCTACTTGTATACCTTCGTCAAAATTCTCACTAATGAAATTCAAATAAGGAGTTAAATTCGTCAACGCCGAGCGTTCCTTAAAAAAACCATGTTGATGCAGATTTAATCCTGACTTGGAGAGATGAAAGAAAATGTCCGTTATTATAGATTCAAACAATTTACCAAAATGACATAGAATGGACACAGGCCTGTAATTCTCAACTTTATTCTTTTGTTTATTTTTATGAACTGGTACAATTTTTGCTAACTTCCATTTTTCAGGGAAAATTCCTTGCTTAAGGGACTTGCTAAAAATGATATGAAGAGGTACAGATAATGACGAAACGCATGACTTAATAAAAATAGGTGGAAAAAGATCGGGACCTGGGCCCTTAGCAATATTCAGTGCTTTAATCTTTGCTTCAATTTCCGTTATGCTGATATCATCAATAGATATAGATCGCGAGGTTTTGATTACTGTTCTTTGCAGTACTGGTTTATGTGGATCTTCATATACTCCCGAAAAATATTTGCTGAATGCGTTAGCTATGGACGGAGCATCCTGGATTACAGCGTCATTATATATCATTGCGGATGGTGCATTACAAGAATTAGACAGACCACCAACATAAGACCAAAAAGTCTTCGGGTTTTCTACAATATTTTGCTCAACTCTAGCAATGTAAGCCCTGTAGTCATTTTGAATTGATACTTTACATTGACGGCGAAGCTCCGAAAAATTTTCATAATGAATCGGACATCTAAATTTCTTGAACTTAATATGATACTTGGATTTGCTTAGGATCAATTCAATCGTCCTCCGAGAAAACCACACTGGGTACCTCTTTGCAGTTTTTATTCTTTTCGGCACATGCCTATCTATTATCTCATTTAATATATCATAAAAACTTTGCACACCATCATCAACATTTTTATCACCTAGAATAGAATGCCAGTCAACTTCAGATAGATCAGAATTTATGGAAACATAGTCTGCGTTGAAAAATTTATAAACAGAGCGTGATTTATTCAGTGAAATTTTCTCTATGGGGATATTAACATACGCTACTAGCGCTGGATGATGAAGATCTTCTGGTACAAACGGCAAAGAGGCACGCATTACATTTGTATCACTATTATTTGACAAAAGCAGATCAAGAATTCTGTTGTTGTGATTGGACACACTATTAAACTGATCCAAACTATTATAAGATACAAAATCCCTAAATGAGGCATAATCACCTTTCTGAACATAATTACAACTTAGACTTCCATTTACATCCTTACTCCAGACGAAATCACCCAAATTGAAATCCCCCACCAACAGAAAACAATCATCACTATACATTTCAACCAGAGATGTAACATGATCGTAAAACTTTACACAATCTTCGTTTTTAATGTCCGGTGGATTGAAATATTATGAAAAAAAAAGTGTAAAAATTAAATCATATAATCTATAAAAAATACAACATTTGTAACGACGGACTCACAGAAATCGAAACGAAAGTGACCGAGTCGTGCCGAGGTCGGAATATTTCCGCTCCGCCCTCCGTCCATTGGGTCGGCGACGCGGAATTCATGAAACCGCGCCGCGCTCAAGAAGTTTGGATAGATCCCGAGCGCGGAGATTTTACGACTTCTCCGCGCCCCGCCGCGCTACCGACCTAGTGGACGGAGCTTAGTGTATTTTGGTTCAAAGTTCTAGCACACATTTCCGCCCCGCGCCGCGCCGCGCCGCGTTTCCGACCTAGTGGACGGCCAGCTTCACTCTCCTGAGAGTGCGGACCTTCTCAGGGAAGCCTATTAGAGGTATTCCCTCTCGTACGGAAAATTGCTTTATTCAAATAAAATTCTATATTTAGAATACGAAAAAATCAACTATAGAGAAGCGAAGTTCAGAATGACATATACAAAGTATATCTTCTGCTCTACGTCTCAACCTCTCCTGATTATAGCAAAAACTAGTGAGCCATTGATCTACCTAGCTGGTAGATCTACATAGCCAGCTGAACTACGTTACTGGTAGATCTATGTAGCCAGCATACCAATGAACCGGTAGATCTACATAACCGGCACTCATACGTAACAGGTAAATCTACATAGCCAGAATATCACTGGACCGGTAGATCTACATATCCAACAGATCCACATAACAGAGCATCCACATTGCTAGCAGATCAACGGAACCAGGAGACCTGCATTGCAGATAAATTAATGTAGTCTGTAGCAAAGAAGTGTTATTCTTGATGAGATGTTTTTGGCGCTCTAGTTCCTCGGAACTGAGTGCTTATCAATTTGCCCGAATGTCTGTAATTTTCGAATATTTCGATGAAAATGGTCTTAAACGATTTGGTTCGACTCACTGATCAAGAATCCGTGGTCGAAATTCATTCTGTCCGGCCGGTCCGGCCGGCCGGCCGTAGACACGATAACTCTCGAACGGAATGAGCTAGAGAGTTGAAATTTTCAGAGTAGGTTTGGGGGATAAATATCTCGGCTAAGTTCGTTATTGGGCAGAATCGGACAGATGGTTTCGGAGTAACAAAAAAAAATTTTTTTTTACGAAACAAATTCCAAATTAATTTTTTTTTAATAAGAACTTTTATCATAAGAATCCATTCATATCATTTTTAACTCTAACAAGCTAATACTTTCGGAGATATGATTTTTCAAAATTTCAATAATAAATCGTATTTCAACGTTGTCACAGAATGATATTATTCTATGAATTGTCATAATGTCAAATGATGTTCCTGAGACATTATCTAATCAATCGAAGAAGTGTGAGCGAAGTGAGAAAAATCTCAGTTGTTTGCTCCGAAATTAGTTTTTCTCAGAAAATTCTTACATTTCGGAACTGAACATGAAGTAAGAGATCTGAGAGTAGTGAGACTGCTTTTCATCCATAGACATAGATATAACTCTCGAACGGAATGAGGTAGGTAGTTGAAATTTTCAGAGTAGTTTAGGGAGATGAATATCTCGGTTAAGTTCGTTATTGGGCAAAATTGGCCAGATTTAATTTGATTTCTTCCATGGTGCAGTTCTCATTCTCATGATTGCTCTTTAATCTTGATAAATGAACTATTATTTGAATTGAATTTCCTTTAGGATGCAGTTCTATCATATGAATACATTGATATACCTAATTCCCAACTCTGAGAAACCAATACTTTTGGAGATATAATTTGTCTGTTTGAACTAGAGCGCCAGAAAGCTCCTGTCCACAGGGCTTGAACCCATTTGTATTTCAAATAATGAATAATCATTTCGATTTTCCTCTTGTTCATCAAATGTATTTCAATACTCGTGTCTCTTCCGGTCGCCATAGAGAACTTTTTTATGTCCCGAGAGCCCGCACATCTTTGTTTAACTACTCCACTTTCCTGAGAATTACGCGATTTTAACACATGCATATTTTTTTTATCAACATATTCAACTCTTCACAAACTGTTTTTAAGAAAAAAATTGGTTCAAGCACTGACGTGAAGTCAGAAGCTTTTGCGCGTATGTTCTATTGTCCATACTTCTGTATTGGACACCCTTAATCGAATTTACCATGGTAAATTATGTTGTCCATTCTCCTGTATTGGACACTCTCAATTCGAATTTACCATGGTAAATTCGAATTAAGTGTCCAATACAGGAGAATGGACAACATAATTTACCATGGTAAATTCGATTAAGGGTGTCCAATACAGAAGTATGGACAATAGAACATACGCGCAAAAGCTTCTGACTTCACGTCAGTGCTTGAACCAATTTTTTTTTTCGTGACTTTTTAAAAATTTTCTAGGGGTACGGTTCTTGAAATTTTTTTTTTCGTCATTTTTTTCAAATTTTCTAGGGATACGATTCTTACAAAATTTTAAACACGTCTTTATGTTGATTTTCTACTACTAGTTACCAAGCACCAATTCGATCGAATATTTATTTTTTGAGTTATCAAGGAAATTGCGCTTATGTTCTGGGGAACATCGCGTTATAGTTTTGCCCAAATGTCTGTAACTTTCGAATTTTTTGACAAAAATGGTCTCAAACGATTAAGTTCGACTCCCCAATGAAGAATTCGAGGTCAAATTTGATTCTGTCCGGCCGGCCGGCCGTTGCCACGATAACTTGAGAACGAAAAGAGCTAGCGACTTGAAATTTTCAGGGTAGGTGGCTCATCCCAATACGACGGACAAGTTCGTTAATGGGCATAATCGGCCTAGTGGTTTCCGAGTAATAATTTTGTTTTCAACCAATATAAATCCGATCGAATTGAAACTTGGTGGGTAGTTGTAGAATATGTACCTAAGCACGTTTGTGAAATTTTATGCGAATCGCATAGCTAGAAAATTAAAAAAAAATTATTAAAAAATATTTTTGTTGTCACGATAACTTGAGAACGGAATGAGATAGCGGGTTGACGTTTTCAGGTTAGGATGTGCACCAGAACGCGACATTTCAGTTAGTTTATGAGCATAATCGGCCAAACGGTTTTAGAGTTATAGCCATCTGAAATTTTCTGAAATTTGGTGGTTTTTGTTCCTCATTAACTCGAAAAATACTGAACCGATTGAATTCAAACATGGTTATTAGTTGTAGAATGCCAACGCGAAAATGTTTGCAAAATTTGGTGAGGATAGCATTTGTAGAAAATTTTTAATAAATCATTGAAAATAAAAAAAAAAAATTCTATATATCAGTAACTGTTCGTTTGAAATTGCTGAAATTTTGCATTTTGCTTCATAACCTAACTCTACTGCCAAGTTTCAATTTTTAATACGATCGGTTAAATATTGTTGGAGATTCGAGCATTCTTGTGTGAGTTCAGTAGATGGGTGACCGTTGCCTCGATAACTTTCGAACGAAAGGAGATAGGGACTTGCAATTTTCAGGGTAGGTTGTGTATCCGAAAGGGAGAGTTGGGTTCGTTTTTGGGCATAATCGGTCTAACGGTTTCCGAGTTATACCCACCTGGAATATTATTTCCTTAATAACTCAAAAAATAAATATTCGATCGAATTGGTGCTTGGTAACTAGTAGTAGAAAATCAACATAAAGACGTGTTTAAAATGTTATAAGAACCGTACCCAATACGTACGTACCGTGTCCAATACAGAAGAATGGACAATAGAACATACGCGCAAAAGCTTCTGACTTCACGTCAGTGCTTGGCTTGAACCAATTTTTTTTTTCTTTATAACCGTTTGTTGCAACCTTCCCGACAAATACGACTCCAGCCAGAAGTAAGCAGTACCAGTTATTCCATACAGCTTTAGTTTCTGCAGCAAATTGCGGTGATTTACGCTGTCGTAAGCTTTTGTCAAGCTACGCTTGAGTAGAACGTACTCAGAAATGTGGTTGGTCTCGTTATCTGCCACTGTAATCTGAGGAAGCACTTGAAGGTGATAGGAGACATCAGGACTCCTCTCAATGTAGATTATGTCACATGGAGGACGAAATAGCCAGTCATGTCCTCTTCAAATGGGAGGCTTTGTCTGGCATTTGAACTAACATATTCGGCTTTGTTGACGAAGATGACTTATTTCCATTGGAGAATTTGATTAATAGACTTGTGGAGTTCATACAATCGTCCAAGCTGTTCTCAAACTAATCCTGGATTAGGAGCACTAAATTTCCTTTGGGGAAATGTACAATGGTAAATTAAAAACACTTTCTTGTGGGGCTCCAGATATCATTGAAAAATAGGTTTATCATTTATTCTTACTCTAACCTGTCTTGTGTTTAAGTATGATCTTTTGAGTTGTAGAATGTGATCGGATGAAACTTCTTAACCTTTTTTTTAATTGTATCATCATTATATCATGTTTGGGATCAATAAATAAATAAATAGTATTCCCTAGTGGCAAACCTTATAACTGAAATATATGGATGATATAAGATGAAGGTTTGAAGAATGACTTTCCATTGAGATAAAATTGAAAGGCTTGAACCTATTTTTGTCTTTACCAGTTCTCATAATCCAGAGGCAGAGAAGAGTTATGAAACCCAAGATGTGAAAGATGAAGATTTGGACATTACTGAGAATTTCATAGATGAGCACAGATGCAAAGTTGAAAGTGAATATGATGTACATATATCTGAGCAAATTGATGAAAACACCGCTCAGAAAGTAGAAGAGAGTCGCCACCCAGATGTCAGTGACTCTATTGGATTGAACTTTGTGCAACATGAGGGCAATTTATGTGAATATTCCTCAAATGAAGAAGGTCCTCTCAAAAATCAGATAAATAATGATTTTATTATGAAAGAACATAAGTGTAACCTATGTGGATATGTCTCAAAATGGAAACATAATATCAAAAACTATCTTAATTCTGTTCATTTGAGTTTGGAGCAGCATAAGTGTGACACATGTGAATATTCTGACAATCAAAAATTTAGTCTCAAAAAGCATATAGATTCGGTGCATTTAAATTTGAAGGAATATAAATGTCACTTGTGTGAATATTCTGCAAATCACAAAACTAATCTCAAATATCATATAGATTCTGTGCATTTGAATTTGAAGGAACATGAATGTCACTTGTGCGACTATACTTCAAATCGTAAGGGTCATTTGAAAATTCATATAGATTGTGTGCATTTAAATTTGAAGAAACATGAATGTCACTTGTGTGAATATTCTTCAAATCATAAAGTTAGGCTTAAATGTCATATTGATTCGGTGCATTTAAATTTGAAGGAACATAAATGTCACTTGTGTGATTATGCCTCAAATAAAAAATCTAGTCTCAAAAATCACATAGATTCTGTGCATTTGAATTTGAAAAAACATAAATGTCACTTGTGTGAATACGCTACAAATTCTAAACAGGATCTGAAAAAACACATAGAAAGTGTGCATTTAAATTTGAAGAAACATAAATGTCACTTGTGTGAATATGGTACAAATTTTGAACGGTGTCTCAAAGATCATATAGATTCTGTGCATTTAAATTTGAAGAAACATAAATGTGACTTGTGTGAATATTCTTCAAATTACAAATCTAGTCTCAAATATCATATAGATTCTGTGCATTTAAATTTGAAGGAATATAAATGTCACTTATGCGAATGTACTTCAAATAACAAAGCTAGTCTCAAAAATCATATAGATTCTGTGCATTTAAATTTGGAGGAACATAAATGTCACTTGTGTGAATATTCCTCAAATCAAAAAACTAATCTCAAAAATCATATAGACTCTGTGCATTTAAATTTGGAGGAACATAAATGTCACTTGTGCGAATTTTCCTCAAATCAAAAAACTAATCTCAAAAGTCATATAGATTCTGTGCATTCAAATTTGAAGGAACATGAGTGTCACTTATGTGAATATTCTGCAAATCATAAACATCACATAAAAAGTCATATAGATTCTGTGCATTTAAATTTGAAGAAACATAAATGTGACTCGTGTGAATATTCTTCAAATTACAAATCTAGTCTGAAATATCATATAGATTCTGTGCATTTAAATTTGAAGGAACATAAATGTCACTTGTGTCAATATTCATCAAATAGAAAGTCCAGTGTCAAAAATCATATAGATTCTGTGCATTTAAATTTGAAGAAACATAAATGTCACTTGTGTGAATATTCTTCAAATCGCAAATTTAATCTCAAACATCATATTGATTCTGTGCATGTAAATTTGGAATTAAAGGAATATAAATAGGTTATTTCCTCTTTCTGGGTGTAATGTAATAGACACTATACTCTGAATCAGCTGTCACATTTTATAACGGACATCTCTGTCGCTTGAATGCAATGGTTTTAACCGCAATCTTTCAGTGCGAAAACTAACCTATTTTATTTTCTTTTCTCCAGAGACAAGTTTAAATTTCAGATAGATCGAGTGATCGGTTTCGGAAACATTCATAAAAAATGTTTTTACTAAAAACGGCCATAACTCTGAAACCGCTCGATGGATTTCGCCCATTAACGAACTCGTCCGAGATATTTACGCTCCAAACCCACCTTGCAAATTTCAATCCTCTAACTCCTTTCGTTCGAGAGTTATCGCGCCTACGGCCGGCCGGCCGGACAGAATCGATTTCTACCTCGGATTTTTGATCAGTGAGTCGAACCAAATCGTTCGAGACCATTTTCAGCCAAAAATTCGAAAATTACAGACATTTGGGCAAATTGATAAGCACTCTGTTCCGACGAACAAAAGCGCCAAAAAGGAGCAATTTACAATGCTTTAATGATTCAAAAATTGTCATTAAATTTATTTATCAAGATTAAATGAGCAATCTGCAATGATTCAACCTCGTGGAATGAGTTGTTGCAACTTACACTCGGTGCATAGTTTTCACAACTGGAAATACCTAAGGAAAGTATCATCGAAATGTCTAGAGCAAGGCTGGAGACAACCATAGCAGATTGTCCATTTATTCCTGATATTTGGGTATAGGTAGTGGATTACGAACTAATTATTTTAATAGTTCAAAATATATTATTCACTATTCCCTTTTCATAATTTAATAGTTCACACCACTTACACATTCTTTTCTGTATTATGAACCTTAACTCAAGAAAAAATGTTTGATATACAATTGTAGATCCATATTTCAATATTTTTTTGCTAGCAACATTATGAAAATACTGTATATAGGAACATGTCTCACTACTTAAGGAAGTCAAGTCAGTGGTCAACGAACAGTAATTTCTTTTGATGATTCCATTATGTTCTTCTTTCCTATTACCTCCATAAACTACATCAAAACAGTCTTGTATATATTCACAAATTCAAGAATCGAATACTTGCTTTCCAAGAGAAAATATTTTCAAACTACGAATTGAC
The DNA here is from genome assembly GCA_937662695.2 of Halyzia sedecimguttata. Taxonomy (NCBI): domain Eukaryota; kingdom Metazoa; phylum Arthropoda; class Insecta; order Coleoptera; family Coccinellidae; genus Halyzia; species Halyzia sedecimguttata. The sequence goes on from OW569419.2 coordinate 36,507,775, forward strand.
AATCTCTAATAGCTAGAAAAGATGACATTTATGAATAGTGAACACAGACAGATTCTGTGTTCACAATCTGTGAAAACATAGAACTTACGATGTATTATTGAAACTTTGAAACATCATATCTCTGAAAGTATTAGCTTTTGTTAGAGTTGAAAATGATAACAATGGATTCTTATGATGAAACTGCATCTTAAAAAAAGAAAAAAAGCAGTATCATGTTGAATACCTTAATATTATTCTGGAACACAAATTTTCCATTACAATAATCTTCATCTAGCTTCTGTTTAGTATCAATTCCTGTAGAACGTGATCATAATAAGTGTTTTCCATATAATAAAATGTGTTTGAACTTGGTATGTAGGAAATCTGACATCAATCATTGGAATTAATTGATTTGACAAACAGCCGTCAAATGAGGTAAATAGATTTTTGTGACGATTTTCTGTGACCATAAAAAAAATTAAGCATTTCATTATTGCATTTCTTGAAATAGGTACCTTTTCAAGTCGATCAACATCGTCCTTCTTTCGACGTCTAAACTATGACTTGATTCTTTATGTTTATGTCTTTGAATTTGTTTTCGGTGGAATTCAAAGAGTTCATAGAATAATCGATGAAAATACTGAGAGAGACCCAGGAAATTTGACACATTTTGTCTTATATCTCCAGAAATTGAAATCGTATAGAGCCAAAATTTTGCACAATGTTGCAAAATACTACAATTGACGTTAGTACAAGTTTTTGTTGCAATCTGATGAATAGTTCACGAAAAAAAATTTTTTTTTTCGAAAAAATTAAAAGAAATATTTTTTTAAAAATTACCAACATTTCGATCATAACAGAATTTTGCCAAAAGTTGCGCGTTTATATCCTCGAACTGACTACCAAGTTTCGATTCAACATCTTCTTTAGTTCCTGAAATATCAGGGAAATAACCTCAAAATTTTAAATGTCTATAACTCCTAAACCGTCCGGCCGATTTTGCCCGTTAACGAACTTAACCGTCGCATTTTGATCAGAAACCTACCCTGAAAGTTTGAAGTCGATAGGACCTTCGGTGCTCCTGTTATCGTGCTTACGGCCGGCCGGCCGGCCGGCCGGACGGCACCCTAAAATCTGACACCGGATTCGTGATCAGGGAGTCCGAATTAGTCTATTAGCCAATTTTCAGCTCGAAATTCGAAAATTACAGACATTTGGACGAAATGATAGGACGATGTTCCCCTAGAACATACGCCCAAAAATTTGAATTCAAAAGTTGTAATATAAAAAAAAATAAGTGGAAAGGTTTAACGGGTAATTCCGCAAAAGGAGCAGATTAAAAATAATTCTGCTGGTACCTGCCGACACGTGTTTCTGCTAGTTGGCTTCTTCAGGTCAGGGCAACCAAGAAACCAATATATATATATTCTTTTGAACTTGAGCATTACAATTTGTTTTGTATCTAACAATAAAGCATGTGTATGAAAGAAGTGTCAGCAGAGGTTAGTGTAACGGGGTACCATATAATTTGATATAATATGATACTAGAGCTTAGGGAAAAAACCTCAGCAAAAAAACCCTATCTCCCCGTTAGTGTTGTGATTTATGAAAATTGATTTTGTTAACAAAATATGCTGAAATATTAAATATTGAAGGGCATCTTTTTCTTCATTATCGCTTCTTCCTTCAACAAGCAGAGAAGATTCTCCAAGGTACCCGAAACCCAATCTGGAAAAGGAAAAAACAAAGGGAGAAAACGAACAAATTAAAATGGAATATTCTATATTTCATTAAATAGATTTGAAACTCGCTACCCATTCTAAAAAAGATTCAGAAACATTATGATTAGCCCTAAAACCATCTTTGAATCTATATATGCGACAATTATTAACTAAATGATCTATGGTTTCCTCTGCTTCCCCGTATTCACAACTAGGACTCTCAACTGAGTTCCACCTGAAAAGCATGCTGTTGCAACGACCATGACCGGTTCTTAGACGATTCAGAATAGACCATATTCTCCTTGGAAGATCAAACCCCGGTACTCTATTTGAACGATAAGAAATTAAATCTTTGTTGAATAAATTGCAAGAAATCCATTCAGACCGCCAAACTTCCTTGTCACTTTTATTAGAATTAAGAAAACAGTTGGACCATAAGGGGTTTCGTGACTTCAATCTCGGAATCTTATTGCCTGGAATGTAGGAGATAATCGGAAATGAATTCGGAACAGGGGCTCTATTCTGAACTTCACTCGTTTTCGACCACTCGTAACGAAAACGAACGGTGGTAATTGCGAACCATAGTTTATATTGCTATTCTCATGTGCCCTTCGTAATGACCGATGACTTAAACGAATTCGTGTCGTCTGAAGACTTGGCAACATAGTAACATTTGAAATTTGAATGTGTTTATGTACATGTTATTGGCGCGCTTCTTCATAAATCAAAACGATAATTTATTGTTTGTTGAACTTGAATGATTTATTTGGTTTTTTCTGTTTGCTTCGATAAGAAAAAAGTAATTCTAAATTTCCTAAAATGTAAGTTTCAGTTATTAAGCGGGAAATTTACTACAGAATTTTCTTCGGAATGCCCATGAAAGAGGAACTGAGTACAATGTTAAATAGTATTCCTGGACCAAAAAAAAGAATGGAAAACTTGGAGAAAGTTTTGCAATATAATATTGAAAGATTTTTACAACGATAAAGGGTTATTTCACCTCTTTAGACAGGTCTTGGGTCAAGAGTTTGTATCGAATACTTTGTTTTCTGAAAGTTTTATTCCACTGAAATTGTCGAATGATTTTCTGTTTATTGTTGTGATATATTTTTTTAGAATGAAATACATTTTCTTCAAATAGAAATCGATATCTATTTATTTATAGTGTGTCTTTTACAATTCTACGAAAAGCTAAACGTATAATTATATTCCTCAGAATTCTTCACGAAATCAGCTCTGGTTTTTCTATTCCAAACTGGATTTTTGTTGTATAGGCATTATTTTTTGTTTACTGTGATATATTCTTTAGTAGGTATTGGTTATTGAATACTTTTATTTCTGATTCTTTTATTCTACATAGACACAGTGAGATATTTTTTTGTTGTTCGATGTTGTGATTACTTAGAACTTCATATTGAATATTTTTTTTGAAGTTGGATTCTACTAAGGCATTGTTGATAAATATCATAAATATATTATATGTTCTGTGATAAATATCAATACCTACCTTTGCCTTTACCTACTATTCAATTCCGCCAATGTTTGTGGGAATCTAACAAATCTATTCAATATTTCTGGTTTATTTAAAACATCGACAATTTGGAATATGATAATAATTCTGACAATTTAATTATTTTTACTGAGTATATTTGTTAATTACACCGTAAAAATACCAACAACAGATTTGAGGTTACAAAATGTGTAGAGGCTTGCATAATCAACTGAATGCGAGTGGAATTCTTCCGAAAACGAGTGCTAAATAGCACTCGTTTAGAATTTCGAGCGCTCGTGTCACCAAATCATATCATCTGTCAGTTGAGAATAGCAAAACGAGTGAACGTTCGTGATGATTACGAAAACGAATGATAATCGTTCGCAATGTCGACCTCAGAATAGGGCCCCAGAATGAAATTTATTCCAAAAAATTTGAAACAGCAGTCTGCCTGCGAATGTGGGGCGGGACAATGTTTGAAATAACTGGCAACCAATGAATAGGCGTAGATCTAATAGTTCCAGTGATGATTCGCATAGATGAATTCAACTGTGCATCAATTTTTTGAGTATGAGCACTATTAAACCAGACAGGCAACAATATTCAGCGGCAGAAAAAAACCAAGGCTAAGGCTGCCGTTCGAAGAGTAGCTGCATCAGCACCCCATGAAGTACCAGCTAATTTCTGTAGAATATTATTTCTCGTTTTCAACTTCAGACGCAAGTCATCTATAAATGGGCTTTGAAATTCAAAGATGAATCTAGTTTCACTCCTAGATATTTAGGATAAAAATTATGTCTCAAGAAAGAATCACCGAAAGTTACACTTAATGTTCTATATTTTTGTTGATTGTTCAAATGAAAGCAAGAAACCTCAGTTTTATTCGGATTCGGACACAAACGCCACTGAAATAGGTACTTTTTCAGAATATCTAAATCTGCAGAGAGATTATTTTCTATACTTTCGAAATCAGAATGACGAAATGCAAGGGCAATGTCATCAGCGTATATGAATTTCTCAGACGAAGTAGCAGGAATATCACACAGAAAAGAAGAGGTGCTAAAACTGATGGAAATAAAAGTGAAAATAGGTGACACCACACTAGGAGCGAGCAACCAATTGTGCCTTCAGCTCTAGGACCTCCATTTCGGAGGTAAACTATGGCATTGGCACGGAGGAAGCATAAGCTACCTGTGCGATGCGACCTCAACCCGAGGATATGAAACATAGAAATATGGATCATGCGGAGTAATATTTATAAGTATAAGTAATGTCTATAGATATTACTCCGCATGATTTATATTTCTATGTAAAAAAATATTTTTTTTCGATACTCCGCAACAATTAGACCGATTTTGCCCAATAACGAACTTAACCGAGATATTTATCCCTCAAACCTACTCTGAAAATTTCAGCTGTCTAGCTCATTCCGTTCGAGAGTTATCGTGTTAACTACCGGACAGACTCGATTTCGACCACGGATTCTTGATCAGTGAGTCAAACCAAATCGTTTAAGACCATTTTCAGCCAAAAATTTGAAAATTACAGACATTTGGGCAAATTGATAAGCACTCTGTTCCGAGGAACAAGAGCGCCAAGAAAAAGGCACATTAAAACGTGGCAGCAGTTGTGGAAGAAATCCTTTGATATACAATTACATTTAAAAAAACATTTAATTATATCATTTTCAGTAAAATCAAAAGCAACAAGTACGTCGGATTGGATGTCATTTTGAAAGTGGCCAAAAGGTACACCTTGATTGATTCACCAGTGGCTATGAATAAGAAACCTAACTTCTAAGATATATTGAGATGCACCTGATTGTTATGTCAAAAAGTTCTTCAACCTGCATTAAAAAGAATATCCAATTCTTCATCAGTCTACTGCAATTGAACTTAAAAAATAATCCTTCCAAAATCTCAGGATGAAATACATACATTCGAGACTTAGTGGTTTGAATTTCCAAGGTACATCAAGAATGCATTTATAATTGAAGGGTCTTCAATTAATAACAAATAGGAGATATGATTGGGAACTTCCAAAACTCTGGTGGCGGGATTCGGCAACTAACCACGCTAGTAATAAATGTAAACAATCTCGTGTTGGACAGGTCAGTCGACGAAGTTTGACCGAAATTTTCATGGAAAATTTAAATTATAATTGACTTGAGATAATTGTTGGATTACTTTGTGATATAGATTCAAATATTGATCATTATATAACTAATTTTATGGCACTTGATTGATATAAAGACTACAACCAGTAAGTATATTCATATGTTTGTCAAACTTACATTATATTTAAAAGTTCTTTCAGTTACTATTTGCGAATGATTAAGAAGGGACTCAGTTGATTAGAATTTCTGGAGTACATAGGAGCTTCAACTTCTAATTCTAGAGTCCTTGTAGAAGGAGAAGAGGTTCTAAATGTAGATCATGTAATCGTGTGTGACAAAACAAATTGTGGTCCCAGTTTTATAGACATTTGTTCTTTATGTTTACAAAGTAGTGCCCTTAATTCAGTACCACATAAAATTGATGGCTCATTAATGTGAACAATGGTAAACTTAGAATAGAAGGTATGGTATATTCTTGTAAAGTCGAAGCACGGAGGAGGTGTAAACATATTGCTGATGTATTAATTAATGTTCAGGTGCATGATGTTCTAGTTTATTTATGAGGATATAGTGTCAAATTGAACCAGATAAAGCTTTTGTAAAACAGTTACCAATAATCGAAATGATTTTTTCAAAATATGACACATATGTGAAAAGAATTATTAACAATAAGTGTAATGTTTGAGGTATAATAAAGATTATCTGGATGTAGTTCCAGGTTGAGTACTCTTCGGTCTATTAGTTATCCTTCTAACGCATTTCCAATATTTATATTTGGTTTTCCGGAGGTAAGAAGTGAAAACTCAAACCTATTCATTTTGGCATTTTTTTCGCCCATGAATTGCATTGAGGCACACAACAATAGTCGTTTCTGGTCGAAGACATATTAGGCAGGATAATATTCACTATTTCAACTTGAATTTTTCGTTCAAACAAAAGTTTATTGACGAATACTGAACAATTAAACTCGAGCACGTGGCTCATTACTAGCTTGGTTAGTTGCCGAATCTCGCCACCAGAGTTTTGGAAGTTCCCAATTGAAAATTGAAAACATTCCAGGTTATATTAATAACTCATGTATATGGTTGAAGCACAGTAAATTTCTACTAACTTTTTTTAACCAGAAATAAAGCAACGACTACACTTTCAAGGCCCACTTCGATGTCAATATTTCTTAAACAGACCAGACCAGATATGCTGACTAGCGAGAGCCGTTTTGAACCGTCGTGTGAAAGCCTTAGACTATAGCCTAAGGTGCAAGCCCGATTCTTCCCTTCGCATTTCGAGAGAGAGCCGCGGTTCCTCTTCGCGCGCCCGGCTCGAGATGCAGGGTTGCGTTCAGAATCAACGTCGGACGTTGTCCGGTGCGTACCCAACCCGTTCGGAATCGACGTCGGGTGAACCTACACAATGACTAACCACAGAAAACAACCAATCGCGCTCTACGTCGGACGCATCCGACGTTGATTCTGAACGCAACTCTGGAGCCGTACCGGCTACTCGTGTGAAAGCTCCGTTGTACTATTTGCATTTCAGTATGTCGAGTCTTACTCCTGCTCGGGAGCGAGAGCCGCGCGGCTCCCCGTGTGAAAGGGGCCGAAGGATCTCCAATAAGAAAACGAATACTAATATTGAGTGTAAATTACACCCAGTCTAGGAAAGTGCTACACTTTCCATGCAAACGAAAGGACCTAATGTTACTTGTGTGAATATTCTGCCAATCTGAAAGTAATCCTCTAAAATATAGATTCTGTGCATTTGAATTTGAAGCAACACATGTTTTAATTTTTGGCGCTCTAGTTCCTCGGAACTGAGTGCTTATCAATTTGCCCAAATGTCTGTAATTTTCGATGAAAATGGTCTTAAACGATAGGGTTCGACTCACTGATCAAGAATCCGTGGTCGAAATTCATTCTGTCCGGCCGGTCCGGCCGTCCGGCCGTAGGCACAATAACTCTCGAACGGAATGAGCTTGACAGTTGAAATTTTCAGAGTAGGTTTGGGGGATAAATATCTCGGCTAAGTTCGTTATTGGGCAAAATCGGACAGATGGTTTCGGAGTAACAAAAAAAATTTTTTTTTTTACAGAACAAATTCCAAATTAAATTTTTTTTCAATAAGGAGTTTTACCATAAGAATCCATTCATATCATTTTTAACTAATACTTTCGGAGATATGATTTTTCAAAATTTCAATGATAGAATTATTCTGTGGCTATTCTATGAATTGTTATAACGTCAACTTTGACGTTGTCTCATTGTCATTCATTCCAGTAATGGTATCAATATGAGAATTATAATATTATCATACTTTTTGTTGGTTGATATTTTCATGCCGATGGTCAATCCATATGATGATGGGAATGGTAATGGTAAGTTAATAACATTGTCATTCATTCCAGCAATCGTATAAATATGAGAATTATAATATAATATCATAGTTTTTGTTGGTTGATATTTTCATGCCGATGGTCAATCCATATGATGATGGGAACGGTAATGGTAAGTTAATAATATTGAGTTCAGAATATCTCCACTAAAAACAAAACTGGAATTGAGGAATGAATATCTCGAATGAGTTCATTGTTGGGTAGAATTCGTCTATTGGTTTTGGATTGATAATTTTTGGCACTCTTGTTGAATTTAAATTCTTCTATGATGTTTGAATTCAATTTCTGCTAAGAAGTTCTAAATTTCAATAATGAATCGTACTTCTATGTTTTCACAGAATGCTATAATTATTCTATCTAAGCTTTATTATATGATCTGTGTTTATACTCGTACATTTCATCCTGTTCTATAAGAGAGAGTCAAATTCATTTCAGCTATTTTCATTTGGTTTCTTCCATGGTGCAGTTCTCATTCTCAGATTGCTCATTTAATCTTGATAAATAAACTATTATTTGAATTGAATTTCCTGTATGATGCAGTTCTATCATAAGAATACATTGATATAATTTTATTACTATATAACTAATTAATCAATTTCAAATGAATCTGACTATCAAGTTGAATTGTGTCAACATAATATATTATTTACAAAAAGTCTTCAAACTGATATGTCTCAATTTATACCAAATATTCATGGACAGCCTTCTTGTATTTCTTAAAATTTTCTTCCTCCTGCATTGTTGATGTTAATGAATGGAAAAACTTCCTATTCAACTTAGTTTTGGATCTTTATCAGATGTACCTTTGGATATAGTTGAAATTTCTCATATTATTGTTGTTTAGTTTATGTGGATTGGAATGTTGTGAACACAGGCATAAGCCTTGGACAGTTTGAAGAACAGTCCTAATAGTAATGTAATTTTATAACCTTAAATACATAAAACATACAAAAGAGAGAGGCTTTTCTATTACATAGTAATAGTAACGTTTTTTATTTGGATCACCCCCATCCTTCCTCCATCCAGATATTCCTGTTCCTGAGATACTCCCATACTTTCTTCTTGAATATTTCTTCAACTCTTAGATTTTTTAGGTGTCCGGGTAGATGATTGAAAAATTTGATGCTACTTTACTTATTATGTTATTCCGTTAAGTTTAAGAGGTGTTGTGGAAAAGAAAGATCTATTCTTCTTTTGTTAAAATATGAAGAAATATTTTCTTGGAATTCAGGATCATCCTCCCCCCTAGGCCCGTGCCTACACTGGCTTGTTTACAACGAGAGATTCTAATATATGTGATAAACGATGAATTTTCGTCAACACACCTTACAAAAAACTCCGATTCTCCAACACTAGTGGTTCAGGAGATATCACATCTTTAATCCACGCATGCGCAGACCCTCAACCAGGGGATTCTATAGAGGAATAGCATCCGCCACCCCAAAACCCTAATCCTCTCTGACGAAAACACCACCAGTTAAATCACTGATGGTCTGCTCATGCGCATAACGAAAAATGCCTGTAAGGGGTAACATCAATTTCAAAATTAGCCCCAGGGCCACGGTACGGACACTTTAACTCGGAAACAACGCTACATCCCCCAAACTGACTTGTGTTTGCACTGAATTGCTATGAATATTCTTTTAAAACCTCATAATATCGACTCAGCACTCCCAACATAAACCATCCAACCCAAAAACAGTCACTTCCCTTCTGCGCATGCGCAATCTACTGGCGGCTAAAAGTCCTCTCAAAATAACACACCTTACAAAAAACTCCGATTCTCCAACACTAATGGTTCGGAAGATATCGCATCTTCAATCTACGCATGCGCAGACCCTCATCAGGGATCTGAATTCTATGGAGGAATAGCATCCGCCACCCCAAAACCCCAATCCTCTCTGACGAAAACTACATCAGTTAAAGGACTTCTAATCTGCGCATGCGCAATACGAAAAATGCCCGGAAAGGGCAGCATGAACCTCAAAAACATATGTTTCGGCATTAAAAGCAAAGTATTCCGCAAAATAGTAGTAATTTTTTTATTTTTTTCATGTCACGTGATCTTCACGAAATTTTGCAAAAGTGTTTGCTTTGGTCTTTTGCATCTAACTACTGAGTTTCAATTTAATCAGATTAGTATTTTTCGAGTTATCGTGAAAACAAAATTTTCAAATTTTCAAAATTTTTTTTTGCCACTTTAGGGCCGTCCGTTCAACACAAAACTTCGCAGGCATATTAAGGTCATGATTCTACAATCTGATGCCAAATTTCAAAAAGATCGAGTGATCGGTTCCGGAAATATTCATAAAAAACGTTTTTACTAAAAACGGCCTTAACTCCGAAACCGCTCGGTCGATTTCGCCCGTTAACGAACTTGTCCGAGATATTTACGCTACGAAACTACCCTGCAAATTTCAACGCTCTAAGTCGTTCCGTTCGAGAGTTATCGTGCTAACGGCCGGACCGACCGGCCGGCCGGCCGGACCGGACGGACAGAATTGAATTTGAACTCGAATTCTTCATCAGGGAGTCGAACCCAATCGTTTGAGACCATTTTCGAAAAAAAATTCGAAAAATACAGACATTGTGACGAAATGATAGCACGCTGTTCCTTGCGGAACACGCGCGCAAAAAGTGGATGAACAGTGTGTGGAATTTTATTTACCTTTTTATATGAAATGCGTGAAATCATGAACGATGTGTGGCATTTTAATTTTTGTTTTAAACTTTGTCTGAAACTTCAGTGACTGGGACGAACTGGAAGGCCATTTCGACACCTCAGGTTAATAAGTCCTCTTGCATGAATTTTTTTTATTATTGGAATCGATTATTACATCCATAAGAAAACTGAAAAAGTTCAACCGCCGTCAAAAATTTCAATTTTCAACGAGAAAACGATCATTCAAATTTGGTTACACATAATGCCTGTTCAAACGATCGAAACTTGGCGCCAGTCCGTGACGTAACCCGTCATTTCTACTCTCTCAGCAATAGCTGTAACAAGCAGATGGTAAATTTTGATTACGTCATCCGTCATAGCAACGATTAATCATGAAAGTGGATGAGGGCATACATGATGATCTGGTGTATTGAAGTAGATTAAGAAAAACACAAATATATGGTATTTCGTGTTACATGCAAGAGACCTATTCTGTGTGTGTGTGTGCAACTCAGTTTCTAGAAAATAGCGTAGTTTCCTGGAGTGCCCCTAAAGTGTTTCTTGGGCCAATTTTGAAATTCACGCTGCCATTTCGGGGATTTTTCGATATGCGCGCATACAATAAGTGATTCAACTGCTGGAGTTTTCGTCTAAGAGGAGTGGTGTTTTGAGGTGGAGAGGATGCTATATCCCTCCATAGAATCCCCTTGAGAGGTTCCGCGCATGCTTGGATTAAATCGGCTATATCTCCTGCGTCACTGGTGCAATCGGAGTTTTGTGTGATTTTGAGATTACTTTTTGCTGCGCATGGGCAGAGGTTTTTTTCGTGGTTTTGGGTACCGGCAGCATTATAGAGAGCACTATCAGCACAGAACACTAATATATCAGTGTCTATCAGTGTCGAGTAAACAGCGCATAAGTAAGGTGTGGTATGTGCTTATAGATGCAGATGAGTCCGTCGAGTGGTCATGGGGGTCTGGTGGTGAGCCAACATATGAGCCTTTTGTGCCTTTTTTGGGACGAATTTATAAATAATTATAATTGGAAGATCTGTATTGAATTATTTCCCAATTTGATGAATAGGCGTAAGAAACTTCGTTCTTGACAGAGGTCCCTTGACTGCAATCGTTTTTTTTTCACATTTCGACCGACGGTAAAACAGATAAACGTAGACCAGACTGTAGTTATGAACATAATTGTCAAAGAAACTGAAAAACCGTTGAAAATTTTGTTTCTCTATTTCTGTATCGTAATGCTCATTCCACCACTAAAAACAGTGCTGGAATGAACTCATTCCCGCATTGTTTCTAGTTATATTTTTCGTTTTGTGGTAGTCAGCACTGAAATTCGATCCTATCAAATTTCAACACACGTCAATTTTCAATATTACATAATATGGATATAGTGAAAGACTTATTCAGAGGAAAAGTTTTATTTTCATTAAAAAATAATCTACTAGAGATTTCCTTCTTGTTAAATTTGATTCATTCTTGCTTTTAGGAAACTTTTTCAAATATGATCTCCATGCCTTACGTACGATTCAAATTCGAATTCCGTAATCTGTCAGCTTTCGTAACAGTAACACCAACTGCCAAGATACAATACAAAAGTCACTAGGATGTATAATCCGAATTTTTCATTGAATTTCAACAGTATTTTATAAATTTTTCCTGAAATAGAGAAAATATCGTCTAATACACGTTGCAGAAGGCAATTCCAACACTCATGCGTTCGAAAACTCGCTCCTTCGTCGCTCGTTTACGAATTTCCAATTCGTGTTTGAATAGGAGCCCATTCTGCAAATTGTTTTAGTATATACTATTTTCCAATCACTCAAAAAATACTGATCTGAACTTGGTAGTGAGTTGAAAAATACCGACATAAAACTGCTGGAGAATCGCACGAGTAGAAAAAATTGAAAAAATGATCAACTTTTTCGGAATATTTTGCTTGAAATTCCGAAACCACATATCGGATTAGGTCTAAACTTGCCATTTAGGTGACCAATAATGACCACTTGGATTGTACAAAATTTCATGGAAAGCAGAGTGCCCTAGCAGCTCAAAAAGCCAAAAGTTGATGAACGGTGTGAGTTCTGCATATGCACAGGATGGTTTTACAGAAATTTTCCATTTTTTTCGTTTCTTACTCGGAGCGATCGAATAATTGGACGATGTGGAATTTAATGTTATTTTTTTATTTGCGTGAAAGGTGTAAGAACTATAAAGCCATATTAACACCTCATGTCAATTCTGTATGTGCAACCCAGTTTACAGGAAATAGCGTAGTTTCCGTGGTGGAGTGTAATATGCTCTTTGGCCCAATTTTAAAATTCAGGCTGCCGTTTTTTGCCATTTCTCGTTATGCGGATGGGCAGACGAAAATTGATTTAACTGCTGGAGTTTTCGTCCGAGAGTAGTGAGGTTTTGAGTTGAAGGATGCTATTACTCCATATGTTCCCCTTGAGAGGGTCTACACATGCGTGGATTGAAGCTGCGATATCTCCTGCGCCACTTGTGGTAGAAAATCGGCTATTTAGAGTAAGTTTTATGATTCTTAGAGGAATTTTAGCCTCGAGGGGACTGCACAGAAAAGTAGTTTCTGCCTTCATAGGTTCTATGAATAGTTGTATTATACAAAGAACTTTCAGTGACAAGAAAACTGCGCATTAGTGCGCTGACTCTTTATGGTATTGTTTGTGCTAGGATGTAAACGAGTTCCGTTGGATGTTCATGGATATCTGGTGCTGAGCCAACGGATGAGTCTTTTGTGTCCTCTTTTTTGGGACGAATTTATAAATAACTCTGTTGGGAAGATCTGCATGAAATTACTTTCGGATTTAAAGAATAGGCGTAATCATCTTTGTTCCTGACGGGGTCCCTTGACCACTCTCTTTTTGCGCGCGTGTTCCGCAAGGAACAGCGTGCTATCATTTCGTCAAAATGTTTGTATTTTTCGATTTTTTTGTGAAAATGGTCTCAAACGATTGGGTTCGACTCCTTGATGAAGAAGTCGAGGTCAAATTCAATTCTGTCCGTCCGTATCGTGTTAGCACGATAACTCTCGAACGGAACGAGTTAGAGCGTTGAAATTTGCAGGGCATGTTTGGAGCGTAAATATCTCGGACAAGTTCCTTAAAGGGCAAAATCCCTCAAGCCGTTTCGGAGTTATCACCATTTTAAGTTAAAACGTTTTTCCGAAACCGATCACCCGATCTATCTGAAATTTAGCATCAAATTGTAGAACCATGACCTTTATATGCCTCGAAGTTTTGTATTGGTCGGATGGCTATGAACTAGAAAAAAGAGTCAAATATTTGAAAATGAAATGGAAATTTTGTTTTCACTATAACTCGAAAAATACTGATCCGATTGAATTGAAGCTCGGTAGTTAGATGTAAAGTACCGACGAAAACGCTTGTGCAAAATTTCGTGGGGATAGCATTAGTAGAAAAAATTTAAATTTTTTTTTACTATTAGCGGAATATTTTGCTTGAAATTCCGAAACCAAATATCAGATTGAGTTCAATTTTGGTACTTCGGTGAGCAATGATGACCTCTTGGGGTGTGCAAAATTTCACTGAGAACAGACCTCTAGGAGCCAATAAGAAAATCAGTAATTTTGAACTTCCAAACTGGTCAAATTATGTAAGTTCGAATTCCTACACGGACTATCTAACATCTGGTGTGAACATATTTTGACGGGTTTTTACGGGTTCATCTGAATCAGTGCGATATGTACGAGGGCAACTGATTAAAATATGGACGAGGATATACTGCGCCAATTGAAGTAATGCCTGAGCGATATGTGGAATTTTAAATTGGTTTTCAAAATTTTTCTGAACAGTGAACAACTGAACTTTCCTTAGTCGCACAAGCTTCTATAGGAGCTTCTGAGGTATCTCCTTAGGAAAGACTTGGGAGGGTCAGTATAATCATAATCATATTTATAGCACGCGCGCCAATTGCAGATTGACTTCATAATGAAAGAGAAAGGCTAAAAGAGCATTGACGTGGGGTCAATCTGTTTTGGTACGCGTGCTATAAATATGATTATGATTATACTGGCCCTCCCAAGTCTTCCCTAAGGAGATACCTCAGAAGCTCCTAGAAGCTTGTGCGACTAAGGAAAGTCAGTTGTGTTCTTCGTCAACTTTGTTACTCTATACTTCTGCCAGCTTAGACAAAACACTCTTAATTTTTGACACGAAAGTGAATGGTGTCTACTACCATCTGGGTAGATCTCCGGCCCGTTCTCTCCACTGAGCTTGAAACACTCATAATTTGATTCAAATTTTCCAACGAGAATATGCGTGCCAAAGAGTACTGACCTCACGTCAGTGCTTTTTTATATTTTTGGCGCTCTAGTTCCTCGGAACTGAGTGCTTATCAATTTGCCCAAATGTCTGTAATTTTCGAATTTTTGGCTGAAAATGGTCTCAAACGATTTGGCTCGACTCACTGATCCAGAATCCGAGGTCGAAATCGATTCTGTCCGGCCGGCCGTAGGCACTATAACTCTCGAACGAAAGGAATTAGAGGATTGAAATTTGCAAGGTGGGTTTGGAGCGTAAATATCTCGGACAGGTTCGTTAATGGGCGAAATCCATAAAGCGGTTTCGGAGTTATGGCTAATTTTAGTAAAAACATTTTTTATGAATATATCCGAAAAAGATCACTCGATTAATCTGAAATTTAGCATCAAATTGTAGAACCATGACCTTTATACGCATGTGAAGTTTTGTATTGACCAGGTTACCGCTAAGTGTCAAAAGAAATTTTTGAAAATTTCAAAAAAAAATTTCAACAATAACTCTCGAACGGAATGAGCTGGCAGTTGAAAATTTCAGAGTAGGTTAGGGAGATGAATATCTCGGTTAAGTTCGTTATTGGGCAAGCAACGAAAAAAAAAATTTTTTTTTAAGTAACAAATTTCAAATTCAAATTTTATTTAAGATGCAGTTTCACCATAAAAATCCAATGATATCATTTTCAACTCTAACAAGCTAATACTTTCGGAGATATGATTTTTCGAAATTTCAATAATGAATCGTACTTCTATGTTTTCACAGAATGTTATAATTATTCTATCTTAGCTTTATTATATGATCTGTGTTCATACTCGTACATGTCATCCTGTTCTATAAGAGAGAGTCAAATTCATTTCAGCTATTTTAATTTGATTTCTTCCGTGGTGCAGTTCTCATTCTCAGATTGCTCATTTAATCTTGATAAATAAACTATTATTTGAATTGAATTTCCTTTATGATGCAGTTCTATCATAAGAATACATTGATATAATTCCCAACTTTGAGAAACCAATATTTTCGGAGATATAATTTGTCTGTTTGAACTATAGCGTCAGAAAGCTCCTGTCCACAGGGCTTGTTAGTTGTTATATTTTTTAACTGTAAATCTAATGGCGTATACCAGACTACTAATAATGAACATAATTATAACTTTATTAGTCTTCAAACATTTTACAAGACACGTCAATGTAAAGAAAATGTAATCATAAACACATTACACAAATCTAAACGAATACAAAATCAAAACACAAGTGCAGTCTGAGCCAACATGCGTTTAGTTAGTAGCATGTCCCAACCTGAAGTATTCCTCTAAACTGTAGAGTGGGGCGAGTGGGCTATTCAATAGGATCTCTTTACAGCTAACTTAAAACGTCTCATGTTGAGAACTCTAACATCCTGAGGTAAATAATCGTAAAATTTCACTGAGAGACAAACGAAAGATCTTAGTATAAAAGACAAGCGAGACTTTTTTTGTATTTTCATCATAAATGTACTGCAAACAGGCATATATGTAGCAGCTGGGGATGGAGAGTATACCATATCTTGCAAACAATCCTCTAGTTGTATTCGGTTCACCAGCCAGTATTCTTAAGGCTTCTGCAATAAGAAAATTCTGAACGACGAAGATGAAGCACCCCATAGCAAAATACCGTATGTGGCCACTAACTGGAAGTGTGCAAAATAAGTGAGCAAAGAAGCCTCCTATCCCACCAAACATTTTTTCAGCTCAACCGTAAACCCTTATATATCCGGTGATCTACTCTTCAGTCTTCATCGCTGCCAATCTCTTGCTTGATTTTCGGGGCACTATAGTTGGTCTCAGGTACATCGAGCTTTGATTTTCCGGGTTAATTGTTTTGGTTTTACTTTCGATAGGGGTAAAATTTGGGAGATTTGGTTAATTCTTTAATTTCCTTTCCTAAGTTGATGAAGTATGCATTCAGTATGTCTGAACTTCTTAGTGATGATTATTTTACCTTCGCAGCTTTACACTTTACTTTTGAATGTATTATATTCCATATTCCCTGTACTACAGGATTGTCAAAAGAACTTGAAAAATATAAAAAAGCACTGACGTGAAGTCAGTACTCTTTGTCGCGCTTGTACACGTTGGCCAATTTGAATTGAACACAACACAAGTGACTCTCCTAACTCGAATAAGCTCCTAGGAGCTTCTGAGGGCAGGGACGGGCCGAAGCCAAATTTGAAATTTTCTCAACTGTGCATGAAGGATTAAAAAAAAACCGATGATGAGGGGGGGGTGCTCCAAATGCTTTAAAATTTTTCCAACTGCTTTGAAAATTTGCCAACTCCCGTTCAACATTGGGTAGATCGCGAAAAAAAGATATCGAAAACAATTCTTGTTATTTTTTTTCCAAACTACCGTAATTTTTTTACTCTATAACCGTATAAAAATAACTGATATTATTTCATCACAGTTACAGTGTGCGAAAGTATCTCAAAAATTCTTGAAATGTTTTTTCAAAGTGTGTATCGTAATCAATTAGTTTAATAAAAACGTAATTTTTATATCCATTTGAAAGTATCTGATTATATTTCATCACAGTTCTAATGAGCGAAAGTATGAAAAGACATTATTGAAATCTTTTTCATTGAGTTATATCCTTCTAAATAATGAAGCCGAAGTGAAAAAATGGTTTTTAAAATTCATAAGATAGTATCTTATTTCATTTCATAGTACTTCTAGCAGTTCTAGCGGTCGAAAGTAGTGAAACATATTTGATGAGAACCCTTCTTCAGAAAATTCCGATCGAACAGGGTAAATTTCCATAATACTAAGCATAAACGAAGTGGATCCGACGCCACTGCGTTTATTCGGAACTTTTGGCAGCCAACTTCACGTCGATGATAAGACTGACAGCAGACAGTGACAAGATGATGATATATGTCAAACGTCATATTAAAATGTTGAATGTTGCCAATGTTGGTGTTGGATCAAATTAGGATATTGTTTAAATGAAAGCATAAACTAAGAAATTATTTTGTTATAAATTCTGTTCATTCCGTGGTGTATGGTGCTTAGAGTTCTAGGTGGTAAGAATTTCCCAATTCAAATGACAACTTCTGTAGAGTCTATGTGGGTGCAAAGTTCTAAACATTGCATGATGGCCGATTTTGATCAGAATGATGATGTGATTGAGGTGAAAGAAGAAATAGGCGTTTCCTTTGATTCGTAAGTATCCCTAATTGATTCCATATCCCTTTCAGGTTGTATTGGCCAATTGATTTCAATACTATGGGTGCGTTTTCATTTTAATCGAAATTTCTAATCGAAAAATCGTAAATGAATCGGTGTGTTTTTATTTTCGTAAAGTGAATGAATACTTGAAAATAAAAACACACCGATTCATTTACGATTAATCGATTAGACATTTCGATTAAAATAAAAACGCACCCTATATTATTCTCTTGGTTCAATGTTGTGATATAGACCCTTTAAGCCAAATAGCTATTATATCATGCCTTATTTTATAGATAAGTCTGAAAATTTGAAACTATTCCTAAGACAAGGAAGAAATTCAACTATAAACTGAATCATTAACGTCTGGGAGTTAATCTTTTGTAGAAAATTTAATTGGTACATGTAAAGTCTTACTATAAGTTTTATCATTTTCTATTCAAAATGTACCAATTATTTCCATTTGTGTCCCGCATTTTCAGCATAATTTTCTCCAGACTAGGATCCTACTGATCATAGCTCATTAGAATAGAAAGGAAAGGAAAAATGAGTTTCTATATATTCTGATGGAGCATGGACTTTGCAAGTAAACAGGATGTGCAAGTTGTTGGGATGTCCACTCTCATGATATTCTTTTTATACCACTCTATCTTCACAAGCCATAATAAATCCCTTCGTTTCCGACTTGTGCCCAGCTGACTGGCATAGGATAATTGCTCCCCGCAGGCCCTGGTATTTCACACTGCTGAAATATTGTTCACTGTGTTTCCGAGTGGTGGCTTAGTGAGAAAATCACTACCTCGCATGTTTTCTTGGAAGGTTATAATTTCATTTGGGGAGATAGACAGACTAGAGAAGGTGGTATTCGGATATATGTTAAGAAAAATCTAAAATATAATCTGGTGACATCCTCGAACCTCATAGATCAGGTATGCATTCTGCTGACAGCGGGGCATTTATCGTATACAATTGGATCCTTCTATAGGCTTCGCAGCCAATCATATAAACATGGATCTTTTCTAAGTTGATGAACCCTCCACTAGTGCTTACCAAGAATTATTCGCTTCAACTGACGCTCATCTTGTTTTAGTCTATTTCTCCCCCAATTTTCAAAAGGTTACCTTCAAATTCGATTTCACAACATAACATATTTATGTAAACTTAACCTTAACTTAAACTCATTAATTATTCTGTGCTTAGCCCAATGAATATTTCTTCCTCTACGCCCATAGACCTTAACGGCCTTAAGAGAGGTTAGTATTAGTCATTCAATCAATTTTGTGAAATGTTTCTGATCAATTTATTTTGACACGTTGCTATAGAAACATTATATTAATATCTCAAGAATGTTTCTTTTGTTGTTCAGCACTAACATCTTAGGTCACACGTGTAAAAGAACTATATAATGGGCTATTTCTTTTGTTCCATAAGGACAGAGAATGATAATAATTCTAATGTTTCGTTTACGTTTCTTGCTAAGTGGGTACAATTCGGTGGGAGGAAAAATTTTACATAAACCTAAACTCTCGTACATCTAATAATATCTATAGCATAATTTTAACTAATATGTTTTAACCTGATCAAAACATATAATAATAATTGATGGGAATCAAAGTCGTAATGTATTAAATTACTGATTAAATTGATTTGAGCAAAAATTAAATCCAAAGATTTTCCGACTGTGAATATTTTAAGTGTCCGTATAATATATGATCTCGGATTTTCAAACAACAAATATACCGTATGTGTCAAAATGTTCCGGGAATATTCCAAGTGGGACCTTCCGGGAACATACCAAGTGGAATGTTCCGTGAACATTCCAAGTGGGACCTTCCAGGATCGTCCCAAGTGGAACGCTTGGAGTATTCCATAGAAGACGGGACATTGGGACATATATGGGACATGAATGGGACGCTCCGAGAACAATGTTTGCTATTAGGGTAAGGTTTGGTGAATGACTTTCCATTGAGATCAAATTGAAAAGTTTTAACATATTTTTGTCTTTGCCAGTTTTCATAATCCAGAGGGAAAGAAGAGTTATGAAACCCATAATGTGAAAGATGAAGATTTCTACATTGCTGAGAATTTCAAAGATGAGCACACATACCATGTTGAAAGTGAATATAGTGTACATATATCTGAGCAAATTGATGGAAACATCGCTCAGAAAGTAGAAGAGAGTCAACCAGAAGTCAGTGACTCTATTGGCTTGAACCTAATGCAATATGAGGGTAATTTATGTGAATATTCCTCAAATGAAAAAGGTCCTCTCCAAAATCAGATAAATAATGATTTTATTACGAAGGAACATAAGTGTAACCTATGTGGATATGTCTCAAAATGGAAACATAATGTCAAAAACCATTTTAATTCTGTTCATTTGAGTTTGAAGCAACATAAGTGTGACTCATGTCCATATTCTTCGAATCAAAAATTTAATCTCAAAAAGCATATACTTTCTATGCATTCAAATTTGAAGGAATATACATGTCACTTTTGTGAATATTCTTCTAATCAGAGAGCTAATCTTAAAATTCACATAGATTCTGTGCATTTAAATTTGAAGGAATATAAATGTCACATATGTGATTATTCTGCAAAGAAGAAATATAACATGAAATATCATATAGATACTGTGCATTTAAATTTGAAGGAACATAAATGTCACTTTTGTGAATACGCTACAAATTTGAAACAGTGTCTTAAACGTCATATAGAATCTGTGCATTTAAATTTGAAAAAACACAAATGTCACTTGTGTGAATACGCTACAAATTTGACACAGGATCTCAGAAATCATATAGATTCTGTGCATTTAAATTTGAAAAAACATGAATGTCACTTGTGTGAATATTCTTCAAATTACAAAGCTAGTCTCAAAAATCATATAGATTCTGTACATTTAAATTTGGAGGAACATAAATGTCACTTGTGTGAATATTCCTCAAATCAAAAAGCTTACATCAAAACTCATATAGATGCTGTGCATTTAAATTTGAAGGGACATAAATGTCACTTATGTGAATATTCTGCAAATTACAAACATAACATCAAAACTCATATAGATTCTGTGCATTTAAATTTGAAGAAACATAAATGTCACTTGTGTGAATATTCTGCAAATCAGAAAGTTAGTCTCAAATATCATATAGATTCTGTGCATTTAAATTTGAAGGAACATAAATGTCACTTGTGTGAATATTCCTCAAATAGAAATGCTAGTCTGAAAAATCATTTAGATTCAATGCATTTAAATTTGCAGAAACATAAATGTCACTTGTGTGAATATTCTGCAAATCTGAAAGTAAGCCTCAAAAATCATATAGATTATGTGCATTTAAATTTAAAGGAACATTTATGTGACATGTGTGATTATTCCTCAAATAAAAAAGCTAATCTCAATAAACATATATATTCTGTGCATCTAAATTTGAAGGGACATAAATGTCATTTTTGTGAATTTTCCTCAAATCAAAAAGCTAATCTCAAAATTCATATAGATTCTGTACATTTAAATTTAAAGGAACATAAATGTCACTTGTGTAAATATTCTGCAAATCAAAAAGGAAGCCTCAAAAATCATATAGATTCTGTGCATTTGAATTTGAAGCAACACAGTTCCTAATTTTTTTATTACTATCTAACTAACTGAACAATTTCTTTATTTCAAATGAATCTGACTATCAAGTTGAATGGTGTCAACATAATATATTATTTATATTTACAAAAAGTCTTCAAACTTATATGCCTTAAATTATACCAAACGTTTATGGACAGCCTTCTTGTATTTCTTAAAATGTTCATCCCCCTGTATTGTTGCTGTTAATGAATGGAAACATTTCAAACACCTTTATTCAACTTGGTTTTGGATATTTATCAGTTGTACCTTAGGATATGTGTAGTTTTTCTCATATTGTAGTTAAGTTTATTTAAATTGGAATGTTGTGAACACAATCATATAAGCCTTGGACAGTTCTAAGATCAGTCCTAATTGTAATGTGATTTTATTTCCCAAATACATACAACATACGAAAGAGAGGTTTTTGTGTTACATAGGATGAAGAAATAACGTTTTTCTTGTGCTATTTGGATCACCCCCATCCTTGCCTCGTCCAGATATTCCAGAACCGAATGGTTTCCTCCTTATGAGATACTCCCATACTTTCTTCTTAAATATTCCTTCAACTCGTAGATTTTTTAGGTGTCAAGGTAGATGATTGAAAAATTTGACGCTACTATACAAATCATATTATATAATATTCCGTTAAGTTTAAGCCTAGAGTATATTGTAGAGACACGTTTATATTTACATTGAAAATTATAGATCCTGAAACTTTGAGCTGGTCGACTGTAACGTCTACTAGTCCATTGAAGTTGTTGCTATATTTTCATGTGTCAAATTAAGCACATGGTAGGATTCTCTAATGGCTTATTAATATACACTAAACTGTTCCTCACATTAACAATAAAAAAATTATATAAAATTACGTAATTTTGAATTAACACATTCTTTTTGGCGCTCTTGTTCCTCGGAACAGAGGTCTTATTAATTTGCCTAAATGTCTGTAATTTTCGAATTTTTGGATGAAAATGGTCTTAAACGATTTGGTTCGACTCACTGATCCAGAATCTGTGGTCAAAATCGTTTCTGTCCGGCCGGCACACGATAACTCTCGAACGGAATGAGCTAGACAGAAATTGTCAGTGTAGGTTTCGGGGATAGATATCTCGTTGCTTATACAATAAGCAATAAGTAGTTCAAAGAATACAGTTGATTCTGCTATTATATGATTTATATGTTAGAGTCCATTGAACGAAAGAAATTTTTGACAAGACCGCTCGTTTTTTCTGCTTGAGATTTGAAGAGGGTAAAGAAGGTTGGTAAACCTAGCTCTCTCTCTCATCACATGTTGTCAGAGATTGAATGGTGAAAAGTACTCAAATTACAGGATATTTGATATTGTCAGTATTGGGTTTTTCATATTTCTTCCTGGTATTATCTTGGATCATACCAAAAATGGTTCCTAAGTGTGAAGTTTATGGGAATAAGAGGAATTCAAGTTTATCATTCCATTGGTAAGTGTAATGTTAGAACTGAAGCATCAAGTTGTTTACGAGTTCAGTAGCGTAGGAACTGTAAATAAGGAAGCTTTCAATGAAAAAATATAGTAGAAAAATATAATTCTCTTGAATTTAAGTCTCCAGATGACGATGAATAGAAACGAATTTGGGCTCCCCTTTTGGGATTGACAAATATCTGCCCAAAGAAAGCAATATTCATTTGTTCAGATCCTTTCAATTCTAATGATATTGAAACCAGTGTATATATGGGAATATTCTAGCAATAGTTTATTCAATTCTCATCCACAATCTCCTTTTCTTCCTGCAGTGGATTTTATTCAGTAATATTATTTTCTTCTAGGCATGCGTCCCCAAAACAGCAGGAAATATTTTCAGACGGATGATGAGGCGACCCAGCAGGCAAAAATATGATTCTAGTTTGAGAACATTTGCTTTGACACTGGCTTTCTCTTCTTCGAAGACTTACAATTATGTAAGGAGAACTTTCCATGGCAGTCTTCCTCCATTTCTAAATGGTATCAGTCAGTCGATGGATGTCCAGGGTTCACTAAAGTATCATTGATAGCCATAAAGTTTGAAAACAAGTGAACCCTGGACATCCATCGACTGACTGATACCATTTAGAAATGGAGGAAGACTGCCATGGAAAGTTCTCCTTACATAATTGTAAGTCTTCGAAGAAGAGAAAGCCAGTGTCAAAGCAAATGTTCTCAAACTAGAATCATATTTTTGCCTGCTGGGTCGCCTCATCATCCGTCTGAAAATATTTCCTGCTGTTTTGGGGACGCATGCCTAGTGTGATGTGCAATTTAGTAATGGATGAAATGTCTATCATCAGACAACAAATAGGATTACCATCTTGCCCAATAACGAACTTAGCCGAGATATTTAACTCCCAAACCTACTCTGAAAATTTCAACTGTCTAGCTCATTCCGTTCGTGAGTTATTGTGTTAACGGACGGACGGACGGACAGAATCGATTTCGACCACGGATTCTTGATCAGTGAGTCAACCAAATCGTTTGAGGCCATTTTCAGCTAAAAATTCGAAAATCGCAGACATTTGGGCAAATTGATAAGCACTCTGTTACCAGTAACAATTAAGAGCGCCAAAAATAGATCGAGAGCCATGTGTTTATTTAATTGTTGTGAATATGTATTGTGTAAATAAACAGTAAATCAAAACAGTTTTTTTGTTGTAAAATGCTGCGACAGGTCGATTAGTATTTTGAATTGCGCTCCATTTGATGTAAGAAGATGTGTCTCAAATTTGCGATATTACGTCATCGATAATTTTTTGAAGGGCAATCCTAATTTTTTTCATGACTATTCCTAAAGGATATATCAAGTTAAAAATGCATAACAAATAATACATTTTTATCTGAAATTTGGGACACGCTGTATAACATTTTATTACATCAAAAAGAGAGTGACATTTGAAATGCTACTCGACCTGTCCGAGCATATATTTACAACAAAAAAACTGTCTCTGAATTACTGAATCATTTCAAGTTACGTACTCGCACTGTAATTTCATAGAAAATATTTCAGAAATATAAAGAATAACGAAAAAATGTAGTTAGGATTGCTATATGAAAAAATTATCCATGATATCATATCTCAAATTTAGGTCACGCTGAATTTATTCGAAGAAAGGTACACTGAATAACAAATAATGTCGTAAGGAATGAATGATTTAAAATCTTAGACGGAGGTTACACGGTCAATCTGGTATCATTCTCGCATCTGCATTACCATCAATCCGGATCATCAGTCCATCAATCTACGAATATAGAACCAATTTCCGTCAATCTCCCATCAATCCATGATTGATGTGATACCACCAAGACTGTACCAGACTGACCGTGTAACTTATTCCGTCTTAGGGCCAATTTCACTAAGCTCTAAACTGAGATCAATTGTGTTGCAATAAACAGGAACCGAGTTTACGCGGTTTGACATTTGTCAATATTTGAATTTGAGGATTGTTGACACTGTTTGCTGAGCGTTTTTCTTAGATTGTGGATAAGAATAATACAAATATAAACTTTATTATTTCATATTATCTAGTTTGTACCATTCCAGATGCCTTACATAATATTGAAAACAAATTTAATTATATTTAAAATGAAAGTTCGTTATCAATACTTCAAACGCTATTGGTATCTCTCATTTAACAATTTGAAATGATGTAGGGAATTGTTTTAGGCTTTTGAAGGATAGAAGATAAATCATAATAAATTAATGAAATCATTTATTCAACATAAACAACGAATACCTACAAAATATTGCTGAAACACATAAATTGGTTTACGAGAATATTGTGAACGCCATTATAATTAATCTTTCATGGCATTCCTCATTCGGGATTTCAGTTTTGATTCTATCTTGTTTTCATTTTTCCATTTCTTGATCGGCTTGAAAATAAACGACGAGGAAGAGTTGAATTCTTCTGCGATTTTTTGCCAGGTTTTCTTTTTCGTAGCCACTTTCATATTGTCTGTTTTTCAACACTCGACTATGCTAAAATATTTACGCACTATATGAGGAAAAATAGATTTTCCTGAAGCTTGAAATACAGCATTTCATTTCTGTACCAACATTTTCTACACAACACCAACTCCTTTTTCGATTAAATTAACCTCTGTGCAGTAACAATTCTCAAATTTGAATGAAGGTAGGCTTAATTCGTAAATACTCAGGTAAAAACTACTGTCAAATTGGTTTATTTTGTGACGTTGCCATTATTCTTGAGCTTCAAACTCGGATTCCCCGAACGCCCTTCAATTATGTACGGAGAAATCGGCATTCTCTAAACCGAGATTTAGATCTCCGTTTAGGTTAAACTGAGTTTGTTAGATCTGACATTAATGATTTATCGGTGAAATTGGGCCTAAAAGTCCAATTTTACCAAAATGTCACCATTTTACCTAATTTGACCGAGAAATCATCAATCTCAGATCTAACAAACTGGGTTTAACCTAAACGGAGATCTAAATATCGGTTTAGAGAATGTCGATAGGCTCGCTTCACATCGAAAGCTCGAGCGTTTGTGTCGTTGCCGTACATAAAACCGTGTCGTGTTGATGTGAAGCCAGCCTTAGGCGGAGTTTACACGGTCAGTCTGGTAACATTCTCGCATCAATCTAACATCAGTTTTACCATCAATCCGGATCATCAGTCTATCAGTCAACGCATATAGAACCAATTTCCTGTCAATCCATGATTGATGTGATGCGAGACTGATACCAGATTGACGGTGTAACCTCCGTCTAACCACGATACACTAGTGTTGGTGTATCGTGCGTCTAACGCACATGCTCATCCAAAGAAAAGATTTAATGCGGTGTTGCCACAGACTGTGTCTGAAGAAATATATCCGATCTTTTATCTTTGTTACATTCGTTGTATAGACTTTCAATGTAGGAGCCAAAACAAACCAACAGTTAACGAGTAAATGCTCTGTCTCCCAGTACCTGATATTATCATAATATCAGGTACCATAGACATAATATTATTATGTCTATGGTTTAAGCGGTCACAATTCTCAGTTCTTTTTGTGCGCTTGTTTCGAACAGCGTGGTATCATTTTGCCCAGATATCTGTATTTTTGCCGAAAATGGTCTCAAACGATTGGGTTCGACTCCCTGATGAATAATCCGGGGTCAAATCCAATTCTGTCCGGCCGGCCGTAAGCACGATAACCCTCGAATTAAATAAGTTAGAGTTTAAATTTGCAGGGTAGGTTTGTATCGTAAATATCTTGGATAAGTCCGCTAATGGTCAAAATTCGCTTAAGATCTGTCTGAAATTTACCTTCAGATTGTAGAATTACGACCTTTATGCATGCAAAGTTTTGTATTGATCGGAAGACTAGGTGAAAAAAAAAATCAAAAATTTGAAATTTGATTTTTTTTCCCAATAACTCAAAAAATAGTGATTTGATCGAATCGAAACTTGCTATAGTAATGGAGAATCGCAGGACTAGAAAACGATTAACATAAACATATAATGGACGATATTGCGGAATATTTTGCTTGAAATTCCGAAGTCACATACAGGGTGAGTCTTTGACCACTGCATTAATTTTAACCAAAGATTCCTCTCATCAAATGAAACACTTTTTTCATTTAATATTTTTAAAAATTCAGCTCAGGTAAAAAGATACAGGCTGTTGAAATTTTGAAAAAAAAACAGATTTTATTTTGTAGCTTTGACTTTCGAATAAAATGAATGTTGGCGTAAAGTCTCCTATAACTATGATACATATTTCCCAAATATTAGTTATTTTCTACTTCTACTGGTTTTCTAGTTATGGACTCGTGGATTCATAAAACTAAACGAAATTAGCATAAAGAAAGCATATAAAGTTTTTCTTGAGTCATTTCAAGAATATTCCATCGTTTTAGAACATTATATTTTCTTCATCATTTCTCCTTAAACGCACCGTTTTCGAGATATTCTTCATTGAATGTTTTAAAGTGGAAAACTCCAGAAATTTCACTACTTTTATGGATCCGTCCCTGAGCGTTGGAATCCCGAATCAAGCTGTAAACTACGTTACCATGCCTTATTCTCGTCTGCCAACAATGTCATAGATAATTTATATGCGGGAGTGTATTAGCACATTGTGAAACCTTTAAACGCTTGTAACTTTTTACCTGAGCCGAATCTGGAAAAATGGTAAATGAAAAACGTGTTTCATTTGATGAGAGGAATCTTTGGTAAAATTGATGCAGTGGTCAAAGACTCACCCTGTATATCGGATTGAGTCTAAATTTGGCATTTAGGTGACCAATAATGACCACTTGTAGTGTACAAAATTTTATGGAAATCAGACCCTTAGGAGCTTCAAAAAGTAAAAAAATGCCGCTTTCTCGTTATGCGGATGGGCAGACAGTTTTCGTCTGAGAGGATTGGGGTTTTGGGGTGGAGGATGCTATTCCTCCATAGAATGTCCCTTGAGAGGGTCTGCACATGCGTGGATAGAAGCTGCGATATCTCCTGAGCCACTGGTGGTGGAAACTCGGAGATTAGTGTGAATTGTTTGATTGATTCTGAGTTCTGCTGTTTGCTTAGGTTGTATTTGGGTTAGATTGGGAGTGGTTTACGTAAACTGGTCATGGTTCTGGCACTGAGTCGATATTCTGAGGTTTTAAAATAATATTCATGGTAATTCTATGCGCAGGCTTGTCAGTTTCGGGCAAATAGCTTTGTTTTCGAGTTGGAGTGTCCGTGAAAGTGGCCCAAGGGCCAATTATAAAGTTCACGCTTCCCGTTTTGATCATTTATCATTCTGCACCTCAGCAGACGCTTTGTTCGTGGTTTTGGGTGCAGGTGTGGCATTATACAAAGAACATTCAGTGTCAAGAGAACTGCGCATGCGCATAAGTAAGCTAGCTGTTGATGGTATTGTTTGTGGTCATCGAGAACTGGTGCTGAGCCATCAGCGTATGAGTCTTTTGTGCCCTCATTTTTTGGGACGAATTTATAAATAACTATGTTTGAAAGATCTGCATTAAATTACTTTCGGATTTGAAAAATAGACGTAAGCAACTTTGTTCCTGAAAGGGTCCCTTGAGAACTTTGACATCCTTAGGTAAATGATTGTTGAATTTCACTGACAGACTATCGAAAGATCATAGTATCAAAGTTAATCGAGTTTTTGGAGCCATGTCATTTTGTTTGTTTCTTGTATGATAACCATGGACTCCTTCATGGGAGACTTTTTTGTATTTTCATCATGAATTTACTGCATAGATGTAGCAGCTGGGATTGGTGAGTATGCCACATCTTGCAAACAATCCTCTGCTACTATGGTTGTATTTGGCTCACCAACCAGTATTCTTATACTTTCGACTTCTGTGTATTTCGTAGTTATATTCAGCTTCTGAGTCTTTTCCACATTCAGCATTAACCCATTTTGCTGGTACCAATCCTGGGCCTCCAACAATGCTTCTATCGATCCAATGTACAAGTCTTGTTCAGTTTTGCCTCTACTTATAATAGTTAGATCGTCTGCAATAATATGTTCACAAGAAGATCGTTCGTATAAATGATGTATAGAATGGGACATAAGATAGATTCCTGAGGTATTCCAGTCTCTATGTCAAGCCGCCTCGACCTCTGACCATCCCACTCAACAATCTGAGAACGTCCCCGCAAGGGTCCATATCAGTTTCAGTGGAACGCCTCTGATGCCGCAGCGGTCTAGCTTTTTGAGCAACTTCTCTTTTAGTACACTGTCAAAGGCTTTAGATATATCCGGGCACTGCAGTAAGACATCCTCTTTACTCTCTATAGGGCTTCACAGACAGATGTTATAATTTCCAACATTGCGGTGGTTGTTGCATTATTCCTTCGAAAACCCTGCTGATCAGGATGGAACAATAGCTTGCTTTCGAGGTAATCGATAATCCTTTTTTTTATTAGAACCTCATAGATCTTTGAATAAATTGGGAGAATTGAAATGGGTCTGTAGTTCAAAGGTAGACCTGACTCCCCCTGCTTATACAGGGACACCACTCTTGCTATCTTTAATTCATCTGTAAATAGTCCACATTCCATACTTCTATTTATTATGTACTTCAGCGGTTCAGCCAAGCAATCAATACCACAGATTAATCTGTGTCAATACTTACCCTCACCAGCTCAACAGTAAACCCTTATACAGGGTATTACACGAATACCGTTCGTTAGAATACTTCGAAGAAAGATAAACACTTGGAATTTTATAGTTGAGTTTTATTAGGAGAGATGAATTCTTAGAAAAAATTTCAGATTCGTTCGACTTCTGGTTTCACCGGAAAAAAAAAAGAACTTTCGTTCTTTAAATATAATACAGTGCAGTTCTGTGGTAGAGCGTTTCACTTGGGAGCTCCTCCTTCGTTAATTCAATAGAACATACAGGGTGTTTCTATTTCAATGTCAAAGTCAGTCATGACAAAAATCTCAAAACTCATTTTTATCAATGAGAACCCATTTTTGGCGCTCTAGTTCCTCGGAACTGAGTGCTTATCAATTTGCCCAAATGTCTGTAATTTTCGAATTTTTCGATGAAAATGGTCTTAAACGATTTGGTTCGACTCACTGATCAAGAATCCGTGGTCGAAATTAATTCTGTCCGGCCGTAGGCACGATAACTCTCGAACGGAATGAGCTAGACAGTTGAAATTTTCAGGGTAAGTTTGGGGGATAAATATCTCGGCTAAGTTCGTTATTGGGCAAAATCGGACAAATGGTTTCGGAGTAACAAAAAAAAATTTTTTTTCACAAAACAAATTCCAAATAGAATTTTTTTCAATAAGCAGTTTCACCATAAGAATCCATTCATATTATTTTTAACTCTAACAAGCTAATACTTTCGGAGATATGATTTTTCAACATTTCAATGTAAATCGTATTTCTACGTTTTCACACAATGATAGAATTATTCTGTGGGCATTCTATGAATTGTTATACTGTCAAATTATATTCGTGAGACATGACGTTGTCTCATTGTCATTCATTCCAGCAATCCTATAAATATGAGAATTCTAATTTAATATCATACTTTTTGTTGGTTGATATTTTCATGCCGATGGTCGATCCATATGATGATGGGAATGGTAATGGTAAGTTAATAATATTGAGTTCAGAATATCTCCACTAAAAACAAAACTGGAATATTGGTGTATTGGAGTAGATTTGAGGAAAGATATATATTATCGTTCATCATAGAATTGAGGAATGAATATCTCGGATGAGTTCGTTGTTGGGTACAATTCGTCTATTGGTTTTGGATTGATAATTTTTGGCACTCTTGTTGAATTTAAATTCTTCTATGATGTTTGAATTCAATTTCTGCTAAGATGAAGTTCTAAATTTCAATAAAGAATCGTACTTCTATGTTTTCACAGAATGCTATAAATCTTCTATATAAGCTTTATATGATCTGTGTTCATACTCGTACATTTCATCCTGTTCTATAAGGGAGAGTCAATTCATTTCAGCTATTTTAATTCGGTTTCTTCCATGGTGCAGTTCTCATTCTCAGATTGCTCATTTAATCTTGATAAATAAACTATTATTTGAATTGAATTTCCTTTATGATGCAGTTCTATCATAAGAATACATTGATATAATTCTCAACTCTGAGAAACCAATACTTTTGGAGATATAATTTGTCTGTTTGAACTAGAGCGCCAGAAAGCTCCTGTCCACAGGGCTTGAACCCATTTTTTAATGGTCAGCTGGAATCTACGTTAAAACAAGCCCTGTGGACCGGAGCTTTCTGGCGCTCTACTTCAAACAGACAAATATTATATCTCCGAAAGAATTGGTTTCTCTGAGTTGGGAATTATATCAATGTATACATATGATAGAGCTGCATCATGAAGGAAATTCAATTCAAATAATAGTTTATTTATCAAGATTAAATGAGCAATCATGAGAATGAGAACTGCACCATGGAAGAAATCGAATTAAATCTGGCCAATTTTGCCCAATAACGAACTTAACCGAAATAATCATCTCCCTAACCTACTCTGAAAATTTCAACTACCTAGCTCATTCCGTTTGAGAGTTATTGTGGAAAAACTTTTTTTAAATTTTCAAAATTTTTTTTTTTTACACTTTGCGGTAATCTGGTCAATACAAAACTTCACATGCGTATAAAGGTCATGATTCTACAATTGGATGCTAAATTTCAGATAGATCGAACGAACTTGTCCGAGATATTCACGCTCCAAAACCACCTTGCAATTTTCAATCCGCTAACTCCTTTCGTTCGAGAGTTATCGTGCCTACGGCCGGTCGGCCGGCCGGACAGAATCGATTTCGAACTCGGATTCTTGATCAGTGAGTCGAACCAAATCGTTTGAAACCATTTTCAGCCAAAAATTCCAAAATTACAGACACTTGGACAAATTGATAAGCACTCTGTTCCGAGGAACTAGAGCGCCAAAAAAACAAGTTTCGTATGACAATTGCCCAAAACAGGTTTAAAGTATCTACAAATAGTAGGTATTCCATAAAACATCTATGAAAGAAGATGAGTAATAATAAAAAATTACCTTGTAATCGATCAAAAATTTCCTGATCTACGTTCACCAAATTTTCTCCTCTCTCGAACTACAGAATTATGCTTTCAATATTTACGTAATATTTTCAAACATTTTCGGGTGAGGTCCCCGTTGCATCGCTAAAATACGAGTATTTCAACCCCAATATTTTTGAAGTTACAATATTCCCTTCTGTCAAGTTGACATTATGAGAATTCATACATAGAATAATTATATCAATCTGTGAAATACGATTTACATTGAAATTTAGAAAAATCATATCTCCGAAAGTATTAGCTTGTTAGAGTTAAAAATGATATGAATGGATTCTTATGATAAAACTGCTCATTAAAAAAAATTGTATTTGGAATTTGTTTTGTAAAAAAAAATTGTTTTTTTTATTACTCCGAAACCTTCTGTCCGATTTTGCCCAGTAACGAACTTAGCCGAGATATCCATCCCCCAAACCTACTCTGAAAATTTCAACTCTCTAGCTCATTCCGTTCGAGAGTTATCGTGCCTACGGCCGGCCGGCCGGACATAATGAATTTCCACCACGGATTCTTGATCAGTGAGTCGAACCAAATCGTTCAAGACCATTTTCATCAAAAAATTCGAAAATTACAGACATTTGGGCAAATTGATAAGCACTCCCCAACTAGCAAAATAGACCCCTAAAAGAACGAAATGGTTTCATAACTATCGTATAGCGCCGCTTGAAAGGATAAATAACATTATTTTTTTAAGCATCTCAATAAGACAATTTGATCATAAAATAGATGGATTTCTATAATGCTGTTGTATATACGTTCTCACAACTCATATCATACGATAAATTTTATAACAGTTGCATAACGTACTATAAAATTCCTATAAAATAATTTTAAAACAGTGTTATACAGATTAGATTACGGTTGCATAGCTATTGTATTACTTATAATAGCGACGTTAAAAGATGGTTATAAAGGAAGCTGTATAAATAGTTGTATTAGAGTTCTTTAAGAAAAGTAATAAGATTGTTGCTTAAAGGCGGGTTTATACAGCAAATAAGATAAGATAAAATAAAATAAGAAAGTTAAACATGTACATTACTATGAGAGCGTTTATACACGAAATAAGATAAAAAGATAAGAATAAGAATTAAAGTTGGCCAACTCTCATCTTTATTTCTTATTTTATGTTATTTTGTTTGGAAAATGACAATGCGCATGCTCAAAGAGTGAAATTCATAGAACTCGCATAAAATTGTCAAAAAGCTGCGATTTGATTGGTTCATTCTTATTTCTTATTTTGTTTTAGATTATCTGTATAAACCGATCCGTTTAACCCTTAATTCTTATTTCATTTTAATTTGTTTCTTATTTTATCTTATTTGCTGTATAAACCCGCCTTTACGCAGAAGTTGAACTCTACCCAATAGATATAAAACTATTTTATAATCATCTTATAACTAAAACAGTATTCTCTCTTATGAAGACCTTATAGAATAAAAATGTGGTTCCAGGAATAAATTTATCTCATGTACTACGTTATAAAATTATCTACATTTACCTATAAGATATATACAAACATATAAACATAACCCAATAGTAATTGAAAAATTACGCGGGTTTTCTAGCAGTTTTCGGTTACAAAATGATTTCGGCAATATCTGAGTGGAAACGTCTGATTCGTTTCCCAGTTTGTGGGAACAATCGTCAACTCTTTTCTATTATTTACCTCGGTTTCTACTATCTTGAACATCTTTCAAATATATGAATACCGGTATAAATAAATCCAATAATTTGAGGTTAGTTCACGCTTGGAAAGAATCTGTATAAAGAAATTATTCCAAACACAATAAAAACTAAATAATTGTTTAGTGTCGCACCGAACGCATGTTAAGCGATACTTCTGTTCTATTATGTAGTTTGCCAACGCGCTAAAGGATAACACGGAAATCTAACGTACAGTGTTGCTAGCTTGGCAGTTAGTAGTTATTCCGACATACATAAAATCAGTAGCAATAAATAGGTAGACTTTTTATTTTATTATGATACATCTTGTAGTTCAAGATGTTCTAAATGCACCTACAATGTATGTTTTGCAATTCAATCATGAAAACTCATATATATTTGACACGGATTGTCATAAGGGTTCATTGTAACTTTTAACAGTAATCTTGTGCTAAAGAGAGTTTCGTCATATAAACAAACACAATATTGCGATATATCCCTTTATTTTTACTAAGAAAACAACTTTTTTTTTAAATAATAACTGAATAATTATCACAAAAAAATCTTGTGTAGCCTACACTTTATGCAAAACAGTGACGTGTACTTTTTGCACACAATATGTTGGACCACTCACTATACTCGTGGTCCAATCCCCATCCTTTATATAAATATCTACCTATTATTTCTGTAATAAACAAAATGCTGTGGGAAAATATTTTGAATGTATTATTAAATCTGGCAACAGTTAAAAGTGGTCAAGAACCAAACTGCACCATGATTCCTGAGACTGTTAAAAACAATTTTATGGCGCTGCATTAAACAACATAATAAAAGTTTAATATCGTATACAGCTCAGAAGAAAACAGAATCATTGTATAAGGTATCTAATTTGTATTCTACCATATACGCCATATTTATTAAACGTTCGGCTGTTCAGAAACCGCCGCCATTGTGGAAAAATCATATAGAAACGAAAAAGGGGTAAAATAAAAATAGATTTTTTAAAGAAATATGAGATTTTTTCCGCTTTTACAACACCCACAATACATGCTTTGTTTTAAGTTGAAAATTCAACAAATAAAACATTTTTCATTTTTCAATAATTCCAATAAAATGTACGCTAAACTGAGGCGCTTTATTTTTTACCAACAAAATATATATATTGTCAGAAAAGTTAGCTGCGCAAATATATTTGGCCCCCACAGTAGCGATATAGGTCTTCAATATTTTCAATATGATTAAAGGCTGGTT
Organism: Halyzia sedecimguttata; assembly: GCA_937662695.2. Lineage (NCBI taxonomy): Eukaryota > Metazoa > Arthropoda > Insecta > Coleoptera > Coccinellidae > Halyzia > Halyzia sedecimguttata. The sequence goes on from OW569419.2 coordinate 36,542,731, forward strand.
TATGCTGGCTGGTAACTTTAACTTAATCATATATATATAATATATATAGACATTTATTTTTAGTGTTATGCTTTATAATCAGACTAAATAATCCGTTTACTTATTAATTATTATTATTAATAATAAGTAAACGGATTTTTCAGTCTCAGTATCAACCATAGCGTTAGAAATCTATGTTTCAATTTTTAAGTTAGGAAATAAGTTAAAGTTACCAGCCAGCATAAACCAGCCTTAACAGGTCCCATCTCCATCACCCACCGCCATAATAATGCCTGATATTGGATCTTACTCCTCTGTGAAACCTGAACGTTTACACATACCTAATAAAATATTCTTGTGATAATTCTATTCCGAATTTCAACGGTAGAGAACAAAATTATTGTATTAGCTATTCTGTCTGCATTATAAAATACTTTCTTAGTAGCTCTATATGTGTCCGTTAAATACTCTTAAACCGCAGAATAAGAGTAGGTACTGCTGTACAATAGTTTTATAGCAGTTCCCAAATACATTGTATAAGTAATCTTGAAGACATACTTATAGGACAGTTATATAGTCATCCTAAAACGGTGGTGTAGTTTACTAAAGGATGTCCTAAAAGAACTGAACAGTTGTGTAAAGTGGGGCCCTTTTTGGTTGTAAAGACATTATATAATGGTTTATATCCACATTATAAGATTTTCACGTTTCTATAAGATATGCTGTATAGCAGTTCTTACAACCTTTATAAAATTATTTTTGCTAGTTGGGTCAGTTCCGAGGAACTAGAGCGCCAAAAATAGTGTATTTTTGGCGCTCTAGTTCCTCGGAACTGAGTGCTTATCAATTTGCCCAAATGTCTGTAATTTTCGAATTTTTCGATGAAAATGGTCTTAAACGATTTGGTTCGACTCACTGATCAAGAATTCGTGGTCGAAATTCATTCTGTCCGGCCGGCCGGCCGTAGGCACGATAACTCTCGAACGGAATGAGCTAGAGAGTTGAAATTTTCAGAGTAGGTCTGGCAGATAAATATCTCGGCTAAGTTCGTTATTGGGCAAAATCGAACAAAGGGTTCGGAGTAACAAAAAAAAATTTTTTTTACATAACAAATTCCAAATTAAATTTCTTTCAATAAGCAGTTTTACCATAAGAATCCAATAATATCATTTTCAACTCTAAGAAGCTAATACGTTCGGAGATATGATTTTTCAAAATTTCAATAAAAAATCATACATTTCCACAGAATTATATAATTATTCCATGTATGAATTGTCATAATGTCAACTTATTTTCCTGAGACATGACATTGTCTAATTCCTTGCTAATAGTTGGTTCGAGAAACGTCAAAATCGACTTAGAGAGACAAGGGTAAAAAACCGTCAAATAAACCCCCATGTGGCAATTTTATGTCGAAAAGTGAAAATTAAGAATATATATCCCAGGTAAGTACCAACGTTTTATTCTAATACCGGAGATCGACAAGATCGTACGAGGAGCCCGATAGCCGTTTCGTCTAGTCAGTCCGTTTCCGGTTTCGGAACGAGAGAAGCCGGGCTCAAATCCTGGAAAGGGAATTACACTTTTTGGCGCTCTAGTTCCTCAGAGCTGAGTGCTTATCAATTTGCCCAAATGTCTGTAATTTTTATTTAAGATGCAGTTTCACCATTAAAAGCCATCGATATCATTTTCAACTCCAACAAGCTAATACTTTCGGAGATATGATTTTTCTAAATTTCAATAATGAATCGTACGTACTTCTATGTTTTCAAAGAATGCTATAATTATTCTATCTAAGCTTTATTATATGATCTGTGTTCATACTCGTACATTTCATCCTGTTTTATAAGAAAGAGTCAAATGCATTTCAGCTATTTTAATTTGATTTCTTCCATGGTGCAGTTCTCATTCTCAGATTTCTCATTTAATTTTGATAAATAAACTATTATTTGAATTTAATTTCCTTTATGATGCGATTCTTTCATAAGAATACATTGATTTAATTCCCAACTCTGAGAAACCAATATTTTCGGAGATATAATTTGTCTGTTTGAACTAGAGCGCCAGAAAGCTCCTGTACACAGGGCTTGAACCCATTTTTGCGCGTATGTTCTGGGGAACATCGCGTTATAGTTTTGCCCAAATGTCTGTAACTTTCAAATTTTTTGAAAAAAATGGTCTCAAACGATTAAGTTCTACTCCCCAATGAAGAATTCGAGGTCAAATTTGATTCTGTCCGGCCGGCCGTTGCCACGATAACTTGAGAACGAAAAGAGCTAGCGACTTTTCAGGGTAGGTGGCGCATCCCAGTACGACGGACAAGTTCATTAATGGGCATAATCGGCCCAGTGGTTTCCGAGTAATAATTTTGTTTTCAACCAATATGAATCCGATCGAATTGAAACTTGGTGAGTAGTTGTCGATTATGAACCTAAGCACGTTTGTGAAATTCTGTGCGAATCGTATGGCTAGAAAATTATTAAAAAATTATTAAAAAATATTTTTGTTGTCACGATAACTTGAGAACGGAAAAAGATAGCGGCTTCAAGTTTTCAGGTTAGGATGTGCACCAGAACTCGACATTTCAGTTTGATTATGAGCATAATCGGCCAAACGGTTTCAGAGTTATAGCCATTTGAAATTTTCTGAAATTTTGTAGTTTTTTGTTCCTCATTAACTCGAAAAATACTGAACCGATTGAATTCAAACATGGTTATTAGTTGTAGAATGCCAACGCGGAAATGTTCGCAAAATTTGGTGAGGATAGCGTTTGTAGAAAATTTTTAATAAATCATTGAAAATAAAAAAGAAAATTCTATATATCAGTAACTAATCGTTTGAAATTGCTGAAATGTTGCAAGAGCTTTCATAACCTAACTCTACTGCCAATTTTCAAGTTTCAATACGATCGGTTAAATATTGTTGCAGATTCGAGCATTCTTGTGTGAGTTCAGTAGATGGGTGACCGTTGCCTCGATAACTTTCGAACGAAAGGAGATAGGTACTTGCAATTTTCAGGGTAGGTTGCGTATCTGGAAGGGAGAGTTGAGTTCGATTTTGGGCATAGTCGGTCTAACGGTTTCCGAGTAATACCAACCTGGAATATTATTTCCTTGATAACTCAAAAAATAAATATTCGATCGAATTGAAGCTTGGTAACTAGTAGTAGAAAATCAACATAAAGACGTGTTTAAAATTTTGTAAGAACTGTACATCTAGAATATTTGAAAAAAATGACGAAAAAAAAATTTTAAGAACCGTACCCCTAGAAAATTTCAAAAAAATCACGAAAAAAAAAATTGGTTCAAGCACTGACGTGAAGTCACAAGCTTTTGCGCGTATGTTCTATTGTCCATTCTTCTGTATTGGACCCCCTTAATCGAATTTACCATGGTAAATCATGTTATCCATTCTCCTGTATTGGACACTCTTAATTCGAATTAACCATGGTAAATTCGAATTAAGTGTTCAATACAGGAGAATGGATAACATAATTTACCATGGTATATTCGATTAAGGGTGTCCAATACAGAAGAATGGACAATAGAACATACGCGCAAAAGCTTCTGACTTCACGTCAGTGCTTGAACCAATTTTTATAATACATACTACTGCTCTAAAGTGCTTATTTCCCGAGATATTCACTAAGTAAAGCAGTAGTATGTATTATAAAAAAAATACCATTTTTTAACGTAGATTCTAGCTGGCCAATGAAAAAATAGAGTTTTCATTTGAAAAAAAATTAGTTTTGAGGTTTTTGTCTTGACATTGAAATATAAACACCCTGCATGTTCAATTGAATTCTTAATTAACGAAGGAGAAGCATTGATATTTCTTTTGATAGGAGTTAGACGATTAGGAATTTTCATGCAAAAATCTACAAGTTATTAACATTGGAATAAAGCTCTATTTGAAAAAATGTAAAGGGTTTTTCCAGACTTCACACGAATTTTCAGAGAATAATTTGTAAGTGACACATTAAAACAATGTAGAATTCAATGAGTGATCTGATTATCAATGAAAAAACTGGGTATTACATTTAAAAAACGAAAGTTGATGTCATGTCTCATTTCAAGTCGAACGAATCCGAAATTTTTTCAAAGAATTCAACTCTCCTAACAAAGCCTAACTATAAAATTTCAAGTGTTTATCTCGAGTCCTTCTTTGAAATATTCTAACGAACGTTCTTCGTGAATCACTCTCTGTATATCCAGTGATCTCCTGTTCTTCATCGCTGCCACCTCTTGATTGATTTTCTGGGCACTAGTGGGTCTCAGGTACATCGAGCTTTGACTTTTCGGGTTAATTGTTTTGGTTTTAGTTTCGATACTGGGAAAATTTGGGAGATTCGGTTCATTCTTTAATTTACTTTCCTCTGTTGATGAAGTATGCATTTAGTATGTCTGAACTTAGCGATGATGATTTTACCTTCGCAGCTTTACACTTTACTTTTGGATATATTATATTTCCTGTGCTTCAGGATTGTCAAAAGAACTTGAAAAGATAAAAAACACTAACGTAAAGTCAGTACTCTGTGTTGCGCTTGTTCATGCTGACCAATTTGAATTGAATGAGACGTACTTGCCATCGTTCACTGCTGGGTCAAAAATTAACATACAGTGCCTAAAGCTGGCTAAAGGATATAGGGTACAGGTACAATGTCTACAAAAGAACACAACTGACTCTCCTAACTCGCATAAACTCCTAGGAGCTTCTGAGGGGCCTCCTTCGAGGGAAGACTTAGGGGGATCAGTATATCATAATCATATCCATTAGTAGGGCTTCACACGAAATCGAGATTTTTCTCGTCTCGTTTTGAAAAATATTATGGGTGATACCGAAACCACAGCGTAACCCGAGAGTCTCGTTTTTGGTCTCGTTAATATTTCGAAAAATTTGTAAAGGTCTAAATAGAGATGAATATATTTTACAAAATATCAACTCTTCTGAAATATTTTATTGTAAATTGAAATAATTTTTTCACATTTTTATTTCAACTTGTTAACTGTTCTTATAAACTTCTTATAGTTATCGTAAATATCTATCCTTGCAGATTTTTATATTTGAATTTGTTTTTTCAAGATCGATTTTTTACTCTCGGTTGAGTATAGTGTGCTGTGCAAAAAAATCGAATAAAATTCTCGAAATTTTTTTTTACTTTTGAATTTATTCTGCTCTCAAGATGAAGTTATTATTTTATGAGAAATATATTCTCTATATCGATATTAAATTATCCGATATTATTTGATTGAAGGCCTAGTGTGCGGAAGTATCGAAAACAATTCTTGTAATTTTTTTTTCAAATTATCGTATTTTTTTTACTATCAGGATAATAGTATATTATTTAACGAGCGGTAATGTAAGTCATAACTCACGCAGATGAAGTTTGCATTGCGAGCCGGAGGCGAGTGCTGTAATTCATCAAGTGATGAGTTATGGCCATTACCGCAAGTTGAATAATATACTTTATCCACGACTATATAACAATAAATACAAAATCTGAAATAAATTATGATATTATTAACTAGATGATGAAAACGATTGAATTATTATGAGATCTACTACCTTTGTTGCCAGATATTTCTGATCAGGAGCTTCATTTATGAAATCGTTTAGTTGTTCTGACGTAAAAATTTCTGCCTTTTTAGCTACATGTTTCTCTGATTGACGTTTAAGAAACGCACGTAATTTTAAATAATTATCTATATTGATTCCATTATTTATGTTGAGTATGTGCTTTTAGGCATATGGAGCAGAAAGTCCATAGAGACGGTGCTGAGTTCACTAAAATATGCCAAAGAACATTCACTGTAAACGATGACTTAATGTTTTTGCCGCTACACCAATCTTGAAAATATTTGTATACAACTTCATACTTGCTTTGAGATCTTTCGGCAATAAATTCTGTATGGTGACATTAGCTGCTTCTCTTATTTCTGAAGGTGCACATAATAATTCATCTTCACTATTAGAATTAATCGTTTTCAGCAAAATATTCACGGTAATTAGGTATCAACTCCATTTCAAAACGTCAAAATTATTCAGGTGACAGAAGCACAGACCCACCTTGATATTCAACTGATGGTGAATAATTCCAGGAATAGTAGTGAGTTATAGCGGTGAGTTATTATTACTCACGTTGTTTGTTTACAGATACTATTAATTGAATGAAAGCAATTGAAAATTGAATAATGAATATATAATTTAATAGGAGTAGATAAAGTGATTATTTCATGGAAAACATTTTCTTTATAACCATATAAACATTCCTGAAATGTTTTTTCAAAGTATCATAATTTTTTTAAATTCAAGATGAAGTAATTTTTTCATGAAAATCGTTTTCTTATTAACCCATATATTTGAAATAAATCTAGTCATTATTATCCATTTGAAAGTATCTGGTGATATTTCATTACAGCCCTATTGTGCAAAAGTATCGAAAACTATTCTTGAAATCTTTTTTCAAAGTATCATCATTTTTCTGCAATCAAGATGTAGTGTTTAATATAAACGTAATGTTCATATCCGTTTGAAAAAATCTGATGATATTTCACCATAGCTCTAGTGCGAAGGTGTCGAAAAAAATTCTCGAAATCTTTTTCAATGAGTTATATATATATATATATATCCTTCTGAATAATGTATCCGAAGTGGTAATTTCATGAAAAAATTGTTGTTAAAATCATAAGTAGGTAGTTCTTGAGATGAAAAAAATAAGTATCTTATTTTTTTCATCTCATATAGTACTTCCAGCGGTTGGAAGTACTTAGACATATTTGATGAGAACCGTTCCTCAGAATATTCTGAGTAAACAGGGTATATTTCCATAATACTAAGCATAAACGAAGTGGGTCCCAGCCTGCAATGATAATTGCACACAATATACCTTAGGGTATATTCTGTGTTCTGTGGTTCTGTGGATAATTGATAAGACGACACTGGGGGCGCGACACTCTCTTTCCCCCACCCCAAACCCTGTTTTTAGTTCATTGGCATTCTAGAGATGTCTCTGCCTGCGCAAATTCCATAAGATCCGATAGATGACTCTGTTGTGCGTTCAGAATTACAGTGATTCAGAATGTGATGGATTTGTCATTAATTTCTGAAAGTGTCAACGAAAACGAACCTTGTTTACAACTATGAAAATTATTCAAATAAATATATTTTTATTGAGTGGACAATTTTATATTATAACTATTCCGATGAAATATGTGTACTTGGATCCATAGAATACCGATAAGATACCTGCACAGATACCTGATCGTTTCTATGGCAGGTAAACCAAATTACTGAGTGTTTACTCAGGTAGAAATTGAAGTGTTTATAATTCTTTTGAATTCGCACCTTCGACCGAAGAGGTTCAGCCAAAATATCGATTAGTAAGTGACGAGCTCGTGTTTGGAAATTTATCGTAAAAATGGGAAAATGGATCAAATGTTGTGTATATGGTTGTGAGGATAATGTTAGCATGAGACATCGATTTCCTAAAAACAATCCAAGTCTTTTTAAAACGTGGATCGACATTATCAAGCCAAGTGATTGGGAAATATTATCTGTTGATTGACCAGATTTATAACAGGCATTATGTATGCCATGCACATTTTGAAGACTGTTACAAGATAGAAGGAGGAAGAAGAAGGCTCGCTATGCATGCAGTTCCTACACTTGGTGTTTCAGGTAAGCTATACATTGACAACAATAATTTTAATTTGTTTTTAAAATTTTTGTGAAATTCTAAGAAATATAAAACAGTTCATCTTTCTTTTGAAGGTATCTCAAAAGTTCTTGATGATGTATGGAACCAACCATCAACTTCAAAAACCGATATTGACCAACTTCAAATGTCACTGTCTAAAGGAACGCAAAATATTATGGAGCCAAGAACTCATAAAAGTAAGTGTATAATACTAATGTTGGAGTGATGACATGATTGCTTTGAATAGCAATAGTAATGACAGGATCTTCTTTTAAATTTTAAATGCTTGTACATTTTCCACAATATATATGTCCTATACCAAAAATTTTATTATTTATTTATTATTTATTATTATTTCCTCAGTTTGGTCCTGGAGATGCCCCAGTTAAGGATAGTCATGTGGGACATACGCTAGGATGGGAGGGAGCACAGAGCAGAGCAGATTGAAAAAGAATCCTGGCCTCAAATGGTTAGCATATTTGAAGGTGATCTTTTGTCTGGAGCAGTACTGCATTCTCCTTTATTTTATTGTTTTAAACAGGAATCAATTCTTTGTTTTCCCACGTAGCAAAAGTGTTATGAATATCGGTTGTATGGACATCTATATAACAATCCAAAAAACCGATGGCCTACGTAAATCAGTATCAAATTAGTACATTATAATGTCAGTAGCACGGTTACTACGACAAAAGTGGGAATGATTTCACAACATATACAACTGTTGTAAAGTTGTAATTGCAACTTCTTAAGCAACTGATATGTTATAATACCACCATACACTATATAATGTGAGCGAACAAGATATTTGAGTTCTTAGTAAGTCAGCTGAGGAAAACCATTTTTCCCATAGACAGCTAGAGCTTTGTGGGTATACTTTCTGTATTTCTGTTTTTGTTTGTTTTATTTGTGTATGTATTGGATTTGGGTGTAATAGGTCTCTTGCATGCATTTTTTTTTATTATTAGAATCGAGTATTATATCCATAAGAATTCTGAAAAAGTGAAACTGCCGTGAAAATTTTCAATATTCAACGAGGAAACGGTCATTGAAATTTGGTTGCACATAATGGCCCGTCATATCTACTCTCATTCTCTTCTCGTGTCCATTTCACACTTTCTTCCAGTGCAATACGGCCCCCTATGGAGGGCTTCTAGTCGGCATATTGGCTGTAACAAGCAGATGGTACATTTTGATTACGTCAGCCGTTATAGCAATGATTCAGAAGCGTTTTTTTACCTCATTTGAATTTGCTTCTTGATTTACCGATTTTCAATACCGAAATATTCAAATTGTATAAATTATGAAAGTGGATGAGGGCATACATGTTGATCTGGTATTGAATTAGATTTCAGAAAGACATAAACATATGGTATTTCATGTTACATGCAAGAGAACTATTGTTTTAATTATGTTAATAGCTATTTTTTTCTTGTTACTGTTATAATACCTCAACACCCCACACTATATAATGTGGGCGATGATATTGTGAGTTTTACTTAATTGCTTAAAAGTATTTTACGTAAACAAATAAAACTTAGGGCTGCATTAATAGTCGACCCTCTAGATGAGGTACGAAGAACTCGTTTTTCATACCTGATCTTGAGGGCCGACGATGAGTATGGCCCTCTTAAAACTGATTTTTTAGTGTTAAAGTTTTATTCTTTGCATTTATTATAATTTATACACAATTAATTTCACATATGTTCACTGTGGTGAAAATATCAATATATATAATTTATGTGTGATAGTACCTTTTATTTTCCTTCAAATTTAAAAGTTATTCTTTCTTCCAGGCGTACAAGGCCGAAACAAACTGGATTGTGAGGTACAATTACCCTTTCAATTAATGGAATGTGACCGAGTTTTATACGAACATGCAAATTTTTTCCAATCTCTAACAAATTCAAGTTTTCCTGTGATTGTAACATTGTCATGATTTTCCTCTCTTGTTTGTTTTTAAAGTCGGTTTTGTGCACCGCAATGAACTTGGCTCAGTGTGATTTTTATGGAAACGTTGATTTATTGGAAAAGTAATTCTATCTCATACTTCCTTTTATTGTAACAAGATCTGTCAGACCACTAAATGTATATACCGAAATGTTTGCGAAGTGAGAAAATTCACAGAAGTTTGTTCTGAAATTTGTTCATCTCAGCAATTTCCCCGAAGATTCTTATATTTCGGTACAGAACATAAGTTCTCTTACGAAAGACAAGAATCTTCTAAGAAATTGGTGAGGGAAAACAATTTCAGAACAAGCAACAAGCTTCTGAAATTTTCCTCTTTTCGCTCACATTTCGGAATACACATTAAATAAATTAATTTGAATTTCGCGCCAAAAGCGAAATACCGACATAATTTGAATTTCGCGCCAAAAGCGAAATACCGACTTAATTTGAATTTCGCGCCAAAACCGAAATCTGTAATACCGACACATGCGATGTGCCCGCCTCTTGAGAATGCCAATGAACTAAAAACAGTGTTTTTCATGTTACAAGGCCAGTGTCGAATCTATATACTTAGCATAGACAAGAGATATATGATATATATGATATATATATATATATATATATATATGATATATATCATATATATATGATATATATGATACTTAGTTATCTGCAGGGGGGTGAAGCGAGAGTACAAAAAGTGGAAACATGGACATACGTCCCCACCTTTTTTGTTCGCTTGTCGTAGATATGTTCAAATGGATAAATGACAATGACACGAGTGCAGAGACAAGAAGAGACGGGTAACTTCCTACTAATGGCGATTTCCATTGACACGCTCGGAGCACTCGAAATCGATCTCATCTGTCATGCATCTGTCCAATTGAACCGAAAATATCTGTCAAATATGTCAGTGTGACAGCTCCGAGTGATCCGAGCGTGTCAATGGAAATCGCCATAAATTCTTTCCGATATTTCATCCTTGTTTGGTCTCGTCTCAGTCTAACCTGGTGGCAGGCAAGGGAGATGTCGCCACCGTCGAACATTTACGTAGCAGCGCGGGAATTTCAAATAATACGTATTTTAATCCTCGTATTTATAGTCACCGCTTGAACAATCTCTCAACCTCGAGGAATTCTCATCCATTGTTATAGGCAATGGAAAAGAATCCTTCTAGGTAGAGGAACTGTTCAAGGGATGGCTATAATAATAATCATTATTTGAAGTTTTCGATTCATGAAAATGCTCCGGCAAAAAAAAAACACGTTTTTAATGAAGATGATATGATTTATTCATAACTAGTACAGTTTCAATAAATAAGAATATAATAAATATTGAATGATTAAATAAAGGTATAATAAAAATGAAAAAAAATATATGAATGTATACAAAATAATAAATAATAAAAGTGTCCTCTACATATTTCTAATTTTTTTTAATTTTTTGGATTTTATCAATTGATTTTTAATTTCCTTGAATTTCTCATTTTCCCTCTTAACCCACCAGCCAATACCAATATTGAATATTGACATGACTGTAATTGCTTTCGCTTCCTCGGAATGCAGTTCACAATTCAGCCATGATAAATCAATATTCCTTCTGATGGATTCAGAGGCATGAACAGGAATGTTTTGAACATTTGCATTTTCTTGCAAAAAATTCTCTAGTGCGGTTATTCCATGTCCAACACATATAGTGAATTGGATACTTGGATAAATTAATTTATTTTTATCAAGTACCCATTCTCTATTCGAAATATATATATTATGTAGCTCTAAATCATCGGAAGATAAAAATGAAACACATATATCACAAGTCAATCTCTTATAAAGACCTTTCAATATATAACCAGCAACATAGGCTACAGAAAATGTTCCTGTATTTCCATGAATCACATCTGCCTCTATATTGTCTATTGTGGAGACTTCTGATATGATATTGAAAGGACCTTCATATCTCTGGGAAATCGATTTTTCTACTGAATCACTTTCCAAGAAGGATCGCAAATTGCTGAGAACATCAATTTCATCTGCCTCACAATTTGTAGAATGAGCGGTGTGAAATAAATTATTGAGAATCTGTGCTTTCAAACTCCCAATAAAATGAAAAGCAGAAGGATTATCATTACATCCACAACCAGATCTGATAGATCCAAAAAGATTTTCTAATGGATCTTGATTCAGCGATCGTGGACGTAAAACTTCACATCCCTTGCTTCTCATATAAGCCCATATTCCTCTTATGGCATTCAAGGAAATCAGCCAGCCAAGTTGAGACGGTGGTTTGGATTCCTTTACCTGCCCATTTTTCAAGAGCCTGTTGAATTTCCAATTTCTCACCATCTGGAATGCCTTTGACCAATACTCAAGGTGAGGAGAGTTTTCCTGAATATTACTTCTGAGCTCCTTTCCAGAATGGTCTGATTTTCCATTAAAACTGTCAAACAGCATATCGACATCATTCAAAAATGCTGCAGTGCCAATAGCATCTTGTTCCAGGACTCCTGAAAACAAACATTCATGAAATTATTTGTAGAAAATATATCTGTTCATCGTTTGTAATGAAATGTCTATTTTAGACATCTTATTAATCAAATAATTAACACTAGCTAAGCATCACTAATATTAGGGAATAATATCAACATTAATCTGATTGAGGTTCAGGTCGATGGTTATAGACATAAATTAGGAGAAAATAATTTGATATCAATCAAGGTGATCAAAGCTTTGTGAATCATTTTTGGTTTATATAATTAAATAAATCTCACCTGCTCTGACCAAGGAATATAAATAGGCTGATACTGTGCGACTCATGACTTGGGCAGGAATGTGGACCTTCATGGCATATTTCATGATGGGGTTAAAAAAATGATCTTTTAGTTTAGGCAGCGATCTGAAAACATATGGCGTTGCCTTGTCATGTTCATAAGCCGTTCGGACATGTGAAAATTTGGCTTCCATGGGTGTTCCGGTTTCACCTATTGCAACATTTATAAAAACATTATATTTCCTGAAGAGAGAGTATGTACGCTTCAATAAGTGAGGTGGATCATACATGCTGAAGATTTTTTTGTCCCCGTGTGTAAAATATGGTTTCTCAGTCGTAACTCCTAATTCTTTCAAACACTTCACATTGTTCACCCCCATATCACACACTGTTCCAACAATGTCCACTTTTGCAATGTTTGAAGCAGCTTCTATCACTTCAAACAAGCAGTTCCTTAAAATCTCTGAACTGCAACTATTGTGGGAGAAATAATATGCAATAGGTTGTTTCCATTTACGTTTCAATCCAACCAGCATGAAAACCAAAGCTTTTCTACTGGACTTTTTTTCATGCTGCTCTTGCCCAAAATCTTCATATCCAATAATTCTTTTCCTGCCCTTGTCATAATATAAGTTCTCCTTTATGTCCATCTCATCAAACAACAAAATGCAGCAACGATCAAGATCCCCTGTTATATTATCATTTATGTTTTTAAATAAACTGATATTTATGCCAGCGTTAAATGGTACTTTCTGTAACTGGTTCAAAATTGTTTTTTTTGAGGGGAGGGCTATAAAGGAACTCAATAACTTATAACACCTAGGACTCTTCTTAAATAAGAGCAAAGACATTATCTTATCATCTAAGGTCCACCTTCTACCTCTTGTATTCTTAACTCTAGAACATCTTAATTGAGACATCATAAAATTCCAAGCTGTTTTCGTCAAGTTTTTGGTAAGATTTTGGGCTAGAGGTGTATCAGTATTTTGTTTCGGAGTTTGACACCGCTCCAACACTACATTTGTGTTTTGTATTTCAGCATCTGAAAAAGTAGTCACTTTAAATTTCAATGTAATCATAATACAAAGTATTACGCTTAATTAGTATCCCAAAACTATCAATATTTTAGGATGTTGAAAGCTTATCAAGTGAATAGAAACATCTTAAATGGAATGTAACCCAAAACTCTACTATAACAAAATACCTGCAATATTATGTGGGCTTTCAAGGTTGACAGGAACTGCATTATTTTCTTCATCTTCCTCATGCATCACAGAAGTCGAAGGGAGTGAGGTGTCTAAGAATGCATCTGAAAAGTTATCAATTTTAATTTGTATGTAATCACAGATAGAACTATTGCACTTAATCAATATACCAAAACTCTCAATATATTAGGATGTATAAAGCTGTTTTAGTGTATGTTTCCAAGTAAAATATAAAAAACTCAAACTGAACGTAAACTAGGATCACTAAATCAAATATACCTGCAATATCATGTGGGCTTTCCAGGTTAACAGGAACTGCATTACTTTCTTCATACATCGCAGAAGTTGAAGGAAGTGAGGAATCGAAGAATCGCATCGGCACTGCATCATTTAGCAACTTGTAGTTCACTGAATCAGAATACGATTCCATTGTAAAATGGTTGGAACATATTCTGAAATTTCGAAGCGACCTCTCGGTGATTTTCATACCTAGTTTATTTTGCCAAATAGTTGATCTGCAGAAATAATAATAATTAGTCATTTGATGCCTATCATTACTATGATTATTACAACAAACCTGTTTTTATTACGAGGGAAATAATGCATTTTCGCAACTTCGTTCTCTGCAGCACCACAAATTAAACACTTATTAGTCCCCATATTTGAGAATTGGGAAAAATAAAAATTCAAAAAACAACGTAAAGGACGAATAAACAAATGCACGTGTACTTCTGCTTATGTTGCCAAAATTATTTTAAAATTCAAAGAACGTGGATTAGAGAGAGATAACAATTTCAGACTTTCCCCATAGAAAAAAGAGACAGAGATATTTCTTTTTCTTCAAAACGTGATAATCTTCACAAAATTTGGCAACGCCAACAATATTGTAAACAGAGGGTACGCAGCGCCCTCTTCATGCCTGCCGGGATGCCATACAAGGACAGCCTTATATGATATTATGTGGTATAGAAAAGGATGAAAGATGTTGTTAAAATCGGACAAATTTAGTGAAGGAGTTCCCCGTCTCTTCTTGTCTCTGACGAGTGTCAGGACCATAGACTAAATATTTAGTCTATGGTCAGGACTTCATTGACTTCGTAAATTTGACAAGACTGATAAATATACTCCTGATTTTTCTAATAGATTGTGGCAAATAGCAATAATAATTGTTATACTAAAATAAAACCAGTGTTATTATATTACCCGTGTGAAGATAAGTTTGTTTTTTTCGTAATTCAATGAAAAAATTTCCGTTTCAGGTGATGTTGAAGATATTTGTTGGTAATTTGGCCACTTGGTGAGATCTGATAAGTTTATATTTATACGAGGTTCAATTCTGCAAATCTGATTGTGTTTAATATCATATTGTATTAAGAAAATGGCTTCAGGTTCTGCAACTTCATTGTTGCGAAAGATGTTAAGTATTCTTGCCAAAATTCATATATCAGCCATTCATCACTTGTTTGCAGAAACAGAAGTTTTTTTCGTTTCCCTAAAGATCCTTCCACCTTGAAAATTTGGAATGATATATGTAAAATAAGTCCTAGCAAAAATATTTCTAATTTTCTGACTGACTGCCTGAATGTACCTGGTTTCAGACATTTGTACCTAATACATGCACTCACTGAACAATATGATTGTATTAACTGTTGAATATTTTATTATTTTTATTATTATAGTAGTAGTCTATTAACTGAGATATTAGTTATAGTGTGATTGGGTTAATATTTTACTGAGAAGTGAGAAGCATTTTTTGGGAACGACAATTGATATACCTTATTAAACTTAATTCTGATAGAACCAACCCATTTAGATCTATCTTGATCACGAATATTTATATTTAAAATATATTTGAATATTCATCTTCTATCACTTAATATGTAAAAATACTTATTTCTTTTTTCAGAAAATGGTGATGGTGACCGTCATTACCTAGATTGATGGATTCTACCGGATTTTGACTGTCAATTGTGACTGGTGGTAGTTTCTTCTCCTTCCTAGATGAATCAGTGTTATTGTGATTTAGTGAAGTGACAATTCTGATCATAATGAGACTGAAAGACCGTTGTGAATGAGTGTTGACCCACGAATAATTTATCCCTAACTCTATATACAAGTGTTATTTTGACATTTTATTCAGATATTTGTACTGGAATTTGGTAGATATAGGTACCCCTAAGAACTTGTAATAACTCAGCAAATTCCAAAAAGACCTATGGTTGGTCAAAAATTTTGTTTGTTTCATTGAATTGTGTCATGGTTTTTAGTTTCTCTAGAACAGGGTTTCTCAAAGTGGGGTATGTGAACCCCTAGGGGTTTGCCATTCGACGGTGGCATGGGCTCACCACCATGTGTTAGTTAAGCGGTTCGCTGTCATTTGGAAACTTGAAAAGGGATTCGTGGAGCCAAAAGTTTGAGAAACCTTGCTCCAGAAGCAAATTGAACTTATTTGTTTTAGAAAACTGCTAACTAAATTATAATCACATTCGAAAAATTCGACAAATATCATTTACTTGTTTGATTCTATAATAGATGTATTATATATAATTGTAAAAATAATGTTGATAAAGAAATTATTGTTTATAAAGCTTTGTTTCATTTTGAAGCATCTTTCCTTTCGAATCATTTCAAATTTCGAATACAATAATGAAAAAAAGGTGGGGATATTCCATTATGGTTCTAGGGGGTGTCCCCTTGTATATGTCATTTTAGTGTGACATTGACATATACTTCAACAAGGGGACACCCCCTAGAACCATAATGGAATATCCCCACCTTTTTCGCCCCATCTCTCTCTAATCTATGGTATGTAAATGTCACTACTGTTGCACACAGTTTACAAGGCAGGTAGCACTTCTTATATTATATGTTCTGTGGTTATCTGTGCACTAAGGTCTCATAACGATCACGCGCACGTTCGCAGAACTGAGCAGACGACTCTACGAACGTTGCGATCGCCTAGTGGAACTTGGCCTAGGTAGTGGGTTTTGTCAAACGTCATATTAAAATGATAAATCAAATTAGGAAATTGTTGTTTGCATAGATAAATTTAATAAATTCAGTTCATTTCGTGGTGTATGGTGATTAGAGTTCTAGGTGGTGAAGAATTTCCCAATTGAAATGAAGGTTCCTTCAACTTCTGTAGAATCTGCGTGAGAGCAAAGGTCTAAATATTGCACGATGGCCGATTTTGATCAGAATGATGATGTGATTGAGGTGAACGAAGAAATAGGCGTTTCCTTTGATTCGTAAGTATCCCTAATTGATTCCATATCATTTCAGGTTGTATTGGCCAATTGATTTCAATACTAAATTATTCTGTTGGGTCAATGTTGTGATATAGACCCTTAAGCCAAGTAGCAATTATATCATGCCCATAGACCTAATAGGATATTAGGTCTATGATCATGCCTTATTTTGTAGATAAGTCTAAAAATTTGATCTATTCGTAAGACAAGGAAGAAATTCAACTATAAACTGAATCATTAACGTCTGGGAGTTAATCTTTTGTAGAAAATTCAATTGGTACATGTAAAGTCTTACTATAAGTTTTATCATTTTCTATTCAAAATGTACCAATTATTTCCATTTGTGTCCCGCATTTTCTGCATAATTTTCTCCAGACTAGGATCCTATTGATCATAGCTCATTGGAATAGAAAGGAAAGGAAAAATGAGTTTCTATATATTCTGATGGAGCATGGACTTTGCAAGTGAACAGGATGTGCATAACAGTTTCCTGCTGGCTGTGGCATGCTATGCAAGTTGTTGGGATGTCCACTCTCATGCCGCCGTATTCACAAAGCATTGTTAAGTTTTTAAATGCCCGTTAAGTCCTAACTGAGGTCCTCAGTTAAGGATAAATTTGAATCGCAACTTCTGTTAATGTATTTGACGGTGGTGAAACAGGCCTGTTTTACCACCTTTATCCCTTATTGTCCCTTATTATACCCAATTTATCCTTAACTGAGGACCTCAGTTAGGACTTAACGGAGATTGAATGCTTTGTGAATACGGCGGATGATGTTCTTTTTATACCACTCTATCTTGACGAGCCATAATATATGATTTGATATATGTTAAGAAAGATCTAAAATGGTGGCATCCTTGAACCTCATAAATCAGGTATGCATTCTGCTCAGAGCAGGGCAATTATCGTACACAATTGGATCCTTTTATAGGCTTCACAGTCAATCATATGAACATTGATCTTTTCGAAGTTGATGAACCTGCCACTGGGGCTTACCAAGAATTATTAGCTTCAACTGGTTACTTACAGGTGATAAAGGATCTTGCAAGGACTTCTGAGGTTGAGTCAAGTTTGCTTAATTACATAATTACTAGTGACAGCGATTTGGACGTCAATTCCGGTGTCCCTTACATCTCATTTGTAGATCATGATTTGATTTTATCTATAGATTTTATGATATCTGTAGAAATTCTGCTCATTATATTACTCACAGTAGTTTCAAACATTTTAGTCAAGTCTAGTCCCTACTAGTTCACACTGTTGAAATATATGGAGTGCAGGGTTTTACTCATTTGATCTTCAAGCAGTGCCTTCAGTTGTGTCTAATGTCTATCTTATCCGTCTGCCCACTCTTCTTTGGTCTGATGGCATGATCAGTGTTCCTGCTAGCTCATGATCGATTGAGATGCCAGTTAAACTAAGCTTTCCAATGCTCTTCGTCCAGTCCTAAATGCATGAATCAACAAGTCCAGAGCGTTCCTGCCAATAGGGTCTTCATAATGGCTTCGTATAATAGGGTATTTGACTAATTTTCAAAAACTATTGTAAATGATTCCTTATTACATGATAAACATACCACATCAATATTTCGCTTGAAAAACAATGCATTATATTAAAAAATTAAAGACAAAGTTTGAATTGTAGAAAGCGCGCGAAAAACGATGGGCGAGTTTTTTTACTTGCTACGGTTGATAAGATCGACCTGATCACTGATCTCAACTGTTCTTTTACTTCGATGTTGACATGAGTGACGTCATACGTTCGACTGTATGAGTTTGTTTACTGAACATTCAAGTGATCGTATTGATCGTCAAATTTGGAGATTCATACGGTTTGTTTACTTGTTGTTCGTGTCAGCTGATAATTTATAGGGTTATGAAATCAGTTTTAGATGAAATATTTAGACATCTTAGTTTCAACCAAAGATGTTTTAACCAAATTAGATATTTCACAATCAATATTCGTGCTCTATCTGTGATTATAACAAAAATATCTATGATTTTAACAAATTTTCCGTCTGAGAATGGAAACTTTTCCTGTCTTTCGTTCGGTTCTGTCCGGATTTAGTTTAAAGAAGGGGTTCTCATTGCCCAAGAATCTCCTTAACCGTCCTTATAGTCAATCAAGTAACAGCAAAATTAAATTTACCGAGTAATCAGCTGATCATTCAAGTTCTTTTACTAACCACCAGATGTACCGTAGACATATGTGACGTCACCGCTCAAAATCGTCGTGGGATTTCTGGGATTGATACGATCGATCGTATCAGAGTAAAAAAACTCACCCGATATCTTCGAATGGGCGTGGTCAAAAATGGAACTTGTGACGTCACTTTCTAGTAAACAACACTAACAACGTGCTAATAACAGTGTGGATTGTTAGTTAGCGGAAGTAATTTCAACATTTCAGTGAGAAAAATGTCGTATAAATGGTGTGTAGTGCCACAGTGTACAAGTACCTCTATTAAAAACCCAGAGAAGTTGTTTGTTTCTGTTCCATCTGATAGGAAAAGACGAAAAATGTGGTTAAAGTTAGCAAGAAGAGACCCAAACAGCATATTATCCAACACAAATGTATTTATGTGTGAAGATCACTTCGATGTGAGTAATATTATATTTCAATATTGACCATGTTACCCTCCTATCCCATCTATCTATTTGTTTATATGAAACTTAGGTTGTTCTAATATTTCAAAAATATTGTTCAGGTATCTTCTGTCCCTGCTAGTTATGTGTGCTATTTTGTTAATGTCTATTGCCTTATTGAACAAATGGGATATTTCACTTGCATTACCAGTTGTAGCAGCAATAATTTTGCATTTCAGATGGAAAAGGATACAAGTAATTATATGCAGTACAGAATGGGATTTGCCAAACAAATACTTTTGACCAAAGTGGCTGTACCAACAAAATTTCATTGTCAGGAAGATCGCCAAAAGCGGCTTCTTGATCCTACACCTTCTAGAGCAGCATTCCTTAAAAGACAAAAAATTGATAGTGATGCAGTAAATTTGCAAAGTGATGATATTGTTGAAGAAATTCTGCCAAGTCAAAATGTTACTGAAACACAAGAATTTATTCAACCAGAAGGTATGTCTTAAAAAATAAAAGTATTCACAAAAAAATTAGGTTCATTTCTGCATGCCAACTGTCTATTATACTTGGGCACAAATGGTAACGATTTTATATTGAGATATTACGGACTGCTTTTGAAAATCTGCAACCATTTATATCACTTATATCATGGTAACATGAAGAAATGGGCCTACAGTAGGTATTAAGTCTAATATTATTCATAATATGTTCGGATCCTTTTTTTAAATTTTGTTTATCTTCCTAAACTTATATTCCGATTCTGTTATTGGCTTCGGCTGTAGAATGGTGTATTTAAATAAATAATAATTTTGAATATTCATCATTTCAGAAACACCAAAAACTCAAGACAAGGAAACTAGTACTGATAAAATCGAAACTTTTGAAAAATCTGTTCAAGCAACACAATCCTTAAAACATTTTAGGAGCAAGGCTGTACAAACAAAATGGGAATATAGAAGTATTTCTACCTCTCCAATGAAAGCCACTACAACATCTTCTTCCACATCACCATTTAAAGTGGATCCATACAATATGCAATTAAAAAAGAAATCTAGGCAGAACATTTTTCTTGTGGACAAGTCAGATAGTGATTTTTCTCTGACTGTTAGTGACAATTCATCGCTTTTTGTAACATCTTCGTCTTCAAAAGGTACTGATTCTGAGGCTGACATTACAGGTACAAGAAAACAGATTCAAAATTTGCAGAGCCTCAAAAATACTATGCATATTATTCAAAATAAAGCATCCCTGTATATTGGTATTTCCAAAGAGTGCTATTTTTTAATACAGCTGTTGCACAAGCACGCTAATATTCCAGAGGAACATATTCTTCTTTGCTTGAAAAAAATTAGATTGAATTCCACATTCAGTGAATTGGAGGATAATTTTGGTTTA
Organism: Halyzia sedecimguttata; assembly: GCA_937662695.2. Classification (NCBI taxonomy): domain Eukaryota; kingdom Metazoa; phylum Arthropoda; class Insecta; order Coleoptera; family Coccinellidae; genus Halyzia; species Halyzia sedecimguttata. The sequence continues at coordinate 36,563,562 of OW569419.2, forward strand.
TCATTATCTTATTGTAGTAAGGTATTTTCAGAAACGATACCCATTTTGAGTAGCTTTTTGAAACCCTTTATAGTTGAAATAAAGAAAGATTTGATCAAAAAAAATCTTCCAATAGCCTTTAGGCATAAGTACCACAATGTCAGCTGCATAATCGATTGCCTTGAAATTGACATACAAAAGCCATCAAAAGCTCTACATCAGGCACTAACATGGTCAGAATATAAAAAGGGGAATACAGTTAAATATTTAGTATCCTGCACACCTAATGGTTTGGTTAACTATGTTTCCCAAGGGTTTGGAGGTAGAACAAGTGATGTTACCATAGTAGAGAACTGCGAGTTTCTAACTACGTTACCCCCGGGGACTTGTATTTTAGCTGACCGGGGGTTCAAGCACCTTGAGCAACTGCTTCATTCGAAGGGCATCAGATTATTGAGACCACCCAGTGTAAATGTGGGTGAGAAATTATCCAAAATGGAAGTGAGGCAAACTAAAGTTATCGCAAGCTTAAGGATACATGTTGAAAGAGTAATAAGAAGAATAAGAGAATTCCATATGCTGAAACAGCATTCAGTAATCAATAATAAATTAATCAGAATATTGGATCATGTGATCATTATTGCTTGTGCTCTTATCAATTTGCAGGATTCTCTAATTAAATGAATATGTAATAGTCCGATATATTATATCATGCTAATATCATGTTAATAAATTATATTATAAATTTACAGTTTGACCATTTATTTGACTGTACCAACTTTTTATGTTTTGTTTCAGTCTAGCAAATTTCTATATAAATGTATTGTGAAAAGTAATCGAAAATATTCGGAGGGCTCAGAGAACAAGTGAACCAAATCCTAATTCAGAATTTGGCAGCACGAAGATCTGGTGTTATCTGTTAAATTTTGAGAGGAAATTGTTATAAGTCTTATACTTTAAACCTCTGTAATTCAAAAAGGTTCTTTATTCCCCTTGTCTACTTGTATTCTGAGCACTCTATTTATCATTAGTATTACTGTATCTGTGAGCGAATTGATATACAATTTTTTGTGACTACAATAATGTAAGATGTAAATATGAAATAAAAAGACAAAATATAATATACATTTGTTTTTTATTTATTTAAATGGTGGTATTAAACAAAATAGGAAATATATTTGTTTTCCAAAAGTTTACCAAATTAGATATTAAATTATCTACATATTCACTGTCATATTCCATTACAATGATGTCGACATTCTTTGTTTCTTCAAACTGACTATCAGCCACACAAAAATAGCACTTTTTCATACCTGTTGCATACATTTGCAGTTGTATCTGTGCCTTGCATTTTTCTGAGATAACACCATTTTTGATATATTTTTCAATAGTTTTTGCCTTGCTGGGGCATTTAATTTCAATAACTGCATCTTCAACTAATCCGTCGGGAGACGCTGCAAGCATGGGATTTTCATGGCATAAATAAAGCCCACATGATTTGATTTTTTTTTTTCAGCTTCTTACTCACAATCTTTAGGACAGACAGTTCCAAATTTCTACCTCTTTTCATAGCTACGGTATCAGGTATCTTAGCACCCATTATAGTAGCCACCAATGAACCATCTGGTGTATTGCATACACTGACCTCATGTGCCTTTGAGGCTGTGATACGGCCATATCTCATCTCATACCACATACTGCTCTTACTCTGCCTCCTTGTTGCTTCTTCTACAGCACGTACAGCAGTGAGGGACAATGTTTTCCTTATTTCATTTATGAACTTGTCTACATCTGATTTTATTTGACTTGGTTGATTCATTATTAAATGATGCAATGAATACTTCAGAACATTATTTTGTTGAAAATCTTCTTGGTATCTCAACAATTCACAATTTTCAATTTTCTTCTTCTTAGATACTGAAATGAATTCAGTATATACATTTGAGTTGCTAAACCTATGTGGTACTGGTTTCGTTGACATTTTTTCAACTGTAATATATTTCAGAGTAGTCCCAACTTTAGATAATGTAGGCTTCCTCCAATAACAATCAACCGAAGTAGATGCTGGTTCCTCACTGCGACGGTGGACCCACATCAAAAAGGCAACTGCATGCTTACAACCTCCAGCAGAAGCAGCACAGTCGTGGCATTGACAGGTTATGATTTCACTATCATTTTCATTAATAGTCAAAGTCACATTATATGGTTTGTTCCTCACTTTATGCTCTGGACATACTTTACATTTGACTGTGCAAACTCCATGTTCTCGGTGCAATTGCACATAGCCAATAGCATCATCCCCATAGGACTCCCTTCCAGATCTGTTAGAAAACAACACCATAAGTACTATGTCAAACAAAATCTATTGGTAATTATTTAGAACTAAAAGAACTACGTGTTACTTACATTGCTGTTTTCACATTTCTAAGTTCAGCTGCATAGAAATCAGGATTGTTTTTGAAGAACAGTGCAATCATACAGGCATCTATTTCAGGCAAGTTGCTGTTATCTGCTTGCACAAATCTTTGGTCCATTTTGGTATCAAAGCCAAAGTAACTTCTATTAATTATAAAATTAATAAAAAACTAGCACAAAACGTCCAATAAGCGATTAAAACACCGGAACAAGGAACAACGACTAACGCGTGCAATCCAAGTTGTCAAATGGTTTGTTTACTAGAAAGCGACGTCACCAAAGCTCTAACCAATCACCGATCGTTTTCATCAGAGACACAGAATCGAAATAATATCACAATTTCATTGTTGAAAATATCGAAAAATATAGATATTTCAGGGTAAATTATAGTCTCATAAGTATTTTAATATTATTTCCTAATAGGATGACCATAATTTGAAGTATATTTTTAATGTTGTCAAATACCCTATTAATATACTCATGTATATATTTCGATAAGGTATGATCGACCAAGCTAGCTCTGAGAGGCTTAACCCGGTTCAGTTTAGTTGAATTTGTTTAGAACCTACAGAGTACTGATGAAGGCCAAGAAGCCAGAAACGCGTCTGCTCTTGCTTTCTCGGCAAATCAATGAACCCCCTGGGGTTTATTAGACTTGTGAAATATATATGCATAAGTATATTAATTATACGAAGCCATTATGAAGACCCTATTGACAGGAACGCTCTGGACTTGTTGATTTATTAACAGCGGTATCGCCATTTTTCATTACTAAATGCATGGGTCCTTAATATTTAATTTTATGGTTGGCTACCATATTTAGAAGCAGATCTTCACTTCTCAGTATCCTTATTGCTATTTCCAGCAATGAATGTCTTACATGGAAGACGCATTGTGTGGGTGCTTGTTCTAATCTTTATAGCATTTACTCTTGAATGGAAAATATAAAAAATGTTCTCACTCAGGATCAATTACTGTCAGTGTATTGTGTATTACGCGCAGACACATTCCAGGATTCACTATCGCCTTGTGTTTTATTCATCTGGATCCTTCAATGCATTCTTGTGTCAGAAAAATATTATGTGCATTCCTCGTACTGCTAGTTGTAGACCATTTTTTCGTTGACTTAAAGTGATCACTCTGCCATCGTTTTTGATTTTGGAACTGGCTGTTTATATCAAATAAGAACAGGGTACAATTTTTGAGGCATGGTGACCAGCATCAGTATGGCACACATGGCCGAGGTGATTTTGTACTTCCAAATTATATGTTCAGGATTGGTAGAGGCTCTCCGATGTATATGGGTTTGAAAATTTTCAATAAACTTGACAGTTCTTTCAAAAATGTATAAACTGTTTACAGTTTCAAGTCCAAACTTAAGAATTTTCCAATTGAAAAATGCTTTTATAGTGTCGGTGCGTTTCTGACAAATTTTTTTGGGTTTAAATGGGTAATCTTGAGACCCGAGGGATGTTATTTTGTGACGTTTTCCATCATGCATCAAACATTCTACGGAAATAACGTTATTATTATTATTAGATAAATAGGGCAGAGCTAATGCCTGGTCATTTATGCTGTGCACGGATGTAGGAAATCTGAAGATGATTTGCAATAATCGAGTGGGATTATAATTAATTTGATCTTGAATTGTTCTCAATTACTTTATCAATAATAGCATGTCATATGGCGATAGATTACTGATTGTCTTTTTTCCAGTTGTATGTTGACGTGCAGGCAGTTCCCATATGCACTATAATTTCTTGCACTACTTGCGTTTGTATGATTTTAATAAGGGGTAGTTTATACGAAATATGATATGCTTAATGCAGGAAAAATGACTCGAAATACGTGCCCCACATAGTTTGTCGAGCCTCGAGGGGGTGGTGGGAGGTAGTAGGGGTAGTTTGTAAGAAATATTTCCATAAATAATCCTGATACCAAGTTGTTGTTAATGCAAGGTGTTTCATTTGCTCTCTCGGAAATACAGATAATTAGTGTTTTATCGATCGGTTTTTTTTTGCAAAATTATACCAAAGTGTGGATAAAAGTACAGTGAATCTGAAAATATGACTTTCAACAAGTAAATAACTATATACAAAATGTAAAACTTGAAAACGATATTTTGTGATTCATGGAAACATAGACTTCTTGCTGTTTTTGTTGAAACAAAAAGTGGTCGGATTATCATAGACTGATAAGGTACTTGATAAGATTACTGGTGATAACTGAAGAATAAACAGGGCCGGCATCTACATTTTTGTGTGCCTATTTTGTCGAGGATATTGAAGGTAACTATGAATGGATAATGGAGTGCTTCTTATGTAAAGAGATTAAGCAACCAACGAAAGATGCAAAAAACCCATATCATCCATGTGACACTTGCAGAAATTTGATATGTATGGAATGCACAGAACTGTCTTCTTCTGAAATAAGGTGTCTACCGTTACAAAAACGTTTATTAAATTTTAACTGTAAATCATGTCGCAGTCATGATTACCTGAAATTGCTGAAAAGTAAAATTGAAGATAAGGAAACTATAATCAGAGATAAAGAAGAAATTATTAATGATAAAAATGAAATAATAAAAATGCTACAAAACAAGATTAAAAATTTTGAGGAGAAAGAAAAAAATGAACATGCTATGTCTTACGCAAAGGTTGTTTCATTGAAAAAAGATGAGCAACTTTTCGCTGTACCAAATAATGTTCCAGATGTAATATTTAGACCAAAGAATAATCAGGGATCAATTCAAACGAGAGAAGACATCTCAGCAAACATTGACCCTACCAATTTAAAAATAGGAATTAAAAATATCAAAAATACAAAATCTGGAGCTGTGATCATCAAATGTAAGACTAATAAAGAATCTGAAATTCTTAAAAATGTAGCTAGGGATAAATTATCCAACTCTTATACCATTGAGACATCTATTATGAAAAAACCTCGTGTTAAGATAGCTAATCTTAAACAGAATTTGAATAAAGAAGAAATTGTGAACTCACTTTTAGGACAAAATGAATCATTGAAAGATTTTGATGTGACTTTCATTAAAAAAAAAGAAAATGGAGAAAAAACAGTATATGGAGAATGTTCGGCTTCAACTTTCAAGCAGTTGATGCAACTAAAAAAGGTATGTGTTGGGTGGGAGCGTTGTCCTGTTTACGAGGATTTATCAGTTCCTCGTTGTTTTCATTGTCAGGAGTTTTACCATAAAAGGCAAAATTGTAGAAACAACCTAGCATGTCCCTATTGTGGTGAATGCCATGAACAAGGGGACTGCCCAAGGCCAAAGAAAGTTTGCATCAATTGTGTTTCATCAAATAATAATTACAAAACAAAGCATAATACTAACCACCATGCAACAGATGTCGAGTGCCCCACAATGCGATATCACATCAAGCTGTTGCAATCCAAAATCGATTATTCAACTTAATGGTACTAACGGATCAAGATATTATCTTGGACAATCTCAATCAGTTGGAACAAGATCATCGGGGGACCTATATGGATCCCGATAAATATGTATCCTTAACATCTGGTAAACATATCAATGTTATGCATGTTAACATACGAAGTGCAAACAAGAATTTCGATGAATTTCTGGCATTGATTGAAACTTACGATTTATCTGCTTGTGATATTTTTGTTTTGGGTGAGTGTTTTCATACTGCAGCAGTGGATAATTTCAATATTCCAGGTTACACCACAGTACACAATGGAGGTGATTTCAATAGAAATGATGGTGTTTTAACATTGATTAAATCTGATCTCAATTATAGCGTATCTCATTGTAAATTTGATAAGTGTGGAGTTTCTCTATCTATAATAGAGCTTGTTGTCGATCATGTATCTTTTAGAATAATAGCATTGTATAGACCTAACCCAAGTAACTTGACTTCCTTCATTGATGAACTCGACGCGTACTTAGACCGGGCGCAACAGAATACTAAAGTTGAATTATTAATCGGTGATGTTAATATTAATTTATTGGATGAAAGTAACTTTTATGTGAACAAATATTTATGTGTACTTGCTAAATATGGTTTTGTACCCTATATTCTGAATCCTACTCGTGTTACACGCGATTCTAAATCATGCTTGGATCACATTTTTCTTAAAAGTTCATCTAATAACAGTTCAGGCTTAATATTTGACTCATTTATCCTTAAATGTCATATCACTGACCACTATCCGGTTTTACTACAGGTAAATTCCCAAGTGAAAACAAAAAATAACTTGAATTGTAATGAGAAAATAAGTACCAAAATTAACCAACATAAATTACAAACCTTAATAAAAAATACAAATTGGAGTGATATCTTAAATTTACATGATCCCCAAATTGCCGCGGATCGCTTTCTAAACACGTTTAACAAACACATAGAGGATTCTAAAACTCTCATAAAAAATAAGAATAGGTATCTCAAAATAAAACCTTGGATAACAGTCGGTTTGATCGTTTCAATAAAACATAGGGATAAATTGAAGAATAAATTAGGATTGCGCTACTCGCCAGAACTTGAACATGAATACAGGAACTATAGAAATAGACTAAATGTATTATTAAAGAAGACCAAGAATGATTATTATTACAGGCAAATTGAAGATAATAAAAGTAATATAAAAAAAGTTTATCAACTAATCTCTGATGCTACTAATGAAAAATCCCATAAAAATTCTACATTAAAGCTTGTTAACGATGAAGATTTTGTATTTGAAGACGACAATCAAATGGCAAATTACTGTAATCAATACTTTGCCAACATTGGCTTAAATATGGTAAAACATATAAATAATTCTGAGTGTACGGAAAAATTATCAATGAATTCTAATTCATTGTTTCTGAATCCTGTTACAAATGCAGAATTAATAAACCATATATCCACACTAAAACGTACTAGTTCACCAGGAATGGACGGAATAACGGTAGAGATGATAAAAAACAATCATCAGTATATCCTAGAACCTCTTAAACATATAATAAATTCAATCTTCTTAAAGGGGGTTGTCCCCAGTCAATTTAAATGTTCTATAATTACTCCAATTCATAAAGGGGGAGAAAGATCAAAAATATCAAATTATAGACCAATAAGTGTGATTAATAATTTTGGAAAAATCTTTGAAAAGTGTTTGAAAATTAGAGTTGTTAAATTTTTGGACCAGAATAGTATATTAAATGAGAAGCAATTCGGCTTTCGTGCTGGCAAATCAACGAGTGATGCTATGTGCTCAGTTATTGGGGACATTACAGAGGGACTTGATAAAGATAAAAAGTGTATAGCGGTTTTTCTGGATTTGGCTAGAGCATTTGACACTGTCAGTCATGAGAAGCTGCTGGACATTCTGGAATGTTATGGTGTACGTGGCATAGTTTTGGATGTTTTTAAGAGTTACCTCTCAAATCGTGATCAGTTTGTTAGAGTTAATGATGCAGTAAGTCGACCCCTGATTGTAAAAATGGGTGTGCCCCAGGGTACTGTTCTTGGCCCTGTGTTATTTCTGGCTTACATAAATTCTCTCTTGTCCTTGGTAACAGGTGCAACGATTGTGTCCTATGCAGATGATACTGTCGTGATATTTCGTGAGGACACTTGGGCGGAGGCCAGAGAGGCTGTTCAACTCGAGCTTCACAAAATTACAAAATGGCTAAGTGTATACCATCTTTCACTAAATGTTAAGAAAACGAATTATCTAGCCTTCAGTATAACAGAAACGAATAGACCTGATTTTTCTAGTATAAAAGTCCCTGATATGCAAGATGAAATTAAGGAGACTAATGAAGTCAAGTACTTGGGTATAGTTATCGATAAACATCTAAGATGGAGTAATCATGTAGATTATTTGACAAAAAAAGTGAGGAAGCTAATCTACAAGTTCTATCAGTTAAGAGAATTTCTTTCACGTAACTTACTAATACTGATTTACAAGTCTCTAGCCGAATCACTTTTTCGATATGGTATCTTTGTATGGGGGGGAATGTACAAGAATTCATTACAAAAGCTAATTATTACGCAAAACTATATACTGAAGGTTATATTTAGAAAACAAAGGAGATATCACACAAGTCTGCTTTATAGTGAGGATATTTGCAATATCCGAACTCTATATTTTCATAGTTTATGTTTACATGCTTTCAGAAACAAATTTTTCAATAATTGTATGCCTTCGATATATCAAACCCGTGGTGCTGCTAGGGGGTTCTTGTCGACCCAAAGATTCAAGAAGGGTATTTGCCATCGATTTTTTGTTTATACCTTGCCCAAAACGTGCAATCTCTTGCCAAGAGATGTTACGCTTATCACTGAGTTCAAGTGTTTTTCGGTTGAAGCTAGGAGATTTATTTTTCGAAATTACACAAATTTTATAAATATATTGGAGTAGAATAGAAATGGTAAATTGCTGAAACATTTGCTCATATATGTTTGGAAATTGTCTACAATAGTGTTATGTGTTTATGGAATTGCACAACACAAGTGTTTGGTCACTTAGGTGCATGATCTTTAACTACTTTCTGATTTTGTGATATAATATGTGATGTAGTGTAATATTCTGATTCTGCTAAATAAATAAATAAATAAATAAAATAAATAAATAAATAAATAAATAACTTTTTCAAATGAAATTTTTTCGTGTTCTGCTTTGAGGATATGCTTAGTGGAGGAAAAATGAATCGAAAAACGTACCCCATATGGTTTGTTGAGCCTCGAGGGGGTGGTAGGTGGTAGTAGTGGTACTTTACACGAAATATTTCCATAACTTTTTCAAATTAAATTGTTCCGCGTTCTGCTTCTAGGATATGCTTAATGGAGGAAAAATGAATCGAAAGACGTACCCCCACATAGTTTGTCGAGCCTCGAGGGGGTGGTAATAATAATAATAATAATAATAATCACTTTATTTCCGTATAATGTCAATGATACATTGTGGAAAAAGTCATACAAGAAAGATAAATACCAAAAAAAAATAATAATAATCCCCTAATGGAGAAATTCCGATAGACTATAAAAACATTTCTCAATTAAGAAGGCTTTCAGCCTTTTTTTGAATAAATATTTATTATTTGAGTTTTTGATTTCATTATTCAATTTATTGAACACCTTCATACCTAAAAACATAGGGGACTGTCGGCCTATCCTATACCTGAATGCAGGGATACTAAAATCATTACGGCTACGCGTAAAATATTCATGGAAATCGCTATTTCTATTGAATGAACTTTCGTTAGTGTACACCAGCGTAGCCAGCTCTAAAATGAACAAAGATGGTAAGGTTAGTATTCTTAAGGATTTAAATAATGGTCGGCACGAATCCCTCCGTTTTATACCTGCTAAACATCTCACCACCCTCTTCTGATCAATGAACACATCTTTGGCATCGGAAGATGCACCCCAGAAGGCAACACCATACCTTAGCCTCGACGAAACCTGTGCATGATACAACGAAATCAGTTGTTCCAAGGTTAAGACATTTCTCAAGTTCCTAAGGAGGAAGCAAACCGAACTTAGTCTTCGCCTAAGATTCTCACAGTGACACTTCCAATTCAGATGTTGATCGACATCTACTCCGAGAAATCGCATATTTGTCACCCTTGTCAGCTCATTATCATTTAGTTTAACTTCAACATTTATGGTCTTATTGTAGTTGTGGAACAACAAAATTTTTGTTTTGTCCAGGTTAAGATGTAATGCATTTGCGCTGAACCAGTCACATAAAACATTCAGGTTTTTCTGCAAGCTTTCCTGTATTGTTAGACTATTTTTGCCTGATGCTATTGCAGTAGCATCATCTGCGTAGAGAAACAAATCACAATCAATATCATCCGCTATATCATTGATATATAGAATAAATAGTATCGGACCTAAAATTGAACCCTGTGGGACACCGACTTCAGTTGTGAGTAAGTTTGAATCCGCAGACTCCTGCCCCTTATTTTTTATTGATACATATTGTCGTCTGCTTGTAAGAAATGTGTCTATCCAGTCCAAAGCTTTTCCACGGATACCCATTCTACATAGTTTTGTGAGCAATATTCTGTGAATGACAGAATCAAACGCCTTACTCAGATCACAAAAAACTCCAGCAGAAGCCGAACCTGCTTCCAAATGTTCCACCACACATCTCAAAAACCCATAAACAGCGTCAGTTGTACTGAGCTTACGACGGAAACCGAACTGATTATTCCGAATTATTTTATGAGCTTCCAGAAACCCGAGCAATCTTTGGAGAAAACAATATTCGAAAATTTTTGAAAATGTTGGAGTCAATGATAAAGGTCTATAGTTGTTCATTATTTCATCGTCCCCTTTTTTAAATAATGGGATGACCTTGGTAGTTTTTAATTTATTTGGGAAACATCCATTTTCAAAGGACAGATTTATGAGATATGTGAGTGGCTCAGAGATTTCCCTCAAGCACTTATTTACCATAAATCCGGAAATGTCGTCAAATCCGGCAGAATGCTTCGATTTGAGTTTAGACTTTATGAAGTTAAAAAACTCTTCCTCAACATATGGCATCAAAAATATGGAGTTATCATTAGATCTAAATTTATATGTCCCTGAAGCTCTACCTTGCAGTTCAGGAGCCTTCGCAAAAAAGTTATTAAATTTATTTGCAAGATCACGACTACTCTCAAAAAGTATACCATTATCTCTTATTCTGAGATTATGTGATCTCTTTTTAGAATTATTAATGAGCTCATTGCTAACGGACCATGCTGTTTTGACTTTATTGTCAGATAGTGAAATTTTATCCTGATAGAATGATTTTTTTTTGTTATTGATCAGACGAGAGTGTTGAGATTTACAATCAAGATAGGCAGCACGTAAGCATGGAAATTTCCTACTTAACAAATAAAGATCTCTTAAACGATTACTAGATTGTCTAACATCATCATCAACCCATGACTTATTCTTATTTTTATAAAACTTATGTAAGGGAAATCTAGAATCAAAGTGAAATTTGAACTTATTATAAAATGAATTGAAAGCTTCATTCAAATCAGTTGAATTATAGACTTCCTCCCAACTTTCACAAGCAAGATCAATTATAAAATTATTGATATTATCTTCACTGAAATTTCTTCGGTAATCATGAGTCATTTCGGTAGGTTTTTCAGAAGACATATCCACTAAAATCGCCTTGTGATCAGAAAAGTGTATACTAATTACATTAGTTGAGAAAGTCGTATTTGAGAAAAAATAGTCTAAGGTAGAGTTCCCGCGAGTCTTCTCCTTCACTGTATTTTTCATGTTGAAAGATTTGAAAATATTAGCTAAATTAGAAAAAACATTATAATCTCTTACAGGGTCAATGTTGAGATCGCCACACAGTAAAATATCTATTCCAGGCTCATATAGGAACTCCAAAAGATCACCCAATTTATCACAAAATAAACTGCTATTGGTGTTGACACAAGAACGATAGCAATTTAACACAATTGTTTTTTTATCAGAAATTTTATACATAATTCCACAGACCTCAAATTCTTTTTCGATACAGAAGTTATTCAAGTTCAGGCATTTAGTATGAATGGTATTTCTACACCAAATGCCAACTCCGCCTCCTTTCAGAATAGACCTACAAAAGCTAGAGGCTTTGTAAAAATTTGGAAAATGTATACTATCCACACTACAATTTGTACACCAAGTTTCACTAAGGCAAATAAAATTCAGGTTGTTATGGACTTCAAGAAACTCAGATGTAATAAGGTCAGTTTTATGAGCTGTGAGGCATTGACAATTTAATGATAGAAATTTATTAAAAAATAGTTTCTTGTTTATCTCATCTATGTTTTCGCTTGGGGTCCCATTCTCCTCTGAAAAAATCTTGTTACGTAGATACCTTCTGGCCATATCCTTGGATCCATTGCTTTTTCGAAGTTGTTAAGGTTTATAATAACTTTAAAGGATGAATAGTGTTCTGGGTATTTTGATGTTAGCTCTTCACGTTCAGCTTCACTAAAATCGCTCCGAAGAATCTGCTTCAAATCTTCTGCCTTTGTACCGGGTTGCAGTCTCGATACATATAGAAAGGTCTTTTTTGGATTAACTTTCAGAGCCGTTGAAATTTTAGAACTTCCTATGATAGCCCGTTCCTCCTTCTTCGCATTTTGCTTTTTACGTTGTACCAAAGTCCATTTCTGTGGTGATCCAGAATATAATTCTGAATTGCTTTCTTTTGTTCTTAATTCATTGTTTTCTTTCGAGCGAACAATTTGGCTATATGACATCACAATATCATCATTTTTGGGCGCATGTTCTAGGGGAACATCGTCCTATCATTTCGTCCAAATGTCTGTAATTTTCGAATTTCGAGCTGAAAATTGGCTAATAGACTAATTCGGACTCCCTGATCACGTATCCGGTGTCAGATTTTTGGGTGCCGTCCGGCCGGCCGGCCGGCCTTCCGGCCGTAGGCACGATAACAGGAGCACCGAAGGTCCTATCGACTTCAAACTTTCAGGGTAGGTTTCTGATCAAAATGCGACGGTTAAGTTCGTTAACGGGCAAAATCGGCCGGACGGTTTAGAAGTTATAGACATTTCAAATTTTGAGGTTATTTCCCTGATATTTCAGGAACTAAAGAAGATGTTGAATCGAAACTTGGTAGTCAGTTCGAGGATATAAACGCGCAACTTTTGGCAAAATTCTGTTATGATCGGAATGTTGGTAACTTTTAAAAAAATATTTCTTTTAATTTTTTCGAAAAAAAAATTTTTTTTCCGTGAACTATTCATCAGATTGCAACAAAAACTTGTACTAACGTCAATTGTAGTATTTTGCAACATTGTGCAAAATTTTGGCTCTATACGATTTCAATTTCTGGAGATATAAGACAAAATGTGTCAAATTTCCTGGGTCTCTCTCAGTATTTTCATCGATTATTCTATGAACTCTTTGAATTCCACCGAAAACAAATTCAAAGACATAAACATAAAGAATCAAGTCATAGTTTAGTCGTCGAAAGAAGGACGATATTGATCGACTTGAAAAGGTACCTATTTCAAGAAATGCAATAATGAAATGCTTAATTTATGGATATAATATTATCTAAGTATTGTTGGGATCGGGCAGTTGGAAAATGAAAAACAATTATTATGATCACATTCTACAGGAATTGATACTAAATAGAAGCTAGATGAAGATTATTGTAATGGAAAATTTGTGTTCCAGAATGAACATGCGCCCGATAGCTCCTGTCCACAGGGCTTGAACCCATTTTTGTTTATACTTTTGGGTACAGATGTCGATGCTTCAAGTACTTGGTCATGTGTGTTATTTAGGCCCAGTAGTCTTTGTCGAAAAAGTAGACTTTAAGTTCGATTATGGAACTGGGCCTAAGTTTGGAACTGCTGTTCATGGAATGATTCATTCCTACGGCTAACACATTGTGACGTTTCGTATCAGATTGTTTACCATTTTGTGGGACGATGTTTTTTTGTTCCATACTTCTTATCTTTTCATTGAGGAGTTTATTATTCTCAATTAAAATGACATTTTTACTTCTTGTTTCACTGAGTAATTCATTAAGAAATTTCACCTGCATTTTTAGAAATTCAAGTTCTGTTACCTCATCCCCAAGTTCTTGATTGAGTTCCATATCGGTATCCTGCATATGAATGCAGACCGCCGATTTCTTGAGATTTGCTTGTTTTAAACAAGCATGGTGTAAACTTGCTTTACATTTCATGCACTTCACAAAGTCTACCACTTTTCGATTACAATGATCGCAAAAAACAACTTTCAAACTATCTGAATTTACGGTTTTCGCAGAGCGATCATCGCTCTCATCCGCGCTCGACAACATGATCTCACATAAAGTAGGTGGTAGTAGGGGTAGTTTATACGAAATATTTCAATAACTTTTTCAAATTAAATTCTTCCGCGTTCTGCTTTTAGGATATGCTTAATGGAGGAAAAATGAATTGAAAGACGTACCCCACATAGTTTGTCGAGCCTCGAGGGGGTGGTGGGAGGTAGTAGGGGAAGTTTGTATGAAATATTTCCATAACCTTTTCAAATGGAATTTTCCCGCGTTCTGCTTTTAGGATATGCTTAATGGAGGAAAAATGAATCGAAAGACGTACCCCACATAGTTTGTCGAGCCTCGAGGGGGTGGTGGGAGGTAGTAGGGGTAGTTTGTAAGAAATATTTCCATAACTTTTTCAAATGGAATTGTTCCGCGTTCTGCTTTTAGGATATGCTTAATGGAGGAAAAATGAATCGCAAGACGTACCCCACATAGTTTGTCGAGCCTCGAGGGGGTGGTGGGAGGTAGTAGGGGTAGTTTGTAAGAAATATTTCCTTAACCTTTTCAAATGGAATTGTTCCTTGCTCTGTTTTTAGGATATGCTTAATGGAGGAAATATGAATCGAAAGACGTACCCCACAAAGTTTGTCTAGCCTCGAGGGGGTGGTGGTAGGTGGTAGTAGGGGTAGTTTATACGAAATATTTCTATAACTTTTTCAAATGAAATTGTTCCTTGTTCTGCTTTTAGGATATGCTTAATGGAGGAAAAATGAACCGAAAGACATACCCCACATAGTTTATCGAGCCTCAAGGGGGTGGTGGGAGGTAGTAGGGGTAGTTTGTATGAAATATTTCCATAAACTTTTCAAATGGAATTTTTCCGCGTTCTGCTTTTAGGATATGCTTAATGGAGGAAAAATGAATCGAAAGACGTAACCCACATAGTTTGTCGAGCCTAGAGGGGGTGGTGGGAGGTAGTAGGGGTAGTTTGTAAGAAATATTTCCATAACTTTTTCAAATGGAATTGTTCCGCGTCCTGCTTTTAGGATATGCTTAATGGAGGAAAAATGAATCGAAAGACGTACCCCACATAGTTTGTCGAGCCTCGAGGGGGTGGTGGGAGGTAGTAGGGGTAGTTTGTAAGAAATATTTCCATAATCTTTTCAAATGGAATTGTTCCGCGTTCTGTTTTTAGGATATGCTTAATGGAGGAAAAATGAATCGAAAGACGTACCCCACAAAGTTTGTCTAGCCTCGAGTGGGTGGTGGTAGGTGGTAGTAGGGGTAGTTTATACGAAATATTTCTATAACTTTTTCAAATGAAATTGTTCCGCGTTCTGCTTTTAGGATATGCTTAATGGAGGAAAAATGAACCGAAAGACGTACCTCACATAGTTTATCGAGCCTCGAGGGGGTGGTGGGAGGTAGTAGGGGTAGTTTGTAAGAAATATTTCAATAACTTTTTCAAATGAAATTGTTCCGCGTTCTGCTTTCAGGATATGCTCAAGGTAGGAAAAATGAATCGAAAGACGTACCCCGCATAGTTTGCCGAGGCTCGAGGGGGTGGTAGGTGGTAGTAGGGGTGGTTTATACGAAATATTTCCATAACTTTTTCAAATGAAAAAATTCTGCGTTCTGCTTTTAGGATATGCTTAATGGAGTAATGAATCGAAAGACGTGCCCCGCATAGTTTGCCGACCCTCGAGGCAGTGGTAGTAGGGGTAGTTTATACGAAATATTTCCATAACTTTTTCAAATGAAATTGTTCCGCGTTCTGCTTTTAGGATATGCTTAATAGAGAAAAAATGAATCGAAAGACATACCCCCATAGTTTATAGAGCCTCGAGGGGGTGGTAGTAGGGGTAGTTTATACGAAATAATTCCATAACCTTTTCAAATGAAATTGTTCCGCTTTCTGCTTTTAGTATATGCTTAATGACTACCCCTACTACCACCTACCACCCCCTCGAGGCTCGGCAAACTATGCGGGGTTCGTCTTTCGATTAATTTTTGCTCCATTAAGATATCGTAAAAGCAGAACGCGAAACAATTTCATCTGAAAAAGTTATGGAAATATTTCGTATAAACTACCCCTACTACCACCCCCTCGAGGCTCGTCAAACTATACGGGGTACGTCTTTCGATTCATTTTTCCTCCATTAAGCATATCCTAAAAGAAGAACGCGGTAATTTCATTTGAAAAAGTTATGGAAATAGTTCATATAAACTAACCCTACTACCAGGGCCGTCGAGAGGGTGGTTCCGCCGGTACAAATTACCGGGGCCCGGGAACAAGAATTTTTTCATTGATACGGTAAAGTAACACCATCGGGGGGGGGGGGGGCGTATTTCTGGTATGTACCAGGGCCCGCCGAAGCTCTCGACGGCCCTGCCTACTACCACCCCCTCGAGGCTCTGCAAACTATGCGGAGTACTTCTTTCGATTCATTTTCCCTCCATTAAGCATATCCTATAAGCAGAACCCGGAACAATTTCATTTGAAAAAGTTATGGAAATATTTCGTATAAACTACCCCTACTAATACCCCCTCGAGGCTCGGCAAACTATGCGGGGTACGTCTTTCGATTCATTTTTCCTCCATTGAGCATATCCTAAAAGCAGAACGCGGAACAATTTCATTTGAAAAAGTTATGGAAATATTTCGTATAAATTACCCCTTTTACCACCCTCTCAAACTATGGGTGATGCCATTCTAATCTATTTCCTTCACGATCTAAAGCAGAAACACAATCTAAAAGCGGAATACTCATTTTCAATAATTTATTTGACGTAATTCCTTCGGTAAACACTGAAACTATATTGACCATACTTTTGCCTCGGAGTATACTTGTGGATGTGGCTAACTTCTCACCGGACATTGATACTGTATAATATCTCACTTTCCACCATCAGGCATTAGTGTAGGTGCACGTACCCATTTACTCTCTGATAATTTTTGCTTTATCAAATTAATCAATGCAATAATGGAATTCTTAAGGAATATCATACGTTGTATTAAATTGTTTCATTTGGAATTGAAGTACATTTTTGCACAAGCTGGGCAGTTTGCCATAGATAGAATTCTTGAAGACATGTATCACTGATTATTATTTCAGGATTTTCATAGTATAAAATTGTGATTCCGCCGTACTCACAAAGCATTCAATCTCCGTTAAGTCCTAACTGAGGTCCCCAGTTAAGGATAAATAAGAATCGCAACCTCAGTTAACGTATTTAACTGTGGTGTAACAGGCCTGTTTCGCGCTAATTTTCACTTTAACTGAGGTTGCGATTCAAATGTATCCTTAACTGAGGACCTCAGTTAGGACTTAACGGTGATTGAATGCTTTGTGAATACGGCGGTCAATCTCGATGCATCAAACCAGTATGTTGCGTTGGTGAAAAATCAGTGGATTTTGCCTGCTGACTAGATTCCGATAAGTATCTTGAAATGTACCTACAACAATTCTTACAATGATTACTTTTCAGGACTCACTATCAATCCGCTTTTTGGCATAATGTTGAGAATGCGGTATAATATCCAATCCAAATATTTTTAATGCCAGGAAAGTTGATGATAACTGAATTAACTAGTTTAGTGTTGATATTGAACATTGAAAATAAAATTGATAATTTGATTGGTCATTTGTGGATGGCTAGGGATATTTACCTTTATCGGGTGGGTAGATCTATAGGCTATTTTAATTTATCTGCAATGTCTCCCAGTTACGTCGATCTGCTAGCAATGTGGATTCCCTGTTACTTGGATCTGCCAGTTACGTAGATTAGCTGGCTATGTAGATCTACCAGCCAAGTAGATCAATACCTTACTAGTTTTTGCTATAATCAAGACAGGTTAAGTTGTAGAGCAGAAGACATACTTTGTATATGTCATTCTGAACTTCGCTTCTCTATAGTTGTTTTTTTCATATTCTAAATGTAGAATTTTATTTGAATGAAGCCATTTTTTTCTGTTCGAGAGGGAAAACCTCCAGGGTCTCTACCTGGGATGGTCCCCACTCTCAGGAGTGTGAGACGCCAGTTCTTGTTGGTTACCCACTATCTAATTATTAAAAGGTTTCTTTCTGGGTTTTCTCTCCCAAACTCTGAAAAATATCTATAAAATAAAAATGAATTATTTTGTGATTTGCTTCTGCGTAAGAAACATAAGATACTTGTCAGAAGCAATCAATTTAACAATGTTGCCTAACAAACAACAACGAAGAAACAACTATGTATATCGTAACGTTTTGGAGTCTATATCAGACTGCTTCGTCAGATGCTTAACGAAAATCTTTAGAGTTATTTTGTTGATAGTTATTGTGAAATTCGAGAATTGTCACATTGACAGTATTTGAAAATCATAGCTAACATATGTCGAATTTAAGCAAGCAACCAGAACAGAGCGGTCAAGACCAATCCCTTGCTATTATAACCGATCGGTTATGTTTAGCAAGAGATTGGTCTCAACCGCTCTGCTCCGGTTACTCGCTCAAATTCGACTATAGTTCTACTTTGCATAGAAATTTTCAAGTTCCAACTCCTTTTTCAATAAATTCAGCCAAATATGGTCAATACCAATTGAGCAATTTGCAAAATTGCATTCTCTGTTCAATAAAATACAGTTGACTCCTTAAGTTTCCTTTTAATATATTCAGGTTCTGTCATTAGAATCTTTGTATTACTCCAATCCATCATGTGATCTCCTTGGATTGTACATACATGTTCTGCTATTTTTGATTTCTGTATGTCTCTATTTCTCAAGTTATTCTTATGCTCTGACTTTCTTACTTCTAGTGGTCTTGATGTTTCTCCTGTTTATGATTTACCACAAATACAAGGAATATTATATACACAGTTTTTTGATTTTTGTTTTTCATTTATGAGTTTTGTCTTCGTTAATAAAGACCTAAGATCATTTTGTGTTTTGAAGACGGTTCTTTTATTGTACTTTGAACCGATTCTTCTGATTTTTTCAGAAAGGCCACGAACACATTCAACAGATTGGGTTGCCGTTCTTGTTGATTATTCTGTTGTACTTGTTGATTATTTTGTTGTTCTTGATTATTTGCTCTTCTATCTAAATTCGACATATGTTAGCTATGATTTTCAAATACTGTCAATTCTACATAATATGTTAGCTATGATTTTCAAATACTGTCAAGGTGACAATTATCGAATTTCAC
Source organism: Halyzia sedecimguttata (assembly GCA_937662695.2). Classification (NCBI taxonomy): domain Eukaryota; kingdom Metazoa; phylum Arthropoda; class Insecta; order Coleoptera; family Coccinellidae; genus Halyzia; species Halyzia sedecimguttata. The sequence continues at coordinate 36,582,893 of OW569419.2, forward strand.
AATAACTGTAAAAAAAAAATTCTAAATATTTTCATTAAGCGTCTAACGAAGGATTCTAATATAGACTCCAAAAAGTTACGATATAGTTGTTTCTTCGTTGATGTTGTTTCGCTTGTGGACTCTCCTTCAGGAAAGTCCGGCAAGATATTGAAGAATGGATTCAGGAGCCCTCACCTCTCAACCTGGAATGATTGCAAAGGCAATTTTCATGGCAAGAGGATGGTGGTAGGACCATCTGAACTGCTTGCGACAAGCTTGCTACGCTTGGGTAGAACGTCCCTCAGAAATGTGGTTGGCCTCCTTATCTGTCACTGTAATCTGAAGAAGCACTTGAAGGTGATGAGGAGACATTGGGACTCCTCTCAATGCAGATTATGTCACATGGAGGAGAAAATAGCCAGCCATGTCCTCTTCAAATGCGAGGGTTGTTCTGACATTAGAACTGACATATTCGGCTTTATTGACGAAGATGACTTATTTCCATTGGATAATTTGATTAACAGACTTGTGGAGTTCATACAAAAATCCAAGTTGTTCTCAAACTAATACTGGTTTAGGAGCACTGAACGTCCTGACGGGATATGTACAATAGTGAATTAAAAACACTTCCTTGTGGGGCTCCAGACATCATTGAAAAATTGGTTTTATTATTTATTCTTTCTCTTTTTAGTTGTAGGATGTGATCGGATGAAGCTTATTAACCTTTTATAGTATTCCCTAGTGGCAAACCTCAAATATATGGATGATATAAGTTGTATGATGACGTTTCATTAAGATCAAATTGAAAGGTTTAAACATAATTTTGTCTTTTCCAGTTCTCCTTATACAGAGAGAGAGAAGAGTTATGAAATCCCAGATGTGAAAGATGAAAATTTATACATTACTGAGAATTTCAAAGATGGGCACAGATACATTGTTGAAAGTGAATATAGTGAATATACTCAGAAAGTAGAAGAGATTCAACCAGAAGTCAGTGACTCTATTGGCTTGAACCCAATGCAATATGAGGGTAATTTATGTGAATATTTCTCATATAAAAAAGGTCCTCATTTGAGTTTGAAGCAACATAAGTGTGACCCATGCAACTATTCTGAAAATCAAAAATTCAGTCTCAAAAAGAATATACTTTCTATGAATTTAAATTTGAAGGATCATACATGTCACTTGTGTGATTATTCTTCAAATCACAAAGTTAGTCTCAAATATCATATAGATTCTGTGCATTTAAATTTGAAGGAACATAAATGTCACTTCTGTGATTACTCCTCAAATAAAAATGCTAATCTCAAAAAACATATATATTCTGTGCATTTAAATTTGAAACAACATAAATGTCACTTATGTGAATATGCTACAAATCAGAAAGCTAATCTCAAAACTCATATAGATTCTGTGCATTTAAATCTGAAGGGACATGCATGTCATTTATGTGAATATTCTGCAAATCAGAAAGGTTCTCTCAAATATCATATGGATTCTGTGCATTTAAATTTGAAGAAACATAAATGTCACTTGTGTGAATACGCAACAAATTTGAAACACAGTCTCAAACATCATATAGATTCTGTGCATTTAAATTTGAAGGAACATAAATGTCACTTGTGTGAATATTCCTCAAATCAAAAATCTAATCTCAAACATCATATAGATTCTGTGCATTTAAATTTGAAGGAACATAAATGTCACTTGTGCGAATATACTTCAAATCGTGAAGAATCTTTCAAAATTCATATAGATTCTGTGCATTTAAATTTGAAGAAACATAAATGTCACTTGTGTGAATATTCTTCAAATCACAAAATTAGTCTCAACTATCATATAGATTCTGTGCATTTAAATTTAAGGGAACATAAATGTCACTTGTGTGATTATTCCTCAAATAAAAAAGCTAATCTCAAAAAACATATAGATACTGTGCATTTAAAGTTGAAAAAACATAAATGTCACTTGTGTGAATACGATACAAATTTGAAACAGGGTCTCAAAAATCATATAGATTGTGTGCATTTAAATTTGAAGAAACATAAATGCCACTTATGTGAATACGCTTCAAATTTGAAGCGGGATCTCAAACATCATGTAGGTTCTGTGCATTTAAATTTGTCACTTGTGTGAATGTACTTCAAATAAAAAAGCTAGTCTCAGAAATCATATAGATTCTGTGCATTTTAATTTGAAGCAACAGATCTTTTAATTTTGTTATTACTATCTTAAATAATTAATCAATTTCTTTATTTCAAATGAATGTGACCATCAAATTGAATTGTGTTAACATAATATATTATTCACATAAAGTCTCTTTATGCCTTAATTTACCAAATGTTCATGGCCTTCTTGTATTTCTCAAAAATTTCTTCCTCCTTTATTATTGTTGCTAATGAATGGAAACATTTCAAACACCTATATTCAACTTAGTTTTGGATCTTTATCAGATGTACCTTAGGATATAGTTGAAATTTCTCATATTATTAGTGCTTGTGAAGTGCTTGAAGCCTTTTTGTGCTCTCGAGCACTTTTTCAAATCAGTGCTTAGTGGTTATTAATTCAAGCACTTCATGAAAAGGCTTCGTGCTTAGTAATGCTTAGTAATTGCTTAAGTGCACCCTAGCACTTCCGGGGATTACCGAGCACTAAGCCTTTCCGAAATCATGTTGTATCACGAATAGATGCTAACGTGCTCTAGTCGGAGGTGTTAATGTGTACCATCTTGTAATTGGGGGGTTCATAGCTGAAGTGAACCAAGTCCAAATATTTTAGTTTTGCAGTTAGGGTTTCTGCAAGATAACTAACTTTAGGGGGTTTCTTTTCACTGCTTTGATAAACTCATAGATTCATGAATGTTCACAGTCCCATCTTTTAAAATTTAAATAAGTCACATTTGAATTAATTGTTAATAATTAACTCTGAGCCAGTTATCTCAAAACTAGGCTGCATGGACTTAGTCCACTTCAGCTATGAACCTCTATTATCAAATTTAAAAAAGCATTTACGTCATGTTGATCAATTCGAATTAAATTATGTATTAATGGAAAACTGCCCCAAAGAGAATCCACGTCAGTGGTTTTTTTAATATTAAGGGAAAGAAAACACTAGTTTTCTAATATAATACTATGTTGTTGCCGGATATCATCCCATTTTGAAATTGGGAAATACATTTTGCATGTGCAGAAAAAACTGAGACTTATGGAATTCATATTTCCATTAATTGTATCATCATTTCATTTCCTAGAATAATAAAGATCTTTTCAAACTGTGTGAGAATAGAACGAATTTTATGTTCGTTAGTTTCATAGAAATTTGTTTCGCTGCACTCCATTTCTTATCCGTCAATGACACATATGAGGTACCTATGCATGTTTCTCTAATTGAATACAATTTTGTATATCAATTCGGAGTAAACAACCTCAAATCCAACAGTTTTCTGAAAGAATTACTTTATAAAGTGCTTAGTTATCGCAAGCCTTTTGTGAAAACGCGGTGCTTAGTGCTCGAGGCTCGGGAGCATTTTTGTAGAGTGCTTAGGGCTTGAAGCACTTTTCTTCAGTGCTCGGCACAGCTCTGAATTTAGTTTATGTGAATTGGAATGTTGTGAACACAGTAATATAAGCCATAAGCACGATAACTCTCGAATCAAATGAGTTTGTAGTTCGAATTTGCAGGGTAGGTGTGGACTTAGACTTTAGTCTAAGTCTAGGTGTGGATTGTAACTATCTCGGATAAGTTCGTTAATGGTCAAAATTCGCTTTCGATCTGTCTGAAATTTAGCTCCAGATCGTAGAATAACGATCTTTATATGCATGTAAAGTTTAGTATTGATTTAATTACTCAATAACTCAAAAATTGGTTCAAGACCTGTGGACAGGAGCTTTCTGGCGCTCTTGTTCAAACAGACAAATTATATCTCTGAAAGTATTGGTTTCTGAGGGCCGGTTTCTCAATTGCGAGTTAACTCGAGGTTGCGAGTTGACGCATGTATTTAGCGATATTCATGAATGCGCAACACTCGGGTTACCCGCAACCTCGGTGTAACTCGCAATTGAGAAACCGGCCCTCAGAGTTGAGAATTATATCAATGTATTCTTATGATAGAACTGATCATGAAGGAAATTCGATTCAAATAATAGTTTATTTATCAAGATTAAATGAGCAATCTGAGAATGAGAACTGCACCATGGAAGAAATCAAATTAAAATACCTGAAATGAATTTGACTCTCTCTTATAGAACAGGATGACATATACGAGTATGAACACAGATCATTACGATTCATTATTGAAATTTCGAAAAATCATATCTCCGAAAGCATTTGCTTGTTGGAGTTGAAAATGATATCAATGGATTTTTAGAGAGAAACTGCAACATAAAAAAAAATTATTTTGAAATTTGTAAAAAAAAAAATTTTTTCGTTACTCCAAAACCATCTCGCCTATTTTGGCCAGTCGCGATCTTAACCGAGATATTTGAGGAGTAACTTTTCAAAACAAATTATGTCCAATTTGGTCGAAATTGAGTTTGAAGCGGATTCGGAAATTATTTCTATTGCTCTATTGCTCTATAGCTATATACAAAATCTTCCAAATGGCATTATGTCCCTCTGTATGTAAGCCGCATCGCAATGAATCATGTCTGCGTTTGCATTTTTAAAACAGATAAAATACAACCAAAAACATTTTTTATCGATTTGCTCATGTTAATTAGGTTACAGGCCAACACTTACTGTGCAGACTATTTTCTCTAAATGTATAAAAAATCGCAACAAACAGCATTATTTTCAATTTCAACCACATCAAAACGCATTATATATATATACAATGAGATGAATCAAAACGCATTAAGTCCAAACGTTTTTTACATTTTCTGTGTATATCTGATCAATATTGATTTAAATGAGACTAGTTATTACATTTAGATGTAAATTTCTACCAAACAAACTCGACGTACTCAAATTATAAGCCAGTGTGGAAGAAAAAATAGTTTTTCGTTGATTTCCAATAAAATGGTTTTTGGACTTAATGCGTTTTGAAAAGTTGCTCCTCATATATCTCCCTAACCTACTCTGAAAATTTCAACTGCCTAGCTCATTCCGTTTCAGAGTTATCGTGTTATATTCCACAAAGATCCTACCAAATACTGAAATAAACTACAATAACTCCTATGAATATTCTCTAAGGATATTCTAGTAATGTTCTTCATATAATATGATATGGATATCATTTTTGAAATGTGATCAGAACGTTTACTGAAGGACATTCCTTAAATAATCTAGATGTTCTACGACGATGCATGGAACGTTCTATTAGAATATTCTAAAGTATGAACGTTCAGAAGCTAGATATTACATTCTCAGAATGTTGTGTGCTATCTGGGAGAATTCACCATGGTAAATTCGATTAAGAGTGTCCAATACAGGAGAATGGACAATAGAACATACGCGCAGAAGCTCCTGACTTCACGTCAGTGCTTGAACCAATATTTTATTCGTGAAGTCAGGGTAGAATGCAATGATGAAAACATTAACACATTGTCTATCTTCAATTCTTCTTTGGGAAAAGATTACATAATTATTCTAGAAAAAAATATTGTCATATTTACATAATCAAAGTAAAGAAAATTATAAGTTTAGTTACTAACATATTGAATGAAATTCAATTGAATTCCAGTAAATATTCAATTACTTATTCTTAACCAATAAATGCCCATTGATAGATCTAAATGTGTTGAGGTGAAACATGAAGATATATTCTCATTAGTGATAAAAAAAACTGGCCTAAAATGCCTCTCTACCCATCACGAGATTCAATATCGACAAATGAGCCTCTCATCTCACAAGATCAGAAAGTGTGGTTAATTTAAAGTTCAGTTTTGAAGCCTTCAGCAAAATTTCAGCGATATCATATTAAAAATAATACATAACCTTTCAAAAGTCCCCTCTCGCAAATATACTACTCTCTGTAGGCGCATATGGATCTCTTGAAGAAGAATCGCCTTCTCTATTTCTCAAAGATATTCACTCTTGTTCATAGAAATCCCTTCAATATGTAGTTGCCTCCTCCTAAGGAGGATCACCTTCAGAACCAGGTTTGACCGCTACAGGATACTCATGTAGGGCTATTATCTCCCATAAATTTGTGAAGAAGAAATCATCCCGAAAATGGATGATATATTTTAATTTGTCATCACGACATTCATGGTTTTGAAGGTCCTCGGAAAATTTTATGGATTCCCATCCAGCTACCGAACTACAAAAGGCTGCTCGGATCTCCAACAATATGGATCCGATCGTGTTCAAACTTAGAACTTTGCAGTAGAGTTAGGTTCTGAAGGCTCTTGTGAAATTTCAGCGCTGTCGGAGGAATTGTTTCTGATATATAGAACGTTTTTCAATTATATTCAATGATCTTTTTTTTATTTTCTAGTGATACCATCCTAACGAAATTTCGCAGGAATTTTCGCGTTGGCATTCTACAACTAATAACCATGTTTGAATTATCTCGGTTCTGTATTTTTCGAGTTATTGAGGAAATAACAGCCAGATGGGTATAATTCAAAAACGATTTGGCCGATTATACCTATAGACAAATTCAAATGTCGCATTCAGATGCACAACCTAACCTGAAAATTTCAAGCCACTATCTCTTTCCGTTCTCAGGTTATCGTGTCATAAATAATATTTTTTAATAATTTTTTTTTTATTTTCTGATGATACGATTCTCACAAAATTTCACAAACGTGCTATGGTTTATATTCTACAACTATTCACCAACTTTCAATTCGATCGGATTTATATTGGTTGAAAACAAAATTATTACTCGGAAACCATTGGGCCGATTATGCCCATTAACGAGCTTGTCCGTCGTATTGGGATGCGCCACCGCCCTGAAAATTTCAAGTCGCTAGATCTTTCCGTTCTCAAGTTATCGTGGCAACGTCCGGCCGGACGGACAGAATCAAATTTGACCTCGAATTCTTGATCAGGGAGTTGAACCCAATCGTTTGAGACCATTTTCGGCGAAAAATTCGAAAATTACAGACATTTGGGCAAAATGATAACGCGATGTTCCCTAGAACATACGCGCAAAAAATATATAGTGTTTCATTAGAAAAAATGAAGTCGCACTTAATATCTTGTTCACCCTGTATATATTTTAATTCGTGAAAACATTCTGAAAAAATTCAGTTGATTTCGTTCAACTTTTGTACAGGACATTTTTTTGTATCTCCATTCGTAACAAAGTTAAAGGGGGGGTCAAATTATAGTGGGAAACCCGGTACATGTACAAATATTTTTGTATAAGAGCGAAATAAATATAGCTTTTCAAAATTATTCATTGTTATCTACCATCTAATGTAATATTTATAATCGTTATTCAGAATTAAGCGAGACGAGACGAGACGGGACAACTGATAACGAGACGAGTCCGAGATTTAAACGAGACTTAATTTTTTGGTAATTGACGAGACCGAGACGAGGTTTTTTATATTCTCTCCTATTCTCGTCTCGTGTGAAGCCCTTTTCATTAGCAATCACGCCAATGCAGATTGACTTCACTATGGAAAAACTAAAAAGGTTAAAAATGCACCTAAATGGGGTGCTTTGGTGCGCTTGTTGATGACATAATCATGATTATTCTAATCCTCCTCCCAAAGGTGACCCCTCTGAAGCTCCTATGAAGGACCTTGTGCAAGTAAGGAATCAGAGTTGTGTTCTGTGTAGTCCTTATTGGTACTGCATCCTGACGCTCGCTTAGGTACAACACTATTACATTCTTGATTACAGGTGTGCTGTGCAAAAAAATCGAATAAAATTCTCGAAATTTTTTTTTTACTTTTGAATTTATTCTGCTCTCAAGATGAAGTAATTATTTTATGAGAAACATATTCTCTATATCGATATTAAATTATCCGATATTATTTAATTGCAGTGTGCGAGAGTATCGAAAACAATTATTGTAACTTTTTTTTCAAATTATCGTATTTTTTTACGATCAAGATAAAGTAATTATTTCATGGAGAACATTTTCTTTATAACCATATAAAAGTAACTGATATTATTTCATTACAGCTACAGTATGCAAAAGTATCGAAAACATTCTTTAAATGTTTTTTCAAAGTATCATAATTTTTTTACATTCAAGATGAAGTAATTTTTTCATGAAAATCGTTTTCTTAACCCATATATTTGAAATAAAGCTAGTCCTTATTATCCATATGAAAGTATCTGGATTTTTATATCCGTTTGAAAAAATCTGATGATATTTCACCACAGCTCTAGTGCGAAATTGTCGAAAAAAATTCTGCAATTAGTTATATTCTTCTAAATAATGAGGCCGAAGTGGTAATTTCATGAAAAAATTGTTTTTGAAATCATAAGTAGTATCTTATTTTTTTCATCTCATAGAACCGTTCCTCAGAATATTCTGAGTAAATAGGGTATATTTCCATAATACTAAGCATAAACGAAGTGGGTCTCACCCCCTATCGAGGTAACATGGAGTTCGAAAGCCTGCAATGATAAGACGCCACTGGGTTTTATCCATAGAGAAATAGAACGAATTTGTCTCTGGTTTTATCGGAACTTTTGTGTTCTGAGCTTTTGGCAGCCAACTTCATGTCGGGTCGGGGTCAAGATAAGGATATTTGATATTTGTATTATTTAGGCGCTTTCTATTTGACGCTGTATCACTTCCAAACTGATGCGAAATCAGTTTGAACCAGAGAAATAGCCGGAATTTCCCTCTATTTCTCTGGTTTGAACTGATGCGCATCACTTCCAACTGATGTTATCAGTCAAATAGAAAGCTAGGTTTGTTATTTGTCAAACGTCATCTGACGTCATATTAAAATGATAAATCAAATTAGGAAATTGTTGTTTGCATAGATAAATTTGGTAAATTCAGTTCATTTCATAGATAACATAGTTCATTTCGTGGTGTATGGTGATTAGAGTTCTAGGTGGTGAAGAATTTCCCAATTGAAATGAAGGTTCCTTCAACTTCTGTAGAATCTGCGTGAGAGGCTGAGAGCAAAGGTCTAAACATTGCACGATGGCCGATTTTGATCAAAATGATTATGTGATTGATGTGAAAGAAGAAATAGGCGTTTCCTTTGATTCGTAAGTATCCCTAAACCATTCCATATCCTTTTCAGGTTTTATCGGCCAATTGATTTCAATACTATATTATTCTTTTGGGTCAATGTTGTTGTGATATAGAGCCTTAAGTCAAGTCGCAATTGTATCTTGCTTTATTTTGTAGATAAGGCGAATCTGTCGTGCAACGTAATAAGGTGTTTGGATTGTACTTCTCGTTTATTTTGAATTTAAAGTGGTTATCTGTGACTATTTCTTTTAAATTTTCAAGGAGCCTCAAGTTGTTACTGTGAGTAACCGATTTTTCTTATTGTTTTATACCGACTACGCAAATCGGAATTAAACTATGAACGATGTTTACCTGTGGTCACTGCAATGAGTCATTCGACCGCCGTAAATCGCCCAGCATATTGTGCTCTGGCATGTGTGCAAAAACTTATCAGTCTAAATGTGTTGGAATTTCCCCTGATAGTTTACGATGTTTGAAGTCTCCTGGTTTTTGTTGGTATTGCCCAGATTGTCATAAAATTCACAATAAATATGAGGAGCATATGAAGGCATCCTTCGATGCGAAACTTGGTCGAATGTTCGGAGATTTCGAAGACATGTTCAAGGAACTATTGAAGAAGATCTCGGGCCAGGCTGATGGACACGTTTGCGAGATTTACTAATTCGGCACCGACCTACAAACGATGTTCGTACCTATTCTAATATTGTCAAGGCGAAATCGATGGTTATCATCAAACCTAAGAATGTGGATCAAGCCAGTTTCTAAAACTAAGCTCGATATCATGAGAAATATTGATCCTATCCAAATGAATCTCGGGGTTTCTCCAGTCAAGGAGATCAAAGATGGTGGAATTCTCATAGAGTGTGATGATCCGGATGGTGCTGGAAATCTTAGGAGACTTGCCAATGAAAAACTCGCCACAGATTACAAAATCTCTGACATAAAGAAAACATTACCTAAGATAAGAATTGTGGGTCTTGTTGAGAATTATTCAGCCGCAGATATGTTGAAATTCTTGAGAGGCCAGAACAATGTTTTTTCCGATTCATCTCATCTGAAAGTTCTGAAGACTTGGGCTACTCATAAGAATCCGTCAATTTTCCAATCATTAATCGTATTGGATGCTACAACCCATGTATCTGTGATGGATCAGGGTAAACTCTTCGTCAATTTCGATGCGTGCTCCGTCTATGATGGAACTGATGTTAGGATCTGCTACAGATGTAGTGGTTTCAACCACAGCCAACTTAACTGTACCCGGAAGATTATATGTCCGAGATGTGCTGGCGATCATACATTGAATAGTTGTGGTAGTTCTATCTTAAAATGTATAAATTGTTCTAACGCTAACTTGACTGATTGTTCTCATGCTGTGTGGGATGCCGATAAATGTCCGATATACAAGAAAAAGTTGAATAACCTTAAGTCTTCCATTTTTGCTTCTAAATAACAACCAGGGCGGAAGGAGAGCTCCGCATATTTTCCGGCATCTCATTCAGCAAATCTCAGATGTTTTTATCAAAATGTTAGAGGCCTGAGGTCTAAGACTCTTGAGATCTATGATAGCATTGCACAGAATGATTTTGATATAATATCACAGATTAACCAGATACGCCACTCCCAGTATTTATGAATGAACTCTGCTGACGCGTTATGTTGACCATGGAATTCTCGGCACCCCCAAATAGTTCCTAGCTCCTAACTATTTGGGGGTGCCAATAAAATCGCAGATATATGATCACGTGACCTCTCGGCCAATCGCAACTATGGTAGAGGCAGAACGACGTTCATTCATAAATTTATAACAACAAACGGAAAGGTTAGCTAAAATACTCAGCTTATGTACGAAAATTTGTAACTCAAGTGGGATTAATTTAATGAATTTTATAAAGTGTAATGAAGACGTTTAAGATGCAGTTTGTGGCGTATGTGGAAGAAATAAAAGGAATATGATTATTAGTGATTTGTGAAGTTGAGGTTAGAATTTGTTTAAAGAGCGAGAACGTAGTTCATTTCTCTCTGTCATTATACTACGTCTTCATGGGTAGTAAATCTGAAGGTCAAACCTACGTGCTTCCCGCCAACTGTCGATTGCACTATCTGGTAATCTGTGATAATATGTTTGTCAGAGACCTGCTTAAATTCTGATGTGTTGGACACTGAAATTTGTAATGAACGGTATGTTCTGTTCCGATGTGATCGAGACCTTGACCTCACCGGTAAGATGAGGGGGGGCGGCGTGCTGGTTGCGGTGAGATCAACTTTACTGGCCTCTCCACTGGATCTGGGTTCAGTTAGGGGTGCATTCTCGGGGGTTGACATAGTTGGTTTGAGATTGAATTTCCGAGGTTCTAATTTTTATGTCATCAATGTTTATAATAATAATAATAATAATAGCTCTTTATTCTCGATCACATTCATACAAATATAAATATCATTATATGAAGACGAAATAGAATAGTGTCAAAATAAGAATTACATGGTGGATATATAATCATCTAAACTGTATGGTTCTAGCTCAATAAGATATTCGCATAATCTTTTTTTGAAACATTTCATATTTTTTATAGTTTTTATATTTTTTGGAAGCATATTATATATCTTCAGACATCTATATTCCGTCTGCTTTTATCATTAGTCACTAGTTTGTTAATGCTTTTTCCTTCTCTAAAAAATGTTCCCCTCTTCTGAAATCAAAACTTGATTATTTTATTCCTGTTGGCCAAAAATCATTTTTATTAATATCCTCCTTCATTTCTAGAGGAACACTTATTAAAACACATTTATAGGTTAAATTTTCTTGGTTTTTTGTGTTTAGTTGTTTTACACTTACTTCATTTTCTTCTAAATTACCTTTTCTTCTTACATAGTCTTTTATTGCTTCATCCTGTACATTTGCTTTTATTTGGGATACAAACAGCCATAATTTCTTCTCTTGCTTGTCTGCTTTTATAGATTTAAATGTTGTATTTTCCGGTGGTCTTGTACCAACATTTGGTTTCTCATGCCTTCTTGACCTAACAGTAATGAATTCTTCCGATGTGGGTTTAGGTGAGAGTTCTTGTTCCATTTCATCTTTTTCCGTAGTTCGTTTTGAAATCAAAATAACTGGATTGTTGACATTTCTTTGAGTAATTTGTAGGTTACCTTTGTGTCTGTCATTTTTGGTTATAGGTGGTAGCTCAGATGTACCATTCTCTTCTTTGGATGTTTCTGCAGTAGTTTGTTTCGTGTTATTATTTAACCTCTTTGTGACTTGTTGTACTTTGTTTACAGTTGACGATTCAGTTTTTTGCGTTGCTTTCGAATATGTTTTGATTTCATATTTTTTATTATCTTCCAGGAGCTCTATTTTTTCTGATAAAAGGATATTGTTTTGCCTCAGGATTTGGTTCTTTTCGGTTATTTCCTTGATCAATTGTTTTAGATAGTTGTTTTCCAATTCCAGCATTTTATTCTGAACAATTGCATCTTTGAATTCTGTTGAACTTTCATGATTTTCTAACCTCTCATGTTTACATATAGCATTTTCCAAATTGCTTGCTCGTGCAAGACATGATTTGTGAAAGTTATTATAACACTTTCCACACTTCACATAATCTCTCACTTTTTTAGCACAATACGAACATTTAACATCGTTAAATTCCCCGTCTTTCTGGGAGTTCGCATTCGTGTCACTTTCATTCGACGCCATTCGACGCAAAAAAAAAAAAAATTATATTCCTCCAAGTACGTCATCCGATCACTATTTAGCTATTTTTGAGGCCATCTCCAGCCTTTCTTATTTGCTGAATGAAAATAGCAACCTGATCATTCTGGGAGACTTCAATATCTCAGAATACATTACTTGCAAGGAGGGTGGTCTACGTATTATCAGAGTCGAGGCATTCGAAAATTTCATGAACTTTTTCGAGCTCAGTCAGCAAAATGAAACTCTGAACTCGAATGACAGGATTTTGGATCTTGTTTGCGCTCGGTGTCCTGTCGTTGTACAGGAGTCTCATTTTCCTCTAGTTGCAGTGGATGCGCATCACCTGCCGCTGGAGTTTTGCTTTGCATCGATTTCAAGACCGGATAGGTATCAAAGGATCAGTCAGGGGAGTTTCAACTTCAGGAAGGCTGATTTTTCAAAACTTTATAACATGATGTCTTGGATGCATGTACCGACGTCAATTTGGCCTGTGATAAATTTTATAGCACGCTTAATTGTCTGTTTTCGGGATGTGTCCCTATATCAAAAAAGGGAAAGTCTTCCTATCCGCCATGGTTTACGGGTCGTATCATTTCTCGTCTTAGAACCAAAGATGTTTACCTGCGCAAGTATAGGTTATCCGGTGATCCAAAGATATCAAAAAAGAGATTACTGCAGCACGAGCTAATTTTACTAGAAAGGCTGAGGCTGATTTATCCACTAATCCATCTGAATTTTGGTCTCATTCAAATACTATACGGAACACTTCAACTATTCCTGAATCGATGAGCTATGGGGGGCGCCACCTGACTGGCCCACAGAATATTGTTGATGCCTTTGCGTCATTTTTTAAATCTTCATTCATCACTTCCACTAATTTTAGCACACACAATTACCCACCTGATAACTCTTTGGTGCAGACTCTCGCTATTCCGGAGATTACTGAAGAAGTTGTGCTTAAGTCCCTCAAAAAATGCAAATCAAATATGACAGCGGGGCCTGATAGGGTTCCATCTTTCCTGTTAAGGGACTGTGCGATCGTTCTTGTCAGGCCTCTCACTGCAATATATAGGCTGTCCCTTTCTACACTTTGTTTTCCTGCTATCTGGAAGGAGGGTAGAGTTTGTCCGGTTTTCAAGAAAGGCAGCAGAGGCAACGTTGAGAACTACAGACCGATTGTTATTTTGAGCAACTTCAGTAAAGTTTTCGAAAGAGTGCTTCATGATATTATATATGCACATGTGAGCTGCCAGATTTCAGATCGTCAGCATGGATTCGTCAAGGGTCGATCAACGGTGACCAACTTAACCTGTGTAACTCAATACATCAGTAACGCGTTGGATGAGTCTTCTCAAGTTGACGTCATCTATACAGACTTCACAAAGGCATTTGACAGATTAGATCATGGCATACTTGTCAGGAAGCTGTCTGCTTTCGGACTGAGTCTCGATTTCCTTTACTTTTTGCGCGCGTGTTCCGCAAGGAACAGCGTGCTATCATTTCGTCACAATGTCTGTATTTTTCGAATTTTTTTGCGAAAATGGTCTCAAACGATTGGATTCGACTCCCTGATGAAGAATTCGAGGTCAAATTCAATTCTGTCCGTCCGGCCCGGCCGTTAGCACGATAACTCTCGAACGGAGCGAGTTAGAGCGTTGAAATTTGCAGGGCATGTTTGGAGCTTAAATATCTCGGACAAGTTCGTTAATGGGCAAAATCCATCGAGCCGTATCGGAGTTACGGCCATTTTTAGTTAAATCGTTTTTCGAGAATATTTCCTAAACCGATCACTCGATCGATCTGAAATTCAGCATCAAATTGTATAATCATGACCTTTATATGCCTGCGAAGTCTCATAATGATCGGATGGCTGTAAACTAGAAAAAAAAAAATGTTAAATTTTGAAAATGAAATTGAAATTTTGTTTTCACTATAACTCGAGAAAAACTGATCCGATTGAGTTGAAGCTCGGTAGTTATATGCGAAGTACCAACGAAAACACTTATGCAAAATTTCGTGGGGGTAGCATGAGTAGAAACAATTAAAAATTTTTTTAACTATCAGCGGAATATTTTGCTGGAAATTCCGAAACCAAATATCGGAATGAGTTCAGTTTTGGCACTTCGGTGACCAATAATGACCTCTTGGGGTGTGCAGAATTTCACTGCGGACAGACCACTAGGAGCCTCAAAAAAAATTTATAGTTTTGAACTTCTAAACTGGACAAATTATATTAACTTCATTTCGAATTCCTACATGGAATATCTCCAACATCTGGTGATTTCGTTCCGACTTATTTTTTGCGCGTTTATCTGAATGATTGCGATATGTACGAGGGCAACTGATTAAAATATGGACTACTTACTAGCATGGCAATTGAATTAATGCGTAAACGATGTGTGGAATTTTAAATTGGTTTTCAAAATTAGTCTGAACGGTGAACGACTGGGGTGTAACTGCCTCTTTTGGGCATTTTTTGTTATTCGCATAAGCAGACGAGAAATAATTTAACTGCTCGAGTTTTCTTCTGAGAAGATTGGGGTTTTGGGGTGGAGGATGCTATTCCTCCATATAATCCCCCGTTATTAACAGTGCTGTATCTAAGCTGCCATCAGGATAGAGTAACAAAGATGGAAAAGAACACAACTGACTCTCTCGCACAAGCGAAGATTTGGGAGGGTCAGTATAATCCTAATCATGTTTATAGCACGCGCGCCAAAGCAGATTGACTTAACAATGAAAGAAAAAGTGTAAAAAGTTAATATGCTTTGGCGCGCGTGCTATAAACATGATTAGGATTATACTGACCCTCCCAAATCTTCGCTTGTGCGACTAAGGAGAGTCAGTTGTGTTCTTTTCCATCTTTGTTACTCTATCCTGATGGCAGCTTAGATACAGCACTGTTAATAACGGGGGATTATATGGAGGAATAGCATCTTCCACCCCAAAACCCCAATCGCTATTGCTATATGCAACAAACATATCGCAATCATTCAGATAAACGCGCAAAAAATAAGTCGGAACGAAATCCGCAGATGTTGGAGATATTCCATGTAGGAATTCGAAATGAAATTAATATAATTTGTCCAGTTTAGAAGTTCAAAATTATAATTTTTTTTTTGAGGCTCCTAGTGGTCTGTCCGCAGTGAAATTTTGCACACCCCAAGAGGTCATTATTGGTCACCGAAGTGCCAAAACTGAACTCATTCCGATATTTGGTTTCGGAATTTTCAGCAAAATATTCCGCTGATAGTTAAAAAAATTTTTAATTTGTTCTACTCATGCTACCCCCACGAAATTTTGCTTAAGTGTTTTCGTTGGTACTTCGCATATAACTACCGAGCTTCAACTCAATCGGATCAGTTTTTCTCGAGTTATAGTGAAAACAAAATTTCAATTTCATTTTCAAATATTTAACATTTTTTTTTTCTAGTTTACAGCCATCCGATCATTATGAGACTTCGCAGGCATATGAAGGTCATGATTATACAATTTGATGCTGAATTTCAGATCGATCGAGTGATCGGTTTCGGAAATATTCTCGAAAAACGATTTAACTAAAAATGGCCGTAACTCCGAAACAGCTCGATGGATTTTGCCCATTAACGAACTTGTCCGAGATATTTACGCTCCAAACATGCCCTGCAAATTTCAACGCTCTAACTCGCTCCGTTCGAGAGTTATCGTGCTAACGGCCGGGCCGGACGGACAGAATTGAATTTGACCTCGAATTCTTCATCAGGGAGTCGAATCCAATCGTAAGAGACCATTTTCGCAAAAAAATTCGAAAAATACAGACATTGTGACGAAATGATAGCACGCTGTTCCTTGCGGAACACGCGCGCAAAAAGTAAAGGAAATCGAGACTCAGTCCGAAAGCAGACAGCTTCCTGACAAGTATGCCATGATCTAATCTGTCAAATGCCTTTGTGAAGTCTGTATAGATGACGTCAACTTGAGAAGACTCATCCAACGCGTTACTGATGTATTGAGTTACACAGGTTAAGTTGGTCACCGTTGATCGACCCTTGACGAATCCATGCTGACGATCTGAAATCTGGCAGCTCACATGTGCATATATCCTGATGGCAGCTTAGATACAGCACTGTTAATTTTTGAACCGACAGTGAATGGTGTCCCCTATCCTTTGGGTAGATCTTCGGCTCGCTCTATCCACTGAGCTTGAAGTACTCATCATTCAATTCAAATTAGCCACCGTGAACACGCGCGCCAAAGAGTACTGACTTCACGTCAGGGCTTTTTTTTTTTTGAGTCTTATCTTTCCGGTAGGAGACTGTATGTTCAATGTTTTGGTTTTGGATCTGACATGTTCGTGGCGTCATCTGGAGTTCCTCAGGGTTCTATTTTGGCGCCACTCCTTTTCTTGATTTTCATTAACGATATTAGTACCTGATGTGTTGTTTTCTTCTTTATGTTGATGCTTTCAAATTGTTTCGTCGTGTTATGTCTACTGAGGATTGTTGGGACCTTCAGGGTGATATAGATAGGCTGAACCGTTGGTGCAAGGATAACTTTCTCCCTCCGAATGTTCAAAAATGTAATGTTATGTCTTTCAGTCGCAAGAGAGCAACAATTGACTTCCCCTATAACATTGATGGCCACGTTCTCGGTAAGGTTGTTGAGTTTAAAGACCTCGGTATCTTGTTCGACCGTGGACTTAGTTTTGTTCCTCATATAAGTTCTATCACTTTGGGATGCTTTAAAACACTTGGTTTCATCCTCAGAAACTCGAAATGGTTGCAGGACAGCAAAACGCTATTTATGTTGTTCAATGCGCTTGTGAGGTCAAGGCTCGAATATGGCTGCCTAGTATTAGTAGAGTTCAAACCGGGCTCTATCGTGTCACCCCGTGGGACCTTCATTGCTAAAATGTATAGACCACTGGGTATCATTCTCCATACCCTTACAATGTAAATTCAACTGGTCGTCAAAAAATCGTCGTGTGCAGGAAGGGGTGGGGGGAATTTTTCCAAAAATTGACAAAAATTTTTTTTCTGTTCATGGTCATCTATATACGGTGAACATCACTCACACAAACTTCTGTTGAAATATACGATTCAGAAATATTTTTTATTAATTGTCAAAAAAGTCGGATACAATGCTCTTAAATGGAATTCCTTAAGATATAAACGCTTGCCCTGAACACCCATATTAACTATTATGTTCCACTCGGTTTTACTCGAGATCTGTTAGGATTATCGAAAAAATGCTTTATATGAAAGGTCTGCTCCGAAAACCAACGATTCAGATGCTTCTTTCAAAATTACAATAGGTAGAATAGTTTCCTCACAAAATAAGAAATTGTGTTATTAACTCCCATTAACCGAAACCGAACCTGGAGACGCTAGTAAGGCGCAATTTGTAGCGTTAGTCCATGTTAGTGGCGACCTTATGGATTTGAGCTTTGATCTATGCACATAAGGTTCGTTATATCTGTCCGACCAACTTTACAGTACTATTCCTGCGTGCCTTCAGAACGCATTTTGAAGATATTGTTTAAATTCCTAATTTTTTATGTATATGAGAATTTTACAGATAATTCATATATATTTGATTTAATTTTGTTAATTCGTTAATAAATATGCAAATATGCGTGTTCAAACTTATATTCATTACTTCATAAATCAATTTTGTGACGTAATATTAACACATTTTTGAAATCATCGTTCATTCTCATTAGTAGTAACAATATTTCCTGAATCCTAGACCAAAAATCTAGAAAAGAATTAAGAAGGTATATATGTAGTTTAGTTGGTATCTATGATATTTAGGGCCTAAAAATTTCTTACATGTCATGATTCATCTAATTCAACTATCACTATCACATGAAGAATCATCAAGGGAAGGAAGATTTGAAAAATTTGAAGTACTCGTATTTGCACATGTTTTTGGGCCATACATTTGCAGGAGCCAATACACGGAATTTGTTTTCTTTTACAGGAACACATTGATCCTGTGCAATCTGAAATGAGAATTTCCATTTCATAAAAAATATTTACGGATCTGATATTCGAAATAATATTTACCTTTCCTACAACTGCAGTTGCTAAGGATAGATGTTTCCTTAGGTAGGATTGGCATCGTCGTTAATTTTGGCAGAAGTTTTTCATTTTCTACATACCACCCACTAAATATAGGATCCGGTAAAGATGGTCATGGTACATTACTATTGATCCAAATTTTTGTTTGGTAATGGACTCGAAGGCTGTGTTGTCTCAAACTATCCAATGTTGGAGGTAATTTACTTATGGATCTTGAAGAAGCTATAATATTCCCCTGAGCCTGTTGATACATTTCACATTTTCGTTTGTCGTATACAGATGGATTTCAAATTCAACAATATCGTTGAATACTTATTCTCTCAAATTCTCAAAATCTTGAAAGTTCACTCTGCAGTATCTGCTCAGAATCTTCATCAATTTTCATTATTTTTTTACCTTCTTCGACATTTTGACCGAATGAAGATGCAAAGATGAGCGTAATGTGACTAACTTCATACCAATAATGTTGTAACTCAAGAACCATTCATCCATTCTATAGTACTATTTTCAGTTTATCCCACTGTTCCTCCTGCAGCTTTGGAATTTTTGTTGATATGCTCTAGCGCCTGATCTACAGAAAGTTGGTTAAAATTCCCAATCAAACATTTCATGACAAAATTCCTATTTTTGAATTCATCATGTACTTCCGGTGCCATGTTTGAAAGTATTCAATGATATTGTTGAATTTGTAATCTGTCTGTATACGACAAACGAAAATGTGAAATGTATCAACAGGCTCAGGGGAATATTATAGCTTCTTCAAGATCCATAAGTAAATTACCTCCAACATTGGATAGTTTGAGACAACACAGCCTTCGAGTCCATTACCAAACAAAAATTTGGATCAATAGTAATGTACCATGACCATCTTTACCGGATCCTATATTTAGTGGGTGGTATGTAGAAAATGGAAAACTTCTGCCAAAATTAACGACGATGCCAATCCTACCTAAGGAAACATCTATCCTTAGCAACTGCAGTTGTAGGAAAGGTAAATATTATTTCGAATATCAGATCCGTAAATATTCTTTATGAAATGGAAATTCTCATTTCAGATTGCACAGGATCAATGTGTTCCTGTAAAAGAAAACAAATTCCGTGTATTGGCTCCTGCAAATGTATGGCCCAAAAAACATGTGCAAATACGAGTGCTTCAAATTTTTCAAATCTTCCTTCCCTTGATGATTCTTCATGTGATAGTGATAGTTGAATTAGATGAATCATGACATGTAAGAAATTTTTAGGCCCTAAATATCATAGATACCAACTATATACCTTCTTAATTCTTTTCTAGATTTTTGGTCTAGGATTCAGGAAATCTTGTTCCTACTAATGAGAATGAACGATGATTTCAAAAATGTGTTAATATTACGTCACAAAATTGATTTATGAAGTAATGAATATAAGTTTGAACTTGCATATTTGCATATTTATTAACGAATTAACAAAATTAAATCAAATATATATGAATTATCTGTAAAATTCTCATATACATAAAAAATTAGGAATTTAAACAATATCTTCAAAATGATGATTCTTCATCTGATAGTGATAGTTGAATTAGATGAATCATGACATGTAAGAAATTTTTAGACCCTAAATATCATAGATACCAACTATATACCTTCTTATTTCTTTTCCAGATTTTTGGTCTAGGATTCAGGAAATCTTGTTACTACTAATGAGAATGAACGATGATTTCAAAAATGTGGTAATATTACGTCACAAAATTGATTTAAGAAGTAATAAATATAAGTTTGAACACGCATATTTGCATATTTATTAACAAATTAACAAAATTAAATCAAATATATATGAATTATATGTAAAATTCTCATATATATATAAAAAATTAGGAATTTAAACAATATCTTCAAAATGCGTTCTGAAGGCACGCAGGAATAGTACTGTAAAGTTGGTCGGATAGATATAACGAACCTTATGTGCATAGATCAAAGCTCAAATCCATAAGGTCGCCACTAACATGGACTAACGCTACAAATTGCGCCTTACTAGCGTCTCCAGGTTCGGTTTCGGTTAATGGGAGTTAATAACACAATTTCTTATTTTGTGAGGAAACTATTCTACCTATTGTAATTTTGAAAGAAGCATCTGAATCGTTGGTTTTCGGAGCAGACCTTTCATATAAAGCATTTTTTCGATAATCCTAACAGATCTCGAGTAAAACCGAGTGGAACATAATAGTTAATATGGGTGTTCAGGACAAGCGTTTATATCTTAAGGAATTCCATTTAAGAGCATTGTATCCGACTTTTTTGACAATTAATAAAAAATATTTCTGAATCGTATATTTCAACAGAAGTTTGTGTGAGTGATGTTCACCGTATATAGATGACCATGAACAGAAAAAAATTTTTTGTCAATTTTTGGAAAAATTCCCCCCACCCCTTCCTGCACACGACGATTTTTTGACGACCAGTTGAATTTACATTGTAAGGGTATGGAGAATGATACCCAGTGGTCTATACATTTTAGCAATGAAGGTCCCACGAAAATCTGTTTTAGAGCTCTTTTCATGCCTTGTGAACTCTACTATATGGAACCCGGGGTATAATGTCCATATTAATAGTTTAGAGAATGTACAGAGGCGATTTCTGAAGTATCTATGTTTTAGAATTGACGGTGTATATCCGGAGCGTGGTACACCGCTTGTAAATTTCTTGAACAGATTTCAGGTTAACTCTCTGGAACGACGACGCACCTATTTGAGTATTATATTTCTGCGCAATATCTTGTGCTCATTGGTCGATTGTCCCCATTTGCTGGCCATGATTAATATACATGTTCCCAGATTGCCCGTACGTACTTTAAGAACATTTTATCTCTCTTGCCCACGTTTTAATGTTCTTCGTTTTTCGCCTCTGTACAGGATATGTCATGACTATGTATTGTATGAGGGTGTTGTGGATATTTTTGCTTGCGAGCCATCAAGCTTAAGGAGGGCTATTCTGGGTTCACAGATTATGTGATAAAACTGGGTGCGATCTTTTTTCTCACATTGAGTTTTTTTCAGCTCGCACTCGGTTTTAATTTTTTTTTTAATTTCTTTTTTAGTATGCTCATTTAGTTTAGGTTTGTATTTTGTTGAAATTTTACTTTATTAATGTAATACTGTTTGCAATTTTCCCATTCTTCAATAGGCTTCGGCTGTTGAATGGTGTATTTCTAATAAATAAATAAATAAATAAGTCTAAAAATTAGAAACTATTCCTAAGACAAGGAAGAAATTCAACTATAAACTGAATCATTAACTTCTTTCTGGAAGTTAATCTTTTGTAGGATATTTAATTGGTACATATGTAATGTTTTACTATAAGTTTTATCATTTCCTATTCAAAATGTACCAATTATTGCCATTTGTGACCCGCATTTTCTGAATAATTTTCTCCAGACTAAGATCCTTATGATCATAGCTCCTTGGGATAGAAATGAAAGTAAAAATGACTTTCTATATATATCCTGATGGAGCATAGACTCTGCAAGCATAAAAGTTTCCTGCTGGCTGTGGCATACTCTGCAAGTTGTTGGGGTGTCCGCACTCATGATGTTCCCTTTATACCACTCTATCTTGACAAGCCATAATAAATCCCTTCATTTCTGAATTGTGCCCAGCTGACTGGCAAAGGATAATGCCCCCCCACAGGCCCTAGTATTTCACACTGCTGAAATATTGTTCTCTGTATTTTCAAGTGCTGGCTAAGTGAGAAAATCACTACCTCGCATGTATTCTTGGAAGGTTATAATTACATTTGGAGAGATAGACGGACTAGAGAAGGTGGTGTTGGGATATATGTTAAGAAAGATCTAAAATATAATCTGGTGGCATCCTCGAACCTCATAGATCAGGGCAGACAGGATGTGCATAACAGTTTCCTGCTGGCTGTGTCATGCTCTACGAGTTGTTGGGGTGTCCACTCTCATATGTTCCTTTTATACCACTCTATCTTGACGAGCCATAATATATTATTTGATATATGTTAAGAAAGATCTAAAACGGTGGCATCCTTGAACCTCATAAATCAGGTATGCATTCTGCTCAGAGCAGGGCAATTATCGTACACAATTGGATCCTTCTATAGACTTCGCAGCCAATCATATGAACATTGATCTTTTCGAAGTTGATTAACCTGCCACTGGGGCTTACCAAGAATTATTAGCTTCAACTGGTTCGTTAGAGCTGATAAAGGATCTTGCAAGGACACCTCTTTTGTAGATCATGATTTGATTTTTCGCAGGATACCTTGTAATATCTGTAGAAATACTACTCGTTATATTACTCACAGTAGTTTCAAACATTTTAGTCAAGTCTAGTCCCCACTATTTCACACTGTTGAAATATATGGAGTGCAGGTTTTTACTCAATTGATCTTCGAGCAGTGCCTTCAGTTGTGCCTATCATATCCATCTGCCACTCTTCTTTGGTCTGATGGGGTGATCGGTGTTCCTGCTAGCTCATGATCGATTGAGATGCCGGTTATACTAAGCCTCTTCAATGCTCTTCGTCCAGCCCTAAATGCATGGCTTCTTAATATTTAATTTCGTGGTTAGCTACCATATTGAGACGCAGATCTTCACTTCTCAGTATCCTTATTGCCATTTCCAACAATGAATGTCTTACATGGAAGACACATTGTAAGGGTGCTTGTTCTAAACTTTATACCATTTACTCTCTAATGAAAAATCTAAAAAATGTTCTCACTAGGAGCAAATACTGTCAGTGTATTATGCGCAGACACATTCCAGGATTCACTATGGCCTTGTGTTTTGAGGGGCTTTATCTGGATCCTTGAATGCATTCATGTGCCAGAAAAAGATTATGGGCATTCCTCAATACTGCACACGTGGCCGAGGTGATTTTGTATTTCCAAATTATAAGTTCAGGATTGGTAATAGGCTCTCCGATCCATATGGGTTTGAAAATTTTCAATGAACTTGACAGTTCTTTCAAATATTCATAATCTGTTTACAGTTTCAATTGCATCTAATTTAGATGATCTGATAGATTTGCATAGTGTGGACGATAAGGTTGATCATATTAGCACAGTTTTGGTGAGTTTATTCAATATTCATGCACCTATTATGGCTTCTTGGGTTACTAAGCCACCGACACCTTGGTTAAATTAGAGTCTTCGCTTGATTACGGACGAAGTTATTAAGAAACTTTACTAATCAGGTGGTAAATGCAGAAAATAAAGCTTATTTCAGATATTTGACTACATGTTGGACTGCTAAGCAGCTTTGGTCCAGTATAAATGGCTTGAGGCGGTTTCGGAGAAGTCCTCGAACTGATATATCTGATGAATTGAATGACCCAAATAATCTTCATCCACATTTCCTCGCCGCTGTTCCTGGAGGCAGTTCTGATGTGGGTGATCCTACTCATTTCTATGAGTGGCGATTTCAATCCTAAACAGTTCTCCTTCAACCTAACCTCTAATTAGAAATTTCTTGATGTTACTTCCAAGACAATTTCGAATGCTCGTGGAGCAGAATAATTGAGTTCATCAATGGTTAAGTTATGTTGCCCATTTATTATTCCAGTTATCGCACACATTATTAATTCATACGTTCTACTGGGAAATTTACCAAAAGGCTTGAAACAGGTTTTTATCGTGCCTTCGGCGAAAAAAGCGAATACATACGACTCAATTTAACGATTATCGTCAATTAATCGATATATTTATTATATTAACGATATATTTTTCTGTTCGAGAGGGAAAACCTTTAATAGAGACCCTGAGAGGGTCCCCACTCTCAGGAGTGTGAGACTCCAGTTCTTGTTGGTTACTCACTATGTAACCTCTCAAACATTTCTTGGAGTAGTTCTTCGTCCTGCCCTTACAGCGCCCCTTAACAAAAGAGATGTGCTGCAGGCCAGTTTATTATAATTATTATTAATAGGCCCTGAACCAACTTGTGGACTCTTCTTCAGGAAAGTCTGGCAAGATATTAAAGAATGGATTCAGGAGCCCTCACCTCTCAACCTGGAATTATTGCAAAGGCAATTTTCATGGCAAGAGGATGGTGGTAGGACCATCTGAACTGCTTGTGACAAGCTTGCTACGCTTGAGTAGAACGTCACTCCGAAATGTGGTTGGCCTCCTTATCTGTCATTGTAATCTGAAGAAGCACTTGAAGGTGATGAGGAGACATTGGGACTCCTCTGAAAGCAGATGATGTCACATGGAGGAGAAAATAGCCAGCCATGTCCTCTTCAAATGCGAGGCTTTATCTGGCATTAGAACTAACATATTCCACTTTATTGACGATATAATTTATTCTTACTCTAACCTGTTTTGTGTTTAAGTATGATATTTTTATTTGTAGTATGTGATCGGATGAAGCTTCTTAACCTTTTATAGTATTCCCTAGTGGCAAACCTCAAATATATGAATGATATAAGATGTACGATGACTTTTCATTAAGATCAAATTGAAAGGTTTGAACATATTTTTGTCTTTTCCAGTTCTCCTAATACAGAGAGAGAGAAGAGTTATGAAACCCAAGATGTGAAATATGAAGATATATACATTACTGAGAATTTAAAAGATGAGCACAGATACAATGTTGAATGTGAATATAGTGTACATATATCTGAGCAAATTGATGAAAACACCGCTCAAAAAGTAGAAGAGAGTCAACCAGAATTCAGTGACTCTATTGGCTTGAACCTAATGCCATATGAGGGCAATTTATGTGAATATTCCTCAAATATAAAAGGCCCTCTCAAAAACCATATTAATTCTGTTCATTTGAGTTTGAAGCAACATAAACTTGACTCATGCGAATATTCTGCAAATCATTTAAATTTGAAGGAACATACATGTCACTTGTGTGATTATTCTTCAAATCACAAAGTTAGTCTCAAATATCATATAGATTCTGTGCATTTAAATTTGAAGGAACATAAATGTCACTTCTGTGATTATTCCTCAAATAAAAAAGCTAACCTCAAAAAACATATATACTCTGTGCATTTAAATTTGAAAAAACATAAATGTCACTTGTGTGAATATGCTACAAATTCGAAACAGGATCTCAGAAATCATATAGATTGTGTGCATTTAAATTTGAAGAAACATAAATGTGACTTGTGTGAATACGCTTCAAATTTGAAACAGTGTCTCAAACATCATATAGATTCTGTGCATTTAAATTTGAAAAAACATAAATGTCACTTGTGTGATTATTCCTCAAATCAAAAATCTAATCTCAAACATCATATAGATTCTATGCATTTAAATTTGAAGCAACATAAATGTCACTTGTGTGAATATACTTCAAATCGTGAAGAATCTTTCAAAATTCATATGGATTCTGTGCATTTAAATTTAAAGAAACATAAATGTCACTTGTGTGAATATTCTTCAAATCACAAAGTTAGTCTCAAATATCATATAGATTCTGTGCATTTAAATTTGAGGGAACATAAATGTCACTTGTGTGATTATTCCTCAAATAAAAAAGCTAATCTCAAAAAACATATAGATTCTGTGCATTTAAATTTGAAAAAACATAAATGTCACATGTGTGAATACGCTACAAATTTGAATCAGGATCTCAGAAATCATATAGATTGTGTGCATTTAAATTTGAAGAAACATAAATGTCATTTATGTGAATACGCTTCAAATTTGAAGCGGGGTCTCAAACATCATATAGATTCTGTGCATTTCAATCTATCACTTGTGTGAATGTACTTCAAATAACAAAAATCATATTTCTGTGCATTTGAATTTGAAGCAATACATTTTTTTATTTTTGGCGCTCTCGTTCCTCGGAACAGAGTGCTTATCAATTTGCCCAAATGTCTGTAATTTTCGAATTTTTGGCTGAAAATGGTCTCAAACGATTTGGTTTGATTCACTGATCAAGAATCCGTGGTCGAAATCGATTCTGTCCGGCCGTCCGTCCGTTAACACGATAACTCTCGAACGAAAGCAGTTAGAGGATTGAAATTTGCAGGGTAGGTTTGGAGCATAAATATCTCGGACGAGTTCGTTAACGGGCGAAATCCAACAAGCGGTTTCAGAGTTATGGGCGTTTTTGTAAAAACATTTTTTATGAATATTTTCGAAACCGATCACTCGATCAATCTGAAATTTAGCATCAAATTGTAGAATAATGACCGTTATGCGCATGCGGAGTTTTGTATTGATCGGGTTGCCGTAAAATGTCAACAAAATTTTGTTTATATTTTTAAATTTTGTTTCTAAAATATCCGTCGAACAGAATGAGCTAGGCAGTTGAAATTTTCAGAGTAGGTTTGGGAGATAAATATATCGGTTAACTAAAAAAAGACACACGGTGAAGTATTTATTGATTTTAACCATCAACAAATATTCCGCGTCTAGCCCGGCCATGCGGAATATTTGTTGATGGTTAAAACCAATAAATATTTCACCGTGTATCTTGTTTCAGTTATTTGGCAATTAGCCACAGTACACCTCATTTTAATGTATATCGGTTAAGTTCGTTGTTGTGCAAAATAAGGCAGATGGTTTCGGAATAACGAAATAAAAATTTTTTTTTAACTTACAAATTTCAAATTCAATTTTTTTAAGATGCAACGTGTCACCATAAAAATCCGATGATATCATTTTCAACTCTAACAAGCAAATACTTTCGGAGATATGATTTTTCGAAATTTCAATAATGAATCGTACTCCTATGTTTTCAAAGAATACTATAATTATTATATCTATGAATTATTATACGATCTGTGTTCATACTCGTGCATGTCATCCTGTTCTATATGGGAGAGTCAAATTCATTTAATCTATTTTAATTTGATTTCTTCCATGGTGCAGTTCTCATTCTCAGAATGCTCATTTAATCTTGATAAATAAACTATTATTTGAATTGAATTTCCTTTATGATGCAGTTATATCATAAGAATACATTGATATTATTCTCAACTCTGGGAAACCAATACTTTCGGAGATATGATGTGTCAACGTGTGAACAAGAGCGCCAAAGTTCCTATCCACAGGCTTGAACCAATTTTTTATTACTATCTAACTAACTAAACAATTTCTTCATTTCAAATGAATCTGACTATCAAGTTAAATTGTGTCAACATAATATATTATTTACAAAAAGTTTCCAAACTTATATGCCTCAATTTATATCAAATGTCTTCCTGTATTGTTGCTGTTAATGAATGGAAACATTTCAAACACCTATATTTAACTTGGTTTTGGATCTGTATAAGATGTACCTTTAGAATATGTATAGTTGAAATTTCTCATATTGTAGTTTAGTTTATGTGAATTGGAATGTTGTGAACACAGTCATATAAGCCTTGGACAGTTCTAAGAACAGTCCTAATTGTAATGTAATTTTATTTCCGAAATACATACAACATACAAAAGAGAGAGGCTTTTCTGCTACATAATATGAAGAAATAACTTTTTTCTTGTACTATTCAGATCACCTCCATCCTCCCCCCGTCCAGATATTCCTGAACTCTCCTTATGAGATACTCCCATACTTTCTTCTTGAATATTTCTTCAACTCTTAGATTTCTTTGGTGTCAAGGTAGATGGTTGAAAAATTTGATGCTACTATACTTATTATATGTTATTCCTTTAAGTTGAAGTGGTGCTGTGGGTAAGAAACATCTATTCTTCTTGTGTTAAAATCTGAAGAAATATTTTCTTGAAATTCAGATCGTGTATGAGCAGAAACATTAGGTATTCGTAGCCATATAACGCATACACTGTTAGAAATTTGTTACGTATGTTTAAAAGATCCTCTACACGATTTATTAAACTTCATCCCATTATGATCCTTATCATCCATTTTTGCTTAATGAAATACTTTTGTATGTTTGTGCTGGACCCCAGAAGACATTTTCATATCGTAGGGAAGATTCAAAATTTTGCAAGACAATTCTCAGTTCATTTTGTGCGCTTGTTTCGCTAGGAACAGCATGCTATCATTTTGCCGGATATCTGTATTTTTTGTCGAAAATCGCCACAAACGATTGGGTTCGACTCCCTGATGAATAATCCTGGGTCAAATCCAATTTTGACCGGCCGGCCGTAAACACGATAACTCTCGAACCAAATAAGTTATAGGTCAAATTTGCAGGGTAGATTTGGATCGTAAATATCTCGGATGCTAGTTCGCTCTTGGACAAAGTTTTGTATTGATCGAATGACTAGGTGACAAATAAAAATTAAAAAGATTGAATTTTTTTCCAATAACTCAGAAAATAGTGATCTGATCGAATCTTGCTAGTTATGTAAAATCGCATGACTAGAATAAATTTAAAAAATATTCGAAGAAATTGCTTGAAATTCTGAATCCACATATCGGTTTGAGTCTAAATTTGGCATTTAGGTGATCAATATTGACCTCTTGGAGTCTATAAAATCTCATGAAAAACAGACCCTTAAGAGCTTCAAAAATCAATTCCCAATATGAAATTCTGATTCCTACTATAGTTTGTTTACAACGAGAGATTCTAATCGCAGATAAGTGCAAGCATAATATGTGATAACGATGAGTTTTCGTTCATCTACGATCGAATAAGTGTAACTCCAGATGCGGTTAAAAACTAGATGAAGAGTGTGTGAAATTTTATTTACCTTTTAATATGAAATGCGTGAAATCATGAACGATGTGTGGAAATTAAAAAAATTTTTAAACTAATTGGAAGGCAGGTCAATTCTGCATGTCTGTGTGTGTATATAACTCAGTTTCTAGGAAATAGCGTAGTGACGAGTGATCTGTGTCAATTCCAGCCAATTTCACGGTAAAATAGCGCCAACACAGGGAGAGCGGAGCGCATGAGCAGGAGCAGCTTCAACGGGATTGGAGAGTGCTTGCCAAGAATTAATGTATGCTTAAAATCGCTTTGCTCGCTCTGAATACTCCGAGCAAAAAGATCGCTCTCGGATGGATCCGATTTACTTTGCCGAACGGCCCAGGGGGTCTATTCTCGACCATTCGCAATTTTAACGATCGGTCGCATATGCTATATATTACTATAGAGATGCGCACGATCGTGCAAATTGCGAATGGTCGAGAATAGAGCCCCTGATGTGTACTCCCCTACACCTCGGTGTCATTAAAGAACGTTTCGGAGCAATCTGATCGGTCCGAGGAAATAAACGAACTCGTCTAATGTATCAAACATGAAAGTAGCATTTGATAATCCAGTTACCGTAGAAAAAAAGTTCTATAGCCATTCCAAAAGATACTACCAGTTCCAATCAATGTTATTTTCATTTCTATTGAAATAATAACTCTATAGGATAATTTAGGTACAGCACACAGTATAATCCATGTCGAAACCACATTGGCTAGGACAAGACTACTAAACTTCCCTTCGTACAATCAAAAATTTGTTTACAATGGGGTCCTTTATTAATATTATTTTGAAGAACATGCATATTCCTAAAATATGGAAAATAACAAAAAAAATCTGGAGATACTGCCAAACTATAGGCCCATAGCAGTTTTGTGCAATTTTGCTAAAATATTTGAGATTATTCTATATGATTCCATATATCCCTCTGTTAGTGCATTTATTTCACTGCATCAACACGTACGACTTTTTGAAGAATCTCTCAGCTGTTACTAATTTGGCTTGTATTGCTCAGTCTCTCTCTGAATCATTGAATGACCATGGTCAGATGGATGTTATTTACACGGATATTCAGAAAGCTTTTCGACCAGATTGATCATGGAATATTGATTTCTAAGCTTGGGCCCATTGTATATTATTATTGTCGCGGTTTTTACTGTTGATGCGGTCATACTTCTCGGATCGTTATCAATATGTTCAGCATGGAGGGTGTGAGACTGTACTCTATCTGGCCTCATCCGGTGTGCCTCTGGGCTCCAATTTGGGCCCGTTACTATATCTGTTATACATCAATGATTTGTCTCTACTTCAATGTCTGCTTCTCCTCTTTGCCGATTATTTAAAAATATTTGCTTCTATTGGTGATCATTATGACTGTGCCAGATTGCAGGCTGCATTGGTTATGTTATGGTTAGTTTGTGGTGCTTCCAAAATGGACTAAAACTAAATGTTGGTGAGTGTAGAGTTCTGTCATTTACTCGTCGATTGATTCTTGTTCTCCATGACTATACACTGATGGATGGTCAGGTTTTGGAAAAATGTGTTAAGTTCAAGGATCTGGGTGTTGTTTTTGACTATAAGTTGTCCTTTGCAGAGCACATAAGTCAAGTCACTGCTTCTGCCTCTAGAATGCTGGGTTATTTTGTGAGAAACTGTAACAACTTTGTAAACCCAGGTACTATACTATACTATTCCTTTATTCGTAGTAGGTTGGAAAATGCCTTTGTTATCTGGTGTTCTCTGTTCAATAATTCTGTTGTAAATTTGGAAGCTGTTTGAAGAAAGTGTCTGAAATATATGTACTTCAGATGTTAATGGCAGTACCCTTTGAGAGGCTTTGACCAGCCTTGGAATTGAGGTGTTGAAATTAAGATGTGAGCGTTTCGCCTTAACGTTTCTTTATAAGGTGGTGCACAATAGAATTGACTGTCCATTTCTCTTGAGGAAGGTGAATATTCATGTCTGTTCCTTAATTAATCGAATTTACCATGGTAAATTGTGTTGTCCATTCTCCTGTATTGGACACTTAATTCGAATTTACCATGGTAAATTCGAATAAAGAGTGTCCAATACAGGAGAATGGACACTTAATTCGAATTTTCATGGTAAATTCGAATTAAGAGTGTCCAATACAGGAGAATGGACAACATAATTTACCATGGTAAATTCGATTACGGTGGATGTCCAATACAGGAGAATGGACAATCGAACATACGCGCAAAAGCTCCTGACTTCACGTCAGTGCTTGAACCAATTTTTTAAACTTATTGCTTTTATCTAAATTGTATTATTATTTCATTTGTTATTTCGATATATTATTTGTGGTTTCCTTCAATGCTGATATAAGCATTATTATTCATTCATTCATTATTCATTATTAATTCTCCGGTCTTTATGTCAACGTCAAATTGACTGTGTCAGCCGAATCTGTTTCGCGTTAATTTTTACGTTAACTGAGGGCCGGTTTCTCAATTGCGAGTTAACTCGAGGTTGCGA
Organism: Halyzia sedecimguttata; assembly: GCA_937662695.2. Taxonomy (NCBI): domain Eukaryota; kingdom Metazoa; phylum Arthropoda; class Insecta; order Coleoptera; family Coccinellidae; genus Halyzia; species Halyzia sedecimguttata. Next base: position 36,614,857 of record OW569419.2, read on the forward strand.
GTTGACGCATGTATTTAGCGATATTCATGAATGCGTAACACTCAGCGATCCCAAACTGTTCCTGTGAATCCCCTATGTTGGGAATTTGTAGTTACCGACCATAGGACTCTATAATAATATTATTTTTAAGGTAGGTCTTTGTTACCGATAGATATAGGAGTCTATATATAAAATGGTTGCACCCTGCCTTACCGTGAAAAAAATAATTTTCAATTAAAACCTATAATTTTTATACTATTTACCTTCTTGAAAAAAAGCTGAATAAATATGCTATATGCTAAACGCCTAAATAATATGCTAAACTTATACAAAATATGCCAAATTCAGCATTAAAAATGCTAAATTGGCAACCCTTAAACCACTGCAATTCGAAGATCGTCACGGGCCGGCCCCCCTTCGTCCAGCACTTAATCAAAATAATGAAATATTTGATTGCATCTGCTAGTTAACTTTACTTGAATATGTTCTTCAATACAATAAACATATTTCAATAAATTCTGTAGGCCGCGCAACAAGCCCCTAAATTGTCGTTTTTGAAAATTTGTTATGTCTTGGCGGGGGCTTTTATCGTTGTCTGATGATATTTATATTTTTAATGGAGATAATTGATGACAATTGGCAACTTAATATATCTATTCCAAATGAAAATCAGAAGAAAAAAAAATCGTTCCACCCTAATGCGCAATCCCTTCTGACTAGATATGAATATTTTGAGGTTCCCTCAAGTTGTAGAGTTTCCTTTAATAAATTGAAATCAATACTATCATATGCTCTCTTAATGTCCAAAAATACCAGCAATACAACTTCTCCCTTGGCAGAGGAAGAGTAAATAGATGAGGTGGGATAAGAGTCATTAATCGATTTTCCTTTTCTAAACCCAAATTGAGATTCATGCTTGGAGATGTTATTCTCATAAAGTATTTCTAAGCCTGGTAGCCAGCAATGAAGATAAGGTCTTTAAGAGGCATGATCCTAACGCAATCGGTCTATAGTTACTGGGATTGTCAGGGGATTTACCCGGCTTGCAAATGGGAACAACCAAAGTTTCTTTCAGGGCTGGTTTCTCAATTGCGAGTTAACCCGAGGTTGCGGGTAACCCGAGTGTTACGCATTCATGAATATCGCTAAATACATGCGTCAACTCGCAACCTCGAGTTAACTCGAAATTGAGAGTTAACTCGAGGTTGTTAGTTGACGCATGTATTTAGCAATATTCATGACTGCGTAACACTCGGTTTACCCGCAACCTCGGGTTAACTCGCAATTGAGAAACCGGCCCTCAGAGAATTGGGGATTGATGGCCGGGGTTGTCAAATTGGAATTGTATACTTGCAGAAGTTTAATTTTAGCGATCATATGGGTAGGTTTTTCAACATGCTGTACGTGATTCCATTAAGATCCAATAAGAAAATAGAATAACGCGGATAAGTTTATTAAAATGGAGAAGTATAACGGGTAATTCCGCAAAAGGAGCAGAGAAAATCATTCTGCTGGTACCTGCCGACACGTGTTTCTGCTAGTTGGCTTCTTCAGGACAGGGCAACCAAGAAACCAAGAAAAAGGTGGAAAGATAACTGAAAACAGGTGACACCACAGTTATCTTTCCACCTTTTTCTTGGTTTCTTGGTTGCCCTGTCCTGAAGAAGCCAACTAGCAGAAACACGTGTCGGCAGGTACCAGCAGAATGATTTTCTCTGCTCCTTTTGCGGAATTACCCGTTATACTTCTCCATTTTAATAAACTTATCCGCGTTATTCTATTTTCTTATATATATATATATATATATATATATATATATATTTATTTGAGAAACGAATTCGCGCCAGCTGCAGTGGAAAACTCAATGCTTATTCTATTTTTCCCTTTTTTGAGATGTCTTCAGAGACAAGTGACTTGTCTCTGATGTCTTTTATACCAGAGAAACCAGTTTGGGATATTTTTTTTCCTAAATTCATGGGATGTATATTCCCAATATTATCATTAGCCTTGGGTTCTATAACTATTATATAAGAGCCTGTGGAGGTGATTGGATATTTTAAATTCAATTTGGCCGAGTAATATACATACAGGGTGAGTCTTTGACCACTGCATTAATTTTAACCAAAGAATCCTCTCATCAAATGAAACACTTTTTTCATTCAACATTTTTCCAAATTCAGCTCAGGTAAAAAGATACAGGCTGTTGAAATTTTGAAAAAAAATCAGTTTTTATTTTGTAGCTTTGACATCCTTTTTTCGAATAAAATGAATGTTGGCGTAAAGTTTCCTATAACTATGATACATATTTTCCAAATATTAGTTATTTTCTACTTCTACTGGTTTTCTAGTTATGGACTCGTGGATTCATAAAACTAAACTAAATTAGCATAAAGAAAGCATATAAAGTTTTTCTTGAGTCATTTCAAGAATATTCCATCGTTTTAGAACATTATATTATTCTTCTTCATTTCTCCTTAAACGCACCGTTTTCGAGATATTCTTCATTGAATGTTTTAAAATGGAAAACTCCAGAAATTTCACTACTTTTATGGATCCGTCCCTGAGCGTTGGAATCCCGAATCAAGCTATAAACCACGTTACCATGCCTTATTCTCGTCCGCCAACAATATCATAGATAATTTATATGCGGGAGTGTATTAGCACATTTTGAAATCTTTAAACGCTTGTAACTTTTTACCTGAGCCGAATCTGGAAAAATGGTAAATGAAAAAAGTGTTTCATTTTGATTGATGAGAGGAATCTTTGGTTAAAATTAATGCAGTGGTCAAAGACTCACCCTGTATATTATTTCTGATAATTTGTTTAGGATTTTGATCAGCTCTATTTTTCTCTAATAAATTAGCTAAATTTTGTGAAAGGTTTAAAGCCCCATTCATCATTTCTTCGTCATCCCAAAATTGAGATCTAATTGACACTAATTCTCTTGATATATATATATATTCTTTTGACTGAGAGCTGTATATGTGTTAGCAGAGGTTGGTGTAACGGGGTACCATACAATTCGACGTATGATACAAGAGCTTAGGGAAAAACCTCAGCAAAAAAACCCTGTCTCCCCGTGAGTGTCGTGATTTGTAACTATTGTTCACAAAATTTACTGCAATTTGAAAATATTGATAGGCATTTATTTCTTCAATATGGACTCCTTCGTCAAAAAACGGAGAGGTTTCTCCAAGGTACCCGAAACTCCTGAAAAATGAAAAGACAAGAGGAGAAGAACGAACAAATTATAAATACTACATAACCTTTCAAAAGTCTCCTCTCACAAATATAATTCTCTGTAGGCGCATGGGTTCTCTTGGAGAAGAATCACCTCCGCTAGTTTTCAAAAATATTCCTTCTTGTTCAGAAATCCCTTCAATATTTGAATTCGAAAAGGAAAATGTTGCTCGTAAGGCCAGGAGGGTCTCTTTCGAAACCAGGTCTGACAGTCCAAGCGATGATTATTCAGAACTTCAGATGTTCGAAGACCGCTACAGGGCCCTTATTTAGGGCTATCATCTCCCATAGATAGATATTTTACTTTGTATCGTATAAAATAATGGAAAAATGAGCCGGAAAAATTTACGATGTCATCATGACATCATGTCATAGACATGATAAAATTCTCTTGATAAAAGGGTTATATTAGCTGGGGAGAAGGGAGAGGGAAATTTTTTTTCGATATGGGGGTTTGACTATTGTAAATTGAACTTTCAGAGTTAGACGACGAGGAACCCCCGGGTTCCTCGTCGGAGGGACATAAGAAAACACATTCCAAAATAAAAAATAAAAATAAAAGATAATTCTGGTTGAATTTTTGGCATAACGTCTTGTGACTTACCCTTCACAAATCACTAAACAATATACACTTATGTTAGGTGCAAATGGGCGCATAACAAAGTTAAAATGCTGTATGAAGATACAACATAAAATTAAAAATACATTCCAATGGTATTAACAAGTATTTAAACATATATTTAAGGAAAAATCTAAGAATTAACGAGAATACGTGCTACACGTGGAACAGTCAACCTCTTTTTCCTTCGCGAACATAAGAAGTCTTGGTTTTATGCTATCTATAGGCCATAGACTGATAGAAGTTATAATGATTATTGTTGTTATTTATAGTGGTAAAATGTTCTATAAAGTTATTTATATGATGCGAATTAAAATTTTTAATGAATGACAGTCAGGCGATGAAGATATTGTGGATATTCAATGAAAATCAAGATATTCATTTATATGATGCGAATTGAGATATGTAAGGAATGTGAAAATAGGCGAAGAAGATATTGTGGATAATCTTATAGTGGATATTCAAGGAAAATCTTAAGTTGGAGTCAGTGTATTAATATTCAAGAAGAGTTTTTGTCAAAATTGCAGAATAAAGATAATTTAAAACCATTTCATAAGACTTGAGTGAGTAATTAAGATTTCTTAGACAATTTGGTTGAATTTCGAGCGTCAGATAATGAAGCTTTCATATAATTATGTGATATTGAACCCAGTAAGTGTTTCTGTGCTCAACAGTTCAGGGGTGAATTTGCACATTTGCTTATAACTTTTGACCTGAGCCGAATTTGGGAAAATGGTCAATGAAAATATGTTTTATTTGATGAGATGGTAAAATTAATGTACGACTTAAAGACTTACCCTTTATTATGTAACTGTTCAGATTATGGTGTACAATGAATTAATTAAATATTCTCTTCTACAATTTTCAAATTCAATTAGGTCCATTCTACACAATTTTTGACACGTCTTTTTTTAAATTTTCAATTGAGGACATAAATGCGTTATTGTTAAATCGAATGAACGGAATGTATATGTTTTTCGAGATGGTGTTTTCGATTCGCAGAATATTCACACAAATTACATTTATGTTTCTTCAAATTCAAATGAACTGAATCAATATGATTTTTGAGATGAACTTTTTGATTTCCTGAATATTCACATAAGTCACATTTATGTTTCTTCAAATTCAAATGAACTGCATCTATGTGACTTTTGAGATTTCCTTTTTGATATGCAACATATTCACAGAAGTGACATTTATGTTGCTTCACATCTAAATGAACTTCATCTATGTGATTTTTGAGTTGACTCTTGCTAATTGCAACATAATCACATTGATTACACTCATGTTGGTTCAAATTCAAATGAACTGAATTCATATGTATTTTGAGATCAACTTTTCGCTTTGCAGAGTATTCGCATAAGTGACACTTATGTTGCTTCAGATTCCAATGAACTGAATCTATGTGATAGTTGAGATTAGCTTTTTGATTCGCAGAATATTCACATTGGTTACACTTATGTTGCCTCAAGTTTGAATGAACTGAATCTATATGATTTTTGAGATAAACTTTAAGATTTGCAGAATAATCACATGAGTGACATTTATGTTGCCTCAAATTCAAATGAACAGCTTCTATGTGATTTTTGAGTTTAGCTTTTTCACTCGTAGAATATTCACAGGAGTGACATTTATGTTGCTTCAAATTCAAATGAACTGTATCTATGTGATTTCTGAGATGAACTTTTTGATTTGCAGAATAATCACACAAGTGACATTTATATTGCTTCAAATTCAAATGAACTACATCTATGTGACTTTTGAGATGAACTTTTTGATTTGCAGAATATTCACACAAGTGACATTTATGTTGCTTCAAATTCAAGTGAACTGCATCTATGTGATTTTTGAGATGATATTTTTGATTTGCAGAATATTCACACAAGTGACATTTATGTTGCTTCGAATTCAAATGAACTTTACGCATGTGATTTTTGAGATCAGCTTCTCTATTTGCAGCATAATTGCATTGATTACACTTATGTTGCCTTAAATTTGAATGAACTGAATTTATATGTATTTTAAGAAGATCTAGTCGATTTGCAGAATATTCACAGAAGGTACATTTATGTTGCTTCAAATTCAAATGAACTGCATCTATGTGATTTTTGAGATGATATTTTTGGCTTGCAGAATATTCACACAACTGACATTTATGTTGCTTCAAATCCAAATGAACTACATCTATGTGATTTTTGAGTAAATTCCTCCTAGTTGCAGCATAATCACATTGATTACACTTATGTTGCTTCAAATTCAAATGAACTGAATCTATATGATTTTTGAGAGAATTTTTTTGATTTGCAGCATATTCACATAAGTGACACTTGTGTTCTTTTTTGGTTTCATGAACAGAGTCTATATTTTCTGCAAGGTCGTTCTTGCTCTCAGCGACATAATCACATAACTTATATTTATGCTGCATATGCTCTGAAGTAGGGGAGCAAAATTTCCCTGTATCAATTTGTTGAGATACAGTACTGAAGTGATCATATTCACTTAAAACGGAGAACTCATCTCTATCATGTACTCCATTTTCATCGATGAATTGTTCACCAATGTCCACATCTTCAATCTTCATCTCAAATTGTTCTTCATCATTTGGATATGCAGGACTGAAATAAAAATAATATAACTTTATTTCAGATGAATTCAAGGTACATGAAAACTAACAAGCTGACGTCACAAAATTTGAGTTCACCCAGTTCCTTCAAGATATTCCATGAGACTATATGGTTTCAATAATATTCGTAGATGTTTTGCCTTCTTTCTGAATGATTTATGATTCAAATCAACAAGTCTGTCATTTATATACAGGGTGTTTCATGAATGATTGTACAGGCTTTCAGTGCAGATGCAGGACATTTTGGTGAGCCTAAATCAGTGTTCGAAATATGTCCTAACCATACTTGTTTAAGAGATACAGGATGTTTTATGTATTTTCTCAAAAACTTTTAATCGGCATAACTCTTGAACGCCAACATGGATCTTCATGAAAATTTCAGGGAATGACTATAGGCCTATGCCTAATATTCGCTCCTAATGACTTGTTAATAGCGCAGGTCCGGACTGAGGAAATCATTTTCTTTATTCCACATCTTGTAAAACACCCTGTACATTTAATTTTCAATAAGTGATATTTTTCTCAGAATCTACAATAAATACTCTTTCAAACAAGCATATTGGCAATAATGGCACACTTCGTATCCATATTTTATGAACCATTGATTATCTGGAATTTTCGATTCATAATAAACACGGACCTGTGTGCCTCCGAATAACGCATTAATACATATTGAATGAATTTAATTTCTCAGTATCATGACTTCAGGAATGTTATTATTTCACCCATTACACAAATTCAGGGTTTCAAATTACCCAAAAGAACATACCATGAGGTAAACTGTGGTTAATTTGCCAATAACTAAAAACGACACACGGTGGAATATTCGTTGATTTTAACCATCAACAAATATTTCGCGTGAGCCGAGCTAGGTGACCTCATCGCTCAGTGTTCCCTCAAAGAGGAAAGCATCATCAGACATGAACCGCGGTTTTATGGTTGTTACCAATCATTATTCTGACTTAGCCACAATGAATGAACAACCGAGTTCTAGGAAACTTAATTCCATCTGTTGCGAACTGGTAGGGAGAAAGTCCTAACAGCGGCACCTATGGAAATCCTTACCAACTCCGACCCTCTGACCCAGGTGCCGCTAATGGGATTTTCTCCCTACCAGTTCGCAACCGATATAATTAAATTTCCTAGAACTCCTTCGATTGTTCATTCATTGTGGCTAAGCCAGGCTGATGTGATTGGTAACAACCATGAAACCGCGGTTCGTGTCTGCCCTTGAATGACACTTTCCTCTTTGGAGGAACACTGATCGATGAGGTGACCTAGCTTGGCTCACGCGGAATATTTGTTGATGGTTAAAATCAACGAATATTTCACCGTGTATCTTTTTTATCCAATAGAGTTTTTCAAAAAAATACTGCTGGGTTCAAAAACAAGGTTTAAATGATAGGAATTCTCATTCTGGAATTATTTATCTTCGGAAACTCTTTGCTTTGAATAACTGAAACAGAAGGTAGCAGAATCAAAGATTTCATAGAAACAAAACACAAAGAAATATTGAACATTGAAGTGAACTCATTATAAAAGGGAATTAATGGTATGGGAATGTGATTTTTTCTCGTAAATTACCCTATTTCTTTTTGACACTTTCTAGCTCTTGTATTGAATGTGCTGCAGCTTTCATTAGCCTTTCTGGTCGATTATTTATTTATTTATTTAGTTTTTTTTAGGTTGGTATGCATGAAATCTTCAATTATGCTAACATCTTTGTTTCAATAATTCGAAAAAAGAATTTTCAAAGATGAATAATTAAAAGAAAAAGTATTTCTATCATTCCTATTTTCAGGTACATAGGTAATCAAATTTGGAACTCCTAAATTCATGTATTGGATTGAATAAGATGCAGCACTATAATTTAGTGATGTCACTGAGAATTTCAATTGATTCAATATGAATTAACGGAGATTCACAGGTCCGTGTTTATTATAAATTGAATATCAAATTCAATGGTTCATAAAATATGGATACCAAGTGTGCCAATATGCTTGTTTGAAAGAGTATTTATTGTAGATTCTGAGAAAAATTTCACTTCTTGAAAATTTGATGTACAGGATGTTTTACAAGATGTGGAATGAAAAAAATAATTTTCTCAGTCCGGGCCTGCGCTATCAACAAGTCATTATGAGCGAATATTACGCATAGACCTATACTCACTCCCTGGAATTTTCATGAAGATCCATGCAGGCGTTCAAGAGTTATGCCGATTGAAAGTTTTTGATAAAATACATAAAACATCCTGTAGTTCTTGAACGAATATTGTTAGGACATATTTCGAACACTGATTTAGACTCACCAAAATGTCCTGAATCAGCACTGAAAGCCTGTACAATCATTCGTGAAACACCATGTATAGATTTCACTTCCTATGCATAAGTATCTTTATTATATGAACCCATTTTGAGACTCTATTGGCAGAAAGCTCTGGACTTGTTCATTTATCAACAATGGTATCAGCCATTTTTGCACGCGTGCTATCATTTCGTCACAATGTCTGTATTATTCCGATTTTTTTTCGAAAATGGTCTCAAACGATTGGGTTCGGCTCCCTGATGAAGAATTCGAGGTCAAATTCGATTCTGTCCATCCGGCCGGCCGTTAGCACGATAACTCTCGAACGGAGCGAGTTAGAGCGTTGAAATTTGCAGGGTATGTTTGGAGCGTAAATATCTCGGACAAGTTCGTTAATGAGCAAAATCCATCGAGCCGTTTCGGAGTTACGGCCATTTTTAGTTAAAAGGTTTCTCAAGAATATTTCCGAAACCGATGACTCGATCTATCTGAAATTCAGCATCAAATTGTATAATCATGACCTTTATATGCCTGCGAAGTCTCGTATTGATCGGATGGCTGTCGACTAAAAAAAAAAGTCGAATATTTGAAAATGAAATTGAAATTTTGTTTTCACTATAACTCGAAAAATACTGATCCGATTGAATTGAAGCTCGGTAGTTAGTAGTTAGATGCGAGGTACCAACAAAAACACTTGTGCGAAATTTCGTGGGGATAGCATGAATAGAAAAAATTTAAAAAAATTTTAACTATTAGCGAAATATTTTGCTTGAAATTCCGAAACCAAATATCGGATTGAGTTTAGTTTTGGCACTTCGGTGACCAATGATGACCTCTTGGGGTGTGCAAAATTTCACTGCGAACAGACCACTAGGAGCCTGAACAAAAATTAATAATTTTGAACTTCTAAACTGGACAAATTATTTCATTTCGAATTCCTACAAGGAACATCTCTAATATCTGTTGATCAGATTTCGCTCCAACGTATTTTTGCGCGCATGTTCCGCAAGGAACAGCGTGCTATCATTTCGTCACAATGTCTATATTTTTCGAATTTTTTTTCGAAAATGGTCTCAAACGATTGGGTTCGACTCCCTGATGAAGAATTCGAGGTCAAATTCAATTCTGTCCGTCCGGTCCGGCCGGCCGTTAGCACGATAACTCTCGAACGGAACGATTTAGAGCGTTGAAATTTGCAGGGTAGTTTTGTAGCGCAAATATCTCGGACAAGTTCGTTAACGGGCGAAATCCACCGAGCGGTTTCGGAGTTAAGGCCGTTTTTAGTCAAAACGTTTTTTATGAATATTTCCGGAACCGATCACTCGATCTTTCTGAAATTTGGCATCAAATTGTAGAATCATGACCTTTATATGCCTGCGAAGTTTTGTTATGACCGGACGGCCCTAAAGTGGCAAAAAAAAATTTCAAAAATTTTAAAATTTTGTTTTCTCGATAACTCGAAAAATACTGATCTGATTAAATTGAAACTCAGTAGTAAGATGCAAAAGACCAATGCAAACACTTTTGCAAAATTTCGTGAAGACCACGTGACATGAAAAAAATCAAAAAATTACTACTATTTTGCGGAATACTTTGCTTAAAATGCCGAAACCTATTCTTTTGAGGTTCATGCTGCCTTTTCCGGGCATTTTTCGTTGTGCGCATGCGCAGATGAGAAGTTATTTAACTTCTGTAGTTTTCGTCAGAGAGGATTGGGGTTTTGGGGTGGCGGATGCTATTCCTCCATAGAATCCAGATCCCTGATGAGGGTCTGCGCATGCGTAGATTAAAGATGCGATATCTCCCGAACCACTAGTGTTGGAGAATCGGACTTTTTTGTAAGGTGTGTTATTTTGAGAGGACCCTTAGCCGCGAGTAGATTGCGCATGCGCAGAAGAGAAGTGACTGTTTTTTAATTGGATGGGTTATGTTGGGAGTGCTGAGTCGATATTGTGAGGTTTTAAAAGAATATTCATAGCAATTCAGTTCAAGGACAAGTCAGTTTGGGGGATGTAGCGTTGTTTCCGAGTTAAAGTGTTCGTACCGTGGCCCTGGGGCTAATTTTGAAATTGATGTTACCCCTTACAGGCATTTTTCGTTATGCGCATGAGCAGACCATCAGTGATTTAACTGGTGGTGTTTTCGTCAGAGAGGATTGGGGTTTTGGGGTGGCGGATGCTATTCCTCCATAGAATCCCCTTTTGAGGGTCTGCGCATGCGTGGATTAAAGATGTGATATCTCCTGAACCACTAGTGTTGGAGAATCGGAGTTTTTTGTGAGGTGTGTGATTTCGAGAGGACTTTTAGCCGCAAGTAGATTGGGCATGCGCAGAAGAGAAGTGACTGTTTTTGGGTTGTATGGGTTATGTTGGGAGTGCTGAGCCGATATTGTGAGGTTTCAAAAAAATATTCATGGCAATTCAGTGCAAGGACAAGTCAGTTTGGGGGATGTAGCGTTGTTTCCGAGTTAAAGTGTCCGTACCGTGGCCCTGGGGCTAATTTCGAAATTGATGTTACCCCTTACGGGCATTTTTCGTTATGCGCATGAGCAGACCATCAGTGATTTAACTGCTGGTGCTTTCGGCAGAGAGGATTGGGATTTTGGGGTGGCGGATGCTATTCCTCTATAGAATCCCCTGGTGAGGGTCTGCACATGCGTGGGTCCAAGAAGCGATATCTCCTGAACCACTAGTGTTGGAGAATTGGAGTTTTTTGTGAGGTGTGTAATTTTGGGAGGACTTGCAGCCACGAGTATATTGCGCATGCGCAGACGAGAAGTGAATGGTTTTGCGTTGTTTCGGTTATGTTGGGAGTAATGAGCCGATATTGTGAGGTTTTAAAATAATGTTCATGTCAATTCAGTGTACGGACACAAGTCAGTTTGGGGGAAATAGCCTTGTTTCTGAGTTGAAATGTCTGTATGGTAGCCCTGAGGCGAATTTATAAATAACTATATTCGGTAGATCTATTTCCTAACGGAGGTCCCACAACCGCAATTTTTTTTGATCTACGGTAAAGCTAACAGCCAAACTGTATTGATAGCTATATTTTTGAAGGAACTTGAAAAAAAAAAAGCACTGACGTGAAGTCAGTACCCTTACCCTTTGGCGCGCGTGTTCACGGTGGCTAATTTGAATTGAATGATGAGTACTTCAAGCTCAGTGGATAGAGCGAGCCGAAGATCTACCCAAAGGATAGTGGATACCATTCACTGTTGGTTCAAAAATTAACAATGCTGTATCTAAGCTGCCATCAGGAAAGAGTAACAAAGTTGGAAAAGAACACAACTGACCCTCCTTAGTCGCACAAGCTCCTAGAAGATTTGGGAGGGTCAGTATAATCCTAATCAAGTTTATAGCACGCGCGCAAAAGCAGAGTGACTTAACAATGAAATAAGAAGTGTAAAAAGTCAATCTGCTTTGGCGCGCGTGCTATAAACATGATTAGGATTATACTGACCCTCCCAAATCTTCTAGGAGCTTGTGCGACTAAGGAGGGTCAGTTGTGATATTTTCCAACTTTGTTACTCTTTCCTGATGGCAGCTTAGATACAGCATTGTTAATTTTTGAACCAACAGTGAATGGTGTCCACTATCCTTTGGGTAGATCTTCGGCTCGCTCTATCCACTGAGCTTGTAGTACTCATCATTCAATTCAAATTAGCCACCGTGAACACGCGCGCCAAAGAGTACTGACTTCACGTCAGTGCTTTTTTTTTTGCGCGTTTATCTGAATCAATGCGATATGTACGAGGGCAACTGATTAAACTATGGACTACTTACTAGCATGGCAATTGAATTAATGCGTAAACGATGTGTGGAATTTTAAAGTGGTTTTCAAAATTTGTCTGAACGGTGAACGACTGGGGGTGTAACTGCCTCTTTTGGGCATTTTTTGTTATTCGCATAAGCAGACGAGAAATAATTTAACTGCTCGAGTTGTCTTCTGAGAAGATTGGGGTTTTAGGTTGGAGGATGCTATACCTCCATAGAATTCCCCGGTGCGTGTCTGCCGATGCGTTGAATCAAGATTCGATATCTCCTGAACCACTAGTGTTGGAGAATCGGAAGTTTTTGTGACTGACCGGATTGCCATAAAGTGACAAAAAAAAATTTCAAAAATTTTAGATGCAAAAGACCAAAGCAAACACTTTTGCAAAATTTGGTGAAGAGCACGTGACATGACAAAATTAAAAAAATCACTCTATTTTGTGGAATATTTTGCTTGAAATTCCGAAACCTATTTTTGGCGCTCTAGTTCCTCGGAACTGAGTGCTTATCAATTTGCCCAAATGTCTGTAATTTTCGAATATTTCGATGAAAATGGTCTTAAACGATATGGTTCGACTCACTAATCAAGAATCCGTGGTCGAAATTCATTCTGTCCGGCCGGTCGGCCGTCCAGCCGTAGGCACGATAACTCTCGAACGGAATGAGCTAGAGAGTTGAAATTTTCAGAGTAGGTTTTGGGGATAAATATCTCGGCTAAGTTCGTTATTGGGCAAAATCGGACAGATGGTTTCGGAGTAACAAAAAAAAAATTTTTTTTTTACGAAACAAATTCCAAATTAAATTTTTTTGAATAAGAAGTTTTATCATAAGAATCCATTCATATCATTTTTAACTCTAACAAGCTAATACTTTCGGAGATATGATTCTTCAAAATTTCAATGTAAATCGTATTTCACACATTGATATAATTATTCTATGTATGAATTGTCATAATGTCAACTTGACAGAAGGGAATATTGTAACTTCAAAAATATTGGGGTTGAAATACTCGTATTTTAGCGATGCAACGGGGACCTCACCCGAAAATGTTTGAAAATATTACGTAAATATTGAAAGCATAATTCTGTAGTTCGAGAGAGGAGAAAATTTGGTGAACGATTACAAGGTATTTTATTTATTACTCATCTTCTTTCATACATGTTTTATGGAATACCTACTATTTGTAGGTACTTTAAACCTGTTTTGGGCAATTGTCATACGAAACTTGTTTTTTTGGCGCTCTAGTTCCTCGGAACAGAGTGCTTATCAATTTGTCCAAGTGTCTGTAATTTTGGAATTTTTGGCTGAAAATGGTCTCAAACGATTTGGTTCGACTCACTGATCAAGAATCCGAGTGCGAAATCGATTCTGTCCGGCCGGCCGACCGGCCGTAGGCACGATAACTCTCGAACGAAAGGAGTTAGCGGATTGAAAATTGCAAGGTGGTTTTGGAGCGTAAATATCTCGGACAAGTTCGTTCGATCTATCTGAAATTTAGCATCAAATTGTAGAATCATGACCTTTAACGCATGTGATGTTTTGTATTGACCAGATTACCGCAAAGTGTAAAAAAAAAAATTTGAAAATTTAAAAAAAGTTTTTCCACAATAACTCTCGAACGGAATGAGCTAGGTAGTTGAAATTTTCACGGTAGGTTAGGGAGATGAATATCTCGGTTAAGTTCGTTATTGGGCAAAATTGGCCAGATTTAATTCGATTTCTTCCATGGTGCAGTTCTCATTCTCATGATTGCTCATTTAATCTTGATAAATAAACTATTATTTGAATTGAATTTCCTTTATGATGCAGCTCTATCATATGTATACATTGATATAATTCCCAACTCAGAGAAACCAATACTTTCGGAGATATAATTTGTCTGTTTGAACTAGAGCGCCAGAAAGCTCCTGTCCACAGGGCTTGAACCCATTTTTTTTTAAGTTCATGCTGTCCTTTCCGGGCATTTTTCGTTATGCGCATGTGCAGATGAGAAGTCATTTAACTGCTGTAGTTTTCGTCAGAGAGGATTGGGATAGCGGATGCTATTACTCCATAGAATCCCCTGATGAGGGTCTGCGCATGCGTGGATAAAAGATGCGATATCTTCTGAACCACTAATGTTGGAGAATCGGAGTTTCTTGTAAGGTGTGTGATTTTGAGAGGACTTTCAGCCGCGAGTAGATTGCGCATGCGCAGAAGAGAAGTACATTTTTTTGGGTTGGATGGGTTATGTTGGGAATGCTGAGTCGATATTGTGAGGTTTTAAAAGAATATTTATGGCAATTCAGTGCAAGGAGAAGTCAGTTTGGGGGATGTAACGTTGTTTCCGAGTTGAAGTGTCCGTGCTGTGGCCCTGGGGTTAATTTTGAAATTGATGTTACTCCTTACAGGCATTTTTCGTTATGCGCATGAGCAGACCATCAGTGATTTAACTGCTGGTGGTTTCGTCAGAGAGGATCGGGGTTTTAGGGTGGAGGATGCTATTCCTCCATAGAATCCCCTGGCGAGGGACTGCGCATGCGTGGATTCAAGATGCGATATCTCCTGAACCACTAGTGTTGGAGAATCGGAGTTTTTTGTAAGGGTTGTGATTTTGGGAGGACTTGCTGCCACAAGTAGATTGCACATGCGCAGAAGAGAAGTGACTGTTTTAGGGTTGTATGGGTTATGTTGGGAGTAATGAGCTGATATTGTGAGGTTTTAAAAGAATATTCATGTCAAATCAGTGCACGGACACAAGTCAGTTTGGGGGAAATAGCGTTGTTTCCGAGTTGAAGTGTGCATACCGTGGCCCTGGGGCTAATTTTGAAATTAATGTTTGCCCTTACGGGCATTTTTCGTTATGCGCATGAGCATAAGTGAGTTAACTGCTGGAGTTTTCGTCTGAGAGGATTTGGGATTTGAGGTGCAGGATGCTATTCCTCCATAGAATCCCCTTGGAAGTGTCTGCGCATGCGTGGATTGGAGCAGTGATATCTCCTGAACCAATGGTGTTGAAGAATCAGAATTGTGTGTGAAGGTTTATTTTCAGGGGACTTTAAGCCATGAGTAGATTGCCTATGCGCAGAAGTAACGTTTGGATTGTATGGCTCATGTTGAGCGTGGTTTGCGTGATGGATTTGGTGCTGAGCCGTCATTTTAAAGTTTTAAGAGAAATTTCATGGTAATTATGTGCACGGACAAGTCAGTTTCGGGGAAATAGCGTTGTTTCCGAGTTGAAATGTATGTATCGTGGCCCTGGGGCGAATTTATAAATAAATATATTCGGTAGATCTATATTGAATTACGTTCGGATTTGGAGAAGAGGCAATTGCGTTCCTAACGGAGGTCCCACAACTGCAATTTTTTTCGATCTACAGTAAAGCTAACAGCCAACCTGTATTGATAGCTATATTTGTTAAAGGAACTTGAAAAAAAAAAGCACTGACGTGAAGTCAGTACTCTTTGGCGCGCGTGTTCACGGTGGCTAATTTGGATTGAATGATGAGTACTTCAAGCTCAGTGGATAGAGCGAGCCGAAGATCTTCCCAAAGGATGTCCAAAAATTAACAGTGCTGTATCTAAGCTGCCATTAGGATAGAGTAACAAAGTTGGAAAAGAACACAACTGACTCTCTTTGGTCGCACAAGCTCCTAGAAGATTTGGAAGGATCAGTATAATCCTAAACATGTTTATAGCACGCGCGCCAAAGCAGATTGACTTAACAATGAAAGAAAAAGTGTAAAAAGTCAATCTGCTTTGGCGCGCGTGCTATAAACATGATTAGGATTATACTGACCCTCCCAAATCTTCTAGGAGCTTGTGCGACTAAGGAGAGTCAGTTGTATTATTTTCCAACTTTGTTACTCTATCCTAATGGCAGCTTAGATACAGCACTGTTAATTTTTGAACCGACAGTGAATGGTGTCCACTGTCCTTTGGGTAGATCTTCGGCTCGCTCTATCCACTGAGCTTGAAGTACTCATCATTCAATTCAAATTAGCCACCGTGAACACGCGCGCCAAAAGTACTGACTTCACGTCAGTGCTTTTTTTTCAATACTAATATGATTTAGGATTCGCTATACATTCCATATAATTACATAGGTAACTTATAAAAAGCTTGTATACTAATATAGCTAGGATCTTTTTCCTCAGTTAATGTTAATTTATGAGTTGGAAACATTAAATTTCTTATTCTTTCATGTGTTATAAGTATTTACATTTTCGGATATGAATTAAAAAATACGGTGGCATTCTACAAGTAATAACGATGTTTGAATTGGATCGGTTTTGTATTTTTCGAGTTATTGAGGTAATAACAACCAAATTTCAGATGGGTATACCTCCAAAACCGTTTGGCCGATTATGCCTATAAACAAACTCAAATGTCGCATTCAGATACACAACCTAACTTGAAAATTTCAAGTCGCTATCTCTTTCCGTTCTCAGGTTATCGTGACATAAATATTATTTTTTAAAAATTTTTTTAAAATCTATTGATACGATTCTCACAAAATTTCACAAACATCCTTGGGTTTGTATTTTACAACTACTCACCAAGTTTCAATTCGATCGGATCTGTATTGGTTGAAAACAAAATTATCACTCGGAAACCATTATGGCTATTAACGAACCGTCGTATTTCCGTTCTCAAGTTATCGTGACAACGGCCGGATGGCAGAATCAAATGTGACCTCGAATTATTCATAAGGGAGTCGAACCCAATCGTTTCGAAACCATTTTCGGCAAAAAATTCGAAAATTACAGACATTTGGCAAAATGTCCAACGCATTCCAACTGAATTCAAATTTTGAAATGAAATAATTCCAGAAAAATAAAACCGATCGAGTTGATATCCGGTAATCATGGCAGCTTGAAGGTTTGTGCTGAATTTAAGCTAAATCTGACAGATATTTTCTGAAATGTAATTTTTTTATAGTTATCAGATCCTCACGAAATTTTACATAAATTTACGGGTCGACCTTCTACGACTAATTACCAAGTTTCAATTTGATCAATTGCGGATTTTTTGAGTTATTGAAATAATAACAACAATTTTATATAAATTTACGGGCCGGCCTTCTACAACTAATTACCAAGTTTCCATTTGATCAATTCTAGATTTTTTTGAGTTATTGAGATAAAAATTGGTTCAAGCACTGACGTGCAGGAGGTCTTGCGCGTATGTTCTATTGTCCATTCTCCTGTATTGGACACTCTTAATCGAATTTACCATGGTGAATTCTATTGTCCGTTCTCCTGTATTGGACACTCTCTTAATCGAATTTTCCATGATAAATTCGATTAAGCGTGTCCAATACAGGAGAACGGACAATATAATTCACCATGGTAAATTCGATTACGAGTGCCCAATACAGAAGGATGGACAATAGAACATACGCGAAAAAGCTCCCGAGTCACTTCAGTGCTTGAACCAATTTTTTTTTCGTAATTATTATTTAAATTTTCTAGGGGTACGGATCTCACAAAATTTTACACAAGTCTTTATGTCGATATTCTACAACTAGTTAGCAGGCCTCAATTCGATCGGGTCTATATTTTTTGATTCATCGAGGAAATACTATTCCAGATGGGTATAACTCCGAAACCGTTGGGCCTATGATGGCCAACTGCGAACTTAACTCTCCCATTTAGATGCGCAACCAACCCTGAAAGTCCTTTCGTTCGGGAGTTATCGAGGCAACGGTCACCCATCCAGCTGCTGAACTAACACAAGGCTGCTCAGATATCCAACAATATAGATCCGATCGTGTTCAAACTTTGAACTTTAGTGAAGATAGGTTCTGAAGGCTCTCGCAAAATTTCAGCCATGTCGGATGAATAGTTTCTGATATATAGAATTTTTTTATGATTTAAAAAAAAATTTCTAGAGATACGATCCCAACAAAATTTTGCAAGAATTTTCACGTTGCCATTCTTCAACTAATAATCATATTTACATTGGATAGGTTTTGTATTTTTTGAGTTATTGAGGAAATAACAACCAAATTTCAGATGGGTATAACTCCAAAACCGTTTGGCCGATTATGCTCATAAACGAACTTAAATGTTGCATTCAGATGCCTAACCTAACCTGAAAATTTCAAGTCGCTATCTCTTTCCGTTCTCAGGTTATCGTGACATAAAAAATATTTTTTTTAAATTTTCTAGTGATTCGATTATTCTCACAAAATTTCACAAACGTGCTTAGGTTTATATTCTACAACTATTCACCAAATTTCAATTCGATCGGGTTTATATTGGTTGAAAACAAAATTATTACTCGGAAACCATTGGGCCGATTATGCCCATTAACGAACTTGTCCGTCGTATTGGGATGCACCACCTACCCTGAAAATTTCAAGTAGCTAGCTCTTTCCGTTCTCAAATTATCGTGGCAACGGCCGGACGGACAAAATCAAATTTGACCTAGGATTCTTCATCAGGAGGTCGAACCCAATCGTTTGAGACCATTTTCGGCGATAAATTCGAAAATTACAGACATTTGGGCAAAATGATAACGCGATGTTCCCCAGAACATATGCTCAATAACAACCAAACTACAGAAGGGTATAACTACGAAACCGTTTCGCCGATTATGCTCAATAACTTACATTTTTAGGCGCAACCTACCCTGAAAATTTCAAGTCGCTATCTCTTTCCGTTCTCAAGTTATCGTGGCAACGACCGCACAGAATCAAAATTGACCTAGAATTATTCATCAAAGGAAAACCCTGAGAAAGATCCAGGTGATGTGGAGATGCCTCCCACAACTGGAGATTTACAAAAACAGGGAGAAGGCGCTGTGGTGGGTCGGCCTAGGGTCTCCCTTGTGTCTGCTGGTCCGTCGGTAGAGGTGGAGACTTCCTCCTCCTCTGTCGGAGAGACTAGGCGGAGCTGGTTGGGGGCTGAGGGTCTAACCCGAGACCAGCACCAAGAGAACTGCTCGAATTCCGAAGAGACTACCTCTTGCATGGAATTCGAGGAAGGACAGGAAGGCGTTAAGGAGGGGGAAACATAGATGCTGGTAAAACAGCATCTATCACCTCATTTTCACCTATCCTCTTCATGAAGGAAGCGCAAGTGAACTTGCATCACGCGAAGGGAGCTTTAGCTGTGGCTGCAAGTCTATTCACAAAATTGCAACTAAGCATTGTACTTATCCAGGAACCCTGGATCAACAAAGAAAGCCAAATAATAGATTTGGCATGTAAAGACTCAAAACTGATTTACCAAAGGCAAGTATCCTCACGTGCATGTGTGCTCATAAGAAACGTCAAATAAAGGGTTTTCCAATAAGAGGTGTTATTTTGACATTCAAAGAAAATTGCCATTTTTCAATATAAATGATCGGATGTTTATTTCATTATAAAGAAGAAGCTATGCCGTTAATAGTGGAAAATAGCATCAGGCAAATGACCACCACCACCACACTTACAGGACCATATCCTTTTAACGAAATTTTCCATAACCAAATAGCAAAGTGGCTGCCCTATGTCCTCTAGCCTCACGAATTCCATCTTTGAGGTCTTGAATCGACGCTGGGCTATTGGCGTAGACCTTCTCTTTCACGTGGCCCCAAAGGAAGAAGTCGCAAGGTGTTAAATCACAAGATCTCGGTGGCCAATTGTGATCACCTCTTCTATAGATAACACGGTCCGGAAACTTTTCCCACAAAAGATCAATGGTTTCGTTGCTTGTGTGGCACGTAGCGCCGTCTTGTTGAAAGTAAACGTTGTCCAGATCAATACCATCCAATTCCGGCCGTAAAAAATCATTAATCATCTCTCGATAGCGCAATCCATTCACCGCAACTGTTGCTCCAGCCTCATTTTCGAAAAAGTAAGGTCCAATGATTCCGCCGGACCATAAACCGCACCAAACAGTCACACGTTGAGGATAGAGAGGCTTTTCAACAATAACTCTTGGGTTTTCCGAGCCCCAGATGCGACAATTTTGCTTGTTGACGAAGCCACCGAGGTGGAAATGGGCCTCATCAAGATGCTTTTTTGATGGAATTCCGGATCATTTTCATGCATTTCAACGACCCAATCAGCAAAGACACGACGTTGTTGATGATCGGCCGGCTTGAGTTCTTGTGTTAACTGAACTTTATAAGCCTTAAGACCCAAATCTTTATGCAAAATACGGTGTAATGACGTTTGTGGAATGCCTAATTCCAAAGAACGACAAGGAATGGACAAACCTGGGTTTTCTTGAACACTTTCGGCTACAGCAGCAATATTCTCGGCTGTTCTTGAGCGACGTGCACGGGTTTTATTCTTCACATAACTAACTTGTCCCAACAGCTCGAATTTTTCCACCAATTTCTTTATTGCGGTCCGACAAGGTGCTTCACGACGACCCAAAAATGTTCGAGTTTTACGAACCGTCTCTGTCAAATTTTCACCATTTTTATAGTGACTTTAATCATTTCAATGCGTTCTTGAAGCGTGTATCGTGCCATTTTTATTAATGGCGTAGTTTCTACTTGTCAAATATCAAAAAATTACAGCTTCAAAAGTGACATCTACCGCAATAGCGGGCTATTCAAAATAACACCTCTTGTGTCCCAATGTGGTCAACATCAACATTGGTGGCACCGACCGGGACATTGTCTTCGCATCTGCATACTTCGCTGGGGACGGACCAACAACACCAGCGGAAGTGCATAGACTGGTGCAATATTGCAAACAGCAGACGGCTGCCAATCATAATTGGCTGCGATGCAAACGCACATAATACTGGGTGGGGAAGCACTGACATCAATTCCCGAGGTGAGTGCTTATTAGAGTATCTCTTAGAAAATATCCTCTAGACCCTGAATGTGGGGACTTCCCCCACTTTTATCACGAGAGCAAGAAAAGTGGTCCTAGACGTAACAATAGCAAAGGCTGCTTCTAGGAAGGATGTAACAGCCTGGAGCGCGATGGACGAACCATCACTCTCTGATCATAGGATTCTTGAATTCAGGTTAGAGGCAAGCAGCACCTTGATGCCTAAATTCGAAATCCCAGAAAGACCGACTGGTCTCTGTATAAGACCTATTTGAGGGTCAATTTGGAACAGATTGGTATTAAACGGGCAGAACGCCGGCATTGCGATCTGGAGCAAAACTTCGAACAGGTCAGTGAGGCAATAATGGAGGCTTCTCACTCCAGTTGTCCACTGTCAAAGGTTTGATCAGAAAATAAAGCACCTTGGTGAAATGAGAACCTGTCAAACCTCAGGAAGGAGGTCTGTCTGTTCTTTCACACGGCCAAAAGAGACGGTAACTGGCAGGGGTACACTGAGATGCTAACTCAATACAACAAGGAGAGGAAGGCCAACAGGCTCAACTTTCAAGCCTTTTGTGAAAAAATCACTTCCACCCCCACTGCAGCCAGACTGCAAAAAGTCATGGCAAAAGGGGGAAATAATCCCAAAATGTCGTTAAAAAAATTGGTTCAAGCCCTGTGTACAGGAGCTTTCTGGCGCTCTTGTTCAAACAGACAAATTATATCTCTGAAAGTATTGGTTTCTCAGAGTTGAGAATTATATCACTGTATTCTTATGATAGAACTGCATCATAAAGGAAATTCAATTCAAATAATAGTTTATTTATCAAGATTAAATGAGCAATCTGAGAATGAGCATTGCACCATGGAAGAAATCAAATTAAAATAGCTGAAATGAATTTGACTCTCTCTTATAGAACAGGACATGAATTGAATGGAATTTGAAATTTGTCAGTTAAAAAAAAATTTTTTTTTCGTTACTCCGAAACCATCTGGCCTATTTTGCCCAATAACGAACTTAATCGAGATATTCATCTCCCTAACCTACTCTGAAAATTTCAACTGCCTAGCTCATTCCGTTCGAAAGTTATAGTAGAAACAAAATTTAAAAATTTTCAAATTTTTTTTTTTACACTTTACGGTAACCTCATCAATACAAAACTTCACATGCGTATAAAGGTCATGATTCTACAATTTGATGCTGAATTTCAGATAGATCGAGTGATCGGTTTCGGAAATATTCATAAAAAATGTTTTTACTATAAACGGGCATAACTCCAAAACCGCTTGATGGATTTCGCCCATTAACGAACTGGTCCGAGATATTTACGCTCCAAACCTACCTGGAAAATTTCAATCCTCTAACTCTTTTCGTTCGAGAGTTATCGTGTTAACGGCCGGCCGGACAGAATCGATTTCTACCTCGGATTCTTGATCAGTGAGTCGAACCAAATCGTTTGAGACCATTTTCAGCCAAAAATTCGAAAATTACAGACATTTGGGCAAATTGATAAGCACTCGGTTCCGAGGAACAAGAGCGCCAAAAAGTCGGATGGGTCATACACGGAAGGGGAAGAGGAACGTACGATCGTTCTTCTCAAGAATCACTTCCCAGGTAGTGAACCTGTTACGAACACTGAAACTAATAAATCACACCAAGAATTATTGGTATACTACTAAAACGATGCTCACAAGGCAACGGCTAGAATGGGCAATAAACACCTTTCAGCCGTATAAGTCACCAGGAATGGATGGGATATTTCCAGCACTCCTACAGAAAGGTATGGAAGAGATTCTTTCCCATCTGCTGAAAATCATGAGAAGCAGTCTGGCCTTGGGTCAAGTACCTAGTAAATGGAGAAGTGGAAAAATAACCTTCATTTCTAAAATAGGGTAGAAAGACGGGACTTATACTCGATCTTTCAGATCCATTTGTCTGGCATCGTTTCTACTTAAAACGATGGAGAAGGTAGTGGACAACTACATAAGAACGGAGAATCTGGAGAGCACTCCCCTTCACAAAAGTCAGCATACTTACAGTATCAGCTGACTAAGTATCCACAGAACTCTGGACTTCAAAGAAATCGCAATGTGTGCGTTCTTGGATATATCTTTGGCCTTTGACAACACAACGCATGTGTCTGTTAAAGAAGCAGTTGAAAGGCGAGGAGTGAATAAAACCATTATGAAATGTATGTATGAGCAGTTGTCGTCGAGGATACACAAAGACACAGGTGGGTAATGAGATCACTTCTGTCAAAGCCAATCGTGAAACACCTATGCCGATGACATAGTCCTAATAGTCAGAGGTAAACTCGAGGGGACCTAGCTCGACTTACTACAGGAGGGCCTTAGAATTATCGAGCAGTGGTGCTGAGCGTAAACGGAAACAAGACCACAGTGATTCTGTTTACTCGGAGAAGGAAACTTCCAGCTGTGAGATCCCTCTTTTTCAACGGAGATATTATAATATAATAATAAGATAATATATATTTCATCCTTTCAGACATTTTAACAATGTATAGGACACGTTAAGGTTAAAGAATCGACGTCTGAAGTTAAATATCTAGGGGTAACACTAGATAGTAAACTTATTTAGAAGAGGCATATTGAAATCACTGATAGCAAAGCAATAAAGGCTTTAATGGCATGCAGAAATCTAGACTGTAAGATTTGGGGTTGCAACCCCAAGATACTGCGATGGATGTCATGACTGTGAGACCAATAATCACGTATGGGGAAATAGTCTGTTATACAAAAATAATCCAGAATAGTACGAGGAAAACCCTCGACAAAGTACAAAGGCTGGCCTATGTGTGCATAACTGGGGCTATGGGAACCTGCCCTACCAGGGCATTTGAGATTATTACAATTCTCACACCACTTCATATAGTGATAGATGACCCATGAAGCCATTCTCAGAATATCTATGAAACAAACAGGTAATAAGAGTATTAAAAACCTGAAAACCTAATAGTCTCTTACCAGATACATTTGATCAGCCATTCTTCCTAGTGACGAAATGATTAAGACAGTAAGCATCGACAAGAACTTCACTACGATGCTCGGTAGGAAAGAAGAGTGGGCAGGCAATCCACCATCCAAGATCTTGAAAAAAATGCCATTAAATGGTACACAGATCATTCAAAAACCACTACAGGTGCTGGCGATGGAATATATGGGGCAGGCACCAAATGCTCACTATCGCTAGGCTCCTTCCAAGCCTCTTTCCGGCAAAAGTATTTGCAATTGAAAGATGTGTGGAAATTAACCTAGAAAGAAACTATCAGAGATGTGATATAGCAATCCGATCTGACAGTCCAGCTGCTATTAAAGCTCTTAGCTCCCATTTTATCGAGTCTAAGGTAATATGGGAGTGCCGAAGAAAACTTAATGCAGTAGGCAAGAACAACAGGGTCTCCTTGGTCTGGGTTCCTTGTTAAGAAAGGAGCACAAGCATCTTTTATTGGCCCGGAACCCTACTGTGGGATTGGTAGATACACCTAAAAAAGTTAAATTCGGATGAAAGAAGAAACTAAAAGAGTATTACTCTGGAGATCTCTCCCAACCCAAAAAGTTTCTCCAGAACTTTGACACTGTCAGATCCAAGAAATATATGGAACTCAGTAAAAATACGCTACACCTCCTCACTTGTTTCCTCACAGGGCACTGTGCCCTTAGGAAGCATATGATGAGATTAGGGCTAGCTGAAACTGTGAAGGGTAGATTCTGTGGTGAGGAGGATGAAACCCCTGATCACCTGATTATAGATTGCCTCGCCATCTCAAACCAACGCAAGGAATGCTTTGGGCAAGAAATTAGCAGGAGCAAAGACGTAGCCTCCTTGAAGTCATCCCAGATACTGGAGTTCATCTGAACCCTGGAACTGGAAGTCGAGCTGTAGATGGTGATGACATCAACAGCTCTGACGGGGGGCACAATAGACCTTAAGGTCACAGTGCAACAATAACCCCTACAACAATATACAATATATACCCTATCTCTTTCCGTTCTCAAGTTATCGTGGCAACGGCCGGACAGAAACAAATTTGACCTCGAATTATTCATCACTCGGTGGAACCTGATCGTTTGCTACCATCTTCGGCAAAAAATTTTAAAATTACAGACATTTTGGGCAAAATTCAACCTCAAATAACACTCTGGAAAGAGCAAGAATGATAACATCACAAGAGGAAAACATTGCATATCTCTAACATAAGAACAAACACATAGAGCCTCCACTGCTTCAAGAATCTACAAAACCATCTGCAGACCCATTATAAAATACGGGCATCTATCATACGCAAAATAGGAGAAAACCCAACACTGAATAATATAGAAGTGGTAGAACGTAGCAGCCTGAGAGCTATAAGTAGATTACGACATCTTAGAAACCCACTACACAACTCCCTCAAATATTCTTCTTTTTGAAAAAATGGGCAAAAAACCAATTCTGGAAAGGTTTCAGAACACTTCAATTCTTCAGCCCATCATCATGAGCAAGTCTATATCAATAGTTCCAAGAGGAAATTCTCTTCCTTTATAAAAGCTGTACAAGACCAATCAAGATATCTTTTTTTTTATATGGATAAATTATTTGCTAGAAATTTGATGAATTAAATGAAGATTCTTCTCTCCCTCTGCCTCTCAATGAAAAATATTATAAACTTAAACATTTGGTAATTCAATTTGTATACATAAAAATTATAAGAATGTTAATGTTGAAATTGTTGCTGCAATAGCGGAAGGACTTCGGTCGATGATCTATTGTAATTAATTACAATAAATTTCTCTCTATAAGGGAGTCTCCTGGTAAAACATGAACAAACTACGAGGATTACACCTAAGTCAAACTACGATTATTACCCTGAAGTCAAACACTCAAAAGCCTGGGGCCGAGCCCCTTTAAAAATTTCATGGTTTGAATGCACACATATCGAGGAGTTTTTTATGAATCAATTAGATATTTGATGGGGACCACACACATTGGATGCATACTCAGCAATATACTTTGTACATTTATGAATGCTTCATTTTTGTTTCTCAAAATACCAGTGAATTTCAAACTGAAAAAAGCCATAGTTACCCAACGAGAATCATACACATCATGTACCCAATTCATAGACTTACACTCACAGAAAAAGGAACACACTACAGATGCATCAGATTTTTCCAATAATTTACCAAACAGGCTACAAAGACTAAGATCACATAAAAACTTCATGCGAGAGCTCAGGAAGTACCTTATTGATTTAGACCGAGGTGACGTTAGCTCCCGGCCGGCCAACTCCAAGCGCTGCTATTCCACCACGGCCAATAGCGTTCCCTACCGTTCTCTCACGCTTCTGATTATTCCGATGTTCCGAATGGGTGAATAAGCTTTGTAATCAGCTGAATGCATATACCTATGGACTAATAAATTAAACAATTTTTAATATGAGGTTTATCTCATAGTGCTCAGATAGAAGTTGGTAATTTTTTTTTTCGAAAGATTCAACTAGCCGGCCAAGAAAAATAATTAGCAGGATACATGTGTTGATCAAATACCTAATCAAATTGAGTTTTTTGTTCGATTCAGATATCCTTCAGTATCCAGCTCCAAGAATCGAAATATGAGGTTTATATCATAGTGCTCAAATAGAAGTTGGTAATTTTTTTTTTGAAGATATAACTAGCCGGCCAAGAAGAGAAATTAGCAGGATATATGTGTCGATCAAATACCTAATCAAATTGATTTTTTCGTTCGATTCAGATATCCATAAGTACCCAGCTCCAAGAATCGAAATATGAGGCTTATCTCATAGTGCTTTGATAGAAGTTGGTAATTTTTTTTTCCGAAGATTCAACTATCCGGCCAAGAAGAATATTTAGTAGGATACATGTGTCGATCAAATACCTAATCAAATTGATTTTTTCGTTCGATTCAGATATCCTTAAGTACCCAGCTCCAAGAATCGAAATATGAGGTTTGATTGGCTCAGTGGTAGAGTAATTGACTTGGGAGCGGAAGCCCCAAGTTCAATTCCGAGGCTAGGAAAGAAATTTTCTAGTCACGGTAATCGCCACCATTCGCTGTTGGGTCAAAAATTAACAGTGCTGTGCCTAAGGTGGCGTAAGGACACAGTAACAAAGCCTACACAGAACACAACTGGTTCTCCTAACTCAGGGCAAGCTCTTTGAGCTTATGAGGGGTCTCCTTGTGGAAGACCCAGGAGGATCAGTATAATAATAATAATAATATCATGATGCTCAAAAAGAAGTTGGTAATTCTTTTTTCTTGAGATACAACTAGCCGCCAAGAAAAGTAGTGCTCAGAAAGAAGTTGGAAATTTTTTTTTCTGAAGATTCAAGTAGCTGGCCAAGAAAAATAATTATCAGGATACATGTGTCGATCAAATCCCTAATCAAATTGTTTTTTTCGTTCGATTCAGATATCCGTAAGTACCCAGCTCCAAGGATCGAAATATGAGGTTTATATCATAGTGCTCAGATAGAAGTTGGTAATATTTATTTCGCAAGATTCAACAAGCCGGTCAAGAAAAATAATTAGCAGGATACATGTGCTGTACAAATAACTAACCAAATTGATTGTTTTCGTTCGACTCAGATATCCGTGAGTACCCATTTCTGAATATGCGGTTTACTTTCAGCTCTCAGATAGAAGTTGGTAATTTTTTTTTCTGAAGATTCAACTAGCCGATAAGAAAATTAATTTCCAGGATACATGTGCCGATCAAATACCAAATCAAATTGAGTTTTTCTTTCGATTCAGATATCCATAAGTACCCAGCTCCAAGAATCAAAATATGAGGTTTATATCATAGTGCTCAGTTAGAAGTTTGTAATTTTTTTTTTCGAAAGATTCAACTAGCGGGCCAAGAAAAATAATTATCAGGATACATGTGTCAATCAAATACCTAATCAAATTGATTTTTTTGTTCGATTCAGATATCCTTAAGTCCCAGCTCCAAGAATCGAAATATGAGGTATATATCATAGTGCTCAAATAGAAGTTTTAATTTTTTTTTCTGAAGATACAATTAGCCGGCCAAGAAAAATAATTAGCAGAATACATGTGTTGATTCAGTACCCAGCTCCAAGAATCGAAAAGGGGTTTATCTCATAGTGCTCAGATAGAAGTTGGTAGTTTTTTTTCAAGATTCAAATAGTCGGCCAAGCCAATAATTTTTCGGATGCATGTGTATACGAAATAACTAGTCAAAATGATTTTTTTGTTCGTTTCTGATATCCTTGTACTCAGCTCCAAGGATCGAAATATGAGGCTTACCTTTCAACTCTAAGATAGAAGTTTGTAATTTTTTTTCTGAAGATTTGTATAGCTGGCTAATAAAAATGATGCGCAGAATTCAATCGATAACTAATCAAATTAACTTTTTCTTAAGACTACAATGCTCCAAGTCCCCAGCTCCATGAACATAAATATGCGGTTATTCACTTTTGTTCAAAAGACTCAATACCGAATTTCACATTACTATCAGATGTATGTATTTTTTTGACGTTGTAAGAGGTTATTAGTGTATTACAATAATTAATTAAGTGTGCTCAGACGGAAGTATGTAATGTTGGTGTCCCACAAAATAGGAATAGAGGGGACTTTGATTATTCTGGAACTTCCTGCATGCTCTTGTATACTTTTCACACATTTTTGCGCGTATGTTCTGTGGAACATCGCGTTATCGATTGGGCCAAATGTCTGTAATTTTCGATATTTTGGCTGAAAATGGTCTTCAACGATTTGGTTCGACTCACTGATCAAGAATCCCTGGTCAAAATCGATTCTGTCCTGTCGGCTGCCTATTAACACGATAACTCTTGAACAGAATGAGCTAGACAATTGAAATTTTCAGAGTAGGTTTGAGACATATATAAGGTTCGTAATTGGGCAAAATCGGCCAGATGGTTTCGGAGTAACGATTTTTTTTACATTACAAAGTTCGAATTTCATCATAAGAATCCATTGATATCAATCTCAACTCTCAAAAGCTAATACTTTCGGAGATATTTTTCAAAATTTTAATAATACATCCTACCTCTATGTTTTCAAGGAATGCGAATTCTATCTGTCTGTGTTCTATCTGTGTTCACTGTCAGACATGTCAAATGTATTTCTGTTCTAACAAACAAAGTATGATTGAATGCAAGATGACCAATTATAGAATATTATAATTACCCCTACCCTATATGCCCTAGAATCCATATGATTTTTCAGAGTTGATTTGAGGAATGAATATATCGGATAAGTGGAAAAGAATAACGGGTGATTCCGCAAAAGAAGCAGAGAAAATAATTCTGCTGGTACCTGCCGACACGTGTTTCTGCTAGTTGGCTTCTTCAGGACAGGGCAACCAAGAAACCAAAAAAAGGTGAAAAGATAACTGACTGATATATGACGCAGTTCTATTTGATATCATTCCCAAATCTGAAAAACCAATAATTTCGGAGATGAATTGTTAAAGTTTGAACAAGAGCGCCAAAACTCCTGTCCACAGGGCTTTTCCACATATTTTGAAATTCGTTTTAATAGTATTTAAATAAAAATGATTCTACTTCATTCAGGGGCAGAGCTACATAAGGACAAACAAGAAACAAATAAGTAATCCGCGATTTGAAGAATTTTTCGTCACGGAGGCAATTTTCTTACTCTTTGTCGAATCTGGCAACAACGCCATGATCCTTTCATCCTTGCATTGTAATTCTGCCGGCACTGCTACGGATGAAATGTTTTCCTTTAGAGTAATAAAAAATTATCTGATTGTATTCTCAATTGAGGAGTAACTTTTCAAAACGCATTATGTCCAATTTGGGCGAAATTGAGTTTGAAGCGGATTCAGAAATTATTTATATTGCTCTATAGCCCTATGTAAAAAAAATCTTCCAAATGGCATTATGTCCCTGTGTAATTCAAATCCAAAGTATGTAAGCCGCATCGCAATGAATTATATTTACGTTTGCATTTTTGAAACAAATAAAATATAACCAAAAACATTTTTTATCGCATGTTAATTAGGTTACAGGCCAAAACTTACTGTGCAGACTATTTTCTCTAAATGTATAAAAAATCGCAACAAACAGCATTATTTTCAATTTCAACCACATCAAAACGCATTATATACAATGGGATGAATCAAAACGCATTAAGTCCAAACGTTTTTTACATTTTCTGTGTATATCTGATCGATATTGATTTAAATAAGATTAGTTATTACCTTTAGATGTAAATTTCTATCAAACAAACTCGACGTACTCAAATTATAAGCCAGGGTGGAAGAAAGAATCGTTTTTCGTTGATTCCCAATAAAATGGTTTTTGGACTTAATGCGTTTTGAAAAGTTGCTCCTCAATTCATAACACATATTGAAATCATTAAGGGTAGAATATATTCAAGAATAATTGTTCCTTTTCCTTATCTTCGATATGTTTCGGCCAGGGGCGGACCGTGAATTTGTGGGGCCCTGGGCTAATACTACTTAGGGGCCCTCGAGAAACTGTATTCTTGAGTGATGTAGGTGTACTGTATAGGAAGAAAATGGCACAATAAAATATTTTATTTATTTAATATGACTTGTGTACGCCAACAGCAACTGTATTGCAAAAGAAATTAACAGGTTATGTGTCGTTATATCATTTAAATTATAATGAAGAATTCGAGGCCAAATTTGATTCTGTCCGGCCGGCCGCCGTTGCCACGATAACTTGAGAACGGAAAAGGTAGCAACTCAAAATTGTCAGGATAGGTAGCGCGTCCCAATACGACAGACGAGTTCGTTAATGGGCATAATCGGCCTAACGGTTTCCGAGTAATAATTTTGTTTTCAACCATCACTTATCTGATCCAATTAAAACTTGATGAGTGGTTGAATAATACAAACCTAAGGATGTTTGTGAAATTTTGTGAGAATTGTACTGATAGAAAATTTTAAAATAATTATTATAAAATATTATTTATGTCACGATAACCTGAGAACGGAAAGAGATAGCCACTTGAAATTCTCAGGTATGGTCGTGCATCTGAATGCCACATTTGAGTTTGTCTGGCATAGTCGGCCAAATGGTTTTGGAGTTATTCCCATCCGATATTTGGTTGTTATTGCCTCAATAACTCCAAAAATCCTAAACCGATCCAATTCAAACATGTTTTTTAGTTCTGTAGAGCGCCAACACGAAAATTCTTTCAAAATTTCGTAAGGATCGTATTACAAGAAAATTTTTGAAAAATCATTGAAATAAATCATCGAAAAAAAATCTATAAATCAGAAACTATTCATCCGACATGGCTGAGCTTTCAGAACCAAACTCCACTACCAAGGTTCAAGTTTTGAACACGATCGGATCTATATTGTTGGATATCCGAGCAGCCTTGTGTGAGTTCAGTAGCTGGATGGGTGACCGTTGCCTCGATAACTCTCTAACGAAAGGAGATAGGAACTTGCAATTTTCAGGGTAGGTTGCGCATTTTAATGGGAGAGTTAAGTTCGCTATTGTCTATAATCGGCCCAACGGTTTTGGAGTTATACCCATCTGGAATATTATTTCCTCGATAACTCAAAAAATATAGACTCGAAAGAATTGAAGCTTGCTAACTAGTTGTAGAATATCGATTTGTCCGTTCTCCTGAGAACGGACAATAGAATTCACCATCGTAAATTCGATGACCAGTGTCCAATACAGGAGAATGGACAATAGAACATTCGCGCAAAAGCTCCTGACTTCACGTCAGTGTTTGTTTGATTTTCATTAACTAAATTAAATCTGTACAAAATATCTTCCCGAAAAATAATTAGAATTGCACTTTCTCCTTTTCGCTGAAAATGTCATCATAATTATTTTTATCGTTTTGACGGCATCATAGTGACAAGGCCTTCGACTTTTTACGATTGAACCCAATCATTTCAGACAATTTTCGGCAAAAATATCGAAAATTAAAGACATTTGGGTAAAATGATAACAATGACGCTGTCAGCGTGTTACTTTGGCGATAAGAAGTCTCCTTATAGGTAGTAACAGACCATAGACAAGAAAACAAGCAACGGGGAATTCTCTGTTCTGTTTGATAGACGTGCACACTGTTTAATATATTTCAGATTTGCCAACCTTGTGATTACAATGTATTTTTAATTTTAGATATATTCTTTAAAATTTGATTTCTATTTCAAATTTCTATTCTATTTCTATTTTCAATGTGGCTGGAGGGCCCTTTGTATCCACGGGGCCCTGGGCCGGAGCCCATAATGCCCATACGTAGATCCGTCCCTGGTTTCGGCCCCTCATCGCCTGAGGTTTATGGTGATTTCGGTTCCCAATTCCCAGATGTTTGAAATGAACGCACTATCCCCGCAATGCTATTTTAAAATAATTCCCTTATACATTATCAACAGGAAAAAAGAAGTGGAAAAAACATCAGTGAATTTTCTATATGTCCCTAAGTTCAGATGCGTTTATTAGCAGAGGAGAATAAACGCTAATTATTTTTCTTGGTTGAATCTTCAGAAAAAAAAATTACCAACTTCTATCTGAGAACCATGAGATAAACCTCATATTTCGATTCTTGAAGCTGGGCACCTTAAGGATATCTGAATTGAACGAAAAAATCAATTTGATTAGCAATTTAAACCTCATATTTCGATTCTTGGAGCTGGGTACTTAAGGATATCTGAATCGGACGAAAAAATCAATTTGATTAGGTGATCGACACATGTATCCTGCTAATTATTTTTCTTGGCCGGCTAGTTGAATCTTCAAAAAAAAAATTCCAACCTCTATCTGAGCACTATGAGATAAACCTCATATTTCGATTCTTGGAGCTGGGTACATAAGGATATCTGAATCGAACGAAAAAATCAATTTGATTAGGTATTTGATCGACACATGTATCCTACTAATTATTTTTCTTTGCCGGCTACTTCAATCTTCAGAAAAAAAAATTACCAACTTCTATCTGAGCACTATGAGATAAACTTCATATTTCGATTCTTGGAGCTGGGTACTTAAGGATATCTGGATCGAACGAAAAAATTCAATTTGATTAGGTATTTGATCGACACATGTATCCTACTAATTATTTATTTTTCTTGACCGTCTAGTTGAATCTTCAGAAAAAAAAATTACCAACTTCCATCTGAGCACTATGAGATAAACCTCATATTTAGATTCTTGGAGACGGGTACTTAAGGATATCTGAATCGAACGAAAAAAATCAAATTATTTAGGTATTTGATCGACACATGTATCTTACTAATTCTTTTTCTTGGCCGGCTAGTTGAATCTTCAGAAAAAAAAATTACCAACTTCCATCTGAGCACTATGATATAAACTTCATATTTCGATTCCTGGAGCTCGGTACTTAAGGATATGTGAATCGAACGAAAAACTCAATTTGATTAGGTATTTGATCGACACACGTATCCTGCTATTTCATTGTATTGGCCGGCTAGTTGAATCTTCCCAAAAAAAAATTACCAACTTCTATCTGAGCACTATGAGATAAACTTCATATTTCGATTCTTGGAGCTGGGTACTTAAGGATATCTGAATCGAACGGAAAAAATCAATTTGATTAGGTATTTCATCGACACATATATCCTGCTAATTATTTTTCTTGGCGGGCCAGGTGAATCTTCAGAAAGAAAAATTACCAACTTCTATCTGAGCACTATGAGATAAAACTCATATTTCTATCCTTGGAGCTGGGTACTTAAGGATATCAAAATAGAACGAAAAAATTAATTTGATTAGGTATATGATCGTCACATGTTTCCTGCTAATAACCATTCTTGGCCGGCCATTCAGATATCCAGAAAACTAAAATTACAGAGTTCATATTCAGACTTCGATTGTGACACATGTATGTTGATAACGCGTCCACGAAATCGTTTGACGAATTATTAAGCCAAAATATCGCGTTCAAATTCATACAGCGCTTCGGATTTCGAGGCATTCTTTGCAAAAAGGATGTCTAATACAGAGGGAAAATCATCGCAGAAAAACACGGAAGAATCCACGGAGGAGGATGATTCATTCAAGAAACCAACAAATAGAAAGCGTAAGAAAAAAGTACTGAAGAAAGAAAACAACAAAAAAGTGAATGATAGCAAAACTCCTGAAACCGAAATCAGTCAGCCACATCTGGTCCCAGATAATTTAAACGACATCGTAATGGAAACAGATGGTTCAACTTTACCAAAACAAATTTCGAATCCTAAAGGTCCACACACACAACAAGATAAATATGAAACCCGATCTCAAAACATCAAAACAACTACAAAGAACTTTTCAACAAGAATGTATGAAATCAACAACACCAATTATGAGCATCTATTCTATCTCACAGTAGATGAAACAGTCATAACAGACAGAATTAAAATGTCGGACGAATGGAACAAAAAATTCCCGAAATCTGAAGACATAATAATTAAAACCAAAATTGGCTACTTGGTTAAATCCAATCAAGAGAAAACGACACTCACTCAAGCAATGGAAAAAATGATTATAGAGAAAATAATAGTGAATTTCAAAGAAACTAAACCATATATAAGAGGAAAGGAAAGAGCAGAACCACAACAAACGTTCTCTGTGGTGATAACAGGAGTGGAAAAATACATTAAAGATGAGGACATCAGTAAACACTTGACAGAAATGAACCTAAAACACAGATTTTGCAAAAGAATAATATCGAGAGCATTCAGTACACCTACAACACATATTAGGATAATTACGGGAGAAGCTTCAACTTCTGAAAAACTTCTGAATGATGGAATGTTTTTCAAAAATAGACACTATCTTGTATATGCAAGTCACCCACCTGATCCCACACCAAGTCCATGCAGCAAATGCCTTCAATTCGACCATATCACCGAAAATTGTCAACAACAAATGAAGTGTAGCAAATGCCAAGGTACTCACAAGACTGCAAATTGCAAAACAAATCTTCCTCCAAAATGTAACGCATGCGGATCCGAAGATCACCTTCCTTGGTCGGCCAAATGCCCAAAACACCCCAAGAAGCCCATTGAAGGTATACCGAATGTCAACATCAAACCTCTCAACCGGAAGACAAGAGAATTAGAAGATCTTCATAAAAAAAGCAGCAGAATACATGCTCCAATAACCACTCATGATGATATTATAAATACTTACATTAGAAAACTGAATAAACCCAAAAACATCAATAGGGAAGAACTTCTGTACAAACTTAAGAAGAGATTCATCACACAATATAAAATAGACACAACAGCTGTTTTTTCAGGCAATAGAATATATATTCTCATGTTCGATATGGAAGATCCCAACGAACCGTCACCAACTGAACCTATCGACAATAATGTGAATCGGCAAATTCAACTCTGAAGTTAAAATTCTATACAATAACATCAACAGCTACATGCCCAAAAAATACCTGGCCAATAATTTTATAGAAAGGAACGATATAAAGTGTACAATGTTTGTGGAAGCAAAAATAACAGAAGAACATAGCATAGGATATAGGGATTGGGATATCATTCACCGGATAGGCCACAAAATAAATAACACAAGAGGAGGTAGTCTAGTTCAGTGCCATCCTAGCTTGAAAATGGGTAAAGACAACTGTCCTGGTATAAACAACAACCTCAATGAAACATTACACTTCACCATTCCTTTTAAAGATGAAAAGCTGCACATTTTCTTAGTATAAGACCATTTTTACAAAAGCAGCACTGTACAAATACGCGATTATAGTAGGTGACTTTAATCCTAATCAAGTAAAAAATAAACAAATTACAAAATTCCTACAAAATGATGCGTTCAATAAATTCAGTACACCTCCCACATTCCTAATGGAAAATAATCCGGATAGCACACCAGACCTATTATTCTACTCAACAAATCTGAGAAAAAACATAAAAAATGTTGAACTTGTTGCAGACCTGGGGTCTAATCATCTAGCGATGGTGATCACCTTAGACATGCAGTCCCAACCTGACAATATTACAGAGAGGAAGAGCCTACAATTTGATGAATGCAAGATAGATAAGGTCAACCGAGATATGATACAGTTCATAAACCTACATAAAAACGATAGAATAGATGAAAATTACATATCTTTATTCAACGAAGAACTGTCTGACTGCATCATAAGATACACACCTTCAAAAAAACACCATCCTTTTCTGCACGAACTGCCTCCCTTCATAATCAGAATGATAAAAAATAAAAGAAAAATGTACAGAGAATACCAACGACGTCAAGATCCAGCTCTCAAACCTCAAATTAATGAATACAATAAGTCAATACATCAAATGATACTACAGTATAAACAACACACCTGGACCAAAGCATGTAATGCAATCTGCGAAACTAAAGGGAAGAACTTTTACCAACAAATAAGGACATTATCCAAATACAAAAAATTTCACAAAATTCCGACAATCTTAGATAATAACAAATCATACAAGTCAGATACAGAAAAGACAGAAATATTTGCACATTATCTTAAACAAACCTATCAATACAACAAGGAACCAAAATTCGATGCTAAAACGGAAGAGACAGTAGAAAGTTGGTACGGAAACTACTTTTCCAAAGAGGCAAATAAGACAACTTTTGAAATAGAAGAAAGTACATATTTTGAAATCCTGCACAAGTCCAAAAACAGTTCGCCAGGAGCAGATAACATTCCCTGGAAGATCGTAAAGAAATTAGATCAGCTCATTCACTCATACATTATCGAGATATACAAGTGGTGCTTAAATAACAGTATATTCCCACAAATATGGAAATCTGGAACTATCATACTCATAGGAAAAAGTAATCGAGATCACTCAAAAGTAGAAAACTATAGACCAATAACCCTTTTACCAGTTCTAGGGAAATTACTTGAAAAGATAATCAAAACTAAATTAGAAGAACATACAAATCATTTAATACCCAAACATCAATTCGGCTTCCGTAAAAACAAATCTACTGTACACCCACTAATGATATTCTTCAATAATATACAAAACGCACAGTTGAATAACAAAAAAACAGCAGCAGTGAGCATCGACATCAAAAAAGCATTTGATAGTGTCTGGATAAAAGGATTATTATACAAATTGTACAGGTTGAACACTCCTTCCCATCTCATCCATATATTAAAGTCATATCTAGAAACCAGGAAACTGAGGATAAAAATAAATGAGGCGCTATCTGACTCTTTCATTCCGATGCAGGGCACACCACAGGGATCACCATTGTCTCCACTCCTTTTCAATATTTACTGCAGCGATATTAGCCCAACTCACCAAGGCAACCAATATACTCTACAATACGCAGACGACACGATGGCTATTTCTCATGAGCGAACATTAAAATACTGTATGGAAAAACTTCAATTACATCTGAATGACATCACATCATGGCTGTCCAAGTGGAGACTCAGAGTAAATCCGGATAAATCCCAGTTGATAATATTCAATCACAACATCAATCAATCATCCCCATCGATCTCCATAAACAATAAAAAAGTGAAACCTTCTCCATCAATTCAATACTTGGGTATTCAAGTGGACAATAGAGCTAACTTACGACTCCATGCCAACAATATGAAAAGGAAAGCTATCAGCAGAGCAAAACATTTTAAATACTTAACCTACAAAGACCAGGGAATTGACATGACAACTGCTTCCACGATATATAAGACCATATGCCGGCCGATGATTGAATATGCACATCCCTTATATGCAGGTTGTAGAGAATCAGTGCTAAAAATATTACAAGTAGCTGAAACATCATCTCTGAGAATGGTCACCAGACTGAGACATCCCAGGAACCGACTACACAATCCGCCCAATAATCTATTATATGAGTTAACCAAAATACAACCAATTAAACAACGTATGGAAGAACTAAATAAAAAATTCATGAAGAGACTACAAGACTTGGAGGATGTACTTGATCTGGTGCAATGTGATTCGCCTCAGCACCCACAAAGAAAATTTCCAACATGCACACTATTGCAGAAACTGAATAACTCAACTATAAGTTAATTTACCTTTCTTTCCTTATTATTATTGTTTTTTTTTTTTTTTGTGAATTCATAATGTAATTCAAATTTATTACTGGCTGAAGGACTCAGGTCGATGGCCATAAATACATTTATTATTATTATTATTATTAAAATTACAAACTTCTATCTGAGCGCTACGAGAATAATTCCATATTTCGAACCATGCAGCTGTACCTGTAGTGTTTTCAGAATTGAACGAAAAAATTTGTTTAATTTATTAGTCCTTAGGTATATGCATTCAGCTGATTACAAAGCTTATTCACCTATTCGGAACATCGGAATAAAATATCAGAAGCGTGAGAGAACGGTGGATAACGCTACTGACCGTAGTGGAATAGCAGCGCTTAGAGTTGGCCGGCCGGGAGCTAACGTCACCTCGGTTTGATTTAGGACCCTATACAATACAAGAATATTTGAATTCAAGATAAAATAGAAAGTTTTTCTTTGACACAGTTTCTTGAAGTGTCATATTTCCTTGGAAATGTAACTCGTAGAAATAAAGAAGATTATTTATTTATTTATTTATTTAATACTTCCCAGATACATGCGGTATATTAATCTCAAAATAATAAAATTGGATGATGAGGAGATGC
This sequence comes from Halyzia sedecimguttata, assembly GCA_937662695.2. NCBI lineage: Eukaryota > Metazoa > Arthropoda > Insecta > Coleoptera > Coccinellidae > Halyzia > Halyzia sedecimguttata. Next base: position 36,653,784 of record OW569419.2, read on the forward strand.
AGTTTCAAAAGTGGAGGAATATCGAGATATTCCGCAAAAGGAGCAGGAAAAGAACATGTTGTTGGTGGTTGCCAGCACGTGTTCCTGCTAATTAGCTTCTTCAGGGCAAGGCAACCAAGTTAAGGTTTGCATTGCACAGGTTACTTATGTTTCCTCTTAGTCGATGCTATGGTTTTCCTCCAAAATGGAGGTCCTAGAGCCGAAGACACAAAACTGTTGATCGCTCCTGTTCTGGTGTCAATTATGTTTTCAGTTTTCTCTCAATCTTTCACTTGGTTTCTTGACTGACGTGCCCTGAAGAAGCCAATTAGCAGAAACACGTGACGGCAAGTACCAACAACTAATACTTTTCCTGCTACTCTTACGGGTTATCCAGATAATCCTTCTCTTTTAATCATAAAGTTTCTACAGTGAAAATGTTTCTGTTGGGCTGAATAAAACCAAGGAATTTCATGCAACTCTGTTTCACTAATGTGATCAAGGAAGGATATTTTATAATCAAGGATAATACCGAGGGCTCCAACTTTGCTCACCCTTTTCAATATACAGTCACCGATGCAATAGGCCTGAAAAATACTAAGGCGCAGATTATGTCTGTTTATGTGTAAGAAATGGACCAGTTCACCCCAAAGCGAGAAGCTCATTTTGCCCATGAATAATATGTGTAGAGCTGGTATTAATCAATGAGGCGTCCAAACTCTGTATCAATGGTTGATTCTAAAATTTTGAGAGAATCTTGAAATGCTTATGAATGGTAGTGTATTTTTCATATTTTTGTCTTCACTGATTTCTCATATTATTTCCTTACTATTGAACATTTCATAATCAAATATACAGGGTGGGTTTTCAAAAACTTGCCATTGGCATATCTCCGATGTTATAAGAAGATTGTAAGAACATTGGTATAGAGGGGGAACAATAATGGCATCTTTAGGCACTTCCCAACCAACCCCCTGCGCTCTAGCCACCCCAAAACATGAAATTCAAATGGCAAGCCCCTACTTATGATACATCATTTAAAAGCTTGCATTGAATGCTTTACAATAATATTAGGAAAAGCAAGGGAAAATGGAAGTATTCAAGGTTATTAAAAAAAATTTGAAAAGTAAGACCATTCATGAATTTAATTCTTGTTGATAAATAATAATAGGGTATACCGAAAATAGTAACTTCTATGAAAACATATAGTAGAACTTTACATATACCAATTAAATTTCCTACAAAAAAGTTGTTTCAGTTTATAGTTGAATTTCTCCTGCTCTTAGGAATAGTTTCTAATTATGAGACTTATCTACAAAATAAGGTATGTTATAATTGCTACTTGGCTTAAGGTCTACATCACATCAACATTAACCCATTAAAATACTTCAGTATTGAAATCAATTGGCGGATACAACCTGAGATGAATTATGGATACTTACGAATCAAAGGATCGTATTTCTTCTTTCACATCATCATTCTGATCAAAATCAGCCATCGTGCAATTTTTAGATCTTTGCTCTCACACAGATTCTACAGAAGTTGATTGTACCTTAATTTCAATTGGGAAATTCTTCAACATACAGACACCACTAAATGAACTGAATTTATTACAATTGAATTTCTTAATTTATGCTTTCATTTCAACAAACAACAAGTGCTACTAGGACAACAACAATTTCATAATTTGTTCAATCAATCTATGAATCATTAGTAATTTAATTATTATCATTTCAATTTTCAATAATTCAATATGACTATGACATGACGTTTGACATCCTAATTTATATTTATTATTATTCGTGTTCTGTGGTCTCAGACTATGCACAGAAGCGTTTTATTTCGAATGATCCACTTCACGGTACGCTATTTTATGAAATTATAAACTACTGCTATTTCAATAACGGGATATTACAGTATTTAGCTAATATTCAGTTCAGAGTCTCTCGATTTATTTAATATCACCAGTGAAAAAGATCATTGAAGAAACAATCCTTCAATGGGATTAGATTAGGCTTCTGCACAATCTGGCAACAAAAATCTGAATCTGGATGTGACGCGAGACGCGATCATCAATTGTCATTTCATTGTTTTGATTTGATATTATTATTATTATTAGGTCTGGATTCGGGATCGGGAGTGAAAACACACATATTATATGTTCTGTGGAAAACACTAAAAACTTGATAAAGGTATGTCTTATTTCCTGTGTGGTATGTTCGGATATTATAAACATATAGAAATCATCGGAAATTTCAACTTGAATATCATTTTCTTGAAATTAACTCATAAATGTTTGAATTTCAGTTGAACTGTGTAAGATGCCGCGGAAGAGGAAGGTTTCCAACTTCACTAGAAAACCTAAGGAAAAGAAGTCAGTTGTAGACTATCTACGTAAGTAATTAGTTATATCCAGTATTACAATTTGTTTTTTATCTAACAATAAAGCATGTGTATGAAAAAAGTGTTAGCAGAGGTTAGTGTAACTGGGTACCATATAATTTGATATATTATGATACTAGAGCTTAGGGAAAAACCTCACCAAAAAAACCCTATCTCCCCGTTAGTGTTGTGATTTATGAAAATTGAAATTGTTAACAAAATATGCTAAAATATTAAATATTGAAGGGCATCTTTTTCCAGTAGACCTTGTCTATGGCTAATGGTTATATCTATTGCAAAAGTAACATCTCATGATATCCCTAAAATAATATAAATCTTGATATTCGTGGAATCAATTTACAATTCTGTGCTTTTGGTGTTTGAACGTGATAGAGTCAAGGTAAGTTGTATTCTTATATGATTTGTTCAGATATTATAAGATTAATTTGTTTTTACCTTCTCGAAAAATTCATCAAAGAGGACATTTTAATTTCGACATAACATTTGAGTCAAATGTATACTGGATATATCTTTTTCAATTAAATATTCTCATAATGTTTAAGTTGTTCTTTAATTTACACCATCCCAAATCGAATTCCTATACTATTTCTATACTTTAAACACCGCATTTACACTTACCCCAGTTTGCTGGGAAAGTGTGACCTATTGACTCAAGAATAAAATAAAATATGAATCAAAATACTTTAAAGAACATTTTGATTTTAATTTTCGCCAGTGGCATCTGGATATACTCAGTAGTAGATCTCTGAAATTTCACTCAGTTTTGCTGATGCAGAATAAAATGGCATCCCAACAAACATGAATTATTGAAATTTTGGGTGACACCCCGATATACCTCACTCAAAATATGACACGATTCCACGATCTTAATCTATGATATGTTATTATAATGATCCTCCTAGGTCTTCGCCAAGGAGACCCCTCACAAGCTCTTGAGAGCTAGAGCGAGTAAGGAGAATCAGTTGTGTTCTGTTTAGGCATTGTTACCGTGTCCTTTTGCCACCTTAGGCACAGCACTGTTAATTTTTAACCCAACAGTGAATGGTGGCGATTACCGGGACTAGAAAATTTCTTTCCTAGCATCGGGATCAAACTTGGGGCTTCCGGCGCTCCCAAGTCAAACGCTCTACAACTGAGCCAACCGCACTATATCGAAAGAATAAGTAATGAATAATTATTTACGACTGAAAACTATTATCAATTTCACATCAGCCATAGTAACCGATCAAATTGATTGAATGCATTAACTAATGATATATAAATTATCATCTTATAGTTCCTCCTTCCGTGGATGAAGAATCTGGAAAAGATGAAGGAAGCAGCAGTGTATCGGAACAGAAGGATGCACCTTTGATCAATAACAACAATCAAGGTAACTATATACTGCAAATGAATATTACATTACTCATTATTATTATTTAGTGCTTCTGTCGAGAGGAAAATCTTTTTATAGGCCCGCACTAAGAGGGTTTGCTTCTCTCAGGAAAGTGAGACTCCAGTTGTTGATTGGTTACTCAATAAAAAACCTCTCGCATGTTCCTTGGGGTAGTTCTTCATCCTGCCATAACAGCGTCCCTTAACAAAAGAGATGAGCTGCAATCTGCCTTCATAGTTGATGGGACCAGATGACTCGGAGTGATCCGAGCAACACCGCTTTCTGCATTCTGTGCGTTAATTCCTCGGCCAGAAATTTGCAGGCCGGAATAATCTTCAATTCGGTCACGTAGTTCGCTCTCATTCCGCCTAGGCATCCTATGATTACTACGATCTTCCTAACCTTATGCCTTGGATACAGAATCCCAAGTTCAAACATTAAATCCTTGTATTTCTCCCTCTTGTGTTCTTCTTTCATCACCACATTATTTTCTTCGGGGGAGGAAAATTCGACGACAAACAATTCCTCAAGTTATTTATCCAGCAGGAGTATATGTGGCTTTATGGCGTGGATCTGCTGAGTTCTTGGAATCACATAGTTTCAGTAGATGCGAGCTCTGTCATTTTCAACAACTGCTTCAATATTCAGAGGCACGTATGGTAGCACTGGTTCGTCGTCTATACCATAAACCTCTCTCAGATGGAAGTAGAGAATTCGGAGTGCTGCGTTGTCTTTCCACATATCTTGATGGACCATGGACTCTGCAAGCAGACAGAATATGCTTTACAGTTTCCTGTTGGCTATGACATGCTCTGCACGTTGTAGGGGTGTCCACTTTCATGATGTTCTTTTTATACCATCTGGTTTCCTCCGTTTCTGACTTGAGCCCAGCGGACCTCAAAAAGGCGAAACATAATTCTTCCGAAAGGCCCTGATCTTTCAAACTCCTGAAATATATGGAGTGCAGGTGTTTACTTATGTGATCTTCGAGTAGTTTCTTCAGTTTTGCCTTTCTTATCTCTCTGCCAACTCTTCTTTGGTCGGTTAGCGTGATAGGTATTCCTGCTAGCTCATGATCGATGGATATTCCAGTTATACTAAGGTTCTCTGACCAGCCCTAAATAGGAAAGCTCCTTGGTTCCTAATTTCATGATGAGCCACCATTTTCGGAAGCGGGTCCTCACTTCTCAATATCCTTATTGCTATTTTCAGTGTTTGTTGATAGTGTTGGTATTCCAAACTTTGCAAATCTCTGCCTCCGTGCGTTCGTACGTGGAAGGTATATTCTTTGAATCGGTCAGTTGGGATGCAGACTATGGTTCATGTTCATCACTTTACGTGTGGATCTGTCGAGCTCGACAATTTCATTCACAGTCCAGTTAACTACCCCGAATGAGTAGGTGACTCTACTTGTTTTGGTCGAAATAACTTTGAAGGTTCTGCGGTGATAGTGTTGTTTTAATGCTTGTGGCTTTTACTTGATGCAAATCCATATTAACTCAATGAAAAATTATATACGATTTACACTTAATTTATTCAATATTGTGATAGTGTTGTTATCTTCTATCCACTTTTGACTCTTGATCAGCTTCTTCCTTGCTGCCGCAAGTGATCTTAGTTTATCGACAGCTTTCTGCTTCAATAGATTTATGGTGAACAGGCTCATCGTACGATGCAACGCAAGGCTTCAGTTGTCCTTACATAACATCTATGATACATTGGTTCCAAGATGCTTGTTGCCCTACGGTTCTTATCTTCTCGTATAGCTTATTCAATCTTGACCTAGGTTTGTCCTCCTTTGTTATTGTTCTTCCTGTTGGGCACAGAAGTGAAGCAGCAGCTCTCACGCAGCTTCGACATTTTCTAGTTAACAGTCCTCCTTTAGGTGATCGTCAATTATGATATTCATCGTGGCTAGATCTTCAGCCGGGAGTCTCGATTTCAGCCCTGTGGTCCTTAAGTTAGGATTCCCTACCAGAGCCTCAAATGCTTCCCTTCTATTGACGACTTGTTCTGGAACATCTCTCACCTGTGCCATGTCAGGTACTGCAACTTCTTCACATCGCAATCTAGTCATAAGAGGTTGGATGTTTGCAGCATCTCTCACTGGCCTCTCATCCTGTTCTTCCCTCCTTTGAATCGTCAAGTGTTGCTGTTGGATTCGAGCATCTCTCACTTGCTCTTCAACTTGTTCTTCTATCCCCTCTGACTCTTGATGCTGATGCAAGATTCCCCTCTTCTTGAGATGGCTCACCCGGTCTCGTAGGTGCTGCGTCATGATGTTGAGATCTGGTAGATTCTCGTACCACAAAACATGCAGTCTACCCATATATCCCCTTCTTTCTGGTCTCGATCATCGGTATAACACAGACAGTTGTTCGTGTTGCTCAGGTGTCCAATTGTGGCGTCCCCTTAGTGCGGCCTTGTTCCTGTTGCCGGGTCCGACTACGGGTTGCTCTTGTGAGCGCTGATTCCCCACGCGACCAACAACTTGTTCTCGATGTTCTCGTCGGAAGCTGTAATTTCTTGTATGACAGGCGCCCGCCTCCTCAGCATCCTGCCCTTGGTGGTCCGCATGCTGTCACGTCCAGCACCAACCCCAGATCCGTAGATTGTAATTCGTCATCGACTGAGAGTGACTGGGATCCGCGGGTTTGTCACACCCGTATGCTACTAAGTAGTGCCCCCGTGCGGTTTTGCATTTTATACCTACTTCCAGGTTTAGCTAGCGTACCTCGGGTTTGCTAAGCCCGTACTCTGAGACACGTCCCTGAACCCCTGGGGAAATTCTTTCAATAATTATGATTATTATTATGCAAAGTATGAATGTAACTCAATCGATACTTACACTTAACCATAAGAACTTAAGATTCATTCATAATTCTATAGGTAATTGAATTAATATACTCCTTTCATTGATAACGTATCGTAATATCATTAAAGGCCTTTGATTTCAAAAATAATTATACGATTGGATATATCAACTGTTGAGCTAAATCAAATATTTTTAAAAATTTGCTTTGTAGATGTTCCGGACGGTCAAATCACTGCTGCCGAGGTAGATATACCAGGTGAATATTTCTCCTACGGTCAATTTTCTACCATCTATATCATAATATAAATTATTTAAACGTATTCATATGCCATCGTTATCTTACAGATCGTGTTCGGAGGATCATCAAGAGAAGAAGACTATTTACGAGGAGAAAAGGAAAGAGACGTGTTCCTTCGAAAAAAACGAATCAAGGTAATTAATACAATTTTTACAAACAAAAGCATGACTCATAATCTTCGATTTATTTCCGATGAAATACTGTGATTGTCATATTATCATTACAGTTCATTTCTTAATATAAGTAGTAGTCAATTATGAAATTATATTTTTCAATATAAATTATAGATAATTGAAAGAATATAATCATTAGTAATTCATCAATCGGAATGTATTGATATAAAGTGAAATCTCCCAAGAGCGGACACCGTTAGTTCCAGTTTATTTGTCCGGACGTGGGAGGTGTACGCTTGTGGGAAGGTTCAAAATAAATACGAAGAGAAATCAAACAAAACTATTTACTGAAATATATGTTTAAATTTATTAAGAAAAATAAATTGCAAAATATGAAGCTGTTATGAACGTTAACAATATAAAATGTATTTAGAAAAAAATAGTTTTTTTGTTTTTTTCTCATTTTGTTAGTAGACGATTTTGAAAGTGGGACAGATTTTTGCGCGTATGTTCTGGGGAACATCGTGCTATCATTTTGCCCAAATGTCTGTATTTTTCGAATTTTTCGCCGAAAATGGTCTCAAACGATTGGGTTCGACTCCCTGATCAAGAATTTGAGGTCAAATTCAATTCTGTCCGGTCGGCCGGCCGTCCGTTGTCACGATAACTTTAGAACGGAAAGAGATAGTGACTTGAAATTTTCAGGGTAGGTGGCGCATCCCAATACGACAGACAAGTTCGTTATTGGGCATAATCGGCCCAACGGTTTCTGAGTGGTAATTTTGTTTTAAACGAATACAAAGCCGATCGGTTGAAACTTGGTGAGTAATTCAAGAATACAAACCTAAGGACGTCTGCAAAATTTTGTGAGAATCGTATCGCTAGAATTTTTTTAAAAAATTATTAAAAATTATTAGTTATGTCAAGATAACCTGAGAACGGAAAGAGATAGCGGCTTGAAATTTTCAGGTTAGGTTGTGCATCTGAATTCTACATTTGAATTTGTCTATAGGTATAATCGGCCAAACGGTTTTGGAGTTGTACCCATCTGAAATTTGGTTGTTATTTCCTCAATAACTCGAAAAATACAAAACCGATATAATTCGAACATGGTTATTAGTTATAGCATCCCAACGCGAAAATTCTTGCGAAATTTCGTGAGGATCGCATCACTAGAACATTTTTAAAAAATCTTTGAAAATAATGGAAAAAAGTGCTATATATCAGAAACTATTCGTCCGACATCGCTGAAATTTTGCAAGAGCATTCAGAAACTAAATCTACTGCCAAGTTCCAAGTTTGAACACAATCGGATCCATATTGTTGGAGATCCGAACAGCCTTGTGTGATTTCAGTAACTGTTTGGGAATCGCAGACATTTTTCGAGAACCTTCAAAACCATGAATGTCATACTGACATATATTGAACTAATCAATTTTCGTGCCGATTTTTTTTTTATCACAAATCTATGGGAGATGATATGTGTTCGAACATCTGAAGTTCTGAATAATCATAGTTTGGATTGGTCAGACCTGGTTTTGGAGCTACAACATTTTCCTTTTTGAAACCAAATATTGAAGGGATTTCTATGAACAAGAGTGAAAATCTTTGAAAACTAGCGGAAGCGATTCTTCTTCAAGAAATCCATGCGGCTATAGAGGAGTATATTTGTGAGAGGGGACTTTTGAAAGGTTATGTATTATTTTTAATTTGTTCGTTTCCCTTTTACGGTCTTTTCATTTTTGCGAGTCCTGGGGAACATTGCGTTATCATTTTGTCCAAATGTCTGTAATATTCGAATATTTCGCCGAAAATGGTCTCTAACGATTGGGTTCGACCCCCTGATGAAGAATTCGAGGTCAAATTTGATTCTATCCTGTCGGCCGGCCGACCTTTGCCACGATATTTTAAAACTGAAAGGGATAGAGACTTGAAATTTTCAGGGTAGGTGGCCCATCCCAATACGACGGACAAGTACGTTAATGGGCATAATCGGCCCAATGGTTTCCGAGTAATAATTTTGCTTTCTACCAATTAAAATCCGATCGAAGTGATACATGGTGATTAGTTGTAGAATACAAACCTAAGGACGTTTGTGAAATTTTGTGAGAATCGTGTCACTAGAAAATTAAAAATAAATTATTTAAAAAATATTGGTTCAAGCACTGACGTGAAGTCAGAAGCTTTTGCGCGTATGTTCCGTTCAAAAATCAACTTCAGGGAATCCCCTTCATTTAGTTTTTAATCGTGATAAATACGTTCCTAGTATTCAGTACAAAGTGCCGCTAGCAGTGAAACGTATGTTAATGGAATCATGGCGAAAAATTGAAGATGTTGTGGCTTTTCGAATTCTTAAAAATTGGTTCGAGCACTGACGTGAAGTCAGAAGCTTTTGCGCGTATGTTCTATTGTCCATTCTCCTGCATTCGACACTCTTAATCGAATTTACCATGGTGAATTCTATTGTCTGTTCTCCTTTATTGGACACTCTCAATCGAATTTACCAATGTAATTTCGATTAAGAGTGTCCAATACAGGAGAATGGACAATAGAACATACGCGCTAAAGCTTCTGACTTCACGTCAGTGCTTGAACCAATTTTTAAGAATTCGAAAAGCCAAAAAATCTTCAATTTTTTGCCATGATTCCATTAACATACGTTTCACTGCTAGCGGCACTTTGTACTGAATACTAGGAACGTATATATCACGATTACAAACTAAATGAAGGGGATTCCCTGAAGTTGATTTTTGAACGGTTCCGCGAGAAATAATACTACGAGATCTTCTATGAACATGTATACTACTGATCTACCGAAAATCCTCACTGGATGAGAGAGGAACACACGCAATTCCCTCAAAAGGTTAATGTATGGGCAGGAAATGTTCGAAACAATATTATAGGATCTTTTTCATTGAGGGCAATTTGAATGGCGATTAATAATTACCACTACTTAAAAATGATGTCGTTTGAACTTCGGCAAATTTATATCCTGATCAAGAAAATTCTCAAATTCCACGGAAAACGATATGGTTCCAACAGGATGGATCACTACAACATTACCAACGCAATGACCGGCAGTAGGTACCTCGACGAAATATTTCCAAATCGGTGGACAAGAAGGCGAGGAACGATCGAATGTCTAGTGCGATCCCCGGATCTTAACCCATTAGCTTTATTTTTTTGGGGATATGTGAAGAGCACTCTATAAACAAGCCCTGTGGACAGGAGCTTTCTCGCGCTCTAGTTCAAACAGACAAATTATATCTCCGAAAGTCTTAGTTTCTCAGAGTTGAGAATTAGATCAATGTATTCTTATGATAGAACTGCATCATAAAGGAAATTCAATTCAAATAATAGTTTATTTATCAAGATTAAATGAGCAATCTGAGAATGAGAACTGCACCATGGAAGAAATCAAATTAAAATAGCTGAAATGAATTTGACTCTCTCTTATAGAACAGGATGACATGTACGAGTATGAACACAGATCATATAACAAAGCTTAGATAGAATAATTATAACATTCTGTGAAAACATAGAAGTACGATGCATTATTGAAATTTCGAAAAATCATATCTCCGAAAGTATGCTTGTTGGAATTGAAAATGATATCAATGGATTTTTATGGTGAAACTGCATCTTAAATAAAAATTGAATTTGAAATTTGTTACTTAAAAAAAAATTTTTTTTTCGTTACTCCGAAACCATCTGACCTATTTTGCCCAATAACGAAGTTAACCCAGATATTCATCTCCCTAACCTACTCTGAAAATTTCAACTGCCTAGCTCATTCCGTTCGAGAGTTATTGTAGAAAAAATTTTTTTTAATTTTCAAAACGTCTAATAGGCACTCTAACTTGGGGTACCCTGTATACAGTATTCAAGAAAATGAATTTATTCCATTTGGCTTTTCCACACTGTATGGTAATATACACTTCAATCCAAAAGAGAGCACTAAGCGGTCGGAAGATTCAAATATTGTAACTCACCTTTGATGCACAATTCCAAACTTGAATCAACGGCTAGTATAACGTCCTGACAAAGTTCAACGCAACTACGAAATATATCAATCCCGCTTAAAAGTACATAACATGAGCATGTGAAGACTTCCTCGATTCTCAATCGCAGGATTGAGAAGGATACTAACTGACAAAGAAACTGCAACACCCAGAAGGAGCTGTTTAAATTTTGTTTTTTGGTAAAACATAGATAATATAGCAAGGAGTAGATGATTAAAATTTGGAGAAAAAATCGTGAAGGTTTTTTCATGTAAACATTTTTTGTTACTTACATATTGTGGTGGTTTTTTGCTAATTTTTTAAATTTTACAACAAAACAGCTGTTCGAAGAGATCCAAAGTCGATGTTTAGTTGTTGTTGAAATGCCTAGAGCATGTGCACGTGGAATTTATCGCCAGCTAAGTGAATTTGAAAGAGGTCGAATTATTGGTCTACGGGAGGCGGGGTTGTCATTTCGAGAAATCGCTAACCGTACGAACAGAAATCCAACTACTCTTATGAGATGTTGTCAAGCGTGGTTTGATAATGCCCAAAATCGAAGAAGAGTAGGCACCGGACGAAGGGGCACAAATGAACGTCAAGATCGACGTCTAAAGCCGGGTCCAGACGGGTGTAATGTAACGCGTAATGCAATGCGTAATGTAAAGCGAATTCTCCGTGTGGACCGTACAACGAGCGTTACATGTAATGCCCGTCTGGTTTGATAATGCCCAAAATCGAAGAAGAGTATGCACCGGACGTCGAAGGGGCACAATTGAACGTCAAGATCGATGTCTAAGACTATTATGCTGCGTATTCACTTGCAACAGAATGCTCCGAACGGTCCGAACGAACCGCGCGCGCTGTAACAAATTTGTCTAGTCAATACGTCGCGCAGAACAGAACCGAACGCGCAAAACATTTTCGCTCCGTACTCACTTGCAACAGAATGCTCCGAACGGACCGAACGAACCGCGCGCGCTGTAACAAATTTGTCCAGTCAATACGTCGCGCAGAACAGAACCGAACGCGCAAAACATTTTCCGAGGTATGTCGGTAAATGCGATTTGATCAAAGGGATTAGGAGTTCGTTCGAGAGAAGCGAAGAAAATGGACTGGAGCAGGGAAAAATGCCTAGAATTAATCGATCAATTTGAACTGCATCCTATCTTATGGGATCCCACAAACGGGTATTATTTCAACAAAATTAAAAAGCATGATGAGTGGGCAGCAATTGGTAAAAATGTGGGATTTGAAGTAAATGTAAAAAAAAATGGAAAGTCTTCTATATAGTTTTAGAAGGGAAAAAACCAAGGGGAAAAATCTGTAGGAGCAGGAAGAGGTAAGATTTTTCTAATTTGGCAATTATTATTGTAATTACAATACAATAACAACTCTGTAAATGAAATTATTTTATACTAAATATCCTGGTTTGATATTTTTTATAAATAATTTTGTCTTTTTTTTATAGGAAGAGAAGAAATATACTTGTCAAAATGGTTTGCATTTACACGCATGGCTTTTCTCCTAGACAAAGATAAACCAAGATCTACAATAGATAAAAAAAAGTAATAAAAAAAATTGGAAAAAAAAATTTTAAAATTAAAAAAAAAGAATTAAGGCTTGTTAGCGCATCTATAATTAAAAAATGGTTTCAAGCCCTGTGGACAGGAGCTTTCTGGCGCTCTAGTTCAAACAGACAAATTATATCTCCGAAAGTATTGGTTTCTCAGAAGTGGGAATTATACCAATGTATTCATATGATAGAACTGCTTCATAAAGGATATTCAATTCAAATAATAGTTTATTTATCAAGATTAAATGAGCAATCATGAGAATGAGAACTGCACCATGGAAGAAATCAAATTAAATCTGGCCAATTTTGCCCAATAACGAACTTAACCGAGATATTCATCTCCCTAACCTACTCTGAAAATTTCAACTACCTACCTCATTCCGTTCGAGAGTTATATCTATGTCTATGGATGAAAAGCAGTCTCACTACTCTCAGATCTTTTACTTCATGTTCCGTTCCGAAATGTAAGACTTTTCTGAGAAAAAACTAATTTCGGAGCAAACAACTGAGATTTTTCTCACTTCGCTCACAATTCTTCGATTGATTAGATAATGTCATGTCTCAGGAAAATAAGTTGACATTATGACAATTCATACATAGAATAATTATATCATTCTGTCACAACGTTGAAATACGATTTATTATTGAAATTTTGAAAAATCATATCTCCGAAAGTATTAGCTTGTTAGAGTTAAAAATGATATCATTGGATTCTTATGGTAAAACTGGTTATTGAAAAAAATTCAATTTGGAATTTGCTGTGTAAAAAAAAATTTTTTTTTGTTACTCCGAAACCATCATTCCGATTTTGCCCAATAACGAACTTAGCCGAGATATTTATCTCCCAAACCTACTCTGAAAATATCAACTGTCTAGCTCATTCCGTTCGAGAGTTATCGTGCCTACGGCCGGCCGGACAGAATGAATTTCGACCACGGATTCTTGATCAGTGAGTCGAACCAAATCGTTTAAGAACATTTTCATCGAAAAATTCGAAAATAACAGACATTTGGGCAAATTGATAAGCACTCAGTTCCGAGGAACTGGAGCGCCAAAAAGCACCAGCGGCAACTATCACATCGTCTGCATCCATGTCGATGAACACGTAAACACTGATACGGGTGGGAAACATTTTTCGAGGTTTGTCGGTAAATGCGATCTGATCAAAGGGAATGATTCACCGGTGTTCAGTGGATACGGGAGTTTGTTGTGTTTGGTGTTCTTTCGAGAGAGGTAGAGAAAATGGAATGGAGCAGGGAAAAATGCCTAGAATTGATCGATCAATTCGAGCTGCATCCTATCTTATGGGATCCCACAAACGGCTATTATTTTAACAAAATTAAAAAACATGATGCGTGGACAGTAATTAGTAGAAATATGGGATTTGAGGTAAATGACACAAAAAAAATGGATAGTCTTCTATCTAGTTTCACTACGTCTGCATCCATGTCGACGATCACGTAAATACTGATACGGTTGGGACCGCAGCGAATACCGCAAACTCTCCAAACAGCCCGAACAATGTTTGTTGCAGCGCGCGCGGTTTGTTCGGAGTGTTCTGTTGCAAGTGAATACGCACCTTTAGAGACACATTTGCGACAACTCGATCTTTAGCTGATACTGGTTAGGAGAAAAAGGCCATTCTGTAACTGTCCGAACGGTTTACCGCCGGATAAGGTCTTTTGGACTGCAGCATTATCGACCCCATCTCGTGTTACCTCTGACGGTTAAGCATCGTCGGCAACGATTACATTGGTGCAGAGGACGTCAACATTGGAATGTGGAATGGCATCAGGTCGTCTTTTTGATTAATCTCGATTCTCCTTGTGTGCGCATGATGGCCGAAGAAGGGTTTGACGACGTCGGGTAGAAAGACGTGAACCTCAGTTTGATATTGAGCGTCATGTACACCGGACAGTAGGCGTTATGCTATGGGTTGCTATTGCACATGCAAGTAGGTCACCTTTAGTCTTTATTCGAGGTAACTCGACAGCGCTGCGTTACCTTCAAGAATTAGTGGAGCCATATGTTCTCTCTTACCTTAACCGGCTCGAGAATCCAATATTTCAGCAAGATAATGCTCGACCTCATCTTGCCAGAGTTAATTTAAACTTTTTTGAAGCGACCCATGTGAATCTTTTGCCATGGCCGCCCAGATCCTGCGATCTTTCTACCATAGAGCATGTTTGGGACATCATGGGTAGAAGGCTTGGATATTTACCCCAACCCCCACGGATTTTGGCGGCTCTGATACATGAACTACAGGTAGCTTGGGAAAGTATTCTTTAAAAAGAAATAGACCATCTTATTGCATAAATGCCAAGACGTGTTGGGGAGTGTATAGATAATCGTTGTGGACAAACATATTATTAACAAATTTATTGAAAAAAAATTGGTTCAAGCACTGACGTGAAGTCAGAAGCTTTTGCGCGTATGTTCTATTGTCCATACTTCTGTATTGGACACCCTTATTCGAATTTACCATGGTAAATTCGAATTAAGTGTCCAATACAGGAGAATGGACAACATAATTTACCATGGTAAAGTCGATTAAGGGTGTCCAATACAGAAGTATGGACAATAGAACATACGCGCAAGAGTTTCTGACTTCACGTCAGTGCTTGAACCAATTTTTTTTTTCGTGATTTTTTAAAAATTTTCTAGGGGTACGGTTCTTGAAATTTTATTTTTCGTCATTTTTTTCAAATTTTCTAGGGGTATGGTTCTTACAAAATTTTAAACACGTCTTTATGTTGATTTTCTACTACAAGTTACCAAGCACCAATTCGATCGAATATTTATATTTTGAGTTATCAAGGAAATAATATTCCAGGTGGGTATAACTCGGAAACCGTTAGACCGATTATGCCCAAAAACGAACTCAACTCTCCCTTTTGGATACGCAACCTACCCTATCTCCTTTCGTTCGAAAGTTATCGAGGCAACGGTCACCCATCTACTGAACTCGCACAAGAATGCTCGAATCTCCTACAATATTTAACCGATCGTATTAAAACTTGAAACTTGGCAGTAGAGTTAGGCTATGAAGGCTCTCGCAAAATTTCAGGCGAAAACTTACTGATATATAGAATTTTTTTTTTATTTTCAATGATTTATTAAAAATTTTCTACAAATGCTATCCTCACCAAATTTTGCAAACATTTTCGCGTTGGCATTCTACAACTAATAATCATGTTTGAATTCAATCGGTTCAGTATTTTTCGAGTTAATGAGGAACAAAAAACCACCGAATTTCAGAAAATTTCAGATGGCTATAACACTAAAACCGTTTGGCCGATTATGCTCATAAACAAACTGAAATGTCACGTTCTGGTGCATATCCTAACCTGAAAATTTCAAGCCGCTATCTCATTCCGTTCTCAAGTTATCGTGACAACAAAAATATTTTTTAATAATTTTTTTAAAATTTTCTAGCCATAAGATTCGCACAAAATTTTACAAACGTGCTTAGGATCATATTCTACAACTACCCACCAAGTTTCAATTCGATCGGATTTATATTGGTTGAAAACAAAATTATTACTCGGAAACCACTGGGCCGATTATGCTCATTAACGAACTTGTCCGTCGTATTGGGATGCGCCACCTACCCTGAAAATTTCAAGTCGCTAGCTCTTTTCGTTCTCAAGTTATCGTGGCAACGGCCGGCCGGACGGACAGAATCAAATTTGACCTCGAATTCATTGGGGAGTCGAACTTAATCGTTTGAGACCATTTTCGTCAAAAAATTCGAAAGTTACAGACATTTGGGCAAAACTATAACGCGATGTTCCCCAGAACATACGCGCAAAAATTGTAAACCCTTCGTTTTTTTTCTTCAAAGTTCAATCATTTACTCCTTGCTATACTATCTATGTTTTACAAAAAAAAAAAAATTTATACAGCTCCTTCTGGGTGCTGCAGTTTCTTTGACAGTCAGTATATGTCTTCATCCCTCTAATAAACTCATCAGTAAAGCTATGATATATCAACCTACATAGATGGCGTAAGTGTATGCGTAATACGACATTGTGGCATACGTGGGGGCGATATCCTTCGTAGTCACGTTACGTCGAATTTTTGGCGCGCTGTTCAGGTGCCTATCGTTTTGCCCAGATGTCTGTACTTTTGGATTTTTTGGGAGAAAATGATCTCGAACGATTGGATTCCTTCCACTCACTGATGAAAATCCAATTCTGTCCGGCCGTCCGTAAGCACGATAACTCTCGAACGAATTGGGTTGGAGAGTTGAAATTTGCAGAGTAGGTTTGCAGCGTAAATAACTCGGTTAATGGGCGAAATTCATCGGAGTTATGGCTATTTTTAGTTGAAGCATTATATACTTATCATTTGATCTTTCTGAAAATTAGTATCAAATTGAAGAATCATGACCTTTATATGCTTGCGAAGTTTTGAATTGATCAGATACAGATGAAAAATACTGATCTGATTGAATTGAAACTCGATAGTTAGATGCAAAAGACCAACGTAAACAAATATGCATAATTTCTTGATGATCGTATGACTACAAAAAAAAATTAAAATTTTTCATCTATTTTGCGGAATATTTTGATTGAAATTCTGAAACCAAATATCGGACTGAGTCTAATTTTGGCATTTCGGAGCGTGCAAAAATTCATTGAAAACAGACCACTAGGGGCCTCAAGAAAAAATTAACAATTTAGAACTTCTAAAATTGGGCAAATTATTTCAGTTCTTTTCCACTGGAATCATGTCTATTTACTTTCAAATTCGGTTCCTACACGTGTTTTATCTGAATATTGTGATCACTAGCATATGTAAAAGGGCAACTAATTCAAATATTGACGTTAGTTATTAGGGTGGCAATTGAATAAGCGGGTGAGCGATGTGTGGAAATTCAAATTGTTTCTCGAAATTTATCTGAAAGTTGAGCGACCGGGGAGGAAATGGAAGGCCATACTACAACCTTATGTCAATTATGTGAGTGTACAAGCCAGTTTCGAGGAAATTGCGTAGTGTCCGAGGTGGAGTGTCCATAACGTGGTCCTCGGGGCAATTTTGAAATTCAAGCTGCGTATATCGGGCCTTTTTCGTTATGCGCATGAGCAGACGAGAAGCGATTCAACTGCTGGAGTTTTCGCCTGAGAGGATTTGGGTTTTGAAGTGGAGGATGCTATTCCTCCATATAATGCCCATACGATATCTCCTGAACCACTGGTGTTGGAGAATCGGAGTTTTGTGTGAGGTGTGTGATGTTGAGAGGACTTTCACCCACTAATGGATTGTGCATGCGCCGAGGAGAAGTTACTTTTTGGGTTGTATGGGTTATGCTGGGAGTGGTTTACGTCTAGCGGTCATGGGTCTGGTTCTGAGCCGATATTGTGAGGTTTTCAAAGATAATTCATGGCAATTCTGTGCACGGACAAGTCAGTTTCGGGGAAATGGCGTCCCTTAACCGCAATTTTTGTTTTATTTCGACCTAAGGTAACACTAATAGACCAGACTGTAGTAATGGATATAATAGTCAAAGATACTCGAAACAATATCAAAAAGCACTGACCACTGACGTGAAGTCAGTACTCTATGGCGCACTTGATCGCGTTGACAAACTGGAATTTAATAATGAGTGCTTCAAGCTTAGTGGATAGAGCGAGTGGGAGATTTAATTAGACGTTAGTGGACACCATTATCTGCCTGGTCAAAAATTAACAGTGCTGTGCCTAAGTTGGCGTAAGGATAAAGTTACAGAGTCTACAGAGAACACAACTTACTCTCCTTGCTCAAGCTCCTCTCAGGGATCTCTTCGGGGTTGGGGAAGACCTAGGAGTGTCAGTATAATCATAATCATGTAATTAATAAGTGTGCCAATGAAGATGAGCTTCATTATGAAAGAAGTAAAAACCATAAAAAAGCATTGACGTGGGGTCAATCTGCTTTGGCACGCTTGCTATAGACATTATTATTATACTGACCTTCCTAGGTCTTCCCCAAGGAGATCCTAAGAAGTTAATAGGCCTTGTGCGACTAAGGAGAGACAGTTGTGTTCTGTGTAGACTTTGTTACTGTATCCTTACGCCAGCTGAGGCACAGCACTGGTAATTTTTGACCCGGCAGTGAATGGTGTCCTCTGACTAGATCTTAGGCTCGCTCTATCGACTAAGCTTGAAGCACTTGCAGTATCTGACTCTCTTAAGGTGCATATTCACTTGCAACAGAACATTTCGAACTAACCAAACACACCGCGCGCGCTGCAAAAAATATTGTGCGGGCTGTTTGGAGAGTTTGCGGTATTCGCTGCGTTCCCAGTGGAAATCGCATTCACCGACAAACCTTGGAAAATGTTTGGCGCGTTCGGTTCTGTTCTGCGTGACGTATTGACAAGACAAATTTGTTCGTTCGGAGCATTCTGTTGCAAGTGAATACGCAGCATTACGGCAAAATAATGAACGTCGCTGAACATCTCGCTCGGTCTTCATCGCATGGGATCGTAGTTCGTAAGGATTTCCATGGGTACCGCTGGTGGGATTCTCTCCCTACCAGTTCGCAACGGATGGAATTAAGTTTCGTGGAACTCCTTCGGTTGTTGATCGTTAAAATCAATGGATATTTCACCGTGTGTCTTCTTTAGTTATTGGCAACTAGGCCCAGTTCGCCTTTGTATGTTTACTGACTTCACGTTAGTGCTTTTTTATATTTTTCATCGTGTGCTTGCCAGTTTCGTTTTTGTTTTCATTATATACAGTAATTGTCTCTTGAAGATAATAATTATACTAGTTTGATGAAGGTTTGGATTTCCCAATTATATACATAAAGTATTTTTTCAGGTTGTTCGTCGATGGAAATAGCGAATTCACAAAATAATATCCAAGAAATCAATTTTGTTGCACCGATTATTGAGGAAAAGGAAGGATCTGACGAAAAGTGAGTTTAAAAGTTATTTAGAATTGGAACTACTTTGTGGTGATTTTGTTTCCCTTGTGCTTTCAAGAAAGAAACAAAGTAAAGTGAATATACAGTGCTTACGCATGCAGTGGTGGACCCAGGGGAGTGATAAAATGAATAATTATCCCTCCCCCTCAAGTTCTCGTAGTTTTAGAGCCAGTTAACTTCCAGCTGAGGGACATGCTGTACTGTTTTCATGATTCAATACATTGTCCATTAGGTTGTCCCTTATTTTTCAGAGTTATAATTTCACAACGCATGGGCTCTTGTTTTGTTCATTTGGACCCAAAACACTCAAAAACCATTTTTTACCTTATTTGGAAGAGAATAAACTGTGCCGACTTGCGCGTAAAGAAGTTCATACATGCATGCCTTCTGTTATTGTCAGTTTATTTCGGCTTTTCTAGTAATAAGCCTGCATTATTTTGAATTTTGATAAAGTCAGTTGAATTAAGAAGCTTTAAAAAGTATTTTTTTGATTGGTGAAGTAAATTTTTATTTCTTAACATAGGCGAAGTTAAGTTAAGACATTTGGTGGATGAAGACTGGCGTGAGCTTCAAAAGAATAGTAAAAATATTCAGAATGTTTATAGGCACCACTGGGAAAATTTTCAATTTGAATTGGATGATTTATTCGATATTGCACATGCTTATGCTCTAGAAAGAATAAAAATTGCAGAAGATATTCTTGCAAAAACAAATAGGACCAGGTCGTTCGGGATGCTTAGCGGGTGTTGACAAAATGTTGGCTGAAATTGAACAAAGGGCAGGGCTGAGGAAACTAGCCTAATAGAAAAAGAAATTGAGGCGAATGACTTTCGAGAGATTATCGATACTTGCCACAGCTTTGAAACACTTGGAGAAATAGAGGAAAAATCTACAGGCTCTGAAGAAAGTTTGAAAGAACCTCAGGCTACCACATCGCAATTTGTAAGTCCGCCAAAAAGGAAAAGAACAGATTTTGGGACCTCAAAATTAGCTGCAACTTTGGACAGATGCCAAGTAAGCATCAGAGATTCAGTCTGTAATAGAAGCACTTGGTCTTAGTTGAAACGATTACCCAATCAGCAAATCTTCTATTCAATGTTTTCGAATACAAAGGATGAAAGATAGGGCAGAGTCCATTAAATGTGATTTTCAGAATAACGTGCCTGAAGTAGTAGCTATTCATTGGGATGGAATTTTGATACCTGGTCTGAATGTAAGATGTTCACGCCTGCCAATTATCATTTCATATGACGACAAAAAGCAACTACTTGCATTGCCAAAGTTAGACAGTTCTTCCGGCAAAGATCAAGCAAATGCAGTAATAAATGCACTTAATGATTGGAACCTGAATGATAAGGAGCAACTAATGTGCTGTGATATCACAGCATCTAACACAGGACGCTTGAATGGAGCCTATGTGCTGTTAGAGCAAATACTAGACAGAGAATTGATACTGTTTGCTGTGGTGCTACTTACTCTTCAAAAATATGTTTGTGCAATATTAGTTTAAGATGTGTGCCAAGGAGGATCAAGGTTTGCGAGGAGTTTGTTTATTTATTGTGACAGTTTATGTGAAATCCTGGCTGGGATGCAGTTTGGCGGAAACAGCACTTTACAAAACTTTTGTTTTTTAAAATCCTTCAAAGATTATGAAAGGGTTGATAAATAAATTTCTAAAGCGACTCAAAACAAGTTCTGTCAACACTTGTGGTACTTATCAGAGGAACTAGTCGTCATTTCAATTTTTGATGATGAAGTTGATGAGCAGGCCAAAACGAACATTGTAGAAATATTCAACAGTTCTATCCATGGAAAAAATATCTGGCTCCCTTGTTTGGTAACAAGTAGCGTTCATCAGTTCTTTGAAACTCACTTTTTTATTCATTCTACTCCTACTAGTTTTTTTTTAACTTTTTTAGGGAAATCTTTGATTGATTTGATTTCAGTGAGGAGCAAAAATTTATTCCTGTGACTGCAACTTAACAGTAGTTTTCTGCAAGAGGTTGTATCATTGTGGACTGAAAATGCGGCGTATATTAAAGCACAGCTGAACGAGCTGTTAAATTAATGCAGGAATTTCGATGTTAGATTACCGCAGATGAATATCAGAAGCAATTCATAACGAATTAAATCCGAATTAATAATTAGATATATTGTATTATTTTTAATAGTTGCAGAAAGTTTATCATACAAATTTGTGTTTTCGTCATTATCATTTCATTTTCGCCATTCAGTGGAAATTATTCAATGGTAACAACGCCCCAAATTTCACACAAAAGTTTATTATTCATTATACATGTCCATTTGTACTATTTTTATTTATCGAATTTTCGCCATAATTTTTCTAAAAAAATCGTAAACCATCTCTAATAAAACCATAGGGGCTTTGATGTATTAACACTATAGCACTTCTCAGTATTTCCAAGGCATTTCCGAAAGACCTTTGAGTCCGTGCCCTCTGCACGAAGAGGAAGTCTTATGTTGAAATTTTGTGGTCGGGAACGGAGAGCAAAACCCAAGATTATAGAGAAACTTATAAACAATATTTAAGCAACTTCGATATACCGCTGTCACGCATTGAACCTTTAACAATACAAGTCGATAATTTCTCGGAGGGACCGAAACAATCTACCCAAATCCAACAATATTCCATCTAATCAAAAGCAAACTCTTCAATTATAAATGACTCCAATTATGTTGACAGAAAACATATCAAATATGACCATTGACCATATTTATATACATTTACATAGTGCGGTTGGCTCAGTGGGAGAGCATTTGACTTGAGAGTCAAGTTCAATTCCGAGGCTAGGAAGAAATTTTCTAGTCACGGTAATCGCCACCATTCACTGTTGGGTGAAAAATTAAGAGTGCTGTGCCACTGTAACAAAGCCTACACAAAACACAACTGATTCTCCTTACTCGCTCAAGCTATTCGAGAGCTTATGGGGGGTCTCCTTGGGGAAGACCTAGGAGGATCAGTATAAGAATATACCCATTATTCTGAATACACTCCCGAAATAGAACAATATTTTAATTACTCAAAATAAAATCCCGAAATATAAAAATATTTCAATTATTCAAGATAAACTCCCGAAATATAATAATATTTCAATTACTCAGAATAAAACCAACTCATCAATACAGTTCTCCGTTCAAGATATATCAGTAATTTTCTGTGAATACAATGCAACACATCAAACTCTTCAAAAAGGGTTAATCTCTTTATAAGGCTGGTTTTCCTGTCACGCTGACAGTCGGCGCTGACGGTCAGCGCTGATCGGTCAGCTCGGATCCTTTTAGTATCGCGCTGATCACATAGAAAAATAGAAGGATGCTATTGTCTCTGGCTCACTGAATGTGGAGGCTTGTCGGTGCCAGCTAGTCAGCGGGGCCGACGCGCCGGCGCGTACGTGCGCGTATATAGCTCAGCGCTGACGGCCGTCAGCGCTGCGTGACTCGAAAACGCTACCTATAGCTACATACATATTGACCCATCAGCGCCGACCGTCAGCGTGACAGGAAAACCAGCCTAAAAGCCTCTCCTACATTATGAACACCGCTTTCCACTGAATTTACTTAAGCGGTTATTATTATTATTATTATTGATAAGGGGTTACGTTGCACCGCGACCTTGAGATCTATTGTGCCCCCCATCAGAGCTGTTCTCACCATTACGCCATCTACAGCTCGCCCTCCAGTTCCAGAGTATAAATGAACCTCAATATCTGGGAAGGCTTCAAGGATATTACGTCTTCACTCCTACAAGTTTCCTGTCCAAAGCATTCCTTTCGCTGACTTGCAATGGCGAGGCATTCTGTAACAAGGTGAAGAGGAGTTTCTTCCTCCTCCCCACAGAATCTGCACTCGTCAGTATCTGATAAACCTATTCTCATCAAATGCTTCCTGAGGCGACAGTGTCCTGTGAGGAAGCCAGTGACCAGGTGTAACTTATTCTTACAGAGATCCAGATACCTTTTGGATCTCACTTCTTTAAAGTTCCTAAGGAACTTTTTGGAATGAACCAAACCTGGAAGATTCCGCCAGAGTGTCTCTCTTTTGGTTTCCTCCTTCTCCAGAAACTCTTTCTTGTAGGTGCATTTTCCTATACCGCAGAAAGGTTCTGGGCCGATAAAAGGAGTTCGTGCTGCCTTTCTGGCAAGTGTATCGGCCTCTTCGTTCCCCTTGACTCCCGAGTGACCGGGGACCCAGACTAAAAAGACCTTATTATTCTGTGCCACTGTAACAAAGCCTACACAAAACACAACTGATTCTCCTTACTCGCTCAAGCTATTCGAGAGCTTATGGGGGGTCTCCTTGGGGAAGACCTAGGAGGATCAGTATAAGAATATACCCATTATTCTGAATACACTCCCGAAATAGAACAATATTTTAATTACTCAAAATAAAATCCCGAAATATAAAAATATTTCAATTATTCAAGATAAACTCCCGAAATATAATAATATTTCAATTACTCAGAATAAAACCAACTCATCAATACAGTTCTCCGTTCAAGATATATCAGTAATTTTCTGTGAATACCATGCAACACATCAAACTCTTCAAAAAGGGTTAATCTCTTTATAAAAGCCTCTCCTACATTATGAACACCGCTTTCCACTGAATTTACTTAAGCGGTTAGGTGTAGTCAGCTTTTTCAAAAAATCTTTTTTCTTTTTTTGCATTTTCTCAAAGCATAATATCTCAGAAATATTCTCTGAAAATTTGAAGTAAATCCGACAAATACTTTTCGAGTAATTCGATAATTAGGAACAGGCTCTCGGGCGCTCTGGGCGAGAGCAGGCAGCTAACGTGCTAACGACAACACTCCAGAAGGTAGAATGATACGTAGACAACATCAAATAGATATTTTGGAGGCTGCGACAACGGCTGAAAAACTATTTTATGGCTCAGGAATAGATGACTCTGTAAGTAATGAATAATACGTAAATTGAGTGTAAAACTTCAAATGAGTTTTTCTCAAAATTACGTTCTTTGAACTGGTGACCACTGCAGCTCGAAAACCGCTTGGTAGATTCTAATGAAATTTGTACTGCTTTTTGAAAACATGAGTGACTCGTGCCTGATCGAAGGGTTTTCTTTTTTCTTTCAATTTCAAATTTTTATAGGCAATTAACTGTTGGTTTTTTCCCGAAAATATGGAAAAAAATTTCCCGAGGTTGCCATTTTAGTTAATTTAAAAGGAAACAAAAGCTTCGATCAGGCACAAGATTATCTATTAATAAAACAATTTTTGGCGCTCTAGTTCCTCGGAACTGAGTGCTTATCAATTTGCCCAAATGTCTGTAATTTTCGAATTTTTCGATGAAAATGGTCTTAAACGATTTGGCTCGACTCACTGATCAAGAATCCGTGGTCGGATTCTGTCCGGCCGTCCGGCCGTAGGCACGATAACTCTCGAACGGAATGAGCTAGACAGTTGAAATTTTCAGAGTAGTTTTGGGAGATAAATATCTCGGCTAAGTTCGTTATTGAGCCAAATCGGACAGACGGTTTCGGAGTAACAAAAAAAAATTTTCTTTTTTTACGAAATAAATTCCAAAGTAAATTTTTTTCAATAAGCAGTTTTACCATAAGAATCCAATGATATCATTTTTAACTCTAACAGGCTAATACTTTCGGAGATATTATTTTTCAAAATTTCAATAATAAATCGTATTTCACAGAATGATATAATTATTCTATGTATGAATTGTCATAATGTCAACTTATTTTCCTGAGACATGACATTATCTAATCAATCGAAGAATTATGAGAATAAAGTGTATTCCGAAATGTGAGCGAAGTGAGAAAAATCTCAGTTGTTTGCTCCGAAATTAGTTTTTCTCAGAAAAGTCTTACATTTCGGAACGGAACATAAAGTAAGAGAATGCTCAGTTCTCTCAATTTATGACGGGACTGACGTAAGGGAATATTATAACTTCAAAAATATTGGGGTTGAAATACTCGTATTTTAGCGATGCAACGGTGACCTCCCCCAAAAATGTTTGAAAATATTACGTAAATATTGAAAGCATAATTCTGTAGTTCGAAAGAGGAGAAAATTTGGTGAACGTAGATCAGGAAATTTTTGATCGATTACAAGGTAATTTTTCATTATTACTCTTCTTTCATACATGTTTTATGGAATATCTACTATTTGTAGGTACTTTAAACCTGTTTTGGGCAATTGTCATACGAAACTTGTTGGCGCTCTAGTTCCTCGGAACTGAGTGCTTATCAATTTGCCCAAATATCTGTAATTTTCGAATTTTTCGATGAAAATGGTCTTAAACGATTTGGTTCGACTCACTGATCAAGAATCCGAGGTCGAAATCAATTCTGTCCGGGCGGCCGGCCGTAGGCACGATAACTCTCGAACGAAAGGAGTTAGTGGATTGAAATTTGCAAGGTGGGTTTGGAGAGTAAATATCTCGGACGAGCTCGTTAATGGGCGAAATCCATCAAGCGGTTTCGGAGTTATGGCCGATTTTAGTAAAAATATTTTTTATGAATATTTCCGAAACCGATCACTCGACCTATCTGAAATTTAGCATCAAATTGTAGAATCATGACCTTTATACGCATGTGAAGTTTTGTATTGACCAGATTACCGCAAAGTGTCAAAAAAAAATTTTGAAAATTTAAAAAAAGTTTTTCTACAATAACTCTCGAACGGAATGAGCTAGGTAGTTGAAATTTTCAGAGTAGGTTAGGGAGATGAATATATCGGTTAAGTTCGTTGTTGGGCAAAATTGGCCAGATTTAATTCGATTTCTTCCATGGTGCAGTTCTCATTCACAGATTGCTCATTTAATCTTGATAAAAAAAACTATTATTTGAATTTAATTTCCTTTATGATGCAGTTCTATCATAAGAATACATTGATATAATTCCCAACTCTGAGAAACCAATACTTTCGGAGATATAATTTGTCGGTTTGAACTAGAGCGCCAGAAAGCTCCTGTCCACAGGGCTTGAACCCATTTTTTTTGTCCAATTGATGTTTGATGAATCTCCAAGGATAAGTGATGGTCACCGCAAAGAGCTTCGGCCGGAACTGGATCAACACAAACAGCCATTACTTTCAAAATTATTAATATTTTTGGCGCTCTAGTTCCTCGGAACTGAGTGCCTATCAATTTGCCCAAATGTCTGTAATTTTCGTATTTTTGGCTGAAAATGGTCTCAAACGATTTGGTTCGACTCACTGATCAAGAATCCGAGGTCGAAATCGATTCTGTCCGGCCGGCCGGCCGTAGATACGATAACTCTCGAACGAAAGGAGTTAGAGGATTGAAATTTGCAAGGTGGGTTTGGTGTGTAAATATCTCGGACAAGTTCGTTAATGGGCGAAATCCATAAAGCGGTTTCGGACTTATGGCTAATTTTAGTAAAAACATTTTTTATGAATATTTCCGAAACCGATCACTCGATCTATCTGAAATTTAGCATTAAATTGTAGAATCTTGACCTTTATACGCATGTTCTGTATTGACCAGGTTACCGCAAAGTGTAAAAAAAAAATTTGAAGATTTTAAAATTTTTTTCTACAATAACTCTAAAACGGAATGAGCTAGGCAGTTGAAGAGTAGGTTAGGGAGATGAATATCTCGGTTAAGTTAGTTATTCGGAGTAACGAAAAAAATATTTTTTTTTAAGTAACAAATTTCAAATCCAATTTTTATTTAAGATGCAGTTTCACCATAAAAATCCATTGATATAATTTTCAACTCCAACAAGCTAATACTTTCGGAGACATTATTTTTCGAAATTTCAATAATGAATCGTACTTCTATGTTTTCACAGAATGTTATAATTATTCTATCTAAGCTTTATTATATGATCTGTGTTCATACTCGTACATGTCATCCTGTTCTATAAGAGAGAGTCGAATTCATTTCAGCTATTTTAATTTGATTTCTTCCATGGTGCAGTTCTCATTCTCAGATTGCTCATTTAATCTTGATAAATAATCTATTATTTGAATTGAATTTCCTTTATTATGCAGTTCTATCATAAGAATTCATTGATATAATTCACAACTCTGAGAAACCAATACTTTCGGAGATATAATTTGTCTGTTTGAACTAGAGCGCCAGAAAGCTCCTGTCCACAGGGCTTGAACCCATTTTTTTCTGAAATTTCTGTCAAATCAAATCGAAACCTTATTTGATGATGCCATATATTTACTTTTAAAAAATAAAATAATTTACTGGCAAAAAAAAATATTTAAAATTGTCATGTTTCTACACCTCTGACTACACCTAACCCCTTAACGCTCTCCACTAATACCGGTTTTCCCAAGCCCGTCTTTCTAATCCGTACTACGGTTTTACCTAACGTTCGCTACAAGACCTCGGCGTAATCTCCCAACTAGCAATTTTATATTTTATAATAGTCGTGGAAACGTTTTCAACCAAAATCTTATAAAACATTCTTAGTCGCTGAATTGTTTTCAATACGTTTATACAACAGATATACACCCAAAATTGGCACATTTTATAAAATAATTTTGTCATTCGAAACATTTCATAAAGCTCTTCATAAACATTACAAGACTATTTCATACACATTCAGGTGCCATCCTAAAACATTGTTTTGTAATAGCTTTATAGAGTTTTTCATATAAGCGTTCTGAAATAAAGATGTTACATAGAATGATATCTATAAAATTAATTGATTTTAAGTTGGCAAATGGCAATCCTGATTTATAAAGGCCTGGTTTCGCTAGTGCGTCGGCTGCATGCAGTGACTGCAGAAAGTTGCTGCACCGTCTTTCGAATAGACTGCTACTTCGGAACTACGAAGAAGTGGTTTCGCTTCGGCGTCCGACGCAACAGCACTGCATCAGCCAAACGGCTGACTGCTTGGGGTACCAGTCTGTGCGACGTCGCTGCAGCGAAAACAAGAGAAAATAAGTGTCGATAAATTCAAAAGGGACGAAGAGATTAATCTCATTGAATTAGTTTCGCAAAATAGATGCATATATGATGCATCTCATGATAATTATGAAACTAATAATGTTAAAGATCTTCTTTTTTTAGTGCCGTGCAGATTCCTGCGTAGGCGTTCATCCTCATCTATTCCCATCATATGTTTCTATTGAATGCAGCATTCTGCAATGTTTGGAAGTCCTTTATCCCCGTGCATTGAAGGATATTTCTAAGCCATGATAACTTTCTTCTGCCCATTCCTCTTCTTCCTCCCTCAATTTTACTCTGGAGAATGAGACCTTGAAAGTGGTAGCGTTCTCCACGCAGTATGTGTCCTAGGTATGTTAAAGATAACATATGGAAAATGATCGCGACAGAAATGGAGAGAAAACAGTTGAAATGAAGTTATATTTAAAAAAAAAATATTTCCTATGCTAATATGAACAGTTTTGTACAATTTTATATTCATAATTTCGAGCTCTACGTTCTTGTTGGAATTTTTCTTAATTATCTAGAAGATGTATCGTTATGAGGTTGTTGAAGATACCTTCCTCATCCCTGTTTTTATACATTAAATGCACAGGTCACCATTTTGAATTTTTTTGCTTCAGATATTTCAAAATCAATTCATTCTCTGCTCTTCTTCCAAAATATGAAGCGCAAGTACATACTCCATTGCTAACCAATTTTCACTGTGGACTCACAGAACACAAATAATAATGCCGGCTGCAGTAGTTCCGCTGCACCTAATGAAACCACTCCGACGACGCAGCGGACGCAAGCATTCGCTGCACGCAGTCACTGCATGAATCCGACGCACTAGCGAAACCAGGCCTTAACATAGAGAAAATATAGATGTCATGTGTAATAATTATTGTTTACACGAAGCCATTTTATTTATATATTATACTTCTACACTTATATTACAGACACATGTTTGGATACACCCAACGAAATTCTCAATGCAAATGAAATTTCTTCGTGAAATGTAGCACTAAAAAGCCATATTTTAAACGCGCCCCCTTGTTTCGAATTAGCCTAAGAGCCCACGACGGCCAGACCTTCGTTATTTTATAAAAGCTGAAAGTTTGTCTGTGCATGCCTCCTATACAGGTTAGAACGGCCAGCGACTATAGAGTTTGGGTTGTGGTTACTTTGGCAGGTAACAGGTAGTAAAGGTGTAAAAAATAGTACCTTACTTTCGTTAAAGTATAAAGCTCAATTTTTTCATATTTTCTTCGGGATAACGTCAGAAATCTCATCATCCATTGCCGGACACTTGTGACGGTTGCTACCCCCTGCCAGACAACCCTAAACTTGAA
Source organism: Halyzia sedecimguttata (assembly GCA_937662695.2). Taxonomy (NCBI): domain Eukaryota; kingdom Metazoa; phylum Arthropoda; class Insecta; order Coleoptera; family Coccinellidae; genus Halyzia; species Halyzia sedecimguttata. The sequence goes on from OW569419.2 coordinate 36,683,517, forward strand.
TAAATTATAATTGTACTTTCGTCATAGTATAAAAGCTGAATTTTATATATGTTGCTTGGGGACCTATAAAAAAATGTTACCTCAATAGCCGGACAGTTTTGATGGTTTTTACATCTTGCCAGACATATTGAAACTTCAAGCGGGTGTGCATGAGATACGGCGCTTAGTCGATTGCGATCTTTTACTGCTCATCATCTTTCGGTTAGTGATGTATTAAAAACATCGCGATGTTTTCATGGCGATTTTTTTGTATACATTAGCAGTCAACGTGACGTGAAGATTATTCTTGCGAAGTGAAATGGAGGAGCAGTGGCGTTATATTACCTATATCGTTGAAAAATTATCTACTACAAGTCGTAAGATTCCTCCGAAATCAAACTTGCGCTTCTGAACTGAACTCTGAAGTCGAATATTGTATCATAAAAAACCCTTTGATGCGTGCCAGTTTACCGACAGCCCCGCGAAGTATATTCGTCTTCACCAGAATACATCGCAATTCGACCAAGTACAGACGAATATTCGCGGAATCGCGCAAGTGGGGTCGCAACATAATTGACATTTGTGCAGTTTTTTTTTGAATGTGTGAGTTTAGTAAAAATTGTTATCATGGCAGATGGAAAGCACTTCAACCGCTGCAAAAGATTGCATCCTTTAGTAGCATTGGGATTGGAGGTTCTAAATTTTGAATCATTTTTACATCATGACAATACATCATTAACAGATGATATGATAGAGGAAGTGGAAAGACTACAAAACTGTGAAATATCGTCATTTAACATTGAAAATAATGAACTGAAAGAATTGATGAATAATTACAATATTTTCAAGCAAAAATGTCTCAATGGTGAGCATGGTAAAACTTCACAATTTTACGTAATTTACATTAATCTCATACATCATTACTTGAACTTGTCACGGAGCATTCGTATGGGGGATTTTGAGCTTTTTATGTCAACATTGCCTAAAATTACAAATACATTTTTTATATGCAACCAACAAAATTATGCACGATGGACGGTAAAATATTATGATAATTTGCTGAAAGTTGCAGAAACTCATCCTGACTTATACGAAGGATTTAAACAAGGTTGCTTTGGTATCAAAAGGACCACCAAACCATTTTCTAGGCAACCAATTGACCTGGTATTAGAGCAAACTATAAATGCAGACGCTGCTAGAAGGCTCACAGGTGTTATACACTTTACCAATTCAATTTCGGCACGTCAACGGTGGGCTCGTAATCATGATGTTCGGTCTACAATAATAAGTCAAGTTTATCTAGAACTAGGACTGCAAACTCATCAAGATGTTTCAACAGACTTAAATCTTCATAATATCCGGAAAAATACTAAACAATTGAGACAATTTATCGCTACCTTTACTCGATTCATTAATCCCTTCAGTTCAGAAGTGCCGAAAGACCAACTAATGAATATTGCATCTGGAAAATCCGCATCGCCATCGGTAGAGAAATTCCTTCTAAGTATTGAAAAAAATGGAGATTATCTTCGTAAAACATTTGTTTCCGAATGTTTATCAGATATTACAAGATTTGAAAAAGCTATAAGGAAAACCTCAATTGACAATTTTTCTATAGATTATAAGAAGCAGAGGAAAGTTCAAGTAGGTGGTAAAATTCAGGAAATTAAAATCCAAAGTGATTTATTTGGACGCATGCTGGGTATCTCAATGGATTTCAATGTAGACGTTTCAAAGATTTTGTCTTACCCAATTACCTCAGTACCATTGTCCATGTGCCATTTGGATGGCACTATTTGTAAGACAGATAAATCTGCTCTGATGAAATGTCTAGAGAAAGAGGTCCATCAGAATGTGCAACCACATCATATAGATGTTATAATAATCGACGGTTTCTTCCTATTGCATACAATGAAAAATGTTCCAAAAACATTTGGAAATATTTCAAAAAAATTTTTGCAAATGGTTACTCAATTTCAAGCTTCAAGAATTGATGTGATCTTTGATCAATACTTTACTCCATCGATCAAAGATTACGAGCATTCCCAACGGTTAGAATCCGCACAATTGGAGTACTCTATAACTGGGCCTGAACAAATTCGATCTAGTGATTTCGCGAAAGAGTTGAAAAATTTGAATTTTAAAGAAGCTCTGGTTGATTTTTTTATTTCACATTGGGCTACTGATGAAGTGGTGCAATTTATTGTCAACAAAACGATATACATCAATTTCAGAAAATGTCATTCTTTCACTGTTGATAATTCAAACAAGGTTGTCTCGAGGATTGATGAAGAGTTGTCATGCCCAGCACACGAAGAAGCAGATACGAAGATAGTATACCATGCATGCAACATCAACTATTCAGCAGAAATAGTAATAAGAAGTGCTGATACCGATATTGCGGCTATAATGCTTGGTAACATGCATCACCTTAAAAGTGATTCGGTTGTTCGGATGCTTACGGGTACCGGCAATAATTTAAGATATGTGGATCTAACCAAAATACATGCAGACCTGGGACAGTTAATTTGTCAGAGCTTAACTGGATTTCACGCCATCACAGGTTGTGATTTTAGTCCTGCGTTCTTCAGAAAAGGAAAATTAAAACCATACAGGACATTAAAAAAATATCCAGAGTATCAGGAAGCTTTCAAGAACTTCGGCAACAGAGAATTAATAGAAAATTTAGATCATCAACAAAACATCTTTAATATTATTCAGAGATTTATATGCAATGTTTACAATGTCCCTAATGTAATTGATGTTGATGCCGCTAGACTTCAAATATTCATCGACTCGTATACAGTCTCCGATGTAAACGAAGCTTTTGACCGAAAGAAGTTGCGAAATTTTGACGCTAGCAACCTACAACCTTGTAAAAGCGAACTTTTGCAGCAATTTTTGCGAGCAAATTACATATGTACCATTTGGAATAATGCCCATCTGAAAAATCCTCCGGCATATGAACCAAAAAATAACGGCTGGGTATTGAAAGGTGACAAATACCAGTTCAAATGGTTTGAAGGGGATCAACTACCAAGTTATGTTAGCGATTCACTCAAAACTCAATCAGGTATGGAACTATTATGACAAATTATTGTACATAAATTTATTTATTATTCATAATTGCATAAACATGCTTTTTTTCAGAAACTGACGAAGAAGGCGATATTGATGACGACCATGCCATCGACTGTGGCAGTAGTGACGAAGAAAATGAACATATCGACGACGATGAAATCTATAGGAACTATTAATTATTTTTTTTATGTAATAATTTTTTTTTGTACTTTATAATATTAAAATAACATTTTTTTTCTTTATATAACATTTTCTGAACGTAATGGAATTATTTTTTTATTGGATATTTCAAACGAACGCAATCGACTAAGCACTCCCTCTCGCACCTACAGTGGACTTTCAATATGTCTGGCAAGATGTAAAAACCATTAAAACTGTCCGGCTATTGAGGTATCATTTTCTAATAGGTCCCCAAGTAACATACATAAAATTCAGCTTTTATACTATGACGAAAGTAACATTATAATTTATTATAATGTTAAGGGTTGTCTGGCAGGGGGTAGCAACCGTCACAAGTGTCCGGCAATGGATGATGAGTTTTCTGACGTTAACCCGAAGAATATATGAAAAAATTGAGCTTTATACTTTAACGAAAGTAAGGTACTATTTTTTACACCTTTACTACCTGCTACCTGCCAAAGTAACCACAACCCAAACTCTATAGTCGCTGGCCGTTCTTACCTGTATAGGAGGCATGCACAGACAAACTTTCAGCTTTTATAAAATAACGAAGGTCTGGCCGTCGTGGGCTCTTGCTCTAAATGTTTTACATAAAAAAATTGAACAAAACAAAAATGTGGCTTGTCAGTCTAATGATCCTTTGTATGAAAATGTATTCCAATTTGTTCTACAGATTATTTTTGAGTAAGATCATGCTCTGGATGGTTGAAATATCTACACATTGGCGATTTTTAGTATGTTCAAAACACTCCCCACTCTGAGTCATCACAAATGCCGCCATGTTTAATGGCGTTCTCTTATAAAATGATTTTGCATCAGTTTCAAGCATTTCGTTGTAATCTAGCTACTTTACAACTACTATAAAACATATTATTAAGTTCTACCGCGTGAAAGTCAACATAACCTGCAAAATCAGTGAAACAGTTAACGTTTTCCTGTGGAATATCTGATAAATACGTATTTTTGCAAGGAAATTCTAAAGAAGAAATAACAGGTAATCTGATGAAGGTATCTCATTAATAAGTCGATATCTCAAACACAAACATGATTATGGTGATAATTTTGCACCTACAGAACATTGTCTTCAGCAGTAGCATAATGCTTCCTGAACCTGTATAGGTATATGATTCCAAATTTAAAATCAACGATATGTTATTATTGTACCTTCAAATCTCGATTAACTGCGAAGTAATAAAGGTATGCATAGGTTAGACATGTGTGCTTTTAGCTAGACAACTAAAATGCATTTGATTCATGGTAATGATAACTTTTTTAGAAACGTTCAAGATCGTGCAGACTGTTGAGAAAGGAATTAAACACTTTCAGTGTGGAAACAGAATGATCAGCTTGTTTTGGATAATATTGTCATGGAAATTGAATACTACAAAATAGTTATGAAGTGGTTACCGAAACGACAATTTACTTCTGGAAGCAAAATTGTAACTAGAAGCACTTCTATACTTCTATATTCTCGTCCGCCAACAATGTCGTAGATAATTTATATGCGGGAGTGTATTAGCACATTGTGAAATCTTTAAACGCTTGTAACTTTTTACCTGAGCCGAATCTGGAAAAATGGTAAATGAAAAAAGTGTTTCGTTTGATGAGAGGAATCTTTGGGTAAAATTAATGCAGTGGTCAAAGACTCACCCTGTATAACTGTTTCATGAGGTTATACAGAACATCTTTGAAATAGTTTTGTTATATATTTAAAATAAAAATAAAATCATTGGAGTTATAAGACAACTTTGCTGGTTGGGCTACTACCAAAAGGTTCGAACGAATTAAACGAGATTCTAATAAAACTCTAGTATCGACAATTATCTTAACTTTACCTCGAACTCTACCACGAGCTTTTCTAACTTGTCTCTGACTCTGGACTTCAACAAAAATTGAACTGAGTCCCATACCATTACTCGGTACCACGAGTTACCTCCAAAGTAACTTCCACGAGTTCTCGACTGTAACTCCCTCGGATTCCAGACCGTAACTCCCTCGAGTTCCCGACTGTAAATCCTTCGAGTTCCCGGCTGTAACTGATGATTTATTCGCTACCAACAACGAATGTGAAGCCTTACCCATTTCCTTATTTTCCTAAGTTGACATTTTTCTGAGCCCTTCTACTTCCACCCGGATTGGCGGTCACCCACGCAAATTTGCTTACTTTAGCAAGTCAAAATAATTTCACAGGCCAAAATAATTCCCCGACTCTACTTACGTCGATTTTTTGAAGGCTCTGATCTGCACTTTTCGATTCTTATCGCCGCCGGAATAGGCTGTCTTAGAGTCCCGCAGGAATTCCAAACCTATCAATTTTCTGTTATCGCGCGGCTTCCTAATTTACACACCCTGAACCACATAGGATTTTTTTCTTATCGGTATTTAAATTGAACAAATATCCAGCGGTGGCTCATTCAATGTATACTCCCAGGTTGGATTTTATATGTGGCCTTCTAAATTATCCGAATACAAAGTAATTTCTCATTTGAAAATTAAGCGTTCTTATTTCAATTATTTCAATACAAGGTATGTTCTCACTAAAAAGTTAAGTTTTAGTAATCCCAACACCAACTATTACACATCATTCATCATCGGAGTTTGCTGTAAATATTGTTAGATCGACCGTCAAAACAGTAATATACATTCTGAATTCAATATAAATCTATTGATAACTTTTTGGACTTTTCCTTTTAAATTTTAAACCTTATTAAGGGTGTTAAAATAGTTTGGATATACGCTAAATTAGAGCGGAGATAATTACCATGAATTTTTTTTAATCCTCACAATATCGGCTCAGCGCCAGACCTCTGACCGCTAGACGTACACCGTACACCATTCCCAGCAATAACCCATAGAACCTAAAAACAGACCATTGTCCTCTGCGCATGCGCAACTGAAATAAAACATTTATGGATTATTTGCATCGAATAGTGACGTTCTTTGAATGTTATTGAATCTCAATGCATATCAAAAACAATTTTCACTAAAAGTGTTTCATTACTTTTCTTGATACATCAGATTTCTAATAGCCCCAAATTTTAATAGTGTACTTTGTATCAAATCTATGGTATGAGTGCTGAGTGCGAACATATGGTGTAGAACATCCAAAGGAATTTTGTCAGAGCATAAACTCTTACCTTGCTTCTGTTGTCTCGACTTATATTATTGTTCTTTTTGCGCGCGTGTTCCGCAAGGAACAGCGTGCTATCATTTCGTCACAATGTCTGTATTTTTCGAATTTTTTTTCGAAAATGGTCTCAAACGATTGGGTTCGACTCCCTGATGAAGAATTCGAGGTCAAATTCAATTCTGTCCGTCCGGTCCGGCCGGCCGGCCGGTCCGGCCGTTAGCACGATAACTCTCGAACGGAACGACTTAGAGCGTTGAAATTTGCAGGGTAGTTTCGTAGCGTAAATATCTCGGACAAGTTCGTTAACGGGCGAAATCGACCGAGTGGTTTCGGAGTTGAGGCCGTTTTTAATAAAAACGTTTTTTATGAATATTTCCGGAACCGATCACTCGATCTTTTTGAAATTTGGCATCAGATGGTAGAATCATGACCTTTATATGCCTGCGAACGTTTTGTGTTGAACGGACGGCCCTAATGTGGCAAAAAAAAATTTTGAAAATTTGAAAATTTTGTTTTCACGATAACTCGAAAAATACTGATCTGATTAAATTGAAACTCAGTAGTTAGATGCAAAAGACCAAAGCAAACACTTTTGCAAAATTTCGTGAAGATCACGTGACATGAAAAAAATAAAAAAATTACTACAATTTTGCGGAATACTTTGCTTTTAATGCCGAAACATATGTTTTTGAGGTTCATGCTGCCCTTTCCGGGCATTTTCCGTATTGCGCATGCGCAGATGAGAAGTCCTTTAACTGCTGTAGTTTTCGTCAGAGAGGATTGGGGTTTTGGGGTGGCGGATGCTATTCCTCCATAGAATTCAGATCCCTGATGAGGGTCTGCGCATGCGTAGATTAAAGATGCGATATCTTCCGAACCACTAGTGTTGGAGAATCGGAGTTTTTTGTAAGGTGTGTTATTTTGAGAGGACTTTTAGCCGCCAGTAGATTGCGCATGCGCAGAAGAGAAGTGACTATTTTTGGGTTGGATGGGTTATGTTGGGAGTGCTGAGTCGATATTATGAGGTTTTGAAAGAATATTCATAGCAATTCAGTGCAAGTACAAGTCAGTTTGGGGGATGTAGCGTTGTTTCCGAGTTAAAGTGTCCGTACCGTGGCCCTGGGGCTAATTTTGAAATTGATGTTACCCCTTACAGGCATTTTTCGTTATGCGCATGAGCAGACCATCAGTGATTTAACTGGTGGTGTTTTCATCAGAGAGGATTAGGGTTTTGGGGTGGCGGATGCTATTCCTCTATAGAATCCCTCGTTGAGGGTCTGAGCATGCGTGGATTAAAGATGTGATATCTCCTGAACCACTAGTGTTGGAGAATCGGAGTTTTTTGTAAGGTGTGTTATTTTGAGAGGACTTTTAGCCGCGAGTAGATTGCGCATGCGCAGAAGAGAAGTGACTGTTTTTGGGTTGGATGGGTTATGTTGGGAGGGCTGAGTCGATATTATGAGGTTTTAAAAGAATATTCATAGCAATTCAGTGCAAGGACAAGTCAGTTTGGGGGATGTAGCGTTGTTTCCGAGTTAAAGTGTCCGTACCGTGGCCCTGGGGCTAATTTTGAAATTGATGTTACCCCTTACAGGCATTTTTCGTTATGCGCATGAGCAGACCATCAGTGATTTAACTGGTGGTGTTTTCATCAGAGAGGATTAGGGTTTTGGGGTGGCGGATGCTATTCCTCTATAGAATCCCTCGTTGAGGGTCTGCGCATGCGTGGATTAAAGATGTGATATCTCCTGAACCACTAGTGTTGGAGAATCGGAGTTTTTTGTAAGGTGTGTTATTTTGAGAGGACTTTTAGCCGCGAGTAGATTGCGCATGCGCAGAAGAGAAGTGACTGTTTTTGGGTTGGATGGGTTATGTTGGGAGGGCTGAGTCGATATTATGAGGTTTTAAAAGAATATTCATAGCAATTCAGTGCAAGGACAAGTCAGTTTGGGGGATGTAGCGTTGTTTCCGAGTTAAAGTGTCCGTACCGTGGCCCTGGGGCTAATTTTGAAATCGATGTTACCCCTTACAGGCATTTTTCGTTATGCGCATGAGCAGACCATCAGTAATTTAACTGGTGGTGTTTTCGTCTGAGAGGATTAGGGTTTTGGGGTGGCGGATGCTATTCCTCTATAGAATCCCCTGTTGAGGGTCTGCGCATGCGTGGATTAAAGATGTGATATCTCCTGAACCACTAGTGTTGGAGAATCGGAGTTTTTTGTAAGGTGTGTTATTTTGAGAGGACTTTTAGCCGCGAGTAGATTGCTCATGCGCAGAAGAGGAGTGACTGTTTTTGGGTTGGATGGGTTATGTTGGGAGTGCTGAGACGATATTATGAGGTTTTAAAAGAATATTCATAGCAATTCAGTGCAAGGACAAGTCAGTTTGGGGGCTGTAGCGTTGTTTCAGAGTTAAAGTGTCCGTACCGTGGCCCTGGGGCTAATTTCGAAATGGATGTAACCCCTTACGGGCATTTTTCGTTATGCGCATGAGCAGACCATCAGTGATTTAACTGGTGGTGCTTTCGTCAGAGAGGATTGGGGTTTTGGGGTGGCGGGTGCTTTTCCGCTATAGAATCCCCTGGTGAGGGTCTGCGCGTGGATTCAAGAAGCGATATCTCCTGAACCACTAGTGTTGGAGAATCGGAGTTTTTTGTGAGGTGTGTAATTTTGGGAGGACTTGCAGCCACGAGTATACTGCGCTTGCGCAGACGAGAAGTGAATGGTTTTGGGTTGTGTGGGTTATGTTGGGAGTAATGAGCCGATATTGTGAGGTTTTAAAAGAATATTCATGTCAATTCAGTGCACGGACACAAGTCAGTTTGGGGGAAATAGCGTTGTTTCCGATTTGAATGGTCTTTATGGTGGCCCTGAGGCGAATTTATAAATACCTATATTCGGTAGATCTATATTAAAATGCGTTCGGATTTGGAGAAGATGCAATTTCGTCCCTAACGGAGGACCCACAACCGAATTTTTTCTGATCTACGGTAAAACTAACAGCCAAACTGTATTGATAGCTATATTTGTTAAAGGAACTTGAAAAAAAAAAAAAAAAAGCACTGACGTGAAGTCAGTACTCTTTGGCGCGCGTGTTCACGGTGGCTAATTTGAATTGAATGATTCAAAAATTAACAGTGCTGTATCTAAGCTGCCATCAGGATAGAGTAACAAAGTTGGAAAAGAACACAAGTGACTCTCCTTAGTCGCACAAGCTCCTAGAAGATTTGGGAGGGTCAGTATAATCCTAATCATGTTTATAGCACGCGCGCAAAAGCAGATTGACTTAACAATGAAAGAAAAAGTGTAAAAAGTCAATCTGCTTTGGCGCGCGTGCTATAAACATGATTAGGATTATACTGACCCTCCCAAATCTTCTAGGAGCTTGTGCGACTAAGGAGAGTCACTTGTGTTCTTTTCCAACTTTGTTACTCTATCCTGATGGCAGCTTAGATACAGCACTGTTAATTTTTGAATCATTCAATTCAAATTAGCCACCGTGAACACGCGCGCCAAAGAGTACTGACTTCACGTCAGTGCTTTTTTTTTTTTTTCAAAATTTGTCCTCGTGGAATAATTTTTATGAATTATTATTACTTAAATATTACGTACAGGTCATAATAATATTGTACCTCATTGATGTAATCCGTTTATTCACCGAAATAAACTTTTTATTCCGCTCTAGAGGAAAAATCTTTTATAGGCTTATCCTGAGAGGGTTCTGAGAGGCTCCTGTCAGGAGTGTGAGACTCCAGTTGTTGATTAGTTACTCACTACAAAAACCTTTCGCGCGTTGTTTGGAGTAGTTCTTCTTCCTGCCCTTACAGCGTTCCTTAACAAAAGAGATGAGCTGCAAGTGGCCTTCACAGTTGATGATACCTGTTGACTAGAAGTAATTCGAGCAACACAGCCTTCTTCATTATGTGCGCCATATCCTCGACCAGGGATTTACAGGTCGGAATAATCTTCATTTCGGTCACGTAGTTCGCTCTCTTTCCGCCTAGACATCCTATGATTAGTACAACCATCATATTTTTATGCCTTTAGTACAGGATCCCCAGTTCGAACATTAAATCCTTGTATTTTTTCCTCTTCTGTTCTTTTTGGCGCTCTAGTTTCTCGGAACTGAGTGCTTATCAATTTGCCCAAATGTCTGTAATTTTCGAATTTTTCGATGAAAATGGTCTTAAACGATTTGGTTCGACTCACTGATCAAGAACCCGTGGTCGAAATTCATTCTGTCTGGCCGGTCTTCAGTAAAACAAAACTCAAATATTGGTTAAGTTTCAATTGATATAATATAATTTTCTGAGTGGATTTGAGCAATGAATATCTCGGGTAAGTTCGTGGTTTATGGCGCTCTTGTTTGAATTCAATTTCTTTCGTTGTATCATATTTGAATTTAATTTCATTCATGATGCAATTCTATCATAAGAATCCATTGATATTATTGGGTAGAATTAGGTCTGGCGGTTTCGAATTAATAATTTTTGGCACTCTTGTTGAATTTAATTCCTCTTATGATCTTTGAATGATGAAGTATTTCTATGTTTTCACAGAATGATATAATTATTCTGTGGGTATTCTATGAATTGTTATAATGGCAACTTATTTTCCTGAGACATGACGTTGTTTAATTCATTCATTCCAGCAACCGTAGAAATATGAGAATTATAATATAATATCATACTTTTTGTTGGTTGATATTTTCATGCCGATGGTCAATCCATATGATGATGGGAATGGTAATGGTAAGTTATAATATTGAGTTCAGAATTTCTCCCCTAAAAACAAAACTGGAATATTGGAGTGGATTTGAGGAAAGATATATATTATCGTTCATCATAGAATTGAGGAATGAATATCTCGGATGAGTTCGTTGTTGGGTAGATTTCGTCTATTGGTTTTGGATTGATAATTTTTGGCACTCTTGTTGAATTTAAATTCTTCTATGATATTTGAATTCAATTTCTGCTAAGATGAAGTTCTTTCATAAGAATCCATTGATATAATTCCGAACTCTGGGAAACCAATACTGTCGGAGATATAATTTGTCTGTTTTTAACTCCAACATGCTTATACTTTCGGAGATATGATTTTTCGAAATTTCGATAATGAATCGTACTTCTATGTTTTCACAGAATGCTATAATTATTATATCTTAGCTTTATTATATGCTCTGTGTTCATACTCGTACATGTCATCCTGTTCTATAAGAGAGAGTCAGATTCATTTCAGCTATTTTAATTTGGTTTCCTCCATGGTGCAGTTCTCATTCTCAGATTGCTCATTTAATCTTGATAAATAAACTATTATTTGAATTGAATTTCCTTTACGATGCAGTTCTATCATAAGAATACATTGATATAATTCTCAACTCTGAGAAACCAATACTTTCGGAGATATAATTTGTCTGTTTGAACTAGAGCGCCAGAAAGCTCCTGTCCACAGGGCTTGAACCCATTTTTTTCATCACCACATTATTTTCGGCAGGGGAGGAAAATTCGATAACAAACAATTCCTTGAGCTCTTTGTCCAGCAGGACTACATCTGGCTTTATGGCATGGATCTGCCGAGTTGTTGGAATAGTATAATTCCAGTAGATGCTAGCTCTGTAATTTTCAATAACTGCTTCAATTTCCAGAGGTACATATGGAAACACTGGTTCGTTGTCTAAGCCATAAAACTCTGTCAGTTGGAAGTAGAGAAATTGGAGTGCCGCTCTGTTTCTTTCCACATATCCTGACGGAACATGGACTCTGCAAGCAGAAAGGATGTTCATGACAGTTTTCTGCTAGCTGTGGCATGGTCTGCACTTTGTTGGTTATCCACTCTCATAATTTTCTTCTTATACCATCTTGTATTTATCACCCCATCTTGACGGGCCATTATAAATCCCTCCGTTTTCATGCTAGTGCATGATCGAAGGATATACCATTTATACTGAGCTTCCTCAAAGCTCTCTCACCAGTATTATTTTTATATATTTTTTTCCTCTATTGGAAGCCTTTGGGATTAGTTGATAACAGAAAAATTGCAAAAGACAAATAAAATTAATTCAGACGCTAATGGGTGAATCCTCATTACAATCCAAAAAAAAATCTCAACAGGAAGATTAACGTACGATATATTTATTTCTGGAATTTTCAGTGTTCCAAAACCAGATGATGAGGTAAAGGGGGCGAAGCCTGATGATTTGGATGTCAAAGAACAATTTGTGGATGGACTTGGTATTCACGACAGAGAAACATTTATGTTTCAAATTGGGAAGGATCAGCCAAATGATGTTCCTTGCAAGATTGAGGATAACACTCGAAAAGGAATTGATAGCTCGAATATTTGCCAATATGATTCAGATGGAGGGAGAAATTATAAGTGCAGTTCATGTGGATACAAGTCGAGTCTTCAAGTGGATATTGAAATGCATATAATTGATGCCCATCAGAAACAAGAAACAATACATACAGAACCTGTTCGCTTGACTGACAAGAAACATAAGTGCCACCTATGTAACTTTGCTGCAATGTTAAGATCGAATCTCGAAAGACACATAATAACTAATCATCTGAATACAAGAGACAATAAGTGTCACTTATGTGAGTTTACTGGTAATCTTAAGGGAAATCTCAAAAAACATATAAAAAATGTTCATATGAATGAGAAGCATCCATGTCACTTATGCGAATATGCTGCAGGTTCAAAAGGTAATCTACAATCTCACATAGAAATTGTTCATTTGAATTTGAAGAAATTTAAATGTCCCTTATGTGATCACGCTGCAAGTCTAAAAAATAATCTTATAAAACATATGGATTCTATTCATTTGAATAACAGAAGATATAAGTGTAACATCTGTGATTATGATGCCGTTCAAAAAAGTAGTCTCAAGCATCACATAGAAGCTGTTCATTTAAACAAAAAACATGAGTGTCACTTATGTGACTATGTTGCAATTCATAAAACTAGTGTTAAACATCATGTTGAAACCGTTCATTTAAACAAACCACACATCAAAAGGGGGAAAAAAGAACCTGTAAATGACAACGACAAACATCAGTGTCACTTATGTGAATACGCTTCACATCGGAAATACAATCTCAAAACTCATATTGAATCTGTTCATTTGAATTACAAGAAACATGAGTGCCATTTATGCGACTATATTACGACTCGGAGAAATAATCTCAAAAGTCATATAGAATCTCTTCACTTGAAAAAGATATATTCATGTAATTTGTGTGTATATACTACAAATTGGAGAAATGTTCTTAGGAGACATAAAGAAATTGTGCATTTGAAGAAGCAGCATAAGTGTCGCATATGCGAATATGTCACAGATCGGACAAGTATCCTCAAAGTGCATGTGGACACTGTTCATTTGAAAATCAAGAAACAAGTGTCCCAAATGTGAATATGCTACAGAATCAAATATATTTCTTAAAAATCATAATCTGTACACTCCTAGTCTAAAAAAAATGTAATACATATTGTTCTCGTTGTTAATAATGAATAATAATGTTATTGGAAAAGTTGTCCTGAAATATTAATTGAAATTGAGCCAGAGCAGGCTTTTGTCAATGGTAAATGTGTACTGTTGTAATATCTTAAGTTTTGCTAATGTGAATCTGATGTGTTGTACTCATTTTTGTCAAGACTCCGTCAAGGAAAATGTTCAATGCTCAAAACCATACAGATCTTGCCCAAAAGAATCCTCTGGTTCGGATAACGTAGGCTACAGACGTTTCCTCAACTTTAATGAAATTTGATGGCAATTGTTGCCAACATGGAAATAGAATAAATACAGAATTTTTCATTTTGATTGTGTTAAAGTCAGGTACTTGCTGATCAAAATAGAGGGGATTGTTGGGATTATCAAGGCCCTTCCGTATTCGTCAAGATCTGAATGGATGAGCAGATTTGCATCTGGTCTCAATCTCAGCTTTGCTATTATTAATTTTTAAATTTTTGTGTTTTGTTAATTTGAATGTGAGTAATAAAACATTGTTTTAATTAAACTAATAGCGAAACAGTTATTTCTTATGTCAAGATAATGTGAAATCCATACATATGTTGCTATTATTATTGTTATATAAATGTGTGGGGATGATGCAAAGCCTGTTTGAGCTTGGAAACAAAATCAATAATCGAAAAAAAAAATATGCAAAACACAAATAAAAAAAATTATGAAAAAAAAATTGGTTCAAGCAGTCTATATTTTTTGAGTTCAAGGAAATAATATTCCAGGTGGGTATTACTCCGAAACCTTTGAACCGATTATGCCCAAAAACGAACTTAACTGTTCCATTCGGATGCGCAACCTACCCTGAAAATTGTAAGTCCCTATCTCCTTTCGTTGGAAAGTTATCGAGGCAACGGTTACCCATCCAGCACAAGGCTGCTAGGATCTCCAACAATTTAGATCCAATGGTGTAGAGTTAGGTTGTGAAGACACTCGCGATTCAGCTATGTTGACGAATAGTTTCTGATATATAGTTTTTTTCAAGGATTTTTCAAGGATTTTTTAAAGATTTTTGTGATATGATCCTCACGAAATTTCGCAAGAATTTTCGCGTTGGCATTCTACAACTAATAACCATGTTTGAATTGGATCGATTTTGTATTTCTTGAGTTATTGAGGAAATAAGAACCAAATTCCAGATGGGTATAACTCCAAAACCGTTTGGCCGATTATGCCTATAGAGTCGCTATCTCTTGCCGTTCTCAAGTTATCGCGGCAACGGATAGCCGGCACCGGCCGGACAGAATCAAATTTGACCTCGAATTCTTCATCAGTGAGTTGAACCTAATCGTTTGATACCATTTTCGGGCAAAAAAATCGAAAATTACAGACATTTGCACGAAATGATGCGAAGTTCCCCAGAACATACGCGAAATGAGGAAATCATGAGATAAACAGCAATTTTCTCAATTCTGAGACTTTGCCAATTCGTTTCAAATATGTTTTTTAACATCATCACATACTGGGTGTTTTGAACTGCGATTCGAATTTCGACTTTCAAAGAGCCTTAACTCACTTAAATCAAATGGAACACCCTATATTTTATGATTTCAAAAGTTGAAAAATAAATTACCTATCGAAAAATTCCAGGTCCCTGTAATGCTAAAATCAACAGTTTTCTTCAATTTCGCGAGTTTCTGTCGAAGCCATTTGGGCTTAGAGATCATGAATTCGATATGCGGAAAACGAGCTTGAAGCAAAGTTCTATAACTATTAGAAATTTTGACAGTTCTTCGTTATTATTTCAATTCAAATATCTTTAGAATTCATCTGAAAAATGTTAACACATTGGATTCAAAAACGTATTGATATGATTTTTGCGCGTATGTTCTGGGGAACATCGCGTTATCATTTTGCCCAAATGTGAAATTTAATTATGTGGTGCCGTCCGGCCGTTGCCACGATAACTTGAGGACGGAAAGAGCTGGCGACTTGAAATTTTCAGGGCTGGTTGCGCATCCCAATACGATGGACAAGTTCGTTAATGGGTATAATCGGCCGAATGGTTTCCGAATAATAATTTTGTTTTCAACCAGAATTAATCCGATCGAATTTAAACTTGGTGAATAGTTGTAGAATATAAACCTAAGCACGTCTGTGAAATTTTGTGTAAATCGTGTCACTAGAAAATTTAAAAAAAATATTATTTATGACACGATAACCTGAGAACGGAAGGAGATAGCGGCTTGAGATTTTCAGGTTAGGTTGTGCATCTGAATGCGACATTTGAGTTCGTTTATAAGCATAGTCGGCCAAACGGTTTTAGAGTTATAGGCATCTGAAATTTGGTTGTTTTTTGTTCCTCATTAACTCGGAAAATACAAAACCGATTGAATTCAAACATGGTAATTAGTTGTAGAATGCCAACGCGAAAATTCTTGCAGAATTTCGTGAGGATGGTACAACTAGAAAATTTCAAAAAAATTATTGAAAATAATTGAAAAAAATTCTATATATCATAAACTATTCGTCCGGCATAGCTGAAATTTTGGAAGAGCCTTCAGAACCTATCTCTACTGCAGAGTTCCAAGTTTGAACACGATCGGATCCATATTGTTGGAGAACCGAGCAGCCTTTTGTGAGTTCGGTAGCTGGATGCGAATCTTCGTATGATATGTTCTCTATGGTCGTATTTTTGCGAGAACCTTAAAAAACATGAATGTCATGATGACATATTTTTGCGCTTATGTTCTTGGGAAAATCGTGTTATTTCATCACAAATCTATGGGAGATGATAGCCCTACATTAGCGGTCAGACCTGGTTTTGAAAGAGATCCTCCTTAGGAGGAGGCAACTAAATAGTGTAGGGATTTCTATGAACGAGAGTGAATATCTTTTAGAAATAGAGAAGGCAATTCTTCTTCAAGAGATCCATGTGCCTTCAGAGGAGTATATTTGTGAGAGGGGACTTTTGAAAGGTTATGCATTATTTTTAATATGATATCGATGAAATTTTGCTGAAGGCTTCAAAACTTAACTTCAAATTAACCACACTTTCTGATCTTGTAAGGTGAGAGGCTCATTTGTGGATATTAAATCTCGTGATGGGTAGAGAGGAATTTAAGGCCAGTTTTTCTATCACTAATGAGAATATATCTTTATGTTTCACCTCATCACCTTCAAATCTATCAATGGACATTTATTGGTTAAGAATAAGTAATTGAATATTACTGGAATTCAATTGAATTTCATTCAATATGTTAGTAACTAAACTTATAATTTTCTTTACTTTGATTATTTAAATATGACATTGATTCCAGTAAAATTTTTCAAGAATAATTATGTATTCTTCTCCTAAAGAAGAATTGAAGGTAGACAATAATGTGTAAATTTTTTCATCATTCACGAAAAAAAAAATTGGTTCAAGCACTGACGTGAAGTCAGGTGCTTTTGCGCGTATGTTCTCTGGTTCGGATAACGTAGGCTACAGACGTTTCCTCAACTCTAATGAAATTTGAAGGCAATTGCTGCCAACATGGAAACAGAATAAATACAGAATTTTTCATTTTGATTGTGTTAAAGTCAGGTAATTGCTGATCAAAATAGAGGGGATTGTTGGGATTATCAAGGCCCTTCCGTATTCGTCAAGATCTGAATGGATGAGCAGATTTGCATCTGGTCTCAATCTCAGCTTTGCTATTATTAATTTTTAAATTTTTTGTGTTTTGTTAATTTGAATGTGAGTACTAAAAACATTGTTTTAATTAAACTAATAGCGAAACAGTTATTTCTTATGTCAAGATAATGTGAAATCCATACATATGTTGCTATTATTATTGTTATATAAATGTGCTTGGAAACAAAATCAATAGGTAATCGAAAAAAAAAATATGCAAAACACAAATAAAAAAAATTATGAAAAAAAAATTGGTTCAAGCACTGACGTGAAGTCAGGAACTTTTGCGCGCATGTTCTATTGTTCATTCTCCTATATTGATTCGATAAAGAGTTTCCAATAAGGGAGAATGAATAATAGAACATGCGCGCAAAAGCTCCCGACTTCACGTCAGAGCTTGAACCAATTCTTTTTTTCGTAATATTTTTAAAATTTTCTATGGGCACGGGTCTTACATAATTTTACACACGTTTTTATGTCGATATTTTACAACTAGTTACCAAGCTTCAAATCGATCGAGTCTATATTTTTTGAGTTATCAAGGAAATAATATTCCAGGTGGGTATTACTCCGAAACCTTTGAACCGATTATGCCCAAAAACGAACTTAACTGTTCCATTCGGATGCGCAACCTACCCTGAAAATTGTAAGTCCCTATCTCCTTTCGTTGGAAAGCTATCGAGGCAACGGTTACCCATCCAGCAAAAGGCTGCTAGGATCTCCAACAATTTAGATCCAATGGTGTAGAGTTAGGTTGTGAAGACACTCGCGATTCAGCTATGTTGACGAATAGTTTCTGCTATATAGTTTTTTTCAAGGATTTTTTAAAGATTTTTGTGATATGATCCTCACGAAATTTCGCAAGAATTTTCGCGTTGGCATTCTACAACTAATAACCATGTTTGAATTGGATCGATTTTGTATTTCTTGAGTTATTGAGGAAATAAGAACCAAATTTCAGATGGGTATAACTCCAAAACCGTTTGGCCGATTATGTCTATAGAGTCGCTATCTCTTGCCGTTCTCAAGTTATCGCGGCAACGGATAGCCGGCACCGGCCGGACAAAATCAAATTTGACCTCGAATTCTTCATCAGTGAGTTGAACCTAATCGTTTGATACCATTTTCGGGCAAAAAAAATCGAAAATTACAGACATTTGCACGAAATCATGCGAAGTTCCCCAGAACATACGCGAAATGAGGAAATCATGAGATAAACAGCAATTTTCTCAATTCTGAGACTTTGCCAATTCGTTTCAAATATGTTGTTTAACATCATCACATACTGGGTGTTTTGAACTGCGATTCGAATTTCGACTTTCAAAGAGCCTTAACTCACTTAAATCAAATGGAACACCCTATATTTTATGATTTCAAAAGTTGAAAAATAAATTACCTATCGAAAAATTCCAGGTCCCTGTAGTGCTAAAATCAACAGTTTTCTTCAATTTCGCGAGTTTCTGTCGAAGCCATTTGGGCTTAGAGATCATGAATTCGTTATGCGGAAAACGAGCTTGAAGCAAAGTTCTATGAGTATTAGAAATTTTGACAGTTCTTCGTTATTATTTCAATTCAAATATCTTTAGAATTCATCTGAAAAATGTTAACATATTGGATTCAAAAACGTATTGATATGATTTTTGCGCGTATGTTCTGGGGAACATCGCGTTATCATTTTGCCCAAATGTGAAATTTAATTATGTGGTGCCGTCCGGCCGTTGCCACGATAACTTGAGGACGGAAAGAGCTAGCGACTTGAAATTTTCAGGGTTGGTGGCGCATCCCAATACGATGGACAAGTTCGTTAATGGGTATAATCGGCCGAATGGTTTCCGAATAATAATTTTGTTTTCAACCAGAATTAATCCGATCGAATTTAAACTTGGTGAATAGTTGTAGAATATAAACCTAAGCACGTCTGTGAAATTTTGTGTAAATCGTGTCACTAGAAAATTAAAAAAAAATATTATTTATGACACGATAACCTGAGAACGGAAGGAGATAGCGGCTTGAAATTTTCAGGTTAGGTTGTGCATCTGAATGCGACATTTGAGTTCGTTTATAAGCATAGTCGGCCAAACGGTTTTAGAGTTATAGCCATCTGAAATTTGGTTGTTTTTTGTTCCTCATTAACTCGAAAAATACAAAACCGATTGAATTCAAACATGGTAATTAGTTGTAGAATGCCAACGCGAAAATTCTTGCAGAATTTCGTGAGGATGGTACAACTAGAAAATTTCAAAAAAAATATTGAAAATAATTGAAATAAATTCTATGTATCATAAACTATTCGTCCGGCATGGCTGAAATTTTGGAAGAGCCTTCAGAACCTAACTCTACTGCAGAGTTCCAAGTTTGAACACGATCGGATCCATATTGTGGAGAACCGAGCAGCCTTTTGCGAGTTCGGTAGCTGGATGCGAATCTTCGTATGATATGTTGTCTATGGTCGTATTTTTGCGAGAACCTTCAAAAACATGAATGTCATGATGACATATTTTTGCGCGTATGTTCTTGGGAAAATCGTGTTATTTCATCACAAATCTATGGGAGATTTTTTTTTTTTTGGACCTAGTCCCTAAGTATGGTCTTGACTTTCGTCATTAACCAGCAGAGTTCAATTTCTAACATTCATACCGGACAATCACAACCAACATCCATGCCCTGAGCGGGATTCGAACCTGCGACTCCGGCATCCTAGCTAGCTCTTCAACCGCTAGGCTACCGGGCCGGCATCTATGGGAGATGATAGCCCTACATTAGCGGTCAGACCTGGTTTTGAAAGAGATCCTCCTTAGGAGGAGGCAACTAAATAGTGTAGGGATTTCTATGAACAAGAGTGAATATCTTTAAGAAATAGAGAAGGCAATTCTTCTTCAAGAGATCCATGTGCCTTCAGAGGAGTATATTTGTGAGAGGGGACTTTTGAAAGGTTATGTATTATTTTTAATATGATATCGCTGAAATTTTGCTGAAGGCTTCAAAACTTAACTTTAAATTAACCACACTTTCTGATCTTGTAAGGTGAGAGGCTCATTTGTGGATATTAAATCTCGTGATGGGTAGAGAGGAATTTAAGGCCAGTTTTTCTATCACTAATGAGAATATATCTTTATGTTTCACCTCATCACCTTCAGATCTATCAATGGACATTTATTGGTTAAGAATAAGTAATTGAATATTACTGGAATTCAATTGAATTTCATTCAATATGTTAGTAACTAAACTTATAATTTTCTTTACTTTGATTATTTAAATATGACATTAATTCCAGTAAAATTTTTCAAGAATAATTATGTATTCTTCTCCTAAAGAAGAATTGAAGGTAGACAATAATGTGTTGATTTTTTCATCATTGCTTTCTATCCTGACTTCACGAAAAAAAAATTGGTTCAAGCACTGACGTGAAGTCAGGAGCTTTTGCGCGTATATTCTATTGTCCATTCTCCTGTATTGGACACTTTTAATCGAATTTACCATGGTGAATTCTATTGCCTATTCTCCTGTATTGGACAGCCTTAAACGAATTCACCATGGTAAATTCGATTAAGAGTGTCCAATACAGGAGAACAGACAATAGAATTCACCATGGTAAATTCGATTAAGAGTGTTCAATACAGGAGAATGGACAATAGAACATACGCGCAAAGGCTCCTGACTTCACGAAAAAAAAATTGGTTCAAGCACTGACGTGAAGTCAGGAGCTTTTGCGCGTATGTTCTAGTGTCCATTCTCCTGTATTGAACACTCTTAATCGAATTAACTTTAGGAATTCTTATATTTTCGCCCTTGTAAATAATAGAAGTAAGATTAGTTTTACTGGTGCAGATGAAGTTGTACGACGTTCGAACATATATTTGAGACGCATTTCTGGATTATATCCCAGTCTGAAGAGATCCCAACATTCCAATGATATCACATATTGAGTCTGGAGGCGCCTCGAAGGCACTTCGTCGTCTAGACTACTTTTCTCTAAGGAGGAAGTGTTCTATGTTAGCTGTCATCTAAATCTTGAAAGGGCCTTCTTGGGTGTGCGGTTCTCAGAAATCAGCAAGGCTCATGATATTGTTCCCACGCAAACCCGTTGGGTTGAGCGAGGAGGCGCGAGGTGTAGGATCTACCAATTAGGATTGAGTACTAGCGTTATGGTACAGCCCTTAGCTCTGAGAGAGGGAATCGGGAAGTACGGTAGGACCGGGGTGGACATTCGGTAGACGAGGTTCGAAGGGTGCGGCCGAGCACGAAAGACGTTGTGAAGGAAGTTGGTTCCTACTTAGACGAAAGACTGATTAGAGGTGCGAGTGTTATAAAAGCTCATTAGACGGTAGAGACACTTGGTAATAAATACAACACTGTATGCTGCTATGTACAGGTTTATTCACACAACTTCTACCACCGTCAACTTCGCCGTCACATTAAATACCGTCGATTACTGAGATTCCTAACAGTCTCGATACTCTACAATCGTACGTTTTAGTACGATTATAGAGTATCGAGACTGTTAGGACTCTATAATCGTACGAATTAGTACGATTATAGAGTATCGTGACTGTTAGGAATCTCAGTAATCGACGGTATTTAATGTGACGGCGAAGTTGACGGTTGTAGAAGTTGTGTAAATAAACCTGTACATAGCAGCATACAGTGTTGTATTTATTACAAAGTGGCAACATTTATTACCCCTAGGCAATG
This sequence comes from Halyzia sedecimguttata, assembly GCA_937662695.2. Taxonomy (NCBI): domain Eukaryota; kingdom Metazoa; phylum Arthropoda; class Insecta; order Coleoptera; family Coccinellidae; genus Halyzia; species Halyzia sedecimguttata. The sequence goes on from OW569419.2 coordinate 36,705,713, forward strand.
ATACAAAATCCTACATTACCATGGTGAATTCTATTGTCTGTTCTCCTGTATTGGACACTCTTAATCGAATTTACGATGGTGAATTCGATTAAAAGTGTCCCATACAGGAGAATTGACAATAGAACATACGCGCAAAAGCTCCTGACTTCACGTCAGTGCTTGAACCAATTTTTATAATTGGAAAGTGCTCAGAAAACTGCCTTCTGGCATCCTGTGTGAACGGCATGCTGTGTGAACTGGCATGCTGAACGGATATCCGGATTACAACTTTTGAATTAATGATCTCTAAGCCCAATAATTTGGCTTTCGACAGAAAATTGCGAAATTTAAGAAAAATGTTGATTTTAGCTTTACGTTGACCAGGAATTTTTCGATAGGTAATTTTTGAAATCATGAAATATGTCACCCAGTATGTGATGAATGAACTTATTTGAAACGAATTGGCAAAGTTTCAGAACTGAGGAACTTGCTGTTTATCTGATGATTCTATGATATATTTGCTCATTTTTGCGCGTATGTTCTGAGGAACATCGCGTTATCATTTTGCCCAAATGACTGTAATTTTTGAATTTTTTCCATGATAACTGAGTCTTCAAAAATTTCCTCTTTTTTTTGAATAACTCGAAAAATAACGAGAATTTTCAAAAAGTTTTCATGAAGAAGTTTCATCAATGAGAGATGAACGGACTAGTTGAGACCATAGTTCACTGATGATTCCAAATAAGGATGAAACCGCGGTATGTAGCTATTCAACTTCGATGAAATCACACTCTGTGGATTGCTCTGAACTATGGTCTCTACTAGTCCGTTCAACTCTCATCTATTAGTGGTAGCTTTACCTCAAAGCGATAATTCCTTTGTATAAGTTTCATCAATACTTGACAGTAATCGAATTATTGAAAGATATATAGGAGTATATTTCTATCAGATGGAACACCCTGTATATGCAAAAATATTTTAGGAATATGCTAACAATCTTTCTTCACATGACCGCAGAAGAAAAAATCAAGATATCGGCTTTTACCGGCTATGGCGATGAAAGGCGAATAACTAGCACCATCCTGTACATTGCTTCATTCCATTGTCAGTGAAATTCATAATATGATGTTTTTATTTAATATACAGAATGGTCCAGATCTTAACAAATAAATTTCAACCACGTATTCTACGTCAAAAATAAGCCCTAGTTTGTCACATAACTCACATAAATATTTGTCGAGAAATGCTTCCTCTCCAAGATACAGGGTGTTAAAATTATATATAAACAAATGTTTTTGCGCGTATGTTCTGGGGAACATCGCGTTATCATTTTGTCCAAATGTCTGTAACTTTCAAATTTTTTGACGAAAATGGTCTCAAACGATTTAGTTCGACTCCCCAATGAAGAATTCGATGTCAAATTTGATTCTGTCCGGCCGTTGCCACGATAACTTGAGAACGAAAAGAGCTAGCTGGTCATAATCGGCCCAATGGTTTCCGAGTAATAATTTTGTTTTCAACCAATATAAATCCGATCGAATTGAAACTTGGTGAGTAGTTGTAGAATATGAACCTAAGCACGTTTGTGAAATTTTGTGCGAATCGTATGGCTAGAAAATTATTAAAAAATTATTGAAAAATATTTTTGTTGTCACGATAACTTGAGAATGGAAAGAGATACCGGCTTGAAGTTTTCAGGTTAAGATGTGCATCAGAACGCGACATTTCTGTTTGCTTATGAGCATAATCGGCCAAACGGTTTTAGAGTTATAGCCATCTGAAATTTGGTTGTTTTTTGTTCCTCATTAACTCGAAAAATACTAAACCGATTGAATTCAAACATGTTTGTTAGTTGTAGGATGCCAACGCGAAAATACTTGCCAAACTTTGTGAGGATAGTATTTGTAGAAAATTTTTAAAAAATCATTGAAAATTGAAAAAAAAATTCTATATATCAGTAACTATTTGTTTGAAATTGCTGAAATTTAGCAAGAGCCTTTATAACCTAACTCTGATGCCAAGTTTCAAGTTTTAACACGATCGGTTAAATATTGTTGGAGATTCGAGCAGCCTTGTGTGGGTGCAGTAGATGGGTGACCGTTGCCTCGATAACTTTCGAACGAAAGGAAATAGGGACCTGCAATTTTCAGGGTAGGTTGCGTAGCCGAATGGGAGAGTTGAGTTCGTTTTTGGGCATAATTGGACTAACGGTTTCCGAGTTATACCCACCTGGAATATTATTTCCTTGATAACTCAAAAAATAAATATTCGAACGAATTGAAGCTTGATAACTAGTAATAGAAAATCAACATAAAAACGTGTTTGAAATTTTGTAAGAACCGTACCCCTAGAAAATTTGAAAAAAATGACGAAAAAAAAATTTTAAGAACACCCCTTGAACATTTCAAAAAAGTCACGAAAAAAAAAATTGGTTCAAGCACTGACGTGAAGTCAGAAGCTTTTGCGCGTATGTTCTATTGTCCATTCTTCTGTATTGGACACCCTTAATCGAATTTACCATGGTAAATTATGTTGTCCATTCTCCTGTATTGGACACTCTTAATTCCAATTTACCATGGTAAATTCGTCAGTGGTTGAACCAATTTTTTATTAATAACTTTTACACTTGTCAAAATATTGCTTGGAAATTTGCGACTAAGTTCTTAAGGATCAAGGAGCACTTTCAGCATAACATTTTTTTTATTCTACCAGTGGCGTCCGTACTGCATCGAGATTGAATATTTTTAGACAAAGAAATTATACGAAATTGCAAGTCCCTATCTCCTTTCGCTGGAAAGTTATCGAGGCAACGGTTACCCATCCAGCACAAGGCTGCTAGGATCTCCAACAATTTAGATCCAATGGTGTTTGAACTTGGAATTTGGCAGTAGAGTTAGGTTGTGAAGACACTCGCGATTCAGCTTTGTTGGGACGAATAGTTTCTGATATACAGAAGTTTCTTTCAAGATTTTAATTTTTGTGATATGATCCTCACGAAATTTCGCAAGAATTTTCGCGTTGACATTCTACAACTAATAACCATGTTTGAATTGGATCGGTTCTGTATTTTTCGAGTTATTGAGGAAATAAGAACCAAATTTCAGATGGGTATGACTCCAAAACCGCTTGGCCGATTATGCCTATAAAGTCGCTATCTCTTTCCGTTCTCAAGTTATCGAGGCAACGGACGGCCGGTACCGGCCGGTCAGAATCAAATTTGCCTCGAATTCTTCATCAGTGACACAGTGTAACATGAGTTACAGACATTTGCACGAAATAATGCGAAGTTCCCCAGAACATACGCGCAAAAAATGCGGAAATCATGAGATAAATAGCAATTTCCTCAATTCTGAGACTCTGCCAATTCGTTTCAAATATGTTTTTTAACATCATCACATATGGGGTGTTCTGAACTGTGATTCGAATTTCGACTGTCAAAGAGCCTTAACTAACTTAAATCAAATGTAACACCCTATATTTCATGATTTCAAAAGTTGAAAAATACATTACCTATCGAAAAATTCCAGGTCACTGTAATGCTAAAATCAACAGCAACAGCATAACATTATTTTTTTATTCTACCAGTGGCGTCCGTACTGCATCAAGATTGAATATTTTTAGACAAAAAATGGGTTCAAGCCCTGTGGACAGGAGCTTTCTGGCGCTCTAGTTCAAACAGACATTTTATATCTCCGAAAGTATTGGTTTCTCAGAGTTGGGAATTATATCAATGTATTCTTATGATTGAACTGCATCATAAAGGAAATTCAATTCAAATAATAGGTTATTTATCAAGATTAAATGAGCAATCTGAGAATGAGAACTGCACCATGGAAGAAATCAAATTAAAATAGCTGAACTGAATTTGACTCCCTCTTATAGAACAGGATGAAATGTACGAGTATGAACACAGATCATATAATAAAGCTTAGATAGAATAATTATAGCATTCTGTGAAAACATAGAAGTAAGATTCATTATTGAAATTTAGAAAAATCATATCTCCGAAAGTATCAGCTTGTTGGAGTCAAAATGACATCGATGGATTTTAATGGTGAAACTGATCTTAAATAAAAATTGAATTTGAAATTTGTTGCTTAAAAAAAATTTTTTTTTTCGTTACTCCGAAACCATCTGGCGTATTTTGCCCAATAACGAACTTAACCGAGATATTCATCTCCCTAACCTACTCCGAAAATTTCAACTGCCTAGCTCATTCCGTTCGAGAGTTATTGTAGGAATTTTTTTTTTTAATTTTTAATTTTTTTTTTGACACTTTGCGGTAACCTGGTCAATACAAAACTTCAGATGCGTATAAAAGTCATGATTCTACAATTTGATGCTAAATTTCAGATAGATCGAGTGATCGGTTCCGGAAATATTCATAAAAAATGTGTTTTACTAAAATCGGCCATAAGTTCGAAACCGCTTGATGGATTTCGCCCATTAACGAACTTGTCCGAGATATTTACGCTCTAAACCCACCTTGCAAATTTCAATCCTCTAACTCCTTTCGTTCGAGAGTTATCGTGCCTACGGCCGGTCGGCCGGACCGGCTGGACAGAATCGATTTCGACCTCGGATTCTTGATCAGTGAGTCGAACCAAATCGTTTGCGACCATTTTCAGCCAAAAATTCGAAAATTACACACATTTGGGAAAATTGATAAGCACTCAGTTCTGAGGAACTAGAGCGCCAATACAGACATTTGGGCAAATTGATAAGCACTCAGTTCCGAGGAACTAGAGCGCCAAAAAGTGTAATTCCCTTTCCGGGATTTGAGCCCGCCTTCTCTCGTTCCGAAACCGAAAACTCTACGGATTAGACCCCCGGTCTATCGGGCTCCTCGTACGATCTTGTCGATCTCCGGTATTAGAATAAAACGTCGATACTTACCTGGGATATATATTCTTAATTTTCACTTTTCGACATAAAATCGCCACATGGGTGTTTATTTGACGGTTTTTTACCCTTATCTTCGCTTTTCGTCAATTTTCAGGCCCGAAAACTGCCTAGAACGGCCGTTTTCAGCGCCGTCTCTCTAAGTCGATTTTGACGTTTCTCGAACCAACTATTAGCAAGTAATTAGACAATGTCATGTCTCAGGAAAATAAGTTGACATTATGACAATTCATACATAGAATAATTATATAAGGTAAAACTGCTTATTGAAAAAAATTTAATTTGGAATTTGTTATGTAATTAAAAATTTTTTTTTTGTTACTCCGAAACCATCTGTCCGATTTTGCCCAATAACGACTAGCTCATTCCATTCGAGAGTTATCGTGCCTACGGCCGGACAGAATGAGTCGAACCAAATCGTTTAAGACCATTTTCATCGAAAAATTCGAAAATTACAGACATTTGGGCAAATTGATAAGCACTCAGTTCCGAGGAACTAGAGCGCCAAAAATTATACTAAAAGGTTTTTTTCTGGGTTTTCTCTCCCAAACTCTGAAAAATATCTATGAAATAAAAATTAATTGACAATTCTAGAATTTCACAAAAACTATCAACAAAATAATTTTAAAGATATTCATTTAGGTCACGTCCGCACAGACGAGCGGCTTGCTTAGTGCCTAGACCTAGAGCCTAGCGAGTCACCTATAGCGAGTAACTTACAAAAACGAACGTACTGGAAATTTCGCGACCGACCGCACTGCACGCTTAGCGCATAGCTAGTCACTTAGGCTGGTTTTCCTGTCACGCTGACGGTCGGCGCTGACGGTCAGCGCTGATCGGTCAGCTCGGATCCTTTTAGTATTGCGCTGATCACATAGAGAACAAGAAGGATGCTATTGTCTCTGGCTCACTGAATGTGGAGGCACGTCGGCGCCAGCTAGTCAGCGGCGCCGGCGCGTACGTGCGCGTATATAGCTCAGACTCAGCGCTGACGGCCGTCAGCGCTGCGTGACTCGAAAACGCTACGTATAGCTACATACATATTGACCCATCAGCGCCGACCGTCAGCGTGACAGGAAAACCAGCCTTAGCGTGTATCGATGTAAACAAACGTGTTGGTTTTTTGACACTAGGCGCGAGGCATTTTAGATGTCAAAAATGTATGACATATATCAACAGTTTTCAAAAGGGAACCTCTGAGGAATCCAGCTAACGAACTCCATAAAAATGCAGTAGCATTAAAGAAACTACGAGAAGAGGTAGCAGTCGAAGTAGAAAAAGATTTTATGTACTAAAAAGTGATTTGATTTTTTTACAATGAGACGTTAATGCTGTGAATGTATATTATGGCGTAGGATTATGTTTTCAGACAATGAGTTATTCTGCCAGGTAATCGATCCAATTCCGTTGAAATAATTCAACAAAATGTCTCTAGTTTGTAATGAGCTCTAGTGAGAAGTAGATCAAATGTTTCTCTGGTCATACGCAAATATTCTTAAAATTTTTCGTCAAAATTGAGTAATTGTTTATACAGAACATTAAATTGCCCATGATTTGACCGTGACTTATTTATGTCATGAACCCATGATGGATGAGTCCGTGAAATGGTATATTTTAAAGATGAATTTTCCATAATTAACAATTTTAGAGCAATTTTTGTGACATTCTGTCAACGTGCCTACAAGCAAATCACCAAGCCACCTAGCCACCCACCACGCAAACCACCTTCAGTGCGGCCCACAGAATATACCTTAGGGTATATTCTGTGGTGCGGCCACCGCGTATCCTAGCAAGTAACCAGAATGCAAGCCTCTAGGCGCTAAGCAAGCCACCTGCCTGTCCGGACGTGGCCTAAGCGTTTGACGAAGGAGTCTGATATAGACTCCGAAACGTTACGATATAGTTGTTTCTTCGTTGATGTTGTTTCGTTATTGTTTGTTAGGCAACACTGTTCAATTGATTGCTTCTGACAAATATCTTGTCTTTCTTACGCAGAAGCAAATCACAAAATAATTAATTTATAGATTTATAGATATTTTTCAGAGTTTGGGAGAGAAACCCCAGAAAAAACCCTTTTAATAATGAGTATACCTCCCACAGTATCCTTTAATGATTACTTTAAAAAATGATACGACACTGCTTTTTCCAACAATAAAAATTACTTTTGAAATTCTTTTCTAATTAGAAGCAAATTCGGTCTCCGGACCGTTTGACGTACGAGGCACCGTTTCCGAGTAAAAAAATAAAACACATTCTCATGCATGAAGAAATCGCTAAAATTCACATGCCATTCGACCAAGAAATTTCCAAGTAGAATTTAGTGTTGATGTTTGGCTTGGAATTTATACTAATGACCTATTTGGACCCTATTTCTTACCAGAACGAGTTAATGGTGAAATTTTTTTACAATTTCTAATGGCAGAGCATGCCAATATGTGGGAAAATATTCCAGTAGAATCAACATTAGCGGCTTGGTTTCAACTTGACGGTTGTCCAGCCCACTTTCATAGAAATGTTAGGAACTGGTTGGATAACAATTTTCCAAAACACTCAGTTCCGAGGAACTAGAGCGCCAAAAATGGTTCCGACTTAATGGACCAGTCAGTTTACCTCCACGGAGCACCGATATTACCCCTTTAGACTTCTTCGTATGGGGGTTTTTGAAAGAAATCGTATATGTGACTCCTGTGAACTCAAGGGAAGAACTTATTGGCCGCATTCAAAATGCTTGCGAGGAAGTAAGAAATAGAAATTCAGCTGCAGCTGTCGGATTTCTTAGATGTCGATGTGAATTATTTGTTCAGCAAAATGGTTCATACTTCGAACATCTTCTTTAAATTCGTATTTGAGTGTGGCTGTTGACGCTTATTTTTTTGCGCGCGTGTTCCGCAAGGAACAGCCGGTCCGTCCGGTCCGGCCGGCCGTTAGCACGATAACTCTCGAACGGAATGACTTGGAGCGTTGAAATTTGCAGGGTAGTTTTGTAGCGTAAATATCTCGGACAAGTTCGTTAACGGGCGAAATCCACCAAGCGGTTTCGGAGGTAACGCCGTTTTTAGTAAAAACGTTTTTTATGAATATTTCCGGAATCGATCACTAGATCTATCTGAAATTTAGCATCAAATTGTAGAATCATGACCTTTATACGCCTGAGAAGTTTTCTACTGACCGGATGGGGATAAAGTGGCAAAAAAAAATTTCAAAAATTTCGAAATTTTGTTTCCATGACAACTCGAAAATACTGATGTGATTGAATTGAAACTCAGTAGTTAGATGCAAAAGACCAAAGCAAACACTTTTGCAAAATTTCGTGAAGATCACGTGACATGAAAAAAATCAAAAATTACTACTATTTTGCGGAATACTTTGCTTGAAATGCCGAAAATGCTTGAAGTTCATGCTGCCCTTTCCGGGCATTTTTCGTTATGCGCATGCGCAGATGAGAAGTCATTTAACTGCTGTAGTTTTCGTCAGAGAGGATTGGGGTTTTGGGGTGGCGGATGCTATTTCTCCATAGAATCCAGACCCCTAATGAGGGTCTGCGAATGCGTGGATTAAAGATGCGATATCTCCCGAACCACTAGTGTTGGAGAATCGGAGTTTTTTGTAAGGTGTGTGATTTTGAGAGGACTTTTAGCGGCGAGTAGATTGCGCATGCGCAGAAGTGAAGTGACTGTTTTTGGGTTGGATGGGTTATGTTGGGAGTGTTGAGCCGATATTGTGAGGTTTTAAAAGAATATTCATGCGAATTCAGTGCAAGGACAAGTCAGTTTGGGGGATGTAGCGTTGTTTCCGAGTTGAAGTGTCCGTACCGTGGCCCTAGGGCTAATTTTGAAATTGATGTTACCCCTTACGGGCATTTTTCGTTATGCGCATGAGCAGACCATCAGCGATTTAACAGGTGATGTTTTCGTCAGAGAGGATTGGGGTTTTGGGGTGGCGGATGCTATTCCTCCATAGAATCCTCTGGTGAGGGTCTGCGCATGCGTGGATTAAAGATGCGATATCTCCTGAACCACTAGTGTTGGAGAATCGGAGTTTTTTGTAAGGTGTGTGATTTTGAGAGGACTTTTAGCTGCGAGTAGATTGCGCATGCGCAGAAGGGAAATGACTGTTTTTGGGTTATGTTGGGAGTGCTGAGTAGATATTGTGAGGTTTTAAAAGAATATTCATAGCAATTCAGTGCAAGGACAAGTCAGTTTGGGGGATGTAGCGTTGTTTCCGAGTTGAAGTGTCCGTACCGTGGCCCTGGGGCTAATTTTGAAATCGATGTTATCCCTTACGGGTATTTTTCGTTATGCGCATGAGCAGACCATCAGTGATTTAACTGCTGGTGTTTTCGTCAGAGAGGATTGGGGCTTTGGGGTGGTGGATGCTATTCCTACATAGAATCCCAAGGTGAGGGTCTGCGCATGCGTGGATTGAAGATGCGATATCTCCTGAACCACTAGTGCTGGAGAATCGGAGTTTTTTGTAAAGTGTGTGATTTTGAGAGGACTTTCAGCCGCGAGTAGATTGCGCATGCGCAGAAGAAAAGTGACTGTTTTTGGCTGTACGGGTTATGTCGGGAGTGCTGAGCCAATATTGTGAGGTTTCAAAGGTATATTCATGGCAATTCAGTGCACCGACAAGTCAGTTTGGGGGATGTAGCGTGATTTCCGAATTGAAGAGTCCGTACCGTGGCCTTGGGGCTAATTTTAAAATCGATGTTACCCCTTACGGCCAGTTTTCGTTATGCGCATGAGTAGACCATCAGTGATTTAACTGCTGGTGTTTTCGTAAGAGAGGATTGGGGTTTCGGAGTGGCGGATGCTATTCCTCCATAGAATCTCCTGGTGAGGGTCCGCGCATGCGTGGATTCAAGATGCGATATCTCCTGAACCACTAGTGTTGGAGAATCGGAGTTTTTTGTAAGGTGCGTGATTTTGGGAGGACTTGCAGCCGCGAGTAGATTGCTCATGCGCAGAACAGAAGTGACTGTTTTTGGGTTGTATGGGTTATGTTGGGAGTGATGAGCTGATATTGTGAGGTTTTAAAAGAATATTCATGTCAAATCAGTGCTCAGACACAAGTCAGTTTGGGGGAAATAGCGTTGTTTCCGAGTTGAAGTGTGCATACCGTGTCCCTGGGGCTAATTTTGAAATGGATGTTACCCCTTGCGGGCATTATTCGTTATGCGCATGAGCATAAGTGAGTTAACTGCTGGAGTTTTCGTCATAGAGGATTTGGGATTTGAGGTGCAGGATGCTATTCCTCCAGAGAATTCTGTTGGAAGTGTCGGGGCATGCGTGGATTGGAGCAGTGATATCTCCTGAACCAATGGTGTTGAAGAATCAGAACTTTGTGTGAAGTGTTATTTTCAGGGGACTTTAAGCCATGAGTAGATTGCGTATGCGCAGAGGAGAAGTTTGGATTGTATGGCACATGTTGAGAGTGGTTTGCGTCTAGCGGTGATGGATTTGGCGCTGAGCTGTAATTTTAAGGTTTTAAGAGAAATTTCATAGCAATTCTGTGCACGGGCAAGTCAGTTTCGGGGAAATAGCGTTGTTTCCGAGTTAAAATGTATGTATTGTGGCCCTGGGGCGAATTTATAAATAACTATATTCGGTATATCTATATTAAATTACGTTCGGATTTGGAGAAAAGGCAATTGCGACCCTAAAGGAGGTCCCATAACTGCAATTGTTTTCGATCTACGGTGTTTACAGACCTGAATCCTCTGCAGCTGATTATGATATTTTCTTGGAGAGGCTATCACGTATTTTGTCCTGCTGTTTAAAAGAAAAAGCTGATGTAATACTGGCAGGTGATTTCAATGTTGATTTTTTACTCAATACATCCGCAACTAAGAACTTCAGATCGATGATAGAGAGTTTTGGTCATCGATTAACTATTCATGAACCAACAAGAATTTCTAAAACTTCAGCTACATGTATTGATAATGTTATAACTAATGTTGTAGGAACGGGCTCAGTTATTGAAGAGCATATATCTGACCATTCTGCTCAAAAATGTATCTTTCCTAGAACAGAACAATCAAACAAAGTGTTTGAAAAAAAGCAAGTCAGGGATATTAATGAAGGCAACATGAAGAAGTTTATTGATCGAATATCTGATCAACTTTGGACAGAGGTATGTGAGGACTTGAATGATGATGCTAATTCATTGTGGAAAGCATTTTTTGAAAAATTCAGTGAGGTTTTCACCTCATGCTTTCCTTTCAGGACTATTGGTTTCCAGAAGAACAAGAAACGTAAATCTAAAAGTACCACCATTCAAGAATATAAAAAACTTCTGGACTGTCTATTCCTACTCTCCAGGAGGTCTGACGAATATTTATCAGCATACAAAGAGACGAAACGTAAATATGACATTATGATAAGAAAAGAAAGAACAGAACATAATAGAAAAATCATCGAGAAGTCAACAAATAGATCAAAAACCGTTTGGAATCTTGTTAATGAAACACTGGGGTAGCAACGAAAAAATACAAGTGAAATTAAAAATGAACCTGAACCGTGCAAACTGTTGAACAATTTTAATAACTTCTTCGTCAATGTTCAGTCATCACTCAATATTGAAAAACAGTCAGATTACGATTCTGATTGTATACAGAGTCAAGAAAAATCCTTTTTCGTGTTTGATATCACTGAAAATGAGGTAATAGCTACGGTTAGAAGAATGAAAAACTCCAAATCTGCAGGATGGGATGGTGTTCCTGTGGAAGTAATCAAGGCATGTATACATCTCATTGCAACACCTTTGGCTATTATAATGAATAAATCATTTAAGGATGGGGTTTTTCCAGAAGACCTAAAAATTGCTGTTATAAAGCCAATTTTCAAAAATGGTGATCCCAAAGATCCAGGAAGCTATCGCCCAATCAGCATCCTGTCCACATTTTCGAAGATATTCGAGAAAGTTTTGGCCAATAGGCTTCTGAAATTCTTCAATAAGTTCAAGGTTTTTTCACAAAGTCAGCATGGATATATTCATGGAAAAAGTACCGAGACAGCGATATTCGAGCTGTATAATTCTATAGTAACGGCATTAGAAAGGAAGGAGTTGCCAGTTGGATTGTTCTTTGATTTGTCGAAGGCATTCGATTGTGTTGATACAGAAATATTACTGGAGAAATTGGAAAAGTATGGCATAAGGGATAAGCAGCTGAAACTCATCGAGAGCTACTTGAAGAATAGACCTCAGACAGTAAAGATGGTGATAAATGGCAGTGAATATCAGTCCTCACAAGAAGTAAACAAGGCAGGTGTGCCTCAGGGTAGTATCCTTGGACCACTGCTTTTTCTGATTTACATAAATGATCTTCCATCAGCCCTACGAGATCATATTTTTGGCAGCTTTTTGGAGTGTTTGTTATTTGCTGACGACGCTAATGTTATCTTGAGATCCTCGTCTTTTGGGTTCACCTTGGAGATGGTTCAGACAATTCTGGATGATGTTAATAAATGGTGCACGAAGAATCGTCTTGTCCTGAATGTTGCAAAGAGTGAGTGTATGATCTTCAGTACTGACAGATCTACTGTTAGTGTACCTCAGGATGTTAAAGATTGTGTAACTGTGTCCACAACTGCAAAATTTCTGGGTGTTCATCTAGATAACCACTTAAAGTGGAACTTTCACATAGACAATCTTGCAAAGAGGCTAAACTCGGTAATATATTCAGTGTGTGTTCTAAAAACTAGAATGGACTTTCGAACTTTGAAGATGGTATATTTTGCGAACTTTCAGTCTTTAATAAGTTATAGCATAGTTTTCTGGGGAGGTAGTTCGCTGTCTGAATTAGTGTTTTTAAGACAGAAGTCTATGTTGAGAACATTATTGGGGTTAAATTATAGGGAATCGTGTAGAGGACATTTCAAGCTAAACAACTTACTAACAGTTTATGGTTTATTTATATATAAAGTTCTTATCTTCATGTATCTTCATCCCCATTATTTTGAAGTCCACAGAAATGTTAATTTGACAAGAAGAAAAGAAACCTTTTTTTATCCTCATCATTCTCTGGCAATAACTGAAAAATCTCCACTTTATCTTGGAATGAAATTGTACAATTGTCTTCCTAGTAAATTTAGAATGATGAGAAATGTAAAAATTTTCAAGAAAACCCTGCATGACCTAGTTATAGAGTGTGAACCATATTCATTGTCCGAATATTTCACTTTTTGTAATAATTAATGAATTTGACGATAATCAATTTTATTGTATGTATACAATAACTTTTGAATTTAATAAATCTACTATACTATACTATACTAAATCTAACAGCCAAACTGTATTGATAGCCATATTTGTTAAAGGAACTTGAAAAAATAAAAAAATCACTGACGTGAAGTCAGTACTCTTTGGCGCGCGTTTTCACGATGGCTAATTTGAATTGAGTGATGAGTACTTCAAGCTCAGTGGATTGAGCGAGCCGGAGATCTCCCAAGAGATAATGGACACCATTCACTGTCGGTAAAAAAATTAACAGTGCTGTATCTAAGCTGCCGCCGTAAGGATAGAGCAACAATGTTGAAAAAGAACACACTGAGAGATCTCCTTGGGAAAGACTTGGCAGGGTCAGTATAATCATAATCATTTTTACAGCATGCGCGCCAAATGCAGATTGACTTAACAATGAAAGAAAAAGTGTAAAAAATCATTGATGTGGGGTCAATCTGCTTTGGCGCGCGTGCTCTAAACATGATTATGATTATACTGACCCTGCCAAGTCTTTCCCAAGGAGATCTCTCAGTGTATTCTTTTCCAACATTGTTACTCTATCCTTAATGCGGCAGCTTAGATACAGCACTGTTAATTTCTGAACCGACAGTGAATTGTGTCCACTATCCCTTGGGTAGATCTCCGGCTCGCTCAATCCACTGAGCTTGAAGTACTCATCACTCAATTCAAATTAGCCACCGTGGACACGCACGCCACAGAGTACTGACTACACGTCAGTTTTTTTATTACACGTCTCGTTTACAAAGATAGTATATTATTATTATGTACCATATCAAATTTTAGCGATTTCTTCATGCATGAGAATGTGTTTTATTTTTTTACTCGGAGACGGGTGCCTCTTACGTCAAAAAGTCAAGAGATCGAATTTGCTTCAAATTAGAAAAGAATTTCAAGAGTAATTTTTATTGTTGGAAAAAGCAGTGGCGTATCATTTTTTTGTCTAAGAATATTCCGTCTCGATGCAGTACGGACTTCACTGGTAGAATAAAAAACAGAAATTGCTCCTTCATCCTTAAAACCTATGTCCCAAACTTCATAGAAATATTTTAAGAAGCGTAAAATGTATTAATAAAAAACATGTTTTTTTATATAATTTTAACACCCGGTATCTCGGAGAGGAAGCATTTCTCGACATATGTTTGTATGACAAACTAAGGCTTACCTTTGACGTGGAATGTTAAAATTTCTTGGTTAAGATCTGGACCACCCTGTATACAAAAAATTAACTGTTTTAGAAACAATATGTGATCAAATAATTTTATGTCCCTTTTTCGTGAAATAATATTTCCTTCGAAAATGGAGATATTACAAGCGCCTACCGTTGCTATATGTTAACAGCAGATTTGGAAGTTCCAGTATTTTCATATATTTTTTTTTCCCTTCTGGAAGCCTTTGGGACTAGTTGATAACAGAAAAATTGCAAAAGACAAAAAAATATTCTGTCGCTAATGGGTTAACAATCCAAAAAAAAAATTCTCAACATGAAGATCAACATACGATATATTTATTTCTGGAATTTTTAGTGTTTCAAACCCAGAGGATGACATAACGGGGATGAAGCCTGATGATTTGGATGTCAAAGAACAATTTGTGGATGGACGTGGTATTCACGACAGAGAAACATTTATGTTTCAAATTGGGAAGGATCAGCCAAATGATGTTCCTTGCAAGATTGAGGATAACACTCGAAAAGAAATTGATAGCTCGAATATTTGCCAATATGATTCAGATGGAGGGAGAAATTATAAGTGCAGTTCATGTGGATACAAGTCGAGTCTTCAAGTGGATATTGAAATGCATATAATTGATGCCCATCAGAAACAAGAAACAATACATACAGAACCTGTTCGCTTGACTGACAAGAAACATAAGTGCCACCTATGTAATTATGCTGCAAAATTAAGATCGAATCTCGAAAGACACGTAATAACTAATCATCTGAATTCAAAAGATTATAAATGTCACTTATGTGAGTTTACTGCTAATCTTAAGGAAAGTCTCCAAAAACATATAAAAAATGTTCATATGAATGAGAAGCACCCATGTCACTTATGCGAATATGCTGCAGGTTCAAAAGGTAATCTAAAATCTCACATAGAAACTGTTCATTTAAATTTGAAGAAATTTAAATGTCCCTTATGTGATCACACTTCAAGTCTAAAAAATAATCTTATAAAACATATGGATTCTATTCATTTGAATAACAGAAGATATAAGTGTAACATCTGTGATTATGCTGCTGTTCAGAAAGTTAGTCTCAACCATCACATAGATGTTGTTCATTTAAACAAAAAACATGAGTGTCACTTATGTGACTATGTTGCGATTCATAAAACTAGTGTTAAAAATCATGTTGACACTGTCCATTTAAACAAAAAACATGAGTGTCACTTATGTGACTATGTTGCAAATCATAAAATTAGTGTTAAAAATCATGTTGAAGCCGTTCATTGTAACAAACCACAGATCAAAAGGAGGAAAAAAGAATCTTTAAATGACAACGACAAGCATCAGTGTCACTTATGTGAATACGTATCAAATCGGAAATACACTCTCAAAACTCATATTGAATCTGTTCATTTGAATTACAAGAAACATGAGTGCCATTTATGTGACTATGCTACGACTCTGAGAAATAATCTCAAAAGTCATATAGAATCTCTTCACTTGAAAAAGATATATTCATGTCATTTGTGTGTATATACTACAAATTGGAGAAATGTTCTTAGGAGACATAAAGAAATTGTGCATTTGAAGAAGCAACATAAGTGTCGCATATGTGAATATGTCACAGAAACGAATATATCTCTTAAAAATCATATACAATCTGTACACTCCTAGTCTAAGAAAATGTAATACATATTGTTTTCGTTGTTATTAGAAACGTTGTTCGAACACCAGGGTTGTGTTCGAAAATTAACTCCACGGAGTAGAGTAGAGTTTTCGAAGGTTTGACAGATTTACTCTGGAGTTTACTCTGACCCTGACACTGACAGTGACAGAAGGTGCCAAAATCGGAAAATAGGTTATGTTCGTTCAAGAAAGAACCTATTATTATTGTTTTCTTCACATATATGTAACTCTAATCATAAATATATATTATGAGCAGTATTAAAACTATTAAATTACCCCACAGAACATTCATAAAACAGTGAGACAAAGATACTACATTTTTCGTCCCATGAGTTATGTCAATTTTGACTGGAGTAAAATGAACTCTTGAGTCGATTACTCTGACATTTCGAACGACAGTCATGGAGTAAAATTTACCCAACTTTTCAGTTTTCGAACACAATGGAGTAAATATTACTCTACGGAGTTAATATTCGAACACAACCCAGAGCAGACCTTTGTTGATGTAATTTGAATTTGATGTGTTGTACTCATTTTTGTGTCAAGACTCCGTTACGGAAAATGTTCGATGGGAGATCTTTAGGCTCAAAACCATACAGATCTTGCCCAGAAGTGTCCTCTGCTTCAGATAACGTAGGCTACAGACGTTTCCTCGACTCTTAATGAAATTTGAAGGCAATTGCTGCCAACATGGAAACAGAATAAATACGGCAATTTTCTTTTTGATTGTGTTAAAGAATTTCAGATATTGTGCATGCAAGATCAAGTACTTGCTGATCAAAATAGAGGGGATTCTTGGGATTATCGAGGCCCTTCCGTATTCTTTCAATACTCGTCCCATTATTTTTGTCATCAAGATCTGAATGGATGAGCAGATTGCATCTGGTCTCAATCTCAGCTTTGTTATTATTAATTTTTAAATTATTTGTGTTTTGTAATTCGAATGTGAGTGTAATAAAAACGTTGTTTTAATTAAACTAATAGTATTGTGCGAAATAGTTATTTCTTATGTCAAGATAATATAAAACCCATACATATGTTGCCATTATTATTCTTATATAAATGTGTGGGGCTGATGCAGAGCCTGTCAATTATCCAAAAAATATCCAAGACTGAAACAAAAAAAATTACGAAAAAAAATGGTTCAAGCACTGACGTCAGGACCTTTGCCCGCATGTTCTATTGTTCATGTTCCTTTATTGATTCGATAAAGAGTGTCCAATATAAGAGAATGAACAATAGAACATGCGCGCTAAAGCTCCCGACTTCACGTCAGTGCTTGAACAAATTCTTTTTTTCGTAATTTTTTAAAAAATTTCTAGGGATATGGTTCTTAAAAAAATTTACACACGTCTTTATGTCGATATTGAACAAACATAAATATCGCATTCAGATGCACAATCTAACCAGAAAATTTCAAGTTACTGTGGGTAAGTTTGTTAAAGAACGTTCTCGTTCTTGTTTATATTATATTTACATTGGATATGTATAAAGACTCCCTCGTCTAAATTTCAAACTGACATATTACTCTTCACTGTAAAAGGAAGATCAATTTTGTATGGTTGTTGACTAAATCTTTTTTTCAGATTTATGCTAAAACTAGTGAAGATTGATATAATGATAGAGAACGTCAATCTGAATTCACTGTTATTATACATTTTGGAGTGGTAAGAAATTTCACATATTCCTGTGAAGTGTTCAATGATTAAAATATATTTCGAAAATTATGCTACAAATATTTAATAATTGAATACAAAATATGAGATCAAGTATAGTTATATCTATGCAGCAAAATTTAACACCATATGTGATATTATAATTGTTTATAGACCCCCTAGTCTATGTTTAATACTGATATTAGTATAACTTCACTATACATTGAAGAACAATTTTGTATACCTACTTGTTGATTAAATGTTTTTTTCAGATTAATGCCGAAACTATTGAAGATTAATCAATCTTCAACAGTTTCAGTATTAATAATAGGGAACCTCCAACTAAATTCACCTTTATTATACATTTTTGATTGGTAAGTAATTTCACCTGTACTTATTCCTGTTGATCCAGTGAATACCTATTTGATGTTTTCAATGATATCAATTAATAGAGTTGAAACATTCTTTGTGTAAACAAAAAGGCTGAACAACATGGTCACATGATATGATAAGCCTAATAATTTGTAGAATTAATTTTCTATATATTTTATGTATGTTATAGGCATATAAATACGTACTAGACATCTATCTATCTACGTATATGGTCATAGGGTCTTCATAACTGAATTTAACATCGCAGTTGGCTTTGAAGTATTCTGGATTCAGGTGGAATAATACAAATGTTGAAAATCATTGTTAGAAATGCTCAGTTGAAAATACCTTCCTGGACTACTAGAGACAAAATATCTGCATTGACTCTATATAAGAAAGGATCAAACGGGTATAATTTCTTAAAGTGCTTTTTACCTCTCCCTTCCAAAAACACTACGCAGAAAGTTTTGCAAGGCATTCCTTTTGATGTGGGTTTGAATAAACAGGTATGAATAAACCTTTTTAAACTTATATCCAAACTTGGTGCTTTGAACAGATGCTGTATAGTTGTTTTTGATTAAATAACTTTGTTAAAGCAAGCTGTGCTGGATCGAGTAACTGATAAAATTGTTGATTAGGGTTCCCTGGGACGTAGGAACGAATTGGCCAACCAACCTCTTGTGTTTATGACTCAGGGACTGTAAATGAAATTTTACCAGAGGAACAGACAGCAGTTATAGTTCGAAATAGTTGAAATTCTGCAAATCATTGGGTTGGAGGTAATGGGGACTGTTTACGATCAGGGGCAACTAATCGAACAGCAATCAGAAAACTTTTGTAATACTCAAACACCTAGAACTGATTATTACTTTAAGCTAAATGATAACAATTTTTTTACTTATTCGATCCCCCTCATCTGCTTAAGTCAAAAAGAAATACTTTCCTAATATAATTTCTCAAAGCACTTCTTTTTCTACTTCTCCTTCACTCCTTCCTACTTTTCAGAGGCTATTTACACTTCCCAAAGCTTATATATAGTAGTAATTATCATTTCATCTATTTAATGCGACAAATTACTTTGATTCAGTTTGATGTAACCTTTTTTTAAAGGCTACTTGAACCTTCTGAAGGCTTTTTTCTAGTAGTTATTATTTAATGGCTAATTAAATAGATGATATAATAATGACTTTGCTTCGGTTTTGAGCAGCGTGACGCTGCTCAATAACAATAAATTTAAAGAGCGCGGGTAAATGACCGCATGCGCCCTTCGCAACACCACGGTATACAAATAAATAAAAATTACACCAAAACCGACTCAACAACTTACCGCCTCTGATTAGTAGACAATCGAACTCTCTCTTCCTACTATTTCTCAATGGTCGAACCCAATCATTTGAGAACACTTTCGGCAAAAAGTTCGAAAATTACAGAAACAATTAAGAATGGTCAGGTAGTAGCCAAAGGTTTTTTATGTTGAACCTGTTCTTGAACATTTTTACACTTGTGTCTTTAGCTACATCTGTATCTAAGTTGTTCCAGGTGGAGAATATTATTCTTCTTTCAACGGACCTAAATTGTCCATTCCTGGACAAAGTCCTCTTCAAGTTCCTTCCATTTGCTTCTGTCCCTTGCCTTCAGGTACCAGCTTGTGCCAAGCTACCTCCTTGATATCACCAAACCATCGCTTGGGAGTTCTTCTGATGCTTCTTTTTTGTGTTCGTGGTATACATTGTGTGACTCGCCATATCCATCTTGTGTCGACTTGTCTGGCCATGTGACCAACCCACGCCTATTTCAGCATCTCTACACTCGTCTGATAACATCATCAATTTTTGTTCTTGCAGATATGATCCCGAAGGCTAACAAAGAGCATAAGTCTCCCCATCGAGCGCTGAGTTCTTCTTAGTTTATTTGCCGCTCTGATTGTCAAAGTTTCCAACCCATAGGTTGTAATGAAGCGATTTTCGATTTTTCAATTATTCATTTCTATTCCCCGGAATAATTTTAATTCGAACCAGTAGAGATCACGGATTAATCCAACCTGTAGTTAAAATATGCAATGAAGCGATTTTCGGAGGAATAAATTCCCGGAGAAATTTAATTATTCATTCTCATTTAAATTCCATTCAGATCACTCGAGATCATTTATGCAACCGAGCCTATATGGAAAAAACCGTACCTACTTTTCAGTCGTTTGAACAACGTAAAATACGGCAGCGTGATTTTCAACCTTATTTGATCTCGAGTGTTATAGAAGGTTCCAGAAAACCGGAAATATGTGATCGACCAATGAGTGGTCTAGCTGGCCCTCCTTCGTCCAAAATTTCCCTAAAATGCCGTGACTTCCCTTTTCAGAGGGTCTATAAATTGCCTTGGCTGTGCGCAGCCCTTTTCATTATTACTCCTAAAGTTTTCGCAAACTTAATTAAAGCGTCTACTACAATTTCCGAACCGAGAATTTTGAGTTTTTTCAAGACGCCCATGTTCCGAGCGCGACTTTATTCAGTTTGGAATGTACATTTTTAGTTTTATTGTTTAAACATGTATTTTCCTTTTTATTTTAATTCCGTTTCCAAGAAAATACTCAATATAAGTCAATAAAGTGGTGAAAACCCAAGTAAGTAATTTGGACGTATCCGACCGGCTGGTACCACATATCTCTTGTATTCTAATCAGACTTCGTTGTTATTTATATTTCGTTTTTAATCGCCGTAAAAACATACACCGCACAGATTCCAACGGGGTTGCAATTATATTTCTAACAGATTTGGTTGCAGGTCCCTTCAGTGAGCTGAGTCGGGGTGAGCATACTCTCGAACCTCGATTGGTTGTTACCTGACTTCGTTGCTGGGGTAGTGTGCAGCGGCGTGCGGTTGGTCACTTATATTTCCGTTCTCAACTGCTCACACCGATGGGCGGCCTCGCTTTGTGAGCGTTTGAGACGGAGTTAGGTGCGAGTCTTGAGTGCCTTTCAGTGAACTGAGTCAGGGTGAGCATTCTTTCGGACTCCGATCGACTTCATAACGTGAGCGCTCTTCGAATACCGACTGGTTGCTACATGACGTCGTTACTGAGACACAACTTCCGATCAACGGGTCCTAATCTTAGTGTAGCAATATTGGTGTCGTTATTTCTTATCGGAACTACAGTGTGGATCCGTATACACGCGCCAACACATTCATTCTTGTTTTCATTAAATGGTACTTACTGTGTATGCTCTCATAGTCCGATATTAACCACTGCATTTCACCCCGCATTCATGAGTAGTGTAGGTGGAAGTCCGCCAATTCAACCGACATCTTTAGAATTCGCAGGCCTCGATATAGTTTTGCGCGTCCAGTAGTTTAGTTCACATAACATTTTTTTGCATCAGCTGGTCTGCATTAATACGTTTTGCTTTATTCATCACGCTACCGGACATTTAATCTATTGTTATATACAGGGTGGGCCTTATATCGCTGTCCCCCCGGCCGTTGGTTACACCTTATACTGTTATTGTACATTGTCTATCTGCATTCTTACACCTACCCGATTACTCTGTCACTGCAGATCACTGTTCCTATTGTGTATGTAAATATTGTAAATAAATCTGTATATAATTCCTGTGTAGTTTACTGCTACAATCCCGCAGTGTCAGAGTCAGTTCGCCGAAAGAGAACAAGACCTATTAATCGCTCCCATCTTAGATTAAGTTGAATCGGAATTGCAACCTTGCTAAAGCAATTGCAACTGAAGCCCGAGCAAGTAGTGAAAAGGCAGGTTACAGTAAGCCCCAGAAAAGGTCGTCACAAGGTTTGAATCGGGAGACACAACTGTTTAAGATCTTGGCTTTTAAGTTGATGAGGATATACTTGTTCCTCAGTATGTTCCCCAGTTTTCCTGCGGTAGCTCAAGCGAATCTAACTCTTTATGATTTCTGCTTGCTGATTCTTTATCCTGAGTTTTGTTAAATGCTGTAGATGTACGTATTCACCTACAACGATATCCATCGCCTCATCATCTATAGTTACCGGAGTTATCTCAGTCAAGATTTTGCTCTTTGTTATGTTCATTTTCAGCCCAAACCTCCTTCAAGCTACGTATACAGGGCGATTCAACACTCGAGACGGAAAATTATTAAGAGACGTATACAGACTGATATTCTTGATAAAACGGCGAAATTTGTCGCCGATGAGGTTTCGTTTTCGAGTTAATTGGACTTGAAAGTTTCTGTATGCGACCAATTAACTTGACTGTCACCTGGTGCCAGAACAAAATTTGTTTACTAATTCAAAAGTTGCTTTGTTGGTTTAGTTTTTTTGTTGAACATTGCATTTGTGATGGCAACGCATTGCAAGCTTGTCGGGGGTAAGATAAAAGATTCCCTAATAGACGACAACCATATCGCACTCTTAATTCGAATTTACCATGGTAAATTCGAATCAAGTGTCCAATACAGGAGAATGGACAACATAATTTACCATGGTAAATTCGATTAAGGGTGTCCAATACAGAAGACTGAACAATAGAACATACGCGCAAAAGCTTCTGACTTCACGTCAGTGCTTGAATCAATTTTTTTTTCGTAATTTTTCTGCAATTTTCTAGGGGTAGGTACGGTTCTTAAATTTTTTTTTTCCTCATTGTTTTCAAATTTTCTAGGGGCACTGTTCTTACAAAATGTTAAACACGCCTTTATGTTGATTTTCTACTACTCGTTACCAAGCTTCAATTCGATCGAATTCTTATTTTTTGAGTTATCAAGGAAATAATATTCCAGGTGGGTATAACTCGGAAACCGTTAGACCGATATAATGCCCAAAACGAACTCAACTCTCTCATTCGGATAAGCAACCTACCCTGAAAACTGCAAGTCCCTATCTTCTTTCGTTCGAAAGTTATCGAGGCAACGGTCACCCATCTACTGAACTCACACAAGGCTGCTCGAATCTCCAACAATATTTAACCGATCGTGTTAAAACTTGAAACTTGGGCAGTAGAGTTAGGTTCTAAAGGCTCTTGCAAAATTTCAGCAATTTCAGACGAATAGTTACTGATATATAGATTTTTTTTTACAATTTTCAATGATTTTAAAAAAAATTTCCTACAAATACTACCCTCACGAAATTATGCAAGAATTTTCGCGTTGGCAGTCTACAAATAATAACCATGTTTGAATTCAATCGGTTAAGTATTTTTCGAGTTAATGAGGAACAAAAAACAACCAAATTTCAGATGGCTATAACTCTAAAACCGTTTGGCCGATTATGCTCATAAACAAACTCAAATGTCGCATTCAGATGCACAACCTAACCTGAGATCTTCAAGCCGCTATCTCTTTCCGTTCTTAGGTTATCGTGACAACAAAAATATTTTTTAATAATTTTCTAGCGATACGATTATCACAAAATTTCACAAACGTGCTTAGGTTTATATTCTACAATTATTCACCAAGTTTCAATTCGATCGGATCTATATTGTTTGAAAACTAAATTATTCCTCGGAAACCATTGGTCCGATTATGCCCATTAACGAACTTGTCCGTCGTATTGAGATGCGCCACCTACCCTGAAAATTTCAAGTCGCTAGCTCTTTCCGTTCTCAAGTTATCGTGGCAACGGCCGGACAGAATCAAATTTGACCTCGAATTCTTCATTGGGGAGTCGAACCAAATCGTTTGAGACCATTTTCGTAAAAAAATTCGAAAGTTACAGACATTTGGGAAAAATGATAACGCGATGTTCCCCAGAACATACGCGCAAAAAATTAATTTTACATTTTTTATCAAGAATATCAGCCTGTATACGTTCCTGAATTTTTCACCATGAGTTTTGAATCCCCCTGTATATGCATAGAATATGCTATTAGATATAAACTACTATCTGGGAGTAGTTCTGAAATTCTCTTAAAGAAACTTATATGCTTCTCAACGATGCTCGTGGAAGGTTGACAATCTAGGGTTGCGTTCGGAATCAACGTCGGACGTTGTCCGGTGTGCCCCCAACCCGTCCGGAATCAACGTCAGGTGAACCTATACAATGACTAACTACAGATAACAACCGGACGCGCTCTACGTCGGAGCACCCGACGTTGATTGTGAACGCAACCCAAGGATTCATTCCTCGGACTTCCTTGGACGTATTGAGCCTCAGGGTGTACGAGAGGCCCATTTTTGTTGCACTGCCACAGGTTGTTGAATATCTGACTTGAGGTTGGGGCACCAGGCAGGTCCAGCAAATTCAAGAATAGGTACCATATAAGTAAAATATATTTTCGATCAACCTGTGACCCATCAGGTTCGAACGTGAATGATTCTGCTAGTAAAATTAGGTTGTGAAGAGATTCGTATAATTCTCACTATAATTCTAATCTAACAATTGCATAAAAGGGAACGCACCCTCACTCAGCTGACGATCTACATAGAACAACGTACGGAAACTATGACAGGACAGGGAGAATCTGTGATTGTTTACAAGAAAAGGATAGCAAGCAAGCGGAGCACTTGAGAACCGAAGCCACTAAAGATTGAGTAGGGATGGCGATTCTTTCGGGAAAATAGTAATTTACGTAACAAGTCCGGAAAATAGGGTTTTTTTGGACGAATAGACAAAATTCTAGGACGAGCGTAAGTGAGTCCTAGAAGTCTATGAGTCCAAAAAAACCTTTTTCGGGCGTGTTGCGTACAATATTTTTTCGGCAACCGTGTAGAATAACAAATCAATGAGACGACACATTTCTTTTTTATATATTTTGATGCTTAGTCAAATTAAACAGAACAGAAAATATCACATGTTGACAACTAATTTTACATGAACTGTCAGCCGTTTTCTCAGTGCTATGGTAACTTCATTTATCAAAAATATACCTACCAAGATTTTCATATTTACAATGACCAAAACGACGTGATTCTTCTGGCCTAGTCCGGGAAGTACGTACTTCCCGGACTAGGCCGGGAAATGTTTCTTTCTCGATGAAAAAGCGTCCGGGAAGTGGGCACTTCCCGGACGATTGCCGAAAAAATAGATTTTTGAATCGATTCGAATCGACAGTTGAAGAATCGATCCACAGAAAAATCGAGGTTCAAAAGATCGATTTCACGAAAATCGATTTTTTGCGCGTATGTTCTGGGGATACTCGCGTCATCATTGTGCCCAAATGTCTGCAATTTTCGAATTTTTTGCCGAAAATGGTCTAAAACGATTGGGTTCGACTCCCCGATGAAGAATTCGAGGTCAAATTTGATTCTGTCCGGGCGTTGCCACGATAACTTCAGAACGGAAAAAGCTAGCGACTTGAAATTTTCAGGGTAGGTCGAATCCCAATATGACGGACAAGTTCGTTAATGGGCATAATCGTCCCAATGGTTTCCGAGTCTTCTGCCCAACACAATTCATATGTATAATATAATATAATGGTAATTTGAGTTCATCTATATTGGCAAGGATTTTATCCTGTTAAAATTATATAATAATGTGAAAGCGTGTATAAAATATTTAAACAAATAGATGAATAATTAAATTACTTAGAATTATTATCCTTTGATTTGAAGTGGCACCAGCTCCTTAGAGCTTTTGAGAGCTCTTCTCGGAAGCCATCGGAGTGTCAGTATAATACTATATTATTGATTGTAATGGTTTTCAGAAATTGAGGTTATCTCTATTAAAACAAGGAGTTTATCCTGTTGAAATGAGTTTAAGTATAAAATATAACACTTTTGAAAGTAAGCTGATGAATTATATATTTTTAGAATTATCCTTAGAGATATATATATATATTCTTTTGACTGAGAGTTTTATATGTGTTAGCAGAGGTTGGTGTAACGGGGTACCATACAATTCTGCGTATGATACAAGAGCTTAGGGAAAAACCTCAGCAAAAAACCCTGTCTCCCCGTGAGTGTTGTGATTTGTAACTATTGTTCACAAAATTTGCTGAAATTTAGAAATATTGATAGGCATTTATTTCTTCAATATGGACTCCTTTGTCAAAAAACGGAGAGGTTTCTCCAAGGTACCCAAAACTCAACCTGAAAAGTGAAAAGACAAGAGGAGAAGAACGAACAAACTAAAAATAATACATAACCTTTCAAAAGTTTCCTCTCACAAATATACTCTTCTGTTGACGCATGGGATCTCTTGGAGAAGAATCGCCTCCGCTAGTTCTCAAAGATATTGATCTTAGAAATCCCTTCAATATTGAATTCAAAAAAGAAATTGTTGCTGGTAAGGCCAGGAGGGTCTCTTTCAAAACCAGATCTGGCCAGTCCAAGTGATGATTATTCAGAACTTCAGATGTTCGAAGACCGCTACAGGGCCCATATGTAGGGCTATCATCTCCCATAGATGCATGTTTTTACTTTGTATTGTGTAAAATAATGAAAAAATGAGCAGGAAAAATTTACGACATAATTTGATATGTCATCATGACATATTAATATAATAATACATATAATATAATATAATAATACATATAATCCTTAGAGATTATGAGAGGTCTCCTCGGAAGAATTTGGAGTGTCAGTATAATCATATCATATTATTGATAAAAATCATTTGTAGGACTTGAGTTCATCTGTATTAAAACGAGGTTATTATTAATAGGTGAATGAAACATGTCTGCATCATCGATCATTCATTAGCACCTTAAGGATCTCTCCTCTTTTTTTCTTCGCCTCTTCTGAGGGCAGTTCCTGGAGGACCGTATATACATATTCCATGAATGCCCTATTGATCCCTGGCTCTGGCACAGGGGATTTCAACCTTCCTACGAATTGTTGCGCAGCATACATTAGGGCATTTTCCGCCCGTGTTGCCTTCTTTTTTCTCTTAGCAGGATGGCCTGAAAAGTAAAACAAATTGAAAATCTTTGGGAGGTTTCAATGAGGATGTATTGCAAGCTCCTATTGTGAGATCTTCAAGATATCGCAACTGTATAGAGAATAGGAAATTCCCACTGTGGAATTCCTCAGAAAATCACACATGTAACCAGAATAAGACATTCCTATTGCGAGCTCCTAAAGATATCACGCATGCAAAACCGTCTTTACCATAAGGGCACACGGGGCCCGTGCCCAGTGCCCCCATCCTTAGGGGGGCCCCGAAGGACAGACAATTTCTCTCACATTTATTCTAAAAAAATTTTTGTCAGGCACAGTAACAGTAAGCACCCGAGTCGAAAATAAAATTTACTTTTGTCTTAAAATTTAAATCAAAATTATGTTTATTCAATCAAATTAAGACAAAATCTAGTCAAAATTTGCCTATTTTCTTTTTGAAGTATAAAATGTCCCTAACATTTGACTTAATCAGCTTAGTAAGACTAAAGAGTCATATAAGGCTAAACTTGGCTTGTATTTGGCTCAATAAAAGTCAAAAAAATTGGTTCAAGCACTGACGTGATGTCAGGAGCTTGAACCAATTTTTTTTCCTAATTTTTTCAAAATTTTCTAGGGGTACGGTTCTCACTAAATTTAACACACGTCTTTATGTCGATATTCTACAACTAGTTACCAAGCTTCAATTTGATCGAGTCTATATTTTTTGAGTTATCGAGGAAATGATATTCTAGGTGGGTATAACTTCGAAACCGTTAGACCGATTATGCTCGAAAACGATATTTACCCTCCCATTTGGATGCGCAACGTACCCTGGAAATTGAAAGTCCCTATTTCCTTTCGTTCGAAAGTAATCGAGGAAACGGTCACCCATCCATCTACTGAACTCACACAAGGCTGCTCGGATCTCCAACAATAAAGATCCGATCGTGTTCAAAACTGGAACTTGGCAGTAGAGTTAGGTTTTGAAGGCTCTTGCAAAATTTCAGCGATGTCGGTCGAATAGTTTCGGATATACAGGGTGAGTCTTTGACCACTGCATTAATTTTAACCAAAGATTCCTCTCATCAAATGAAACACTTATTTCATTTAACATTTTTCCAAATTCAGCTCAGGTAAAAAGATACAGGCTGTTGAAATTTTGAAAAAAAAACAGTTTTTATTTTGTAGCTTTGACATCCTTTTTTCGAATAAAATGAATGTTGGCGTAAAGTTTCCTATAACTGTGATACATATTTTCCAAATATTAGTTATTTTCTACTTCTACTAGTTTTCTAGATATGGACTCGTGGATTCATAAAACTAAACGAAATTATCATAAAGAAAGCATATAAAGTTTTTCTTCAGTCATTTAAAAAATATACCATCGTTTTAGAACATTAAAATATTCTTCATCATTTCTCCTTAAAAGCACCGTTTTCGAGATATTCTTCATTGAATGTTTTAAAATGGAAAACACCAGAAATTTCACTACTCTTATGGATCCGTCCCTGAGCGTTGGAATCCCGAATCAAGCTGTAAACCACGTTACCATGCCTCATTCTCGTCCGCCAACAATGTCATAGATAATTTATTTGCGGAAGTGTATTAGCACATTGTGAAATCTTTAAACGCTTGTAACTTTTTACCTGAGCCGAATCTGGAAAAATGGTAAATGAAAAAAGTGTTCCATTTGATGAGATGAATCTTTGGTTAAAATTAATGCAGTGGTCAAAGACTCACCCTGTATAGAATAGAATATTTTTTCAATGATTTTTTTTTTAATTTTCCAGCGATACGATCCTCACGAAACTTCGCAAGAATTTTCGCGTTGGCATTGTACAACTAATAACCATGTTTGAATTGGATCGGTTTTGTAGTTTTCGAGTTATTTAGGAAATAACAACCAAATTTCAGATGCTTATAACTCCAAAACTGTTTGGCCGATTATGCCAATAGACAAACTCAAATGTTGCATACAGATGCACAACCTAATCTGAAAATTTGAAGTCGCTGTATTTTTCCGTTCTCAGGTTATCGTGACATAAATAATATTTTTTGATGATTTTTTTTAATTTTCTAGTGATACGATTCTCAAAAATTTCACAAACATCCTTAGGTTAGGCCCCTTCATTGGGCCGATTATGCCCATTAATGAACTTGACCGTCGTATTGGGATGCGCCACCTACCCTGAAAATTTCAAGTCGCTATCTCTTTCCGTTCTCAAGTTATCGTGACAACGGCCGGCCGGACAGAATCAAATTTGACCTCGAATTTTTCATCCAATCGTTTGAGACAACTTTAGGCAAAAAAGTTCGAAAATTACAGACATTTGGGCAAAATGATAACGTGATGTTCACCAGAACGCGCAAACAGTGGGAAAGCTCTTTGGACAGGGCTTTGGCGCTCTTGTCAAAGTACTAGCGAGTAATCATTCAAACTTTGACTGCATCATAAATATTGAAAAATCATATCTCCGAAAGTATTAGTTTTTTAGAGTTGAGAATGATATTAGTGGATTATTATGATGAATCTACATCTTAAAAAAATTGAATTTGAAATTTGTAATGTAAAAATAGTTATTTTTGTATCTAGTGCGCGAAATGCTACTTTGGTGATCGAGAACTGATTTTTTTAACGAGGCGCAGCCGAGTTAAAAAAATAGTCGAGATCACCAAAGTATTTCGCGCATGAGATGCAAACAAAATTTTTTCTACAAACGCCAAAAATATTGTTCTAAAATAAGTAACATGCATAGCTTAATATGAAAAATAGTATTGAACTGGCTTAAAATGTTTTTCCAAATCAAGTAAATACTGTAACTATGAAAATAAAATGGCATTTGTTTGTTTGATTGAGGAATATAAAGGTTAAAATATAAAAACTCCATATAGTTTACATGCAGTGTGCGAAGTAAGTACTTCGCACACTACTTCGCGCACGGTGTCATGGTAACGAAGGAAAATGAAAAAATTGGTTCAAGCACTGACGTGAAGTTCCATCTCCTGTATTGGACACTTAATTCGAATTTACCATGGTTAATTCGAATTAAGAGTGTCCAATACAGGAGAATGGACAACATAATTTACCATGGTAAATTCGATTAAGGGTGTCCAATACAGAAGAATGGACAATAGAACATACGCTCAAAAGCTTGTGACTTCACGTCAGTGCTTGAACCAATTTTTTTTTTTCGTGATTTTTTTGAAATTTTCTAGGGGTACGGTTCATAAAATTTTTTTTTCGTCATTTTTTTCAAATATTCTAGATGTACAGTTCATACAAAATTTTAAACACGTCCTTATGTTGATTTTCTACTACAAGTTACCAAGCTTCAATTCGATCGAATATTTATTTTTTGAGTTATCAAGGAAATAATATTCCAGGTTGGTATAACTCGGAAACCGTTAGACCGATTATGCCCAACATCGAACTCAACTCTCCCTTCCGGATACGCAACCTACCCTGAAAATTGCAAGTACCTATCTCCTCTCGTTCGAAAGTTATCGAGGCAACGGTCACCCATCTACTGAAATCACACCAGAATGCTCGAATCTGCAACAATATTTAACCGATCGTATTGAAACTTGAAAATTGGCAGTAGAGTTAGGTTATGAAGGCTCTTGCAAAATTTCAGCAATTTCAAACGATTAGTTACTGATATATAGAATTTTCTTTTTTTATTTTCAATGATTTATTAAAAATTTTCTACGAACGCTATCCTCACCAAATTTTGCGAACATTTCCGCGTTGGCATTCTACAACTAAAAACCATGTTTGAATTCAATCGGTTCAGTATTTTTCGAGTTAATGAGGAACAAAAAACTACAAAATTTCAGAAAATTTCAAATGGCTATAACTCTGAAACCGTTTGGCCGATTATGCTCATAATCAAACTGAAATGTCGAGTTCTGGTGCACATCCTAACCTGAAAACTTGAAGCCGCTATCTCTTTCCGTTCTCAAGTTATCGTGACAACAAAAATATTTTTTTTTAATTTTTCAATAATTTTCTAGCCATACGATTCACACAGAATTTCACGAACGTGCTTAGGTTCATAATCGACAACTACTCACCAAGTTTCAATTCGATCGGATTCATTGGTTGAAAACAAAATTATTACTCGGAAACCACTGGGCCGATTATGCCCATTAACGAACTTGTCCGTCGTATTGGGATGCGCCAACTACCATGAAAATTTCAAGTCGCTAGCTCTTTTCGTTCTCAAGTTATCGTGGCAACGGACAGAATCAAATTTGACCTCGAATTCTTCATTGGGGAGTAGAACTTAATCGTTTGAGATTATTTTTTTCAAAAAATTCGAAAGTTACAGACATTTGGGCAAAACTATAACGCGATGTTCCCCAGAACATACGCGCAAAAAGGGTCACTTCGCATATTGTTTTCAATGCGCGAACCTTGTCATTTTTTGACGTTTGTAGAAACAAAATATTTTTTTCGTTACTCCGAAACCACCATTTTCCCCAATAACAAAATGAGATATTTATTTCCCAAACCTACTCTGAAAATATTCTAGCTCATTCCGTTCAAGAGTAAATCAATATATAATTCGCTTTCTTTAATTTCCAAAAGGGCCCCAAATTATTGAGTGCCCAAAGGCCCCTGCATAGTTTAAGACGGCCTTGCACGCGGGTAACTAGAATAAGACATCCCTATTTTGAGCTCCTCAAGATATTTATTTATTTGATACATAAGACTACATTGATGTTCCCCTAGAATTAATATGTTTAACAAAAGATCAAAATAAAGTGAACAAGCAGTACCTATTCTAAATGCATAATCGTTTCCGTTTTATATCTTAAGGTAAGTTGTTGTATACCGTTGCAGCCTGGTACGGTGAATTTTTGGCTTTATTAGTTCTAATATATTATCTAGATGGTAGTTGTTAAGTTTTCTGGTCTGGTAATTATGAATGTTCAGTCTTTTTTGGCGCTCTTGTTCCTCGGAACAGAGTGCTCATCAATTTGCCCAAATGTCTGTAATTTTCGAATTTTTGGCTGAAAATGGTCTTAAACGTTTTGGTTCGACTCACTGATCAAGAATACGCGGTCGAAATGGATTCTGTCTGGCCGTCCGTTAACACGATAACTCTCGAACGGAATGAGCTAGACAGTTAAAATTTTCAGAATAGGTTTAGGAGATAAATATCTTGGCTAAGTTCGTTATTGGGCAAAATCGGTCAGATGGTTTCGGAGTAACAAAAAAAAAATTTTTATATTACCAATTTCAAAATAAGTTTTTCTCGAGATGCAGTTTCACCATAGGAATCCATTGATGTCATTTTTAACTCTAACAAGCTCATACTTTCGGAGATATGATTTTTCAAAATTTCAATAATAAATCGTACTTATTTAGGAAATCAGGAATACACACAGGTGAAAACCACCCAACATAGTATCCACTTATAAAAAATTATTTTATCTATGAATTATTATAATATATGATCTGTGTTGATACATGTCAACTTATTTTCCTGAGACATGATATGCCAAATTTTGATAGTTAATGCCCATGGTTAATCCATATGATGATGGGAATGGTAACGGTAAGTTAATAATATTTAGTTCAGAATATCTCCAGTAAAAACAAAACTGAAATATTGGCTAAAGTTTCAATTGATATAATATAATTTTCAGAGTGGATTTGAGGAAAAACTATATCGTTCATCATAGAATTGAGGAACGAATATCTCGGATGAGTTCGTTGTTGGGTAGAATTGGTCTATTGGTTTTGGATTAATAATTTTTGGCACTCTTGTTGAATTTGAATTCTTTTATGATGTTTGAATTCAATTTCTGCTATTATGAAGTTCTATCATAAGAATCCATTGATATAATTCCCAACTCTTACTAATACTCGAAGATATGATTCGTCAAAGTTTGAACAAGAGCGCCAAAGCTCCTGTCCACAGGGCTTGAACCAATGTTTTCATGTCAGTGTTGAATTTGAGCATGCCATGCTCAATCTTGTACATAAGTTTGCGCTGCTCAACGACTTTTGAGATATTCATGTTGGGTATCTTCAGGGTATCATATAACTCGTTTGTTTCAGTATCATTTGGTAAGTTGTATATTTATAGCCTTCGAAGCTCGATTTTGCATCTCTGTATCCTCTGTAAATTGCTGATTGATGTATTCGACCAAATACTAATCAAGTATGTAAGCACTGAATGAATATTTGAGTAATATATGGCCTTTTTGCTTGTTTACAGAGATAGGGACTGACTCTTCTCAATGCTCCAATTAAATGTGTAAGTTTACGCGACAAGTAATCTATGCGTCCAATCCATTCCAGTTTTGTATCGATATTCAATCCAAGGTAGGTGTGCAAATTTTTTTGGTTGATTTTGATACCATTAAGTTTCATGTTCAGTGCTTTTGTGGGCATATTTTTCTGACTGAAAAGGAGAGCAACCGTTTTGTCCACTTTCAAGATGAGTCTATTCTCAGTTAGCCAGTTCTGGAACCTTTTAAGGTAAACTTCAATATGCTGCTGCAAAATATCCAGATCCTACCCTCGCAGAACAATGCTGTATCGTCAGCAACCACGTAGTGTAGTGCCCCAATCCCACAGCTCCGAGATTCTCTACACACAAAAGTTATAATAGTGAACAAATCACTGATCCCTGCGGTACTCCCTTTTCTCTGAGCTTCTTGTGGTTAATATAACTGTGTGATGTCTCTTGTTTTTCAAGAATGTTTTTATAAGAGTATAGGCTATTCTGTTTATTCCCATTTTTTTTTAAAAGTTTTTTCAAGAGTAAATAGTGGTCAACCATATCAAAAGCTTTTCTTAAGTTTATAAACAATACTATTACATAATTTCTCGCATCTATGCCAGCACTTATTTTTTGTACTGTTGTAGCCCCCATGGTTGAGCTGTTACTTTGAAAGCCATAATCATAGTCGGAGAAATTGAAGTAACAGCAGATTTTTTTTTGGCGCTCTTGTTCCTCGGAACAGAGTGCTTATCAATTTGCCCGAATGCCTGTAATTTTCGAATTTTTCGATGAAAATGGTCTTAAACGATTTGGTTCGACTCACTGATCAAGAATACACGGTCGAAATTTTCAGAATAGGTTTGGGAGATAAATATCTCGGCTATTTCGTTATTGGGCAAAAATTATTTTTTTTTCAATAAGCAGTCTTACATTAAGAATTCATTGATATCATTTTTGCGCGTATGTTCTGGGGAACATTGCGTTATCATTTTGGCCAAATGTCTGTAACTTTCGAATTTTTTGACGGAAATGGTCTCAAACGATTTAGTTCGACTCCCCAATGAAGAATTCGAGGTCAAATTTGATTCTGTCCGGCCGGCCGTCCGGCCGTTGCCACGATAACTTGAGAACGAAAAGAGCTAGCGACTTGAAATTTTCAGGGTAGGTGGGCATCCCAATACGACGTACAAGTTCGTTAATGGGCATAATCGGCCCAGTGGTTTCCGAGTAATAATTTTGTTTTCAACCACTATAAATCCGATCAAATTGAAACTTGGTGAGTAGTTGTAGAATATGAACCTTAGCACGTTTGTGAAATTTTGTGCGAATCGTATGGCTAGAAAATAATTAAAAAATTATTAAAAAATATTTTTGTTGTCACGATTACTTGAGAACGGAAAGAGATAGCGGCTTGAAGTTTTCAGGTTAGGATGTGCATCAGAACGCTACATTTTAGTTTGTTTATGAGCATAATCGGCCAAACGGTTTTAGAGTTATAGCCATCTGAAATTTGGTTGTTTTTTGTTCCTCATTAATTCGAAAAATACTAAGCCGATTTAATTCAAACATGGTTATTAGTTGTAGAATGCCAACGCGAAAATACTTGCAAAATTTCGTGAGGATAGTATTTGCAGAAAATTTTAAAAAAATTATTGAAAATTGAAAAAAAAATTCCATATATCAGTAACCATTCGTTTGAAATTGCTGAAATTTTGCAAGAGCCTTTATAACCTAACTCTTCTGCCAAGTTTCAAGTTTTAACACGATCGGTTCAATATTGTTGGAGATTCGAGCAGCCTTGTGTGAGTTCAGTAGATGGGTTACCGTTGCCTCGATAACTTTTGAACGAA
The DNA here is from genome assembly GCA_937662695.2 of Halyzia sedecimguttata. Lineage (NCBI taxonomy): Eukaryota > Metazoa > Arthropoda > Insecta > Coleoptera > Coccinellidae > Halyzia > Halyzia sedecimguttata. The sequence continues at coordinate 36,740,601 of OW569419.2, forward strand.
AGGAGATAGGGACTTGCAATTTTCAGGGTAGGTTGCGTATCCAAATGGGAGAGTTGAGTTCGTTTTTGGGCATAATCGATCTAACGGTTTTCGAGTTATACCCACCTGGAATATTAATTCCTTGATAACTCAAAAAATAAATATTCGATCGAATTGAAGCTTGGTAACTAGTAGTAGAAAATCAACATAAAGGCGTGTTTCAAATTTTGTAAGAACCGTACCCTTAGAAAATTTGAAAAAAATTAGGAAAAAAAAATTTTAAGCACCGTGCCCCTAGAAAATTAAAAAAAAATCACGAAAAAAATTAATTGGTTCAAGCACTTACGTGAAGTCAGAAGCTTTTGCGCGTATGTTCTATTGTCCATTCTTCTGTATTGGACACCCTTAATCGAATTTACCATGGTAAATTATTTTGTCCATTCTCCTGTATTGGACACTTAATTCCAATTTACCATGGTAAATTCGAATTAAGAGTGTCCAATACAGGAGAATGGACAACATAATTTACCATGGTAAATTCGATTAAGGGTGTCCAATACAGAAGAATGGACAATAGAACATACGCGCAAAAGCTTCTGACTTCACGTCAGTGCTTGAACCAATTTTTTTTTCGTGACTTTTTTGAAATTTTCAAGGGATGTTCTCAAAATTTTTTTTTCGTCATTTTTTTCAAATTTTCTAGGGGTACGGTTCTTACAAAATTTTAAACACGTTTTTATGTTGATTTTCTATTACTAGTTATCAAGCTTCAATTCGATCGAATATTTATTTTTTGAGTTATCAAGGAAATAATATTCCAGGTGGGTATAACTCGGAAACCGTTAGTCCGATTATGCCCAAAAACGAACTCAACTCTCCCATTCGGCTACGCAACCTACCCTGAAAATTGCAGGTCCCTATTTCCTTTCGTTCGAAAATTATCGAGGCAACGGTCACCCATCTACTGCACTCACACAAGGCTGCTCGAATCTCCAACAATATTTAACCGATCGTGTTAAAACTTGAAACTTGTGTCCAATACAGAAGAATGGACAATAGAACATACGCGCAAAAGCTTCTGACTTCCCGTCAGAGCTTGAACCAATTTTTAACTCTAACAAACTAATACTTTCGGAGATATGATTTTTCAAAATTTCAATAATAAATCGTATTTCTACGTTTTCACAAAATGATATAATTATTCTATGTATGAATTGTTATAATGTCAACTTATTTTCCTGAGACATGACATTGTCTAATTCATTTCAGCAATCGTAGAATTGTGAGAATTATAATATGATATCATACTTTTTGTTCGTTGATATTTTCATGCCGATGGTCAATCCATATGATGATGGGAATGGTAATGGTTATAATGGTAAAGTTAATAATATTGTATTCAGAATATTTGAGGAAAGAATATACAGGGTGTCTGGTGAGGAATGGGACAACGTTAAGGTGGTGATGGGGGATGTCTCAAGGAGTGAGAAAATGCCATCTGAAATCATCTGAGGTTCATGGTTCCTGATATACAGGGAGTTTTAGAAAAAATTACGAAATTCCAAATGACTATAGTTCAGGAAATATTAGAGCTAATCCGATGATTTTTCGTATGAACAATGATAGAGTGAGTACGAATCTGCTTGGATGAAAAATTCGAAATAAAATCAGATCCAGACTCAGAAATTTTAGTTTTTCTGAAATTAGGAAAAAACAACACCCTGTATGCGGTTTTCAATTTTTTTGACTTCAGATTCTGAGAGAGCAGGAAAAATACTTTCAAACTCAACAGTCATCTCGAATGACACAAATTTTCCCTGCTTTCTCTGACCCTTCGAATGTCAATCTTCCGATTTTCGCTTCTTCAATATTTTTTTCTCGACATTTCAGAAACATGAGATCTCAGAAAGTAACTTATAAGTAAAAAAAAAATCATAAACGAATCGAAATTTTTTTAAGAATTGTCAAAAAAGCGAAGAACAGTTAACATTTGGAAAATTTACGAAGTATTTCTGAAGTACTAATTGATGATTCAGTAGGAACAAAATTTATGATTAATTCTTCAAATATTGTCCAAAATGAAAACCGTCAACTTCTTGTCTCTTAGTCGATCTTTCAGATGAGTTTGGATAATTTTTTCGTGTAATATCCAAAGTTTCATCCGTCATGTACATATCTCCATCATTAGTCTTGAAACTAGTTGCCAGTTATGTCAATTCTAAGGTTTGCTATCATTCATGATGAGAAAAGATAGAGCATTTAGTTATCTGTCAAACTAGTGATTTTATTGTTAATACAATCTTACTTCAATTTGTTGAAAATCATGCCGCACACATTTTCTAATGAAGAGTATGTTGACATGCTTTTGGTGTATGGTTCATGTGATATGAACGGAAGAGCAGCTGAAAGGGAGTATCGTAGACGTTTTCCCAATCGTCGGGTTCCAAATCACAAAATTTTTTTCCCGCCTTGTTGCGCATACGAAACAACATGGTACTTTTCCCAGCAAAATAGTTTCTGAAAGACCACATACAATAGAAGATAATATCCGTGAAAATATTTTAGAAACTGTGCAACACAATCCGGGAGTAAGTATCAGAAGATTGGCTTCAATTCATGAAGTATCGAAATGGTACGTTTGGAATACTCTGAAGAGTGAAAAATATCAACCATATCATATCACCCTCAAGTGGTCCAGCAGCTGGAGCCTGGCGATGAGATCGCACGGCTTCAATTTTCCAGGTGGATAAGAAGTCATAGAAGAAATGTCCAAAGAATATTATTCACAGATGAAGCTCAATTCACTCGCGAATCGCGATGGAATAAACAATGCTCGAAATAATCACCTTTGGCATCAACAGAATCCGTTCGCTGTCGCACAAAGATAATTACAGAGACTTTTCAGTGTTAATGTGTGGTGCGCAGTTTATGATAATCATTTAACAGGTCCTCATTTTTTCGAAGAAAAACTCACCGGAGAAATTTATAGAGATTTCCTCATGAATGTTTTTCCTAATCTATTAGGGAATATTAATCAAAGAGGACTTATCTTCCAGCATGATGGAGCACCCCCACATCTCTCAATTACAGTGAGGAATCATTTGAACGAGGTATATCCAAATAGATGGATAGGTCGTGGTGGTCAAAGAGCATGACCACCTGGGTCTCCAGACATGACACCGTTAGATTATTTCCTTTGGGGCCACTATGGTGTACGAGCAAGAGATAAATACGAGGGAACAATTAATTCAGCGAATAATAGACGCATGTGACGAAATACGAAACAACCCAAATGTGATAAGGAAAGCAGTTTTGAATTGAATGAAAAGAGCACATAAATGTGTAGAAGTTGGTGGTGTTCATTTTGAACAATATTTGAAGAATTAATCATTAATTTTGTTCCGACTGAATCATCAATTAGTACTTCAGAAATACTTCGTGAATTTTCCAAATTTTAACTGTTTTTCGCTTTTTTGATAATTTTTATAAAATTTTTGATTCGTTTATGATCCTTATTTTTACTTATAAGTAACTATCTGAGATCTTATGTTTCTGAAATGTAGAGAAAAAAATATGGAAGAAGCGAAAATCGGAAGATTGACATTCGAAGGGTCAGAGAAAGCAGGGAAAATACGTGCCATTCGGGATGACAGTTGAGTTTGAAGGTATTTTTCCTGCTCTCTCAGAATCTGAAGTCAAAAAAATTGAAAATCGCATACAGGGTGTTGGTTTTTCCTAATTTCAGAATAACAAATATTTCTGAGTCCGGATCTGATTTTATTTCGAATTTTTCATCCAAGCAGATTCGTACTCACTTTATCATTGTTCATACGAAAAATTATCGGATTAGCTCTAATATTTCCTGAATTATATTCATTTGGAATTTCGTAATTTTTTCTAAAACTCCCTGTATATCAGGAACCATGAAGCTCAGATGATTTCAAATGGCATTTTCTCACTCCTTGAGACATCCCCCATCACCACCTTAACGTTGTCCCATTCCTCACCAGACACCCTGTATATTATCGTTCACCATAGAATTGAGGAATGAATATCTCGGATGAGTTCGTTGCTGGGTAGAATTTGTCTATTGGTTTTGGATTGATAATTGTTGGCACTGTTGTTGAATTTAAATTCTTCTATGATGTTTGAATTCAATTTCTGCTAAGATGAAGTTCTTCCATAAGAATCCATTGATATAATTCCCAACTCTGAGAAACCAATACTTTCGGAGATATAATTTGTCTGTTTGAACAAGAGCGCCAGAAAGGTCCTGTCCACAGGGCTTGAGCCAATTTTTGCGCGTATGTTCTGGGGAACATCGCGTTATAGTTTTGCCCAAATGTCTGTAACTTTCGAATTTTTTGACGAAAATGGTCTCAAACGATTAAGTTCGACTCCCCAATGAAGAATTCGAGGTCAAATTTGATTCTGTCCGTCCGGCCGTTGCCACGATAACTTGAGAACGAAAAGAGCTAGCGACTTGAAATTTTCAGGGTAGGTGGCGCATCTCAATACGACGGACAAGTTCGTTAATGGGTATAATCGGCCCAGTGGTTTCCGAGTAATAATTTTGTTTTCAACCAATATAAATCCGATCGAATTGAAACTTGGTGGGTAGTTGTAGAATATGAACTTAAGCACGTTTGTGAAATTTTGTGCGAATCGTATGGCTAGAACATTAAAAAAAAATATATTAAAAAATATTTTTGTTGTCACGATAACTTGAGAACGGAATGAGATAGCGGCTTGAAATTTTCAGGTTAGGATGTGCACCAGAACGCGACATCTCAGTTTGCTTATGAGCATAATCGGCCAATCGGTTTGAGAGTTATAGCCATCTGAAATTTTCTGAAATTTGTTGGTTTTTTGTTCCTCATTAACTCGAAAAATACTGAACCGATTGAATTCAAACATGGTTATTAGTTGTAGAATGCCAACGCAAAAATGTTTGCAAAATTTGGTGAGGATAGCATTTGTAGAAAATTTTTAATAAATCATTGAAAATAAAAAAAAAAAATTTATATATCAGTAACTATTCGTTTGAAATTGCTGAAATTTTGCGAGAGCCTTCATAACCTAACTGTACTGCCAAGTTTCAAGTTTTAATACGATCGGTTAAATATTGTTGGAGATTCGAGCATTCTTGTGTGAGTTCAGTAGATGGGTGACCGTTGCCTCGATAACTTTCGAACGAAAGGAGATAGGGACTTGCAATTTTCAGGGTAGGTTGTGTATCCGAAAGGGAGAGTTGAGTTCGATTTTGGGCATAATCGGCCTAACGGTTTCCGAGTTATACCCACCTGGAATATTATTTCCTTGATAACTCAAAAAAAAAATTGGTTCAAGCACTGACGTGAAGTCAGAAGCTTTTGCGCGTATGTTCTATTGTCCATTCTTCTGTATTGGACACCCTTAATCGAATTTACCATGGTAAATTATGTTGTCCATTCTCCTGTATTGGACACTTAATTCGAATTTACCATGGTAAATTCGAATTAAGAGTGTCCAATAAAGGAGAATGGACAACATAATTTACCATGGTAAATTCGATTAAGGGTGTCCAATACAGAAGAATGGACAATAGAACATACGCGCAAAAGCTTCTGACTTCGGTAGTTATTTGTGTTAGTTATATCTCCCTTTTTGAATATGGGAATTATTTTGCTTTCTAGGCATTGAGTCGGTATAATCACTGATTTAAGGGCGTTGTTTATGAAATACAATAGGTATTTGCTTATGACTGGATATAAAAATTTCAAGTCATTTGCTGTAATTTGATCGTTTCCCGGAGAAGCATTTTTCCTAAGTTTATGTAGAATTCCCTTCAGTTCATCTTCGGTGCATTTGTTCACATACATGGACCTATCTGCGCAGTTCAACTCAGGCTAATTTTCTAATGGACCCCAATTAGTGTCAGAACCGACTTGTATGAAAAATGTATTTAATGAATCCGAAACTTCATTCTGTTCTTTGTGTTTTTGGCGCTCTTGTTCCTCGGAACAGAGTGCTCATCAATTTGCCCAAATGTCTGTAATTTTTGAATTTTTGGTCGAAAACGGTCTTGAACGATTTGGTTTGACTCACTGATCAAGAATCCGTGTTCGAAATCGATTCTGTCCGGCCGTTAACACGATAACTCTCTAACGGAATGAGCTAGACAGTTTAAATTTTCAGAGTAGGTTTGAGGGATAAATATCTCGGTCAAGTTCGTTATTGGGCAAAATCGGTCTAATAGTTTCGGAGTAACGAAAAAAAATATTTTTTTTTACATAACAACTTTTGAATTCAAATATGCAGTTTCATCATAAGAATCCAGTGTTATCATTTTCAACTCTAACAAGCTAATACTTTCGGAGATTGTTTCAAAGTTTCAATAATACATCTATGTATTCACAGAATGTGAACACATAATCTGTCTGTGATCACTATTCATAAATGTCATCTTTGCTAGCTATTAGAGATTATCAATTCATAGTTGTTATTTTCTCTTGGAAAGTATTCGATTCTTGAATTTGTGAATATATACAAGACTGTTTTGATGTAGTTTATGGAGGCAATAGGAAAGAAGAACATAATGGAACCATCAAAAGAAATTAGTGTTCGTTGACCACTGTGGTTAATATTACCTTTTACTTCATTAGTAGTGAGACATGTTCCTATATACAGTATTTTCATAATGTTGCTATCAGAATAATACTTAAATATGGATCTACATTTGTGTATCAATCATTTTTTCTTGAGTTAAGGTTCATAATACAGAAATGAATGTGTTAGTGGTATTGACTATTAAATTTTAAATTATGAAAAGAGGATAGTATTTTATTAATATATTTTGAACTATTAAAATAATTTGTTCGTAATCCACTACCTACTCAAATATCAGGAATAAATGGACAATCTGCTATGATTGTCTCCAGCCTTGCTCTAGACATTTCGATGATACTTTCCTTAGGTATTTCGAGTTGTGAAAACTATGCACCGAGTCTAAGTTGCAACAACCCATTCCACGAGGTTGAATCATAGCAGATTGCTCATTTAATCTTGATAAATAAATTTGATGACAATTTTTGAAGCATTAAGGCATTTAAGCATTGTAGATTGCTCTTTTATTTTATAAGATAATTTTTGAAGCATTTTTTTTAAACGCCACTTTTTTGAAATTTATTTTCTCTCATGATGCATTTCTATCATAGGAATCCATTGATATAATTCCCAACTCTGAGAAACCAATACTTTCGGAGATACAATTTGTCTGTTTGAACAAGAGCGCCAAAAAGCTCCTGTCTTCAGGGCTTGAACCGATTTTTTCCATTGAATATTGAATTTTGGACGCTATTTTGATTCTCATTCCTTTGTGTTAATAAATTCCTTGATTGTGTTCCATAGCTTTTTTGTTTTTTAATGCTTGCGGCTTTTACTTGATGCAAATCCATGAACTCAATGAAAAATTATATACGATTCACACGTATTTATTTAATATTGTGATGCGTTTCGTCTACACAGCGACTTCATCATACTAAATTCTTAACAAGTAATGATCTCCCTATACCTAGATGACATGGACACAGAGACTTATTTAAAATTAATTACATGAGAGACTTATTTAAAACTAATTACATAATCTTGCACTGTTAGTTATTTGTACCCAAATACAATAATTCATTCCTAACGCTTTTATGAATTGATTCTCTATTTGAATATATTGAGTAATGGAGAAAAATTTAGATCTAATTGTTCATTAACTAAATTACCCGTATGTTTTTCTCTATTTATTTCCACCATTTTTCAATAATTGAGTTGCGCACCTTTATTCATTATTGTGTAGAATTTTGAATTCCCATGTCCTTCTGCTAATAAATGATTCGAATAATTTGAATTAATTTTCTTGTTTTTGTAGCTGTGATGATGTTCCTTTATTCTTATGCCGAAATTTCTAGCAGTTTTTCCTATATATGATTTATCACAACTCCCGCAATTTAATTGATAAACACCAGATTTATCTTCTTCATTCCTTTTTGATTTATTGTAAATCGTGTTTAATTTTGAGCTTTTTTGTACTTGAGCTTTGCTATACTTCTATTGTACCAATGTTTATTTTGAATTTTTGTGTACGTATTAAGGGTTGTTGCCTCTATTTTAGCTTGTTCAATTATACTAATTAATGATTCGCCATTAAATTCAGTATACAGTTCTATAGTCTAGTCAACAAGTGCTATTTGGACCAACTTTTTTCAGCAGTCTCCGAAAATTATGTATGAGGTGTCATTCGATTCGGAATGGCATCTAGATGATTTTTAAAAAAAATGAAGTTCCGCTTGCAAAAATTGTAAAAGTTATTAACAATTAACTAAAAAAAAAAAGGGGTTTTAGTTTTTTGTGAATATCTCAAAAACTAATAAAGATTTTTCAAATCTGAAAAAAGATTCAAAAAGAGGAGGAAATTTCCTAAAAAAAAGTCTGGACTCCCGAAACTGTACGATAAATATTTATAATTTTTCCAGCGGGATGAAAATAAGGCCGAAAACGGGTACTCTGGCTTGGAGAAGCCACGTCCACTTCGGGCACTTCAACAATAAACATTTTTTAAACATAGTAAATATGAAAAAAAAAATTGAAAAAATTCAGGCAGTAACTGAATAGATGAATGAATAATAATCCGCTTGAACAAAATTTTTATAATAATTTTTCATTTAGTTATTCAACAGTTAATTAATAACTTTTTTCTGCTTGCACATTAACATTGCAAGTGTGATAATTGCTAAACTATGAGCTTTAGATTTTTTTCCTCTCTTGGAGCAATTCTTCAAGGGCTTAAGACTAGAATCCCGTTGGGAAAATTAAAAAATGTTTATTTTTCAATTTTTTATTAATAATTTTCGTTGTTGCAAAATTAAAAACTTGAAATAATCATCGAACAAAATTTTTTTTTTTTAATATTATTAACGATCCGTTTTTATGTTATTAGAAACTGCATAGAAATAATTTTTTCAAATTTTTATCTCTAATTGTTTGAAAAATTATTATAAACAAATGCGTTGTTTATAAGATAATTGAAAATTTTTTTTTGGAATTTCAATCTTTGATACAAATAATGATTTTTAAAAGAAAAATTGTTCCTTAAAAAAAGTTTTTTATTGCTTAAAAACGCATTTGTTAATTAACAATTATTTTCTCCCACTTCTAATTAATATTAAGGAACAATATTTTTTTTTTAAATCATTTTTCATTTTTCTTTCCGATATAAAAAAAAAATTTTCATTTCATTTATTTTTTCATTGTTTATGCAATAAACAATTTGTTATAAACAAATAAATTTTTACCTTTTATTTTTTTTTCTATTCTACTTTCTGTCACAAAAGCAGAAATGCAACGGATCGTTAATAATATAAAAAAAAAAAAAATTTGTTCGATGATTAACTTAAGTTTTTAATTTTGCAACAACGAAAATTATTAATAAAAAATTACAGACATTTGGGCAAATTGATAAGCACTCAGTTCCGAGGAAGTAGAGCGCCAAAAAATTGAAAAATAAACATATTTTAATTTTCCCAACGGGATTCTAAACTTAAGCCTTTAAGAATTGCTCCAAGAGAGGAAAAAAATCTAAAACTTATAGTTTAGCAATTATCACACTTGCAATGTTAATGTGCAAGCAGAAAAAAGTTATTAATTAACTATTGAATAACTAAATGAAAAATTATTATAAAAATTTTGTTCAAGGGGATTATTATTCATTCATCTATTCAGTTGCTGCCTGAATTTTTTCAATTTTTTTTTTCATATTTACTATGTTTAAAAAATGTTTATTGTTGAAGTGCCCGAAGTGGACGTGGCTTCTCCAAGCCAGAGTACCCGTTTTCGGCCGTATTTTCATCCCTCTGGAAAAATTATAAATATTTATCGTACAGTTTCGGGAGTCGAGACTTTTTTTTAGGAAATTTCCTCCTCTTTTTGAATCTTTTTTCAGATTTGGAAAATCTTTATTAGTTTTTGAGATATTTACAAAAAACTAAAACCCCCTTTTTTTTTAGTTAATTGTTGATAACTTTTACAATTTTTGCAAGCGGAACTTCATTTTTTTCAAAAATCATCTAGATGCCATTCCGAATCGAATGACACCTCATACATAATTTTCGGAGACTGCTGAAAAAAGTTGGTCCAAATAGCACTTGTTGACTAGTCTACTAGAGTCTTCATCTTTTCTTCCACAATATTTATAAATTTCGACCTGTCCAATATTCTTGTTGTGTGGTAATTCTTATGATTCGAGGAATTTGTGTTCATTTCCAGGTTTACAACGATTTTTATATGATCCGATATAGAGGTGTCATACAGTTTACATGAGCCAGTTGTTCACACAGATCACCCAGATAAGACGTTCCTATTGCGAGCACCTCAAGATGCCACATAATTATGTAACCGGAATCAGACATTCCTATTGCGAGTTCCTCATGTAATCGCAAGTAAAATGAGAATACGAATTTCCCTTTGTGGAGTTCCTCAAGATATCGCATATGTAACCAAAATAAGACATTTCTATAGGGAGCTCCTCAAGATATCATGCAGATATTCAGAGTATGACATTCCTATTGCGAGCTCCGCAAATGCAACGAGAATAAGAAATCCTTATTGCGGACATCCTCAGGATATTGCTTATGTAAAATTGGTTCAAGCACTGACGTGAAGTAAGGAGCTTTTGCGCGTATGTTCTATTGTCCGTTCTCCTGTATTGGACACCCTTAATCGAATTAACTATGGTAAATTATGTTGTCCATTCTCCTGTATTGGACACTCGTAATTCGAATTTACCATGGTAAATTCGAATTAAGTTTCCAATACAGGAGAATGGACAACATAATTTACCATGGTAAATTCGATTAAGGGTGTCCAATACAGGAGAATCGACAATAGAACATACGCACAAAAGCTCCTGACTTCACGTCAGTGCTTGAACCAATTTTTTTTGTAATTTTTTTGAAATTTTTTAGGGGTACGGTTCTCACAAGAATTTTTTTTCGTAATTTTTTTCAAATTTTCTGAGGGTACGGTTCTTAAAACAATTTAAACACGCCTTTGTGTTGATTTTCTACTAATAGTTACCAAGCTTCAATTCGATCGAATCTTTATTTTTTGAGTTATCGAGGAAATAATATTCCAGGTGGGTATAACTCGGAGACCGTTAAACCGATAATGCCCAAAAACGAACTTAACTCTCCCATTCGGATACGCAACCTACCCTGAAAATTGTAAGTCCCTTTCTCCTTTTTTTCGAAAATTATCGAGGCAACGGCCACCCATCTACTGAACTCACACAATGCTGCTCGAATCTCCAACAATATTTAACCGATCGTGTTAAAACTTAAAACTTGGCAGTAGAGTTGGGTTCTCAAGGCTCTTGCAAAATTTCAGCAATTTCAGACGAATAGTTACTGATATATACAATTTTTTATTTTATTTTCAATGATTTCTTAAAAATTTTCTACAAATACTATCCTCACGAAATTTTGCAAGAATTTTCGCGTTGGCATTCTACAATTAATAACCATGTTTGAATTCAATCGGTTTAGTATTTTTCGAGTTAATGAGGAGAAAAAAACAACCAAATTTCAGATGGCTATAACTCAAAACCGTTTGGCCGATTATGCTTGTAAACAAACTCAAATGTCGTGTTCAGATGCACATCCTAACCTGAAAACTTCAAGCCGCTATCCTTTCCGTTCTCAAGTTATCGTGATAACAAAAATATTTTTTAATAATTTTCTAGCCATACGAATCGCACAAAATTTCACAAACGTGCTTAGGTTCATATTCTACAACTACTCACCAAGTTTCAATTCGATCGGATTTATATTGGTTGAAAACAAAATTATTACTCGGAAACCATTGGGCCGATTATGCCCATTAACGAACTTGTCCGTCGTATTGGGATGCGCCACCTACCCTGAAAATTTCAAGTCGCTAGCTCTTTCCGTTCTCAAGTTATCGTGGCAACGGCCGGACAGAATGAAATTTGACCTCGAATTCTTCATTGGGGAGTGGAACCAAATCGTTTGAGACCATTTTCCTCAAAAAATTCGAAAGTTACAGACATTTGGGCAAAATGATAACGTGATGTTCCCCAGAACATAAGCGCAACAAGAATAAGGGCCGATTTATTCAACCTCTCCGTAAAGTATTCGTTAACTACGTGCTTGTTAAATTTACTACCCCTCTTTAAAGTAATAAAACCTATTCATGTTTCACAGATGTTTCTCATATTTGCAGATCACTTTGTGTAACTGAGAGGTGAATAAACATTTACAGAATACTTTCCTTTCGGTAAGGCTACTTGACAGTTTACAGATAGGTGAATATATCGGCCCTAAGACATTCATATTGCCAGCTCCTCTAGACATCGCAAGTCCAACGTGAATAAGAAATTCCTATAGCGGAGTTCCTCAAAATATTCAATATGTAACCATAATAGGTTTGTTCCAACAACATTTTTGGAGCAACCCCCGGAGATGCCCTAGAGTTGTAGAGAGCCGCCCCGGGTTAGCTCGAAGTTTATACCTCGCGAAGTTTTGTTGGAACGAGTGGGCGTCGCCGTTTGCGTGACGTTGGTAACCTAACCTCACTATTCAGTTGAGAAATTTTAATTTTGAAATTGTTTTACCTACCTACATTAGTTGATTACTGTTCTCTGTTTGTCAGATTTCAGTGTGCAATAGCTGAAAATAGTATTATTTTTGGTAAATGATTCGGAATTGCTCAGGAATGTATCAATCCACACTTGTGAATCCCTTTCAAATACAGCTAAATATACACACCGACAAAACGAATATCTGCGGATAAATCAAAACTCAAAAGTAGCGAAGTAAGGTTAGTTTGTTTGTTGTGACAAGAAGAGTTTAAGCAGGTTAATGATGAATTGCAAGTACGCATGCGCGGGTTTGGTGCTCCCTATCGAGCTCCAACCCATCAGAAGGAGAAGCTTGGAGCAAACCCGAGAGAAGCTCTACCGAGCTCAATGCGCATGAGTGTGATGCTCCGAGCTGCTCCAAAATGTTTGATGGAACAAACCTAATAAGACATTCCCATTGCGAGCTCCTCAAGTTATCGCGAGTATAACGAAATAGGAAATTCCTATTGCGGAGTTCCTCAAGATATCACAAGTGTAATGAGAATAACGAAAATTCCTGTTGAGGTATACTCAAGTCATCGCAAATTCAACGAGGATAAGAAATATGGGGGCGTGTTGCAGGGATCTATTCCATCCCTACTCATTTCTCATGTCCACCGATGGAAGGCGCATCGATAATAACCCGAGTGAAATATCGATCTACACATCGAAGTGAAGTATTCGGCGCCACACGTGCACTGCACTTTTGGAGGATTTATAGATCCATATCGCAGCCATCTTCTCTTAGTGCTGTCCAGGTTGAGCAGTCTGAGAAATTCCCCATGTGATATCTCTGAGATGTTACTGAGCTCATCCCCAGTGGTGGACATTTGGAAGCGATCGAGAGGTCTGGGAGGCCCAGTGATATCTGAGGTAACCTCTCAAAGTACACCCCAGGTTGAGCAGTTTGAGAACTTCCCCATGTGATTTCTCTGAGTTGTTACTGGGCTTATCCCTTGTGGCGGACATTCGGAGTTGATAGAGAGGCCTGGGCGGCCTCCCATCGATATCGCAAAAGGCATCACAATATCCCGGAAAGAGCTCGCCGAGATATCTCTGGAAGGTGTTACCTGGACAACATGACTCTGATAATATGATTTCTGTATGGAGGTTGAAATGATTACACTGAGGCACCTAGTTTTTAACACGCTTTTATTAGCTTGGGTTGTATCTGACTATGTATATTATGTAACGGAATCTTTGAACTTAATTTTTACCAGTTTCCAGAAGTCTGATTAATTTGAAACTTTGCATACGTATCAAGAACCGATGACAATGCAATAATTTGATAACAGTTTCCCATTATCCTTATTATCCACAAAAATTGATTATTATTTATAGCATATTATCTCATACCGGGCACCTCCGCCAATTTGCAACGTGATGTTTCAGGTGCGATATCGCATGAGCGACAAGCGCAGACAGATACTCCGCCGTACTCCTAACTGAGGTCCTCATTTAAGAATAAATTTGAATCGCAACCTCAGTTAAAGTATTTAACGGTGGTGAAACTGGCCTGTTTCACTTTGATTTTCACTTTAGGTAACTGATGTTCCGATTCAAATTTATCCTTAACTGAGTACCTCAGTTAGGACTTAACGGAGATTGAATGATTTGTGAATACGGCGGACTATCTGTATCTCATGTACAAAATCTCACAGAGTGGAGCCTGTCTATCGCAAGGCGATTTGTCGCATGCGATATATCATTTTGGGCTCATATTCTAACAGTTCTAACATGTTCTAACAGTTTCCCATTATCCTTATTGGGACCGCCAGGATTAATAAAATTTTGAATGAAATCATGAGATTGCGAAATAATTTGTGAGACATTTCAATACCACATGTCAACAAATAACTAATTGATAAATCGAACTAAAAAATGAAAAATAAATAATAGTTTAAAAAAACTAAAAAAACACGCTTTTATAGCTAACCGAACTAAAAATTAGAAAATAATTTTTAATTTCAGAGAGTTTATAATACAGTAGTAGAAGATCGAACAATCAATCAGAATTTATCACCTCAAAATAAAATTATAATAAAGTTTAAGTTATTAACAAAAGAATTCAATTCAGAGTAAAAAGCGTGGGGTGCATTTTACTACTTTTCATAACTCTCTTCTCATAGATAGTTGCCAATAGAATGGTTGCTACATTTACTTTATCAAGCACCCCACGCTGTTTACTCTGAATTGAATTCTTTTGTTAATAACTTAAACTTTATTATAATTTTATTTTGAGGTGATAAATTCTGATTGATTGTTCGATCTTCTACTACTGTATTATAAACTCTCTGAAATTAAAAATTATTTTCTAATTTTTAGTTCGGTTAGCTATAAAAGCGTGTTTTTTTAGTTTTTTTAAACTATTATTTACAAGGATACCCCTCTCAAGAGGTTGTGCGACTTAAGAGAATCAGTTGTGTTCTATGTAGTCTTGGTTACTGTGTCCCTACGTAAGGTTGTGTTTGAGGCAGTACAAAAATGGATAAGTCTGGATCATGAGGAGAGCAGTAGCATCCTCATTTTGGGAGACATCTCTAGTGCTCTCATCCATTTCAACAGTCCTTGATACACACGGGAATACTAAATGGGAAACTTGACAAGGAGCTATAATAGACTGTTGCGTGCGATCTTCTCAAATATGTTTACCCGGAACTGGACAAGGGGGGCACGTGGCAGGGCTGTTTTTCGAATTATCACGTGTTTTTGACAGTTTAGATATAAAATTACTGAAAGATAGATTAATCAGTGTTAGATTGAGAGGATTTTGTTTGGATTGGACTGTAGATTTATTCAAAAATAGAATGATGATAGTCAAAGTGAGGGATGTTATTACGGATGAGGGAGTTCCTCATCGATATACAGTGTGGAAAAGCCAAATGGAATAAATTCATTTTATTGGTTACTGTACAAGTAAATATTTATGGAAAACCCCGAAACACGTCATATTCAAATTTTAAATTGCCGTCCTTCTTCGAACAAATGCGAACCCTACCTTCAGCCCCCATCGAAAGACAGGGCCTGTGATACATCGTTTGAAAGGTCCCGTCATTCTCTATTCAGAAATGTTATCACTTTCATGTATATTGCAAAAATCAAATTAGAAAAAAATTAAATGATGTGATTACAGTAATTCATTATAATATTCCCAAATCATATTACAATAATACTATTTGGCTTCAAAATGATCACTCCTGAGATGTTGGAAGAAATTTTTATTTGTTTATTTGAGGTTAGGATATTGCCAAGGAGTTCGCGGTGAACACTTTGAAAATCTTCTTAATTAACATTCCTAATTTTTTTGCTTCATTTCAGTTTTTAATATTGTACCTAATCATTCGATTTTATCATTTTGCAATTTGGTTTTTGCATTTAACATGAAAGTGAATATATTTCTGAGTAGAGAATGAAGTGACCTTTCAAACGATGTATTAAAAGCCCATACTGCCTAATTGAAATATTGGGGGTTGTACCTGTCTTTCGAAGGGGGTTGAAGGTAGCGGTCACTAATAATAATTAAAATTCTACTTGTTTCGGGATCTTCCATGAATATGTACGGTAACCAAGATAATAAATTTATTCCATTTGGATTTTCCACACTGAATATTACAGACGTAAAACTTCTTTAATTTTAGTTTGTTTGGACCGATTTTTATTATATTGTGAGAACTTCGCAGAGCATTGAGTGAGTATACGAGACATCATATTTTTGATAACCTCACCATCAAAGTTACTTTGAACAAACATATTGAGAGTTTCTGCAGCCTTCAGAGCTTCAGTAGTCAAATAAGTCTCCTCCGGTTCGTTATCATCACCGTCGCTATATTGGCTGTAAACAAAACCCTCAAGCCGTTCTAACCACACGATTTAACGTCAAAATAGGTTGCTAAAAGCAGATGATCGCTGAAACCGGAGTCGTACTATATGGATATGTTACCATAGCACGCCTATATGAACCTAACATGATAGTTTATACTTCTGTCGCTAAAAACGGATAGTCTTTATAAACGAAGTCGTTATACCCGGATTCTGCTGTATAGTAGTGAGGATAGTGCGGAGAAGTATATTAAAATGGGAAAGTTTATGGAGTAATGCCGCAAACGGTTTCTTGGTTGCCCTGTCCTGAAGAAGCCAATCAGCAGAAACACGTGTCGGCAGGTACCAGCAGAATGATTTTCATCTGCTCCTTTTGCGGAATTACCCGATAAACTTTCCCATTCTACTGTATGTTAGTAAATATTCATAATTAACAAAGGAAATTAAACACTTGACTATACGTTTCGCAATCTTTTAATTAAAATTTCGTTCACATGCACGTTTTGGGTTTCATTTTCTCAAAACTGAATAAAATACAAATCGATTTCCGCCTGTCACAGGTGTTAACATCTGTCATTTCATAATGTATTTGTATTTCTGTGACCTTATGCATTTTATTCAGTTTTGAGAATGGGATAAAACCCGAAACGTGCATGTCAACGAAATTTTAAATAAAATATTGTGAAACGTCTCGTCAAGCGTTTAATTTCCTTTGTTAATATGGAATTTATGTTTCGCCAAGTGATGAGCGAGGAATCAATTTCAAATATTCATAAGTTCAAAGTCATTTCAGCAAAAAATTTGACAATATTCAGGAACGAATTCCTTGCATCGCTGTATATTTAGGGGGCATCTATAATAATTCAAAATAAGGAGAAAACTAAAAATAAATGTGTATGTATTAATGTTGCCGGGTTTTGAACAAAAAAGGTTTACTCCATAAAAGTTTATTTTCACTCAACCTAATTTCATTTCACTACAAGATTTGTCTATATGTTTTATTTGTATTTCAACAGCAATAAAATTATGAAAGTCAAGAGAAGTAAATAGTTTCACGAAGCTTCGATTAGCTTAATTGAGGAGTGAATTCGGTGGTTAAGTCCAAAATGAACTGGGAATCGACATATAATCACAATGATTTGGCAATTAAGAGTTGTCAAAGCTTTGTGAAACCCACTATAGTGTATTAAACTCAAAATAACAAAATTGAGTTAACTTCCTTTGCATTGTCAGATTTTCAAATTTGAATGGGTCCATTTCATATGACCTATGATACATCTTTCTTAGTTTTCAATTAATCACATAAATTACGTTCTTGTTAAATCGAATGAACTGAATGAAGTTTTTGTAGGATTTTTCTCTCATTTACAGAATATTCATTAAAGTGACATAAATGTTACGTTGAACATTTGATTTCAACTGTATATTCGGACTATTTTTATGTCCAAATTACCAAGGACTCAGTATTACCAACTCATTGTCCAGATTATCTGGTAGAATAATAAAAGGTAGAACAGAAGATGAAATACATGTCATAGAAGAGCAGAAAGGGTTCAAGGCAGGAAGATCATGCGTTTGGAATAAAATGGCGTAAGGCAGATAGTTATTATTATATATAAACATACTTCTGATAATAAAAGACGCAAAAGACTTTTTTATGCTGTCGACTCCGTTAATATTTTGAAAAATATAAGAAATTATTGGTAGACCTACCATGTCCTTATATCCAACATCAAGTGAAATTAGTGCTAAATTTTTTTAATCAAACCACATTATGGAAATTGGTCCTAGGCATCACTTGAGTATCATGAAGATTATGCAATTTTTGTTAAGATTCAAAATCATCCAATAGAGGACCGATGGAAAATATAGATGCGCTATTAAATAAAATCATCTCATTACTGCATGGCATGTATAATTCAGCAATTTGTTTGAATATGAGAAAAATCCTATAATTCAACTTTTGAATTTACCGCCTTTTCTCCATCCACTTTGGCGGCCATATTGGCTTTGATGACTGGCCTTCAATGTAGGAGGTGTTGACTGCATCTATGTGATTTTTGACGGGAACTTTCATATTTGGTGTATAGTCACAAAAGTGACACTTATGTTACTTAAAATTCGAATGAAATGCAACTATGTGATTTTTGAGGGAAACTCTCCGATTTGATGAGTAGTCACAAGAGTGACATTTATGTTGCTTCAAATTCAAATGAACTGCATTTATGTGATTTTTGAGGGTACTTTTTTTAATTGAGGAATATACACAAGAGTGACATTTATGTGGCTTAAAATTCAAATGAACTGCATCTATGTGATTTTTGAGGGAATCTTTTTGATTTACAGAATATTCACATAAGTGACATTTAAGTTGCTTCAAATTCAAATGAACTGAATCTATATGATTTTTGAGGGAACGCTTTTTATTTGCAGAATATTCACAAGAGTGACATTTATGTGGCTTCAAATTCAAATGAACTGCATCTATGTGATTTTTGAGGGAATCTTTTTGATTTGCAGAATATTCACATAAGTGACATTTATGTTGCTTCAAATTCAAATGAACTGAATCTATATGATTTTTGAGGGCACGCTTTTGATTTGCAGAATAATCACAAGAGTGACATTTATGTGGCTTCAAATTCAAATGAACTGCATCTATGTGATTTTTGAGGGAGACTTCATGATTCGTAGAATATTCACAAGAAATACATTTATGTTGCTTCAAATTCAAATGAACTGAATTTATATGCATTTTGAGATATTCTTTTCGATTTGCAGAATATTCACATAAGTGACATTTATGTTGCTTCAAATTCAAATGAACTGCATCTATGTGATTTTTGAGGATACTTTTTTTAATTGCGGAATATTCACAAGAGTGACATTTATGTGGTTTCAAATTCAAATGAACTGCATCTATGTGATTTTTGAGGGAATCTTTTAGATTTACAGAATATTCACATAAGTGACATTTATATTGCTTCAAATTCAAATGAACTGAATCTATATGACTCTTGAGTGTACGTTTTTGATGTGCAGAATATTCACAAGAGTGACATTTATGTGTCTTCAAATTCGAATGAACTGTATCTATGTGATTTTTGAGGGTACCTTTTTTATTTGTAGAATATTCACAGGAAAGACATTTATGTTGCCTTAAATTTGAATGAACTGAATTTATATGTATTTTGAGATAGACTTTTCGAGTTGCAGAATATTCACATAAGTAACATTTATGCTCCTTCAAATTCAAATGAACTGCACTTATGTGATTTTTGAGGGAAACTCTCAGATTTGATGAGTAGTCACAAGAGTGACATTTATGTTGCTTCAAATTCAAATGAACTGCATTTATGTGATTTTTGAGGGTACTTTTTTTAATTGAGGAATATTCACAAGAGTGACATTTATGTGGCTTGAAATTCAAATGAACTGCATCTATGTGATTTTTGAGGGAATCCTTTTGATTTACAGAATATTCACATAAGTGACATTTATGTTGCTTCAAATTCAAATGAACTGAATCTATATGATTTTTGAGGGCACGCTTTTGATTTGCAGAATATTCACAAGAGTGACATTTATGTGGCTTCAAATTCAAATGAACTGCATCTATGTGATTTTTGAGGGAGACTTCATGATTCGTAGAATATTCACAAGAAATACATTTATGTTGCTTCAAATTCAAATGAACTGAATCTATATGCATTTTGAGATATACTTTTCGATTTGCAGAATATTCACATAAGTGACATTTATGTTGCTTCAAATTCAAATGAACTGCATCTATGTGATTTTTGAGGATACTTTTTTTAATTGCGGAATATTCACAAGAGTGACATTTATGTGGTTTCAAATTCAAATGAACTGCATCTATGTGATTTTTGAGGGAATCTTTTTGATTTACAGAATATTCACATAAGTGACATTTATGTTGCTTCAAATTCAAATGAACTGAATCTATATGACTTTTGAGGGTACGTTTTTGATTTGCAGAATATTCACAAGAGTGACATTTATGTGTCTTCAAATTCAAATGAACTGCATCTATGTGATTTTTGAGGGAGACTTCATGATTAGTAGAATATTCACAAGAATGACATTTATGTTGCTTCAAATTCAAATGAACCGAATCTATATGTTTTTTGAGATATAATTTTCGATTTGAAGAATATTCACATAAGTGACATTTATGTTGCTTCGAATTCAAATGAACTGCATCTATATGATGTTTGAGGGAAAGTTTTCGATTTGCAGAATATTCACATAAGTGACATTTATGTGGCTTCAAATTCAAATGAACTGCATCTATGTGATTTTTGAGGGAGTCTTTTTGATTTACAGAGTATTCGCATAAGTGACAGTTGTGCTCTTTTTTGTGTTTATGAACAGAATCTATATGTTTTGTAAGATCATTTTTACATTCAGCGACATAATCGCAACACTCACATTTATGATGCATATGTTTTGAAGTGGGGGAGCGAAATTTCTCTGTATCAATTTGTTGAGGTGAACCACTGAAGTGATCATATTCACTTTTAACGGTGTATTCTTCTCTATCGTGTACGTCATTTTCATCGATGAATTGTAGAGCAATATCCACATCTTCAATCTTCACCTCGAGGTCTTCGAATTGCACTTCATCATCTGGATATGCAGAACTGAAAAGAATTATAATAATTATAGCTATATTGGCCAACAGAAAGCTACTTACAAGATAATTTTCATGATTTTTACAATACTAGCGCAATATTTGAAACTCGCTTTCAATCGGCATGATGTCACATGATAGATGAGACTGCGAGTCAGTAATCATGGAGCATTACACGATTGCGCAGACTCATCCTGATTTTTCATATTAAAGATAGTGTAATTTAGTTTGCCTTTTTGTTCGTGAATGGACAATATCTACTCAGTGTTTTCGGAGTTTTTCATTCACTACAGATCCAACTAACAAATTTATAGTTCAGAGAGTTGGGTGAGTATATCTTCACTAGAAGAATAGAAAACAATTTTTAAGAAAAGTTCGAATCTCGTACTCAAAAATCACAGCAGTACTCGAGAATTAATGGTAGATGGGATATGTAATTTATATTTATATTGACTGACAAAGAAACTGCAACACCCAGAAGGAGCTGTTTGAATTATAATTTTTTTTTTTAGTAAAACAGATAGTATAGCAAGAAGTAAATGACTGAAATTTGAAGAAAAAAACGAAGGGTTTACAATTTTTTTTAATAAATTTGTTGATAATGTGTCCACCGCGATCATCTATGCACTTCTCAACACGTCTTGGCATTGATGCAATAAGATGGTCTATTTCTTCTCGAGGGATACTATATCCCGGACTACCTGTAGTAGCCCGGTACCAGAGCCACTAAAGTCCGTGGGGGCTGGGATAAATTTCCAAGCCTTCTACCCATGATGTCCCAAAAATGCTCAATGGGAGAAAGATCGGGGGATCTGGGCGGCCATGACAAAAGATTCACATGGGTCGCTTTAAAAAAGTTTAAACTAACTCTGGCAACATGAGGTCGAGGATTATCTTGCTGAAATATTGGATTTTCGATCCGGTTGAGGTAAGGGAGAACATATGGCTCCACTATTTCTTGAAGGTAACGCAGCGCTGTAGTGTTACCTTGAATAAAGACTAAGGGTGACCTACTTGAATGTGCAATAGTACCCCATACCATAACGCCTACTGTCCGGTGTACATGACGCTCAATATCAAACTGAGGTTCACTTCTTTCTCCCCGACGTTGTCTAACCCACAGAACACAAATAATAAGGTATAACTCTTCTTCGACCATCATATACGCCCAAGCAGAATCGAGATTCATCAGAAAAGACTACCTGATGCCATTCCACATTCCAATGTTCCAGCGATGCTCAACCGTCAGAGGTAACACAAGATGGGGTCGATAATGCTGCAGTCCAAAAGACCTTATCCGGCGGTAAACCGCTCGAACAATTACAGGATGACCTTGTTCTCCTAACCACTCATCAGCCAAAGATCGAGTTGTCGCACATCGGTCTCTAATAGCCATAAGTCTAATGCCGGGTCCAGACGGGTGTAATGTAGCGCGTAATGCAATGCGTAATGTAAAGCGAATTCTCCGTGTGGACGGTACCACGAGCATTACATGTAACGCTCGTGTACCGTCCACACGGAGAATTCGCCTTACATTACGCATTGCATTACACGTTACACTACACCCGTCTGGACCCGGCTTTAGACGTCGATCTTGAAGTTCATGTGTGCCCCTTCGACGTCCGGTGAGTACTCTTCTTCGATTTTGGGCATTATCAAACCACGCTTGACAACATCTCATAACAGTTGCTGGATTTCTGTTCGTACGGTTAGCGATTTCTCGAAAGGACAACCCCGCCTCCCGTAGACCAATAATTCGACCTCTTTCAAATTCACTTAGCTGCTGATAAATTCCACGTACACGTGCTCTAGGCATTTTAACAAGAACTAAACATCGAGTTTGGATCTCCTCGAGGAGCTGGTTTGTTGTAAAATTTGAAAAAATTGCAAAAACGACTACAATATGTAAGTAACAAAAAATGTTTACATGAAAAAACCTTCACGATTTTTTTCTCCAAATTTTAATAATTTACTCCTTGCTATACTATCTATGTTTTACAAAAAAAAAATTCAAATTTAAACATCTCCTTCTGGGTTTTGCAGTTTCTTTGTCAGTTAGTATAAATTGAAACTTTTCGAATGACACGACGTTTTCACGTGGATTGACTTTCAACAATTTTTATGGCATAGTTTAAAGAACCGAAAGACGAACAATCTCGCAGAGCAGCGACTTCAAGTCAGTGCTTATTCCAATTTATTTTTAAACCGAACGACTCTCTCTCATCCTTGAATATATTCACCCTAAAATTCATAATGTATTTGGTTAGCAACAACTTCACTAATACAGTGTGTTTTCAACGGTAATGTTCTATATTAATGGGTTCAGAGGAAGTTTCAGAAGAAGTAGATACCAGTTCTTACATTCCCACGATTGTAAAATGGCGGCATGAAGGTTTGTGCAGAAATTCCGCGGAATCTGACGGATGATTTCTGAAATATAAAATTTTTTAAGACAAATTTTTATTTAATTTCTAGTGACACGATCCTCGGAGTTTTACAACTAATTACCAAGTTTCAATTCGATCGGATCAGCATTCTTTGTGTTATTGAGGAAAAAGCAACAAAATTTCAGATGGGTATAACTTCAAAACCACTTTCGGTTCGAAAGTTATCGTGGCAACGGCCGCACGGCCGGCATTTGAGCAAAATGATAGCACTATTCCCTAAAACATGCGCGCAAAAAGCACCCAGGATCTAATGATTGCATCATTAAAAACAAGTGATCATTAAAGGATACTTTGGGAGGTATATTCGTTATTAAATGGTTCCCTTCTGGGTTTTCTCCCAAACCCTGAAAAATATCTATGAAATAAAAAAAATATTATTTAGTGAATTGCTTCTACCATAGAAACACAAGATATTTATCAGAAGCAATGTACCGAACAATGTTGCCTAACAAACAATAACGAAACAACATCAACGATAAAACAACTATTCCGTAACGTTTCGAAAACTATAACAGATTCATTCGTCAGGCACCAAACGAAATTATTCAGGAAGGATTATTTTTTGTTGATAGTTATTCTGAAACTCGAAAATTGTAGCCGCAACGAGGAGCTTGGTTGATTGAACGCCAGGTGTCACTTCTATCTATTTTATACTCGAAAGTGATTTATGGATCGCCAACTTTATAGATACAGTAGAATACAGAAATTGGGGAGATGCGCAGCAGAAGCGCAATTTTGAAAAATGATATGGCATCTACATGGTGCTTATCATTGATTTTGTCAAATATTAATTTAATTACTTTTTGTTAAAATATTATGACGAACCTTAACTGGTTTCACTCTTCCATACACCAAGTGTTCTGTTTCCATTTTGTATATATGTGTATATATTTTTTCTTTTCTTTTAAATTATAATTATATTGATTTGCGACAATGCAATTGTATGATACGCGGAATAGTTCTGCCCGATTGGGCATATGTTCTGACATTATCTTGATGACTCTGCGCATAGAGATCGATTATGCCAGACTCAAGCCAGTCTAGTAAGAGGCACTTAAAGGACTTCCACCCCTACGGAACCACAGAGCCCAAGGGGTGACAGTACCTTTCTGGGTACGACATAGCCTGTTCATTTCCCAATCTCAGCGAAATAAGTCGCTCAAAACACCACCACGAGTTTTCTACTGGTAAGTCTAATATTATCGATTCTCATAGTGTTTGTCAGTAGTGATTTTATGATTGCTTGGACTTGTATGTCCCGGCACATTATATCTCAATATTCATATTGTCTAAAATCGAATTAGCGAATCCGAAGAAATTGTTGTTCATTTGGTTGAAGTCAAACTACCAAGAACTACGATTTATTTGGACGTATAATGTGAGATTTTTCATTTCCAATGCTTGTTTTCGAATTACTTCCAAACAAATTCCCACATCATATGAATATCCTTAATAACTGGAAAACCATGGCAGATAGGTGGTCGATCGACAATTTTAAGTTAATTTCTGGTTGAAAAAATATAAAAATGCACTGACGTGAAGTCAGAACTTTTTGGCGCGCGTTTTCACGTTGGCTAGTTTCAATTGAATGATAAGTATTTCAAGCTCAGTGGATATAGCGAGTCAAAGATCTAACCAGAGGATAGTGGACACCATTCACTGTCGGTTCAAAACAGTGCTGTATCTAAGCTGGCATAAGGATAGAGTAACAAAAGTGAAAAAGAACACAACTGACTCTCCTTAGTCGCACAATCTGCTAGGAGCTTCTGAGGGATCTCCTTGGGGAAGACTTTGGAGAGTCAGAATAACCATGATCATGTTTATGGCACGCACGCCAAAGCAGATTGGCCCCACGTCAAAGCTTTTTCAGCCTTCTTCTTTCATTGTGAAGTTAATCTACATTTGGCGCGCGTACTATAAACATGATTATGATTATACTGATCCTCCCAAGTCTTCCCAAAGAAGATCCTTCAGAAGCTCCTAAGAGCTTGTGCGACTAAGGAGAGTCAGTTTTGTTCTTTTTCAAATTTGTTACTCTATCCTTATGCCAGCTAAGATACAGCACTGATAATTTTTGAACCGACAGTGAATGGTGTCCACTATCCTCTGGGTAGATCTGCGGCTCGCTCTATCCACTGAGCTTGAAGTACTCATCATTCAATTCAAACTAGCCAATGTGAACACGCGCGCCAAAGAGTACTGACTTCACGAATGAAATTTCTCTTAAAACCTTACAATAGCGGCTCAGCACCAAATCGATCACCGCTAGACGCAAACCACTCACAACATGAGCCATACAATCCAAACGTCTCCTTTGCGCATGCGCAATCTACCCGTGCCTTAAAGTCCTCTCAAAATCAGACACTTCACACAAAATTCTGATTCTTCAACACCATTGGTTCAGGAGATATCACTGCTCCAATCCACGCATGCGCAGAAACTTCCAAATGAATTATATGGAGGAGAGCATCCAGCACTTCAAAACTCCAATCTTCTCAGATGAGAACTCCAGCAGTTAAATCACTTCTTGTCTGCTCATGCGTGAAACGAAAAATCTCCGAAAGGGGTTACATGAATTTCGAATTAGGAACGCAATTTCTTCGCCTATTCTCCAAATCCGAAAGTAATTTCAAATAGATCTTCCAAATATTTATCACAAAATCCATGACCGCTAGACGTAAACCGCACCCAACATAAGCCATAAAATCCAAAAAGATTCACGTCTCCTCTGTGCATGCGCAGTCTACTCGTGGCTGAAAATCCTCTCAAAATCTCACACCTCACACAAAACTCTGATTCTTCAAAACCATAGGTTCAGGAGATATCGCACCTTCAATACACGCATGCACGGACACTGCGAGGGGATTAAGTGGAGTAATAGCATCCTGCACCTCAAATCCCCAATTCTCTCAGACGAAAACTCCAGCAGTTAAATCACTTATGGTCTGCTCATGCGCATAACGAAACATGCTCGTAAGGGGTAACATCAATTACAAAATTAGCCCCAAGGCCACGGTACGGACACGGACACGGTATCATCGACATCATGTCGCGCGGACGAGGAATCTGTTGCTCTAAATGTTCTAGCAAAATTGATAGATATGATGATTCAATCAACTGTGTGAAGTGTGCAAATAGTTATCACATTAAGTGTGTTCAATTATCCATTGAAAATTTCAATAAAATCCGAGAGGATGGAAGTTTGAATGGCTGGTGTTGTGAAGGATGTAATAGTTCCACCAGTGATACTGTGAATATTATTGGTAATTCGTCCCTTACCGAAGAATTGCACATAACCAAGGAGTACTTGTTGGAAATGAAAAGTCATATAATTAGTGAAGTAACTTCATCTCTCAATAATGAGATAGATGCTTTGAAGAAAATGGTAATTCCACAAAGTAAACAAATAGACGACCTCACGAAAGAAATAAGAAACCTGAGAATTGATAACATGAACGTTATCATAACAGATGACACTGATATGAACGGGATTCCATCTGCACGGAATCCCATCGCTGACTCATATGTTTCTACGCCACCAGCGATATTAAATAGTCCTCGTAGTTCTGCATGTAACAACGAAAATATTAACGCTAACATTGCTAGCATCATTTCCCCTAAAATAACCGAGGACAGTAAGACTGACTCATCCGAATGGACCCTTGTAAAGTCAAGGAAAAATCCTAGGGCGAAGTCCGCTGCTGAGGCGACGAGAAAACCTTTGAAAATGGATCTTCCTCCGACGGAAATAACCAAGCCATCTAGGAAAGTTTTGAAACCCATAGTTGGCACACTAAAATCTTCCACAATACTTGCGGTCCCTAAGAAGAAGCTATCCTATTTACATGTTTCCAGGCTCAGCCCAACTACCACGGCGAATGAGCTGCAGGGTTTCTTTAGTCAATTTATATCAGACTTTTCGTGTGAGAAGTTAGTCTCTAAGAAGCCAGAAATCTACTCGTCGTTCAAAATAACTTTACCTGCAGCATCATTGGATGAAGCAATGAATCCAGCATTTTGGCCTGAAGGTGTTGCAGTGAACAAATTTTTTATGAGACGTCGACAGTCAAAGGACCAAGCATGAAAGTGCTGGATGATATCCAAACAGCGGGATTCTCGAACAAAGAACATGAAATCTCATCTGGTATTAGGAAAAGTGGCGTTCAAGTTGATGTTAATCATGGGGTCAATGGTGAGAGGACAAATTTTGATCTTTTACTTTCTAATATTCAAGGTCTAAATCAGTATAAGATTGACAAAATTATATCGGATTATTGTGAGTTAGATTTAAAATTTATATGCATTACGGAGACATGGTCATTATATGATCATGTAACTAATTATAGTTTTCCTGATTATCAATTAGTAAGTTTTTATGGTAGAATCAATTACCAGCGAGGTGGTGTTGCGGTTTGGGCAAAGTCTAGTCTGAGGATTGAGTGTCTTATGTTGAATAGATATTGTATTGACAAGGATATAGAGATATGTGGTTTAACGTGGAATAGTAATTCATATAAAAATATTCTCCTGGTCTGTTATCGGTCACCTAGTGGTAATTTTGATTCCTTTTGCCGGAATATCAGTTTGGTTCTCGAAAAGCTGTTTCAGCCTAGTATTATCATTTTTCTGGCTGGTGATTTTAACATCCATTCTATGACTGTAAACGAGGTACGTTGTTTTACTGGTCTATTGGAATCATTTGGATTATTTCCAAAGAATTCTGCTCCAACTCGGGTAACTGCCACATGTGCCAGTATTTTGGATCAGGTTTACTCAAACTTTGATGAATGTGAGGGTGTTGTTGACATAAATACTGAATCAGATCATCACACGTTTCTCCTGAGGCTGAATCTGATGTTTCCGATGACTATTGGTGACTGTGTGGATGTTAGGGATATAGGTGAGGGTAACATTGCTGTCTTAATATCACATTTATCTAAAGAAACCTGGAGGGACGTTTATGAAGCCTCCGACACAGATACTAAATTTAAGATATTTCATGATATTCTGATTTTCTACCTCAACATAAGTTGTCCTATAAAATCAAGAAAAATAACAAAAAACAGCAAAGGTTGGGTAAGTAATGAATTAAAAAAATCATCTAATGATCTAAAGGATTTGTTTAGTTTGAAGAGTAAATATCCTCAGCTTGAAGCAGCGTATCAGAAGGCAAAGGCGTCACATAAAAAGCTAGTTGAAAGTACAAAAAGTGATTATTATTATGGTAGAATAAATAGTTCCTCCAATAGGAGCAAAGCCGTTTGGAGTGTTATAAATGAACTAAGGGGGAGGCAGAATATCCGAAAAGCTATCACCTTAAATGTTGAAAACATAACGATAAATGATCCACTATCGATTGCTAATAAAGAGAGAGAGAATTAACTTTATTAGCATACGACCGAAGTCTTCCAGCCTATTGCTAATAAATTTAATGAATTCTTCATAAATGCCCCTAGTGAAGCAATTAATTCAATATCGAGACCACACTATACATTAAAGTACCCTTCAAATAATTTCATTCCGGACAGCATGTTCCTTTCATATGTCTCAGGAGAAGATGTTCTTGAAATGATCAAGTATAAAATTAAAAATAAATCCTCATGTGGTTCTGATAAAATATCTGGCATTCTCATTAAAAAAATTGCAAATTTTATAGTGAAACCGCTTTCTCATTTAATTAATACTTCGTTCCAAGAGGGAGTTTTCCCTCGAGAATTGAAGGTTTCAATTGTCTCTCCCATTTTAAAAAAAGGGAACTGCTGAATCGATGTCGAATTACCGGCCAATCTCGGTGTCACCAGTTTTGTCAAAAATATTTGAGTATGCCATGTTGAAGCAGATGTTAAAGTTTTTGGATATTCATGAGGTAATTACTGATCGTCAACATGGTTTTCGGCCAACATTTTCTACTTCAACAGCCTTGGAATCTTTCTACAATGAGGTTCTGAATTTGGTCAACCAGGGCGTGTATCCGATTGGGATTTTTTGTGATCTCAGTCGTGCTTTTGACTGTGTTCAGCATGGTATCTTGAAAGACAAGCTTTATAAATATGGTATAAGGGGAAAAGCGTACGAATGGTTATCTCGGTACCTGGATGACAGGTTACAGTCCGTAAAGGTTGTTGATCGGGGAAGAACATATATGTCTGATGTTATGGTAAATGCACAGGGGGTTCCACAGGGGTCCATACTTGGACCACTGTTGTTTATCTTGTATATAAACGAGCTGCCTTCTGTTATACCAGAGTCATTCAACACTTTTTATGCAGATGATTCAACTTTTCTTTTTGGCGATAAAGACCCAAACTTTTTGGAGGTCAAAATTGTGAATGCTCTAATGAAGTTTTCTGCTTGGTCTTGTGATCATTCCTTATTGTTCAATAAAAGTAAAACAAATTTCATATCGTTTTGTCCTCGGCAGAAGGCCCTCTCCTATGACGTTGATACGGTGGTTAAGGACCCAAACATAGCAAGAACAGAAAATGTAAAGTTCCTGGGAGTATTCTTTGATTCAGACTTGTCCTTTAAAACTCACTGTTCGAGTCTATCAAAGATGTTGAATTCTAAGTGTTTTCAGATAAGAAATTTGAAGAAAACACTTACTGTAGGTCACATTCGTTTACTTTATTTCAGTGAAATACAGTCTAGGATTAATTATGGAATTTCTATTTGGGGAAGTTCTCCTCATACTAAAGATGTTTTCTTGTCGCAGAAGAGAATTTTAAGATGTATTTCAAGCATCTCGTATTTAGACTCCTGTCGGCCTGTTTTTGTGGCTTGAGAATTTTGACCATCTATGGCCTTTATATATTAGATTTGATCACGTCAGTTCATAGAAATAAAGGCTGTTATTTGCGGAATAGTGACATTCATCCTCATGACACGAGATACAAATCAGATTTCTTTATACCTTACCAGCGTATAGAGTTATGTAAGAAATCACCTGCTGTAATGGGAATTAAACTCTATAATTGTCTTCCTCAATCATTTAAAGATATTTCCCTGTTGCATAAATTCAAGAAGAAAACTAGAGACTATATTATTGACATGTGTCCGTATTCTGTTGAGGAATATTTCGAAAATGCACGATGAATTGTGTCCAGACTGCAACATATACTTTCTATATACTTTTATACTTTTTATATACTTTTATTGGATTTTAATTTTTGACATGCTTGTAATTTTTTTGGTGTATTGTGAACTTCTGTATATTTAAGATTATGTAAGGCATTATTTATGATTAGGTACTTTTTTGTAGTATTTTAGGGTAAATATTCTTCTAGTTTTAGCTAGACCCTTCAATTTTAATTTGTTTGTATTTGACTTGTCTCCTTTCATTACTTGATATTATGAGATCAATAAAGTTCTATTCTATTCTATTCTATTCTATACTTCAACTCGGAAACAACTCTATTTCCCCCAAACTGACTTGTGCACTGAATTGCCATGAATATTATTTTAAAACCTCAAAATATCGGCTCAGCACTCCCAACATAATCCATATAACCCATAAACAGTCACTTCTCCTCTGCGCATGCGCAATCTCCTCGTGGCTGAAAGATCTCAGCTTCAAGCCGCGCATCCGCGGGCACTCCAAGGAGATTCTATGGATTAATAGCAATCTGCACCACCAAACCCCAATCCTCTCTGACGAAAACTCCAGCAGTTGAATAACTTCTCGTCTGCTCATGCGCATAACGTAAATGCCCGTTAGGAGTAACACGAATTTCAAAATTAGCCCCAGGGCTACGATACGGACACTCCAACTCGGAAACAACGCGATTTCCCCCAAACTGACTTGTCCGTGCACATAATTGCCATGAATATTCATTTAAAACCTCACAATATCCACTCAGCACTAGACCCATGACCGGCGATAGTCCTAAACCACTCCAAACATAACCCAAAAACAGTCACTTCTCCTGTACGCATGCGCAATTCACTCGTAGCTGAAAGTCCTCTCAAAATCACACACCTTACAAAAAACTCCGATTCATCAACACTAGTGGTTCAGGAGATATCGCATCTTGAATCCACGCATGCGCAGGCCCGCGCCAGGGTATTCTATGGAGGAATTGGATCCTCCACCCCAAAACCCCAATCCTCCCAGAAGAAAACTCGAGCAGTGAAATTATACCTCGTTCTGCTTATGCGAATAACAAAGAATGCCCAAAAGAGGCAATTACACCCCCAGTCGTTCACCGTTCAGACAAATTTTGAAAACCAATTTGAAATTCCACACATCGTTCACGCATAAATTCAATTGTCACGCTAGTTATTGGTCCATATTAAAACAGTTGTCGTACATATCGCATTGATTCAGATAAACTCGCAAACATTGGTTCAAGCACAGACGTGAAGTCAGAAGCTTTTGCGCGTATGTTCTCTTGTCCATTCTCCTTTATTGGACACTCTTAATCGAATTTACCATGGTGAATTCTATTGTCTGTTCTCCTGTATTGGACACTCCGAATTTACCATGGTAAATTCGATTAAGAGTGTCCAATGCAGGAGAACAGAGAAAATAGAATTCACCATGGTAAATTCGATTAAGAGTGTCCAATACAGGAGAATGGACAATAGAACATACGCACCAAAGCTCCTGACTCACGTCAGTGCTTGACCCAATTTTTTTTTTCATGAAGTCAGGAGCTTTTGCGCGTATGTTCTATTGTCCATTCTCCTGTATTGGACACTCTTAATCGAATTTACCATGATGAATTCTTTTGTCTATTCTCCTGCATTGGACACTCTTAATCGAATTTACCATGGTAAATTCGGAGTGTCCAATACAGGAGAACAGACAATAGAATTCACCATGGTAAATTCGATTAAGAGTGTCCAATAAAGGAGAATGTATTGGACACTCTTAATCGAATTTACCATGGTGAACTCTTTTGTCTATTCTCCTGCATTGGACACTCTTAATCGAATTTACCATGGTAAATTCGGAGTGTCCAATACAGGAGAACAGACAATAGAATTCACCATGGTAAATTCGATTAAGAGTGTCCAATAAAGGAGAATGGATAAGAGAACATACGCGCAAAAGCTTCTGACTTCACGTACGTGCTTGAACCAATTTTTTTTTCAATAATATTTTAAAAAATTCTAGTGCTACGATCATCAAGAAGCGAGAATTTTCGCGATGGCATTCTACAACTAATAACCATATTTGAATTGGATCGGATTTGTATTTTTTGAGTTATTGAGGAAATAACAACCAAATTTATGATTGATATAACTCCAGGACCATTTGGCCGATTATGCTAGTTAACAAACTCAAATGTCGTACTCAGATGCGCAATCTACCCTGAAAACTGCGAAGTCGCTATTTCTTTCCGTTCTCAAGGAATCATGAGATACATAATATTTTTTCGTAATTTTTTAAAATTTTCTAGTGATACACGGTCCTCACAAAATTTTACACACGTCTTTATGTTGATATTCTACAACTAATTACCAAGCTTCAATTCGATCGAGTCTATATTTTTTGAGTTATCGAGGAAATAATATTACAGATGGGTATAACTCCGAAACCGTTGGGCCGATTATGGCCAACAGCGAACTTAAGTTTCCCATTCAGATGTGCAACCTATCCTGAAATTTGCAAGTCCCTATCTCCTTTCGTTCGAGAGTTGTCGAGGCAACGATCACCCACCCAGCTACTGAACTCACACAAGGCTGCTCGGATCTCCAACAATATACATCCGAACATGTTCAAACTTGGATCTTGGTAGTAGAGTTAGGTTCTGATGGCAAATTTTCAGCGATATCGGACGAATAGTTTCTGATATATAGAATTTTTTTCAATAATTTTCTATGATTTTTTAAAAATTTTCTAGTTATACGATCCTCAAAATATTATGCAAGAATTTTTGCGTTGTCATTCTACAACTAATAACCATGTTTGAATTGGATCGGTTTTGTATTTTTCGAGTTATTGAGGAAATAACAACCAAATTTCAGATGGGTATAACTCCAAAACTGTTTTGCCGATTTATACCTATGAACAAACTCAAATGGCGCATTTAGATTCTCAACCTATAACCTGAAAATTTCAATTCGCTATCTCTTTCGGTTCTTAGGTCATCGTGACGTAAATAATATTTTTTGATAATTTTTTAAAAATTTATTTTCACAAACAAAATTCCACAAACGTTCTTAGGTTTATATTCTACAACGACTCACCAAGTTGCCACCAACCCTGAAAATTTCAAGTCGCTGTCTCTTTCCGTTCTCAAGTTATCGTGGCAACGGCCGGCCGGACATAATCAAATTTGACCTCGAATTCTTGATCAGGGAGTCGAACCCAATCGTTTGAGACCATTTTCAGCCAAAAATTCGAAAATTACAGACATTAGGGCAAATTGATAAGCACTCTGTTTGATGAACAAGAGCACCAAAAATGGTTCAACCACTAACGTGAAATCAGGAGCTCTTGCGCGTATGTTCTATTGTGCATTCTCCTGTATTGGACACTATTAATCGAATTTACCATGGAAAATTCGATTGAGAGTGACCAATACAGGAGAACGGACAATAGAATTCACCATGGTGAATTCAATTAAGGGTGTCTAATACAGCAGAATGGACAATAGAAGATACACGCAAAAACTCCTGACTTCACGTCATTCTCTATAAGTTTCAATTATTATAATGTAATAATGAAGCAGTTCTAGTTTGGGTAGCTGCTCTCCATAATGTTCAAGGGACCAACAAGGCCCTGCGAAACAAAGCGCTGGTACACCATCCATTGGACCAGAGCCCTTGTGTGGGATATCGCTCTCACTGATAAGAGTGCAGGTCGATCAATAGTTGAAGGAACAGAAATATTTCTCCAGAAGGAACACTAGTTATCGAAGAAAGTATTGTGGTTGTTCACAGGCCTACTTACAGATCAATTTCGGGTAATGTATTGCCTGTATAAGATCAGAACATACTAGACATATAATAACATGGACTCGTTGTGAGAAAGAGACCATTGATATCAGCATTGAAAAAAGACAGAATAGTTAAAGGCCAACCACGGTATAAGAATATATTCATATAATTTGGCGATTGGCAAAATCACAGAATACAAAAAATTGCTTTCCTTTATCCTTTGACATTTCTTATATACTGTATTGTTTGGTTTCGTGTATTGTGTATTTGGTGATTTGTAGACAGAATAGTTGAAGGCAAAATATTTTCATTTAATTCCGAGACTCGTTTCTGAATATTCTGATACTTTTAATCTGTAAATATTTCTCATAAATTTCTTTAATGTAATTCATTGAGCTTTTTCGATACCCATTCAAAATAATCAATATTTCTCTAAAAAAAATCGGGATTTTACAATATACCCCAATTTCCAATTTGTGTATTTGCCCATGGTATAAAAACACCAATGTTTTTATACCCTTATTTGCCTTTACTTATTCTATCCTTCATAACATCTCATAAAATGGTCTTGAACGACTAGGCTCGACTCAAGAATCCGTGGTCAAAATCGATTCTGTTCGGTCGGCCCTCCGTTAACACGATAACTCTCGAACGGATTGAGCTAGGCAGTTGAAATTTTCAGAGTAGGTTTAGGAGATAAATATCTCGCTTAAATTCGTAATTGGGCAGAATCGGCAAGAAGATTTCGGAGTAACGGAAAAAAAAAATTTTTTACATTACAAATTTACAATTTAATTTTTTTTAAGATGAAGTTTCATGATAGGAATCCATCGATATCATTTTCAACTCAAACAAGCTAATACTTTCGGAGATATGATTTGTCAAAGTTTCATACATAAATCGTACTTCTATGTTTTCACAGAATGCTGTACTCATAGAACTCTATACTACGTTTGTATAGAGTACATTGGCTGTACTTAATTATTCTATCTATGAATTATTATATGATCTGTGTTCATTCATGTCTTCTTATTTTGCTTTAAGTGACATTTCAAATTTACTTTCTGGTCGTTATTCTTGATATAAATTACCCTTCCTGTTATAGAGAACAAAGTATGATTGAATGCAAAATGACCAATGAGATAACCTCAGCTATAGTAGAATTAAGGGGATGATATAATATTAGGCCGGCCTCATACGTCCGGAATGTCACTCTGAATTAATACTCTGAATTCATATTATTAATTCAGAAAGCACCGAATTGAATACTAATTCACTATTCTCCTCACACATTCTGTTTTTTTCAGAGTATTAATTTCTAGATTTTGCAAGCCTCCAGAATTCAGATTATGCATTTAAGAATATGAATTCAGAGACGTATGAGGCCGGCCTTATACTTTTAAGATGATAATATAATGCCCGTTGATAATCCATATGATGATGGAAATATACATATACTTTGGTAGATAAATTGGGTTCAGAATATTAACAGTATGAAAATAACTGGAATATTGGCTAAGTTTCAATTGATGTAATATAGTTTTCATGGTAGATTTGAGGAATGAATATCTCGGATAATTTCGTTATTGGGTAAAATTGGTCAGTTGGTTTTGGATTAATGATTTTTGGCACTCTTGTTAAATTTAAATTCTTTTATGATGTTTGAATTTATTTTATGATGAAGTTATATCATAAGAAACCATTGATATAATACCTAACTCTGAAAACCAATACTTTCGGAGATATGATTTGTCAAAGTTTGAACAAGAGCGCCAAAGTTCCTGTCCACAGGGCTTTCCCACTTTTATAGATCAGACGCCCGGCCCCCTGTAACCTCGCGCCCCTAGGCACGTGTCTACTTTGCCCTATGGATATTCCGCTAAAGCAGGTTACGTGAATTGGCCGCAGAAACTACCGAACACATACTGTATCAGTGCAAAGGCTGCACACGCAAAACTTGCAGTGGAGTGGGGTCGAATTCTGTCACCCTCAGACAACTGAGGCAAATCTCCCAGGAATATTATACACTTCGTCAAGAAGAGAATCTCCTGGGAAACTGCCTGAAGCATAATTTCAGACAAAAGATCTTATTGGTTGCATTGCATAAAGGCTCTTTGTAGACAATCAACGACTAATACTGTAATCATATAAATCTTCACATTCATCATATAAGTAGGCCAATCTTTACAAGCAAGAATGACCAGTTAATGAGATCTATTAGTTTTGACTGCTGCTCCCTTATGGTAGATAACTCAAGAAAAAGATATAGGAGTTCTACAGCTAGTTGAAAATGATGGGGTAAGGAGATACTCAAGAATCTGTCTATCAACACAATTGTATATTATTATTAT
The DNA here is from genome assembly GCA_937662695.2 of Halyzia sedecimguttata. Taxonomy (NCBI): domain Eukaryota; kingdom Metazoa; phylum Arthropoda; class Insecta; order Coleoptera; family Coccinellidae; genus Halyzia; species Halyzia sedecimguttata. The sequence continues at coordinate 36,777,399 of OW569419.2, forward strand.
TATTATTATGGGTTGTGCTGGGCAGACGAAACCCGCCCCTCCACTGCGACCAATCGGTCTATTGTGGCACACCTTTAGTATATAATCTATCCTTCACCCACAAGCTCAAGTCTCTTGATGAGGGATATGAGTCTGGTGGGTGAGAACTTGTTCAGTTCCCTCAGTGTCAGTTTGTGGACTCCTAGTTCCTCCAATCTGATCCTGTCCCCAGCGGGGCAGTCACATATGATGTGTTCGATAGACTCGTCGTCCTCCAGGCAAAGTCTGCACTCAGAGTCCTCAGTCAACCCCAGTGTATTGAGGTGTTTCCTGAGGCCACAGTGGACCGTATTGTATATTGTTTCCTATTACAATTGTACAACATGATTGTGAGACCCATAATTAAGTATGGGGCAGTAGTCAGGTACTAAAAAACAAGCCAGAATAGTACGAGGAAAACCCTCGACAAAGTACAAAGGCTGGCCTGTGTGAGTATCACTGGAGCTATGGGAACCTGTCCTACCAGGGCACTTGAGATTATAACAAATCTCACACCACTTCATCTAGTGATAGAGAAAATGGCCCATGAAGCCATTCTCAGAATATCTAGGAAAGGAACAGGTAATGAGAGTATTAAAAACCAGAAAGCCTGGTCCTCTCTTACCAGGTACATTTCATCAACCAATCTTCCTAGTGACGAAACGATCGAGAAAGTAAGCATCGAAAAGAACTTCACTACAATGCTTGGCAGGAAGAAAGACTGGGACAGGGAACCCACCACCCAAGTTCTTGAAAGAAACACCATTAAATGGTACACAGACGGTTCAAAAACCACTACAGGAGCTGGCGCTGGAGTATATGGGCCAGGCACCAAATGCTCACTATCACTAGGCTCCTATCCGAGCATCTTTCAGGCAGAAGTACTTGCAATAGAAAGATGCATGGAAATGAACCTAGAAAGAAAATATCAGAGATGTGATATAGCAAACCACTCTGACAGTCAAGCTGCTATTAAAGCTCTGAGCTCCTATGTTATCGAATCCAAGCCAATATGGGAGTGCCGAAGAAAACTCAATGAAGTAGGCAAGAACAACAGGGTCTCCTTGGTCTGGGTTCCTGGTCACGCGGGAATCATAGGAAATGAGGAGGACAACACAATTGCCAAGAAAGAAGCACAAACCCCCATTATTGGCCCGGAACCTTATTGTGGGTTTGATAGACACACCTACAAAAGTGAATTCCGGACGAAAGAAGAAACTGAGAGAGGTATTTTCTGGAGATCTCTCCCCGGAATGTATCACTCCAAGAAATTCCTCCAGAACTTTAATACTGTCAAATCCAAGAAATACTTGGACCTCAGTACAAACACGCTGCACCTCCTCACTGGCTTCCTCACAGGGCACTGCGGCCTCAGGAAGCATATGATGAGATTAGGGCTAGCAGAAACTGACGAGTGAAGATTCTGTTGGGAGGAGGATGAAACTCCTGATCACCTGATAACGGAATGCCTCGCCATCTCAAACCAACGCAAGGAATGCATTGGGCAAGAAATCTGCAGGAGCGAAGATGTAGCCTCCTTGAAGCCATCCCAGATACTAGAGTTCATCAGAACTCTGGAACTGGAAGGCGAGCTGTAGATGGTAATGACATCAACAGCCCTGAATAGGGGGGGGGGGGCACAATAGACCTTAAGGTCGCAGTGCAACGTTACCCCCTACAACAATATTTATTTATATATACATGTACTAATTTATATTGCATTTCATAATTGGTTTCCTGGAAGTTTGAAATTCAAATCGTAAAACTTTAAAACATTGCAGTAATAGTTTTAAATTAGGCATAGTATGACAGTATCAACAATCATTCACTGCTGGGTCAAAAATTAACAGCATAACGACAAAACAAAGCCAAACCAGACTACTACTGATTATCTTTACTCTGGTTAATATTTTCGTGGGTTCTTGTGGGAAGACTTAGAAGTGTCAGCTAGATCATATAATTATCTGTACATCATCCTCGACTCCAGAGAGACTAAGTTACAGAAATAATTGGATGTGGGAAATGGGACTCTCCCAAGTCTAATTGTTAAGTAGAGGAAAGCATACGATTTATAGGTCGATAATAACAATCACCTACACAGCGGGGGAGAAACACCATGTGACCACGTACGATGTACGAAAGGTTTCGAAGCCGACTTAAAAATACGATATGAAGGCTTTGTGCTATACTAATTCAAGGGAGATCCAGTGGGACAATAAGAATATCCTGAAATTTGGCTTTACACAAACATTTACGCTTAGGCTATGAACAGGATTTATGTACGTCTGAATAAACAAAATGAAAGTACTCACCAATCAGCAGAAACAGGTATTTCATTTTTCAAATGAGTGCATGATGGATCGTTCTCCATCTTTTTCATTCGAATAATTTTCTTTTATTCAAGAGTACTGAATATTTTTTTAGAGTTTGGAAACTGTTCGTTTTGGCGAGGCTGTTAATCCTGCAAACAGGCATTATTTGTGTTTATACTGCTTAGAACAGATGAACAGAACACTGCGTAAGTGCAGCCTTCATTTCTCATAGACATTTGCAACAATAACAAATAAATATTGGCAGCCATGTTAGTTGTCACTTGTCAGAGTAGTAGGGGCAAGGCGGGAATATTCGATTCTGATTTGAATCTTTCTTACCCGCCGACAGATAAATATATTGCTTTTGACTACAAACTGAAATCAAAATAAGCCAATACATGTAACGCCATATTCACAAAGCATTCAAACTCCGTTAAGTCCTAACTGAGGACTTAACGGTGATAGAATGTTTTGTGAATACGGCGGTATGTCTGTGATGGTTGCTGAAGCTGGTTGGGGGCATAAACACATATTTGGTTGGGGTTGCGGCAAACGAACCCATTTCGGTCATCTTCTAAAGTATTTTCAGTTTAAATATACTGTCTCAAATGTCTTACAAAGCTTAATATTTCTCTTTTTTTGCGCGTATGTTCTGGGGAACATCGCGTTATAGTTAGCCCAAATGTCTGTAACTTTCGAATTTTGTGACGGAAATGGTCTCAAACGATTAAGTTCGACTCCCCAATGAAGAATTCGAGGTCAAATTTGATTCTGTCCGTCCGGCCGTCCGTTGCCACGATAACTTGAGAACGAAAAGAGCTAGCGACTTGAAATTTTCAGGGTAGGTGGCGCATCCCAATACGACGGACAGGTTCGTTAATGGGCATAATCGGCCCAGTGGTTTCCGAGTAATAATTTTGTTTTCAACCAATATAAATCTGATCGAATTGAAACTTAGTGGGTAGTTGTAGAATATGAACCTAAGCACGTTTGTGAAATTTTGTTTGAATCGTATGGCTAGAAAATTTTAAAAAAATTATTAAAAAATATTTTTGTTGTCACGATAACTTGAGAACGGAATGAGATAGCGGCTTGAAATTTTCAGGTTAGGATGTGCACCAGAACGCGACATTTCAGTTTGTTTATGAGCATAATCGGCCGAACGGTTTTAGAGTTATAGCCATCTGAAATTTTCTGGAATTTGGTGGTTTTTTGTTCCTCATTGACTCGAAAAATACTGAACGGATTGAATTAAAACATGGTTATTAGTTGTAGAATGCCAACGCAAAAATGTTTGCAAAATTTGGTGGGGATAGCATTTGTAGAAAATTTTTAATAAATCATTGAAAATTAAAAAAAAAATTCTATATAATAATAATAATAATAATAATAATAATAAGTTTCTTTATTTCAAATCATTTCCCTTACAGTGTTTAGACAACAAGAAAGTTCTATGAAATGAAACAGTGTCCAAAGAAAAAATGTCATACTACATTATGAGCTGCAATTAATGTCATCCATTGAGTAAGGTTCTAATTCCAATAGTTCCCTAAATATACGTTTTTTAAAAATTTTTAAATCTCTTATGTTTTTAATTTCTGGAGATAGACCATTGAATAATTTTAAACATCTATACTCTAGCTGGTTTTGAGTAGTTGTAAGGTTACACTTGGGGTAATTATAATTCTGACTTCTTGTTCTGTAAGCATGGTTACTTCTGAATCCTTCAAACATACACCTATTCTTGTGGAGAAACAGTAAGCATTCCTGCACATACATAGCATAAATTGTTAAGATGCCATTCTTCCTGAACACACCTCTGCAGGATTCTCGATATTTCATTCCGGTAAGTGTTCGAACCGCTCTTTTCTGTGAGGTAAATAATGGTGACAAATTTCCAGATCCATAAAATATTATGCCAAATCTGAGTTTTGATTCAATAGTGGCGTGGTAAATAGTTTTCAAAATTTTTGGGTTGAGGTGTTTTGACAAAATCGAAAAAGCATAAATTGATGACCCTACTCTTCCACATAGATTGTCTATGTGTGCCTTCCAGTTGAGTTCGTGGTCTATAACCATCCCAAGAAACTTTGTATGCTCAGATATTGCAAACTTGCAGCCATTCAAGACTACATCCCCTGAACTATCTATTCCTGAGTGGACGGGATGAAAAAGGACTAACTTGGTTTTTTCGTTGTTCAGTATAAGGTTATTTTCTGTGAACCATGTTTCGGTGTATTTCATTACCTGTGATACCAGGAGTTTCAGATCTGGCCATAATGACTCCACAGCTAATAGATTTGTATCATCAGCATAATGTACACTCATAACGTTTTTGCTGTCCCACTTGACCTTGATCCCATAATCGTTTAAGTATATGAGAAAGAAAAGTGGTCCAGCAATGCTTCCTTGGGGCACACCTAGTTTTAAATTCATTAAATCTGACCTCGTCTCCTTGCCACTCATATATATTCTCACAAGTTGAGTTCGACCTTGTAGATATGTGCTGACCCATTGGAGGGATGATCCTTTGATTCCACAACACTGGAGCTTACTGAGTAGAACCTCCTGATTTAAACAGTCATATGCCTTGGAGAGATCCAAAAACAATCCGAGAGCCAAATCACCATCCTCAAAGGCGGCAGTAACTTTTTTTATAAATTGATAAGTCTGGCTGCCATGGCGGGCGGGTCGGCGTCTGATGAGACAAGCAAGTCTGTTGAAAATAAGTGTAAGTTTTGTAGTAAATTCACATCCTCAAGTGAAGTCAGGTGTTCAAATAGTAATTGCGATGTCATTATACATAACAAATGTCTTGAAGCTGTTTCACGTATAGTTGCAATAGATAGAAAAAACTTCTACTGCCGCAAGTGTCAAGAGGATATTGTGCCTGTAAATGCTCAAGATCCTTCAATGGAGCTGTTACGCAAAGAAATTGAGTGTTTGTCCCGAGAAAAGGAATTGTTATCGAAATACGTTAGCGAATTAGAATTTACGAGTAAATTATTGAAATCTAACGTTTCTTTCCGAGAGTCTGCACATATGACTGCTGCAGATAAGGTTGCACCTCTAAAAAGTTACTCTGACGCAGCGAAAACAACAAAGGATGCGTCAGTGTTGTTAGTGAAGACGGCAAATGTAAACATTACAAATCGCCAAGTGGAGAGTGAAATTAAGTCGAAGATTATTCCGTCAGATGTAAATGCAAAAATAATCGGTACCAAACTCATAAAAGGAGGACTCCTGATAAATTGTGATAATAAAGAATCTCGTGATAATTTAAAAAATGTTCTAAACCGTGATTTTTCCAAAATGTACACTGTCTCTGAATCTAAAAAGCGTAATCCACGTATAATGATTTATGGTGTTGACAATGAATACTTTCTTAAAGGTGACTTTCTTAGCAAGTTAATCGCGGTAAATAATATTGATCCCATTGACGATGGGATAAAAGTTGTAACCACTATGAAATATAAATCTGTATTAAACGTTGTCATTGAGGTTATTCCTAGTATCTTTAAATACATAATGAAGAATGGTTTCTTATTCGTGGGGTGGTCTAAATGTTTCATCAAAGAACATTTCAGTTTAGTGAAGTGCTTTAAGTGTTGCAAAGTGGGGCACTACAAGAAAGACTGTAGAAGCTCACAAGTCATATGTCCAGTGTGTTCTGGTCCCCATGAAAGAAAACTATGTAGTGAAAATTTATATTCATGCTGTAACTGTCTCTATTTGAATGAAAAGTCCAATAACAAGGTTAGTACTGATCATGTAGCTAACAGTCCTAGCTGTAGCTATTTTTTAAATCAAATTGCAGCCATAAAACTAAAAACTAATTATCATGAATAATAATATTAAAATTGGTCATTTTAATGTATGCTCTCTATTTCCTAAATTTGACTCTTTTCTGGACTGTGTTAGCATGAATAGTTTGGGCGTTGTGGGGGTTACCGAGACCTGGTTGGACGAAAGGGTGAGTAATGATTTAATTAATATTGCGGATTTTCAGCTATTCCGGCGAGACCGCGGAAGTAGGGGAGGTGGCGTTGCAGTGTATGTCCGAAATATTTTTGAGTGCTCTGTGATCTCGGAAGACTTTCAAGTTTCTCGCGGAATTGAGCATTTATGGCTCCAGGTGAGGCTGGGTACAAATAGCATTCTGGTAGGAGTAATTTATAGAACGGCAATTTGCGGTGTAACTAGTCTTGTGAATTATTTAGATAGTGTTCTTTCCCATGCAGTCCCACAATACGATCATATCATTGTGATGGGTGACTTGAATGAGGACCAGCTTGTTGATAATCCAGTAAACATGTGTTTTCGGTGCTATGATTTTAATCAATTGATCACTGAGCCTACGCGGATCACAGCGAATACCCGGAGCCTGCTTGATGTACTCTTCACAAACAAAGAGGGCTTAGTTTTGGATTCGGGCGTAATAGATCACGATATCTCGGATCATCGTGGTGTATTTTGTGAACTTAAAATATCTTATAAGAAGAATCCGCCTAAGATTGTTGTGTACCGAGACTTTGCGAGTTTTGACCACTTGATGTTCGTTGATGATTTATCTCAAGCTCCTTGGCAAGATGTCTTATACATGAACTCAATTGACGAAAAGATTATTTGCCTTTCTCAACTTATGTTAGATTTGTTTGATATCCATGCTCCCCTTATCCAATCAAGAGTTACTAAACCATTTGCTCCGTGGCTAACTTATAGCTTGCGTTGTATGATGAGGTTGCGTAATTCAGCCCTCACCAAGTACAAGCGCTCCAAATCTATCACTGATTTTAATTCATATAAAGAACTGCGAAATGTCGTGACGGATGCTGTTAGGAGTGAAAAGGCTGCGTTTCTTCGGTACCATGCAAATAGATCTGATACATCTAAACTCTGGAAGACAATTGACTCCCTGAATATAAAAGGTAAGCCTAATCGTGAGATTCCTCCTCATTTGCGTAACGTAGACCAAATTAATAATCATTTTGCCTCAATATATTCTACAAGAGACAGCTGTCGTGATACTGCCGCGCATTACAGTTCTAATAAACACAATCAACAACTTAAATTTACATTTCGTCTCTCCACTGTCGATGAAGTCAAGGATATTGTCCTGGGCTTGAGATCAAATGCACAAGGAAATGACTCTATTTCTGCTAAAATGTTAAAACTGTGTTTACCAGTCATAGCTCCTTATTTGACGCATATTATTAATTGCTGTTTGGAAGTCGGTTACTTCCCGGAAATGTGGAAACACTCTATTATCAAGCCAATTCCCAAGAAATCAAATCCGGCATCCCTTGATGATTTGCGGCCTATCAGCATTTTACCAGTCCTATCAAAGGTCCTCGAGAAGGTTGTAGCGAAGCAGGTTTATGATTATGTAGTTGACGGCGGTATCATTCCTGACCATCAATCGGGTTTCCGCAAAGGTTTTAGTCCCATTACAGCACTGCTTAAACTTACCGACGATATTATAAATTCCCTGGATAGAGGATGGGTTACCTCTGTCGTCCTTCTGGATTATTCGAAGGCGTTTGATACCATTGATCATTGCCTTATGGTTGCTAAACTTGAATTTCTTGGTTTTGATCAAACTGCAGTAAACTTTTTTCGTTCATATTTGAGTAATAGATGGCAGAGAGTTGAACTTGACGGTGAGCTTTCGGATGTTTCGGAGGTGACGTCGGGGGTGCCGCAGGGATCGGTGCTTGGCCCCATTCTTTTTTTAATATATGTATTTGATATTCAGTCGTCAGTTAACCATACCACCATGCAGTCTTTCGCAGATGACACCCAGCTATATCTTTCGTACGACCTGTCTAAATCCGACGATGCATCTATGCTCTTTAATGATGATCTCTCGTCCCTTGAAAAATATTCTAATGCTCATAATCTGTTTTTGAACCCAAGCAAATGCTGTCATATTGTGTTTGGTGCTGGTTCGGTGGCTGACGTTGACGGAGGTGCTAGCGTGCGGCTTAAGATTCGGGATCAGGTTCTGAAGGTCTCTCACAGTGCTAGGAACCTGGGGGTCATATTTGATTGCAAACTGCGTTTTGAGGAGCACGTGACACTGTTGGTCAAAAAATCATACCTCGTCTTGAGGCGTCTATACGCACACAGGCAGATAATGGATTTTCAATTGAGGAAAAGACTTTGTGAGTCTCTAGTTTTATCCATTTTAAATTACGGCTTAGTATTGTATTTCCCTTGTATGCTGCAGACTACTAAATATCGCCTTCAAAAAATTCAGAATTACTGCTGCAGATTTGTGTTTGGTCTACGGAAGTACGATAGAGTTTCTGCCAAAATAAACGAACTTGGTTGGCTTAGAGTTGAGAATCTTTTCAGGTATCACATGAGTTCATTCGTTTATCGAGTACTTTCCACCTCTACTCCCCCGTACCTCAAGGATAGGCTAGTATATAGAGGTAGTTTGCATGACCGATCTATACGTCACTTTTATAACTTAGACCTGCCAAAATTTCGTCTTGCCAGTTCAAGTCGAGGTTTCACCTACAACGCAGTTACTGTGTACAATTCTGTACCCTTTACGTTTAAAACACGCTCGGAAGGATTTCTAAAAAGAAACTTTCGAGAATCATTGCTGGACACACAAGGAAACCTGTTTGCTGCATAGGTTCTTTCTGTTTCTAGTATGTGCATTATTATATTTTTTTTTCTCTTTTTTCTTCATGGCTGCGTCCCATTTCATTTTCATTTTCATTTTTATTTTCCCTTATATTTAATTTAATTTTTGACAGACTACATTTATTTGATTTATTATTTTTAGATTTTTAAGTATTCAAATTTCAAATTTTAATTTTAAGTTTTCTTTGTTAATTTTAGTAGAGGTTAAGTAGGAGTAGCTTTAGCTAAACTTCGCCTCTCCCCTTTTTTCTTGTACTGTATTATAAGTACAAAATAAAGGCAATTTATTATTATTATTATTATTATTATTATTATTATAAATGGCTGTTTGGATGGACCTACCCCACAGATATCCATGTTGGCTTTCCTTGAAGAGAGCATTTTCGATAAGGAACTCCATTAGCTGTTTACAGTAAGCTTGCTCAAAAATTTTGGAGAACGAGGTTAACAGGCTGATAGGTCTATAATTGCCATAGTTGGTTTCATCGCTCCACCTTTATATAATGGAACTATCACTGCTGTTTTCAAACTATCTGGGAAAACTCCTGTTCTGATGGAGTTGTTCACAATGAACAGTAAGGGTTCTATAATGCCATCAGATGTTTGCTTGATCAAACTGTTTGGAATGCCATCGATTCCACTACTGTGTTTATTTTTCATATTCCTGATTATTGATCTTAGTTGTTCGATAGACAATGCTTTTGGTTGAAATATTATTTCTGGTTGCCCTGTTCCAACACATTGATTAAAGGTTCTCTTGAAAATATTTTTTGTCAGCTGGGATGCACTGTTTACAAAGAAGTCGTTCATATCATTAGCTATTTTTTCTGGGTTCCCCTTCATTGGAAGGTCATTTGATTTATTTTTATTTTTTAATGAATTTATTATTGACCAGGTAGCCTTGTTCTTATTGTCAGATTTATTTATAATCTCTTCAAATGATTTTATTTTTTGTTGATTCAAAGCTGAATCATATTCTCTTTTGACCTCCTTATATTTTCCTTTCCATCTACTGTCCTTCTCACTTAGAACCAGTAGGATGTCCAGTGTGTTTTTTAGTTCTCTGACGATTGGAGTTGACTGATTTAAATTTTTAATTTTTTTATCTGTTAATCTTGTTATTGGGCATGCTGTATTTAGGTGATCAGTGTATCGCCCATGGAATTTCCCAAATTGTTGATTTACATCATTACCATCAGTATTGTAGATTCCAGTCCAGTCTTGGTTAATAAGGTGTTGTTTTAATTAATTGACATTGTCTTCAGAGAATATGCGTCTAAATATAAAGTTATATCCCGACTTATCGTACTGAAAAGAAATTTTCTGAGCTGTGTGGTCGGAAATATGTGTTAGTATGACTTTGGTGTAGTATGGATCTTCTATGTTGGTATATATTCCATCTATACATGTTGATCTGGTTGCAGTAATTCTTGTGGGCTCATAGATTGTTTGCTTCAAATTATAGGTGGAAAAAATATTCAATAGCTCACATTTTCTGCTACCATTTTCCATCATATTGATATTGAAATCTCCAATTAGTGTTACATCCATATGGTCATTTGTTAGTTTATCCAGTATGGGACCTAGTCTTTGTATCAGTAATAATGTATCTCCATTATTGTAAACAGTTATACATACAAATTTTCCTTTTTTTATATTATATTCTACGCCTGCACATTCAAATTTACCTCTTTTTGACATTTTACTAATGTCTTTCCTTTCTTTGGCCTCAATATCAGTCCTCACATATATGGCCACGCCTCCGTGTTCTCTCTCATTCCTACAGTATTATATATCAGTAACCATTCGTTTGAAATTGCTGATATTTTGCTAGAGCCTTCATAACCTAACTCTACTGCTAAGTTTCAAGTTTTAATACGATGGGTTAAATATTGTTGGAGATTCGAGCATTCTTGTGCGAGTTCAGTAGATGGGTGACCGTTGCCTCGATAACTTTCGAACGAAAGGAGATTGGGACTTGCAATTTTCAGGGTAGGTTGCGTATCCGAAAGGGAGAGTTGAGTTCGTTTTTGGGCATAATCGGTCTAACGGTTTCCGAGTTATACCCACCTGGAATATTATTTCCTTGATAACTCAAAAATTAAATAGACGATCGAATTGGTGCTTGGTAACTAGTAGCAGAAAATCAACATAACGACGTGTTTAAAATTTTGTGTGAACCGTACCCCTAGAAAATTTGAAAAAAATGACGAAAAAAAAAATTTTAAGAATCGTACCACTAGAAAATTTTTAAAAAATCACAAAAAAAAAAATTGGTTCAAGCACTGACGTGAAGTCAGAAGCTTTTGCGCGTATGTTCTATTGTCCATTCTTCTGTATTGGACACCCCTAATCGAATTTACCATGGTAAATTATGTTGTCCATTCTCCTGTATTGGACACTTAATTCGAATTTACCATGATAAATTCGAATTTACCATGGTAAATTCGAATTAAGAGTGTCCAATACAGGCATATGGACAACATCATTTACCATGGTAAATTCGATTAGGGGTGTCCAATACTGAAGAATGGACAATAGAACATACGCGCAAAAGCTTCTGACTTCACGTCAGTGCTTGAACCAATTTTCAGATTTGGTGAGGTGAAATGTACAATTTTAAAGCTGTTGTGGAACTTTCGAAGTAACTAAACATATTTTTAGGTAATACCTATTTAATTTTTTTTAAGAAACACCGCAGGTATATTGCTAAAAATTCCATTTTTAGGTGTATTATTGAAGAAGGATTTTGGGTATATTTTGTTTAAAAAATGGTGCAAAGTATTCATTATATTTCTTATATGGAAATAATTGAAAATATCACCTCATGAGCGTTCCAACTAAATTCTATCCTGAATTCTAAACAAATCAATGTTTCAGGCGGGTACCTATACCGAATATATTGAAGAGTTGAAATTCAACGGTGTGAACTTCGCGGCGTTTTTCTAGCAGCACTTTCACCGAGCGCGACCGATGTGCAGCTCCATTGGCGTACCGCTGCGCTCGCACAATCGTTCTTCGGAGAGCGGAAACTTGTAATCCGCCCCGAGATGAATCATACTACTATTCATTCTATTACGTCGTAATTTGGAATTATAAATTATCATTCGGCTACAACGAAATACGACTCTGATGAAATATATATTTCAAACACACATAGCAATAATAAGGGAATTAAATTCAAGCAGTTCAATCATATATTATTGTTTGTGGAAAAGATCGCGGCAAATCATCCTGATGTTTCGGAATTCGTTCGCATTGGACGGTAGAAAAATCTGAAAAGCTCTTAGATTTTATAACCATACAGAACAAGTTTTTGAAGCCATTAAATTTTATATTCTATACCAGATGTCTCACATCGTATTTTATACCCTTAAGAAACATTTCAACGGACCTTTGAATAGGGGAGATATGAACGAATCTGCCGCTGAAAATGTCATCTTCGATTCAACGTTTTCATTTCCACAACAATTAAGGAAATGCGTTTTTTTGTTTTCAGAACCTACAAAAGTATATAGTTATCATATTTAGTCACCCATAAGAAAATTTTCAACCGACCTTTGAGTACGAGAGATATGAATAAATGTGCCGCTAAAATTTTCATATTCGATTTCGCGTTCTCATTTCCAGAAAATTCAAGGAACTGCATTTTTATTTTCAGAACCTACAAAAGCATATAGTTATCATAATTTTTTCACCCATAAGAAGAATTTCAACGCAACTTTGAGTACGGGAGAAGTGAATAAATTAGCAGCTAAAAATTTCATTTTCAATTTCGCGTTCTCATTTCCACAAAAATTAAGGAAATGCATTTTTGTTTTCAGAACCTACAAGAGCATATAGTTATCATATTTTGTCACCCATAAGAAAAATTTCAACCGACCTTTGAGTACGGGAGATATCAATAAATGTGCCGCTAAAATTTTCATATTCGATTTCGCGTTCTCATTTCCACAAAAATTGAGGAAATGCATTTTTGTTTTCAGAACCTACAAAAGCATATAGTTATCATCATTTTTTCACCCATAAGAAAAATTTCAAAGGAACTTTGAGTACGGGAGAAGTGAATACATTAGCAGCTAACAATTTCATTTTCAATTTCGCGTTCTCATTTCCACAAAAATTAAGAAAATGCATTTTCGCTTTCAGAACCTACAGAAGCATATAGTTATCATATTTTGTCACCCATAAGAAATTTTTCAACGCACCTTTCAGTACGGGAGATATGAATAAATCTGCCGCTAAAATTTTCATTTTCGATTTCGCGTTCTCATTTCCATAAAAATTAAGGAAATAAGTAATTGTTTTCAGAACCTACGAAAGCATATAGTTATCATATTTTGTCATCCATAAGAAAATTTTCAACCGACCTTTGAGTACAGGAGATATGAGAATAAATGTGCAGGTAAAATTTTCATTTTCGATTTCGTGTTCTCATTTCCACAAAAATTTAGGAAATGCATTTTTGTTTTCAGAACCTACAAAAGCATATAGTTATCATTTTTTGTCACTCATATGAAAATGTTCAACCGACCTTTGAGTACGGGAGATATGAATAAATGTGCCGGTGAAATTTTAATTTTCGATTTTGCGTTCTCATTCCCACAAAAATTAAGGAAATGCATTTTTGTTTTCAGAACCTACAAAAGCATATAGTTATCATTTTTTGTACCCATATGAAAATTTTGAACTGATCTTTGAGTACGGGAGATATGAATAAATGTGCCGGTAAAATTTTCATTTTCGATTTCGCGTTCTCCTTTCCACAAAAATTGAGGAAATTCATTTTTGTTTTCAGAACCTACAAAAGCATATAGTTATCATATTTTTTCACCCATAAGAAAATTTTCAACCGACCTTTGAGTACGGGAGATATGAATAAATGTGCCGGTAAAATTTTCATTTTCGATTTCGCGTTCTCATTTCCACAAAAATTGAGCAAATGCATTTTTGTTTTCAGAACCTACAAAAGCATATAGTATTTTATCACCCATAAGAACATTTTCTACCGACCTTTGAGTACAGGAGATGTCAATAAATGTGACGCTAAAATTTTCATTCTCGATTTCGCGTTCTCATTTCCACAAAAATTAAGGAAATGCATTTTTGTTTTCAGAACCTACAAAAGCATATAGTTATCGTTTTTTGTCACCCATAAGAAATTTTTCAACCGACCTTTGAGTACGGGAGATATGAATAAATATGCCGGTAAAATTTTCATATTCGATTTCGCGTTCCCATTTCCACAAAAATTAAGGAAAAGCATTTTTGTTTTCAGAACCTACAAAAGCATATAGTTATCATTTTTTGTCACCCATAAGAAAATTTTCAACCGACCTTTGAGTACGGGAGATATGAATAAATGTGCCGGTAAAATTTTCATTTTTGATTTCGCGTTCTCATTTCCACAAAAATTGAGGAAATGCATTTTTGTTTTCAGAACCTACAAAAGCATATAGTTATCATATTTTGTCACCCATATAAAATTTTCTACCGACCTTTCAGTACGGGAGATGTGAATAAATGTGCCGCTAATATTTTCATTTTCGATTTCGCGTTCTCATTTCCACAAAAATTAAGGAAATGCATTTTCGTTTTCTGAATCTAAAAAAGCATATAGTTCTCATATTTTGTCACCCATAAGAAAAATATGATGAACATCGATATGCAGGTGAACACGTAAAGGATGGAATAATTTTATTTCCTTGCATTCCATCGAATTTCGAGAAAAAAAAAAAAAAGCACTGACGTGAAGTCAGTACTCTTTGGCGCGCGTGTTCACGGTGGCTAATTTGAATTGAATGATTCAAAAATTAACAGTGCTGTATCTAAGCTGCCATCAGGATAGAGTAACAAAGTTGGAAAAGAACACAAGTGACTCTCCTTAGTCGCACAAGCTCCTAGAAGATTTGGGAGGGTCAGTATAATCCTAATCATGTTTATAGCACGCGCGCCAAAGCAGATTGACTTTTTACACTTTTTCTTTCATTGTTAAGTCAATCTGCTTTTGCGCGCGTGCTATAAACATGATTAGGATTATACTGACCCTCCCAAATCTTCTAGGAGCTTGTGCGACTAAGGAGAGTCACTTGTGTTCTTTTCCAACTTTGTTACTCTATCCTGATGGCAGCTTAGATACAGCACTGTTAATTTTTGAATCATTCAATTCAAATTAGCCACCGTGAACACGCGCGCCAAAGAGTACTGACTTCACGTCAGTGCTTTTTTTTTTTTTTTTCAAGTTCCTTTAACAAATATAGCTATCAATACAGTTTGGCTGTTAGTTTTACCGTAGATCAGAAAAAAATTCGGTTGTGGGTCCTCCGTTAGGGACGAAATTGCATCTTCTCCAAATCCGAACGCATTTTAATATAGATCTACCGAATATAGATATTTATAAATTCGCCTCAGGGCCACCTTACAGACCATTCAAATCGGAAACAACGCTATTTCCCCCAAACTGACTTGTGTCCGTGCACTGAATTGACATGAATATTCTTTTAAAACCTCACAATATCGGCTCATTACTCCCAACATAACCCAAACAACCCAAAACCATTCACTTCTCGTCTGCGCAAGCGAAGTATACTCGTGGCTGCAAGACCTCCCAAAATTACACACCTCACAAAAAACTCCGATTCTCCAACACTAGTGGTTCAGGAGATATCGCTTCTTGAATCCACGCATGCGCAGACCCTCACCAGGGGATTCTATAGCGGAAAAGCACCCGCCACCCCAAAACCCCAATCCTCTCTGACGAAAGCACCACCAGTTAAATCACTGATGGTCTGCTCATGCGCATAACGAAAAATGCCCGTAAGGGGTTACATCAATTTCAAAATTAGCCCCAGGGCCACGGTACGGACACTTTTACTCTGAAACAACGCTACATCCCCCAAACTGACTTGTCTTCGCACTGAATTGCTATGAATATTCTTTTAAAACCTCATAATATCGACTCAGCACTCCCAACATAACCCATCCAACCCAAAAACAGTCACTTCTCTTCTGCGCATGCGCAATCTACTCGCGGCTAAAAGTCCTTTCAAAATAACACACCTTACAAAAAACTCCGATTCTCCAACACTAGTGGTTCAGGAGATATCACATCTTTAATCCACGCATGCGCAGACCCTCAACAGGGGATTCTATGGAGGAATAGCATCCGCCACCCTAAAACCCTAATCCTCTCAGACGAAAACACCACCAGTTAAATCACTGATGATCTGCTCATGCGCATAACGAAAAATGCCTGTAAGCGGTAACATCAATTTCAAAATTAGCCCCAGGGCCACGGTACGGACACTTTAACCCGGAAACAACGCTACATCCCCCAAACTGACTTGTCCTTGCACTGAATTGCTATGAATATTCTTTTAAAACCTCATAATATCGACTCAGCCCTCCCAACATAACCCATTCAACCCAAAAACAGTCACTTCTCTTCTGCGCATGCGCAATCTACTCGCGGCTAAAAGTCCTCTCAAAATAACACACCTTACAAAAAACTCCGATTCTCCAACACTAGTGGTTCAGGAGATATCACATCTTTAATCCACGCATGCGCAGACCCTCAACAAGGGATTCTATAGAGGAATAGCATCCGCCACCCCAAAACCCTAATCCTCTCTGATGAAAACACCACCAGTTAAATCACTTATGGTCTGCTCATGCGCATAACGAAAAATGCCTGTAAGGGGTAACATCAATTTCAAAATATGCCCCAGGGCCACGGTACGGACACTTTAACTCGGAAACAACGCTACATCCCCCAAACTGACTTGTCCTTGCACTGAATTGCTATGAATATTCTTTCAAAACCTCATAATATCGACTCAGCACTCCCAACATAACCCATCCAACCCAATAATAGTCACTTCTCTTCTGCGCATGCGCAATCTACTGGCGGCTAAAAGTCCTCTCAAAATAACACACCTTACAAAAAACTCCGATTCTCCAACACTAGTGGTTCGGAAGATATCGCATCTTTAATCTACGCATGCGCAGACCCTCATCAGGGATCTGAATTCTATGGAGGAATAGCATCCGCCACCCCAAAACCCCAATCCTCTCTGACGAAAACTACAGCAGTTAAAGGACTTCTCATCTGCGCATGCGCAATACGGAAAATGCCCGGAAAGGGCAGCATGAACCTCAAAAACATATGTTTCGGCATTAAAAGCAAAGTATTCCGCAAAATAGTAGTAATTTTTTTATTTTTTTCATGTCACGTGATCTTCACGAAATTTTGCAAAACTGTTTGCTTTGGTCTTTTGCATCTATTTACTGAGTTTCAATTTAATCAGATCAGTATTTTTCGAGTTATCGTGAAAACAAAATTTTCAAATTTTCAAAAATTTTTTTTGCCACTTTAGGGCCGTCCGTTCAACACAAAACTTCGCAGGCATATAAAGGTCATGATTCTTCAATCTGATGCCAAATTTCAAAAAGATCGAGTGATCGGTTCCGGAAATATTCATAAAAAACGTTTTTATTAAAAACGGCCTTAACTCCGAAACCGCTCGGTCGATTTCGCCCGTTAACGAACTTGTCCGAGATATTTACGCTACGAAACTACCCTGCAAATTTCAACGCTCTAAGTCGTTCCGTTCGAGAGTTA
Source organism: Halyzia sedecimguttata (assembly GCA_937662695.2). Taxonomy (NCBI): domain Eukaryota; kingdom Metazoa; phylum Arthropoda; class Insecta; order Coleoptera; family Coccinellidae; genus Halyzia; species Halyzia sedecimguttata. The sequence continues at coordinate 36,795,006 of OW569419.2, forward strand.
TCGTGCTAACGGCCGGACCGGCCGGCCGGACCGGCCGGACGGACAGAATTGAATTTGACCTCGAATTCTTCATCAGGGAGTCGAACCCAATCGTTTGAGACCATTTTCGAAAAAAAATTCGAAAAATACAGACATTGTGACGAAATGATAGCACGCTGTTCCTTGCGGAACACGCGCGCAAAAAGTGTTATTTTAAATAAACCAATCTTCTAATTCAACTTTCATCGTGATTACGTCTTCAGATTTTTCGATTCTGCATTCATGATAAAGTACATTGAGAAATTGTTTTCTACAGGTTGGGCCTTTTTTTCCCCACCTTTTGATGACAATATTTGAGTGATGACTTCATCCTTGTAGGTTTGAAGTCATCATCGATGTTTTTTCAAATGCAATCATTATGTTGTATGATACCTCATGTAGAAGGTATTTCACTTCTGTATTCACCAAACCAACATGCAAAAAAAAAATTATTTTATGTCGGCTGAGTCGGTGAAAAAATGTAAATGGAACTTGGAAATACATCGAATTTCGAGAAAAGTCCTGATAGTGGTAACCAACTATTGATGCATGATTGTAAGTTATCACGACATCGATGTAGGTCACCTTTTTTTTATACAAAACAAAATGGTCATGTGATACCTTCTTTAAAAGCTCTTCAGTTCTACTACATGATAATTACATTTACAGGTTTTTTTCTACAGAGTGACCCCAAAAAAGGAATTAACGATGAGGTTGAATATCGAATACATTTCTAGGCAAATCTTTAAACTGCTCATTATTTTCTTCTCCAACCTTTGATGAAACTTATGTTTCATCACGTTACGTCATTAGTATAGGTTTGGTGACGTCATCGATGTTTTTTTAATACATTAGGGAATTATTTTATGAAGGGTAAGCCAGAAAAAGAATGTAAATTAAAGTTGGAAGGAAATCCATGCAATTTCTAGAAAAATCCTGATAGGGATTAGTCCTCATTAGTATTCCGTTAAAAATTTTTTTATGGGTAACCTAAAATGATTACTATATGCTTCAGTAGTTTCTGAACACAAAAATGCATTTCCTTACTTTTTGTGGAAATTGGAAATGAAATGTTTAGCTGCTAATTCATTCACTTCTCCCGTACTCAATGTTCCGTTGAAATTTGTCTTATGGGTGAAAAAATTATGATAACTATATGCTTTTGTAGGTTCTGAAAACTAATATGCATTTCCTTAATTTTTGTGGAAATGAGAACGCGAAATTGAAAATGAAGTTTTTAGCTGCAGATTTATTCATATCTCCCGTACTCAAAGGTCGGTTGAAAATATTCTTATGGGTGAAAAAATTATGATAACTATATGCTTCTGTAGGTTCTGAAAACTAATATGCATTTCCTTAATTTTTGTGGAAATGAGAACGCGAAAGCGAAAATGAAATTTTTAGCTGCAAATTTATTCATATCTCCCGTACTCAAAGTTCCGTTGAAATTTTTCTATTGGGTGAAAAAATTATGATAACTATATGCTTTTGTAGGTTCTGAAAACAAAAAGGAATTTCCTTAATTTTTCTGGAAATGAGAACGCGAATTTGAAAATGAAATTTTAAGCTGCTAATTTATTCACTTCTCCCGTACTCAAAGTTCCGTTGAAAATTTTCTTATGGGTGACAAATTAAAATAACTATATGCTTTTGTAGGTTCTGAAAGCGAAAATGCATTTCCTTAATTTTTGTGGAAATGAGAACGCGAAATCGAAAATGAAAATTTTAGCGGCACATTTATTCACATCTCCCGTACTGAAAGGTCAGTAGAAAGTTTTCTTATGGGTGACAAAATATGATAACTATATGCTTTTGTAGGTTCTGAAAGCGAAAATGCATTTTCTTAATTTTTGTGGAAATGAGAACGAGAAATTGAAAATGAAATTTTTAGCTGCTAATGTATTCACTTCTCCCGTACTCAAAGTGCCTTTGAAATTTTTCTTATGGGTGAAAAATTAAAATAACTATATGCTTTTGTAGGTACTGAAAACAAAAATGCATTTCTATGAATTTTGTGGAAATGAGAACGCGAAATCGAAAATGAAAATTTAAGCGGCACATTTATTGACATCTCCCGTACTCAAAAGTCGGTAGAAAATTTTCTTATGGGTGACAAAATATGATAACTATATGCCTTTGTAGGTTCTGACAACAAAAATGCATTTCCTCAATTTTTGTGGAAATGAGAACGTGAAATCGAATATGAAAATTTAACCGGCACATTTATTCATATCTCCCGTACTCAAAGGTCGGTTGAAAATTTTCTTATGGGGACAAAATATGATAACTATATGCTTTTGTAGGTTCTGAAAACAAAAATGCATTTCCTCAATTTTTGTGGAAATGAGAACGCGAAATCGAAAATGAAAATTTTACCGGCACATTTATTCATATCTCCCGTACTCAAAGGTCGGTTGAAAATTTTCTTATGGGTGACAAAATTTGATAACTATATGCTTTTGTAAGTTCTGAAAGCGAAATTGCATTTGCCTAATTTTTGTGGAAATAAGAACGCGAAATTGAAAATGAAATTTTTAGCTGCTAATTCATTCACTTCTTTCGTACTCAAAGTTCCGTTGAAATTTTTCTTATGGGTGGAAAAATTATGATAACTATATGCTTTTGTAGGTTCTGAAAACAATTATGCATTTCCTTAATTTTTGTGGAAATGAGAACGCGAAATCGAAAATGAATATTTTAGCGGCAGATTCATTCATATCTCCCGTACTGAAAGGTCCGTTGAAGAATTTCTTATGGGTGACAAAATATGATAACTATATGCTTTTGTAGGTTCTGAAAGCGAAAATGCATTTTCTTAATTTTTGTGGAAATGAGAACGCGAAATTGAAAATGAAATTTTTAGCTGCTAATGTATTCACTTCTCCCGTACTCAAAGTTGCGTTGAAATTCTTCTTATGGGTGAAAAAATTATGATAACTATATGCTTTTGTAGGATCTCTAAATAAAAATGCAGTTCCTTGAATTTTGTGGAAATGAGAACGCGAAATCGAATATGAAAATTTTAGCGGCACATTTATTCATATCTCTCGTACTCAAAGGTCGGTTGAAAATTTTCTTATGGGTGACTAAATATGATAACTATATGCTTTTGTAGGTTCTGAAAACAAAAATGCATTTCCTTAATTGTTGTGGAAATGAAAACGTTGAATCGAAGATGACATTTTCAGCGGCAGATTCGTTCATATCTCCCCTATTCAAAGGTCCGTTGAAATGTTTCTTAAGGGTATAAAATACGATGTGACACATCTGGTATAGAATATAAAATTTAATGGCTTCAAAAACTTGTTCTGTATGGTTATAAAATCTAAGAGCTATTCAGATTTTTCTACCGTCCAATGCGAACGAATTCCGAAACATCACGATGATTTGCCGCGATCTTTTCCACAAACAATAATATATGATTGAACTGCTTGAATTTAATTCCCTTATTATTGCTATGTGTGTTTGAAATATATATTCATCAGAATCGTATTTCCTTGTAGCCGAATGATAATTTATAATTCCAAATTACGACGTAATAGAATGAATAGTAGTATGATTCATCTCGGGGCGGATTACAAGTTTCCGCTCTCCGAAGAACGATTGTGCGAGGGCAGCGGTACGCCAATGGAGCTGCACATCGGTCGCGCTCGGTGAATGTGCTGCTAGAAAAACGCCGCGAAGTTCACACCGGTTTTCATAAAAACATTACTTCTATATTCAGTGTTATTAGTTTCCACAAAATCAATTGTTTTCGGTGGAAAAAAGTCGAATTATCAATATATCTCAGTAACCATAGACTTTTGAACTATGGTTCACTGGACTCAAATCGTTGCAAATGATGTCTAGTATAACCGCGTTAAAGGATCACGTCGAATTACCAATCAGCCGTTATATATATTTAAAATTTGTATTCTTGAATAATTTATTATTATATATACACTGCTCAACAATTGATAGGGATCACTTACTTTTTCTAAATTTATTTCTGAATTATTCGCTCCAAGATTATAAATTTAGTCAGATATCAGAGTATTTTCAGTTGATAATATGGTTCACTTGAGAAAAGAATGAAAAAATGGAAAGTTGGAGAGAAAAAAAGACTTTATTAGGAACACTCAAAATTCTGTGTTAGAATAACATAAAAATTTTATGATGACACCACAAGAAGGCTGAAGTTTCGGTTAAGCTAGTACCTAGTTGGCCCCCCACGAGCTCGTCTCAAGCATTCTACCCTACGAGGCATACTTTCAATCAAACGATTTATAAAATTTTGGGGCAAATTCGTCCAAATATCCCGTAAAGCGTTAGAAAGGTCCTCCAGGTTATTGATCGGCTGTTCTAAGGTTGACAATTGTCTAGACATCTCAGACCAGACATGTTCGATGCAATTCATGTCATGAGCGAGCTGGCCAGTCCATCCTATCAATAGCATGAGTTTCTAGCGCTTCATTAACCAGACGACTACGGTGTGGACGGGCATTATCGTCAATTAAAATGAAATTCTCGCCCAAGGCAGCCGCAAACGGAACAATTATGGGTTCAATAATCATATCGTGATATCTCTGGCTGGTCATTGTGGTGTTCTGCAGAACAACCAACTCTGTGCGTTGGTTCAAACAAATGCCTCCCCATACACATATAGAACCTCCGCCAAAAGCTGTTGTGGGTACCATAAACTGTTCTGCATACCTTCGACCTCTTTCCCTCCAAGCAAGAATACGTCCATCGGAGTTGACCAAACGAAATCTAGACTCATCCGTAAATAAACATCGGCTCCAATCTTCAACTGTCCAATTGCGGTGCTCCTCAGCCCATTGCCGTCGATGAACCCGGTGTTCCCTATTCAAACGGGAATGTTGTACCCTCCTACGTGCTCTCAAACCACGAACATGTAGTCGTCGTCTTACAGTCTGGTTCGAAATAAGAACTCCTGTTGCAACTCTCAGTGATCTATTGAGCCGCGACGCCGGGTAAGTGGGATTTCTCCTAGCATTGAGGACCAAAAGACGATCTTGGGCAGCTGTTGTACTGCGCTGCCGACCTCCCCCATGAACATAAGCTACTGAGTCGTTTTGGATGAACCTATTCCAAGCCCGACTCACGACACTTTGCGAAACATTCAACCGCCGGGACACTTCTCGCTGGGACAAACCTTCCTGTATCCACCGTATGATTTGGTCCAGTTGCACAGGAGCCAAACGTCTTCTCGGCATGACTGATAAGCTAATATTGTTCTCATTTCTTCAATTATTGTCACCTTATGTGTTTGAACGAGAGAAAAAAACAGATTTAATAACAAATACCACATTGCTTTTCACTCCACATGTAACAGCCTACAGATAATAATCGATTTTGTGAACAAGAGCCGATGAAGTGAGGAAAAATTTGATATAATCAACTCAAAACATCTTAATTTTTCCTTAGAGAACATATAATGTACAGATATTCACGAGATAACTTGAAAAAAAAAAAAAAGCACTGACGTGAAGTCAGTACTCTTTGGCGCGCGTGTTCACGGTGGCTAATTTGAATTGAATGATTCAAAAATTAACAGTGCTGTATCTAAGCTGCCATCAGGATAGAGTAACAAAGTTGGAAAAGAACACAAGTGACTCTCCTTAGTCGCACAAGCTCCTAGAAGATTTGGGAGGGTCAGTATAATCCTAATCATGTTTATAGCACGCGCGCCAAAGCAGATTGACTTTTTACACTTTTTCTTTCATTGTTAAGTCAATCTGCTTTTGCGCGCGTGCTATAAACATGATTAGGATTATACTGACCCTCCCAAATCTTCTAGGAGCTTGTGCGACTAAGGAGAGTCACTTGTGTTCTTTTCCAACTTTGTTACTCTATCCTGATGGCAGCTTAGATACAGCACTGTTAATTTTTGAATCATTCAATTCAAATTAGCCACCGTGAACACGCGCGCCAAAGAGTACTGACTTCACGTCAGTGCTTTTTTTTTTTTTTTTCAAGTTCCTTTAACAAATATAGCTATCAATACAGTTTGGCTGTTAGTTTTACCGTAGATCAGAAAAAAATTCGGTTGTGGGTCCTCCGTTAGGGACGAAATTGCATCTTCTCCAAATCCGAACGCATTTTAATATAGATCTACCGAATATAGATATTTATAAATTCGCCTCAGGGCCACCTTACAGACCATTCAAATCGGAAACAACGCTATTTCCCCCAAACTGACTTGTGTCCGTGCACTGAATTGACATGAATATTCTTTTAAAACCTCACAATATCGGCTCATTACTCCCAACATAACCCAAACAACCCAAAACCATTCACTTCTCGTCTGCGCAAGCGAAGTATACTCGTGGCTGCAAGACCTCCCAAAATTACACACCTCACAAAAAACTCCGATTCTCCAACACTAGTGGTTCAGGAGATATCGCTTCTTGAATCCACGCATGCGCAGACCCTCACCAGGGGATTCTATAGCGGAAAAGCACCCGCCACCCCAAAACCCCAATCCTCTCTGACGAAAGCACCACCAGTTAAATCACTGATGGTCTGCTCATGCGCATAACGAAAAATGCCCGTAAGGGGTTACATCAATTTCAAAATTAGCCCCAGGGCCACGGTACGGACACTTTTACTCTGAAACAACGCTACATCCCCCAAACTGACTTGTCTTCGCACTGAATTGCTATGAATATTCTTTTAAAACCTCATAATATCGACTCAGCACTCCCAACATAACCCATCCAACCCAAAAACAGTCACTTCTCTTCTGCGCATGCGCAATCTACTCGCGGCTAAAAGTCCTTTCAAAATAACACACCTTACAAAAAACTCCGATTCTCCAACACTAGTGGTTCAGGAGATATCACATCTTTAATCCACGCATGCGCAGACCCTCAACAGGGGATTCTATGGAGGAATAGCATCCGCCACCCTAAAACCCTAATCCTCTCAGACGAAAACACCACCAGTTAAATCACTGATGATCTGCTCATGCGCATAACGAAAAATGCCTGTAAGCGGTAACATCAATTTCAAAATTAGCCCCAGGGCCACGGTACGGACACTTTAACCCGGAAACAACGCTACATCCCCCAAACTGACTTGTCCTTGCACTGAATTGCTATGAATATTCTTTTAAAACCTCATAATATCGACTCAGCCCTCCCAACATAACCCATTCAACCCAAAAACAGTCACTTCTCTTCTGCGCATGCGCAATCTACTCGCGGCTAAAAGTCCTCTCAAAATAACACACCTTACAAAAAACTCCGATTCTCCAACACTAGTGGTTCAGGAGATATCACATCTTTAATCCACGCATGCGCAGACCCTCAACAAGGGATTCTATAGAGGAATAGCATCCGCCACCCCAAAACCCTAATCCTCTCTGATGAAAACACCACCAGTTAAATCACTTATGGTCTGCTCATGCGCATAACGAAAAATGCCTGTAAGGGGTAACATCAATTTCAAAATATGCCCCAGGGCCACGGTACGGACACTTTAACTCGGAAACAACGCTACATCCCCCAAACTGACTTGTCCTTGCACTGAATTGCTATGAATATTCTTTCAAAACCTCATAATATCGACTCAGCACTCCCAACATAACCCATCCAACCCAATAATAGTCACTTCTCTTCTGCGCATGCGCAATCTACTGGCGGCTAAAAGTCCTCTCAAAATAACACACCTTACAAAAAACTCCGATTCTCCAACACTAGTGGTTCGGAAGATATCGCATCTTTAATCTACGCATGCGCAGACCCTCATCAGGGATCTGAATTCTATGGAGGAATAGCATCCGCCACCCCAAAACCCCAATCCTCTCTGACGAAAACTACAGCAGTTAAAGGACTTCTCATCTGCGCATGCGCAATACGGAAAATGCCCGGAAAGGGCAGCATGAACCTCAAAAACATATGTTTCGGCATTAAAAGCAAAGTATTCCGCAAAATAGTAGTAATTTTTTTATTTTTTTCATGTCACGTGATCTTCACGAAATTTTGCAAAACTGTTTGCTTTGGTCTTTTGCATCTATTTACTGAGTTTCAATTTAATCAGATCAGTATTTTTCGAGTTATCGTGAAAACAAAATTTTCAAATTTTCAAAAATTTTTTTTGCCACTTTAGGGCCGTCCGTTCAACACAAAACTTCGCAGGCATATAAAGGTCATGATTCTTCAATCTGATGCCAAATTTCAAAAAGATCGAGTGATCGGTTCCGGAAATATTCATAAAAAACGTTTTTATTAAAAACGGCCTTAACTCCGAAACCGCTCGGTCGATTTCGCCCGTTAACGAACTTGTCCGAGATATTTACGCTACGAAACTACCCTGCAAATTTCAACGCTCTAAGTCGTTCCGTTCGAGAGTTATCGTGCTAACGGCCGGACCGGCCGGCCGGACCGGCCGGCCGGACGGACAGAATTGAATTTGACCTCGAATTCTTCATCAGGGAGTCGAACCCAATCGTTTGAGACCATTTTCGAAAAAAAATTCGAAAAATACAGACATTGTGACGAAATGATAGCACGCTGTTCCTTGCGGAACACGCGCGCAAAAAATACAAATGAAGAGAAGTTCATAAGTGATCCCTAGCAATTGTTGATCAGTGTATTTATAAACGCTCACCTAACATATGGGACAAAACAAGGAACTCAGCTCTAACTCCCACACCCAGTGAAAATTTGAAACGTGAAAGCATATGCTGTCATCTACTCCCAGAGAGCTCAGAATGATTTGAAATTTGTATTTAATAATTCATAGCTGTCGGCTTTATCTCCTCTGATTAAGCTCTCTTTCCTGATTGACAACAATATCATATAAGTGACTTTTATGTCCCTTCAAATTCCAATGGATACACTATGTATAACAATAACAATAATTTATTGATTTTCCATATATACAAAGCAGAAAAGACAACAGGTCATAAAAAAACAGAAAAATTCAAATACAGTACACGATCCCTACATGAACTATAAAATTCTTCAATATTGTATGGCTCAAGCTGTAAGAGAAAACTGTAAAGAGCCGTCCCGAAAGACACATGACCATTTAACTTTTGAATATTTACGAATCAAGCACGAAAGCTATGTTCGAGAGACTCTAATATATTGCAAGTAAGTTCAAAAAAAGCTGTTATTCTGAAATAGCTGTTCCGATTTGTAGCATGATCACTTATGATGTTCTACATTCCAGCAAACAGAACCTACTTGATTTTAGAGACTTTCTTTGCTTTTTTACATTTATGTTTCTTCAAATTTAAATGCACAACATCTATATGATTTTTAAGGTATTCCTTTCGATTCGCAGAATATTCACACAAGTGACATTTATGTTCCTTCAAATTTAAATGCATAGCATATAAATGTTTTTTGAGATAATCTTTTCGATTCGCAGAATAATCACACAAGTGACATTTATGTTCCTTCGAATTTAAATGCACAGCATCTATATGATGTTTGAGGCAAATTTTTTGATTTGCTGAATATTCACACAAGTGACATTTATGTTCCTTCAAATTTAAATGCAAAGAGTCTATATGTTTTTTGAGGCTAGCTTTTTGATTTGCAGAATATTCACACAAGTGACATTTATGTTCTTTCGAATTTAAATGCACAGCATTCATATGATATTTGAGGCTATCTTTTCGATTCACAGAATATTCACACAGGTGACATTTATGTTCCTTCAAATTTAAATGCACATCATCTATATGATTTTTGAGACTATCTTTTCGATTTGCAGAATATTCACACAAATGACATTGATGCTCCTTCAAATTTAAATGCACAGCAACTATATGATTTTTTAGACAATCTTTTCGATTTGCAGAATATTCACACAAGGGACATTTATGTTCTTTCGAATTTAAATGCACAGCATTTATATGCTTATTGAGGACACCTTTAAGAGATGCAGAATATTCACACAAGTTACACTCATATTGCTTAGATTTCAAGTCACTGACTTCTGGACGGCGACTCTTATCTATTTTCTGAGCGGTCTTCTCATTAATTTGTTCAGATATATGTACACTATATTCACTTTCCACTTTGTATATGTGCTCTTCTATGAAACTTTCAGTAATTTCCAAATCTTCACCTTTTACATCTTGGATTTCATAAATTTTCTCTTCCTCTAGATTATGAGAACTGAAAAAGACAAAGATGTGTTCAAACTTTTCAATTTAATCTGAATGAAGTCATTCTTCAAAACTAATTCAATTTTATAATCGTAATTCATTCATATTTATTCATTTATTGAGAAGAGAAATATATATAGGTATAAAACCTACAACAGTATTCACAGAATATAAAAAGAAACAGTATCGCATTACACAATTAACACCCAATTAATACATATTATTATATGTCAATTAATACATACATAATTAACACACAAACAATAAATTCTTCTTAACCTAAAACTTGAAATCAAATCTATCATTGTTAAATCCAGATTTCTTTGGGAAAGAAAAATAAAATAAAATAGAATTCAGCATGTCTGAAGAAGTGTGAGGAACCTATTCTTGAGCGTTTGCTATAACTCTAATATAAGGTCAGACATCCTTCTGCGATCAGTCAGGGTAACAAGACCAAACCTTCTACGAGTGTAAGAATAATCATTATCCGAAGCAATCAAATTATTTCTACAAAATCTTATAAATCTACTAGCTGACCCGGCGAACTCTGTTCCGCAATAAGTAAGCAAATATTGGTTCAATTTTTTATAAGGAAATACAAATAAAAAAATTAAGTATTTCAATGATTCTTTATTGTTTTCAGTTAAGTACCTCGTGATACACGACATTTTTTGTTTCATTATCAGGCGCAAGAACAAACAAAGCAGACGGTCTTCCGACCCGTGAACATGCCACATATAGTCGGGCCATACTAACGCGGCGCTCTTCAAGGGCAATTTCTAGTTCTTCTTCAGTCCTTTCATTCGCAATGTTCTATATCCTTCTTGCTATACCGCATTTGACTGGGAAGATTCGATCGTTTTGGTCGCGGCATTGTTGATGATGATTCAAAGAGAATACAAATTACTGATTATTGATTTCTGACAAAATTTATAATTATCAAATTTTAAACCATACTTGACCATAGACAAAATTACGTTTAGCTGTCATTTGCGTTTTGTTATTCCATGTCAGATGCGTTTTTGATATACCACGTTTTATAGTGACTCGTATTCTCTTTGACTGGTTCATTTTCAACGATGTAGGTCTCGAAAGTATATTTTTTAACACAAATGAACGAAATTGTACGATGATGGCATGAAAAACAGAAAGTTGCAATTGACATTAAAAGAAAAACACCCTGTATGAAGATTTTGAACATATACATTATGAGAATCCATTCAAGGTACCTATTTAGTTATTGCTTTGTTTGTGGCAAAAATCACTTCAATCGCGTACAATTTTGTGATGAGAAAAATAACACCCTGTATAGTAATGATTTATTTTCAATGCTGTATCCCTCTGAAGTTTATTTTTTTAACACAAATGAATGAAATTGTACGATTGTGGCATGGAAAACAGCAAGTTGCAATTGACGTTCAAAGAAAAACACCCTGTATGAAGATTTCGGACAAATACATTATAAGAATCCATCCAAGGTACCTATTTAGTTAATGCTTTGTTTGTGGCACAAATTACTGCAATCACGTACAATTGTGCCGTGAGAAAAAGAACATCCTGTATAGTAATGGTTTATTTTCAATGATGTAAGAAACGAAAGTTTATTTTTCAACACACATGAATAAAATTGTACGATTATGGCGGGGAAAACAGCAATTTGTAATTGACGTTAAAAGGAAAACACCCTGTATGAAGATTTTGAACAAATACATTATGAGAATCTATCCGAGGTAACTATTTGGTTAATGCTTTGTTTGTGGCACAAATAACTTCAATCGCAGACAATAGTGCCGTGAGAAAAAGAACACCCTGTATAGTAATGGTTTATCCTATGTCCGTCTCCTGGTTCTGAGCTACCTCCCCACCAATTTTCAGCCAAATCGGTACAGCCGTTCTTGAGTTATAAATAGTGTAACACGACTTTCTTTTATATACAGGGTGAGTGTTTGAGTTGTGCATTAATTTTAACCAAAGATACCTCTCGTCAAATAAAACACTTTTTTCATTTACCATTTTTCCCAATTCTGCTCTGGTAAAGAGATACAGGCTGTTGAAATTTCGAAAAAAAGATCAGTTTTTCTTTTCTATTTTTGACATGGATATTCCGAATGGAATGATTAACAGATTTTTCCTACTTCCACTCGTTTCCTAGTTATAGACTCGCGAATTAAAAAACTACGAGAAATAAGAAAGCAGATTAAGTTTAGCTTAAGTTATTCTGTGAATCTACAATCATTTTATAAAAATAAAGTATTCTTCATCATTTCCCCTAACACGTGCCGTTCTCAAGATATTCTTCTTTGAATGATATAAAGTCTGATGAAAAATCCAGAAATTTCACTACATTCATTAATCCGCCACTGGATAAGGAACCCTCAATCAAAACCAGAGATATGATACCTCCATATCTCTGATCAAAACTGAAAGCCACAATGCCATCGTTCATAGATCAATATTTTGAATGAAAATTTCATAAAACATTTAATAGGTGTCAAAGGATTGAGTTCTATTAATAAACATGTACCTACATATAATAACTTGCGTTTGTTCGCAAGTTATTTGAAATTTAGCATCAAATTGTAGAATAATGACCTTTATATGCCTGTGAAGTTTTGTATTGATCGGATGGCTATAAACTAAAAAAAAAAATTGGTTCAAGCCCTGCGAACAGGAGCTTTGGCGAACTTGTTCAAACTTTGACAAATCATATATCCGAAATTATTGGTCTCTGGGAATGATATAAATGGATTCTTACGATAGAACTGCATCATGAAAGAAATTAAATTCAAACAGACCGATTCCCCCCAATTACGAACTTATCCGAGATATTCATTCCTCAAATCTACTCTGAAAATTATATTATATCAATTAAATCTTAGACAATATTGCAGTTTTGTATTTACTGGAGATATTCTGAACCCAATTTGATTATGTATCTTACCAAATAATATATTTCCATCATCATATGGCATCCAAGGGCATTATATTATCACCTTAAAGGTATAATATCATATCATCCTCATAATTCTACTATAGCTGAGGTTATTCCATTGTTCATTTTGTTTTCAATCGTACTTTGTTTTCTAGAACAGGAGGTGTATTTTATATCAAGAATAACGAACCAGAAATCATTTTGACATTTAACTCTCATAGGAAAATAAGGTAACATGTAAGAACACAGATCATATAATAATTCATAGATAAAAAATTAAGTACAGCATTCTGTGAAAACGTAGAAGTACGATTCATTATTGAAATTTCGAAAAATCATATCTCCGAAAGTATTAGCTTGTTAGAGTTGAGAATGATATCAATGGATTTTCATGGTGAAACTGCATCTTAAAAAAAATTGAATTTGAAATTAGAAACAAAATTTTGAAATTTTTTAATTTTTTTTAGCACTTTACGGCACCCCGATCAATACAAAACTTTGCATGCATATAAAGGTCACTATTCTACAATTTGATGCTAAATTTCAGATAGATCGATTGATCGGTTTCGGAAATATTCATAAAAAATGATTTTACTAAAAAGGGCCATAACTCCGAAACCGATTGGTGGGTTTCATCCGTTAACGAACTCGTCCGAGATATTTACGCTCCAAACCTACCCCGATCCTCTAACTCCTTTCGTTCGACAGGTATCGTGTTATCGGCCGGTCGGCCGGACAGAATCGATTTCGACCACGAATTCTTGATCAGTGAGTCGAACCAAATCGTTTAAGACCATTTTCAGCCAAAAATTCGAAAATTATAGACATTTGGGCAAATTGATAAGCACTCTGTTCCGAGGAACAAGAGCGACAAAAATACCTCCATGAAGTTAGCAGAGCCACTTGCGAATATTTCAATGAAACTTATTGGATTAATTATCAAATATTTGTCGAGAATTTGTCGTGAAAGAAAAAAAAATTTCGCGCGCTTAGTTTTTTTTTATATGGGGTGGCTCTGCTAACTTAATTTTAAGTTATCAGAGCCCCTTGCAAGAATTTCAATGAAACCTATTGCATTAATTGTCGAATAATTGTCGAGAATTTGTCGTGAAAGAAAAAAGTTTGTTATGCGCTTCGTTTTTTTTTATATGGGCTAACTTAAGGTTAAAGGGGCCACACACATATCACGTACATTGGTTAATTGTATTTTTTTTCAACCAGAAATGAGCTAAATAATTGTTGAACGACCCAAACATATTCGTCGTGAAAGAAAAAAGTTGGTCCCGCGCTCATTTTTTTTTTATATGGGGTGGCTCTGCCATTGTATATAGAATACCTAGTACGCTCACCCCTTGATAACTTCGTGCGGCGAAAAAGATTTTAACACCAGGGGGCGACACAATCGAAAGATTTCACGTCAATAAGGTTGAAAATCGTATGCCGTCAAAGAACAGGGTCGGTCGTTCGAGATTTTGGAATTTTCGATCGATACTACCACTACGTCGAAGCAGAACACGTGTATTTTATTACTCTGAACATCTGCCTCCCATAAAAACCAAAACAAATCTTGTATCTGCTGTTTCGTTTTTCGTTCGTTGTTTACGCTGAAGGAGTTTGTTTGCTTGTTTTGTTAGTTAGAATCGAGCTTCAAAAGAGGAAAAAATGTATCAAATTGAGTTTACTGTCTCGAATATCATCAGAGGTAAGTGTAGTAATTTGCTGTTACTGTTATTTAGAAATAATAATCTTCGTTTAAAGCACAAGAGAAAATCGGGTTAATTATCGAGTTATGATTTTTTTTACTTCTATTCAGCTGGGGTTCTATTCAACTCAAATAATTCGAACTAATTAGATTAATTAAATCGAAATAATTAGATATAGTTGGCTGCAAATTAAAAAAAATTGGATATAACCCACATTCAACCGAAAAATAACCCTAGTTAACGTACATAAACAAAGCTCAAGTTTGTGTTCAATGAAAAAATATTGAATTTTGTCAAATGATTTTATCCTTTGAAATTGTAATCATGAAAGTTTTGGAAAAACCCTTGCTCTTTTGAATTTTCCTCCAAAAATTATCCTTGTTTTGATTGTTTTTCTGCCTGAACTAATTGATTAAATTCAACCTTCTCAAAAATGTTTCGTTTTTTAGTATGTCTAGCAATAAGATGTGAATTTTACAATTGTGGAATGTCCAGTAAAAAGGATAGAAGCCTGAGATTTAAGAAATGTCCAACCAATGATACTGAAAGATGCAAAAAATGGATTTAGAACTCAGGTAGGTACTAAACCATTTTGATATACATATTATATATTTTAGCAAGAATTTATATGTTTCCTATTTATAATTATACAGCCAAGTCTGTTTTCTGCAAAAATATAGAAATATTTTGCCCAAAGTTTAAGAGGAACCTCCAAATTTATTTCAATTTATTTTTGGTTAATAATAATAATAGATATAATAGATTAGGCTAATGACCATAGCAGTCGATGCCTATATAAAAAAAAAAAAAAAAAAAAAAAAAAGATATAATAGATACTAATATCTTTCTATTTGCCCTCCCAACTGATCCAGAATCAGTTCTGATGTCACTAGTTGAACTGATCTTTTTCTGACAAATAGAACATGACAATTTTTGGACAATATTGGTTTCTCAGAGTTGGGAATTATATCAATGGATTCTTATGAAAGAACTTCATCTTAGCAGAAATTGAATTCAAACATCATAGAAGAATCTAAATTCAACAAGAGTGCCAAAAATTATCAATCCAAAATCAATAGACGAATTCTACCCAACAACGAACTCATCCGAGATATTCATTCCTCAATTCTATGATGAACGATAATATATTATATCTTTCCTCAAATCCACTCCAATACACCAATATTCCAGTTTTGTTTTTAGTGGAGATATTCTGAACTCAATATGATTAACTTACCATTACCATCCCCATCATCATATGGATTGACCATCGGCATGAAAATATCAAGCAACAAAAAGTATGATATTATATTATAATTCGCATATTTCTACGATTGCTGGAATGAATGAATTAGACAACGTCATGTCTCAGGAAAATAAGTTGACATTATAACAATTCATAGAATACCCACAGAATAATTATATAATTCTGTGAAAACATATAGAAATAAGATTTATATTGAAATTTTGAAAAATCATCTCCGAAAGTATTAGCTTGTTAGAGTTAAAAATGATATTAATGGATTCTTATGGTAAAAGTGCATATTGAAAAAAAAATAAATTTGGAATTTGTTTTGTAAAAAAATTTTTTTTTTGTTACTCCGAAACCATCTGTCCGATTTCGCCCAATAACGAACTTAGCCGAGATATTTATCTCTCAAACCTACTCTGAAAATTTCAACTGTCTAGCTCATTCCGTTCGAGAGTAATCGTGCCTACGGCCGGCCGGCCGGACAGAATGAATTTCGACCACGGATTCTTGATCAGTGAGTCGAACCAAATCGTTTAAGACCATTTTCATCGAAAAATTCGAAAATTACAGACATTTGGGCAAATTGAAGAGGAATCAGTTCCGAGGAACTAGAGCGCCAAAATACACAAAAAGCTAGGTCATTGTCAACTGAACTGATCTTGGCAAGTAAACTGATTTCATCAGATTCCGAGTTAGGCCGGCCTCATACGTCTCTGAATTCATATTCTTAAATTCATAATCTGAATTCTGGAGGCTTGCAAAATCTAGAAATTAATGATCTGAAAAAAACAGAATGTGTGAGGAGAATAGTGAATTAGTATGCAATTCGGTGCTTTCTGAATTAATAATATGAATTCAGAGTGACATTCCGGACGTATGAGGCCGGCCTTAGAAGTGAATCGAATTAGTTCATAATGAAGTCGCATGACTTTTTTTTGCATATAGAAAGCTACTCTTATTGATATCGACAAAGAATGCTAAACTGTCATTTCAAAATAAAATAAAATGTAGTGTTTGTTATTCGACATTAATCTTGTTTTAGGAAATGGAAATCTTGTTGATATTAGCCCGAAGTCATTGAAGAAGAAAATTTTATGTAGTAAGCATTCCTCTGAAGAACAGGTACTACCGAAGAGATTACCACTTGACGCAGTTCCTATGAAATACATCTCGGATTCAGATAGTTCAAACGAGACCGTTCCATCGAGTCCAGATTCTAAAGTGAAAAGTGTTTCCAAAACTTATGGAAATAGACGAAATATATCCTTACAGGTGGACCAATCCGAAGAGAGTGGAAGTAGTGGAAATCACTGTTGAGTTGATCTCCAGATCAACTCATGAAACAATAAATTTTTGTTCTGTTTCGTACTTCCAACTTCGATACTTTGAACGATAAATGATATATTGATGATATCAATATGTTAATTTATCATAAAAAATGTTGATCATGTCAAACACTTCCTGGACTGAACATTACAAAACAATATAGCATTTCAATACGTATGGATAAATGCATATTGACCAATAATATTCATCGTCTAGGGGGTGCTTAAGATGGATGAATCATCAATAATTTTGATCGAAACTACATGTCACCCATGGTTGGTTCTTCAATATTTTTGATCGTGTTTGGTATATGAATATTTAACCTTTGTATGTTTTGAATTTAGAGCCCTTGCTTAGGTATATTAATTTACTTTGTGTCAAACTCATTTATTCCAAGTGCTTATATTCGTTTCAAATGTTGCAACCATCCTACACTGCTACACTTAACAGTTCTGTGGTTGTTTCTGTATACCATGTCCATAGTCTTTTTGTTATGTGTCTGAGCCTTGTTAGATAGATAGTATTTTATATTTCAAATAAATTACAATGTACATGACCCCATTAGCAAGGTTTAATTTTGTTCTTAAATATTTTATAGTTCGGATAAATATTCAATTTCATTTGGTAATATTTTGAAAGCTGCTATTTATGTTCATGTATGCAGGACTTTCTTCTGTTAGTTAACCTGTGTGCAGGAAAGTTTTCGTCTAATGAACTTGTGTATATTTACATGTTTTCTTGTGATTTTCGCCTATTTTTTTAAATAAATATAGTCTGTATACAGTGAATATGCTACTTTTAAATTTTCCCCTACATGATTGCTTCTTGATATTCTTTTTGTGTAAATACATTATCTGTTATGAATATTTTTCCACTTTAATAATGTAAACCTTACTTATGAATTGACTGAAATAAAAATATACCTAAAATAAATAAATTTTTTACTTACCGAAAGATCATGATTTCCATGATGATAAATTTATTACAAAAGTTGATCAAAATGTGTTTTATACTACCGATCAACCTCCACTCTATCTTGACATTACGTACATAATGTATTTTATTTGCTGAAGAGCTTTGAGGGGTAATATCAGATAATACTCGATTTTTTTTTACCAAGTTTCATGAATAGAGGAAATCTATCTGGTCATATTGGATCCTTTCATATAAAAGTAAAAATTTCAAATTTTTTTACCGCAATGTTCTACGGTCAGTACATACTTCGGTAGTCACAGAGCAATAATGAAAATATTGGCATATCTATACAAAAAAAGAATACAGGGAAATAAAAGAAATCATATAATTCGTCAACCTATTTTCAAGAAACAGCATTGGGGTGATAGTCTGGAATGAAATTCATAATTTTTCAACCAATAACTACAGCATACCGATAGGTTTTTTTTCATTCATTTTCCTAATAATTACGTAACTAAAGGTATGGTAAGATTCAATTTTTCATTAGATTTCCATCGATGAGAACAAAAGTTGGATACGGTTGAAGGGAAATATTCAATTTTATCGCCAAAAAATGGGGAAAAGTAAAAATCAATTCACATTTTATTTTAAGTTGTTGGTTCCGAATAAGAATTTTGTTCCACACTATCGTCCAACCCTCTATATTCGATTACATTTGCTGAATTCAATTATTACGTCATAATAGAAAATTTTTAAATGATATAGTAATAAGAGAAAATTTTCATGAAGTTTCTCTTACTACTATTTCATTTTTGTTCTGAAAGAACAAACATTTTCCATTATGACGTAATTATTGAATGAGATGATGAGTTAATTCGACTCTACATAATAGAAGCGAAAAGTAAAGAAGGACTTGTAAATTAATTAATATTTATAATATTGTGAGAATCAGGCATCCACAAACCATGCCTGCGGCCGATCCAGTATTTTCTTCGTAACTCATCTCAATCCTCTAAAGAGGGCGCATGATAACGGGTGACTATTTGAACAGTATCGAGAATTCTCGCTAGATGGCTCTGAAATACGTTTCCCATAGGTGAGCCTACTAGATATTCTTTATACAATGGCTCTGCTAACTTAATATTAAGTTAGCAGAGCCACCCCATATAAAAAAAAACAAAGCGCGCGACAATTTGTTTTCTTTCCCGACAAATTCTCGACAAACATTCGACAATTAATGCAATAGGTTTCATTGAAATTTTCGCAAGTGGCTCTGCAAACTTTATGGAGGTAAAGAAAAGTCAAATATTTGAAATTGAAATTTGGTTTTCACTTTAACTCGAAAAATACTGATCCGATTGAATTGAAGCTCGGTAGTTTGATGCAAAGTACCGACTAAAACACTTGTATGAAATTTCGTGGGTATAGCATGAGTAGAAAAAATTTAAAAAATGTTTAACTATTAGTGGAATTTTTTGCTTGAAATTCCAAAACCACATATCGGATTGAGTTCAATTTTGGCACTTCAGTGACCAATGATGACCTCTTGGGGTTTACAAAATTTCACTGAAAACAGACCACTAGGAACCTAAAAAAAATTATAATTTTGAATTTCCAAACTGGACAAATTATTTCAGTTCGAATTCCTAAGTGGAATACGAGTATATAACATCAGGTGAACATGTTTGGACGTATTTTTTGCACGTTTATCTGAATCAATGCGATATGTGCGAGGGCAACTGATTAAAATATGGACGAGTAACTAGCGTGGCAATTGAATTAATGCGTGAACGATGTGTGGAATTTTAAATTGGTTTTCAAAATTTGTCTGAACGGTGAACGACTGGGGGTGTAACAGTCTCTTTTGGGCATCTTTTGTTATTCGCATGAGCAGACGAGAAATAATTTAACTGCTCGAGTTTTTTTTCTGAGAGGATTGGGGTTTTGGGGTGTCAGGTGTGTGATTTTTAGAGGACTCTCAGCCACGAGTAGATTGCGAATGCGCAGAGGTGGAGTGGTTCTTTTTGGGTTGTATGGCTTTTGTTGGTGGTGGTTGGTGGTTGTGATTTGCGTCTAGTGGTCATGGATTTAGTGCTGAGCCGATATTGTGAGGTTTCAAGAGAAATTTCATGGCAATTCTGTGCACCGACAAGTCAGTTCCGATGACATAGCGTTGTTTCCGAGTTGAATTGCCCGTATACTATACTTGGTAAGATCTATATTAAATTACGTTTGGATATTTGGAAGATCTACATTAAATTACGTTTGGTTTGGGAGAATAGGCGTAAGCAATTGCGTCCCAACGGGGGTCCCATAACCGCATTTATATTAGGGATAGAACGATACCGATATTGATATCGGTATATCGGCATATCGGCAGTTGTTGCCGATATATCGTATCGTATCGGCAAAGAATATCGGCAAAAATATCGGCAAATTTTTTTTGCCTCCTCAGTGCAAAAATGGAATACTTTATCAAACAAAATAAGATTTTTCATTCTAAGGGAAATATTTTTTATTAAAAAAGGAAAACAAATCAACATTAAACAACTATACTAACTAACATAGGTAGGAACTTTATATGGCAGGTACAAAATACAGTACATTAATATATTCATATTCCTAATAACTGAAATTTAATTTCTTGATATTGTGACGTAAAAACACCAACATGAATTATATGTATTATGAAACGGGACTTCCCCGGATTTCGCTTCGGTAGTGTATTCATGGGTGGCGTTATGTTTGCCGATACGATATATCGGTATATCGGCACGTAAATATCGGTATCGGCCGATATATCGTGTCGGCAAAAAAAAGTGATATCGTTCTATCACTAATTTATATTATTTCGATCTACGGTAAAACCAACAGCCAGACTGTATCGATAGTCAGAATTTGTTAAAGGAACTTGAAAAAATATAAATAAGCATAAAAAAACGTGTTCACATTGCCACGCACGCCAATTGCAGATTGACTTCATAACGAAAGAAAAAGGCTGAAAGAGCATTGACGTGGGGTAAATCTGCTTTTGCGCACGTGCTATGAACACGATTATGATTATACTGACGCTCCCAAGTCTTTCCCGAGAAGATACCTCAGACGCTCATGTGAGCTTGTGTGACTAAGGAAAGTCAGTTGCGTTCTTTGTCAAGTTTGTTACTCTATCCTTATGCCATCTTAGACACAGCACTCTTAATTTATGACCCGACAGTGAATGGTGTCCACTACCTCTGGGTAGATCTCTGGCTCGTTATATCCACTGAGCTTGAAACCCTCATCATTCAATTCAAATTAGCCAACGTGAACACGCTCGCCAAAGAGTACTGACTTCACGTCAGTGCTTTTTTATATTTCAGTGTTATTCAGATACATAATTTATTTCCACCGACGCCACTGTTGAAATGGCTGCTAGCTCGCAAACAAAGGCTGACATCTTCAGAGGTCACCTAACAACCTTTCCAACCAATAACTATATGAAAGAACCCACATAGATCCAATAGCCGACAGAATGCATAGAATAAATAAAATTGATCCACCAACAACACAACATAAATGGAATCGATCAACTTATACTTCTGACCTCCCCTATTCAAATACCCAAGAGGAAGTTACCCGAGCGACCACTATTTGAATACTTTCTGAAAATACGGATCATTCATTTTGAATGGATCTACTAGCTTTCACTCACAGACTAAATAAATATCTATATAATGTAAAACAAATTTGTACACAGGCAGGAAGACCTAGGTCGTTAGCCCTTTGAAACATGGATTCAATAAAGATTCTTACTACTACTATATTAGTTGAAATAGCTGTAATGTTGGTATTTAAAATAATAATAATCAAGGATCATCTTGGGGACCCTAACTTTGCACAACCTTCTCAATAAACAGTTATTGATGCGTTATGCCCGTTCTGTGGCAACACCATGATGGAACGAAATGACAAACTATTTATCCACACTCAATAAAAGAACATATTATGTTCAGTTGCAAAATACTAGCCACGTCATAAACGTATCTGAATATATCTTCAGATCATCAGCGAATGAAAGATCCTGACGATCAGTAAAAACTTTAGTGGCGTCATCGATAAACGATACAAAAAGTATAGGTCCTGCATGACTCTAGAAGGAGAAGATGAATCTAATGACTGAAAATATTTATATCACACCGCAAACATCTATTCCTCAAAAAGGTTTCAATCCAACTATGTGATTTCCCTCTGATAATATTTGTATAAGCACATTAAGCAGTACCACCAACCATCATCACAGATGTAACACTATCAATAAGAACTAATGAATTGATTGCAGTAGTTCTGCATCTTACAAAACCATGCTGTTTCCAATAATGGAGCAATCAGTTATAATATCTCATCCAACAGTTTTTAAAAATAATAATAATAATAACAGTTATTTATTGCTGTCGCAAATGGCCATCGACCTTGGGTCCTTCAGCCTCTTACAATGTACAGTTATTACAATTTTTATAATTATCATGATATATTCGATAATTGTTGTACAAAAAAAAAAAAAAAAAAGAAAAACATCTATCCATTCATTAGAACTTCAAATATAGTGTTCGTTGGGTGTTTTCTAGTTGAGGTGTGTGCATCGTCAACTTGATAAAGTGGTAATATGTCGTTCATTTCTTTGAGCTTATTAATAAACCTGGCGTTGAGGGTATTTAGTCTTGTCCTTATTGGTTCCACATTAGTTCTTGAATATAGAAGTTGGTTGGGTGGGTTGTGCAGTATATTATTAGGGTGCCTCATTCTAGTAATTATTCTCAGCGCTGTTGTCTCTGCTACTTCTAGATTTTTAATTGCTGGTTCCCTACAGTTGGCGTAGACTGGGTGGGCATATTCTAATAGTGGGCGACAAATGCTCTTATAAATTTTTGCTGCATTTTTAATGTTCAGTCCTTGCTTTTTATAGGCCAATTTGCAAAAGTGTCTTGCTCTTGAGATAGTCTTCTTCTTCATAGTTTTTGTGTGGAGATTGAAATTTAGTTTGTTATCAATGCTTACTCCAAGATATCTCATTGCGGGTGCTGGCCTAACAGTTTTACCACTGATGTGTAATGATGGTGATGCGGGAGAGATTCTGTGGTCGAATATCACATATTGTGATTTATCTGGATTTATCTTCATTCTCCATTTTTTTAACCAACTGGAGACCTCTTCAAGCAAAGACTGAAGATTTTGTATACACTTATTAAGATTTTTGTCATGAGCTACCAGTGTTGTGTCATCTGCAAACTGTAAGATGTAAAAGTTTTTTGAAGTTTCTGCAATGATGTCATGACAGAAAAAATTGAAGAGTAAAGTTGAAAGTGGGGATCCTTGTGGAGTGCCCTGTTCAGGGCAAAAGTAATCTGATAAACTTCCTCCGACTTTTATTGCTAGCCTTCTGCTCTGTAGGAAACACTTGATAAGTCTGATCAGTTGAGATGGAAGTCCTATTTTATTCATCTTATATAATAATCCTTTATGCCACATGCAGTCGAAGGCTTTTTGAATGTCCAGGCTTAACACTGCAGACTTGAACTTTTTGAGTGTTGCATTCTGAATATTGGATGTGAGAATGGTGAGTGGGTGATATGTGGATTTTTTACTCTTGAATCCAAACTGAAAATGTGGTATATGTTGTTCGATGAAAGTAGAAAGAATTGATTTGATAACCTTTTCATATAGTTTTCCCAGCACAGGTAATATGGTTATGGGTCTGTAGTTTCCAACTTTCTGTCTGTCCAAATTGGCCTTGGGAATATTTATTATGTGTCCTGTTTTCCATATCTCCGGGAATATGCAGTTATTTAGACAGAATTCGTAAATTTTTATAATATGTTTATGTAGTGTATCATCCAATTTCTTCAGCACAATCCACGGGATATTGTCTTCGCCAGGAGTACTATTTTGTGAGCTATGGAGTAATTGGTAGTAGTCTGCTTCTTCTATTGATATCGATTCCACAATGTCATCCTGTCTTCTGAAATAGCTGTCATACCATTCATCTATATGTTCTCTATTGCTCCTATCAAAGTGGTCGTCATTGCTGAATTTATATCTTGATTTGTAGTGCTCAGCAAATAGTTGGGACTTTTCTTGGTCAGATTTATATTCTCTGTCATTCTTGATTATTGTGGGTACCGAAAAATATTGCTTATATTTGGATAATTTATTCACCTCATTATAGAATTTTTTACCTTTGGAGTCATTTATATTGTTACAAGCAGTTATCCAGTTGCTCTCTCTGTATTGTTGAATCATTCTATGTATACTTTTATTATATCTATTCAGGTCTTTTTTTAGTTCTGGGTTTTTATTTTCACAATATTCTCTATACATTCTTCTTTTGTTTTTAATTAATTTAATTATAAAGGGTGGTAGCTCATGTAAAAATGGATGTCTACTTATTGTGGGAGTATGTTTCTTGATTGACTCTGAAAGTTTCTTGTTGAAGGATTCAATGTATGTTTCGCTTAGTGGTGTGTTATCTTTTTCTTCAATAAATTTCTTCATCTCCTCATCAATTTCCATGGTCCTGCTTATTTTATAGTTGTATATAGTCCTCTGCTCGGTATTTTCTGGTTCTAGCTCCATGTCAAATTCTATTACAAACGCAAGGTGGTTAGAGCCCAAATCAGGTGTTAGTTGTATATTTGATATATTCTGTTGGATGTTTCTTGTAAATAGAATTAAGTCAGGTGTAGTGTCTTCATTTCCGTCCATAAGGAATGTAGGGGCTGTTTCAGCCTTTGAGAAGTTGACGTTCTTAAGGAATTGATTAATTGGTCTCATTTTCCTGGTTGTGCTGGCATTGAAGTCTCCCACAATAATGGAATACTTATATAATGAGGCTTTAGTAAACAGAGTTTCTTCTATCTGGCTGTTTGGATGAAAGTAAACCACAAATATGTGCAACTTGTCATTTTGAAATGGGATGCTAAAGTGAGTAACTTCATTCAAAGGATTCCTTACAGCGGGTGGGTTTTCTTTGCAAACTTTTAGGGATGGATGGCACTGGATTAAACTTCCACCTCTTGTATTTTGTACTTGGTGTCCAAATCTTTTAATTATAGTCCAGTCTTTGTAATTAACATTGTGAGAGTCTTTAATCTTGGCTTCTACATACATACCACACTTTATGTTGTTTTGTTCCATGAAATGGTTGATCAGGTGCTTCTTTGGAATGTAGCTGTTAATGTTGTTGAATAATATCTTAATTCGCGACATGGATGTTCAAGTCGTTATATGGTTCTGTGGGAGAAGGTTCATCTGGATCATCCATGTCAAACATTAGTATATACACTCTGTTACCCGAAAAGACGACTGTAGTGTCCACATTATATTGGTTGATGAAACGTTTTTTGAGTTTCAGTAAAAGTTCGTTTCTGTTGATATTTTTTGGTTTATTTATTTTACGAAGGTATGTATTAATGATATCGTCGTGCATCGAGATGGGAGCGTGGATCCTGTTGGATTTTTTAGATAAATCCTCAATGTCCCTGGTTTTTCTGTTCAGTAGCTTGATACTAGTATTGGGGATGCCTTCAATTGGTTTTTTAGGGTGTTTAGGACACTTTAGAGACCAAGCTAAATGATCTTCTGCGCCGCAAGCTAGGCACTTTGGTGAATTATTGGTCCTACATTGTGACATTTTATGCGCACCTTGACATTTTGAACATTTTGGAGAGCTTTGGCAGTTTTCCGTTATGTGGTCAAATAGAAAACATTTTCCACAAGGTATCGGTGTTGGCTCTGGTGGGTGGCTGGGATAAATTAAGTAGTGTCGGTTCAAATAAAACAGGCCATTATTCAAGAGTGTTTCAAAGGATCTGATTTCGCCAGTGATAATTCTGATGAATTTCGTTGGGACGTTATTTTTCCGTGAAATTATTCTCCTGCAATATCTGTGTTTAATATTTATCGAATTGAGATATTGGCTTAAGTCTTCATCTTTTATACTAATTTCAACAGCAGAAACGACAACTGAATAGGTTTGTTGGGGTTCCTTTATTTCGTTTGTTCTTCTTTGATTTGTTGTTTCTTTGAATCTTATTATTTTCTTTTCATCCTTGAGCTCTTCTAGACCTCGGACGAGTACTGTTTTATCATTATTAGATTTCAAAATGAAACCCAATTTGGTTTTCAAAATGACGTCCTTTGAATTAGGAAATTTAGAACTCCATATTGCTGCCATTTCCATTCTGTCCATTTCGATATTTTCTGTATTTATATAATATAAATTGGAGAATTCCATATATTTGATTTCATTCATTCTAGCTGAATAATTTCTGCTTATTGCGTTTGTTGTGGTATTTGTAGGTTGTGTTTTTATTGTTTGTTGTGGATTATTTTTTGTGGGCATAGCAGATGTTGTTGGCTCGTTTGTGTTGTCAATTTCCATTTGGGTCGTAATATTTTCATTTTTCTTTCCCATTAATAACGGTTGTTTGAAAACGATGTCCGGAGATTTGTTTTCATTTTTTTTCTTGGTGGCTTGTCGTGTGTTTTTTTTCCTGCGTTTTTTATTTGATAGCTGTTTGCTTCCGCTTTCTTCTTCCTCGGATGCTACAGTCGAAGAAGTGCCGCTAATATTAGACATTTCTTCCCTGTAGAACGATTCGAATTGTGTGGCGTTGATTGTAAGTTTATTCGATATTTTGACTCGATTTTTTAATTCGTAGCTATCGCTTAAAACGTACGTAAATAACCTTATCGGAACGGAGCAGATGTGATCGCGTCTGCTGTTCGAACGGTACTGGAGTTTTTAAATAACCGAAAGTATACAGATTCCCAGTAGTCAGATACAGCCTGTCTATACACTGACTTGAAAATAGGAGGTACAATGGAAACTCATTTGAACCTAGAAGAGTTGAATCAAGTGGTAGGTCTGCTTCAAGCTGAAACTAGACAAACTGTTGCACCTTCTATTTTCATAATTGTGATGAATTCCATTTAAATTAATACTAGATTATTTCGATACTGTATTATCGTAGCTATTGTCAACCTGAACCTATATACATGATTGTGAATTAACATGAAGCTTTTCAACATATTTCGTTCAATATATCAATTTGAAATTAGTTAAGATTAGTACCTAAATATGGAAGTCGATATTTCATGCCTTAATAAACTGAAGATACTTACGAATCAAATGAAGCATCTATTTCTTCTTTTACATCATCACATTGTTCAATCTCGTCCATCTTACAAGTATTGAAACTTTCCAATCAGACGTTATTATTTATTGCGGGAAATAAATGCTGAAGCCTTGGATTTGATGGTTGTTCACAATTTTTAGATGCACATGTGATTGGAGTATATGTACTTCAACTGCAACTGACTGTTTATTTCCGATTCCGACTTTGATTCCCATGATTATTTTTGTAATTACAAAGATTCTTCAGGAAATAGTATCAATAATTCAATTGCCCACTTATTCTAATACACAGAACATAAAATATTAAGCCCTTTCAACAATGATCTAATAATAACTTGTCATTGAATTTCAACAACTACGACCACCACTTGACACCAGATTAAAGATTTAATCTTTGCTTGACACCTGTATCGTTTATCATTGTTTAAAGAGAAAACAATTTAAACAATGCCTGTATCTATGCTGTAACCTGTCACCTGTCCACAGATAACTAAGTAGTAAGTACCTGTCATACCACAGAACATATAATATAAGAAGTGCTACCCACAGAGAACATATAATATAAGAAGTGCTACCTGGGCCCGTATTCTCGACTTTCGTAGAGATGAGTATTCTCATGCGAGAACTCATACGAGAAATCCCATCTCACACATAATATTAATTCCGTATTCTTGACTGAAGACCCGAAAGAGATATGTTGTCCGCTGTTGCCAAACGTTGCCAAAATCCAAATACTTCACAGTTTCTGACGTAATGTTTACGGCTATCATAAGTAAACAATAAACATATATATGTTTTATCATCATGTGTTTACATTTCATTTTATTACAGTTATATATTAAAGTTGGGATTAATTAATGGCTTAGATCCTTTCACATTGAATGTTTCTGATCTGGGTAGTGGATAATTCAATTGATGGTGTTCCTCCAATCTTATATATGGATATTGCAACGTATTTGATTTATTATATACCACAACGTACAAGACATACATGTATATTTGCGAATGAAGAGTTCTTGTCTAATAGCTCAAGCTGGAATGATTACTTTTAAAAAACACACAGTTGTTACTACCAAATACAAGTGCAACTATTCATCTCACAGTCGCATTTTTGTGATTTTGTTATATGGTCTCCAAATCGTCATATGATGCTTCGTATGATATAGATGTGAAAATTCAGCTCTGTCTCAAATCGAAGTTTTTTAGTGGTCATTGTGGTTCTGAAGTCTTTAAATTGACATCATTTTGTAGAGTATAGAAATCTCTATCGAGTTGCGCAATATTCAACTCATTCATAGCCGTTATTAACAGTGAAATTTGTGTTATTAAAATGGTTCTCACATCCCAACAACAAGCTGATGTCAAGACTATTATCGACGAGAAACTTAACGATAAGAAGTTTTTGTCAATCCTGGCACAATCTGTTGCGGATCTCGTATCAAAACAACTGAGTGTTAAATTTGATAAACTAGTCAAACAAATTGATGGATTTAAAACTGAGATCCAAAACTTGGAGGAAGATAACAAAAATTTAAAAAGTCGACTGAATATTTTAGAACAACAGTTCAAGTTACCACATCTACGATTTATTGGTGTGGAGGAAAGGAAAAATGAGAATACTGTGGATACTGTTACTGCAATTCTTCGTGATAAACTGAAGCTGAAAAACGCTGAGATACAAATTGACTCATGCTACAGAGTAGGTTTGATGAGAGAGAAGGAAAATATTTCTAAACTATCCAGACCAATTATGGTCCAGTTTTCAAATATGACTTGTAGAAATGTTGTCTACAAGAATAAGAATAAACTCAAAGGTTCCAGAATAGTAATAGCTGAAGATTTAACAAAATCAAATTACGATCTCTATGTTAAATGTAAGAACCGATTTGGGATAAAGAACGTATGGACTCACAACTGTAGAATTTACGCACACGATGGTAATTCCAAAAAAATCATCAAAAGTACTACAGACCTGGAGGATTGACTGATTGGGAGCTGAAGCAGTGGATTGGCGAAGTTATAATTGGAGAGGAGATTGCACAGCGAAATACGTATATATTTTATTTCATTTGGGTTGTTAATATATGTATATTTTTTTTTTACTTTTGGGGCTATAGGGTGCTTATAAATTCATTGATTTATTATCATACATTGTATTAATTTTCAACTTTTGTATTTTCATTATTTTTTACTCGAATGCTTGGTATGCAGATGGCAGATAAGTTTTCTGCGGGATTGTTAAATGTGTGTTCACTATTATCAAATTTTGAGGAGTTTAGAAATGTAGTTGAAAGCTGTAATTTTGATTTAATAGGAGTAACGGAAACGTGGCTGAGAGGAGATCCTGATGAGAGTGTTCATATTAATGGTTACAATTTTGTAAGAAATGACCGTCCCACTAGAGGAGGTGGAGTGGGTGTCTATCTGAAGAATGTCTTTCGGTATGAGATTGTTAATTTGAATTTATCGTTGGAGTGTACTTGCATTTTGGTCGATGCCGGCTGCCAGAAAATTTTAGTGTGTGTTGTTTACAAGCCTCCAAAAACTGAGTTGGAATCGCTTTTAGATGTTATGGAAAATTTACTCATGGAATCGGTTGCTTACTCTAAGAATCTATTTATAATAGGTGATATGAATGTAGATTTGTTGAAACCTGAGTCACGTGAGTGTACCGCTTATTTGGAATCACTAGATGCATTTGGGTTAACTCAAATAGTCAATAAGGCAACTAGGTACGATGCATTGTTGGATCACGTAGTTACAAATATTCCTGATATAATCGATATGAGTGATGTTGTTGATTATGCATATAGCGACCATGACTTGGTACGATTTTCAATTGGTATTTCACCAGTCAGGAGGGGACCAAACATTCGCACTTACAGAGATTTCAAATATTTTTCATCGGAATCATTTTTAACTGATCTCAACAATTCATCCCTGCGGGATATATTTAGAATGGAGATTATAGACGATAAGATACATCATTTCAATAATGTACTTCTGGATTTGTTCAACCGAAGAGCTCCATTTGTAACGCGTCGTATAACAAAAGCCCCTGCTCCTTGGTTGACGCCTGAAATAAAGAGAAGGATGGATGAGCGTGATAGGATGAAGGGCAAATATAGGCGGTTTAGATCGTTAGCTGATTGGAATTCGTACAAATCTCTAAGAAATTCTACCACTTTGGCTATTCGTAGGGAAAAAATTAGATATTTTTCGGAAGTAATGAGAAATCAAAGCTCCAGTAGTTTATGGAAGAACTTGAGATACTTAAATATAGGTAAAGCTGGTAAAACCAGCATACCTGATGTTCTGGCCGATGTCGACGAACTAAATGAGTATTTTGTCAATATTGCGTCACCTACAAGCGGAGAAGTGTCTGATGATATGATTAGGTTTTATAATGAGAACTTATTTTGTGATTTCACATCAAAAACAGATTTCTCATTGGTCTGTGTGGCTGAAGTTGCGGAATACCTTGATGACATTAAAACTAATGCTACAGGTGTGGACGAGATAAATTTGCGCATGCTCAAAATATGTTGCCCCTATATATTGGAATTTATTGTCCATATTATTAACAGTTGCATACTTAGTAGCTACTTTCCTGTTGTTTGGAAGAGGGCTTTGGTTGTGCCATATCCGAAATCGAATAGTGTCAATGATTATTCTGATTTGAGACCAATTAGTATATTGCCGACCATATCAAAAATATTCGAAAAGGCTTTATCAAAACGTTTAAGAGATCACCTATCGCTTTATGACATCATACCCGATACCCAGTCTGGATTTCGACCGGGATATAGTTGCGCCACTTCACTTCTAAAAATAACTGATGACATAATAACTGCAACCGATGGTGGCCTCATCACAGTTTTGGTGTTACTGGATTACACGAAGGCTTTTGACACTATTTCTCATAAAATTCTGCTTGCCATTCTTCAATACCTCGGGTTATCCCAGGCCGCCGTCTCACTTATGGCCAGTTATCTTCAGAATAGAACTCAACAAGTTAAAATAAATAATATTACCTCAAACTCCTCAATACTTTCGACGGGCGTTCCCCAAGGTTCAATTTTGGGGCCTATACTCTTTATTGTGTACACTCACCTGTTCAAAAATTATCTCAAACATTGTAGTGTCCATTTTTATGCTGATGATACCCAACTTTACTACAGTTTCCATCCAGATGATGCTGAAGAGGGTATTAGTAGAGTGAATGAGGATTTAGCTATAATCCAGAAATTATCTGGGGAGCATCAGTTGAGGATTAACCCTGGAAAATCACAGGCCATTCTGTTTGGGAATGAGGATCGCTGTTCTTTCATAACAAACATTGCAGCATTCAAAATAAGCGGACAAATAATACCTATTGTCAAGAGCGTGCGTAACCTAGGTTTGATTATGGATAACACGTTTCGGTATAGGCTACATGTTGCAGGTTGCATAAAGAAATCTATTTACGCTTTGAGATTGCTGTATCCTCATAGATCTTCGTTGCCTTCTTCATTGAAAGTTAACCTTTGTAACGCCCTGGTTCTGTCAAGATTCAATTATTGCTCGCAGGTGTATTACCCATGTCTTGACAAGGCAACGTTGTATAGGATACAGAGGATACAGAACTCATGTTTGAGATTTATATTCGGAATAAGGAAGTTTGACCATATTTCTCACAAGCTGAAGGATGTTAAGTGGTTGAATATGTCCAATAGATTTAGATTGGCTCAGTCAGTTTTGTACTATCGAGTTGTGTTGACCAAAAAGCCCGCATATTTGTACAGAAAAGTTCGGTTTAGAGGTGATATCCATGATGTAAATACAAGAAGCCGCGGATTGATATCCCCTCCACCCCATAGATTGTCCGTTTTTCAAAGATCATTCACATATAACATATATAAAATTTATAATTCATTGCCGTACATATCGTTGGGATCGCTTTCTATTGCCGCTTTTAAAGTTGCCTTGACTAAAATTCTGTTGAGTGAACAAACTGGTAATTGAGTGAACATTTAACTTGAGATTTATTGCTACGTCC
The DNA here is from genome assembly GCA_937662695.2 of Halyzia sedecimguttata. Lineage (NCBI taxonomy): Eukaryota > Metazoa > Arthropoda > Insecta > Coleoptera > Coccinellidae > Halyzia > Halyzia sedecimguttata. The sequence goes on from OW569419.2 coordinate 36,827,488, forward strand.
TTCTACCCCTTCTGCTCTAGTACATGAAATTGTCAAGAAATGCCTGCACATCAAATTCCTCAATAATGTTTTACTTCATTAGCCATATCCATTATTTATGAATAAATTTTTTGTTTAGGGTTTGAGTGGAAGAGCAGGGGATACAAATTGTGTCCATCTGAACTCCGCCCTAAGATTGATAATTATTCAATTAATTCTTTTCTGTACTGTGTATATTTTTTTTCTGTGTCAATAAAGTCATTATTATTATTATTATTATTATTAAATATTTGTTTAGTACGAATGATCTGGAAATATGGGAAAAGAACTTAGAAACTGCTAAGAAATTTCATTCAGAAGTTATTATGCCAGGACTGATGGCAAAATATTCCACATCTGAAGAGGGTACAGCTGAATTTATTCACTATTGCATTTGCAACAGCGGATGATGCATGTGCGATGATAAAATGTGATGGGAATGACTGTCAAATAGAAGATTTCATTTTGATTGTGTATGACCAGTTGACACTCCTTATGGTACCTGATATTGTAATAAATGTGATGAAAAGGTCTGGATTTTTATAAAAATGGAATAGATTACATAAAAAATTCTTGATTTTTTATTTCATGTCCACACATTAATAGCATTGCATTACAAACAAATAATATAAAAACAGATGAAAGCCCTTGGATTTTTCTTCTTATTTATTGATGAATACATAGTAGAATCTGGATATAACAATCCTCGAGGGATCCACGACACTTCATCGTACTGAACGCAGCAGACTGCTGCAAACTCTCTGATACTTGAGCTTTGAAACTTTTCTCTTGATTTCAGCTAGCCATAGGGTTCTTCGCTTTCTGAATAACTCATTTTTACTAGTCAAAAACTTCTGTGTAGTACTTGGAAACATACTATATCCTTGTCGTGATGAGATCCACAGCCAACCATAATGCATGTAAGAGGCATTTTTTTACTTGTATTATTATTCAAAATTAAAAATACAACCCAAATACGCACAGGAAATCAAAAAACGAACAATATACCACTATAATTATGGACATATATCATAAAATTCAAAGTAAACAATACAATGTGTGCCAACAGTCGCCATATTGCTTTAGTTTTGACAGGTCGTTGGATTCCCTAATAATATGTCTCTATGATACAAAACAAAAAACAACTCGAGAACGAAAGTTGTCTATGGACGAGGTAAAGAACACAGAATACTAATAATGTTAATGGTCAAGAGGAGTCTCCCAAAATTAACAATCTCTACCGCCTATTAGTAGTAGAGAAAGAACACATATATATATTATGAAATCTCCTATGCTTTGATGTGGTTACTGCTTTCAGCGACATCACGCGGCTGGTTTTGGAAGTTTTCTGGCGGATATTTATAACAAATAAGCGCGAAAATTTGAAATGCTTCATATTGAAATTGAATACTTTCATTCGGATTCTGACACTGCAAATGAAACAAAACGTATTATTCCAATAGGGGTTGTTTCATATCATGTCATATTTTTTCATTTGGACCTAAATTTCAGGAAATTCACAAATGTAGACAGTAAAATAATTTTATTTTCTCATGGGTTTTTCACAATGTTTGATATATTTTGTTTTCGTGATGTTTTTGATTGGGTCCATACTTTGAAAGTTTTGATCCAAAACAATTCTGAATTCACAATCAGTACCCCTCACAATTGCATGAATACTCTCTTACTCCAAAAATATAAATAGCACTTCTTCACAAATAATTCACAGGCAGTAGTTACTGAGTCCACAAACAACACACAGTTAACTGGCCTGAAATCTACTTTTTCCTGTAAAATTAGTTTCAGCACACACTATATTTTCCATCCCAGTAAACATTGATGCATCTCAGTAATATAGCTGAAACATTTCACGTGTAACATGAAACATTTCATTCATAGGGGTAGAGATGTTTCAGAAACATCTACGAGATCGCTAATGTCCAAGGACATTTATGCTTCAGTGGAAACATATCTCAGAAAACGTCTCAGTAACATATCATTGAAACATATAATATATGTTTCAATGATATGTTACTGAGACGTTTTCTGAGATATGTTTCCACTGAAGCATAAATGTCCTTGGACATTAACGATCTCGTAGATGTTTCTGAAACATCTCTACCCCTATGAATGAAATGTAACGTAGATATTATCTACGTTACTTTTAACGTTAATTTGGTCTCATTGCAATATACCAAGGATATGTTACAGACCGATTTTTCACTGGAACAAAAACATTCTTGATTCTACTTCAATCTTCAGGTGTTTCATTAGGTTTGTACCAAATCAAGAAATTATCGGAGAATGCATCGTCAGGATTCGGAGCAGTATAAAAAATGTGACTTTTCTACCTACTGCTCCGAATCATGACGCTGCATTGTACGATAATCTCTTGATTTGGAACAAACCTATCGTAAAGAGTAAATATACAACATTACACTTAAATCCTTGGTGTCAACAAGAATACTATCGAAGGTTCTAGTTAATATATTAAACAAATGTTATCAAATCGAGTTTTTATTCATCATTTATGCAAAGGTGTACAACAAAACCTGGAATCGAAATATTAAATAAAAATATATTATATAGCACAAAAATTTAATAAAATGAAAACAACTTATTCTTTCGTCGTTGCTCATCCATGATATAATATAAATACATATATTATTAGAAAAGTTATCAAAAAAAAAAAAAAATCAAGTAAGTATGATATTATAAAGAATTCACCTCCTTATTCCTTATCACCGCTGGATGAAACCATATATTTATTAATCACTTATTAGTTTCAAAGAGTATGAACTAATTTATCCTATCGCACAATGATGAATGAAACTTAAAAACTGCCAAAACTTCTACTTTCCACCAAATTAAATGATCATCAACAGACATAACCTACACTTCTAACCACGCGTAATCTGTGATCCATGGGTCTGTCCGCTGTCCCTCAGAACACCAATGGCTGCCCGCATCCGTCTACCGCCAACCAATCAGAATCAGCAATCAGCATTCATTATTTGACATTTGACATTAGGCTTATTAAATCTTTCAGACAAGATTTATTCTTGAATATATATTCTTGAAGATATATATTTATACGTATCATTGTCGTTTGACGGAAAACTGAAAAAAAAAATGTTGGAAAGGCTAATGTACCTATACTTGAATAAATAATTTAATATACATATTTCACCGATATTGCTTTTTTTTAGAGGCAGTGTTACATTCAAACATTTCCGTTAGATTACTGGAATGTTTTCTAATGCCCACATAATATACCTATATTATATGTCTCATATTTCATGTCACTGTGATATATCACTGATGATGCGAAGCGATGTTCCATATAAACATTTGCGAGATGTTCATGAAACATAACTTTGCAATGTTTCAAAATGCTTCACCCATATCTCATATGAAATGTTTCTGTGATATATCATGTTTACTGGGATGTGGCATAATGATATAATGTAAAAAGCACTGAGTAACTAAGTAATAAAAAACACTGCCTGGTAATATCATTCTTGAATTTTCTGTATATCTTCTAGCCTCGATGCTTGTCTCTGAACACCATCAGCTGGGAGAGTTAGGACAGAGAATCCTTGGACTTCGTGAACATCATTGGTGTCTATTTTAGTTTCAATGTCTTCTCTATTTCCATCTGAATATTCTGCAAATTATAATTATATAATAACAAGTTAAAGAAATCGGTTAAATAGAAAATGAATACAAGTTCTCAGTACTAATTCGTTCATTCAATCCATTGCACCAATGAAATATATATATATACAATTCCTTGTGTATATATTTATTTGGTGCTGAGAACTTAATAAAGCGATATGGTTTTGTTTCCAAACTATTGAAAATACATAACTGACAATAGACGAATTGAAGCGAGTAACTGGAACAGAGTGGTTAAGACCAATCCCTTGCTATCATAACCAACATCGGTTATGTTCCACTCTGTTCCGGTGACTCGCTTAAATTCGACAAATGTAACTTACCATATATAAAATTATAAAACGGGGATAGCAGTCTTCCAAAGACCTCTATCTAATTTTACTTCATCTGGGAAATGCCTATCACCAACAAAACAACTCTTGCGTATTTGTTCATTAATTTTGCTTCTCAACAATGGATTGTTCACTTTTTCCGTTCAAGTTTGAAAATGGTTAGCTGGGTATCTGCTCTCGGAAAACTACATTTATCTTAACAATTAGGAACACAGCATTTGTTGGATCCTAAAATATTTTCAACATATTTTCAAATCATCACAATATGAAAATAAAACAGAATGATTAAAACACTAATCTGTAACGAAAAACGTGGATCACTTCGTTCTCCGGATCAACATTCAATACGAATAGAAATTAGAAAGAGGTTTAGTATTAGTATATCTTGTTTATGCGTTTGTTTTGAAATTTTGCATAACCTCGCAAAATTTCAAAACAAACGAAAAATCAGCAATGCCAGCGTTGCCATTTGCCTGTTTTGGAACTAAAGTAGTGCGCCAGAGATGGCTATCTCAGTCTTCTCTACTACTATTTACTTCATGAGAAAAACTTTCAATCGACAAGAGAGCTCGACGATAGTCAAGAATACGGAGTCTCCTATTTTTCATACGGAGACTGCGCAGAGTTAATGTCACGCGATAAATGTCGCAGGAGAGATTTCGAGAATAGGGCCCCTTGCCTTGTAAACTGTGCGCAACAGTAGTGACATATACATACCATAGATTAGAGAGAGATGGGGCGAAAAAAGTGGGGATATTCCATTATGGATCTAGGGGTGTCCGCTTGTAGAAGTATATGTCACATTAAAATGACATATACAAGCGGACACCCCCTAGAACCATAATGGAATATCCCCACCTTTTTTCATTATTGTATTCGAAATTTAAAATGATTCGAAAGAAAAGATGCTTCAAAATGAAACAAAGCTTTAAAAACAATAATTTCTTTATTAACATCATTTTTACAATTATGTATACATCTATTATAGAATTAAACAAGTAAATGATATTTGTTGAATTTTTCGAATGTGAATATAATTTAGTTAGCAGTTTTCTACAACAAATGTAGTTCAATTTGCTTCTGGAGCAAGGTTTCTCAAACTTTAGGCTTTACGAGCCCCTTTTCAAGTTTCCAGATGAAGGCGAACCGCTTAACTAATACATGGTGGTGAGCCCATACCACCATGTTTGTCACATGTGCCTCCTAGTCATCAAGCCACCTTTACTTGAATCTTATTGCGAACCCCCTACAGTCAAATGGCGAACCCCTAGGGGTTCGCGTACCCCTTTTTGAGAAACCCTGTTCTAGAGAAACTAAAAACCATGACACAATTCAATGAAACAAACAATATTTTTGACCAACCATAGGTCTTTTTGGAATTTGCTGAGTTATTACAAGTTATTAGGGGTATAACAACCAAATTCCAGTACAAATATCTGAATAAAATGTCAAAATAACACTTGTATATAGAGTTAGGGATAAATTATTCGTTGGTCAACACTCAACACAATGGTCTTTCAGTTTCATAATGATCAGAATTGTCACTTCACTAAATCACAATAACACTGATTCATCTAGGAAGGAGAAGAAACTACCACCAGTCACAATTGACAGTCAAAATCCGGTAGAATCCATCAATCTAGGTGATGACGGTCACCATCACTACTTTCTGAAAAAAGAAAGAAGGATTTTTAGATATTAAGTGATAGATGAATATTGAAATATATTTTAAATATAAATATTCGTGATCAAGATGTCAGGACGGATCTAAATGGTTGGTTCTATCAGAAATATGTTAATAAGGTATATCCCTTGTCATTCCCAAAAAATGCTTCTCAGTAAAATATTAACGTTAATCACACTATAACTAATATCTCAGTTAATATATAATAATAAAATATTCAACAGTTAATACAATCATAGTGTTTAGTGAATGCATGTATTAGGTACAATTGTCTGAAACCAGTTACATTCAGGCAGTCAGTCAGCGAAAATTAGAAATATTTTTGCTAGGACTTATTTTACAAATATCATTCTAAATTTTCAAGGTGGAAGGGTCTTTAGGGAAACGAAAAAAACTTCTGTTTCTGCAAACAAGTGATGAATGGCTGATATATGAATTTTGGAAAGAATACTTAACATCTTTCGCAACAATGAAGTAGCAGAACCTGAAGCCATTTTCTTAATTCAATAAGATATTAAACACAATCAGATTTGCAGAATTGAACTTCGTATAAATATAAACCTATCAGATCTCACCAAGTGGCCATAATCTTTAACATCCTTGAAAAAAAGTCATCAAATTACCGACAAATCACCATTAAAACTATTAAATTATATTGTGAACATAATCTGAATTCTGAAAGAAAATTTTTCGTTACATTTTATATAGAACACCTAAAAGGAGTTGGAATATTATATCTTCAACATCACCTGAAACGGAAACTTTTTCATTGAATTACGAAAAAAACAAACTCATCTTCATCATATAATAACACTAGTATAACAATTATTATTGTTATTTGCCACAAACGCACAAACTAGAAATCTCACGTATATATTGTCACTCTTGTCACATTTATGAAGTAAATGAATTCCTGACAGAGACAAGAAGAGACGGGGAACTCCTTCACTAATGGCGATTTCCATTGACACGCTCGGATCACTCGGAGCTGTCACACTGACATATTTGACAGATATTTTCGGTTCAATTGGACAGATGCATGACAGATGAGATCGATTTCGAGTGCTCCGAGCGTGTCAATGGAAATCGCCATAAATTTGTCCGATTTTAACAACATCTTTCATCCTTTTCTATACCACATAATATCATATAAGGCTGTCCTTGTATGGCATCCCGGCAGGCATGAAGAGGGCGCTGCGTACCCTCTGTTTACAATATTGTTGGCGTTGCCAAATTTTGTGAAGATTATCACGTTTTGAAGAAAAAGAAATATCTCTGTCTCTTTTTTCTATGGGGAAAGTCTGAAATTGTTATCTCTCTCTAATCCACGTTCTTTGAATTTTAAAATAATTTTGGCAACATAAGCAGAAGTACACTTGCATTTGTTTATTCGTCCTTTACGTTGTTTTTTGAATTTTTATTTTTCCCAATTCTCAAATATGGGGACTAATAAGTGTTTAATTTGTGGTGCTGCAGAGAACGAAGTTGCGAAAATGCATTATTTCCCTCGTAATAAAAACAGGTTTGTTGTAATAATCATAGTAATGATAGGCATCAAATGACTAATTATTATTATTTCTGCAGATCAACTATTTGGCAAAATAAACTAGGTATGAAAATCACCGAGAGGTCGCTTCGAAATTTCAGAATATGTTCCAACCATTTTACAATGGAATCGTATTCTGATTCAGTGAACTACAAGTTGCTAAATGATGCAGTGCCGATGCGATTCTTCGATTCCTCACTTCCTTCAACTTCTGCGATGTATGAAGAAAGTAATGCAGTTCCTGTTAACCTGGAAAGCCCACATGTTATTGCAGGTATATTTGATTTAGTGATCCTAGTTTACGTTCAGTTTGAGTTTTTTATATTTTACTTGGAAACATACACTAAAACAGCTTTATACATCCTAATATATTGAGAGTTTTGGTATATTGATTAAGTGCAATAGTTCTATCTGTGATTACATACAAATTAAAATTGATAACTTTTCAGATGCATTCTTAGACACCTCACTCCCTTCGACTTCTGTGATGCATGAGGAAGATGAAGAAAATAATGCAGTTCCTGTCAACCTTGAAAGCCCACATAATATTGCAGGTATTTTGTTATAGTAGAGTTTTGGGTTACATTCCATTTAAGATGTTTCTATTCACTTGATAAGCTTTCAACATCCTAAAATATTGATAGTTTTGGGATACTAATTAAGCGTAATACTTTGTATTATGATTACATTGAAATTTAAAGTGACTACTTTTTCAGATGCTGAAATACAAAACACAAATGTAGTGTTGGAGCGGTGTCAAACTCCGAAACAAAAAAGGAGAATATTTAGAAATATAGAAAATTTCTCCCTAATTGACTCTTCTCCCAGAAAAAAACGTTTAGTAAACATTATTCGTCAAAAAGAAGACCAATTACGGAAAATTAAACTGCAGTGTAGGCAGAAATCAAGAACTGTGAAAGATCTTTTAAATATGGCTGATACACCTCTAGCCCAAAATCTTACCAAAAACTTGACGAAAACAGCTTGGAATTTTATGATGTCTCAATTAAGATGTTCTAGAGTTAAGAATACAAGAGGTAGAAGGTGGACCTTAGATGATAAGATAATGTCTTTGCTCTTATTTAAGAAGAGTCCTAGGTGTTATAAGTTATTGAGTTCCTTTATAGCCCTCCCCTCAAAAAAAACAATTTTGAACCAGTTACAGAAAGTACCATTTAACGCTGGCATAAATATCAGTTTATTTAAAAACATAAATGATAATATAACAGGGGATCTTGATCGTTGCTGCATTTTGTTGTTTGATGAGATGGACATAAAGGAGAACTTATATTATGACAAGGGCAGGAAAAGAATTATTGGATATGAAGATTTTGGGCAAGAGCAGCATGAAAAAAAGTCCAGTAGAAAAGCTTTGGTTTTCATGCTGGTTGGATTGAAACGTAAATGGAAACAACCTATTGCATATTATTTCTCCCACAATAGTTGCAGTTCAGAGATTTTAAGGAACTGCTTGTTTGAAGTGATAGAAGCTGCTTCAAACATTGCAAAAGTGGACATTGTTGGAACAGTGTGTGATATGGGGGTGAACAATGTGAAGTGTTTGAAAGAATTAGGAGTTACGACTGAGAAACCATATTTTACACACGGGGACAAAAAAATCTTCACCATGTATGATCCACCTCACTTATTGAAGCGTACATACTCTCTCTTCAGGAAATATAATGTTTTTATAAATGTTGCAATAGGTGAAACCGGAACACCCATGGAAGCCAAATTTTCACATGTCCGAACGGCTTATGAACATGACAAGGCAACGCCATATGTTTTCAGATCGCTGCCTAAACTAAAAGATCATTTTTTTAACCCCATCATGAAATATGCCATGAAGGTCCACATTCCTGCCCAAGTCATGAGTCGCACAGTATCAGCCTATTTATATTCCTTGGTCAGAGCAGGTGAGATTTATTTAATTATATAAACCAAAAATGATTCACAAAGCTTTGATCACCTTGATTGATATCAAATTATTTTCTCCTAATTTATGTCTATAACCATCGACCTGAACCTCAATCAGATTAATGTTGATATTATTCCCTAATATTAGTGATGCTTAGCTAGTGTTAATTATTTGATTAATAAGATGTCTAAAATAGACATTTCATTACAAACGATGAACAGATATATTTTCTACAAATAATTTCATGAATGTTTGTTTTCAGGAGTCCTGGAACAAGATGCTATTGGCACTGCAGCATTTTTGAATGATGTCGATATGCTGTTTGACAGTTTTAATGGAAAATCAGACCATTCTGGAAAGGAGCTCAGAAGTAATATTCAGGAAAACTCTCCTCACCTTGAGTATTGGTCAAAGGCATTCCAGATGGTGAGAAATTGGAAATTCAACAGGCTCTTGAAAAATGGGCAGGTAAAGGAATCCAAACCACCGTCTCAACTTGGCTGGCTGATTTCCTTGAATGCCATAAGAGGAATATGGGCTTATATGAGAAGCAAGGGATGTGAAGTTTTACGTCCACGATCGCTGAATCAAGATCCATTAGAAAATCTTTTTGGATCTATCAGATCTGGTTGTGGATGTAATGATAATCCTTCTGCTTTTCATTTTATTGGGAGTTTGAAAGCACAGATTCTCAATAATTTATTTCACACCGCTCATTCTACAAATTGTGAGGCAGATGAAATTGATGTTCTCAGCAATTTGCGATCCTTCTTGGAAAGTGATTCAGTAGAAAAATCGATTTCCCAGAGATATGAAGGTCCTTTCAATATCATATCAGAAGTCTCCACAATAGACAATATAGAGGCAGATGTGATTCATGGAAATACAGGAACATTTTCTGTAGCCTATGTTGCTGGTTATATATTGAAAGGTCTTTATAAGAGATTGACTTGTGATATATGTGTTTCATTTTTATCTTCCGATGATTTAGAGCTACATAATATATATATTTCGAATAGAGAATGGGTACTTGATAAAAATAAATTAATTTATCCAAGTATCCAATTCACTATATGTGTTGGACATGGAATAACCGCACTAGAGAATTTTTTGCAAGAAAATGCAAATGTTCAAAACATTCCTGTTCATGCCTCTGAATCCATCAGAAGGAATATTGATTTATCATGGCTGAATTGTGAACTGCATTCCAAGGAAGCGAAAGCAATTACAGTCATGTCAATATTCAATATTGGTATTGGCTGGTGGGTTAAGAGGGAAAATGAGAAATTCAAGGAAATTAAAAATCAATTGATAAAATCCAAAAAATTAAAAAAAATTAGAAATATGTAGAGGACACTTTTATTATTTATTATTTTGTATACATTCATATATTTTTTTTCATTTTTATTATACCTTTATTTAATCATTCAATATTTATTATATTCTTATTTATTGAAACTGTACTAGTTATGAATAAATCATATCATCTTCATTAAAAACGTGTTTTTTTTTTGCCGGAGCATTTTCATGAATCGAAAACTTCAAATAATGATTATTATTATAGCCATCCCTTGAACAGTTCCTCTACCTAGAAGGATTCTTTTCCATTGCCTATAACAATGGATGAGAATTCCTCGAGGTTGAGAGATTGTTCAAGCGGTGACTATAAATACGAGGATTAAAATACGTATTATTTGAAATTCCCGCGCTGCTACGTAAATGTTCGACGGTGGCGACATCTCCCTTGCCTGCCACCAGGTTAGACTGAGACAAGACCAAACAAGGATGAAATATCGGAAAGAATTTAGTAGGAAGTTACCCGTCTCTTCTTGTCTCTGTTCCTGACACTCATGTCATTGTCATTCATCCACCTGAACATATCTACGACAAGCGAACAAAAAAAGTGGGGACGTACGTCCATGTTTCCACTTTTTCGACTCTGGCTTCACCCCCCTGAGTTGCGTTCGAAAATTAACTCTGTAGAGTAATATTTACTCCATTGCGTTCGAAAACTGAAAGGTTGAGTAAATTTTACTCTGTGTCAGTCGTCCGAAAAGTCGGAGTATTCGACTCGGAGTTCATTTTACTCCTGTCAAAATTGACATACCTCATGGGAAGGAAAATCTAGTATCTTTGTCCAACTGTTTTATGAATGTTTTGTGAGGTAATTTAATAGTTTTTATACTGCTCACAATATCTATTTATGATTAGAGTTATATATATGTGAAGAAAACAATAATAATAGGATATTTCTTAAACCAACATAACCTATTTTCCGATATTGGCACCTTCTGTCACTGTCAGTGTCAGTGTCAGAGTAACTCTAGAGTAAATCTGTCAAACCTTCAAAAACTCTACTCTACTCCGTGGAGTTAATTTTCGAACACAACTCAGGTGCTACCTGCCTTGTAAACTGTAACCACAGATAACTAAGTAACTGTAACTGTGTGCAACAGTAGTAACAGTACTAACAGTAGTGACATTTACATACCATAGATTAGATTAGAGAGAGATGGGGCGAAAAAGGTGGGGATATTCCATTATGGTTCTAGGGAGTGTCCGCTTGTTGAAGTATATGTCACACTAAAAAGACATATACAAGCGGACACCCCCTAGAACCATAATGGAATATCCCCACCTTTTTTGGCGCTCTAGTTCCTCGGAACTGAGTGCTTATCAATTTGCCCAAATGTCTGTAATTTTCGAATATTTCGATGAAAATGGTCTTAAACGATTTGGTTCGACTCACTGATCAAGAATCCGTGGTCGAAATTCATTCTGTCCGGCCGGTCCGGCCGGCCGGCCGGCCGTCCGTAGGCTCGATAACTCTCGAACGGAATGAGCTAGAGAGTTGAAATTCTCAGAGTAGGTTTGGGGGATAAATATCTCGGCTAAGTTCGTTATTGGGCAAAATCGGACAAATGGTTTCGGAGTAACAAAAAAAAAATTTTTTTTTTACGAAACAAATTCCAAATTAAATTTTTTTTAATAAAAAGTTTTATCATGAGAATCCAATCATATCATTTTTAACTCTAACAAGCTAATACTTTCGGAGATATGATTTTTCAAAATTTCAATAATAAATCGTATTTCAACGTTGTCACAGAATAATATTATTCTATGTATGAATATGAATTGTCATAATGTCAAATGATGTTCCTGAGACTAATCAATCGAAGAATTGTGAGCGAAGTGAGAAAAATCTCAGATATGATTTTTCAAAATTTCAATAATAAATCGTATTTCAACGTTGTCACAGAATGATATTATTCTATGTATGAATATGAATTGTCATAATGTCAAATGATGTTCCTGAGACTAATCAATCGAAGAATTGTGAGCGAAGTGAGTTAAATCTCAGTTGTTTGCTCCGATATTAGTTTTTCTCAGAAAATTCTTACATTTCGGAACTGAACATGAAGTAAGAGATCTGAGAGTAGTGAGACTGCTTTTCATCCATAGACATAGATATAACTCTCGAACGGAATGAGGTAGGTAGTTGAAATTTTCAGAGTAGTTTAGGGAGATGAATATCTCGGTTAAGTTCGTTATTGGGCAAAATTGGCCCGATTTAATTTGTTTTCTTCCATGGTGCTCTTCTCATTCTCATGATTGCTCATTTAATCTTGATAAATAAACTATTATTTGAATTGAATTTCCTTTAGGATGCAGTTCTATTATATGAATACATTGATATAATTCCCAACTCTGAGAAACCAATACTTTCGGAGATATAATTTGTCTGTTTGAACTAGAGCGCCAGAAAGCTCCTGTCCACAGGGCTTGAACCCATTTTTTTCATTATTGTATTCGAAATTTGAAATGATTCGAAAGGAAAGATGCTTCAAAATGAAACAAAGCTTTATAAACAATAATTTCTTTATCAACATTATTTTTACAATTATATATAATACATCTATTATAGAATCAAACAAGTAAATGATATTTGTCGAATTTTTCGAATGTGATTATAATTTAGTTAGCAGTTTTCTAAAACAAATAAGTTTAATTTGCTTCTGGAGCAAGGTTTCTCATACTTTTGGCTCCACAAATCCCTTTTCAAGTTTCCAAATGACAGCGAACCGCTTAACTAACACATGGTGGTGAGCCCATGCCACCGTCGAATGGCAAACCCCTAGGGGTTCACGTACCCCACTTTGAGAAACCCTGTTCTAGAGAAACTAAAAACCATGACACAATTCAATGAAACAAACAAAATTTTTGACCAACCATAGGTCTTTTTGGAATTTGCTGAGTTATTACAAGTTCTTAGGGGTACCTATAATTACCAAATTCCAGTACAAATATCTGAATAAAATGTCAAAATAACACTTGTATATAGAGTTAGGGATAAATTATTCGTGGGTCAACACTCATTCACAACGGTCTTTCAGTCTCATTATGATCAGAATTGTCACTTCACTAAATCACAATAACACTGATTCATCTAGGAAGGAGAAGAAACTACCACCAGTCACAATTGACAGTCAAAATCCGGTAGAATCCGTCAATCTAGGTAATGACGGTCACCATCACCATTTTCTGAAAAAAGAAATAAGTATGTTTACATATTAAGTGATAGAAGATGAATATTCAAATATATTTTAAATATAAATATTCGTGATCAAGATGTCAGGATAGATCTAAATGGGTTGGTTCTATCAGAATTAAGTTTAATAAGGTATATCAATTGTCGTTCCCAAAAAATGCTTCTCAGTAAAATATTTACGTTAATCACACTATAACTAATATCTCAGTTAATAGACTACTACTATAATAATAAAAATAATAAAATATTCAACAGTTAATACAATCATATTGTTCAGTGAGTGCATGTATTAGGTACAAATGTCTGAAACCATGTACATTCAGGCAGTCAGTCAGAAAATTAGAAATATTTTTGCTAGGACTTATTTTACAAATATCATTCCAAATTTTCAAGGTGGAAGGATCTTTAGGGAAACGAAAAAAACTTCTGTTTCTGCAAACAAGTGATGAATGGCTGATATATGAATTTTGGCAAGAATACTTAACATCTTTCGCAACAATGAAGTTGCAGAAACTGAAGCCATTTTCTTAATACAATATTATATTAAACACAATCAGATTTGCAGAATTGAACCTCGTATAAATATAAACTTATCAGATCTCACCAAGTGGCCAAATTACCAAGAAATATCTTCAACATCACCTGAAACGGAAACTTTTTCATTGAATTACGAAAAAAACAAACTTATCTTCACACGGGTAATATAATAACACTGGTTTTATTTTAGTATAACAATTATTATTGCTATATTTGCCACAAACTATTAGAAATATCACGAGTATATTTATCAGTCTTGTCAAATTTACGAACACAGAATATACCTTAGAAGAAGTGCAAGCTCCAAACAAATTGTATGGCAACAAAAAATAGCGCACCCTGGTGTCCGGGTGCTGTATTATTTGTTTGGCGCGAAATTTGAACCACTATTCCATGTTTCTAGATTATTCTTTATGAATTTGAATAATTCGTATCAATTTAAATTTTACCCTCAAAGCTCATTATTTTGAATGGTAAAATTCAATTGATAACTTTCATTAAGACCATTGATTGAAAAAAAATGAATACAAACACAAATTCTAAATATGCTTTATTGCAAAATTGAACATAAATAAACAAAATAATTTACATATTCTTTTACAAATTAATAGTGTATTACTTAAAAATTTAAATAACAATGCTCTAACAAATTATAAATTTAAAAAGATTTTCCCTAATGTATAATAGGTACTTTATAAACGAAAACCAGATATCAAGGAATACACAAATTATAAATGTTCATCGCTATCAAGTTTCGAAATGAATAATACATATAACCAATTCAAAAATGATTACAGACACAAACTGTATGTTTTATTATGAAATAAAAGATAAATAAGCAACCAAGAATTCATTGGTTATTGAATAATGTGGTAAGAGATAATTGTATTCTTTAATAATTGAATTTGAATGTGAATTGATTGAGAGTTCTTCAGAAAGTTTTTGAACATTCAAGGAGCTACATCGTGGTTCCGAGAATGATTTATTGCAAACTGAAGTAAAAAATGTATGAGGTGATGCATGCTTAACGAGTTTACTTGTTCTGCTATTAACAAAATCTGTATCATTGAAATGATCCTCACATAAATAATGAAATTTGAGCAAATGATGGAATCTTTAATCTAACAAATGTTCCTCCTTTTAGAAAGCTAAATTTCTTGCTGCAGCAATTTGAAAAACTGTTTTCCTCATCCTACAAAATATCCATTAAGCAATCTGGATACTTACAAGAATAAACCTGTCTCGGAGTCGACATATTAATTTCAATAATTAAAGATGATTATGAAAAAAGCTTAGCTGTTCAACTAGAATGCTGCTACCCCAACGTCTATGTTATTTGTTGCTTCGATTCCTCTCTTCCCTGGCAACAATTTCTGTAAAGATGTATGATGTTTAAAATGAATGTGCGGACAATTTCAGTGCAAATTTATACTTACATGAATACTTTTCTTGAAAAATCAGTAAATGCACCGAGCACTTGAAGTGTCGCCTCCATTTCTCGGCTTCCCTGGCCTGGACACGATTTCTAAACAGCTGTGAAGATGCATGATGGTTTGTAGCTTATAATGAATGTATGAATCGGCATTTTCAGTGCAAATTTATAATTACATCAATAAATAATTCGGAAATCGATAAATATAGCTGGCGGTCGAATTGACAAATGAAAATTGTCAATTATCTAGTATCCTGTCAAACGAAACCACAAGAGCAAATCTTTCACACTATTTATCACCTTATTGTCCCTCTAATAAGGATTATATTTGCATCTACTTGCTGTCACAGTCGCGCCTCTGGTGTTCGGGTGCAGAACTACTAGATTGCTTCCAGATTTTGGTCATAGTTATCACTTCTTCTAGGGTATATTCTGTGTTTACGAAGTCAATGAAGTCCTGACACTCATGTCATTTATCCATTTGATTGAACATATCTACGACAAGCGAACAAAAAAGGTGGGGACGTATGTCCATGTTTCCACTTTTTCTACTCTCGCTTCACCCCCCTGAGTTGCGTTCGAAAATTAACTCTGTAGAGTAATATTTACTCCATTGCGTTCGAAAACTGAAAGGTTGAGTAAATTTTACTCTGTGTCAGTCGTCCGAAAAGTCGGAGTATTCGACTCGGAGTTCATTTTACTCCTGTCAATATTGACATAACTCATGGGAAGGAAAATCTAGTATCTTTATCTAACTGTTTTATGAATGTTTTGTGAGGTAATTTGATAGTTTTTATACTGCTCACAATATCTATTTATGATTAGAGTTACATATATGTGAAGAAAACAATAATAATAGGATATTTCTTAAACCAACATAACCTATTTTCCGATATTGGCACCTTCTGTCACTGTCAGTGTCAGTGTCAGAGTAACTCTAGAGTAAATCTGTCAAACCTTCAAAAACTCTACTCTACTCCGTGGAGTTAATTTTCGAACACAACTCTGTGTCATACACAACAAACAACAACACAACTCTAATTCGCGATTCAAGGGTAGGCTGCGCCCTCTACACCACGTGTTTGCATGTATGGGTAAGATTTGTAAACATTAGGTCTGACATAAGGTTATTTGCGAGGAAAAATTAAGATGGAAAGAGAAAAGAGTGTGTTTATTAGCATTAGTGAGTATTTCCGATATTTGGAAGCAACGCCAAATAGTAGGAACGTGATAGAAGGTGAGTTCATTGAAATTTATAAGTAATCATGCATTATCCAAAGATCAAATATTTTAGGAGAAGCGGTCTTGAATGCCGGTCACATTATTATGTGTGGAAGTTTGGGCAAAAGTCAGCGATGCTTAGAAGTGTTCGGTTTGTGTTTGCAAACCTCAGCCCTCTCAACAGATCCTCACGAAATAAGAGGAAAAATTATATCGGATGAAAGGTCTGCAAGAATATCAGCTTTTAGCTGTTCTTGTAAGGCTGGTTTAGGAGGCAGATGTAAACATATATCAGCTCTACTTCTACATTGCACAAGGTTGTATAATTTTAATTTATTTGATGTCTGAATCAGGACTTGCAATTTGAGAATAATATATACACAATATAATTTTTAGATATTTTGCTTTTCCTTGCGTTTTTTGTTTCAGGACTGACCTCCTCAAGCGCTTGTGGAAAAATAAAAAAAATGAGAAGAGCACCAAATATAAAGCCGTTCCCCCCCTGAGAACACTTCTTTTACTGTCATACATATGCTTTATTGTTAAACAAATTGATCTTGATTCAGAAGAATATATAATATCAATTTGAATGAATACAGTCAAATAGGATTGTATCAGCTAATGATACAACATGCGAGTGTTTACATAGGTACTTACTCACATACTTACATCACTGGAGATATAAGAGCCGCTCAGAGGAAAAGTGGTATAACTCCATTTGTGATTTGTTGGGAATTTAAGGTTTTACCTTTCAATGGATTCAAAAAATCAAGGCATTTCGTTGAGAGGTAAAACATCAACAGGCTCTAACTCGGTCACAAAATTGTTTCGACTTATACCATTCATTCAGGGAATGAAATACATACCAAAATATGAGTATCAACTCAACAATTCGAAATTTGTGAGTTATACCAGTTTTCCTCTGATTGGCTCATAAGTACTTTGACATTGAATGTCTTATACTCTGTTTCGTTTCTTTATTTATGTATATATTAATGTATAAATTAAATATGTGTGACGTTCCATGAAACTTTCATTAACTTATCCTGAAGGTCTTAAATAATACCTTGATAAAACTATGTAGGTACAAGGTGGTAAGGGTGAGGTTTTTCAAAGCACTACAATGCGATTCAGATTATATAATGTGAAATTTATACCAAATGAGCAATTTGGGCAATATTGACGTATTATGGAGCTATACAAAATAATAAATAGAAAGAAAAGTACATTAGGCCTCAAAAATAAAAAAACTACGTTCAGAAACGATCTTCGGAAAAAAATAGGGTTTGATAGGTTCACCACAGCACAACATAATTGTCATTCCTCTACTTTGGGAACCAGATTCCATGTCATAACACTTTATCCCTGTTGGCCAAACTATTACATCCATAAACACAACAAAACACTTTTGATTTGGACATTTGAAGTAATTTATCATTAACCTCAATAGTCTAATAGATGAAAGAAGTGCAGAAAAATACATTTTAAGCATTCAATCCTCACAAACAACAGTTAATGCGTTAAGAAATATACCATCTCAAAGCAAAACAAACTCCATTACCCATACACGACGCTTCAAAATTCGCCACCAGGTGGCTCGGAGATCGACTTGAATCGCCAATCTATGCTGTAATACCACAGAGCACAGCACAGACATTTAAAACCACAGAATCATTTTACATAAACAGAACACAAATCATAGCCTCCTATGGGTGTGTTCCGATATATACTGGGACCACTGTGCAGTATGACGTCAATTCAGTATACTGTGAAGCCGTTCCTTTATAGCCAGTTATACTGGTTACTATTTAAAACGGAACGCACTCCAGTATACTGTCAGCATCATATGTCAATAATAGTACAGAGCACAGAATACAAATATATAAGAAATGCTAACTGCCTACTAATCGCTGGAAACAATTCAGTGGCCATGTACTGGTGAGGCAGGAGCACGGTATAAGAAATAATCGTATACTGTGGTGTGATCACAGCGCTAGCGACATCAGTGATAAGAATTGGAACTACGTATTTCCTATGGCGGGAACATTTGAAATATATGGTGCGTTAATATTTTAATCGAAATGTCTAATAATCGTAAATGAATCGGTGTATTTTTATTTTCAAGTGAATATTCACTTTACGAAAACAAATACACACCGATTCTTTTACGATTAATTGATAAAAATAAAAACGCACCCATACTATTCAATTTCTGTTTTATTTATGGAAGCTACAGCGCTTCCCAATTTTCGTTTCAAGATTTAATTTCACGAAAATTTCAACTTGAAAGTTCTGACTTAAATGCATTCTATAACTTAAAATTCATTTCTTTGCTTGTCAATTTATTCCATCATTGAATACACATACTTCATTTGAAAAATTTATTTATTCAATAATGGAAACAGTTTTTCAAGTCCTCATTTAAATTAAAAATATTGAATGGGAGTATCATCATTTCGTATTTTAATTTCAACCATATTAATATAACATAGTGTTCTATGTATAATATTTAACTCTAGTATATGTGAGAAATCTGATGGTAAAATATCAGTAAGATCAACCCAAAAGGAGTCTCCCCTATCACGGGCAACATCGAGATACTTATTTATATTCAATTACATTAGAGATTACTAATTAACAACAGATTGGCAGATATTATCTATAGATTATTAACATTATATTATTCATTCATAAGCATTCTAATGCACAGAGAAAATTTGGGACCTCTCTTGATGATTGATAAAATTCATTATTTTTTCCAGTTGAAGAATCATACATCAAGGATTTGATTGATTGCGGTGGGTTTCACAAAGCTTTGACAGCTCTTAATTGCCAAATTAGGCGATTATATGTCGATTCCCCTTTCAATTCAGATGCAACCATCGAATTAGGTATATCATGCCCAATCGAATGACCCAATCGAAATTTCAGGGCATCGAATTTACCTTGGTAAATTCGATTAAGAAGAGTGTCCAATACAGGAGAATGGACAATAGAATTCATCATGGTAAATTTGATTATTAAGAAGAGTCTCCAATACAGGAAAATGGACAATAGAATTCATCATGGTAAATTCGATTAAGAAGAGTGTCCAATACAGCAGAATGGACAATAGAATTCATCATGGTGAATTCGATTAAGAAGAGTGTCCAATACAGGAGAATGGACAATAGAATTCATCAGGGTAAATTCGATTAAGAAGAGTGTTCATTACAGGAGTATGGACAATAGAACATACGCGCAAAAGCTCCTGACTTCACGTCAGTGCTTGAACCAATTTTTTTCAATGATTTCTTAAAAATTTTCTAGTGATACGATCTTCACAAAATTTTGCAAGAACTTTTGCGTTGGCATTCTACAACTAATAACTAAGTTTGAATTGGATTGGTTCTATATTTTTCGAGTTATTGAGAAAATAACAATCAAATTTCAGATGAATATAACTCCAAAACCGTTTGACCGATTATGCTCATGGACAAACTCAAATGTCGCATTCAGATGCACAACCTAACCTGAAAATTTCAAATCGCTATCTCTTTCCTTTCTCAGGTTATGGTGACATAAAAAATATTTTTTTTAATTTTCTAGCGATACGGTTCACACAAAATTCTACACACGTCGATATTCTACAACTAAATGGCAAGCTTCAATTCGATCGAGTCTATATTTTTTAAGTTATCGAGGAATAGTATATTGTATAATTAGTGGGAAAAGCATAATATTCCCAAACGACTGTGATAATTACCAGACGAGGAGCGTAGCGACGAGTCTGGTAACACAGGAGTTTGGGAATATGCTTTTCCCACGAATTATACATACTATTTTTTCTTCGATCGTTGATTTACATTTAAAAAATTAATTAAAAAATATTTCATTCAAGATGTAATCAAGTAAGGTTAAATAGGTTTCTCTGTGTTCATATTGAAATATAGAAGTGGTAACCATGGAAATTACTTTGTTATGACAAAAGTAGAATAATTGTCAAGCTGGTTTTGTTTGATTCGTTATATTTTATAAGGAATTAAAAAAGAATTAATAAACATGAACACTGATAGTGATTATTTGTTACCCTGCACGCCTCCTGAACTAGTGGAAGCCGCGAACGCAGCTTCACTTAATTTACTTCCGGCGCAATCCAGAGAGAACTATGAACTTGCGTACCAACGCTTCATGGATTTTTGCAGAAAAAACAACAGTGAATCCTTTTCTGAGAATGTACTGATGGCGTATGTTGCTGACTTGGCTAAAACAATGTAATCTTCGACGTTGTGGGCACATTATTCCATGCTTCGATGAACTTTATCTGTTAAAAATAATATTAATATTGCCCAGTACCAGAAACTGCGAGCATTTTTAAAACGACAAGCTGCAGGATACAAACCGAAAAAATCCAAAATTTTAACCCAGGAACAAGTTCAGAAATTAATTTTAGAGGCCCCAGATGACATATTTTTATCGACCAAAGTAAGTAGATATAGATAAAATAGTATTACTCAAAATACATAAAATACGAAATATACAATTTTTGATTACCTTTTAGGTAGCTCTAATATTTGGAATAGCAGGAGCCTGTCGACGAGATGAGCTTGTCCGAATGAAAGTTCAGGATATAGAAGATTTCGGTTCAAAAATACTGGTAAAGATACCAGAAACAAAAACAAATAAACCTAGATCATTTATCATTAACGAAACCTATTTAAATGTTTATAGAAAGTACGTATCATTTAGGCCTAATGATTTTGAAAATCCTAGATTTTTTTTTAAATTCAACAAGGGAAAAGGATGGAAGACAGTCATTGGAATAAATCAATTTGGAAAAATGCCGCAAATTGTTGCAAGTTATTTACAGTTGCCAAATCCGACAGAATATACAGGACATTGTTTCCGAAGATCATCGGCAACACATTTGGTAGATGCTGGAGCTGATATTCTTTCTTTAAAGCGCCACGGAGGATGGAAATCTTCCAATGTGGCGGAAGAATATATTGACGAATCACTTAATAATAAAGTAGAAGTGGCTAATAAAATATTCAACACCCCTGCCTCTACTTCAAATGAAAATGATCGAAACGAGATAAACCAAACAATTAGCCATGCAGCTTCAACGTCTATAAATTCTCGTTGCCCTCCAGTACAATTTACAAACTGTACAATAAATGTAAATATTAACAACAATTAATTTGTGTTCAAGAATATCGTTATGAATTAGATGTTTCTTTTATTTCTTTTATAACAACTTTATCAATATAAAAATTAAAACCATACTTTGTTTCATTTTATTGTAATAATCCATTTGTAACATTACCGCACGCTACAGCAGTGCGGTAAGAATATTACCGCACTGTTATTTTCTAATTGCTTAGCAACTGCCCACTATTCTGGAATGTTCAGCTTTGCGCATAGAAAACAGATCAAAATAGTGTCACATTTCCCACGATCGAAGAAAAAATTTATTTTAATTTTGACTTGGTTGGAGAAAAAATGGTATATATGATACGGACTAAAAGTGCCTATTTTTACTCGCAATTTTGCATTCGCTCGGCTGCGCTGCGCTCCGCCTCGCAACTGCAAATATTGCTCGTAACAAAAAAAAAAAGCACTGACGTGAAGTCAGTACTCTTTGGCGCGCGTGTTCACGGTGGCTAATTTGAATTGAATGATGAGTACTTCAAGCTCAGTGGATAGAGCGAGCCGAAGATCTACGACACCATTCACCGTTGGTTCAAAAATTAACGGTGCTGTATCTGAGCTGCCATCAGGATAGAATAACAAAGTTGGAAAAGAACACAAGTGACTCTCCTTAGTCGCACAAGCTCCTAGAAGATTTGGGAGGGTCAGTATAATCCTAATCATGTTTATAGCACGCGCGCCAAAGCAGATTGACTTTTTACACTTTTTCTTTAATTGTTAAGTCAATCTGCTTTTGCGCGCGTGCTATAAACATGATTAGGATTATACTGACCCTCCCAAATCGATAACTCGAAACGTTTTTTTACGAATGGTTTCAATTTATCCGAGTTGTAACAATAAGAAGGCCATGAATTGTGTTGAACGAAATAAATAATTTTTTTTAGGAATTTATCATATTTCATGTTTCTTTGCACATCTTTAAATGTTACGGATATTTCAGCTGCTTCATCGATAAAATTAACATAATCGAAATCCGAATCTATGTTAGACATGTTGTCATGATCGTTCTGTATGGGCAATCGTGATAGACAATCTGCTAAATTCTTTTCAGATTTAACAAATTTAATCGTATAATTAAAATTCGACAATATCACCGCCCATCGACGTAGTCTGTTCGCGGAAAACAGAGGAATACTTTTGTTCGGTGAGAAAATACTGGTTAACGGTCGATGATCTGTTTCCAGAATAAAATTATTACCATATAAGTAATCGTTGAATTTTGACAACCCGAATATAATAGAAAGACCTTCTTTTTCTATTTGAGAATACGACCGTTCACTAGAATTTAAAGTCCTAGACGCGAAAGCTATAGGCCTTTCATCGCTATTCGGATAAATATGCGATATTACCGCTCCAATACCGTACTGAGTTGCGTCGGTTACCAGTTTTATGGGTAAATCCGATTTAAAAGGCACTAAAACATCGTCTGACGTCAATTTTGATTTTATAAAATTGAACGAACGTTGACACTGATCTGTCCAAATCCATTCCACCGATTTTTTCAATAAGTAGTCCAAAGGAGCTAAATGAGTGGCCACAGGCCCGCCGCTAGCTGATTCATCGCCCGCGTGCAATACCGATTATGCCGTCCTACGACTACTTACTCTGAGTTTCGTCAAAAAAGGATAATTAATGTTTTTTCATTATGGTGGAAAAAAAGAATAACAACTTAACGAAGATCAAGAATCCGTGGTCAAAATCGATTCTGTCATCATATCTACCGATAAGAGACTTATTTATCATATTTATTTCTGGTTCTATTCAAAATTCGTTTCTCATCATGATATAATATCTGCTGTTCTAAAAAATAAAGTATGATTGAATGCAAATGACAAATGAAATAATCTCAGCTTGTTTCGGATTAATAATTTTTAGCACTCTTGTTTTTTTTTAATTACACTTTTTTAAGCGCATGTTCTGAGGAACATATCGCGTTATCATTTTGCCCAACCGTCTGTAATGTTCGAATTTTTTGCCAAAAATGGTTTCAAACTATTAAGTTCGACTCACTGGTGAAGAATTCGAGGTCGAATTTGATTCTGTCCGGCCAGCCGGCTGGCCGCCCGGCCTTCCGTTGCCACGGTAACATGAGAACGGAAAATGAAAGCGACTTGAAATTTTCAGGGTAGGTGGCGCGTCCAGATACGACGGACAAGTTCGTTAATGGACATAATCGGTCCAACGGTTTCCGAGTGATAATTTTGGCATCAACCAATACGATTGTGAAATTTTCTGAGAATCGTAACACTAGATTTTTTTTTTTAAATTATTAAAAAATATTATTTATGTCAAGATAACCTGAGAACGGTTTCCGAGTGATAATTTTGGCATCAACCAATACGATTGTGAAATTTTCTGAGAATCGTAATACTAGAAATTTTTTTAAAAATTATAAAAAAATATTATTTATGTCACGATAACCTGATAACGGAAGAGGTAGCGACTAAGCAATTTTTAGGGTAGGTTGAGCATCTGAATGCAACATTTGAGTTTGTCAGGGACGGGCCGAACCCAAATTTTTGGGGGGCAAAACATTGAAAATTTTACAACTGTGCACGAAGGATTCCAAAAAAAAAATTCCAATTCAGGAACACAGATCATATAATAATTTATAGATAGAATAATTAAGTACAGCATTCTGTGGAAACCATAGACTTAATAAGGTCTAAGTTGGAAACATAGAAGTACGATTTATTATTGAAATTTTGAAAAATCATATCTCCGAAAGTATTAGCTTGTTAGAGTTGCAAATGATATCTTTGGATTCTTATGGCGAAATTGCATCTTAAAAAAAATTTGAAATTTATAATGAAAAAAAATATTTTTTTTTCGTTAGGTAGGTACTCCGAAACGATTACGCCGATTTTGTCCAATATCGAACTTAACCGAGATTACTCTGAAAATTTCAAGTGTTCAGCTCATTCCGTTTGAGAGTTATCGTCTTGAGAGAAGGCCGGCCGGACCTGTAATTCGAAAATTACAGACATTTGGGCAAATTGATAAGCACTCTGTTCCGAGGTAGAAGGGCGCCAAAAAAGGAGCAAACTGCGTACTCACATATTTACGTTGATCAATTCAATAGAAATGAAAGCTTTTTAAAATGCCGCCTGACAGTGACAAACAGCTCAAATTGGTACCAGGAAATATTCCAACTCCATTGAAGTTTTTCCAACTGCTTCGAAATTTCTTCTAACTCCTTCGATAATTTTCCAACTGTGTTGAAAATTTGCCCACTCCGTTCAACATGGGGGGGGGGGGGATCAACATCCCCCGTGGGTACCTAACCATCGCCTGAGAAGAAAGCTCAGAGGGGATTCCCCTAACTTCGCCAGTCCTGCTATTCATAGAATGACAGACGACTTTTGGATTTGCATCTTAGTTTTAACGGATTCCAATAGATAGCGGTGTTAACGTGATTCGGTCGGTTTTTCTCTATGCGATGATATTTCCTATACTTAAGGTGGGGTGGGTATTATGACAATGACTTGAATTACGCGATGAGTCGCTCGATTTGCCGCCCCCCCTGGACGTGCGCCCTTGTGCGGTGCACGCTTTGCACGCCCGCTTACGGCGGGCCTGAGTGGCCAGATTTCTAATGAATTTACCGTAATAATTTATGAGTCCTAAAAATGATTTCAATTGTGTGATATTGTTTGGAATAGGAGCTGAACGAATGGCTTCAATTTTTGACTCACTAGGGTGTAAACCCTGTGCATCAATTCTATATCCTAAATATTCTACCGACTCTTCAAAAAATTTACATTTTTCCGCCGAAATTTTTAAGCCGGCCTCTTGCAATTTAGCTAATACCTGATACAATCGATCCAAATGAATCTCGTCCGTCTCCCCGGTTATTAAAATATCGTCGATAAATATTGCTACGCCAGGTATACCAGAAAACAGACTTTCCATAGTCCTTTGAAATAGAGATGGACCGCTTTTAATACCAAATGGTAAGCGATTAAGTATATCGAAATAAACCAAGATGTGTATTAATGGTTACTAATTCTATTGAATTTTCCTCTAGGAGAATCTGTTGATATGCAAAACTCAAATCAAGTTTGGAGAACTTTTTACCGCCACCTAATTTGCAAAATAGTTCCTCTGAGTTTGGTAAGGGATACGTATCAGTTTCTATGACAGGATTAACTGTTATTTTGAAATCCCCACAAAGTCTTATTGTATTATTATTTTTTAAAATCGGAACTACCGGAGTAGCCCATTCTGAATATTCGACTGGTCTTATTCCCAAATCAACCAGACGTTTCAATTCATTTTCTACTTTAACTTTTAATGCGAAAGGCACAGATCTAGCTTTGAAAAATGTCGGAGTAATATTGTCATTCTTTAATTTCAATTGAATTTTTCCTTTATTGAACGTACCAATACCTGGTTCAAATAAATATTTAAATCTTGATTTCAGATCATCTATCAGACCAAAACTTTTACAATAATTTACCGGAGATATACCAAATTTGAAAGTACGGAGAAAATCTCTCCCTAATAGAGGAGGTCCTCCGGTTTCTAATTATGTATAATTTTAAATTTTTTGGAAAATTATTTTGAAAATCTTCCAAATCTACAACAACATTTATGAAAGCAATTGCTTGAAATCACTCTCCTACATAAGAAGAGAATTTTTGTTTAGTTCTAACAAGTTCATAATGAGAAAAATTATTTTTATAAAAACTTTCAGCAATCAACGAAGCACTCGCTCCGGTATCTACTAGAAAATCTATCATTTTATTATCAATTTTCAATTTCAAAGTAAAAGGTTTATCAGAATTATTTTCGCAGATATGAATTAAAGAAAAATCTGACTCAAGAAAATTATGTTCTTTTTGCGCGCGTGTTCCGCAAGGAACAGCGTGCTATCATTTCGTCACAATGTCTGTATTTTTCGAATTTTTTTTCGAAAATGGTCTCAAACGATTGGGTTCGACTCCCTGATGAAGAATTCGAGTTCAAATTCAATTCTATCCGTCCGGTCCGGACGGCCGGCCGGTCCGGCCGTTAGCACGATAACTCTCGAACGGAACGACTTAGAGCGTTGAAATCGACCGAGCGGTTTCGGAGTTAAGGCCGTTTTTAGTAAAAACGTTTTTTATGAATATTTCCGGAACCGATCACTCGATCTTTTTGAAATTTGGCATCAGATTGTAGAATCGTGACCTTTATATGCCTGCGAAGTTTTGTGTTGAACGGACGGCCCTAAAGTGGCAAAAAAAAATTTTGAAAATTTGAAAATTTTGTTTTCACGATAACTCGAAAAATACTGATCTGATTGAATTGAAACTCAGTAGTTAGATGTAAAAGACCAAAGCAAACACTTTTGCAAAATTTCGTGAAGATCACGTGACATGAAAAAAATAAAAAGATTACTACTATTTTGCGGAATACTTTGCTTTTAATGCCGAAACATATGTTTTTGAGGTTCATGCTGCCCTTTCCGGGCATTTTTCGTATTGCGCATGCGCAGATTAGAAGTCCTTTAACTGCTGTAGTTTTCGTCAGAGAGGATTGGGGTTTTGGGATGGCGGATGCTATTCCTCCATAGAATTCAGATCCCTGATGAGGGTCTGCGCATGCGTAGATTAAAGATGCGATATCTTCCGAACCACTAGTGATGGAGAATCGGAGTTTTTTGTAAGGTGTGTTATTTTGAGAGGACTTTTAGCCGCCAGTAGATTGCGCATGTGCAGAAGAGAAGTGACTGTTTTTGGGTTGGATGGGTTATGTTGGGAGTGCTGAGTCGATATTATGAGGTTTTAAAAGAATATTCATAGCAATTCAGTGCAAGGACAAGTCGGTTTGGGGGATGTAGCGTTGTTTCCGAGTTAAAGTGTCCGTACCGTGGCCCTGGGGCTAATTTTGAAATTGATGTTACCCCTACAGGCATTTTTCGTTATGCGCATGAGCAGACCATCAGTGATTTAACTGCATGTGCTTTCGTCAGAGAGCATTGGGGTTTTGGGGTGGCGGATGCTGTTCCGCTATAGAATCCCCTGGTGAGGGTCTGCGCATGCGTGGATTCAAGGAGCGATATCTCCTGAACCACTAGTGTTGGAGAATCGGAGTTTTTTGTGAGGTGTGTAATTTTGGGAGGACTTGCAGCCACGAGTATACTGCGCTTGCGCAGACGAGAAGTGAGTGGTTTTGGGTTGTTTGGGTTATGTTGGGAGTAATGAGCCGATATTGTGAGGTTTTAAAAGAATATTCATGTCAATTCAGTGCACGGACACAAGTCAGTTTGGGGGAAATAGCGTTGTTTCCGAGTGGAAATGTCTGCTTGGTAGCCCTGAGGCGAATTTATAAATAACTATATTCGGTAGATCTATATTAAAATACGTTCGGATTTGGAGAAGAGGCAATTGCGTTCCTTACGGAGGTCCCACAACCGCAATTTTTTTCGATCTACGGTAAAGCTAACAGCCAAACTGTATTGATAGCTATATTTGTTAAAGGAAAAAAAAAAAAAAAAAAGCACTGACGTGAAGTCAGTACTCTTTGGCGCGCGTGTTCACGGTGGCTAATTTGAATTGAATGATGAGTACTTCAAGCTCAGTGGATAGAGCGAGCCGAAGATCTACCCAAAGGATAGTGGACACCATTCACTGTCGGTTCAAAAATTAACAGTGCTGTATCTAAGCTGCCATCAGGATAGAGTAACAAAGTTGGAAAAGAACACAACTGACTCTCCTTAGTCGCACAAGCTCCTAGAAGATTTGGGAGGGTCAGTATAATCCTAATCATGTTTATAGCACGCGCGCCAAATGCAGATTGACTTAACAATGAAAGAAAAAGTGTAAAAAAGCATTGACGTGGGGTCAATCTGCTTCACGTCAGTGCTTTTTTTTTTGATTAATCAGACATCTGTTCGGACATTACCTATATGTAAACCCCATTTGTTTGGAGCAGAAATTTCATCTTGCCAAAAAATAATGAGGTCAAATAAGGGATTTATCAGTAAAGAAGTTTCTTTGGAATATTTTGAATAGAACTGTAAATGAAGAAATCTGTGAAATCAATATTTATTCAAATGTATTAATTACCTTTATCATGTAAGGCTCATTTAAATTGAGCATTTTACTTATTATTTTCGATGTATAATTTGAAACTTCATCAAAACATTCTCATGCATATACAGAAATTTTTCAGTTACCCAATACCCCTTGACAACTTTTTATGTTCTCAGCAATTAGATTGCAAAATATATTTGATTCGATAGCTATTATTCAGAACTAAGTATACTGATGAAATATCGAAAAATGATTCATTAAATTGATAAACTAACCAAATAGAGGGTACTGTACTACGTTTCTTTCAATATTATTGATATTATAATTAATACCTATCTTGATATTAGAAATCTGCCCCTGATCCGGCAAGAATAAACAATTGTTGAAAAAACTATATCCGCATAAAAACGAGGTATTTTCGAAATGAAAATAGTATTTGATTAAAATGGTTCTGGATACTCGTTCAGAATTCACACAGCAAACATTTGGCATACTTTCTTCGCGGAAAACAAGAACGTTGAACAAAATACTCAAAATACTTAATTTCAGCCAACGGTACGACTTTCCACAAGAAACTAGAATAAACAAATTTTATTTATTTATTAAGTTTTCCGCTTCGACAACTAGGTCATTAGCGGTTTTGGTACAGTAAATTTTACAAGCTATTTACAATAAGTATTTACTTATTTTATCATGAATGAGTAAAGGAAAATTGAATACAGTGTAATATTATATCTTGATACCAATTGTTCTGAAGAATAGTATTGTGTTAAAACTCTGATGTGCTGATATTAAGGGCATCTTCCATGTTGGGGCTAACTGCGCAGCATTTTCTTTGGTTTTCATAAATCGAGCATTCCGTTAAAATATGCTTGACTGTTACTTGGACGTTACATGAATAATTGCATTCTGGTGGAGGTTCTTTCTTCAATAAGTATGAGTGGGTGACTCGTGTATGACCGATATAGCGCAAGGGCGTAGCCAGGAATTAATTTCGGGGGGGGGGTTTTGATATAGGAATTGATTTCGCGGGGGGTTTTGGGGGTGTAAGGGTCACTTTCTGCAGCAAAAAATTTTTTTTTTTAGGAGAAAAATAACATTCCGGGGGGGATTTGAACCCCCAAAACCCCCCTCCTGGCTACGCCCTTGATATAGCGTAACAAGTTCATTTCTTTTCGTCATGATTGGATGTGATTTGGTGGCAGAGTGTTCAATGAGGGAGAGCTTCGATCTTCGTTGGCGAAATATAGTAGACCATTTCAGTATTATTTTGTTCTTGAATTTGGTGCTTAGATCGTAAGTTGTCATGATGTCCATAGGTTGTCCTTCGGATATGGCTCTTTTTGCATACATGTCTACTAGCTCATTGCCTTCGATTCCTGAATGGGAGGGTATCCATATCAGGAATATTTCTGTTGTTGCCTGGTTTTGGTTGATTAAGTGTGAGATGCTGTTGACGATTGGATTTTTGGAGTACATTTTCATAATAGCCTGGATTGAGCTCAAGGAATCGGAGCAAATGAGTGGGTTCCGAAAGCTTTCAGCAACAGCATATTCGATAGCTTTTTGAATTGCTATAAGTTCGGCGGTGAAGATGGAACAATCTTCAGGCAGGCTATACATTTGTATTGCTGTGTTAGAAAAGTAGGCACATCCTACTCCTTCCGAAGATTTAGCTGCATCCGTGTATATTATTTGGCTGTTTTTGCGCGTATGTTCTGGGGAACATCGCGTTATAGTTTTGCCCAAATGTCTGTAACTTTCGAATTTTTTGACGAAATTGGTCTCAAACGATCAAGTTTGACTCCCCGATGAAGAATCCGAGGTCAAATTTGATTCTGTCCGTCCGGCCGTCCGGCCGGCCGTTGCCACGATAATTTGAGAACGAAAAGAGCTAGCGACTTGAAATTTTCAGGGTGGGTGGCGCATCGCAATACGACGGACAAGTTCGTTAATGGGCATAATCGGCCCAGTGGTTTCCGAGTAATAATTTTGTTTTCAACCAATATAAATCCGATCGAATTGAAACTTGGTGAGTAGTTGTAGAATATGAACCTAAGCACGTTTGTGAAATTTTGGGCAAATCGTATGGCTAGAAAATTTTAAAAAAATTATTAAAAAATATTTTTTTTGTCACGATAACCTGAGAACGGAAAGAGATTGCGGCTTGAAAATTTCAGGTTATGTTGTGCATATGAATGCAACATTTGAGTTTGTTTATGAGCATAATCGACCAAACGGTTTCAGAGTTATAGCCATCTGAAATTTTCTGTAATTTGGTGGATTTTTGTTCCTCATTAACTCGAAAAATACTGAACCGATTGAATTCAAACATGGTTATTAGATGTAGAATGCCAACGCGAAAATGTTTGCGAAATTTGGTGAGGATAGCATCTGTAGAAAATTTTTAATAAATAATTGAAAATAAAAAAAAAAAATCTATATATCAGTAACTATACGTTTGAAATTGCTGAAATTTTGGAAGAGCGTTCATTACCTAACTCTACTGCCAAGTTTCAAGTTTTAATACGATCGGTTGAATATTGTTGGAAATTCGAGCATTCTTGTGCGAGTTCAGTAGATGGGTGACCGTTGCCTCGATAACTTTCGAACCAAAGGAGATAGGGACTTGCAATTTTCAGGGTAGGTTGCGTATCCGAAAGGGAGAGTTGAGTTCGTTTTTGGGCATAATCGGTTTAACGGTTTCCGAGTTATACCCACCTGGAATATTATTTCCTCGATAACTTGAAAAATATAGACTCGATCAAATTAAAGCTTGCCAATTAGTTGTAGAATATCGACTTGAAGACGTGTGTAGAATTTTGTGTGAACCGTATCGCTAGAAAATTAAAAAAAAAATTGGTTCAAGCACTGACGTGAAGTCAGAAGCTTTTGCGCGTATGTTCTATTGTCCATTCTTCTGTATTGGACACCCCTAATCGAATTTACCATGGTAAATTATGTTGTCCATTCTCCTGTATTGGACACTCTTAATTCGAATTTACCATGGTAAATTCGAATTAAGTGTCCAATACAGGAGAATGGACAACATGATTTACCATGGTAAATTCGATTAGGGGTGTCCAATACAGGAGAATGGACAATAGAACATACGCGCAAAAGCTTCTGACTTCACGTCAGTGCTTGAACCAATTTTATAATATGAAACCATTTCTCTGAAGTGTTGTTGTAGAATTTCTCTTGGGGTTTCACTTTTTCTGTATTTGGTGAGATGTAGGTTGACTCTGAGTTTCTTATTACTCCAAGGTGGATGAGTTGGTTCTTTGTATATCATCGTTGAGGGAAAAGAAGTGCTCAATGAGTTGTTTACCAGGTAATATAATGGCGGTTTCAAGTTTTCCTTGTTTTGATATATATGCTTGTATTTTTGGGTTATTATTTGATTTTGGCTTGGGTTGTGGGTATCTCCAGAAATTCTTGCTGCGTATGTTAGCTGTAGCAATTGTCGGCGTAATGACAAGGGTAGCTCGTCTGCTTCTTTGCATAGACTATCTGAAGGGCTTGTAACATGTGCACCCAATGCTAATCTAAGTGCAGTGTTCTGTATAGCATTGAGCTTTTTCAGGGTGGTTTTGCTAGCCGTGGAGTACAAGAGACACAAGAGTGATCCATAATCAAGCTTAGATCGAATTAATGTTCTGTGAATTGTAAGGAGAGTTTTCTCATCTGCTCCCCAGTCGTTATTAGATAGAACTTTCATTATATTTAACCTTCGAATGCAACTTGCCTTGAGCTCTTTAATATGTTCTTGCCAGTTGAGTCTTGTATCAAAGGTGATTCCGAGGAAGGTATGAGATTTGACATTTTCTAATGGGATGTTCGCGACTTTCAAAATGCATGGTTCAAAATGCTTTTTTGTGAACTTCATCACTTTAGTTTTGGTCTGTGAAATGCAGAAACCGGATGCATTTGACCATTCTTCTATTCTGTTGATACAGGCTTGTAATATATTTTTTGTTGTTTCGGAATTTCTACCACGACACATTATAATGAAATCGTCAGCGTATAGTGACGGTTTTATAGGTGGTGTTATTGAGGGAACTACATCATCTATGGCTATCAGGAATAGAGTTGGACTGATCACTGAACCCTGTGGTAGTCCGTTCTGCAAAATGTAAGATCCAGATTTGTTGTTGCCTATTTTACTCTGAAGGATCTTTCGCTAATGAAGTTTTGTATATAGTGTAAAATATTTCCGTCTATGTTCTTCTCCTTCAGTTTTTGCAGTAGGCGGTGTCTCCATGTTGTGTCATATGCTTTAACTATATCGAAGAAGACTGCTATCAATTCTTCTTTATTAGCAAAAGCGTCCAGAATTTCCGTATGTAATTGGACCAAATTGTCCATTGTTGATCTATTTTTGCGAAATCCGCTTTGAAATTTTGTAATTAACCTTTGCTTTCCAGGATGTAACATAGTCTTTTATTTATTATTCTCTCCATGACTTTGCACATAGTGTTAGTTAACGATATCGGACGATAACTTCTAGCCTCTGTTTTGGGACACTTTGGTTTGAGTATGGGTATGACTATCGCTTCTCTCCATTTATTTACGAAAGTTTTCTCAGTGAAAACTTTGTTGAACAGATTTGGTAGAATCTCCAAACCTGATTCGGGAAGATGTTTGAGAAATATTGCTGGTATCTGGTCGGGTCCTGGTGAGCTATTCTTGCTATTTTCGATGGCATACTTCAGTTCTTCTAGAGTTATTGGTTGATTAATTGGGTTCTTATCGTCTTCATTTATGCTTATTGGTTCAGTGAGTTCTACATGTTTTTTGTGTCTCATGAAATCAGGTGTGTAGTTATTGTCTGTCGAATTTGCTCGGAAATTTTGTGCTAGTAGTTCAGCGATTTCCTGCTTATCTGTGGTAGTTTTTTGGTTTTTCTCTTTGAATGCTGTTATTTCGGGTCCTCTCCTTTTGCCTTTAATAGCGTTTATTTTTTGCCAGACTTCTTTAATGTTTGAGTTAGTGTTCAGTTGAGATACATAATCTTGCCATGATTGTTTTTTTGCTTGTTTCAAAATTCGTCGCGTGACTGCTCTTTGTCTCTTGAAATTCTCCAGGTTTTCAGGTGTGTTCTTCTTTTTTATATTATATAATAGTTGTTTACTATGTCTAACGGCATTTTGACAATCGGAATTCCATCAAGTATTGTAAATTTTTTTGTAAGTATTTTTCCTTTTTCCCACAAATATCTCGGCGGCTTCATTTATCGTACTGGTGAAGTTTTCTGCTTGTAAGTTTATGTCATTATCTGATTCAAAATCTCGAAATTTTTCTTGTAAATAGTTAGTAAAAGCGGTCCAGTCTGTG
Organism: Halyzia sedecimguttata; assembly: GCA_937662695.2. Classification (NCBI taxonomy): domain Eukaryota; kingdom Metazoa; phylum Arthropoda; class Insecta; order Coleoptera; family Coccinellidae; genus Halyzia; species Halyzia sedecimguttata. Next base: position 36,861,949 of record OW569419.2, read on the forward strand.
CCATTTATCTTCCAGCTCTCGGTTACTTCTTCATCATGATTAATTTTTGTAAGATATTTGATTTTTATAGGAAAATGGTCACTATCGTGTAGACTGTCTAGAACCTGCCATTCCTTGTTGGTGCTAATGCTGGTGTGTGATAGCGTAAGGTCTAATGTGGAGAAAGAGTCATTGGCTGCATTGAAATATGTGGGGTCTGAGTTATTATGAAGTATGAGATCAGATGTTGTCATAATATTTTCAATAATTTTTCCCTTTTTGTTTGTATCATGGGAACCCCATATGGGGTTATGAGCGTTGAAATCACCAAGAAAAATCATGGGTTTGGGGAGTTGCTTTATGATTTCCTCAATTTCTGCTTGTTTAAGATTGCATTTCGGTGGAATGTAAATGCTGCATACTGTGATGTTAATAGAAAAGTTTAAAGATATTGTTGTAGTTTCTAGATTGGAATGAATGTTCAATTGCTCCGAGTGATATTTTTTCTTTATAAATATGGCAACCCCACCGCTGGCCTTTTTCGCGTTTGTCCGATTGTAGAAATAAGCTTCGTAGTTTTTTAGAGATGGTTTGTGGTTTTCCTTTATATATGTTTCTTGTAAACACAGCATGTCAGGGTCATGCTCAGTTAGGATTTGCTGTATTCGTTGAAGATGGCTATAGAAGCCTTGATAGTTCCATTGAATTATAGTGAATTCTGTGAATGATGATATATTTCTTTCATTTCGCGTTCGTCAACTTCATCGTAAGGTTCTTGAGAGCTAATGCTTATACTGCTGGACAAATCATGTTCTTCAAGTTTCAATTGAGCCTTCAGTTTATTCAGTATCTTCGTGATCTTTGTTTTTGTGGTTTTACTTGGTAAGTGAGAGTATATATTTTCCATTGTGTGTATTATTAAATCAACGTTTTCGGTCATATTGTATGCATTTTTAAGTGGATTTTTATCTGCGATGCTGAGGTCCAGAAACTTCTTGAAATCTTGGAAATCGAAAGGGAATTGTGTTGGGTCTGCCTGAAATACTGCTTCAATTCCATCTAAGTTGAGGCTGGGCTGGGAAGTTTGTGATGTTTTACACTTTTTATTTCTGTTGGTTTTCGATGCATTAGGATCAGGTACCATAAAAATTTGTTCGCGTTTTCCATAGCTAGATTCTGGTTGTGTGAGAGGATTAACAATCTCTTCTGAGTTCGGTGAATTAGGTGAACTGAAAGAGGCTGATCTTTTTTTTTTGGGTTCACAGATACTTCAGTTGTAGGATATTCTTCTTCCATTAGTTCGTTTTCTTTTCCTCCCTCTGGATTCCTCTGGTTAGTATGAGTAGATTTTGAAGATTCATCACTATTAGCTGTTGCGGTTTCAGGTATATTTGGACATGTGCTGGCGATGTGACCTTGTTCCTTGCAATTATAGCAGACTAATGTGTCGGAAGAGAGAAAAATTCTGTAGGTTGTTTGTTCGTGTGTAAGAAAGAATGAAGATGGATAGCCTTCTCCCTCATCTTCTGGGGGGTTAATGTACACCTGTCTTTTGAAACTCAAAATATGAGAAAATTCGTCGCCCTCTATTCCGGCTCTTAGAAATTTTATACTGGAGACTAGTGTGAGTCCGAGGTCTTTTAGCTTTGCTTCTATAATTGCGTGGGGAATAGAAGGACATGCATTCGAAATTATGATTCGCTTTGCTGGGGTTATGAAACTTCGGATATGTATGTCATTGCCACCTATGTTGATACTGGATCGATTTTCTAGTAATTTGACAACTGTTTTCACTTCATCTAAAAAGATGCAGACTCTCTGGTTGGAAAGACGAGAAATGAATCTTATACACTTCGGTCCAATTAGACTACCAATAGCTTTTATGTAATCTGAATTTCGGAGATCTCCAATTGCATTTAGTATGATTGCCTGTTCTTTTTTCGGAATATTTAGAGTTGGTGTGGATTTTGTTGTGTTTGCGTATGATGTTTTAGTTGATCCGCTTGAATTATTTGCTTGTGAGTTGGTTGGTTCGTGTATGATTCCTTTATTCATTGTGGTTATCTTATCTGTCATATTGTTCAAGATAAGAAAATAATTCTGGGCATATTTTCTCGTGAGAAATATACGCCAATTCGATCGTGTGGATCAATCCCGCCGAGACAGGGCTCGATGAGATGAAAATTATAATCCGTTTATTTAGCAATAATCAGATTATGAAAAAGATTCCTCAATATGTGATTGGTTCAGTATTGTTATTAGGTAATATATTTTATTTTCGCTCACCGTAGATAAGGGAAAATAATATGTGTACGTATCGGAGGTAGCACGTGTGCACTCACCAACAGATCAAAGGGTACTGAATAAACAAAGATTCGAATTTAATTTGACATGTCGATAATTTTGTCCATAAAATTTCTACTGCCGGCATCTATCGGCGAAAACTGAAGTAGAACAAAACCCTTGTATTTTGACAGTATTTGGACACAAAGAGTGTCTTCACCATGTATTCTATGCATCTATGATGATATGTGCAGAAATTTGGGAATAATTTATGATTGCACCCTTCGTTTTCGGGAACACGTTACCCTTCTAGTAAAAAAATCTTATCTAGTTTTGCGTCAGTTATATAGGAGTAGAGGTATTTTGAACTTTAAATTGCGCAAACTGCTTTGTGAGACTATGGTTATGTCAATTCTTAATTATGGGCTTTTGGTATTTTATCCTTGCTTGGACCAGGTCACTAAGTTTAGATTGCAGAAGATTCAGAATAGTTGTTGTCGATTTGTTTTTGGAATTAGAAAATATGATCGCGTATCTAGCAAAATAAAACAACTTGGTTGGTTGAATGTTGGTAACCTGTATAAATATCACCTCGCGGCTTTTGTATATCGTGTTATTTTGACGTCGAATCCGCCTTACTTAAGGTCCAAATTGGTTTTTCGTGGTGATGTTCACGGTCTGTCTCTGAGATTTCCGCATAGTCTTATGCTGCCTAAGTATAGGTTGTCGATTTTTCAAAGGTCATTTACTTATAATGCAGTGTTAATTTTTAATGGTATTTCTATGGTATTTAAGGACAAATCTCTTAGATTCTTAAAGCGTCATTATGGAAAAAGTTCGCTGCAAAGTCAGTAACCCTGAAATATGCTATGTTGTTGTAAAACTGATCTAGTGTTGATCCTTGGGCATAGCTTTGTAATGCGGTGTTAATTTTAGTAGATTACTTGACCTGTATAAATGTTTTTTTGAAGATTACTTTAAATTTTTTTTGTATTATCATTTTAATTTTTGTTGTATCCTATTTGTAAAAATGTGGTTGAGTAGAGTAGCTTAAGCTAAGTCTCCTCTTGAAGCAATTATTTGTATTTGCAAACGAATAAAGGCAGTTTATTATTATTATTATTATTATATAAAATGTTCATTTAATGTTTCCCAGATGTGTTAATTCGAATTTACCATGGTAAATTCGAATTAAGTGTCCAATACAGGAGAATGGACAACATAATTTACCATGGTAAATTCGATTAAAGGGTGTCCAATACAGGAGAATGGACAATAGAACATACGCGCTGACTTCACGTCAGTGCTTGAACCAATTTTTTTTATCATACTTTAACGAACTTAAGTCTCCCATTCGGATACTTAACCTACCCTGAAAACTGCAAGTCCGTTTATCCTTTCGTTCGAAAATTATCGAGGCAACGGTCACCCATCTACTGAACTCACACAAGGCTGCTTGAATCTCCAACAATATTTAACCGATTGTGTTGAAACTTAAAACTTGCCAGTACAGTTAGGTTCCAAAGGCTCTTGCAAAATTTCAGCAATTTCAGACGAATAGTTACTGTTATGTAGAATATTTTTTTTTATTTTTCAATGATTTCTTAAAAATTTTCTACAAATACTATCCTCACGAAATTGTGCAAAAATTTTCGGGTTCGTATTCTACAACTAGTAACCATGTTTCAATTCAATCGGTTCAGTATTTTTTGAGTTAATGAGGAACAAATAACAACCAAATTTCAGATGGCTATAACTCTAAAACAACCGTTTTGCCGATTATGCTTATAAACAAACTCAAATGTCGCATTATGATGCACCTAACCTGAAAACTTCAAGCCGCTATCTCTTTCCGTTCTAAGGTTATCGTGACAACAAAAATATTTTTTAATGATTTTTTAATAATTTTCTAGCGATACGATTCTCACAAAATTTCACAAATGTGCTTAGGTTTATATTCTACAACTATTCACCAAGTTTCAATTCGATCGGATTCATATTGGTTGAAAACAAAATTATAACTCGGAAACCATTGGCCGATTATGCCCATTTACGAACTTGTCCATCATATTGGGATGCGCCGCCTACCCTGAAAATTTCAAGTCGCTAGCTCTTTCCGTTCTCAAGTTATCGTGGCAACGGCCGGACGGGCGGACCGCCGGCCGGACAGAATCAAATTTGACATCTAATTCTTCATTGGGGAGTCGCACCAAATCGTTTGAGAACATTTTCGTCAAAAAGTTCGATAGTTACAGACATTTGGGCAAAATGATAACGCGATGTTCCCCAGAACATACGCGCAAAAACTTTGTAGGTTCTATACTATTCCGTGATTAAATTCTTCATCGAAAATTCACGATGAATCGATAGACAATAGATACAGTTTTCAGAAAAAAATAATATACTTCTACCAGATATATACTCTGCTTCTACTCTACTGTACTCTCTGCTTTCCTTTCAATGATGAAATGCCAAACGCATACAACGCGTTGTCGCGATGAATTTCAATGATATTACAATATTTAATACCTACTTTTTGCGTGCGTGTTCCGCAAGGAACAGCGTGCTATCATTTCGTCACAATGTCTGTATTTTTCGATTTTTTTTCACGAAAATGGTCTCAAACGATTGGGTTCCACTCCCTGATGAAGAATTCGAGGTCAAATTCAATTCTGTCCGTCCGGCCGGCCTGTCCGTCCGGTCCGGCCGTTAGCACGCTAACTCCCGAACGGAACGAGCTAGAGCGTTGAAATTTGCAGGGCATGGTTGGAGCGTAAATATCTCGGACAAGTTCGTTAATGGGCAAAATCCATCAAGCCGTTTCGGAGTTACGGCCATTTTTGCGCGCGTGTTCCGCAAGGAACAGCGTGCTATCATTTCGTCACAATGTCTGTATTTTTCGAATTTTTTTTCGAAAATGGTCTCAAACGATTGGGTTCGACTTCCTGATGAAGAATTCGAGGTCAAATTCAATTCTGTCCGTCCGGTCCGGCCGTTAGCACGATAACTCTCGAACGGAACGACTTAGAGCGTTGAAATTTTCAGGGTAGTTTTGTAGCGTAAATATCTCGGACAAGTTCGTTAACGGGCGAAATCCACAGAGTGGTTTCGGAGTTAAGGCCGTTTTTACTCAAAACGTTTTTTATGAATAGTTCCGGAACCGATCACTCGATCTTTCTGAAATTTGGCATCAAGTTGTAGAATCATGACTTCCATCTGTCTGCGAAGTTTTGTTTTGACCGGACGGCCCTAAAGTGGCAAAAAAAAATTTCAAAAATTTTAAAATTTTGTTTTCACGATAACTCGAAAAATACTGATCTGATTAAATTGAAACTCAGTAGTTAGATGCAAAAGACCAATGCAAACACTTTTGCAAAATTTCGTGAAGATCACGTGACATGAAAAAAATCAAAAAATTACTACTATTTTGCGGAATATTTTGCTCAAAATGCCGAAACCTATTTTTTTGAGGTTCATGCTGCCCTATCCGGGCATTTTTCGTTGTGCGCATGCGCAGATGAGAAGCCATTTAACTGCTGTAGTTTTCGTCAGAGAGGATTGGGGTTTTGGGGTGGCGGATGCTATTCCTCCATAGAATCCTTATCCCTGATGAGGGTCTGCGCATGCGTAGATTAAAGATGCGATATCTCCCGAACCACTAGTGTTGGAGAATCGGAGTTTTTTGTAAGGTGTGTTATTTTGAGAGGACTTTTAGCCGCGAGTAGATTGCGCATGCGCAGAAGAGAAGTGACTGTTTTTGGGTTGGATGGGTTATGTTGGGAGTGCTGAGTCGATATTGTGAGGTTTTAAAAGAATATTCATAGCAATTCAGTGCAAGGACAAGTCAGTTTAGGGGATGTAGCGTTGTTTCCGAGTTAAAGTGTCCGTACCGTGGCCCTGGGGCTGATTTTGGAATTGATGTTACCCCTTACGGGCATTTTTCGTTATGCGCATGAGCAGACCATCAGTGATTTAACTGCTGAAGTTTTCGTCAGAGAGGATTGGGGTTTTGGGATGGCGGATGCTATTCCTCTATAGAATCCCCTGGTGAGGGTCTGCGCATGCGTAGATTAAAGATGCGATATCTCCAGAATCACTAGTGTTGGAGAATCGGAGTTTTTTGTAAGGTGTGTGATTTTGGGAGGACTTTCAGCCGCAAGTAGATTGCGCATGCGCAGAAGAGAAGTGACTGTTTTTGGGTTGTGTGGGTTATGTCAGGAGTGCTGAGCCAATATTGTGAGGTTTTAAAAGAATATTCATGGCAATTCAGTGCACGGCAAGTCAGTTTGGGGGATGTAGCGTTGTTTCTGAATTGAAGTGTTCGTACCGTGGCCCTGGGGCTAATTTTGAAATCAATGTTACCCCTCACGGGCATTTTCGTTATGCGCATGAGCAGACCATCAGTGATTTAACTGCTGGTATTTTCGTCGGAGAGGATTGGGATTTTGGGGTGGCGGATGCTATTCATCCATAGAATCCACTGGTGAGGGTCTGCGCATGCGTGGATTCAGGATGCAATATCTCCTGAACCTCTAGTGTTGGAGAATCGGAGTTTTTTGTAAGGTGTGTGATTTTAGGAGGACTTGCAGCCGCTAGTAGATTGCGCATGCGCAGAAGAGAAGTGCCTGTTTTTGGGTTGTATGGGTAATGTTGGGAGTGCTGAGCCGATATTGTGAGGTTTTAAAAGAATATTCATGGCAATTCAGTGCAAGGACAAGTCAGTTTGGGGGATGTAGCGTTGTTTCCAAGTTAAAGTGTCCGTACCGTGGCCCTGGTGCTAATTTCGAGATTGATGTTACCCCTTACGGGCATTTATCGTTATGCGCATGAGCAGACCATCAGTGATTTAACTGCTGGTGCTTTCGTCAGAGAGGATTGGGGTTTTGGGGTGGCGGATGCTATTCCTCTATAGAATCCCCTGGTGAGGGTATGCGCATGCGTGGATTCAAGAAGCGATATCTCCTGAACCACTAGTGTTGGAGAATCGGAGTTTTTTGTGAGGTGTGTAATTTTGGGAGGACTTGCAGCCACGAGTATATTGCGCTTGCGCAGACGAGAAGTGTATGGTTTTGGGTTGTTTGGGTTATGTTGGGAGTAAAGAGCCGATATTGTGAGGTTTTAAAAGAATATTCATGTCAATTCAGTACACGGACACAAGGCAGTTTGGGGTAAATAGCGTTGTTTCCGAGTTGAAATGTCTGTATGGTGGCCCTGAGGCGAATTTATGTATAACTGTATTTGGTAGATCTATATTGAAATACGTTCGGATTCGGAGAAGAGGCAATTGCGTTCCTAACAGAGGTCCCACAACCGCAATTTTTTTCGATCTACGGTAAAGCTAACAGTCAAACTGTATTGATAGCTATATTTGTTAAAGGAACTTGAAAAAATAAAAAAAAGCACTGACGTGAAGTCAGTACTCTTTGGCGCGCGTGTTCACGGTGGCTAATTTGAATTGAATGATGAGTACTTCAAGCTTAGTGGATAGAGCGAGCCGAAGATCTACCCAAAGGATAGTGGACACCATTCACTGTCGTGACAAAAATTAACAGTGCTGTATCTAAGCTGCCATCAGGATAGAGTAATAAAGTTGGAAGAGAACACAACTGACTCTCCTTAGTCGCACAAGCTGCTAGAAGATTTGGGAGGGTCAGTATAATCCTAATCATGTTTATAGCACGCGCGCCAAAGCAGATTGACTTAAAAATGAAAGAAAAAGTGTAAAAAGTCAATCTGCTTTAGCGCGCGTGCTATAAACATGATTAGGATTATACTGACCCTCCCAAATCTTCTAGCAGCTTGTGCGACTAAGGAGAGTCAGTTGTGTTCTCTTCCAACTTTATTACTCTATCCTGATGGCAGCTTAGATACAGCACTGTTAATTTTTGTCACGACAGTGAATGGTGTCCACTATCCTTTGGGTAGATCTTCGGCTCGCTCTATCCACTAAGCTTGAAGTACTCATCATTCAATTCAAATTAGCCACCGTGAACACGCGCGCCAAAGAGTACTGAATTCACGTCAGTGCTTTTTTTTATTAGTTTAAACGTTTTTCAAGAATATTTCCGAAACCGATCACTCGATCTATCTGAAATTCAGCATCAAATTGTAGAATCATGACCTTTATACGCTTTCGAAGTTTTGTATTGATCGGATGGCTGTAAACTGGAAAGAAAGTCAAATATTTGAAAATGAAATTGAAATTTTGTTTTCACTCTAACTCGAAAAATACTGATCCGATAGAATTGAAGCCCAGTAGTTAGATGCGAATTACCAATGAAAACACTTGTGCAAAATTTCGTGGGGATAGCATGAGTAGAAAAATTTAAAAATAATTTAACTATTTGCGGAATATTTTGCTTGAAATTCCGAAACAAAATATCGGATTGAGTTCAGTTTTGGCACTTCGGTGACGAATTATGACCTCTTGGGGTGTGCAAAATTTCACTGCGAACAGACCACTAGGAGCCTAGAAAAAAATTAATAATTTTGAACTTCCAAACTCGACAAATAATTTAATTTCGAATTCAACATGGAATATCTCTGAACATCTGGTGATCATATTTCGTTCCGAAGTGTTTTTTGCGCGTTTATCTGAATCAAGCCGATATGTACGAGGGCAATTGACTAAAATATGGACCACTTACTAGCATGGCAATTGAATTAATGCGTAAACGATGTGTGGAATTTTAAATTGGTTTTCAAAATTTGTCTGACCGGTCAACGACTGGATGTGTAACTGCCTCTTTTGGGCATTTTTTGTTATTCGCATAAGCATACGCGAGATAATTTAACTGCTCGAGTTTTCTTCTGAGGAGATTGGGGTTTTGGGGTGGAGAATGCTATTCCTCCATAGAATACCCCGGTGCGGGTCTGCGCATCCGTGGATTCAAAATGCGATATCTCATGAACCTCTAGTGTTGGAGAATCGGAGTTTTTTGTGACTGACCGGACGGTCATAAAGTGACAAGAAAAAATTTCAAAAATTTTAAAACTTTGTTTCTACAATAACTCGAAAAATACTGATCTGATTGAATAGAAACTCAGTAGTTAGATGCAAAAGACCAAAGCAAACACTTTTGCAAAATTTCGTGAGATCACTTGACATGAAAAAATTCAAAAAATTACTACTATTTTGTGGAATATTCTGCTTGAAATTCCGAAATCTATTTTTTTTTGAAGTTCATGCTGCCTGCCTGCCTGCCAGTGCATTTTTCGTTTTGCGCATGCGCAGATGAGAAGTCATTTAACTGCTGTAGTTTTCGTCAGAGATGATTGGGGTTTTGGGGTGGCGGATGCTTATACTCCATAGAATGCCCTGGTAAGGGTCTGCACATGCGTGGATTAAAGATGCGATATCTCCTGAACCACTAGTGTTGGGGAATCGGTGTTTTTTGCAAGGTGTGTGATTTTGAGAGGACTTTCAACCGCGAGTAGATTGCGCATGCGCAGAAGAGAAGTGACTGTGTTTGGGTTGTATGGGTTATGTTGGGAGTGCTGAGCGATATTGTGAGGTTTTAAAGTAATATTTATGGCAATTCAGTGCAAGGATAAGTCAGTTTGAGGGATGTACATTTGTTTCCAAGTTGAAGTGTCCGTACCGTGGCCCTGGGGCTAATTTTGAAATTGATGTTACCCCTTCCGGGCATTTTTCGTTATGCGCATGAGCAGACCATCAGTGATTTAACTGCTGGTGTTTTCGTCAGAGAGGATTGGTGTTTTGGAGTGGCGGATGCTGTTCCTCCGTAGAATCCCCTGGTGAGGGTCTGTGCATGCGTGGATGGAAGATGTGATATCTCCTGAACCACTAGTGTTGGAGAATCGGAGTTTTTTGTAAGGTGTGTGATTTCGGGAGGACTTTCAGCCGCGAGTAGATTGCGTAAGCGCAGAATAGACCTGACTGTTTTTGGGTGTACTGAGCCGATATTGTGAGGTTTTAAAATAATATTCATGTCAATTCAGTGCACGGACACAAGTCAGTTTGGGGGAAATAGCCTTGTTTCCGAGTTGATGTGTGCGTACCGTGGCCCTGGGGCTAATTTTGAAATTGATGTTACCCCTCACAAGCATTTTTCGTTATGCGTATGAGCAGACGATAAGTGAATTAACTGCTGGAGTTTTCGTCTGAGAGGATTGGAGTTTTGGGGTGGAGGATGCTATTCCTCCATCGAATCCCCCGGTACGGGTCTGAGCATGCGTGGATTCAAGATGCGATATCTCATGAACCACTAGTGTTGGAGAATCGGAGTTTTTGTGACTGACCGGATGGCCATAAAGTGACAAAAATTTTTTTCAAAAATTTTAAAACTTTGTTTCTACGATAACTCGAAAAATACTGATCTGATTGAATAGAAACTCAGTAGTTAGATGCAAAAGACCAAAGCAAACACTTTTACAAAATTTCGTGAAGATCACATGATATGAAAAAATTCAAAAAATTACTCTATTTTGTGGAATATTTGGCTTGAAATTCCGAAACCTATTTATTTGAAATTCATGCTGCCCTTTCCGGGCATTTTTTGATATACGCATGCGCAGATGACAAGTCATTTATCTGCTGTAGTTTTCGTCAGAGAGGATTGGGGTTTTGGGGTGGCGGATGCTATTAATCCATAGAACCCCCTGGTGAGGGTCTGCGCATGCGTAGATTAAATAATCAAAGTAAAGAAAATTAGTAATAGTAAGTTTAGTTACCAACATATTGAACGAAATTCAATTGAATTCCAGTAATATTCAATTACTTATTCTTAACCAATAAATGCCCATTGATAGATCTAAAGGTGTTGAGGTGAAATATAAAGATATATTCTCATTAGTGATAGAAAAACTGGCATAAAATGCCTCTCAACCCATCACGAGATTTAATATCGACGAATGAGCCTCTCACCTCACATGATCAGAAAGTGTGGTTATAATTTAAAGTTAAGTTTTGAAGCCTTCAGCAAAATTTCAGCGATATCATATTAAAAATAATACATTACCTTTCTAAAGTCCCCTCTCACAAATATAGTCCCCTGTAGGCGCACGAATCTCTTGAAGAAGAATCGCCTTCGCTATATTTCAAAGATATTCACTCTTGTTCATAGAATTCCCTTCAATGTTTAGTTGCCTCCTCATGGAGGATCTCCTTCAAAACCAGGATTGACCGCTACAGAACACTTATGTAGGGCTATCATCTCCCATAGATTTGTAATGAAAAAATCATCCCGAAAATGGATGATATATTTTAATGTCATCATCACATTCATGGTTTTGAAGGTTCTCGGAAAATTTCATCGATTCCCATCCAGCAACCGAACTCACAAAAGGCTGCTCGGATCTCCAACAATTTGGATCCGATCGTGTTTAAACTTGGAACTTTTTCAGTAGAGTTAGGTTCTAAAGGCTCTTGCAAAATTTCAGCGAAGCCGGACGAATAGTTTCTGATGTATAGAACTTTATTAAATCATTTTCAATGATTTTTTTGAAATTTTCTAGTGATATAATCCTCACGAAATTCCGCTAGAATTTTCGCGTTGGCATTCTACAACCAGTAACCATGTTTGAATTATATCGGTTTTGTATTTTTCGAGTTATTGAGGAAATAACGACCAAATTTCAGATGGGTATAATTCCAAAACCGTTTGGCCGATTATACCTATAGACAAATTCAAATATCGCATTCAGATGCACAACCTAACCTGAAAATTTCAAGCCCCTATCTCTTTCCGTTGTCCGGTTATCGTGTCATAAATAATATTTTTAAATAATTTTTTTTAAATTTCCTAGTGATACGATTCTCACAAAATTTCACGAATAGGGCTTCAAGCGAGAGCGAGATCTTTCTCGTCTCGTCGCGTTCTCGTTTCGTAAAAGCGAGACGAGACGTTTTCAAAAATATTATAGGAGATACCGAGACCACATACAGCGCAACACGAGAGTCTCGTTTTTGGTCTCGTTAAATTTTTTGTATGAAGTTTCATATACGACTCGACTTTTTTCAACACCCACAAAAAACAATTGAATATGAAGAGTTTCCACTATAATTACCAATACATTTTGTCTATATTATGCTTCGATCGTTCTAGAAATACACGATTTTTTAGAAGATTATCAATTCGTTATGACTTTCCGATAATTGAGATTATTTTTCAAGAAAAAATTGAATTCACAACCATAAAAAACAGATGCCATTATGAATTCAATACTTAACGGACAACTTTTATTGCCCCCAAATCCCAATTAATTGAAAATTTCGTCTCTATTCGAACATCTGGAAAAATGTATTCTCTTGTGCTCCTCGTAGTGAAGATGTGAACAATTATTGTATGAATCTGTGGAACTACGTATAATAAAACTGGTAAAGAAATAAAGCTATTCAATGTTTCGAAAAGTGTTGTGAGGTTTACGCCAAGAACACCCTCAATGATCTACCCACTGGGAAGGTATTCTTTGAAAACTATACCAAATTGTTCAATTCTATTAAAAAATGTATCGACATCGATAGCCTCTTTAAAACATCAACAAAACCCTCGAAATATTGGAAAGTTGAGTTTGAAGAATATTTGCTGTTAGAAAGAGCAAATAGGAATCAAAATATTTTACAGTGGTGCAGAGTGATGAAAATGTTCTTCCTACACTTTCCAAGATGTCCGATGATTTATTATTGACTACATCCGTACCTGTTGAAAGACTATTTTCCACAGCAGGTATGATCGTGGCAAAAACACGGACATCATTTAAAAATGATGTGATCCAAGCGTGATTATGTTTGAATTCTTGGTCATCGAGTAATTTAAAAGTTGAAATTATTAGTGTTTAAAATTGAAAATAATATGTACAAGTACAAATATTTTTGTATAAGAGCGTAATGAATATAGCTTTACAAAATTATTCATTATTGTATACACCATTTCGTATATATATCATAATATTTATTATTCTTGCTCAGAATTAAGCGAGACGAGATGAGACAACTGATAACGAGACTTAATTTTTTGGGAATTGGCGAGAGCGAGACGAGATTTTTTATACTCTCGCCTATTCTCGTCTCGTGTGAAGCCCTATTCACAAACGTGCTTAGGTTTTCTACAATTATTCACCAAGTTTCAATTCGATCGGATTTATATTGGTTGAAAATAAAATTATTATTCTGAAACCATTGGGCCGATTATGCCCATTAATGAACTTGTCCGTTGTATTAAGATGCGCCACCTACCCTGAAAATTTTGTCGCTAGCTCTGGCCGTTCTCAAGTTATCGTGGCAACGGCCGGACGGAAATATTGTATTCTTTCAAAAGTATCCACAGTGCATTTTTTGACATGCAGCAAGCATAGCTCGTCAACTATATTATCGATATCAGGCGTGTAACCATTATATATACATATATATATTCTTTGGAACTTGAGCATTACAATTTGTTTTGTATCTAACAATAAAGCATGTGTATGAAAAAAGTGTTAGCAGAGGTTAGTGTAACGGGGTACCATATAATTTGATATAATATGATACTAGAGCTTAGGGAAAAAAAAAAAAAAGCACTGACGTGAAGTCAGTACTCTTTGGCGCGCGTGTTCACGGTGGCTAATTTGAATAGAATGATTCAAAAATTAACAGTGCTGTATCTAAGCTGCCATCAGGATAGAGTAACAAAGTTGGAAAAGAACACAAGTGACTCTCCTTAGTCGCACAAGCTCCTAGAAGATTTGGGAGGGTCAGTATAATCCTAATCATGTTTATAGCACGCGCGCAAAAGCAGATTGACTTAACAATGAAAGAAAAAGTGTAAAAAGTCAATATGCTTTGGCGCGCGTGCTATAAACATGATTAGGATTATACTGACCCTCCCAAATCTTCTAGGAGCTTGTGCGACTAAGGAGAGTCACTTGTGTTCTTTTCCAACTTTGTTACTCTATCCTGATGGCAGCTTAGATACAGCACTGTTAATTTTTGAATCATTCTATTCAAATTAGCCACCGTGAACACGCGCGCCAAAGAGTACTGACTTCACGTCAGTGCTTTTTTTTTTTTTAATATTCTCCAAACACTCGATTGAGATAATCCCAGATCAATCTCGGCATCTTTGAGAGAATTTTGAGGATTCACACGAAAATATGCAAGAACTGTAATTTCGTTGTTCTCATCTTCTACTACACTTTTTTCTCTGTGTATAGTTTTCTTAACGAAAGATCCGACATTTCTCAAGTTTGTCATGGTTCTGTTAATGGTATCTCTCGTTGGTCTGGGTCGGTCAGGAAACCTCTCAATGAACAGTCGAATCGTTCTATCTACAACTTTATTACATTCTCCATGAAGTAGAATGAGATTTAAATAATCTTCATTGGTAAAATTAGGCATAGTGATCAATTTTATAACTTAATACGAATTATCACCAAATTAATAGTAAACACAAAATGCTACTGAATAAAGAGGAATATGGCAGATGTAATTAATGATATCTATCATTAAAAAAAAGAATGTAAAACATGGTAAGTTTTTGCATATGGTTCATAAGGAATTATTTATTTATCACTGGAGAGAAAACCGATGGCCGATTAGTTGAAATAAAGAGGTTTCCGATACAAATTCGAATCAAAATTCGCCATCTATTTAGGAACAACCTGTAACTTTTTTCTTTTGCATATTAGGGTAGTAAAATCTAAAACATGGTTTAAGTAACAGTTCCTGAAAATTTCATCTTTTTGGCGTGAAGGGAAAAGAAATAGCTGAAAATTCAAGACGAAAAACAGTTTTTTGTGAATAACTCAGAAAATATCCACTTTAGGGCAAGGGTGTGATGCATACACTCACATTATTTTTTAACGTAGATACAATAGCTGCCATAAAAAAATGGGGTTCTAATTTGAAAAAATTGATTTTTCACGATTTTGTCATCCCTAAATTTGAAAGCGATTTTTTCACCCCCTGTATCATGAATCGCGATTTCGATTTTTAAAGTGGATACATCAATCTTACATCTTGAAAAATCCCAAAAATGAAAATTTTCCATCCAAAAACCTCGAAGTTATTCTTGTTTCAGCGGAGCTCTATTTTCGATTTTTTTTTCGAATTTTCCCGCTCAGAGAGAATTTTCCAACCAAAACTGAAAAATGGTACATCAAAATAACTTGAAATTTTCTAAGGAATCTATTTCTGCAATGAAAAAATGGTGTTCTAATTTGAAAAACGGAAGTTGACGTCATTTCCGGAAAAACCGGAAGTGCTCATGCCTTGAAAATATTTTAGATTTCATCAGCATCGTGAAGTACTTATAAGTGCTGAATTTCATGAAAATACGTTCAGTAGTTTCCCGTATAAATATGGGTGAGGTTCCTCGTGAAAGACCCTGTATACTTTGAAACGAATTTTATAGTCGTAACTTCACTCCACCGAAATGGCATTCTTGCAGCAATCAACAAATGGACTAATGAGCTCGACTAAAACTTCAGGTTCGCACACGTTTAGTCGGTGAGCCAGTGTACAGTGACGCGTGGTGGGGTACTCGACTCGCCCGATGAAAATAGAATAAAATGGATTGACTCGACTAAATTACTGACTAATCTACTCTCCTAAATTTCTGGTGTTCACACACGTTTAGTGACTAAATTACTCGCTACTCGACTAAATTACTAGCCCAATGTGAACAAGGCTTAATAGAGTGTGAGTCCGTGTGTCTGCCAGTGGACTGAATTAGGGGGAGTGCCTCTCGGATACCGATTGGTTGCTACCTAATTTGGTTGCTGAGACATCCCGATTAGCGGACCCTTATTCTAATATAGCAATATTGGCGTCGTCAGTTCTGATCAGGATTACGGTGTGGATCCGTATACACGTGCCAACACCCAGAGCCTTATTTTCATTCACTGATAGTCACTGTGTATGCTCTCATAATCCGATAACACCCGCTCCATTTCATCACTTCCGCTATCACTCCATTTTCACTAGTAGCGTCCAGTATTTTAATTCACTCAACATTCATTTATTTTAGCCAGCCTGTGTTATTACGCTTTGCTTTATTCATTTCGCTACTGGACCCTTCTTTTATTAATATACAGGGTGGACATTAAATCGCTGTCCACCCGGCCGAAGCTAGTTACATCTTTTACTGTATTACATTATTAACCTGCAATTCTACTCCTACCCGATTACTCTGGTACTGTGGACCACTGTATATACTGTAAATAAACTTTGTAAATAAAACTGTAAAGAATCCTTGTGTATTTTATTACCGCCATCCTACAGTGTCAAAGTCTTTTCTTGTGGAAGAGACAAGGATCTATTAATCGCTACCATCCTAGATTAAACCGAACCCTTCTCCACTGTATGAAGGTTACCCAGGTATTAGAAAGAAGTGACCGATCTCACCAAGGAGTTGCAACCTTATAAAACCAATTGCAACTGGCGCCCGAGCAACTATTGGCAAAGAAGGATACAGCAAAGACCCCAGAGAAGGTCGTCACACACGTCAGTGCTTTTTTTTTCAAGTTCCTTTAACAAATATAGGTATCGATACAGTTTGGCTGTTAGCTTTACCGTAGATCGAAAAAAATTGCGGATATGGGAACTCCGTTAGGAACGCAATTGCCCCTTCTCCAAATCCGAACGTATTTACATATAGATCTACCGAATATAGTTATTTATAAATTCGCCTTAGGGCCACCATACATACATTTCAACTCGGAAACAACTCTATTTCCCCCAAACTGACTTGTGTCCGTGCACTGAATTGACATGAATATTCTTTTAAAACCTCTCAATATCGGCTCACTACTCCCAACATAACCCATACAACCCAAAAACAGTCACTTCTCGTCTGCGCATGCGCAATATACTCGTGGCTGCAAGTCCTCCAAAATTACAAACCTCACAAAAAACTCCAATTCTCCAACACTAGTGGTTCAGGAGATATCGCTTCTTGAATCCACGGATGCGCAGACCCTCACCAAGGGATTCTATGGAGAAATAAAGGGCAGCATGAACCTCAAAAAAATAGGTTTTGGCATTAAAAGCAAAGTATTCCGCAAAATAGTAGTAATTTTTTGATTTTTTTCATGTCACGTGATCTTCACGAAATTTTGCAAAAGTGTTTGCTTGATCTTTTCCATCTAACTACTGAGTTTCAATTTAAACAGATCAAAATTTTTTTTGCCACTTTAGGGCAGTCCATTCAACACAAAACTTCGCAGGCATATAAAGGTCATGATTCTACAATTTGATGCCAAATTTCAAAAAGATCGAGTGACCGGTTTCGGAAATATTCATAAAAAACGTTATTACTAAATAAAAAAAAGCACTGACGTGAAGTCAGTACTCTTTGGCGCGCGTGTTCACGGTGGCTAATTTGAATTGAATGATGAGTACTTCAAGCTTAGTGGATAGAGCGAGCCGAAGATCTACCCAAAGGATAGTGGACACCATTCACTGTCGTGACAAAAATTAACAGTGCTGTATCTAAGCTGCCATCAGGATAGAGTAATAAAGTTGGAAGAGAACACAACTGACTCTCCTTAGTCGCACAAGCTGCTAGAAGATTTGGGAGGGTCAGTATAATCCTAATCATGTTTATAGCACGCGCGCCAAAGCAGATTGACTTTTTACACTTTTTCTTTCATTTTTAAGTCAATCTGCTTTGGCGCGCGTGCTATAAACATGATTAGGATTATACTGAGCCTCCCAAATCTTCTAGCAGCTTGTGCGACTAAGGAGAGTCAGTTGTGTTCTCTTCCAACTTTATTACTCTATCCTGATGGCAGCTTAGATACAGCACTGTTAATTTTTGTCACGACAGTGAATGGTGTCCACTATCCTTTGGGTAGATCTTCGGCTCGCTCTATCCACTAAGCTTGAAGTACTCATCATTCAATTCAAATTAGCCACCGTGAACACGCGCGCCAAAGAGTACTGACTTCACGTCAGTGCTTTTTTTTATTTTTTCAAGTTCCTTTAACAAATATAGCTATCAATACAGTTTGACTGTTAGCTTTACCGTAGATCGAAAAAAATTGCGGTTGTGGGACCTCTGTTAGGAACGCAATTGCCTCTTCTCCGAATCCGAACGTATTTCAATATAGATCTACCGAATACAGTTATACATAAATTCGCCTCAGGGCCACCATACAGACATTTCAACTCGGAAACAACGCTATTTACCCCAAACTGCCTTGTGTCCGTGTACTGAATTGACATGAATATTCTTTTAAAACCTCACAATATCGGCTCATTACTCCCAACATAACCCAAACAACCCAAAACCATACACTTCTCGTCTGCGCAAGCGCAATATACTCGTGGCTGCAAGTCCTCCCAAAATTACACACCTCACAAAAAACTCCGATTCTCCAACACTAGTGGTTCAGGAGATATCGCTTCTTGAATCCACGCATGCGCATACCCTCACCAGGGGATTCTATAGAGGAATAGCATCCGCCACCCCAAAACCCCAATCCTCTCTGACGAAAGCACCAGCAGTTAAATCACTGATGGTCCGCTCATGCGCATAACGAAAAATGCCCGTAAGGGGTAACATCAATCTCGAAATTAGCACCAGGGCCACGGTACGGACACTTTAACTTGGAAACAACGCTACATCCCCCAAACTGACTTGTCCTTGCACTGAATTGCCATGAATATTCTTTTAAAACCTCACAATATCGGCTCAGCACTCCCAACATAACCCATACAACCCAAAAACAGGCACTTCTCTTCTGCGCATGCGCAATCTACTAGCGGCTGCAAGTCCTCCTAAAATCACACACCTTACAAAAAACTCCGATTCTCCAACACTAGAGGTTCAGGAGATATTGCATCCTGAATCCACGCATGCGCAGACCCTCACCAGTGGATTCTATGGATGAATAGCATCCGCCACCCCAAAATCCCAATCCTCTCCGACGAAAATACCAGCAGTTAAATCACTGATGGTCTGCTCATGCGCATAACGAAAATGCCCGTGAGGGGTAACATTGATTTCAAAATTAGCCCCAGGGCCACGGTACGAACACTTCAATTCAGAAACAACGCTACATCCCCCAAACTGACTTGCCGTGCACTGAATTGCCATGAATATTCTTTTAAAACCTCACAATATCGGCTCAGCACTCCTGACATAACCCACACAACCCAAAAACAGTCACTTCTCTTCTGCGCATGCGCAATCTACTTGCGGCTGAAAGTCCTCCCAAAATCACACACCTTACAAAAAACTCCGATTCTCCAACACTAGTGATTCTGGAGATATCGCATCTTTAATCTACGCATGCGCAGACCCTCACCAGGGGATTCTATAGAGGAATAGCATCCGCCATCCCAAAACCCCAATCCTCTCTGACGAAAACTTCAGCAGTTAAATCACTGATGGTCTGCTCATGCGCATAACGAAAAATGCCCGTAAGGGGTAACATCAATTCCAAAATCAGCCCCAGGGCCACGGTACGGACACTTTAACTCGGAAACAACGCTACATCCCCTAAACTGACTTGTCCTTGCACTGAATTGCTATGAATATTCTTTTAAAACCTCACAATATCGACTCAGCACTCCCAACATAACCCATCCAACCCAAAAACAGTCACTTCTCTTCTGCGCATGCGCAATCTACTCGCGGCTAAAAGTCCTCTCAAAATAACACACCTTACAAAAAACTCCGATTCTCCAACACTAGTGGTTCGGGAGATATCGCATCTTTAATCTACGCATGCGCAGACCCTCATCAGGGATAAGGATTCTATGGAGGAATAGCATCCGCCACCCCAAAACCCCAATCCTCTCTGACGAAAACTACAGCAGTTAAATGACTTCTCATCTGCGCATGCGCACAACGAAAAATGCCCGGATAGGGCAGCATGAACCTCAAAAAAATAGGTTTCGGCATTTTGAGCAAAATATTCCGCAAAATAGTAGTAATTTTTTGATTTTTTTCATGTCACGTGATCTTCACGAAATTTTGCAAAAGTGTTTGCATTGGTCTTTTGCATCTAACTACTGAGTTTCAATTTAATCAGATCAGTATTTTTCGAGTTATCGTGAAAACAAAATTTTAAAATTTTTGAAATTTTTTTTTGTCACTTTAGGGCCGCCCGGTCAAAACAAAACTTCGCAGACAGATGGAAGTCATGATTCTACAACTTGATGCCAAATTTCAAAAAGATCGAGTGATCGGTTCCGGAACTATTCATAAAAAACGTTTTGAGTAAAAACGGCCTTAACTCCGAAACCACTCGGTGGATTTCGCCGGTTAACGAACTTGTCCGAGATATTTACGCTACAAAACTACCCTGAAAATTTCAACGCTCTAAGTCGTTCCGTTCGAGAGTTATCGTGCTAACGGCCGGCCGGACCGGACGGACAGAATTGAATTTGACCTCGAATTCTTCATCAGGGAGTCGAACCCAATCGTTTGAGACCATTTTCGAAAAAAAATTCGAAAAATACAGACATTGTGACGAAATGATAGCACGCTGTTCCTTGCGGAACACGCGCGCAAAAACCTCAGCAAAAAAACCCTATCTCCCCGTTAGTGTTGTGATTTATGAAAATTGAAATTGTTAACAAAATATGCTGAAATATTAAATATTGAAGGGCATCTTTTTCTTCATTATCGCTTCTTCCTTCAACAAGCAGAGAAGATTCTCCAAAGGTACCCGAAACCCAATCTGGAAAAGGAAAAGACAAAGGGAGAAAACGAACAAATTAAAAATGGAATATTCTATATTTCATTAAATAGATTTAAAACTCGCTACTCATTCTAAAAAAGATTCAGAAACATTATGAATAGCCCTAAAACCATCTTTGAATCTATATATGCGACAATTATTAACTAAATGATCTATGGTTTCCTCTGCTTCCCCGCATTCACAACTAGGACTCTCAACTGAGTTCCACCTGAAAAGCATGCTGTTGCAACGACCATGACCGGTTCTTAGACGATGCAAGAAATCCATTCAGACCGCCAAACTTCCTTGTCACTTTTATTCGAATTAAGAAAACAGTTGGACCATAAACTTTATGAAGACTTTGTGTTGGATAGCTTTCGTGTGTGTCCTGGGATCTCTTATATATGTTGGTGTGCAGACTCTTTGCATAGTTTTCCCTAATGTGATCAACGCTCATATGGTCATGGAATTTATCATGTTTCTTGATTGTGTGTTTCTTTAAAGCATCGTTTCGTGTGAATTTCTTTCCGCGTACGAAACAAGCAAAGCCAATTCGCTTATTCATGTGTCTGCTCAAATTATTGGGTTCAGTGTATTGTTTTTCACAAATGCTGCAGGTATACATTCTGTTGATATATAAAAATGAGACTGATAAGTATACGTGTTGAATACTCTTTATATCCACTATAGTGATCATTATATACACTATATCCATTATTATGTTCCATTATAGTAATCATTATATCTGCAATAGTCATTATTACATCAACTATATCCATTATTATATCCACTATAGTCATTATTATATCCACGATATCCATTATTGTATCCACCATATATATTTTTATAGCTGTTTTATATACGTTTTGCATTCACTTTATAACTGAATATGTATCCATTCATGAATCTCAGAACTCACTCCATATCAGCTTTGCATAATGACAAAGTAATATATTTATGATTTTCTACATTCGTAATAGATCAGTCCAAGCACAATCATAACAATCTTTTGAATTCCTTTCAATATAATTGAAAATATTAATTTCAAATTTGATACTGAGAATAATGAATCTCTCGCTAGAATTCTTAATACTGTCATGGCGACAATCATTATTCTGAGCGCGATACCAAATAAGAAAAAAAAATTTCAACAAAAACAGGACACGAAGTTAGTGTGGTAGAACTACATTGTGCATCTCAAACACATTCTTTATAGAAATTCAATAGGACACAGGAACAATATTTGGCATATTTATTGTGTACATAACAAAATTGAGATTCAACGACAACAAGTTATTAACAAATCAGCTTTTCACAATTATTAGCGTGTCTTCTTGACAAAATGGATAGTGTTGATCATTTATAATTTCCTTTAATTTCGAGCTATTCTGATGAATGATGCCTAAATAATTTAAGATAATTTGTAATGAAAAATTAGAGCTTAGGTGCAATTTTTGCGCGTATGTTCTGGGGAACATCGCGTTATAGTATTGCCCAAATGTCTGTAACTTTCGAATATTTTGACGAAAATGGTCTCTAACGATTTAGTTCGACTCCCCAATGAAGAAGTTGAGGTCAAATTTGATTCTGTCCGGCCGTTGCCACGATAACTTGAGAACGAAATGAGCTAGCGACTTGAAATTTTCAGGGTGGGTGGCGCATCTCAATACGACGAACAAGTTCGTTAATGGGAATAATCGGCTCAGTGGTTTCCGAGTAATAATTTTGTTTTCAACCAATATAAATCCGATCGAATTGAAACCTGGTGAGTAGTTGTAGAATATGAACCTAAACACGTTCGTGAAATTTTGTGCGAATCGTATGGCTAGAAAATTTTAAAAAAATAATTGAAAAATATTTTTGTTATCACGATAACTTGAGAACGGAAAGAGATAGCGGCTTGAAGTTTTCAGGTTAGGATGTGCACCAGAACGCGACATTTCAGTTCGTTTATGAGCATAATCGGCCAAATCGTTTCAGAGTTATAGCCATCTGAAATTTGGTTGTTTTTTGTTCCTCATTAACTCAAAAAATACTAAACCGATTGAATTCAAACATAGTAATTAGTTGTAGAATGCCAACGCGAAAATTCTTGCAAAATTTCGTGAGGATAGTATTTGTATAAAATTTTAAAAAAATCATTGAAAAATGAAAAAAAAATTCTATATATCAGTAACTATTAGTTTGAAATTGCTGAAATTTTGCGAGAGCCTTCATAACCTAACTCTACTGCCAGGTTTCAAGTTTTAACATGATCGGTTGAATATTGTTGGAGATTCGAGCATCCTTGTTTGAGTTCAGTAGATGGGTGACCGTTGTCTCGATAACTTTCGAACGAAAGGAGACAGGGACTTGCAATTTTCAGGGTAGGTTGCGTATCCGAAATGGAGAGTTGAGTTCGTTTTTGGGCATAATCGGTCGAACGGTTTCCGAGTTATACCCACCTGGAATATTATTTCCTTGATAACTCAAAAAATAGATCTTCGATCGAATTGAAGCTTGGTAACTAGTAGTAGAAATTCATCATAAAGACCTGTTTAAAATTTTGTAAGAACCGTACCCCTAGAAAATTTGAAAAAAATTTTAAGAAGCGCATCCCTAGAAAATTTCAAAAAAATCACGAAAAAAAAAATTGGTTCAAGCACTGACGTGAAGTCAGAAGCTTTTGCGCGTATGTTCTATTGTCCATTCTCCTGTATTGGACACCCTTAATCGAATTTACCATGGTAAATTATGTTGTCCATTCTCCTGTATTGGACACTCTTAATTCGAATTTACCATGGTAAATGGATTGGACAATAGAACATACGCGCAAAAGCTTCTGATTTTACGTCAGTGCTTGAACCAAAATTTCATTTGAAACGAGAAATTTTTTTTACTTATGATCATAATATTTTTCCCAATAAATAACTCCAGCCATTCGAAGTTGGTCTGCCAAATATTGTATTCTTTCATAAGTATCTTGAGTGAGTTTTTTTGGCATGCAGCAATCATATCTTGTCATCTATATTCTCGATATCAAGCATGTGGCCATTATCATTAACTTTATGAAGGATAGCTTTCTTCATGCATCATCTCAAGCTTACTTTATATATGTTTTGCAACCACTTTATGTACAGTTTATATCAGTTTTGTGTATTTTCGTAAACATTCGAGTATCTTCGTAGACATTCGAGTATCTTCGTATACATTCGTACATCTTCGTATACATTCACGAATCAATCAATTTTGCATAGGAGTGTCAAGGCTTGTTGTTTATATCCATTTTGTGTATTTTTCCTAGGCATTCGAGCATCGTCGTATACCTTCATGAATCTATCCGTTTAGCATAGGAGTATCAAGACATGTACATATTCGTTTTATAGTTTGGATATATGTACACCCTCATCATTTTGGCCGTATTTCATATGAATTCATCACGAACAAGATGGAAGAACATGCGAATTTGATGATGATTTAGGATGAATATACAACCTACATACATACGTAACCAAGAAAAAGATGGAAAAACATGCGATTTTACTGATTATTCAAGGTCAATTTACAGTTGAAGATACACCAGGTCGATACCATTACAGATGTATCAAGAATATATCTAGACTTGTACAATTTATTTGAGTAAACACAGGGTGCAGAAATGTATTTGTGATAGATGACTCGGGTACTTCCATTCCAAAGAAAAACTTGCTATTCACGCGTTAGTTTTTATGAATTAATCAAAGATTCATGATGAAATATTGAGAAGAGATTGACATAAGTACGACAATACTTCCGATTATGCTTGGGGGGATAATCCTTATGAAATTACTAGGGTTAACAAAAAATGGCATTAGGGATGATGAAAGATGAAAATAATGATATTCCGATTATGCAGGGCTCGGATCGAAACTGTACGAAGTGAAAAACTCAACAACGAATGATGAAATTAATATACAGAAGTGTTTCAATCGGAAAAGCGATAGTCACCGAACTGATGGTATAATATGATTTACTGATATTTTTTTTACCATTCATGTGAAGATGATGGCATCATCGTGAGGTATCATCGATATAGATACACAAAAATGTAAACTTAGGTTCAGTGTGCTTCTATGGGGGATATTTTTTGGGATGAAATAAATGCATTGTGTCTTCACAACATTGACAATAAGTGCATTTTTGCACACCAACGCTAGGGGGCGCCATTCACTGTCGGGCAAAAATTAACAGTGCTGTGCCTAAGCTTCCTGAAGGATACAGCAACTATTTTGGCGGCGCCAAAATAGTTGCTGTATTATTGTATGTATTTGAAACATATTTTTCAAAAAAGAAATTTTTTTTCGAAAATTTCTGCACGCCTGTAAAGAAGATACAAAGACCTTGCCAAAAAAGTACCACATGACCCACTTTCCCTATTCAAAAAATTTAGAGGGTTGATAGGGATGGCACAGGGTGCAACAAAAATCCTTCAAAAATGCATAAAAATTTGGTAAAAGTGAAACAAAGTTGACCTGTTTCAGGATTATGTTGCCAAATATTTTTCTTTTGAAATTCTTGAATTTTTTATAAAGGCATTCAGTGAGATGAATTGAAATATTCCATTTGATATTTTTATTTGTAATTAAAATTTGTATTTCCATTATTTGGTGCTTTATGGAATATTCCTATTCCTTTAATTGTTTTAAAAGCTAACCTGTCCAGTAAATCGCTCGAACATAATCTGCATGATAGGTACAGGTCATTTTATTGCGGTCGTTGAGCTTTCTATCCCAGTATATACATTTATCACGACTATCATTTAAGATAAGTTATTATAATCGATTTATTAACTGAAACAATATTTCTTTTGTGTAATGTAACAACAAGCAATAATAATACAATTTCACTTTGGAAACAATGAAAGGGTCGAATACGCTTTTGTTTTGAAATATTTAAACACAAATAATTCAAATAAAAGAATTAACAATATACGAAAATATAATTGGAAGCTCTCGATATATCTGATTGTATCCCTCAATAAAAAAATATATGTATATTCAACATTAGAAATGCAGTATGAAATGAATAAAAATAAACATTCGAAAATATTTTGAAGAACATATGAAAATAATTTAGATTATATAAATCTCGACATTCATGAAATGATGATCGGTGCTTCTTCGTCCCTTAAGTGAATTCCCGTTCGCCAATTGTGGGTATATTTCGAATGATAGTTTCCGTAAAAGTTCAAACGTTTCGATTTTTCAGAATTTTTCACTGATTGGTGCAATCCTTGATTTTATTAGGAAGGATCAGTAATCATTTTTTGAGGTTCGCTAGTACTTTGTGTCTGGTTCTTCATTTGACTTGCATCATGGATATTGATATGTTATTGATTATTAAACAATATTGTGTATCTCACGATAATTTGAAAACGGAAAGAGATAGCGACTTGCAATTTTCAAGGTAGGTTGCGCATCTGAATGCAACATTTTAGTTCATCCATCTGATATTTTGATGATATTTCCTGAATAACTAAAAAAGTACGAATCTTATCCAATTTTAACATGGTAATTAATTGTAGAATGTCAACGGGCAAATCTTTGTGAAATTGTGTATCAGTAGAAAATTAAAAAAAAAATAATTGAAAAAATGTATGTTTCTCAGAAACTATCCGTCCGATATCGCTGCAATTTTGCGAGAGCTTTCAAAGACTTACTTTACGGCCAATTCCAAATTTGAAGTCGACTAAACATTCGCGCAGAAGCTCCTGAGTCCACATCAGTGCTTTATAAGATTCTCTGCTATTTGTTGCTTTTCGGATTTCCAATGTTAATCAATTTCAACAATAATGGCAATTCTTTATCTTCATCAACTAATAAATCTAAATAATATTACAGAATTGATTGTATCCAATCTTCTTCTTTCCAGTCCTTGATTTGCTGCTGCCTCACCGTGTGGATATTCGAGTCTTCTTATTTTTTTTTTCATTCTGGCAATCTTATGGAGTAGTGTCACCTGCATCACTTTGAAGAAATTATTAATATTGAAATATGAAATAAGTGCATTTCAATTACAACCGTACCTTAAAGAATCATTGGGACATTGAATAAAATACTGTTTCTAATCGACTTCATCCTATTAGCTCTCTCACTTCCGCTAAGGGGAACATTCACTCATCATAGGTTCTTTCGAACTAAGAAGGTCTGAGCTATCTTCTGCGGGGTCCTACACTTTGTTCTCGCCCTTTATTTGGTCACCCTTCGTCCTCAGATCTATGGTTTGTACCATTCCTATGAACGACATTTTTATAAATTGGTATGGTTTTACAGGAAGCAACTTTCAGTAAAAATTTTGTGATTAGCTGAATGAAACGAGAAATAATGTCGATTAATTTCATTTTACATTAATCATGAAATATACCACTTGGATAGTTTTTATAGCTTTGATGGGTATAATGAACCTAGTCAATTTTAGTGTCGTCATCTCTGAAAAGTAAACTTTATATTCGAATACCAAAAAATGAGAGAAAAACATCAATTTAATGTATTTATACATATACCAGAGCCTTTTTCACTTGGATAATATGTTTGCGCCTCAAGTTTTTCCTTCTTACATAATTCATTTTCTTTACAGACTTTTTGCATTTGATAACAATAGGTCTAATAGCTCCATATCAAGAAAATTTTCATAATGATTCAATTGTGCAATACGGATATAAAAATTTAAGGTAGTTACAAAAATAGTTCAACAAGTGTTGGACAACATTATGGTAATGTACCCGGCATGTTGACCGCTGAATAATCTGCAAATTATCATTCTCTTGTTCACAGACAGCATCTGATACTGTTACTAGAACAGTTGCACTTATATCTATGTGAATACATTTTGCATTTATTGCAGTAACCCGTTTGACAATCCGCATTCATTTGAAGAAATATTATAATACTCATCTCTTTCCGAACTTTATTTCACTAGGAAATTTCCAATAATTGGAAATTTCCTTGTGTATTTTGTACCCTTTTATGGGATATCATATTGACATTGTGTTGGTAATTGTTTACATTTTGTTTTTTGAGCTGAATAATTTTCTTCCACAATTTTGTATCCACAATTTCTGCTCATATATTATCAAGTAGCTTCACAACTCTATATTAATATGTAATTATTTGTATTTGAAAGTAGAAGGGTAGAAGAACATAAAGTATTCATTTCTAAATACCTCAAATCGTTTTCAGTTCATTTTTTAATATTTTCGATATTTATAGAAATCTACCAATTGCCATGTTGACGTAAATTCCGGCGTTGAAACTGTTGTCTCTGTTGCAATGTGCGCATATCATTATTTTTTCATTGACTTTGAAGAAATATCTGCGAAATATGGTAAGATTGAACTTGATTGATTTTTTTTATTCAATATTAATTGTATGAATGAAATATCAAAGAAGTAGTACGAATGATTGTACAAGCTTTCAGTGGAGATGCAGGACATTTCGGTGAGTGTAAAACAGTGTTCGACATATGTCCTAACTATATTCGTCTAAGAGATACAGGATGTTTTATGTATTTTATCAAAAACTTTCAATCAGCATGACTCTCGAACGCCTAGATGGATTGTCATGAAAATTTCAGAGATTGAGTATAGACCTATACCTAATATTCGCTCATAATGGCTTATGATAGCGCAGGTCCGGACTGACAAAAATATTTTCTTTATTCCACATCTTGTAAAACACCCTGTACATCAAATTTTCCAGAAGTGAAATTTTTCTCAGAGTCTACAATAAATATTCTTTCAAACAAGCCTCCTGGCAATAATTGCACACTTTGTATCAATATTTTATGAACCATTGAATATTTGGAATAGGTATTCAATTCATTATAAACGCGGACCTGCGAATCTCCGAATAATGTGTTAATTCATATTGCATCAATTGAAATTCCATGTAGCATCACTTAATTATAGTGCTGCAGCGTATTCCATCCAATACATGCATTTAGAAGTATCACATTTGATTACCTAAATAGAAATGATAGTACAACTCATTTTGGAATTATTCATATTAGAAAATTCTTTTTTCGAATAATTTGAACGCAGATGTTAGCATAATTGAAGATTTTATGCCCAACAAACGAAAACTCGAATTAAGTATATGGATAGAAGTGTGAAGGAATAGTTGCGTGTGTTGAGACTCTAAATAACATTGAACATTTAATTAGGTTATCTCTCTCTCTCATTCTCGAACAAACAGAGCCCCAAAATAGTAACCCCCTATTTGGGGTTTGGTACCCAATATCAGTAAATCTTAGTAGTATATCCTGGTGTCCCTGGGGCCAACGGGAGTCTCGGAAAAACCGATCACCAGGAATGTAACAACCTCGTGTACATTCACTTTTCAACAATCACAACAAATCCGGACAATCTTTGGAAACTTTTCACAAATTATAATTACACTTTTCACATTTATTAATCTTAGTCGTTCTTTATATATATTTTTCAATTTATATTGAATTTTGGAGCTCCAAACTGGGACGCGGGGAAAGTAGACATCCCGCCGTAACGACCATTTTAGAACTCCCTTAATTAGGTTATCATAAAAATGACTTAAGAATGAAAATATTAAATATATCTTATTATCATTAAACTAAGAATAATTGAAAATAAATGGGAAAAATTAACATAACTGTAAGATCTGGGGATCTTGCAGGCCAGTCATAAGGAGCCTTTTATTTTGAGTTAGAATGGGAATATTAATTTGTAACAGCTGTACACAGTTGCCAGTTCCTGAGAGTAGATAACTTATGGTTTTTTCAGCTTACCTGTCATAGTTATAACTCACTTTTCAATAAAATTATTCATCAAACTTAATATTTATTTGTATTTTTTGTGTATGAAATATTTGATTCTGCCACGATCTGATCCAGTTATTCAAAACCAAGAGTTTTCGAAGATCATTAATCCGAGAATGAGAATTGTTATCATTTGAACCATGTTTTTGAACATAGCAGTATATTTTGAAAAACTCTTTTGGGTAATCTGAAGTCCAAACCCTGTATTTTTGTGTATTGAATGAAATGAGATGAACCAAATTCCTGAAGTCATGATACTGAGAATTTCAATTGATGCAAAATGAATTAAGGCATTATTCGGAGATTCGCAGGTCCGTGTTCATAATAAATTGAAAATTCCAAATATTCAATGGTTCATGAAATATTGATACAAAGTGCGGAATTATTGCCAGGAGGCTTGTTTGAAAGAGTATTCATTGTAGATTCTGAGAACAATTTCACTTCTTGGAAATTTGATGTACAGGTTTTTTTATGTGGATTAAAGAAAATAATTTTCTCAGTCCGGGCCTGCGCTATCAACAAATCATTATGAACGAATATTAGGCATAGCCCTATACTCATTCCCTGAAATTTTCATGAACATCCATGCAGACTTTCAAGAGTTATGCTGTTTGAAAATTTTTGATAAAATATATAAAACATCCTGTATCTCTTAAACGAATACAGTTATAGGACCTAATTCGGATTCTGACTTAGACTCACCAAAATGTTCTGCATCTACACTGAAAGCCTGTACAATCATTCGTGAATCACCCTGTATTTTGTAAACTCACCTTTTTCACTTCAGAAAATCATTTTCACCCTAATCTTCTCAAAAACTGAAATAATAATTCTTCAATCTTGTATCTTATGGTCCCATATATTGCTCAGCAAACATACCTGAAAGAATCTCTTATTGTTCCATTCTTGATTAATATGGTTGTCAAATCCCAGTGCTTCGATTCGTACCATGTGTGCCATTAGGCAAATAAATTAATAATTTTTATTAAGCTTATTTCTATAATTCCATTCTTTAAGCACGGTCTCCATTTTGCAAATCTAGGTAACTTTCACCTAAAATATCAAAATCTACGTCTACCACCACCATCTTTTAAATCTACTTGGTAAAACTTCAAGAGACAATGTCCAGCCTGAACCGGTGGCCCTACAAGCATGCATATAACCTTGTTCATTTTAATGTTATAATTCTTCACTACGTAATCTACACGTCCAAAATAACAAATAGTCCATACCAATATTTTTAACAAAAAAACCTTGAAGCATTTAAGTTTACCTCTGATCTTTCATAATTGGTCGAGAACAATCACTTCTGATTATTAAATCTAGCAATGATAATTGCTGTTTTTCCAAATTTCACTAATCACCTGGAGGTCTTATAAGTAGAGCTATATATATAGAAAAATCTATTTTATACAAGTTTACCTACCTGGAGATCCAAGAATAAAGAGACAAGATGACCGATAATTTAGCGCCCGAAATTCAGACTGAAGAGTCGTCAACCAAAGGCGATTGACTCTGATTGGTCAGCGGTTTTAAGTTTTAATGTATACTGGAAGATTACCAAACCGTGAAAAAGTTGCGGGGAAAATTAAATAAAAGTGCTTTTAATCCTTTTCATGTCCTGAAAATCGAAAAACTGCACATGGTGCTGTGCGCCTGTTTGGTTTTGAAAGGGGTAGGTAGTGATGTATGAAACAACCGTATTAAGAAATCCTCTTCAATATAGCGTAATCAAAATACGAAATAATGTATATGCCATATTGCAGAATATTTCCTCAAGCATAATTAGCCCCTGATATTGGAAAGAATTGACACAAGAAATATTCGGATTTAACAAGTGCCTTTGAAAATGGTAAAATGTGAAAAAAAAACATAAGGATGAAACTCATTAGACAAGGAAGATAATGTAAGAAAAATGAAAGGAAAAATAATTTACGGGTGATTTGAGGTCGGGAAGTGGAAAGGGTGAGTTTTT
Organism: Halyzia sedecimguttata; assembly: GCA_937662695.2. Lineage (NCBI taxonomy): Eukaryota > Metazoa > Arthropoda > Insecta > Coleoptera > Coccinellidae > Halyzia > Halyzia sedecimguttata. Next base: position 36,893,624 of record OW569419.2, read on the forward strand.
AAGGGTAAAAAACATAGTTATGTATTTTTTTTTAACCATCAGAAAGTAGAGATTCCAACAAAAAGCACAGTGCCTTTTTCAAAAAGGCAGATACTTTGACGTGAGAATTTTCGATTGAAAATTAGGCTGCTTGCTCGATTTGAAGTCAAAATAAGGTGAAAAAAATAAATATTTTAAATCAAAGAAATTACAGTAAGTTTAGTACATAAAAAAGTATGTTTTCAACAAATTTCGAAGATAATTTTTTTTTGTAAATGATAAAAATAACCAAAAACTGAGTAATTTGAATTTTCACATACATTCTGAAGTTAAGTGAAAAAACTGTGAATATAAAAGTTGTAGATCTTTTTATTACCTACAACTGTGCCCTCAAACTTTTTTCCATAAGACTAGTAGTTTTGCCGAAAATCGAGTTAAACCGTTTTTTACCCTTAAGAACCCCCTTCCACTTGCCAACCTCAGATCACCCAAAGTTAATTAATATTTTTCAAATCTGAATTGTCTCGTCAATAACTTTTTTTATCTCTGTGTTTATAATTTTAACGGATATAATTTAGGATGATATTTTATAACAGATTTTAAATACTTTATAGTGAAATTTTATTAACTGAAATATTATTTTATGTTGCGAAATGTAATAGAGTGGATGAATTAAGGAACAAAATCCATAACTCCGTTATTGAATATTATCAAGCAAATCGCTGGGACAGGTCAATTTTAGAGTTTAATTAACCATCTCATGGCACAAAAAAAATCGTCTTTTAATTTTACATAGTGACATAATTTCTTTTTTATTGAATACCCCAAACATTTTTGATGCTTTATAACATGCAACTTATTTAAATGTTGGTGTGAAAAATTGGTACCGTAAATAACTATTTCTAACAGTAAATGAAAAAAAAATTGTTATCGACGGAAACAATTCTTTACACCGTCATTTAGGTAACTTGTACAGTGTAATAAGCAACCAACAAAAATTTTGGGTATTCATTTAAAAAAAAAAAATATGACGCCACTCTGTAAAAATGAATGACGTCATAAGTAAAATTTTTATGCTATAAGGTGGTTACTTAAAAACTAAAATTGACCTATCCCAGCGATTTGCTCGATATTCAATAACGGATTTACGAATATTTTTCCTTAATTCATACACCGTATTAAATTTCACAACATAAAATAATAATTCGGTTAATTAAAATTTAACTACATATAACGTATTTATAATCTGTTATAAAAATATGATCTTAAATTATATCCTTGAAAATTATAAATACAGAGATACAAAAACTCAACAACTTCATTAAAATTATCCTTACCTGCGGTGCAGATTATGATTAAGTGATTTACGGGATAATTTAACTTTAGAAAATATTAATTAACTAAAAATTGTTAAACACAGGACCAAATAATGGACAAAAAACTGATAAAAACAAATAAAGATATCAATTGCAGCCACTCTCTAAAAAATTGAGGATTTTCTCAATATATTCAAATTTCACTGCTAAACCTTGTAATTATTTATGATAAACATATTTTAGCCAATAACCAACTATTTTCATTTAATATATTCCATAACAAAATAAATAATAATAATAATATATCAGTAAATAAAATATATCCATAAAATTTTTAAATTCAATTATAAAAATTATCATAAAATCAAATTTCCGAAATTGATAATTTTATAAACTGTGTAAAAATTCAATATTAAAATTTCGCTGGAAAACCAAAAACCAGGTTGGTTTAATCTGTGGGTTTAAGCATTTACGTGAGTTAAAGCTATTTAAGTCAATCTCAATCAAAGTGGAATTATCCTAAATATCACATTTGAAGGAAGTATTTAGAGGTATACTTGGCACATTTTATCAAACATATCGAACAAAACTAAAATATAATAAATAAATCTATCTAATATTGAGTTTGTATTGAGATAATTTCCAAGCCGTTCTAAATAAATAAAATTATAATTTTATTTAACACGAAAAATACAGTATAAAATGAAAAAAAAATAGCAAGAAATTATTCATTGGAAAGAAGTTTTTAGAACATATAAAAAAAATTTAAAACAAATAAATCTTGTCATTGCCAAAACCAAGATCAGTGTTTTTTTGCTTACATTTTTTCTTCTCGCCTGACCTGAATTCCCGTACGCCAATTGTGCGTATTTACCGAATATGTGTTTCCGTGAATGTTCGACCGTTTACTTTTTAGAGATAATTTCACTGACTAATATATTTCTTTGATTTTATCTATGAAAGGAACAATTAAAAAAATTTTTTTGGGTTAAGCCTTACCTTCTGTCTTGACGGCCAGTTCACTTGACCTCCAGTCGTCAGCAAATCCTCAATCGGCATCCAAAAGATTTCGTTGATCTCACATCTCGTCCTAGATTCGAAATGTGTCGACATTCGGACGTCCTTGATAACATAGAGCCTGGTCACTCTTACCTTCTGTCTTGACGGCCAGTTCACTTGACCTCCAGTCGTCAGCAAATCCTCAATCGGCATCCAAAAGATTTCGTTGATCTCACATCTCGTCCTAGATTCGAAATGTGTCGACATTGGGACGTCCTTGATAACATAGAGCCTGGTCACTCTATTGTTGATTGTCGCTTCAACCCAATAATCTGGGTCCCGTTATATCGAACCCGATCTCTTCCTGCACTTCCCTGGTGGCACAATCAATCGGATCTTCGTTGTCTTCCAGTTTTCCCTGAGGGAATCCTATGGTTTTCGTCCAATAACTCTTAACCAACAGCACGTGTGTGAGCCCTTCTGAAAAAATCAACGCACCGTTCCGCGGAAGGTTCGCCTTATATTGCCTCCAATCAGCATAGATTTGAGGCAATCGCGGAACGTCCTCTTCAAGCTGCGGAACACATCTGAACATATTTTCGATGAACTCGAATAGGGCAAACGATTTCAAATTGCTATCTTTAATTTCATAGCAATCAGTATAATGCCAATGAGCCATTTCTATCTGGGAAAGAAAATTGAAATAGTCTGTACCCCAGATCAGGAGAGGAAATCTATTGAATATGTCGTCCAAAATTTCCGCCGGTATAGAAAACTGAATATTTTTCACTTGAGACATCGAAAATTCAACACAATCACACACAATAATATTTCTAATCGTCACTTCGCAAAGATCAACTAGATAATGAAGAAATAAAGGGTAGTTCTCCAATTTAGAGACTATTATCCCCAATAGTTCCTGTACCTGCGCAAGGAAGTATGCGCACATCGCTGGTCGAATTTTTCTCGTAAGAATAGAGAAAAGATCATTATATTCTCAATAATTATATACCAGTCACAAATTTTGAGGGATATACAAAAAAAAAAAATTTTGAAAAAAAATTCTGAATTTTTGCTTTTTAAAAATTCACCCGTGAAATATTTTCAGGAAATTTAACGCCCTCCATATTATCCCAACTAGAAGACCTGTACGTTGATTTACCACCTTTATTATACTCTAGTCATAAAATTTGAGGGATGAGTATACAAAAATACTCCAAAATTTTGTAAAAAAAACGAAGCCCCAGCTGTTTAGATTTCAGATCTGGACATAATATATTTTAAGTAATCATTAAAGGATACTGTGGGAGAGAAAACCCAAAAAAAAAACCTTTCAATAATTCAGAAAAATTCAGATTTTTGCTTATCTAAGAAAAATTCTATGGGTTTCAAACATGTTTTTTCAAGCTTCAAATTTAAAAATGATGATTATTTGCCGCGTAGTGATCGTCGATCAAGGCAAATTTTCTTTATTTTGATAATCATGTAGTCGGGAAATAATGATCGTACAGGAAATCGAAGTAGATTCTGAAAATAACGGAATATTCCTTGTACTTAAGACGATATTAGTAGCCTTTGATGAAGACTTTTGTTGGCAAACGATAATTTGGACTGAAAAAAACATTAATATTGGCATATTCAAGGATATTTGGAGGTGGTATAACAAGATTCGATGAACGAAGGGTATCGTCAGTTTTTTTTCATCCTTGAAGTATCCCGGCAAAACGCTGAAAATTTTAAATTGTTGCGATTTTTTTCCTAGTGCCAAGAAATTTCAAATTTATCGTTTTGCCAAAATCACCCTAAAGAGCAATATTACGTTTCTTATTCATTTTTCTATTGAAAAATATTTATTTTCGTTGATAATACTTAATTTTTTTTATTGAAAAGATACATTTTTGGAAAAAGGAACAATATGGTAAAAAATATTTCTAGAAATGTTTTTTTTCATAACCGTATTTTCTCGACGTCTGGAAAATGCTTCATTAAATATAAAAAATATTCGATTAAGAGTGTCCAATATAGGAGAATGGCCAATAGAACATACGCGCAAAAGCTCCTGACTTCACGTCAGTGCTAGAATCAATTTTTTCTTTTGTAATTTTTTAAAAATTTTATAGGGGTATTCGAGATAAATTTGACCTTGAATTCTTGATCAGTCAATTGTACCTAGTAGTTTGAGAACATTCTCGTCAAAAAAATCGAAAATTACAGACCTCTGTGTAAAATGATAACGTGATGTTCTCCAGAACATACGCGCAAAATTACTTGTTTTTTGAGCGCTGTTAATGCCTTTAAATGTAAGTTTAAAAATTCATTTCAAAATCGATATACCTACGGTATATTCCTGCTCTACTTCCCTTCAACTTGAATTATTTCCTTGTATTCTTCTAAGCCTGAATAATGAACGCAACTCTATTTACAGCGAAAAACAGTTTTTCGCGAAAGTTACTATTTGACTTGTCCCGTCGATTCTTCTCTGCCATATTGAAAAAAATATATTTCCAGATATTACCAATAATTAATATTCTTGATCGGAGTAATTAGGATTATCACCAGAGAAAATTTTTCTTTGGAATAGTGAATGAGGATCGAATAATTGTTGATTTGGCGAAAACTATAAATTCGTAACGGAACTACGAAAAAAAATACTTCGCAGTGGTTCAAAATTTCCAGAGTTTTTCCGGCACATTTTAAGTGTATTTGGAGTTTTACCAAATTATGCAAATATCCCTGAATATGTGGATGTATCGTTAGGAAAAATATATTTTCAACTGTAACTACTAATAGCTCATTAAATCTTTCTCCGACTTAATAATCGTCAATTTCAAAAACGACTATTCGATTCGATTGACGATAAATTCGCGGCAAAGAATCATTTAGGATTAAAACGCTTAATGGTGTAAGTTTTTAAACCAAAATTTAAAACCCTTGATATCTTTTAAGATAAGAAAAAATGTGGAATTTTTTTTCGGTGGTTTGGTTAGCGTCACCCTGGAACCGTACAGGTTAAAATATTTATGACCAGAGTTGAAGACTTAACACTTGGAGCTACATCTAGCACATTTTTTTTTGCAGTATGGTAACTATATTTCGAGTAACTAGGAATTAACAATCAACCAAAAATTTGTAATTTAGTTCCATTATATATAATCTTAAGATTTGTGGTTAGTTTAAATAGTTAACGCTCAAATGTTCCGATGTAGCCTTTCCAAAATATTACGTTTCTTATTCAATTTTCTAATGAAAATTATTTATTTTCGTTGATAATACTAATTTTTTTTATTGAAAAGAATAATTTTCGAAAAAAAACAATATATTAAAAAATATTCCTGGAAATGTTTTTTTCCATAACCGTATTTCCTCGACGTCTGGAAAATGCTTCATTAAATATAAAAAAATTTCGATTAAGAGTGTCCAATATAGGAGAATGGACAATAGAACTTACGCGCAAAAGCTCCTGACTTCATGTCAGTGCTTGAATCAATTTTTTTTTTCGTAATTTTTTAATTTTTCTTAGGGGTATTCGAGATAAATTTGACCTCGAATTCTTGATCAGTACCTAGTCGATTGAGAACATTCTCGGCGAAAAAATCGAAAATTACAGACCTTTGAGCAAAATGATAACGTGATGTTCTCCAGCACATACGCGCAAAATTACTTGTTTTTTGATCGCTGTTAATGCCTTTAAATGTAAGTTTAAAAATTCATAACAAAATCGATATTCTCCTTCTTCTTCAGCTGCCCATCCGATTCCGAACGTTGGCGATTATCATAGCAATTCTTATTTTGTTGGTAGCTGCTCGGAACAGTCCTGCTGACGACATGTTGAACCATTGTCTGAGGTTCGCAAGCCAGGATATCCTGCGCCTGCCCGGGCCCCGCTTGCTGTTGATGAAGGTCGTACCGTTCTGAATTCCTCATTATGTGTCATAGATAATCCAGTTTGCGGACTTTCACTATGTTCGGGAATTGAGGGCTGGTCTTCATTCTTCTCAGGACTTCTGCGTTAGTTATTCTTTCAGTCCAGGATATTTTCAGGATACGTCGGTAGAGCCACATTTCGAAGGCTTCTAGTCTCTTCTCTGTTTCGTCTTTTAAGGTCCAGGTTTCTACTCCGTACAGCAACACAGAGAATACATAGCACTTTAAAAGTCTCAGCTTGATCTTGAGGCTGAGATTGTGACTTTTGAATAGTCCGCTCATTTGATTGAATGCGCTTCTGGCTTTCCCTATTCTACATTTAATTTCCTGTGTGTTGTCCCAATCTTCATTGATTATGGTTCCTAGGTAAGTATATTGGGTGACTCGTTCTATGTTTGTCTGGTTGACATATACCTACGGTATATTCCTGCTCTCCTTCCCTTAAACTTGAATTATTTCCTTGTATTCTTTTAAGCCTGAATAATGAACGCAGCAAGCTCTATTTACAGCGAAAAACAGTTTTTCTCGAAAGTTACTATTTGACTTGTCCCGTCGATACCTATCTGCCATATTGAAGAAAATATATTTCCAGATATTACAAACAATTAATATTCCTGATCGGAGTAATTAGGATTATCACCAGAAAGAATTTTTCTTTGGAATAATGAATGAGGATCGAATAATTGTTGATTTGGCGGAAACTATAAATTCGAAACGGAACTACGAAAAATACTTCGCAGCGGTTCAAAATTTCCAGAGTTTTTTCGGCAAATTTTAAGTGTATTTGAAGTTATACCAAATTATGCAAATATCCTTGAATATGTGGATGTATCATTACGAAAAATATATTTTCAACTGTAACTACTAATAGCTCATTAAATCTTTCCCCGACTTATTTATTTATTATTTTATTTATATTTATTTATTTATCGTATGGCAATTCAGACACAGTAAGCATAAAAGCTAATTTACACATATAAGTTAATATAACATACTTAAGGTTTTTCACAAGCAAATATCAAGTTAGTTAATATCTATCGACCCGGTGGTTGCCAGCAGGAATTCTTCTGGTCTGCCGTTCTATGATCTTGTGGGACATTCCTCCGTGATGCGTTTAATCGTTTGGTATTCTCCACAGTTGCAGTATGGTGATGGTTGTTTGCCCCATTTGTGTAGGAGATATGCACATCTGCCTGCTGTGTTCTAATTCTGTTAACTTATGTGTATTCTTATTTCCGTGTTCGTGGGAGTGAGAGTGAGAGTGTGTCTTGTAGTCAGGAGATCCTAGGATTGTCTGACTGCCAGAATGTGCTAGTTCATTTAGCGACTTATTAATCCTCAATTTCAAAATCGATTATTCGATTCGATTGACGATAAATTCGCGACAAAGAATCATTTAGGATTAAAACGTTTAATGGTATACATTTTTAAACGAAGAATTAAAACCCTTAGATATCTTTTAAGATAAGAAAAAATGTGGAATTTTTTTTCGGTGGTTTGGTTAGCGTCACCCTGGAACCGTACAGGTTGAAATATTTATGACCAGAGTTGAAGACTTAACACTTGGAGCTACATCTAGCACTTTTTTTTTGCAGAATGGTTACTTTCGAGTAACTAGGAATAAACAATCAACCAAAAATTTGTAATTTAGTTCTATTATATATCATCTAAAGATTTGTGCTTAGTTTAAATAGTTGACTCTCAAATGTTCCGATGTAGCCTTTCCAAATAATACCTTGTCCCGTATGTGAGGCTTGAATAGACAATAAAACATGCGCACAGAAGCTTCTGACTTTGGTCTCGATTTTTTTATTAATCTTGTATTCCATTTGGAATGAAATTAAATCATATATTTTTTCGACTAAAAAAATTAAAACAAATTTATTGTTCCATTACATCACGAGGAAAATTAATAATTAACCTTGAAGAAACTGTTTTTTTTCAATATACTACAAGGGTGAAAATCCAAAAATGAGACATCATGAAAAGTGTGATAAATTTAATCATATCACAACAACGGTATACTGATAATATAATAATGAATTTCGAGATAAAACGATTTAAACATTTGATTAAGATACGTGTGTTCGAATTTCCATTTAAGTTCACAACAAAATAAATATGACAGTTAATTAAATTAATCTATAAATGATTTCAAATCAATTGTAAAAATTATCAAAATAAAATATAAACAATCAGAAATAAATGAGAATATTATCTCTATTATTACTGGTACATTTGATGCATATAATTATCGAGTGATTTAATGAAATGTATAAATTCGGAATCCAATTAAGCTAATGTGAAACTGAAAAATATAATTAACAATTGGAAATTTTCTATATAGTTGTGTACTTCTATATTTAGTGATAAAGTTTCTTGAAACAATTAAATATTACTGAAAATTTTTATTGTTCTTCACGATGAAGCTATTCCAGAATCTAAATTATATACAATTTTCTTAAAATTAAATATAAAATATATATTCTAGCTAGCTTTTCTAATTTCATACAGCATTTTTCGTGTTGGATGTATTAGGAAATCTTGAATTTTTTATAAAGGAATTCAATGAGATGAATTGAAATATTCTATTTCATATTTTTATTTGTAATTAAAATTTCTAATTCCATTATTTGGTGCTTTATGGAATATACCTATCCCTTTAATTGTTTTAAAAGTTAAATTGCCCAGTAAATCACTTGAACATAATCTGCATGACAGGTACAGGTCATTTTATTGTGGTTGTTGGGCTTTGTATCTCAGTATATACATTTATCACGACAATCATTTGAGATAAGTTATTATAATTGATTTATAAACTGAAAATTATTTCTTTTGTGTAATGTAACAACAAGCAATAATTATTCCATTTTTTACTTTGGAAACAATGAAAGGGTTGAATACGCTTTTGTTTTGAAATATTTAAACACAAATAATTCGAATAAGAAAATTAGTAACATACGTAAATATCAATCGGAAGTTCTCGATATATCTGATTGTATCCCTCTATAAAAAAATAATATATTCAACATTAAAAATGCAGTATGAAATGAATAAAAATAAACATTCGAAAATATTTTGAAGAACATAATGAAAATAATTTAGATATATAAATCTTGACATTTATGAAATGAAGATAGGTGCTTCTTCATCCCTTAACTGAATTTCCGTTCGCCAATTGTGGGTATATTTCAAATGTTAGTTTCCGTAAAAGTTCAAACGTTTCAATTTTTCAGAATTTTTCACTGATTTATTAGGAAGGATCAGAAATCATTTTTTTGAGGTTCGCTAGTACTTTGTGTCTGGACCTTGATATGTTATTGATTATTAAGTAATATTCTGTATCTCACGATATTTTGACAACGGAAAGAGATAGCGACTTGCAATTTTCAGGGTAGGTTGCGCATCTGAATGCAACATTTCAGTTCGTTAATAGACATAATCAGCTTAACGATTTTGGAGTTATATCCATCTGATATTTTGTTGATATTTCCTGAATAACTAAAAAAGTACCAATCTTATCCAATTTAAACATAGTCATTAATTGTAGAATGCCAACGTGCAGATCTTTGTGAAATTGTGTATCAGTAGAAAATTTTAAAAAAATTATTGGACAAACATACTTACGTTTCGCAGAAACTATCCGTCCAATATCGCTGCAATTTTGCGAGAGCCTTCAAAGACTTACTTTACGGCCAATTCCAAATTTGAATTCGACTAAACATTCGCGCAAAAGCTCCCGAGTCCACATCAGGGCTTTATAAGATTTTATGCTATTTGTCGCTTTTGGGATTTCCAATGTTAATCAATTTCATCAATAATGGCAATTCTTTATCTTCATCAGTAGTAGGACTAGGCGGGTTCTCGACCAAAGTTGACCTATGACCTCCCTTAATTGTGTCTGGGGGTCTGATGTGGATGACGTCGGGCGGATGACGTCATGATCGAAAAATTTTCTGGATGGACGCGGGATATGAACCCGGGGAGTTTGGGTGAGAGTAGTCTCTTCTACCCACTACGCTACAGGGGCCGTAAGAATTTGGGGTGTTTTGGTACTATAAAGCGGACGCATCAGAGTGACGCATGATTGAAATTAACGTGAAGTCAGGAACTTTTGCGCGCATTGTCCATTCTCCTGTATTGGAATTGGATATTCGTACACAATTTATCCGGTATAAAATTTTTTAATTTATGATATATGATATTCGTAGAATTTTCGTATTATTATTGGGTAGGCATTTATCGTTTATTTGAATGGGAATACTGGGGATTATTTGTGAATCTTTTGGTTTACGCGGTCGAGAAATATAACTTTGGGGGATGATTGTGTGGTTTTGAAAATTTGTTGTCATAATGAATAAAATCAATGGAAAGCGTGTTTGTCAGCAAGCGGATCGAGAGATTTGAATATACAGCATTGACCCTTATTTCGAATATTCTTGTTTGAAGAACTAGAAACGATCAATTCCTCTCAGATGAATTCATATTCATCCACGTTATAGAAATTAGATGAAACCAGAATCGAACGTCATATGGTACATGTCAGGCTTGTAGACCCCCCGCACATGTAACTAGCGGACTCTTTTACATAAACTAAATATAGGTCTAGATCCTTTTTTCGAATTATTATTGGGGCGGCATTTATCGTTTATATGAAAGGGAATACCATGGATTATTTATGAATCTTTCGGTTTACGCAGACGAGCAATATAAGGGATTCCAGTGTTTTCAAAAACAATTCATGTTGTGGTTTTCAGCATTAGATGAAACCAGAATCGAACGCTATATGGTACATTTCAGGCTTGTAGACATAAACAAAAGCAACCGCAATTTTAGTTGAGTCAGTTGCAATATGCCCACATACGTGTTGTTCGCATTATGTATGGGTTCTATTACATAAACAAAAGCAAATATGAGCAGGGCCGTACTTATTCTTCCAATTTGAAACTGAAGAAATAGTGAAAATGAAATGTTTGAAAAAATTCATTCAATTTGAATCGTTTGAAAGTTGATGAAAGAATGAATCCATGAACATTAAGAACAATATTTGAAATGCGAATACGAGTAGGTTTTGTAAATCGCAGCAATATTCAGTTTCCATTTTGCATCTATACTTTCAATTCGTTGATTTGAAAAAACATCAGATCTCAAAACTGTTTAATTAGCAGTAGATTCAATGAAGAAATTTCATTCAAGTGAAAATAAAATCTGTCAGTTATATTATCGTTATGCAAGGAGCCGTGAACAAAGTGCTCTCAAAAAAAAGATGTAATTATGATATTTTTCATCCCATATTTAGGAAAAACCTTAATGTATCGAAAAAATTTCCAATAATTCGATGATTGTAGATATCATTGAGCAGACTTTAACGAAAATATTGAAAATGTTTGAAAAGATGAAAAAGTTGAGCAAATCTATTTCAATAAGTCAATGAAAAAAAAAGAAATGTTTCCATGAATTTACACATCTTTGATATGCGAGTAAGAGGTTTTCAAAAATAATCTGCATATTCAACATCAAAAGCATTTGGGGAAAAGCTGATATTTTTCCCTTGAATCTAAAATAGCATTGTAGAAAAAAGCGGAAATGTATAAAAAAGAATTGCTCCCTCTTTAATTTCGATTGTTCAGATATGGTTGAAAATATAATTTGACAGACGCCTAGGAAAATATTGTACTTTCCAATTTCATGTATTTTTTCTGTTCGTTTCTGATCTGAAAACTTGAGATTTTTCTTAAAACATAAAATAGATAATCTCAAATTCCAATATTTAAAGCTGCGGTAGACTCTTTTGTGTACGATTGACTAAAAATGTAAACATTTGCGTGACTCACGATCTCCGGCTGAGGGTGGCTTGATTATATAAACAGCCATTTTGCTTAACGTAAGTCAGTTTTCTATTATTTCCATATAGGAACACATCGTTGATCATTCGTGTGCCGATTGAAATTTTCATTTGTACTTTGTCGGAGCATCTGAATTTGTGATAGTGTGATCTTTGGGTAAGCATCAATTAGAAAATTATGTATCCATGTATTAAAATATTTTTTCTTTCCAAACAGCAGTAGCAGAAAACATTCATCGTATATTACCCAAACAGCAGTAGCAGTAGTTCATTAGAGAAATTTTGATACTAATCCCTACAGAACAAAGTAAGTTTCTGTTCATCTTACATCTCATGCATATTTTTCTTATTCATTTTCATTATAGACATGGATTTAAACAAAATTAACCAAAAATCTCTTCTTGAAGATAAGCCAACAAGGCGTATAGCAGAGTTGGAGAAGGATAAAAAATACCACATTCTAAAGTGTATTTTGGTGAAGACCAGGTTCGGTCCAGCTGTGCTCTTTGAATTCAAAGCGTTCCTGCCAAAAAGGCTGACGGAGGACTACAGCGCACATACTACCGAGCTGTCATCAGGAAAATATTCGCTAATATTCCGAGGGACCATAGATACTGGGAAAACACATCCAGCCATTTCCTTGGAGATTGTAGATAAATAAGGTAGTTCATCAATATCACTGCATCTCCACTTTTTTCTTTTTCTTTTTTGGTGTTATTGTACTACGCAGAAATGAATCGTTTTGAAGGTACATTGACGAAAATAGAACAAACATTAAAATCAATGGAAGAAAATCATTCTCCTGCGAATTCACAAATATGGTTACATATAATACGCAAGCATATTTATCGGTGTAATGTGGCATTGAAAAAATGTAACTTCAGTATTGGTCAGAAACGCATGATATATTCAAAAATTGCACAATTAAAAAGAATGCGTTGTTTCATAAAATGTTTTCCAAATAGATACATAGGTTCTGGATTAGGGCAAACTCAAAGGCGCAGCTCTCGAGTAATATGGCGCACTTTAAATGTTTTATATAATTGTAGAGTAAGAACAGGTATTGTTATAAATTCAACCCATCTTGATATTAAGCCATTTTTGACAGATGCTTTCCATTTGTTTTAAACAAAAATTTCAAGTGTTTTGAGGGATATGCCAATTTTGAAAGTTAACACAACCTTTTGTGCTGATTTCATTAAAAATAATGGTGATGACGAAATTGTGGATCGGAAATTTTTCACCACTCCTAATGCTACAATTGACCCATCCACTGAATTGAAATTTTGGTTTGATATTAACATAACTAATCGTATCATAGCTGACATCGAGGATATGAGCAATAAAGGTAGCACGTGGGCTTTGAGCAAAATAATTCACTTGGAAGTTACAATTAATAAATTTGAAATAGGAAATAACTGTGGTGGATCATCTTACATTAAACTACCTGATCAAATTTCGAGAAAAGAAGCATGTATTAACGTTCAGAATGATGATAACGCATGCTTTTTTTGGAGTGTTGTTAGCGCACTTCATCCAGCAACAACTCATAGTAATCGTACCAGAAGTTACCCCAATTACCATAACGTACTAAAAACTGATGGTTTAGAACTGCCCATGAAACTATCGCAAATTGCAAAATTTGAAAAAATGATTAATATATCTATAAATGTGTATGGTTTACAATTGATAGAGAAAGAAAATCGATCATTTTATACAGTGTCGCCTTTAAGACTAACCCAACAACATTTCGTGCAAAAACATGTGAATTTACTAATAGTTCAAGATTAATATTTTCCAAATTTGGGCGACTATGATGTCACACCTTCAGAAGATATACACGACATGAAATTAAATATCACTATTGTTGGATTAAAGATCTTTCCAGACTTATCTCAAGTCAGCTCTCGAAAAAAAAGGGGGAAAAAATGATATGTGATAGGTGTTTGAATTATTTTTCGTCTCAGATAAAATTAAATGAACATTATGAGTTGTGCAAAGATTTCAATAATCAAAAAGTATCTTTTCCGGATTACGATCATGTTGAATTTCGAAATTTTGTTTACAAACAAAAATGTCCTTTTATTGTGTACGCAGACTTTGAATCAATACTTAGGCAATGCAATAAGAAAATCGGTGAAACTTCATTCAAGTATCAGGAGCATGTACCATATAGTGTAGGATATTATTTAAAATGTACATATAATGATAATTTTTCACGTTACGCTAGTTTTCGTGGTGAGAATTGCGTGGATTGGTTTTCTGATGAAATAGATAAAATTGCTTCCTTTGTTCATTCTCATATGAAACATATTGAACCAATGTCGGGCACACCCAAAGAAGTTGGTAAAAGTTGTCATATATGTGAAAAAAGTTTTAACAAGAAAGATGTAATAGTTCGAGATCATGATCATTTTTCTTCCGAATTTAGGGGATGGGCACATCAGCAGTGCAATTTAAATTTTCGTAAACTCTTTATTGTGCCCATAGGTTTTCATGATTTATCCAATTACGATGGCCATTTCATTGTAAAATCTCTTTTGCATCGGGGTAATAACACTACTCTACCTATTAATAAAGAAAAATATATTTCTTTTACATATTTTCATGCGGAAACCAAACTTAGATTCAGATTTAGCGACTCTTTCAAATTTATGGGGGCTAGTTTGGATGAATTGGCCTCTACTTTGATCTTAGATAATTTTTATAATCTCAAGAAGGAATTTTCTGGTCTACTAGATAGTGAATTTGAGTTGCTAACAAGAAAGGGAACTTTTTGTTATGACTACATGACGGACATGGATAAACTGAACGATACAAAACTTCCACAGATCCATGAATTTTATAATAAATTAAATGACGCGCACATAGATGATGAAACTTACCAGCATGCTCAAACCGTTTGGAAAACATTCAAAATTAAAACGTTAGGTGAATATAGCGATCTCTATATGAAAACCGATATACTCCTACTCACAGACGTAATGGAAAATTTTCGGAAAACAGCTTTGGAGACGTACAAACTTGATCCTGCATGGTATTACACAATGCCAGGTTACACCTGGGACTGTATGCTCTTAAACACCAAATATCAGCTTCAGGTGCTCAAAAATGTTGATATGGTTATGTTTGTGGAACAGGGTATACGTGGAGGGATCAGTTGCTGCATGCACAGACTATCCGAAGCTAACAATCCCCAGATGACTAATTTTGATCCATCAAAGCCAGAATCTTATTTAATGTATCTTGATGTAAATAATTTATATGGATGGGCGATGAGTCAATATTTGCCAATTGGGGGTTTTGAATGGTGTGATACGTCTGTTGATGTGAGCACTGTTCCTGATGATAGCCCAGAAGGATATATTCTTCAGGTAGATCTGGAATATCCACAACATCTGCATGATCTACATAAAGATCTACCAGTGTGTCCGGAGCACATAGTCCCTCCAGGTTCAAAGCTACCCAAATTACCATGCACACTCTCAGATAAAAAAGATTACATCATTCAATATCGGAATTTGAAGGCTGTTTTAGAATTGGGTTAGAGATTAACAAAAATTAAAAAAGTTTTGAAATTCAGACAATCCCCCTGGTTGAAACCCTATATCGATCTTAATACGGAACTTCGTGCAAAGGCGACCACCAAATTTGGTAAAAACCAGTTCAAGTTTGCGAACAATGCTATTTTTGGTAAGACCATGGAGAATATTCGATTACACCGGGTAGTTCGTCTGGTTAATCAATATGGGGGTCGCTATGGGGCGATGAACATGATTGCATCCCCAAGGTTTCATAGTCGTACCGTGTTCGGAGAAGATTTGATGGCGATCGAACTCAAAAAGAATGAGATCTTATTCAATAAACCTTTATACATAGGTATGGCGATTCTTGATATCTCAAAAGTCTGCATGCTTAACTTCCACTACAAATATATGTTGCCTAATAATCCCGATGGTTGTAAAATCATGTATATTGATACGAACTCATTCTTTTATGAGATTAAAGGTTCTAACCCATATGAATTAATAAAAAAAGATTGTTATACTCATTTTGACACTAGCGATTATCCTAAAGACAATGCTTTCAACATTCCATTAGTGAATAAAAAGGTACCAGGTTTAATGAAAGATGAGGTGAATGGTAAAATTATCACTCATTTTGTCGATTTGCGGGCTAAAATGTACTCTTTTAAGGTTCAAGGGGGGCAAACCGTCAAGAAATCAAAAGGTGTCAAAAATTGTGTTGTTAAAAACTGCTTAACTTTTGACGATTATGTGAGATGCCTCAAAGGAAATGAACGGCATGTTTTATCACAGAATACAATAAGATCCTTTGCACACGACATTTATTCGATTCAACAATCAAAAATAGTATTGAGCGCACAAGATGACAAACGCTACTTGATTTCTTCATCATTTGACACCCTACCTTGGGGGCATTATTCACTGCAAACAAATCCATCACCACCACCACTACCACCACCACCACAAACTTAGAGAAGTGCAAATTTTGTTTTTTTTTTCAGAATGGCCAATATTGACCAATTTAAACATCATCAGTTAGAACAAAAAGATAAACATCAACTTAGCAACTCGAATCTAACATCAGCCATAAAGGTTTTTTCTCTCCAAAAGTCTGCAATCAAAACAATAATTCAAAATACTAATTCAATATTCAATGTGATGCGCCTGAATTTGCCTGAAATAATTACAATTGAAATATTGAAGAAATTTAGCGCATACAAGTGGAATCAAATCATCGCGGATGCCAGAACCTATGCAAAGAAAACAACTTCATTTGAGTATCCTCTCTTTTCTTCAAGATTTATCACGAGTCGTAAAGCTCAAAGCCATATTCTATGTAAACGAGACTGGAGTGATGAATATGATGAGGATGAATTATGTATATGGCGAAATTATTATCATATTAAAGAGATTAATTTATTTTTGTGTAAAATTTGCTTTAAAATTTTTCTAAAAGAATTGAAAAGGAGAAGGTTTGATTCAAAACTGTTCAGCATTCGCGATCACTCCCATTTATACATTAGCCGACACAATCTATATAACTTGTATAGAAATAGAAAATATTGGTGTAACGCAGAATTTGATGGAGTTCTTTTTGATATATACGATAAGAATACATGTTGTGATAGATTACATGATTTAGTGCCTAATACTGTAACTAATTTCAAAGCACATTCCAAACGATTTATAGACTCTGCAGATGAAGATAGTGACATAGATTGTTAGAATTGATAAAAATGTTGATGCTATTAATCTGAAAGATATGTAGAATCTGGAGATGTTAATAGTGATATAGATGAATTGAATTGTTAAAAAAAAATAAATAAACTATTATGTACAGGTTGTTTTTTATTTTTTATTCCTCATGTACTGATACAATATACAAGCACATCTACAAGAACCAAAAGATTCACAAATTCGACAAGCCAATCCATCCACTTGATCTTCACCTAGGTCTGCACCAATGCACTTGAGAGGGCAACAATATCTTGATCCCTCTATGATGTTGAAACTTCTTTCCTCAGTCATTTTGCTGCACAGGTTAGTATCACTTTCCGTGCAGATTATGGTTAGCCCACAACTGAGACATTTCACATGTTCTTTATCAAATAAAAATTTACCACTAGGGCACAAAGCATTTTTCAGATTTCTCAGACTATATAAAGTTGTCAAAAATAAAAGTGTATTAGATAAGTGAACTCCAATGAAAATGTACCTCACAATTAATTCATAGAGTGAACCTTCCATGGTGACCGACACTTGATAAATAAGCTATAAAAGTGTGGATGTACTTTATTCTGAACTCATTAATATGCTAACGTTTAGAGAGGGAGGAGGTCTTGTTGATACACTCATTAATAAGTTACCTATTGAACTGCATATACCCGGTGGCTACAAATTCTGCGGACCTGGTACAAAGTTAGAAAAACGTTTACGTGAGGGACAGAAGGGTATCAACTGGCTCGATGAGAGTTGTATGGAACACGATATATTTTATTCACAGCAAAAGGATTTGGCGGAAAGACATAAAGCAGATAAAATTCTAGAGGATAAGGCTTGGCAACGTGTAAAATCAAGAAACGCTTCAGTTGGTGAAAAAACTGCAGCACTCATAGTTGCAGGTGTAATGAAAGCTAAACGCAAGCTAGGAATGGGTTTCAAAGAGAAAAAGACGTTCAAGAGAAGCTTAATAGTTCCCTTAACAAAGGCGTTGCGCAAGTCACCTAATAGTGATGATATAAAAAAGTCATCATTGATAGCATTAAAAGCAGCCCGAGCTGCTATCAAAAAAGCCGGGGGGAAGAAGAACATCAGAGTGCCTCGAATTATTCCATTCAAGTCAGGTGGCATATTGCCGTTGATGCCAATTCTTGCTGGTTTGAGCACTTTGGGCAGCTTACTTGGCGGTGGAAGTGCTGTTGTCAAGACCTTTATCGATGCCAAAAACGCAACAAAAAAGTTGGCTGAACATCAACGTACAACAAGGCGATGGAAGCGGTAGGACATGGTCTTTATGTGTTAAAATATAAGAAGGGTTATGGGCTCTTTGTTAAAAAACAAAAAAACTAATTGCGAAGCTACCCAATAGAGCATTATTTGACCATGAGTTGGTTGATTATGCGAAAAAATTGAAAATTCCAAACTTTCGAGGTGTATTCATGCGTGATGATTTATTAAGAAGACGTTCTAGGTTGAAGGAATGTGGTATCATCAACTTGGATTGTTCAGATGGACCTGGAACACATTGGGTAGCATAAAGCAAAGAAGGAAACGATGCAGAGTATTTTGATTCTTTTGGGGATCTGAAACCTCCGAAAGAATTGGTTAAATATTTAGGTGGTTGTGATATAATCTACAACAGAAATGTATATCAGACATATAATACATCCAATTGTGGCAAATTATGTTTGCAATTTTTGTTGAGTAAAATTAATAAAGCATAAATAATGTTATTTTGATAATCAATCATCAGTCATGTCGACAGTATTCACATTGAAAGGACGTAGTTCGACACTATCAGCAGATTTTGTGCCCCCAATCGAACTAGATCCCAATCATCAGTATGGTATTGCTTTAATTGGTTTTTATTCATACAATACAATACCAAACATTGAAGAAAATACGTATTTATATTATTCAGAAACATCTGCAGAAGGAGTAGGGGAAAAAAAGCTCCAGATCCCTAGTGGAACATACGAAATTTCCGATATTGAAAATTATCTTAGAAAATACCTGATTGCAGAGAACGAGAGGAGCGAAAGAGATAAAATCTTTTACCTGAGACCAAACAATACAACGTTGAAGTGTGAAATTTTCCATCGGTCGATATCTATTGATTTTACCAAAAGCATTGTACTAGGTAAGCTTTTAGGCTTTTCTCAAAAACATTTGGTAGCAGGAGTCGAACATCAGTCTGATTTGCCTGTGAATATAGTTCCAGTACGCTGTATTCATATAGATTGCAGTCTTGCTCACGGATCATTTTACAACAATAAAATTTGTCACACCATCTACGAGTTTTCAGTTGGTGTTGATCCAGGATACGCTATTGATATAACACCGCAACACTTGATTTATCTACCTGTGAATAGCAACGGAACAATTGACAATATCACTTTGACTATACTAGATCAGGATTTCAACTTTGTGAATTTTCGAGGTGAAGAGATTATTGTTCGACTAGAACTGAGGAAATGGTCTTGATTTTCCCCCAATATCAACATAATAAATATGTAACCCAGTCTAGGGAAAGCGCATTAGTACAACAACACCGCTCGAAGAAGCAGCAGCAGCAGCAGCTTACGAGATTATCCCAGAGAAATAAAAGAATACTACAATCGCTCGGCTATGTTGTCAGACCACACGTTTGACATTTATCGATCGGTAGATAAAGATGATTCAATCGTTCGTGTAGAAAATCGAACATACCTTCCATTCATAAAATCATTCAACAATAATGATACGATTGAAATTGTTATTAACCGACCAGATGTATGGTTTCTAATGTATGAATCTGCACTTTTCATAAGGGGACAATTGAAAAAAACCTCGGGCGCCGGAACTATGAAATTGGTGAATAATTATGGTGCTTTTCTGTTTGACTCGATAACCTACGAATTATTTGGCACTGAAGTTGAAACTGTTAAAGACCCTGGACTTGTATCACTAATAAGAGGATTTTTGTGCTATGAGAAAGGTGATAATAGTGAATTAAATGAAGCCGGATGGAATTTCCCTGATGAGCCATTGCAAAATGATGATGGCTCATTTGCAATACGTATACCTCTCAAACATTTGCTCAACATGTTCAATGATTATCCGAAAGCAATATGTGGTAAACAGCTCATTAGGTTAATCAGGGCTCGCAACGATAGCAATTCCATGATTATCACAGCCGGTACAGGAGAGCAGCCTGGAGTGACAAAAGGCGAAATAACGATAAGTGATATAGAGCTTAGAGTTAAACATGTGTATCCTAATGATGAAATCAAACTCAATCTACTCTTCATGATAAAAAGTGATAAACCCATTTTACTTCCCTTTCGGAAATGGGAAGTTCATCAACATCCTGCCCTTACTGTCGGAGCTACTCAAGAATTATGGAGTATTAAAACGGGCACAGTTGTGGAATGCCCTCGTTATGTTATTTGCTGCTTTCACTCTGATCGAAAAGATAACCCCGCTAAAGATCCAAATTACTTTGAAAATATTGACATTTCAGATATACGTGTATTACTCAATGGTGAATATTATCCTCAAGAAAGGTTACGATTGAATTTCGACCAAAATGACTATAGCGAAGCTCATTATAATTATTGTGAATTTACAAACACTTATACTGGTAGAACAGGCAATACTGCGGTGCTCGATTATGGGGAATACAAGACAAGATTTATTTTTACAATTGATTGTTCCAAACGAGATGATAGTTATAAATTTTCCACCGTTGACGTTAAATTGGAGATTGAAGCGAGAAAAGGTTTTCCCGCCAACACCAGGGTGTACTGCATCATTTTTCACGACAACGTCATCGAGTACCACCCACTAAGCGAAATTATAAGAAAATTAACAAACTTCAAAAGTTTGTTAATTCAGTTCAGCTGGAGCAGTCACCGTAACAAGATGAAATTGGCAGTAGTAGATTTTCAAGGTTTCACAATTAATGGCAGCTTTCAACCAAAAGAGATATGTGTGAATAATGGTTATCAAATTGCACATTTTTTAGTGAAACCTGAAGTAAAATTCTTATCTTTATCGATGCAAGATCAGAAGGTAGTAAGATGGCTGGAGAATAATTTTCATGGAATGAAATATAATCTTGGTTGTGGTGTGGAACTCAGTGATGTTGGTGATATTCTTAGGAGATTACTCTCAGATGTTGATATAGTTTATGTAAAGGGTAGCCAAAAAAAGGAATATTTATTGGGGATTGGACTGTCGGCCATTGTTATCGATCTGAATCAGCTTGAACATTACAATCCACCACCTCCAAATCTAACGATGCAACGACCTTTGTGTATGTATCATGATGGAAATGTATCACGCATGTGCAGCATGGCAAACTGCAGAGACATATTTAATTGGCTTTGGAATGCTATCCCTCATTAAATAACTAAAGACACACACACACACACACACACACACACACACACGAAGAAAAATGTTGAAAGAAGAATATGCAGAGGAAGAACTGTCCCTAAGCAAAGATGGAAACAACCACGATCGAGATCAAAATATAATTATTCAATTTGAGAAGCTTTCCCTTCAACAATCTGAGGATCGACGAAATAACAATTCATCATCTGCAACATGTATCTGGCAATCGTTAGTTTTTCATAATAAATCTAGATTTTCACGTCTTTCAACATGTAAAAAGAAAAGAGCTATTTTGAATAGAATTTGAAATCAGTTTATCTTTATATTCACCCACCACCTCCTAAAAATTATCAGTTCCATTCAAGATGCGAATTAAGCAACATCAAAAATCTTTACCTGTATGTAATTTAGATATTTTTGAAGATCAACCAAAATTTAATAAAAATGGTGATTTATTTCCAGCCAATTGTAGATTTTTGATTGTAGGTCCAAGTGGTTGTGGAAAATCCAACGCATTTTTATCCTTACTTTTTCATCCTAATGGCCTTAAATTCGAAAATGTTTACATATTCTCGAAAAGTTTATATCAACCCAAATATCAGCTACTCGAAGAAGTGTTGAATGGCGTTCATGGTATAGGTTATCACAGTTTTAGAGAAAATGATGAAATCATAAATACTGTAGACGCTAAAGAAAATTCCATTTTCATATTTGACGATATATGTAACAGCAAGCAAGACAAAATCAGGTCCTACTACTCTATGGGTAGACATAAAAAAATTGATGTTGCTTTTCTATGTCAGACATATGTGTCAATAAATAAACATCTGATTCGAGACAATGCAAACATAATTGTTGTATTCAGAAGTGATGATGTGAATTTGCGTCACATTTTCAACGAACACATATCCCCCGATATGAGTTATGAAAAATTTAAAGAAATTTGTTCCGTATGCTGGAGCGCCGATAATTATGGTTTTTTAATGATTGTAAAAGACTGCAACTTGCATGATGGGCGATATCGACATGGTTTCGATAAATTCATCAACATAAAGGATAATTAATCAGTTTATAAGCATCATGCCACACGATCAGTCAACCAGACAAAATCGCAAACTTAAAATTAGACAACTCGTTAAAGATGTAAGAAAAAAATACATTGCATTTAAATTGGGTCGTTCTGAAGAGGATGAATCGATAAATCGAATGGTTTTTCCTATTACGAAACGTATTGATGAGATGAAAGAACAATTTAAGCAGCAACCATCGCCGGCCCCCAGAACTGAATCCATAAAATCTATACCAGCAAAAACCAACAAAAAAGAACTAGAATATTCCATGCCATCTATACCATTTTCGAAAGAGAATTATGAGGATGACGTAGATAATGAATATTATGACTATGATGAAGATGATACTGCACAAATGCCCTACAATGAAATGAATAATTCTGGCAACTCCTTGGAAGACTATCCAAAAAATATTCGGGGCTATATTCAGAAATTGTGGAATAGAGACCCACAAATAGATTACATATATGGCCCTAAATATGAACACCGCAACTCTACGTGGAGTCTAGGTAGTAGTTCACTCAATTTCGACCTTCATAGTGATGATATTATTATCGATGGTAAATATAATTATCATAGTAGCCAGGGGCTCCTCAAACTGCTATTCAACAAGGAACCTGTTGGATTTAGACCAGACGATGAAGAAAACTACAAACAGATATTGGATATCACAAGCGTGCATAGAAGATTGTTCAATCCATCGAAACAAATCAAAGCAAGCAATGCCCGCAAATATAAAAATATTATACAGAAGCTAGGCAAAGGAATGATGCGATACAACGATAAAGCGATAGAGTATAGATATTGGAACAACATTAATGAATTAGTTGATCGTTTGTGTTTATTGCATGCGTCAAAAGAAGCTGGTAATAACTCAAGCGATAACGAAATCGAAGCAATCGTTGAGGAGTTGCGCGAAGTGGGAATTATATATTAAGTGTTGCTTATTGCACTGAAAATCATTTCACCTACAACAATGGACAAATTTGGTAGGGTATCGTTATCTCGTAGGATCTCCTCAGCGAAATGGGCGCGGTCTGGTTATACTTTTCCCATGACCAGTGATGGTGATTATGACTTTACCGGACATAAATTGTGTAATGTTGATGAGCCTATAAGAAAATCTGACGCTGCCAACATGAATTATGTTGATTTAACGGCAAAAAGGATACTTGAAGACCTTGGTAAATTGGGTAGTGTATTTTATCAGTATAAGGGTGTTATTGAAACGAAATGTGCAAAACTTGGAGGCGAATTGGAAAACACTAATTATAACAATATTGAAATGTACAAGAAACTTAATGAACAACTTGATTACGTCTCAAAGCAGATACACATAATCGAACAAAAAACTGTTGCTGAAAGATTTGATATCGATAGAAAAATTAACGAAATAAAAGCTTCAATCGAAACCCTGAATCGTAAGTTGGGTACTGAAAGTCACAAAGATGCAACCATCCAGAGAAATAGCGCAAGTAGTTAAGGAACTTCATCGACCTGCACGCAAAAATTTTCCTCGACGAAGAACTATCATCAAGGGGTTAGATGATCTCTGGCAAATGGATTTAGGACAGCTTGATCGGCTCGCCACAAGCAATGATGGTTATAAATATTTTCTGGTCGTAATTGATTGCTTTTCGAAATTTGTATGGGTTAGACCGGTGAAAAGAAAAACAGGCGAAGAGGTGACTTTGGCTTTTCTCGATATCCTTGAACATAATGACGGTCGAAAGCCCATAAATTTGCAGTCTGATCAAGGAAAGGAATTCTTCAACAGACAATTTCAAGAACTAGTTAGAAAACATAACATTAATCATTATAATACCTACAGTGATAAGAAAGCAGCAATAGTGAAACGAGTGATAAGAACATTGAAAGAGGCGCTTTTCAAGAAATTCAGTTTGAGAGGAACTTATCGGTGGATTGACATACTTCAAGACGTTGTGAATGTATATAATAATAAAATACATCGAACGATTGGAATGAAACCAAGTGATGTAAACAAGAAAAATGAGTGTGACATATATAAATTCGCATACAGTCACATAAAAATAGCGGCACCTCATAAATTTCAAACGGGCGATATTGTACGTATAAGTAAATTTAGACATGTTTTTACAAAAGGATATCTCCCACAATGGACTACCGAACTATTTAAAATTATAAAAGTTCAATTGACCAACCCCGTAAGTTACCTAATTGAAGATTTAACAGGCAGACCTATAAGTGGAGCTTTCTACCAAGAAGAATTGCAAAAGACAAAGCAGCCTGATGTTTATTTGGTTGAAAGAGTATTGCGCAGGCGTGCAGACAAGGTTTTGGTGCGATGGCTGGGAATGAGTGAAGAACATGATTCCTGGATTCAGTCAGAAAACAAATGATGAAAGTATATTTGTCGATGGGTTGAAGCAGTGTTCTTTGGCAAATGATGAAAGTATATTTGTCGATGGGTTGAAGCAGTGTTCTTTGGCTGTGCGAAGAATCAACAAAAAACTGAAAAATGCTACGACTATTGGAGAAAAGCAAAGTCTCTTAAGTACCTTGAATCACGTGAAAAGTTACAGATCCAAATTGAAATACTTGCGTAAAAAGCGATCTGGCATCAAAGATCGAGGGGAAACAGCAACAAATAGAGTTAAATGGGGTGAATTGACATCTGCATTCGAGTCACGAATTCGAACTGGAGTTATTACTAATGCAATCAAACTGCAGCAGTCTAAACTACAGCAGTCTGTCTGTCGGGGCAAACATTAACAGGGCTGTGTCTAAGCTTCCTGAAGGATACAGTGCTGTGCCTAAGCTTCCTGAAGGATACAGCAACTATTTTGGCGATTTCAATTTGGATCTGTAACTTTTCACGTGATTCAAGGTACTTAAGAGACTTTGCTTTTCTCCAATAGTCGTAGCATTTTTCAGTTTTTTGTTGATTCTTCGCACAGCCAAAGAACACTGCTTCAACCCATCGACAAATATACTTTCATCATTTGTTGCAATGAATAGAGTCATCAACGACTTTATAGCTCGAATACAACCTTCCATGTTGAACCTTTCGATACAACTGAAAAGAAAACATCTTTGTTTCAACTTTTAGAGATTCATAAAAATACCTGAATACATACGAGAATATCCGAAGATACCCGATTCAAAAGGCTCGACGATAAAAGAGAATGGCTATTAACAATCTTCATTTTTCTCGCAAAAGAGTCACAGATTTCGAATTAGCTAAACTTTCAAACTTTGCACCATACCTACACGCATTAAGAAATTATTTTATGCAGGGTGAGCCTGAGAAAAAAATTGTGAATGAAACTTGGAAATCCATCTAATTTCGAGAAAAAACCTGATAGTGGTAAATTTTTTGTAATTAGCCAACAATTGATACAAAATTTGAAGTGATCACGACATCGATGCAGGTGTGGTGATGCCATCGTTCGGTAGAGTCATGGGTGCTTTTTTTCTGTGGTATTAGCAAGAGGCCTAGACCACACCGTTACAGTTGTGTTACTCCTTTCCTCGCCACCTTGCGGTAGAGTCATGGGCGCGCTTCTTTCTCTGTGGTACCTACTACTGTTTGCATTATCTCTGATAAATATTGCGCATAGGGGGCATGTTTGAATCATCTCACTACTAGTGATGTGTCAATGTCTATCACAAATCGGGTATATTCCTGAAACTTCCTCATTGAGTTCACATTAACTTCTACATATGAGCCGCTCATAGGAAAAGTGGTATAACTCAATTTAAGTGATTTGTTGGGATATTAAGGTTTTAACTTTCAGCGGATTAAAAAAATCAAGGTATTTCGTTGCCTCCGCAAAATTGTCTGATTCATGACTGTATACGAAGATGTACGAATCTATACGAAGATACTCGAATGTCTACGAAAATACACAAATAAATATGACAAATTTAGTTCTATTGAATTTCTATAAAGAATGTGTAGAGATTGATATGATTGGGCTTGGACTGATCTATTACGACCGTAGAATTTCATGAATATATTACTTTGTTATTATGCAAAGCTGATATTGGAGTGCGTTCTGAGATTCATGAATGGATACATATTTAGTTATAAAGTGAATGGAAAACGTATATAAAAACAGATATAAAAATGTATATAGTGGATATATAATTGCATATAGTTGATGTAATAATGTCTATTGTGGATATATTAATGATTATAGTGGTGCATAATGATGGATATAGTCAATATAATAACTACTCATGCTATATCAACGAAATTTTGAACAAGTTTTTGTGTCGGTTATTCGCATATAACTACCCAGCATCAATTCAATCGGATCTTTAATTTTCGTGTTATAGTGACTATTTCACTCCTATCAAAATCTGACCAACCCCAGGCCAGAGACATCTCATATTATCACGAAAACACCAACTGTCTTTGAATTATGATTGGTCTTACAACTTTGGTGTTTTCAACGGCTAATCCATGGATATGGACTGTTTGACAAATGATAAATATAAATTACGGACGTCAACATGAGTCATTTTGTTCGAGAAATAGTCTATTGAAATATCACTCGTGACTGAATTGATCTCATAAGTCTGTCTTTTATTTCTTAACTCAACTGAATTGCTTGGATAAAACACCACTCGTCCTTTTCACGCTTTGGTTTATCGAAAACGGTTTAAGGAGAAAAACAGACCATACACCAACAATCTATTACGACCGTAGAATTTCATGAATATATTACTTTGTCATTATGCAAAGCTGATATGGAGTGCGTTCTGAGATTCATGAATGGATACATATTCAGTTATAAAGTGAATGCAAAACGTATATAAAACAGCTATAAAAATGTATATAGTGAATATAAAGAGTATTTGATGTATACGGACACACACGAAAGGTATCCAACACAAAGTCTTCATAAAGGTATAATGATAATGGTTTGATATCAGTAATATAGTTGACCTTCAAAAATATATAAGGGATGTTACATATTACTGAAATATACCCAACCTATTTTTTCTGCGCATTCTTATCTCTGTGAATGTTTTTATCTGAATATTCGATACGCGTGTTTGTCACGCCCCATAATACATCAAAAATGGAATTTGTTTGTATACAACCACCCACATTTGTTGTTATGTTAGCTCACTGCCAAATCAAAAGTATACAATCCCAATGCATTTAGGATAGCTTGATAAGCTTGTCACAAGTAGTTCTCGTTGTAATTTATTGCAAATTCATATGTGCTCAAGCATTGAATACAGGAAATGAACAATCCAAAAACCAATGTAATACAAAAATACCGTGCACTTTGAACAATGGTCACTATTTATTTCTTTCTACGAATGTAGAAAATCCAAACCAGTCAACTCGATTATTAAATTGATGAATTAGAGAAAATGAGCAATAATATGAAATTGAATATAAAATCTTAATTTTGAATTTTAATGGGATGATTTGTGAAAATTGAAATATAAAAGATTGAATTAGCAAAAATTCAACTATTACAATTGATACTTGAAACTAATAATTTTGGGGTACAATGAGAATTGAAAAATACAAAAATGTGAGATCAAATAGAAATTAGCAACAGGTGATTTTAAAAAATGATGTCCAATTTAACTACTAATTTGAATGAGTATGCGGGGACCAAATACGATAAGGAACTTATCTTAAAAGTCTGGATGAACTCCTCCCCCAAGTGAATTGCACCGGATTTTACCATAAATGAAACAATATGATGTGGGGGTTTTCCTATGGATTCAGCTATTAACCATTAAACCAATCTGTCCCAGGAGGCATGCACCATTCAACCCAAAATTCCCGTGTAGAACTCGGAAAAAAAACACTACGTCTAGATGTGAAAATCACCATAAAAAAATCTTAGAATTAAATGAGAAAAAATGATATGCTATTTTTAAATTGAATTTGAACTGAACACAGTGTAACTTACCCTCGTAGTCGAGGATTTTTCACTTAATTGCAGCTTCGAAAAGAATGGAATAAAATCCGACTAGGCTATCCAAATTTAATTGCTTAATGCCCCAACAGTAAAATTAATTCAGCTACTAAATACTTAGAAATTTGAAAAAATGCTGCTTTTCAACTTCACTGCTCGTCAAAACTTTTATTCTCAACTCTGCGATGGCTACGATCAAAAAAGAACGAAATTCTTAATTCATTTTCTGAAGAACTCAAACCAAGAGATAAGCAATATGAAAAAAATTGAAAAAAACGTGTTTATAATAATTTCGATAGTTTGAATGCAAGATGAATTAAACGGATCTTATAACATGGCATCTACCGGTAATGCAGCCCCACAATGCATTTATGATAGCTTGATAAGCTTGCCCCCAAGTAAAGTTAGTTCTCGTTGTAATTTATTTCTTTTCTAAATTCATATGTGCTCAAGCATTGAAAAGGAAAACTGGTTGGCTTTTCTCGATATCCCCAAGCATGGTACCTAGCAACTTGCAATCTGACAATCCAATTCCAATACAGGAGAATGGACAATGCGCGCAAAAGCTCCTGACTTCACGTTATTGCTTCACAATGGGTCTGCTGAAAACCACACAATCATCCCCCCAAAGTCTGCGTAAACCGAAAGATTCATAAATAATTCTATTTCATATAAACGATAAATGCCGCCCCAATAATAATTCGAAAAAAAGGATCTAGTACCTCATGCATCAAACTTCATATGACTGATAGAATAATTCCAATTGCCTTGAGAAATTCAATTAATATTAATTACCATATTGTATATACAGGGTGTCCCAGAAATCAACGATAAGCCGGTAACGGGCGATAGGCCAAGTCATAACAGTTATCAGAAAAATATAAAAAAAAATCTTTGTCATATACTTTTCAAATTATAGGTATTAGAAAAAAAAAGGAAAAACTGACATCCTGTGATGATCTTTCAAGTCCTGTGTCTACAAATATTAATTTTTCGTCAGTCTTTTTTCTGTAATGTAATCATGAATAACCCTTCTGTAAATTACAGTTTAAAATTAAAACATAACTGCCTCAGTTTTAAATAAAAAGTTGGATTTTTGCACATCGTTAAATTCAAAATAATTACATCATCCAACTTTAACCGACTGTACTGTAAAAAAAATGTACTACACATTTTCGCAAGTACCATCAAAAGATGGCGCATTTAGTCTGGATTCCAAAATGGTATGATACTTGCTAGATTACTACTTAGTTGAGGAAAATAATAATGTTTTTTAAATGGAACCGGATTTCAGGCCAATTCTGTTTAATTATTGGAAATGGAGCCTAGGCATCTTTAAAGTCCACAATTTACAAGTAAAGTTTGATTTAAACGGTAGACGGAGAGTGACGTTTTTTGCCTAGTAAGAGTGAGACAGATGGTGACGCTAAGTGTGAGCCAGATAGATAGTGACGCAACTTTTATGCGAGAGTGAGACAAAATAAAAGGTGCAAGTTTGAAATAAAATTCAGACATTGGATTTTTTCAAATGACTTTAATTTAATTAGATTTACAAGAAATTACAGCAAATGTTCAAATTGTTGGCCTTCAGCTGCAATGCAAGCTCTACATCTTCTTAAAAATGATCGCGTAATAAGACGGGTGTAGCTTCTTGAGTTAATGTATTCAGCGGCTTCTGTAATTCTTTGGCGCAGCTCGGCTAAATCTTGAATGGGCTTAAATCACACTTTTTCCTTTATCGTTTCCCAGTGAAAGAAATCTATGGGGGTTTAAATCGGGTGAACAGGCAGGCCACGAAATTATACCAACCCGCCCAATCCACCTATCGGGGTATTCTTAGGTCGAGCAACTCTCGTACTGTGCGAGCATAATGCTCTGGGCAGCCATCTTGTTGGTACCACATAATGCTGCCGTACATGTTCAGTGGCACTTCTTCCAATAAATCTGGTAATTGGTTCTGTAAGAAGTCCAAATAAACGTGGGCATTTAAGTTCTCCGGCAGCTCAAATGGACCAATAACTCAAGAAGTTACATCGGTCTTATTACGCGATCATTTTAAAGAAGATGTAGAGCTTGCATTGCAGCTTAAGGCCAACAACTTTAACATTTGCTGTAATTTCTTGTAAATCTAATTAAATTAAAGTCAACTGAAAAAATCCAATGTCTAAATTTTATTCCAAACTTGCACCTTTTATTTCGTCTCACTCTCGCATAAAGTAGCGTCACCATATGTCTCACTCTTACTAGGCAAAATAACGTCACTCTCCGTCTACCGTTTAAATCAAACTTTACTTGTAAATTGTGGACTTAAAGATGCCTAGACTCCATTTCCAATAATTAAACAGAATTGGCCTGAAATCCGGTTCCATTTAAAAAACATTACTATTTTCCTCAACTAAGAAGTAATCTAGCAAGTATCATACCATTTTGGAATCCAGACTAAATGCGCCATCTTTTGATGTTACTTGCCAAAATAGTGTAGTACATTTTTTTCACAGTACAGTCGGTTAAAGTTGAATGATGTAGTTATTTTGAATTTAATGATGGGCAAAAATCCAGAATTTTATTTAAAACTGAGGCAGCTATGTTTTAATTTTGAACTGTAATATACAGAAGGGTTATTCATGATTAAATTACAGAAAAAAGACTGACGAAAAATTAATATTTGTAGACCCAGGACTTGAAAGATCATCACAGGATGTCAGTTTTTCCTTTTTTTTTCTAATGCCTATAATTTGAAAAGTACATGACAAAGATTTTTTTTTATATTTTTCTGATAACTGTTATGACTTGGCCTATCGCGTGTTACCGGCTTATCGTTGATTTCTGGGACACCCTGTATATGTAATATATATTGAATATTAAAAAGAATGTAGAAATTTTTAGACCTTTACAAGTTGATGCCAATCAGGGAAATATATGTAAGGATAATTTTGGTATAATTCACCATAATGTACAATCAATGGGAAACAGCATTGACCCCCTTCAACACCTTCTCTTTGGTCACCGAGACTGTACCATCTTGTGCATCACTGAATACTGGAACGATGCAGATAATTAACATTATGTGGAGTCAATAAAAAATCTCATCCTGAAATTATTTTTTAATAGTCAAACCATGTAATTTCCACTCGAAGCACCTAGATGTCGCTATCAAAGTAAAAATTTTCTGTCATTACATCCACATACAAGTTCACG
This sequence comes from Halyzia sedecimguttata, assembly GCA_937662695.2. NCBI lineage: Eukaryota > Metazoa > Arthropoda > Insecta > Coleoptera > Coccinellidae > Halyzia > Halyzia sedecimguttata. Next base: position 36,925,511 of record OW569419.2, read on the forward strand.
ATGCTTCTCCACTCTAGATGGCGCTTTTCACAGTACAGATTTCCTGAACACGATCTCAATTGAATTGACGTATGAAAATAAAAATCGTCATCTAGTATCGAGAAGGCATAAAAGTAAAACATGCCCACCTATGATGGCTGGGAATGGGTGAAGAACATGATTCCTGGATTCAGTCAGAAAACAAACTTTGAATAACCATGCTATCGCCAATATATGAGTCGGTGCTAAGTGAAAATGCGGATTCGAATCCCGAATCATGTAATTTTGAAGTTACAAACGAAAAGCACTACCTGTTGAACTGCCAGTTCCACCTAGAAATTGAATGTGGATTAGGGTCTGCTTCTCTATACATCGATTGTGGTATAAGTCCAGCGAGACAATTCACACCTGCTGTTAAGCTGAGCTGTAATGACTGCGTGATATCCTTTGATGATTGGGAATGGGAGTCATTTATTGCAATAATCGAAAATGGTTATCAACAAGAATGTGGAGCTACAGTTGTACGATGTGCTGGTGAATGTATGATTACTAGCGTCACAAAATGGGGAAACTGCATATATTTCAGTGAAGTTGACTTGAATAAGATATCTCAATTGAATCGACTGATAATTATCAGTCGTCTGGAAATGTTGAAATATCTCCGAATTACTTTGTATTACTTTAAATTCGTGGACACCATCAAAGAATTGATACGAAACTCCAGCAAAAATAACAACAACAACAATTCTGTTGAAGATTTCATAAATGCTTTCTGTAAAATCAATCCTTGTGTTCAGAGTTATGCAATTTTAGAATGTATGTACTTTTATAGGAATAAAGTATTGAACGATGTAGATAATTAACATTATGTTGAGTCAATAAAAAATCTCATCCTGAAATTATTTCTTAATAGTCAAACCATGTAATTTCCACTCGAAGCACCACCACCACCGTCAGTGCTTGTCAATGAATACTCTCTGTATATTCAATTCCCTCGATCCATCTTCAAATCCGTACACCCAGCTTGCCGACAAACACGCTTTCCATTGATTTTATTCATTACTAGCTGGCCCGGCGAACTTCGTACCACCTAACCTAATAAAAAAAAATACTCGGTATGAATGAAGTTTTATTATTATTTTCGATTAATTGCACATGATGTTGCCTACTAACAAAACAGAGTTTTCTTGAAAAACACCCTGTATAAAAATTTTGGACCAATACATTATGAGAATCCATCCAAGGTATATATTTAGTGAAGGTTTTCGTTTGTGACACAAATCACTTCAATCACGTATAATTGTGCAGTGATTTAAAGAACACCCTGTATAGTAATGGTTTATTTTCAATGATTTATGCCTCTAAAGTTTATTTTTTAACACAAATGAATTAAATTGTACGATTGTGGCATGGAAAACAGCAAATTGCAATTGGCGTTAAAAGAAAACACCCTGTATGAAAATTTCAGACAAATACGACGTTAACAGAAAAACACCCTTGACCAAATACCAAATACTTTATGAGAATCTATCCAAGGTACCTATTAAGTTAATGCTTTGTTTGTGGTACAAATCACTTCAATCGCGTTCAAGTGTGCCGTGAGAAAAAGAGCACCCTGTACAGTAATGGTTTATTTTCAACGATGTACGTCTCGAAAATATATTCTTTAACACAAATGAATGAAATTGTACGATGATGACGTGAAAAATAGCAAGTTGAAATTGACGTTAGAAAAACACCCTGTATGGAGATTTTGAACAAATACATTATGAGAATCCATCCAAGGTACCTATTTAGTTAATACTCTGTTTGTGACAAAAATCACTTCAATCGCGTACAATTGTGCAATGATAAAAAGAACAGCCTGTAATGAATGTAAAAAATAAACATTATTATTATTATTATTATTATTATTATTATTTATTTCCAATGATGTATCCCTCTAAAGTTTATTTTTTAACACAAATGAATTAAATTGTACGATTGTGGCATGGAAAACAGCAAGTTGCAATTGACGTTAAAAGAAGAACACCCTGTATGGAGATTTCGGACAAATACATTTTGAGAATCCATCCAAGGTACCTATTTGGTTAATGCTTTGTTTGTGACACAAATCACTTCAATCACGTACAATAGTGCCATGAGAAAAAAGACACCCTGTATATTAGTGGTTTATTTTCAATGATGTATGCCTCAAAAGTTTATTTTTGAACACACATGACTAAAATTGTACGATTATGGCAGGAAAAACAGCAAGTAGTAATTGACGTTAAAAGAAAAACACCCTATATAACACAAAAAGTATCCTATGTCCGTCCCCTGGTTCTAAGCTACCTCACCACCAATTTTGAGCCAAATCGGTATAGCCGTTCTTGAGTTATAAGTGAAGTAACTAACACGACTTTCTTTTATAAATATAGATGACAACAAATTTTCAAAACAACACAATTATCCCCCAAAGTTATATTTCTCGACCGCGTAAACCAAAAGATTCACAAATAATCCCCCCCGGTATTCCCATTCAAATAAACGATAAATGCATACCCAATAATAATACGAAAATTCTACGAATATCATATACCATAAATTAAAAAATTTTATACCGGATAAATTGTGTACGAATATCCAATTCCAATACAGGAGAATGGACAATGCGCGCAAAAGCTCCTGACTTCACGTCAGTGCTTCACAATGGGTCTGCTGAAAACCACAACATAAATTGTTTTTGAAAACACTGGAATCCCTTATATTTCTCGTCTGCGTAAACCGAAAGATTCATAAATAATTCTATTTCATATAAACGATAAATGCCGCCCCAATAATAATTCGAAAAAAGGATCTAGTACCTCATGCATCAACTTCATATGACTGATAGAATAATTCCTATTGCCTAGAGATGCTGAAAATTCTACGAATATCATATATCAGAATTACCCGAAACCGATACGCACAATGCAAAGGGTCATATACCTGCGGTTGATACGAGTCCCCATTAACAATCCAATTCCGATACAGGATAATGGACAATAGAACATGCACGCAAAAGTTCCTGATTTCACGTCAGCGCTTTAATCCCTCCCTACCAAAGCCTCAGCGGAGGGGGGCGTGGCGCTGAGCAACTCACTGTTCAACCGTCCAAAACGAATGACCTTGAAAACGCTGCCTCCGCGTTCATAAGGGTACAATTTTTGCATAATGGACCTTAGATTTCCTTATGGGGATTTACATGTAAAAATGGGGCATTTTGCGCCAAAAGTCTCATAGCACATCTACTTAACTTCAACAAATACACTTAAAATGTGCCGAAAACGCTCTGGAAATTTTGAACCGCTGCGAAGTATTTTTCGTAGTTCCGTTTCGAATTTATAGTTTACGCCAAATCAAAAATTATTCGATCCTCATTCATTATTCCAAAGAAAAATTCTTTCTGGTGATAATCCTAATTACTCCGATCAAGAATATTAATGATTATAATATCTGGAAATATATTTTCTTCAATATGGCAGATAAGTATCGACGGGACAAATCAAATAGTAACTTTCGAGAAAAACTGTTTTTCGCTGTAAATAGAGCTTGCGTTCATTATTCAGGCTAAGAAGAATACAAGGAAATAATTCAAGTTTAAGGGAAGGAGAGCAGGAATATACCATAGGTATATCGATTTTGTAATGAATTTTTAAACTTACATTTAAAGGCATTAACAGCGCTCAAAAAACAAGTAATTTGGCGCGTATGTTCTGGAGAACATCACGTTATCATTTTGCACAAAGGTCTGTAATTTTCGATTTTTTTGCCGAGAATGTTCTCAAACGACTAGGTACAATTGACTGATCAAGAATTCGAGGTCAAATTTATCTCGAATACCAAAAAAAAAAATTAAAAAAATTACGAAAAAAAAAATTGATTCAAGCACTGACATGAAGTCAGGAGCTTTTGCGCGTATGTTCTATTGTCCATTCTCCTATATCGGACACTCTTAATCGAATTTTTTTTTATAGTTAATGAAGCATTTTCCAGACGTCGAGAAAATACGGTTATGGAAAAAAACATTTCCAGAAATATTTTTTAATATACAGGGTGTAACTAAATAAGTGTAAAATATTTAAGGGGGTGATTCCTCATCGAAAAAAAGATAGGATCTTTCATATAAAGAAACTTCATTGGAGCATCCCTTGTTAATATACAGCCCCTTGAAGGGGGTACAGAAAATTTGTTTAATAATTTTTTTCACAAGCACTAAAAAACACAATATTGAAATTAATCTGATATTTTCTAATACCAAAAAAACACTTAGCCAGTAATTTATTTGGTTTATCCCATGGAAACAATAAATCCAGATCGCATTTATGACGATGTATCTCTGTAGTTGTTCGTAAAATAATGTTTTGCTGCGATCTGGTTTATTTTGGGCAAAAAATTCAAGGAACATTTTTTGTTTAGAATGAAACAGGTTATCGGAAATACATTTTAAAATGGTAAACAAATAATAAGACAAAAAGTTACATTGGAAATACATTTTAGGGGTTGCGTTTTCCACCCCTTACAACCATGGGAAAACCAAATAAATTACTGGCTAAGTGTCTTTTTGGTATTAGAAAATATCAGGTTAATTTCAATATTGTGACTTTTTTAGTGCTTGTGGAAAAAATTATTAAACAAATTTTCTGTACCCCCTTTAAGGGGCTGTATCCTAACAAGGGATGCTCCAATGAAGTTTCTTTATATGAAAGATCCTATCTTTTTTTCGATGAGGAATCACCCCCTTAAATATTTTACACTTATTTAGTTACACCCTGTATTTTTCCTTTTTTCGAAAATTATTCTTTTCAATAAAAAAAAGTTAGTATTATCAACGAAAATAAATATTTTTCATTAGAAAAATAAATAAGAAACGTAATATTGCTCTTTAGGGTGATTTTGGCAAAACGATAAATTTGAAATTTCGTGGCACTAGGAAAAAAATCGCAACAATTTAAAATTTTCAGCGTTTTTCCGGGATACTTCAAGATTGAAAAAAAACTGACGATACCCTTCGTTCATCGAATATTGTTATACCACGTCCAAATATCCTTGAATATGCCAATACTAAGGTTTTTTTCAGTCCAAATTATCGTTTGCCAACAAAAGTCTTCATCAAAGACTACTAATATCGTCTTAAGTACAAGGAATATTCCGTTATTTTCAGAAACTACTTCAATTTCCTGTACGATCATTATTTCCCGACTACATGATTATCAAAATAAAGAAAATTTGCCTTGATCGACGATCACTACGCGGCAAATAATCATCATTTTTAAATTTGAAGCTTGAAAAAACATGTTTGAAACCCATAGAATTTTTTTTAGATAAGCAAAAATCTGAATTTTTCTGCCTCTAGTTCGGTTAGGCTAACGCCAAAACCATACAAGATGAAACATATTATGTCCAGATCTGAAATCTAAACAGCTGGGGCTTCGTTTTTTTTACAACATTTTGGTGTATTTTTGTATACTTACTTATCCCTCAAATTTTGTGACTAGAGTAATAAAGGTGGTAAATCAACGTACAGGTCTTTTAGTTGAGATAATATGGAAGGTTTTAAATTTTCTGAAAATATTTCACGGGTGAATTTTTAAAAATCAAAAATTTTGAATTTTTTTTCAAAATTTTTTGTTTTTTTGTATATCCCTCAAATTTTGTGACTGGTATATAATTATTGAGAATATAATGATCATTTCTCTATTCTTACGAGAAAAATTTGACCAGCGATGTGCGCATACTTCCTTGCGCAGGTACAGGTACCATTTGGGATAATAGTCTATAAATTGGAGAACTACCCTTTATTTCTTCATTATCTAGTTGATCTTTGCGAAGTGACGATTAGGAATTTTATTGTGAGTGATTGTGTTGAATTTTCGATGCGAACATGTCTCAAGTGAAGAATATTCAGTTTTTTATACCCGCGGAAATTTTGGATGACATATTCAATAGATTTCCTCTCCCGATCTGGGGCAAAGACTATTTCAAAATTCTTTCCCAGATAGAAATGGCTCATTGGCATTATACTGATTGCTATGAAATTAAAGATAGCAATTTGAAATCGTTTGCCCTACTCGAGTTCATCGAAAATATATTCAGATGTGTTCCGCAGCTTGAAGAGGACGTTCCGCGATTGCCTCAAATCTATGCCGATTGGAGGCAATATAAGGCGAACCTTCCGCGGAACGGTGCGTTGATTTTTTCAGAAGGGCTCACACACGTGCTGTTGGTTAAGAGTTATTGGACGAAAACCATAGGATTCCCTCAGGGAAAACTTGAAGACAACGAAGACCCGATTGATTGTGCCACCAGGGAAGTGCAGGAAGAGATCGGGTTCGATATAACGGGATTCGCGAACCCAGATTATTGGGTTGAAGCGACAATTAACAATAGAGTGACCAGGCTCTATGTTATCAAGGACGTCCCAATGTCGACACATTTCGAATCTAGGACGAGATGTGAGATCGACGAAATCTTTTGGATGCCGATTGAGGATTTGCTGACGACTGGAGGTCAAGTGGACTGGCGGTCAAGACAGAAGGTAAGACTTAACCCAAAAAAAATTTTTTTGTTCCTTTCATAGATAAAATCAAAGAAATATATCAGTCAGTGAAATTATCTCTAAAAAGTAAACGGTCGAACATTCACAGAAATACATATTCGGTAAATACGCACAATTGGCGTACGGGAATTCAGGTCAGACGAGAAGAAAAAATTTATGCAAAAAAACACTAATCTTGGTTTTGGCAATGACAAGATTAATTTGTTTTAATTTTTTTTATATGTTCTAAAAACTTCTTTCAAATGAATAATTTATTGCTAATTTTTTTCATTTTATACTGTATTTTTCGTGGTAAATACAATTATGATTTTATTCAGTTAGAACGGCTTGAAAATTATCTCAATACAAACTCAATATTGGATAGATTTATTTATTATATTTTAGTTTTGTTCGATATGTTCGATAAAATATGACCAAGTACCACTAAATACTTCCTTCAAATGTGATATTTAGGATAAATCCACTTTGATTGAGATTGACTTAAATAGCTTTAACTCACGTTATAGCTTAAACCAATAGGTTAAACCAACCTGGTTTTAGGTTTTCCAGCGAAATTTCAATATTGAATTTTTACACAGTTTATATAATTATTAATACCGGAAATGTGATTTTACGATAATTTTATAATTGAATTTAAAAATTTTATGGATATATTTTATTTACTGTTATGGAATATATTAAATGAAAATAGTTGGTTATTGGCTTAAATATGTTTATCATAAATAATTACAAGGTTTAGCAGTGAAATTTGAATATATTGAGAAAATCCTCAATTTTTTAGAGAGTGGATGCAATTGATATCTTTATTTGTTTTAACCAGTTTTTTGTCAATTATTTGGTGCTGTGTCTAACAATTTTTAGTTAATTAATAGTTTCTAAAGTTAAATTGTGCCGTAAATCACTTAATAGTAATCTGCACCCCAGGAACGGATAATTTTAATGAAATTGTTGGGTTTTTGTATCTCGGTATTTATAATTTTCAAGGATATAATTTAAGATAATATATTTATAACAAATCATAAAGACTTTATACGTAGTTTTATGTTGTGAAATTTAGTACAGTGTATAAATTGAAGAACAATATTCGTAACACCGTTATTGAATATCGAGCAAATCGCTGGGATAAGTCAATTTTAGTTCTTAAGTAACCACCATATAGCATAAAAAATTTACTTATGACGTCATTCATTTTTACAGAGTAGCGTCATATTTTTTTTTTTTAATGAATACCCCAAATTTTTGTTGGTTGATTTTTACACGGTACAACTTACCTAAATGACGGTGTAAAGAATTGTTTCCGTAGATAACATTTTTTTTTTCATTTAATGAAAGAAATAGTTATTCACGGTACCAATTTTTCACACCGACATTTAGATAAGTTGCATGTAATAAAGCAGCAAACCTTTTGGGGTATTCAATTAAAAAGAAATTATGTCACTATGTAAAATTGAATGACGTTTTTTTTGTGCCATGAGGTGGTTAATTAAAATCTAAACTTGACCTGTTCCAGTGATTTGCTTGATAATATTCAATAACGGAGTTATGAATTTTGTTCCTTAATTCATCCACTCTATTGCATTTCGCATCATAAACTAATATTTCAGTTAATAAAATTTCACTTTAAAGTATTTAAAATCTGTTATATAATATTATCCTAAATTATATCCGTGAAAATTATAAACACAGAGATAAAAAAGTTATTGACCAGACAATTCAGATTTGAAAAATATTAATTAACTTTGGGTAATTTGAGGTCGGGAAGCGGAAGGGGGTTCTTAAGGGTAAAAAACGGTTTATCTCAATTTCCGGCAAAACTACTAGTCTTATGGAAAAAAGTTAAAGGGCACAGTTGTAGGTAATAAAAAGATCTACAACTTTTCAATTCACACTTTTTTCACATAACTTCAGAATGTATGTGTAAAATTCAAAGAACACGGTTTTTGGTTATTTTTATCTTTTACAAAAAAAAATTTATTCTCGAAATTTCTTGAAAACTTACCTTTTTATGTACTAAACACATTGTAATTCCTTTGATTCAAAACATTTATTTTTTTCACCCTATTTTGACTTCAAATCGAACAAGCAGCCTAATTTTCAATCGAAAATTCTCACGTCAATGTATCTGCCTTTTTAAAAAAGTCAGTGGGCTTTTTGTTGAAATCTCTACTTTCTGATGGTTAAAAAAAATTCATAACTATGGTAAATTTCCTCATTACAGGATAAGTTAATATTCAATTAGAAAACTTCAATATTTTGAAAAAGTTGTAGAATCTTCTCTAAATTATATGCGTAGATACGTATTTATTGCTATTTTAAGATAACTTGTTTACCTGAGTGTCCTACTGAAAATTTTAGCTTTTTTGAAATCAAAAAAATTACAGTGTTTTTGGAATATAATGAGGGAACTTTTACTAAATATCATGTATTTTTTTCTATAAAGAAAAAATAAAAAATGAAAACTTGGTTACTTGAAGTTTTCATATAAATTTTGAGGTTGTTCTGCCGGAAATCAAGATGAACGGTTTTTTACCCTTAAAAACTCACCCCCTTCCACTTCCCGACCGCAAATCACCCGTAAATTATTTTTCCTTTCATTTTTCTTACATTATCTTCCTTGTCCAATGAGTTTCATCCCAATAATTTTTTCCAAATTTTACCATTTTCAAAGGCACTTGTCGAAATCCGGATAATTCTTATGTCAATTCTTTCCAATATCAGGGGCTAAATATGCTTGAGGAAATATTCTGCAATATAGATATAAATTATTTCGTATTTTAATAACGCTATATTGAAGCGGATTTCTTAATACGGTTGTTTCATACATCACTACCCCATTCAAAACCAAACAGACGCACAGCACCATGTGTAAATTTTCGATTTTCAGGACATGAAAAGGATTAAAATTACTTTATTTTTAATTTTCCACTCTTCACGGTTTGGTAATCTTCCAGTATACATTAAAAGTTAAAACCGCTGACTAATCAGAATCAATCGCCTTTGGTTGACGACTGTTTAGTCTGAATTTCGGGCGCTAAATTATCGGTTATCTTGTCTCTTTATTCTTGGATGTAGGTGAAATTATATAAAATAGAAATTTCTATTGATATAGCTCTACTAATAAGACCTCCAGGTGATTAGTGAAATTTGGAAAAACAGCAATTATCATTGCTAGATTTAATAAAAGAGTGTGACCATCATCTGAACATTGTGCTTAGAAATCATTATATTTTGGTATGTAACAGTTCACATATATTTCTGAAAGTCGAACACGTATCAAATAACACTACAAGCAGACATTTCAATAATAAGTTAATGGTATTCTACACTCAAAACAAATGTTAGAAGGAAAACTAAGACTGGGAAATACATATCACATATCCGTCCTTGAGAAGCATTCCGACCACTTTTTGCGGAACGCTCCACAAGAATTAAAGGTGACCATACACCTCCACTGAAAAGAACGTGATAAGATGAATGAAAATGAACAATTCGATAAACTTCTGAACGAAATAGTTAACAACAGAACAGAACTGAGAAATGTAATAGAGGCCAGTGAGGCAAGGGTATTATTGAAAATCGAGTCATTGAAGGAGAAAATCAGACATTTGGAAAAAGAAAATAAAGAGTTGAAAAATAAGGTTGAAAAGTTAGAGAGAAAATCGAAAGAAAATGGCATTGTCATATTTGGAATGAAGCCAAAAGAAGAAGAAGGGATATCCTTGGAACTTGTTTTCGAGGAAATTTATAGATTACTGGGTGTTACTATATCAAAGTCGGACGTCAACAATTTTATTTGGATTAGGAATGCACGAAACAACCCGATAAAACTCGACTTAGTATCCAACCTAAAGAAGCAAGAAATTTTCAGAAACTGCAAGAAACTGAAGGGTACCCAGATAAGTATCGCGCACGATCTGACTTTTGAACAGAGGGAAGATAATAAACTGTTGAGATATCACTTGAAGAATGCTAGAGAAAATGCTGGGATAACAAGCTACATAAAAGGAAACAAATTATTCGTAGATGGGACCGCATACATTGCAGAAACATTGAGAGAAGAGAAAGAAGAAGAAACTGTTGAGAACCAAAACCACAGTGCACCCGCAACACCAAACACCAGGACCCGAAATTCAGAATCTGACAGTGAAATCGAGACGCAGCCACAAATTAAAACACAAACAAAAAAAACAGGCATCCATCAGCAAATAGAAAAAGTGCAACCCTCAAAAAATCAAAATTTATCTAAAAAACCACTAAAACCGAATCCAACTCCAGGACAAGCATCCACAGAAAGACTGCGACTTCGCTCAACAAGCAGAAAATAACTTCACCAACTCGTTTGCAACAAAATCACTTTTCATGTTGTTGGCTTCTCGATCACTATTGCAAATTGAATAATGAATCAGTATATAAGGGATTACGAGTATAAACATCATAACGCTTTGAAGTTTGGAACGATAGAAGAATACAATGAACATATTTCACATGATAGACATAATTTCAGAATCCTGCATCAGAACATAAGAAGTATATCAAAAAATTTAGATACTCTCAAGGCATATTTATCAGAAACTATTAATGAATTTTCAATACTAATTTTGACAGAAACACGGCAAATTCCAAATGTTGATTTATTTCATATAGAAGGATACAACATAACATACAGCGAAGGAGATGTAAACATATGTGATGGTGTATTGATGTACACATCGACTAGCCTACGATGTAACTTTGAAATAGTTCGTATAGATAAATGCAAAGCAATAGAGGTAAAATTCAAAGTAGATAATGACTATCTGTGTATAACTGCTGTATACAGGTCTCCTAGTTCTGATTCGAGGCAGTTTATTATAGGTCTGAAGGAATATTTGAAAACAGCTCAAAAATATAATGCGAACCATCATATCATTGCAGGTGATTTAAATTTAAACATATTGGATGAGGATGAAATTATTTTCGACTATCTGAATACAATGTACGAATCAAATTTTCATTCATTGATAAATTGCCCTACTAAATTACAGAGTAACACATGCTTGGACCATATATTTTATAAAAACTCGAAAAACGAGATTGCTGTGTCGTCTGCGGTGCTGGAGATTGATGTGACGGACCACTCTTCTACACTGATGGAGTTGCCACTGAAACATATGAGTACCCAAACAAATTCAAATATTACAAAGACTATTGTCCAATATGATAAATTGAGAAATGAGTTGAAAAATCATGATTGGACCCAATATTATTCATTACAGGATGTCGAGGCATGGACAGATTATATCTTAACACTTTTAAAAAATACAACTCAAAACTGCTCTAAATCATTTAAAATAAAACATAACGAAATTAAAAGAAAAAACTGGATAACAAAAGGTTTAATCAAGAGTATAAATCACAGAAACAAGCTTTTCCAACAGTACAAAATGAACAAAAATGATGACATCCTAAAAAACGAATATTTGAGATACCGAAATACAGTTAATACATTGATAAAAAAAACTAAAACCTCATATTATAAAAAACAAATTGACCTTAGTAAAGGTGATAGTAAAATAATTTGGAATACTGTGAAGGAATTATCAGCTGCTAAAAAACAAAATACTGTAAACCAGATACAATACGAAAATAGAACAATCACTGATAGAGTTGAAATAGCTAACTTATTCAATGAACATTATACATTGCTAGGGAAGAAATTTGCTGATAAAATTAAGGCACCTGCAATTCCACCACTGAGAGGAGTTCGGACACAATCATCAATATTTCTTTCACCTGTAACAGAAAATGAATTAATCTCTACTATAAATAATTTAAAAGACAAAAAAGCTCCCGGATTTGATGGAATAAGGGCAGAGTTACTGAAAGAGATCAGAAACGAAATTTCACAACCCCTCACGTTTTTGATTAATAAAATATTTGAGTGTGGAGAGTGGCCTGAAACACTCAAACTTGGTATAATAAAGCCACTATTCAAAAGTGGAAAAAATGACGAAATCCTCAACTACTGACCCATTACTCTAATCAGTAACATTGCAAAAGTATTTGAAAAACTTTTAAAGGCCAGAATAGTCAGTTACATCGATAAAAATAAACTTCTATCTGAAAAACAATTTGGATTCATTGAAGGGAAATCCACGAATGACGCGATTTGTTCACTGACATCGAAAATATATAAAAGCCTGGATAGGAAGAAACATTCTCTGGCTGTTTTTTTGGATCTCGCAAAGGCCTTCGACACTGTTGACCATGTACAGCTTTTGGAGGATTTGCGGGATCTAGGATTCAATGGAAACGTACTTAAATTATTTGAAAACTACCTGGGTAACAGAAAGCAACGTGTAGCTATCGAAAATGTCCTTAGTGAAGAAAAAACAGTACAATATGGGGTGCCACAAGGGCTAGTATTGGGACCGGTATTATTTGTCATTTATATGAATAACATACTCACCTCACAGACCACCGGAGAAATGATTAGTTTTGCGGATGACACGGTAATATTCTATGAAGACACATCCTGGGAAAACCTGAAAAAGTAAGTCGAATGTGATATGAGTGAAATTATAGATTGTTTCAATCAAAAAAAATTAACACTAAACTTTGAAAAAACTTCGTTTTTACCTTTCTCTTGTTACTCATCTCATCTCCCCGATTTCAATCACCTGGAAATAAAAAATGCTGATGATATTATTCAACTGAGGTCCTCAGAATTTGTCAAGTATCTAGGTGTTCACATTGACAGACACATTAGATGGGATGTCCACATGCAAAAAACTGTAGGTACTTTGAGAAGCATCATTTTTAAATTTCTATATTTTAAAAATATATTGAGTACTCACCAAATGAAAATCCTGTACCATGCATTGGTCGAGTCTAGATTGTCGTATGGGATCCTGGTTGGGGAGGTGTTGCCAGCAGTTACTTAGCTTATCTGGATATTTTACAGAAAAAATTCCTAAGGATTTGTTTTAATAAATCTCGAACGTATTCATCGACCTTGCTTTATTCTGAGAGTAAAATATTAGACCTCAGACAGATCTACTTCCTACGTGTAGCGGTAGATCAATACAAAAACAAAAGTAGCCTAAGGAATATTGACCACAACTACAGTACCAGGGCAAAGAAAGAAAACATGGTGCGCACTGAATATTCATCCAAAACTATTGGGCAGAGAGGATATACTTATCTTAGCGCACGAATATTTAACAATATCCCTAGGAAAATCAAAGACTCAACATCAGTAGTATCATTCAAAAAACATACAAAACAGTACCTTCAGGAAACAGATAGAGAAATGATACATAATCTCATAGACGCGAATAAAATTCCATATAGTACTGTTCAAAAATCTAGGTGGTGAGATAATTGGCAATTACTTTTTAGTGGACTGTTACCAAATGATTGAGTTGAAGATGTTTAATAAAATGTTTATTGTATTAGTTCACATTCACATTATAAACAGGTACTCGCATGGAGTTAAAATTATATACAAAATTTAACAACATCTAAACAGAGTTGACCTATTTACATTTATTGAGAGACAATTGAGTGTAATATTTCACAATAGAGAAAGTCTGAACGTTGTGCTTGAATTGAGAGAATGCTTTGAGATCGATAATTGAGATGTATTGAGTATTATGTGTTGCCTGTAACAATTCTAAATCACTAACGTTGATCTGAGAAGCATTATTTGTCAATAGAAACGCAACGTTTACAGGAATAGAGCTGGCATGTATTAAAATGTCCCCTATTAGAAAAACAGAAGGTTCATTGACAAACAGAGATGGTTGAGGGTAAGTGTAATTGACAGGAGATGAGAGAAATGTATAATCAATAATTATGGTTAACGACGTTTACAATGATAAGCCTGTCCTTATCAGAAAAACAGAAGTAATACAACATAACTATGGTAATGGAGGTGATAATTGAGAGTCATATGAGGTGTATATAAAGGCAGAGCAGTTAAATTTTAGTTAGCGAAATGAATCAATTGACAACACATTTACTTGAGAGGATAGTTGGTCATAGATTGAGGAGAGTATAGAGTGCAGGCAATGTAAGTTGCAAGTTATGATAAAGTATAAGAAAATACAAATACAAATTATACTTATGTGAGGTGACATGGGTCTGGAACCATCAAGCGATACATCCAACCAGGTCCTTTAGAGTTTTGAGAGCATTTGCATGAGTAGAACAATTCTGAATACTTATCAGTTGAGACCAGGCCTGGTTGTACGATCCATGTGATGACTCCAGCTGGAACGGAGAGGTACCTGAAACTGACAAAAGCCTGAGAAGTCTAATCGTAGAGGTGTTTTTGAGTATGAGAGATTGTGAAATACTATGAGTGAAAATAATGAGAAGTAAGTGCCTGAGATGTAGGTGAAATGTGAACCTGGTGCTCGAGAGAATACGAGGAGTAACTAGGTACGAAGAGTTTACGAGGGGGGGTCGTTTGGAGATTATAAAATTGGAGAGTTCGTACAAAGGGTTAGGTACAGTACACACGTGGTTCGAGAAATAAATATGAAAATACCAAAAATATACCTTAATGAGGGAGGTACAGGTGACGAGGAGGCTATATAAAATACACTTCAACGATATATACTCAAGATGCATGAGATATTTCGTGGAAACGTGAGAGTGCATGATATTTTATAGGAAGCATGTTAGGAACAATTCATATAGTTAAGAAAAATGTACTGTACCTGTATTTGAGGAGATCTAAATAATCACTTAAAGCAATATAATTGTCTTTTAAGGTTTGTTTGGTAAGCACCAAGTTCACAATTCGTAGAGCACAAATTAATCGACTAGCGAGAAAATGGCGTAGGAGAAGCAAAAAAAGGCACAAGAGCGTAGGAAATTTGTAACACGAGCGGAAAAGCGAAGTGACAAGAAAAGTGGTAAAAGAAGGGTTAGGAGAGTTCTTGCCGGTGTTTTATATTAGAGATCACAGATGAACGCGCATGTCAGATCTCGAGTATGTCAGAAATCACAATACTCTGTGACCAAATAGCGTTGGGCGAGGAGGGCAACCAGGAGCGTAGAGTAGACTGCATCACAGGGTTAAAAACTCATTTAATTTTTAACATTCCGGCCGCCATAATTAACGGAGTTGATTATAGATGAGAAGAGCTTCGTGGAACTTCCCTGGTGAGGAGGGTGAGAGAAACCTGCTCTCCAGTGTCTGAGCTACTCAATCCACCCATCAACTGGAGGAAACAGGCCCCTCGTTGTCCTCAGAGTCCACCAGGATTGGCAAAATGCATAACTTTGCAATTGGCCTCGTGAGAGTTGTAGTGGAGGTTTTTAAGGTGACCACTCTTGTGAGTCCGTCTCGTCCGGGATGGAGATGTGTGACTCTGGCTAGAGGCCACTTGCATGGAGGTGTACGTTCATCAGTGATCAGCACCAAAGAACCAATCTTGAGGTCGTGACGTGGGTGGTGCCATTTTGAGATGGAGAGCTGACGTTGCAGGTATTGTGATGACCATTGGTTCCAAAACTGTTGAGTTCGTTGTTGGACCAACTGCCATCTGGAGAGTTGAGACGTGGAGAGATGTTCGAGAGATGGTTCTGGCAGAGCATTTAATGGTGTGCCGTTGAGGAGATGTCCAGGTGTGAGGGCTTCGCAGTCGTCGGGGTCGTCACTGAGAGGTTCGAGTGGTCTTGAGTTCAAAATGGCTTCGATTTGAGAGGACAGCGTTATGATTTCTTCCAAGGTGAAGGATTGATCCTTGACGATTCGAATGAAGTGATGCTTGAACGATTTGACGACTGATTCCCATTTTTCACCCATATGAGGAGCTGCTGGGGGGTTGAAACACCATGTAGTGCCGTCATTGAGAAGAAGCTTGGAGAGGTTTTGGTGTTGACTGGAAGCTTTCGTGAAGAGTTCCTTGAGAGCGGTGTCAGCGCCAATGAATGTGGTGCCACAGTCTGAATACAAGGTATGACAGATTCCTCGTCTGGCTGTGAACCTGCGAAAAGCAGCAATGAAGGAGTCAGAGGAGTAGTCACTTACGACTCCGAGGTGAACAGCTGAGGAGGCAAAGCAGACAAACACACAAACCCAGCCTTTGTGTGTTCTGGAACCTCTTCCCTTCCATGTCTTGAGAGTGAGTGGTCCGGCGTAATCGACACCGGTGTGGAGGAATGGACGAGATGGCTGTACTCGAGGTGCTGGTAGTTGTCCCATGAGCTGTTGTGCCCGAATGCCACGGTGCCTGGCGCAGGTTACACATCGAAGGATATGGGATTTGACTGGGGCTCTTCCTCCAAGAATCCAATACCTTTGACGCATGCGGGCTAGAGTGAGTTGAGTGCCTCCATGGAGAGTTGATCGATGAGCTTCATCGATAGCTAGAGAAGTGAATTGAGAGAATCGAGGAAGAATTATAGGATGTTTGCTATCTGGGTCTAGATTTGACTGGGTGATTCGTCCGCCTACACGAATTACACCATCGTGGTCGAGGAAGGCTGTGAGTCTACTGAATGCATTTGAGGAGTAGATTGGAGTCTGAGTGCGAAGAGCCTTGAGTTCGAGTGAGAAGTAGACTTCTTGAGTTGCTTTTATCTAGAAAATTCTGGATTTTTCCAAGTCAGACGAGGTGAGGCTTGTGAGAGGTGCTGGATCCAGCTTGCGTTGGAGTCGTGCGAGAAGCTTTGAACAAAGAGAGGTGATTCTCAACAATTTATTCATAGAAGAATACCTGTAGATAAGGTCCCACTCGTAGTCCTTCGAGGTGGAAGTGAGAATGGAGGTGACAGGTTTTGCTTCGGATTCATGTTCAGTTGTCGATGCCGGCTGACGACTGGGCCATGAGTCTTCTGACTTGGAAAGCCATGGTGGTCCCGTCCACCATAGCGAGTGGTTGCGAAGTTGAGCGGAAGTTAAGCCTCGAGATGCACAGTCAGCAGGATTGTCTTTGCCGGAAATATATCTCCATTGGGCCCTAGGAGTTAGTTCTTGGATTGTTGCCACGCGTTTCCGAACAAAGTCCTTCCAACGTGAGGGATGAGTTGTGATCCAGGATAGAGTGACTGAGGAGTCCGTCCATAGAGTTGTGGAGAGGCTGTTGAGCTGTAAAATATTATGCGCATAATTTACGAGACGAGAGAGGAGAAGTGCAGCTGACAATTCGAGGCGCGGGATTGTGAGAGGCTTCAAAGGCGTTACTTTTGTTTTGGAGCAGAGCATTGAAACTTTGCGTTCCTTGGACGGAGTTTGAACGAGGAGGTAGAGGACTGCAGAAATGGCAAAAATTGAGATGCATCGGAGAAGCCATGGAGTTGTACGGAACAACCATCCTGGTAGTTGATCCATCGAGGAATTTTTATGCTGGCCAGCTTGTAGAGGTCGTCGCTGATGTCATGCCATTTCTGTTGGAGTAGTTGAGGTAGAGGTTCGTCCCATGATAACTTTTGGAGCCATAATTCTTGCAACAACATCTTGGCCCTAATCGTAACAGGGGAGACTAAACCTAATGGATCAAATATTTGAGCGATATGAGAAAGAACTGAGCGTTTTGTTAGTATAGACCCAGATAGGATGGAGCTGACCTTAAATGTGAAGTAATCTTCTTGAGGGTACCACAGGAGTCCTAATACTTTGGTTGAGGTGGGATTTTCATCGAAGGAGAGTGGAGATGAAGTATGTTCGTCCTCTTGTACATACTGGAGTAGTTGTGGTACATTTGACTGCCACTTTGCGAGGGGGAGGCCGGCCGCCATGCAGAGGTGCTGGAGTTGTTTGGCAATTTCGAGGAGTTGGTCTTCAGTATCTGATCCGCCACAGATGTCATCGACATAACGACCTTTCGTCAATGGTGGAATGGCTAACGGAAACTTGTGACCTTCATCGTTGATGAGCTGGAGAAGAATTCTAATTGCCAAGAATGGAGCGGACCTGGTTCCATATGTGACTGTGGTGAGGTGGTACGTTTGGACTTTGTTGTTGGAGTCGAGCCATAGGATACATTGAAGATCCCAATCGTCAGGATGGACCAGGATCTGTCTGTACATCTTTGTGATGTCTGTGGAGAAGACAAATTTGTACTTACGCACCCACATAAGGACATCTATCACGTCGAGTTGTAGTTTGGCTCCTGTGTGCATGATATCGTTGAGTGAAATACCAGTTGAGGTGGGGCTGGAGCCGTTGAAGACCACTCGTAGTTTCTTTGAGGTGTTGTCTGTTTTGAGAACCCCATGATGAGGCAGGAAGTATCTTGAGATGGCTGTCTCTGATGAAACAGGTTGCATGTGATGGAGAAGTTCATATTCATCGATGAATTGATGATAGAGGTCGGAGTACTCTGGGTCCTTTTCGAATTTACGGAGCAGGCCTTGGAGACATCGAAAAGCACGTTGTCTTGAGGAACCCAAGACGTCGACAGACGATTTCAGCGGTAGTCTTACCATGTATTTGCCTGAATCTAGTCTTCGGTGAGTAGAGACGAAGTGGTTTTCGCATTCTTGCTCATCAGGGATGAGGTGTGACTGAGAAGTTGATTGGATATCTTCCTGTTCCCAAAACTTGGTGAGGAGTTGATGGAGATCATCTTGAGTAGTATGAAACATCGGAGAGTGATGTGGAATGTCTTCTGGTTGTTGACACACAGGACCAAGGATGAGCCATCCGAAGATAGAGAGCTGTGCTGTTGGAGATGATGGAGGACCTCTTTTCATTTGAGGGAGAATGATTGAGCCGTAGACATCAGCGCCCAAAATGATGTCGATTGGTCGTGAGATGTGGTAGTCTGGATCAGCCAGCTTGAGATTCTGGAGGTGTGGAGATGGCTGTAAGCAGGTGTGAAAAGAAGGCAGGTTAGAGAAGGATAATGAGAGAACATGAGCATCAACATGTATGGATTGATGGTCATATAGCGACGTGAGCGTGATAGAAAGGCATCCCTTTGCCTTCGAGGTGGTACCATGGATGCTGACAATTACAACGTGTGACTTCCTTCGAGGAAGACTCAGCTTGTGGGCCAGAGGTGAAGAGATGAAGCTCAACTCAGATCCTGAGTCGATGAGAAGTCGAACCTTGTGTGAGGCTGTTGAGGTGACGAGGTTGGCAGTGGCGGTGGCGAGCAGAACATTGAGACGACTTGGAGGTTCCTGTTGAGCTGACTGTTAACGCCTCTTCGTTGAGGTGCTAGGACTCACTTCCTTTTGAGGTGACTGATGAGAAGTATAGGAGCTGTCTTCGATTTTCGTATTTTTGCGCGAGCTTTTGCCACGCAATTGAGAATGAGGAGGCTGTGAGTGGCAGACTTGAGATGGTTTCGAGGGGTTCATGAGCTGTATTTGAGGAGAATGTGATGTGAACGATTAATATAACAACTCAATCATCCGGCCCGAAGGACCAAATGTTCAAAAATCTAGGTGGTGAGATAATTGGCAATTACTTTTTAGTGGACTGTTACCAAATGATTGAGTTGAAGATGTTTAATAAAATGTTTATTGTATTAGTTCACATTCACATTATAAACAGGTACTCGCATGGAGTTAAAATTATATACAAAATTTAACAACATCTAAACAGAGTTGACCTATTTACATTTATTGAGAGACAATTGAGTGTAATATTTCACAATAGAGAAAGTCTGAACGTTGTGCTTGAATTGAGAGAATGCTTTGAGATCGATAATTGAGATGTATTGAGTATTATGTGTTGCCTGTAACAATTCTAAATCACTAACGTTGATCTGAGAAGCATTATTTGTCAATAGAAACGCAACGTTTACAGGAATAGAGCTGGCATGTATTAAAATGTCCCCTATTAGAAAAACAGAAGGTTCATTGACAAACAGAGATGGTTGAGGGTAAGTGTAATTGACAGGAGATGAGAGAAATGTATAATCAATAATTATGGTTAACGACGTTTACAGTGATAAGCCTGTC
The DNA here is from genome assembly GCA_937662695.2 of Halyzia sedecimguttata. Lineage (NCBI taxonomy): Eukaryota > Metazoa > Arthropoda > Insecta > Coleoptera > Coccinellidae > Halyzia > Halyzia sedecimguttata. The sequence goes on from OW569419.2 coordinate 36,945,978, forward strand.
CTTATCAGAAAAACAGAAGTAATACAACATAACTATGGTAATGGAGGTGATAATTGAGAGTCATATGAGGTGTATATAAAGGCAGAGCAGTTAAATTTTAGTTAGCGAAATGAATCAATTGACAACACATTTACTTGAGAGGATAGTTGGTCATAGATTGAGGAGAGTATAGAGTGCAGGCAATGTAAGTTGCAAGTTATGATAAAGTATAAGAAAATACAAATACAAATTATACTTATGTGAGGTGACATGGGTCTGGAACCATCAAGCGATACATCCAACCAGGTCCTTTAGAGTTTTGAGAGCATTTGCATGAGTAGAACAATTCTGAATACTTATCAGTTGAGACCAGGCCTGGTTGTACGATCCATGTGATGACTCCAGCTGGAACGGAGAGGTACCTGAAACTTACAAAAGCCTGAGAAGTCTAATCGTAGAGGTGTTTTTGAGTATGAGAGATTGTGAAATACTATGAGTGAAAATAATGAGAAGTAAGTGCCTGAGATGTAGGTGAAATGTGAACCTGGTGCTCGAGAGAATACGAGGAGTAACTAGGTACGAAGAGTTTACGAGGGGGGGTCGTTTGGAGATTATAAAATTGGAGAGTTCGTACAAAGGGTTAGGTACAGTACACACGTGGTTCGAGAAATAAATATGAAAATACCAAAAATATACCTTAATGAGGGAGGTACAGGTGACGAGGAGGCTATATAAAATACACTTCAACGATATATACTCAAGATGCATGAGATATTTCGTGGAAACGTGAGAGTGCATGATATTTTATAGGAAGCATGTTAGGAACAATTCATATAGTTAAGAAAAATGTACTGTACCTGTATTTGAGGAGATCTAAATAATCACTTAAAGCAATATAATTGTCTTTTAAGGTTTGTTTGGTAAGCACCAAGTTCACAATTCGTAGAGCACAAATTAATCGACTAGCGAGAAAATGGCGTAGGAGAAGCAAAAAAAGGCACAAGAGCGTAGGAAATTTGTAACACGAGCGGAAAAGCGAAGTGACAAGAAAAGTGGTAAAAGAAGGGTTAGGAGAGTTCTTGCCGGTGTTTTATATTAGAGATCACAGATGAACGCGCATGTCAGATCTCGAGTATGTCAGAAATCACAATACTCTGTGACCAAATAGCGTTGGGCGAGGAGGGCAACCAGGAGCGTAGAGTAGACTGCATCACAGGGTTAAAAACTCATTTAATTTTTAACAAGTACCACCAATCATTGAAAATCAAGAAAACAGCACACTAATGACATTATCCCAGAATTTTGATGAGTTGTTCACAGGGTATTAATATCATTATCATCCTATTGTCTCATTTAAGCAGTAGACATTATTAAAATAATTATTAAATTTTATTATGTAGAAAACACTTTACAACCCCGCGCTGGCTTTTTAGCCTTAGTGGTTCATTTGTTTATTTCAAAAAGTGAATTTTTTGTGGAAATTGTGGTAATGTTGTTGCTATAATGTATATATATTTACATATAGATGTTACTGTATGCAGAATCTATGTTGTTATTAATGTTGTTATTGTTGTAATGTTGTTGTAGTATTCTGCTTGTTATCATTGTACCTGTAGCACATGGTTTATTGTACCTTTGTCTTTGGAAATAAACATTATTATTATTATATAATCAGAAGTGATTGTTCTCAACCAATTATGAAAGATAAGAGGTAAGCTAAAGTGCTTCAAGGTTTTTTTGTTAAAAATATTGGTATGGACTATTTGTTATTTTGGACGTGTAGATTTCGTAGTGAATAATTATAACATTAATATGAACAAGGTTATATGCATGTTTGTAAAGCCACCGGTTCAGGCTGGACATTGTCTCTTGAAGTTTTACCGAGTAGATTTAAAAGATGGTGGTGGTAGACGTAGATTTTGATATTTTAGGTGAAAGTTAACCAGATTTGCAAAATGGAGACTTTGCTTAAAGAATGGAATTATGGAAAAAAGTTTAATACAAATTATTAAACTATTTGCCTAATGGCACACATGGTACGAATCGAAGGACTGGGATTTGACAACCATATTAATCAAGAATGGAAATAATAATAGATTCTTTTAGGTATGTCTGCTGAGCAATAGATGCAAGATACAATATAGAAGAATTATTATTTAAAATTTTGAGAAGATTAGGGTGAAAATGATTTTCTGAAGTGAAAAACGTGAGTTTACAAAATACAGGGTGTTTCACGAATGATTGTACAGGCTTTCAGTGTAGATGCAGAACATTTTGGTGAGTCTAAATCAGTGTTCGAAATATGTCCTATAACTGTATTCGTTTAAGAGATACGGGATGTTTTATATATTTTATCAAAAATTTTCAAACAGCATAACTCTTGAAAGCCTGCATGGATGTTCATGAAAATTTCAGGGAATTAGTATATATCCTATGCCTAATATTCGCTGATAATGATTTGTTGATAGCGCAGGTCCTGACTGAGAAAATTATTTTCTTTATTCCACATCTTGTAAAACAATCTGTGCATCAAATTTACAAGAAGTGAAATTGTTCTCAGAATCTACAATAAATAAGCTTTCAAAAAAGCCTCCTGTTAATGATTGCACACTTTGTATAAATATCTTATGAACCATTGAATATTTGGAATTTTCAATTTATGATGAACACGAATCTCCGAATAATGCCTTAATTCATATTGCATCAATTGAAATTCTCAGTATCATGACTTCAGGAATTTGGTCCATCTTATTTCATTAAATACACAAAAATTCAGGGTTTGGACTTCAGATTACCCAAAAGAGTTTTTCAAAAAAATACTGCTATGTTCAAAAACATGGTTCAAATGATAGCAATTCTCATTCTCGGATTATTTATCTTCGAAAACTATTGGTTTTGAATAACCGGAACAGATCGTGACAGAATCAAAGATTTCATTCTCAAAAAATACAAATCAATATTAAGTCTGATAGATAATTTTATTGAAAAGTGAGTAACAACTATGTCAGGTAAACTAAAAAAAACTATGAGTTATCCACTCTCAGGAACTGGTAACTGTGTACAGCTGTTACAAATTGATATTCCCATTCTAACTCAAAATAAAAGGCTCCTTATGACTGGCCTGCAAGATCCCCAGATCTTACAGTTATGATAATTTTTCCCATTTATATATTTTCAATTGTTCTTAGTTTAATGATTATAAGATATATTTTACATTTTTATCCATAAGTCATTTTTATGATAACCTAATTAAATGTTCAATGTTATTTCGAGTCTCAACACACGAACTATTCCTTCACACTTATATCCATATACTTAATTCGAGTTTTCGGTTGTTTGGCATAAAATCTTCAATTATGCTAACATCTGCGTTCAAATTAATAGAAAAAAGAATTTTCTAATATGAATATTTCGAAAATGAGTTGTACTAGCATTTCTATTTAGGTAATCAAATGTGATACTTCTAAATGCATGTATTGGATGGAATACGCTGCAGCACTATAATTAAGTGATGCTACAGGGAATTTCCATTGATGCAATATGAATTAACGCATTATTCGGAGATTCGCAGGTCCGTGCTTATAATAAATTGAAAATTCCAAATATTCAATGATTCATAAGATATTGATACAAAGTGTGCAATTATTGCCAGGAGGCTTGTTTGAAAGAGTATTTATTGTAGATTCTGAGAAAAATTTCACTTCTTGAAAATTTGATGTACTGGGTGTTATACAAGATGTGGAATAAAGAAAATATTTTTCTCAGTCCGGACCTGCGCTATCATAAGCGCATTATGAGCGAATATTAGGCATAGGTCTATACTCAATCTCTGAAATTTTCAAGACAATCCATCTAGGCGTTCGAGAGTCATGCTGATTGAAAGTTTCTGATAAAATACATAAAACATCCTGTATCTCGTAGACGAATATAGTTATGACATATTTCGAACACTGATTCACACTCACCGAAATGTCCTGCATCTGCACTGAAGAGATGTATAATCATTCGTATTACTTCATCGATATTTCATTCATACAATTAATATTGAATTAAAAAAAATCAAAGATCAATCTTATCATATTTTGCAGATATTTCTTCAAAGCCAATGAAAATATAAATGATATGCGCACATTGCACCATAGACAACATATTCAACGCTGGAATTTACATCAACATGGCAATTGGGAGTTTTCTATAAATATCTAAAATATAATAAAATGAACTGAAAACGATTTGAGGTATTTAGAAATGAATACTTTATGTTCTTCTACCCTTCTACGTTCAAATACAATTTATTACATATAATTATAGAGTTGAGAAGCTACTTGATAATATATGAGAAGAAATTGTGGATACAAAATTGTGGAAGAAAATTATTCAGCAGAAAAAACTAAATGTAAATAATTACCAACACAATGTCAATATGATATCTCATAAAAGGGTACCAAATACGGAAGGAGAATTGGAAATTTCCTAGTGAAATAAAGTTCGGAAAGAGATGAGTATTATATTATTTCGTCAAATGAATGCGGATTGTCAAACAGGTTACTGCAATAAATGCAAAATGTATTTCATAGATATAAGTGCAGCTGTTCTAGTAACAGTATCAGATGCTGACTGCGAACAAGAGAATGATAATTTGCAGATTATTCAGTGGTCAACATGCCGGGTACATTACCATAATATTGTCCAACACTTGTTGAAGTATTTTTGTAACTACCTTAAATTTTTAGATCCGTATTGCACAATTGAATCATTATGAAACATTTCTTGACATGGAGCTATTAGACCTATTGTTGTCAAATGCAAAAAGTCTGTAAAGAAAATGAATTATTTAAGAAGGAAAAACTTGAGGCGCAAACATATTATCCAAGTAAAAACGGCTCTGGTATATGTTTAAATACATTAAATTGATATTTTTCTCTCATTTTTTGGTATTCAAATATAAAGTTTACTTCTCAGAGATGACGACACTAAAATCGACTAGGTTCATTATACCCATCAAAGCTGTAAAAACTATCCATGTGGTATATTTCATGATTAATGTAAAATGAAATTAATCGACATTTTTTCTCGTTTCATTCAGGTAATCACAAATTTTTTACTGAAAGTTGCGTCCTGTAATACCATACCAATTTATAATAATGTCGTTCATAGGAATGGTACAAACCATAGATCTGAGGACGAAGGGTGACCAACTAAAGGGCGAGAACAAAGTGTAGGACCCCGCAGAAGAAGCTCAGACCTTCTTAGTACGAAAAAACCTAAGATGAGTGAATGTTCCCCTTAGCGGAAGTGAGAGAGCTAATAGGATGAAGTCGATTAGATACAGTACTTTATTCAATGTCCCAATAATTCTTTAAGGTAGGTACGGTTGCGATTGAAATGCACCTATTTCATATTTCAATATTAATATTTTCTTCAAAGTGATGCAGGTGACACTACTCCATAAGATTGCTAGAATGAAAAAAAAAATAAGAAGACTCGAATATCCACACGGTGAGGCAGCAGCAAATCAAGGACTGGAAAGAAGAAGATTGGATACAATCAATTTTGTAATATTATTTAGATTTATTAGTTGATGAAGATAAAGAATTGCCATTATTGTTGAAATTGATTAACATTGGAAATCCCAAAAGCAACAAATAGCAGAAAATCTTATAAAGCACTGATATGGACTCGGGAGCTTTTGCGCGAATGTTTAGTCGACTTCAAATTTGGAATTGGCCGTAAAGTAAGTCTTTGAAGGCTCTCGCAAAATTGCAGCGATATTGGACGGATAATTTCTGAGAAACATAAACTTTTTCAAGAATTTTTTTAAAATTTTCTACTGATACACAATTTCACAAAGATTTGCACGTTGGCATTCTACAATTAATTACCATGTTTAAATTGGATGAGATTGGTACTTTTTTAGTTATTCAGGAAATATCAACAAAATATCAGATGGATATAACTCCATAAACGTTAAGCTGATTATGTCTATTAACGAACTGAAATGTTGCATACAGATGCGCAACCTACCCTGAAAATTGCAAGTCACTATCTCTTTCCGTTGTCAAAATATCGTGAGATAAGGAATATTACTTAATAATCAATAACATATCAATATCCATGATGCAAGTCGAATGAAGGTCTAGACACAAAGTACTAGGGAACCTCAAAAAATGATTTCTGATCCTTCCTAATAAAATCAAGAATTGTACCAATCAGTGAAAAATGCTGAAAAATCGAAACGTTTGAACTTTTACGGAAACTAACATTTGAAATATACCCACAATTGGCGAACGGAAATTCAGTTAAGGGATGAAGAAGCACCGATCTTCATTTCATAAATGTAAAGATTTATATAATCTAAATTATTTTCATTATGTTCTTCAAAATATTTTCGAATGTTTATTTTTATTCATTTCATACTACATTTTTAATGTTGAATATATTAATTTTTTATAGAGGGATACAATCAGATATATCGAGAACTTCCGATTTATATTTACGTATGTTACTAGTTTTTTTATTCGAATTATTTGTGTTTAAATATTTCAAAACAAAAGCGTATTCAACCCTTTCATTGTTTCCAAAGTGAAATTGTATTATTATTGCTTGTTGTTACATTACACAAAACAAATAAGTTTTCAGTTAATAAATCAATTATCATAACTTATCTTAAATGATAGTCGTGATAAATGTATATACTGGGATACAAAGCCCAACAACCTCAATGAAATGACCTGTACCTGTCATGCAGATTATGTTCAAGTGATTTACTGGACAATTTAACTTTTAAAAAATTAAAGGGATAGGAATATTCCATAAAGCACCAAATAATGGAAATAATTTTAATTACAAATAAAAATATGAAATAGAATATTTCAATTCATCTCATTGAATTCCTTTATAAAAAATTCAAGATTTCCTAATACATCCAACACGAAAAATGCGGTATGAAATTAGAAAACCTAGCTAGAATATATATTTTATATTTCATTTTATGAAAATTGTATATAATTTAGATTCTGGAATAGCTTCATCGTGAAGAACTATAAAAATTTTCAGTAATATTTAATTGTTTCAAGAAACTTTATCACTTAATATAGAAGTACACAACTATATCGAAAATTTCCAATTGTTAATTATATTTTTCAGTTTCACATTAGCTTAATTGGATTCCGAAGTTATACATTACATTAAATCACTCAATAATTATATGCATCAAATGTACCAGTAATAATAGAGATAATATTCTCATTTATTTCTGAGTGTTTATATTTTATTTTGATAATTTTTACAATTGATTTGAAATCATTTATAGATGAATTCAATTAACTGTCATATTTATTTTGTTGTGAAATTAAATGGAAATTCGAACACACGTATCTTAATCAAATGTTTAAATCGTTCTATCTCGAAATTCATTATTATATTATCAGTAAACCGTTGTTGTGATATGATTAAATTTCTCACACTTTTCATGATGTCTCATTTTTGGTTTTTCACCCTTGCATTATATTGAAAAAAAAAAAACAGTTTCTTCAAGGTCAATTATTAATTCTCCTCGTGATGTAATGGAACTTTAAATTTGTTTTAATTTTTTTAGTAAAAAAAAATATATGGTTTCATTTCATTCCAAATGGAATATGAGATTAATAAAAAAAATCGAGACCTAAGTCAGAAGCTTCTGTGCGCATGTTTTATTGTCTATTCGAGCCTCACATACGGGACAAGGTATTATTTGGAAAGGCTACATCGAAACATTTGAGCTTCAACTATTTAAACTAAGCACAAATCTTAAGATGATATATAATAGAACTAAATTACAAATTTTTGGTTGATTGTTAATTCCTAGTTAATCGAAAGTTACCATACTGCAAAAAAAGTCCTAGATGTAGCTCCAAGTGTTAAGTCATCAACTCTGGTCATAAATATTTCAACCTGTACGGTTCCAGGGTGTCGCTAACCAAACCACCGAAAAAAAATTCCACATTTTTTCTTATCTTAAAAGATATCTAAGGGTTTTAAATTTTGGTTTAAAAATTTACACCATTAAGCGTTTTAATCCTAAATGATTCTTTGCCGCGAATTTATCGTCAATCGAATCGAATAGTCGTTTTTGAAATTGAGGATTAATGAGTCGGGGAAAGATTTAATGAGCTATTAGTAGTTACAGTTGAAAATATACTTTTCGTAACGATACATCCACATATTCAAGGATATTTGCATAATTTGGTATAACTTCAACAAATACACTTAAAATGTGCCGAAAAAGCTCTGGAAATTTTGAACCGCTGCGAAGTATTTTTCGTAGTTCCGTTTGGAATTTATAGTTTTCGCCAAATCAACAATTATTCGATCCTCATTCATTATTCCAAAGAAAAATTCTTTCTGGTGATAATCCTAATTACTCCGATCAAGAATATTAATGATTATAATATCTGGAAATATATTTTCTTCAATATGGCAGATAAGTATCGACGGGATAAATCAAATAGTAACTTTCGAGAAAAACTGTTTTTCGCTGTAAATAGAGCTTGCGTTCATTATTCAGGCTAAGAAGAATACAAGGAAATAATTCAAGTTTAAGGGAAGGAGAGCAGGAATATACCATAGGTATATCGATTTTGTAATGAATTTTTAAACTTACATTTAAAGGCATTAACAGCGCTCAAAAAACAAGTAATTTGGCGCGTATGTTCTGGAGAACATCACGTTATCATTTTGCACAAAGGTCTGTAATTTTCGATTTTTTTGCCGAGAATGTTCTCAAACGACTAGGTACAATTGACTGATCAAGAATTCGAGGTCAAATTTATCTCGAATACCCAAAAAAAAAATAAAAAAAATTACGAAAAAAAAAATTGATTCAAGCACTGACATGAAGTCAGGAGCTTATGCGCGTATGTTCTATTGTCCATTCTCCTATATCGGACACTCTTAATCTATTTTTTTTTATAGTTAATGAAGCATTTTCCAGACGTCGAGAAAATACGGTTATGGAAAAAAACATTTCCAGAAATATTTTTTAATATATTTTTCCTTTTTTCGAAAATTATTCTTTTCAATAAAAAAAAGTTAGTATTATCAACGAAAATAAATATTTTTCATTAGAAAAATTAATAAGAAACGTAATATTGCTCTTTAGGGTGATTTTGGCAAAACGATAAATTGGAAATTTCGTGGCACTAGGAAAAAAATCGCAACAATTTAAAATTTTCAGCGTTTTTCCGGGATACTTCAAGGTTGAAAAAAAACTGACGATACCCTTCGTTCATCGAATATTGTTATACCACGTCCAAATATCCTTGAATATGCCAATACTAAGGTTTTTTTCAGTCCAAATTATCGTTTGCCAACAAAAGTCTTCATCGAAGACTACTAATATCGTCTTAAGTACAAGGAATATTCCGTTATTTTCAGAAACTACTTCGATTTCCTGTACGATCATTATTTCCCGACTACATGATTATCAAAATAAAGAAAATTTGCCTTGATCGACGATCACTACGCGGCAAATAATCATCATTTTTAAATTTGAAGCTTGAAAAAACATGTTTGAAACCCATAGAATTTTTTTTAGATAAGCAAAAATCTGAATTTTTCTGCCTCTAGTTCGGTTAGGCTAACGCCAAAACCATACAAGATGAAACATATTATGTCCAGATCTGAAATCTAAACAGCTGGGGCTTCGTTTTATTTACAACATTTTGGTGTATTTTTGTATACTTATCCCTCAAATTTTGTGACTAGAGTATAATAAAGGTGGCAAATCAACGTACAGGTCTTTTAGTTGAGATAACATGGAAGGCTTTAAATTTTCTGAAAATATTTCACGGGTGAATTTTTAAAAATCAAAAATTTTGAATTTTTTTTCAAAATTTATTGTTTTTTTGTATATCCCTCAAATTTTGTGACTGGTATATAATTATATAGAATATAATGATCATTTCTCTATTCTTACGAGAAAAATTTGACCAGTGATGTGCGCATACTTCCTTGCGCAGGTACAGGTACCATTTGGGATAATAGTCTATAAATTGGAGACTACCCTCTATTTCTTCATTATCTAGTTGATCTTTGCGAAGTGACGATTAGAAATTTTATTGTGAGTGATTGTGTTGAATTTTCGATGCGAACATGTCTCAAGTGAAGAATATTCAGTTTTTTATACCCGCGGAAATTTTGGATGACATATTCAATAGATTTCCTCTCCCGATCTGGGGTAAAGACTATTTCAAAATTCTTTCCCTGATAGAAATGGCTCATTGGCATTATAATGATTGCTTTGAAATTAAAGATAGCAATTTGAAATCGTTTGCCCTACTCGAGTTCATCGAAAATATATTCAGATGTGTTCCGCAGCTTGAAGAGGACGTTCCGCGATTGCCTCAAATCTATGCCGATTGGAGGCAATATAAGGCGAACCTTCCGCGGAACGGTGCGTTGATTTTTTCAGAAGGGCTCACACACGTGCTGTTGGTTAAGAGTTATTGGACGAAAACCATAGGATTCCCTCAGGGAAAACTTGAAGACAACGAAGACCCGATTGATTGTGCCACCAGGGAAGTGCAGGAAGAGATCGGGTTCGATATAACGGGACTCGCGAACCCAGATTATTGGGTTGAAGCGACAATTAACAATAGAGTGACCAGGCTCTATGTTATCAAGGACGTCCCAATGTCGACACATTTCGAATCTAGGACGAGATGTGAGATCGACGAAATCTTTTGGATGCCGATTGAGGATTTGCTGACGACTGGAGGTCAAGTGGACTGGCGGTCAAGACAGAAGGTAAGACTTAACCCAAAAAAAATTTTTTTAATTGTTCCTTTCATAGATAAAATCAAAGAAATATATCAGTCAGTGAAATTATCTCTAAAAAGTAAACGGTCGAACATTCACAGAAATACATATTCCGTAAATACGCACAATTGGCGTACGGGAATTCAGGTCAGGCGAGAAGAAAAAATTTATGCAAAAAAACACTAATCTTGGTTTTGGCAATGACAAGATTAATTTGTTTTAATTTTTTTTTATATGTTCTAAAAACTTCTTTCAAATGAATAATTTATTGCTAATTTTTTCATTTTATACTGTATTTTTCGTGTTAAATACAATTATGATTTTATTTAGTTAGAACGGCTTGAAAATTATCTCAATACAAACTCAATATTGGATAGATTTATTTATTATATTTTAGTTTTGTTCGATATGTTTGATAAAATATGACCAAGTACCACTAAATACTTCCTTAAAATGTGATATTTAGGATAATTCCACTTTGATTGAGATTGACTTAAATAGCTTTAACTCACGTTATAGCTTAAACCAACAGGTTAAACCAACCTGGTTTTAGGTTTTCCATCGAAATTTCAATATTGAATTTTACACAGTTTATATAATTATTAATACCGGAAATGTGATTTTATGATAATTTTATAATTGAATTTAAAAATTTCATGGATATATTCTATTTACTGTTATGGAATATATTAAATGAAAATAGTTGGTTATTGGCTTAAATATGTTTATCATAAATAATTACAAGGTTTAGCAGTGAAATTTGAATATATTGAGAAAATCCTCAATTTTTTAGAGAGTGGATGCAATTGATATCTTTACTTGTTTTTACCAGTTTTTTGTCAATTATTTGGTGCTGTGTCTAACAATTTTTAGTTAATTAATAGTTTCTAAAGTTAAATTGTGCCGTAAATCACTTAATAATAATCTGCACCCCAGGAACGGATAATTTTAATGAAATTGTTGAGTTTTTGTATCTCGGTATTTATAATTTTCAAGGATATAATTTAAGATAATATATTTATAACAAATCATAAAGACTTTATACGTAGTTTTATGTTGTGAAATTTAGTACAGTGTAAAAATTAAGGAACAATATTCGTAACACCATTATTGAATATCGAGCAAATCGCTGGGATAGGTCAATTTTAGTTCTAAAGTAACCACCATATAGCATAAAAAATTTACTTATGACGTCATTCATTTTTACAGAGTGGCGTCATATTTTTTTTTTTTAATGAATACCCCAAATTTTTGTTGGTTGATTTTTACACGGTACAACTTACCTAAATGACGGTGTAAAGAATTGTTTCCGTAGATAACATTTTTTTTTTTCATTTATTGAAAGAAATAGTTATTCACGGTACCAATTTTTCACACCAACATTTAGATAAGTTGCATGTAATAAAGCAGCAAAAATTTTTGGGGTATTCAATTAAAAAGAAATTATGTCACTATGTAAAATTGAATGACGTTTTTTTTGTGCCATGAGGTGGTTAATTAAAATCTAAACTTGACCTGTCCCAGCGATTTGCTTGATAATATTCAATAACGGAGTTATGAATTTTGTTCCTTAATTCATCCACTCTATTGCATTTCGCATCATAAACTAATATTTCAGTTAATAAAATTTCACTATAAAGTATTTAAAATCTGTTATATAATATTATCCTAAATTATATCCGTGAAAATTATAAACACAGAGATAAAAAAGTTATTGACGAGACAATTCAGATTTGAAAAATATTAATTAACTTTGGGTGATTTGAGGTCGGGAAGCGGAAGGGGGTTCTCAAGGGTAAAAAACGGTTTATCTCTATTTCCGGCAAAACTACTAGTCTTATGGAAAAAAGTTAAAGGGCACAGTTGTAGGTAATAAAAAGATCTACAACTTTTCAATTCACACTTTTTTCACATAACTTAAGAATGTATGTGAAAAATTGAAAGAACACGGTTTTTGGTTATTTTTATCTTTTACAAAAAAAAATTTATTCTCGAAATTTCTTGAAACTTACCTTTTTATGTACTAAACACATTGTAATTTCTTTGATTCAAAACATTTATTTTTTTCACCCTATTTTGACTTCAAATCGAACAAGCAGCCTAATTTTCAATCGAAAATTCTCACGTCAATGTATCTGTCTTTTTAAAAAAGTCAGTGGGCTTTTTGTTGAAATCTCTACTTTCTGATGGTTAAAAAAAATTCATAACTATGGTAAATTTCCTCATTACAGGATAAGTTAATATTCAATTAGAAAACTACAATATTTTGAAAAAGTTGTAGAATCTTCTCTAAATTATATGCGTAGATACGTATTTATTGCTATTTTAAGATAACTTGTTTACCTGAGTGTCCTACTGAAAATTTTAGCTTTTTTTTAAATCAAAAAAATTACAGTGTTTTTGGAATATAATGAGGGAACTTTTACTAAATATCATGTATTTTTTTCTATAAAGAAAAAATAACAAATGAAAACTTGGTTACTTGAAGTTTTCATATAAATTTTGAGGTTGTTCTGCAGGAAATCAGGATGAACAGTTTTTTATCCTTAAAAACTCACCCCCTTCCACTTCCCGACCGCAAATCTCCCGTAAATTATTTTTCCTTTCATTTTTCTTACATTATCTTCCTTGTCCAATGAGTTTCATCCCAATATTTTTTTTCACATTTTACCATTTTCAAAGGCACTTGTCCAAATCCGGATAATTCTAATGTCAATTCTTTCCAATATCAGGGGCTAAATATGCTTGAGGAAATATTCTGCAATATGGATAGGTATAAATTATTTCGTATTTTAATAACGCTATATTGAAGCTGATTTCTTAATACGGTTGTTTCATACATCACTACCCCATTCAAAACCAAACAGACGCACAGCACCATGTGCAGTTTTTCGAATTTCATGACATGAAAAGGATTAAATTTGCTTTTTTTTAATTTTCCACTCTTCACGGTTTGGTTATCTTCCAGTATACATTAAAAGTTAAAACCGCTGAATAATCAGAATCAATCGCCTTTGGTTGACGACTGTTTAGTCTGAATTTCGGGCGCTAAATTATCGGTTATCTTGTCTCTTTATTCTTGGATGTAGGTGAAATTATATAAAATAGAAATTTCTATTGATATAGCTCTACTAATAAGACCTCCAGGTGATTAGTGAAATTTGGAAAAACAGCAATTATCATTGCTAGATTTAATAATCAGAAGTGATTGTTCTCAACCAATTATGAAAGATAAGAGGTAAGCTAAAGTGCTTCAAGGTTTTTTTGTTAAAAATATTGGTATCGACTATTTGTTATTTTGGACGTGTAGATTTCGTAGTGAATAATTATAACATTAATATGAACAAGGTTATATGCATGTTTGTGAAGCCACCGGTTCAGGCTGGACATTTTCTCTTGAAGTTATACCGAGTAGATTTAAAAGATGGTGGTGGTAGACGTAGATTTTGATATTTTAGGTGAAAGTTAAGCAGATTTGCAAAATGGAGACTTTGCTTAAAGAATGGAATTATGGAAAAAAGTTTTATACAAATTATTAAACTATTTGCCTAATGGCACACAAGGTACGAATCGAAGGACTGGGATTTGACAACCATATTAATCATGAATGGAAATAATAATAGATTCTTTTAGGTATGTCTGCTGAGCAATAGATGGGACCATAAGATACAAGATAGAAGAATTATTATTTAAAATTTTGAGAAGATTAGGGTGAAAATGATTTTCTGAAGTGAAAAACGTGAGTTTACAAAATACAGGGTGTTTCACGAATGATTGTACAGGCTTTCAGTGTAGATGCAGAACATTTTGGTGAGTCTAAATCAGTGTTCGAAATATGTCCTATAACTGTATTCGTTTAAGAGATACGGGATGTTTTATATATTTTATAGAAAATTTTCAAACAGCAAAACTCTTGAAAGCCTGCATGGATGTTCATGAAAATTTCAGGGAATGAGTATAGACCTATGCCTAATATTCGCTGATAATGATTTGTTGATAGCGCAGGTCCTGACTGAGAAAATTATTTTCTTTATTCCACATCTTGTAAAACAATCTGTGCAACAAATTTCCAAGAAGTGAAATTGTTCTCAGAATCCACAATAAATAAGCTTTCAAAAAAGCCTCCTGTTAATAATTGCACACTTTGTATAAATATCTTATGAACCATTGAATATTTGGAATTTTCAATTTATTATGAACACGAATCTCCGAATAATGCCTTAATTCATGTTGCATCAATTGAAATTCTCAGTATCATGACTTCAGGAATTTGGTTCATCTTATTTCATTAAATACACAAAAATTCAGGGTTTGGACTTCAGATTACCCAAAAGAGTTTTTCAAAAAAATACTGCTATGTTCCAAAACATGGTTCAAATGATAGCAATTCTCATTCTCGGATTATTTATCTTCGAAAACTATTGGTTTTGAATAACCGGAACAGATCGTGACAGAATCAAAGATTTCATTCTCAAAAAATACAAATCAATATTAAGTCTGATAGATAATTTTATTGAAAAGTGAGTAACAACTATGTCAGGTAAACTAAAAAAAACTATGAGTTAACCACTCTCAGGAACTGGTAACTGTGTACAGCTGTTACAAATTGATATTCCCATTCTAACTCAAAATAAAAGGCTCCTTATGACTGGCCTGCAAGATCCCCAGATCTTACAGTTATGATAATTTTTCCCATTTATATATTTTCAATTGTTCTTAGTTTAATGATTATAAGATATATTTTACATTTTTATCCTTATGTCATTTTTATGATAACCTAATTAAATGTTCAGTGTTATTTCGAGTCTCAACACACGCAACTATTCCTTCACACTTATATCCATATACTTAATTCGAGTTTTCGGTTGTTTGGCATAAAATCTTCAATTATGCTAACATCTGCGTTCAAATTATTCGAAAAAAGAATTTTCTAATATGAATATTTCGAAAATGAGTTGTACTAGCATTTCTATTTAGGTAATCAAATGTGATACTTCTAAATGCATGTATTGGATGGAATACGCTGCAGCACTATAGTCAAGTGATGCTACAGAGAATTTCAATTGATGCAATATGAATTAACGCATTATTCGGAGATTCGCAGGTCCGTGCTTATAATAAATTGAAAATTCCAAATATTCAATGATTCATAAGATATTGATACAAAGTGTGCAATGATTGCCAGGAGGCTTGTTTGAAAGAGTATTTATCGTAGATTCTGAGAAAAATTTCACTTCTTGAAAATTTGATGTACTGGGTGTTATACAAGATGTGGAATAAAGAAAATATTTTTCTCAGTCCGAACCTGCGCTATCATAAGCGCATTATGAGCGAATATTAGGCATAGGTCTATACTCAATCTCTGAAATTTTCAAGACAATCCATCTAGGCGTTCGAGAGTCATGCTGATTGAAAGTTTTTGATAAAATACATAAAACATCCTGTATCTCGTAGACGAATATAGTTAGGACATATTTCGAACACTGATTCACTCTCACCGAAATGTCCTGCATCTGCACTGAAGGCTTGTATAATCATTCGTATTACTTCATTGATATTTCATTCATATAATTAATATTGAATTAAAAAAAATCAAAGATCAATCTTATCATATTTTGCAGATATTTCTTCAAAGCCAATGAAAAAATAAATGATATGCGCACATTGCAACATAGACAACATATTCAACGCTGGAATTTACATCAACATGGCAATTGGGAGTTTTCTATAAATATCTAAAATATGATAAAATGAACTGAAAACGATTTGAGGTATTTAGAAATGAATACTTTATGTTCTTCTACCCTTCTACGTTCAAATACAATTTATTACATATAATTATAGAGTTGAGAAGCTACTTGATAATATATGAGAAGAAATTGTGGATACAAAATTGTGGAAGAAAATTATTCAGCAGAAAAAACTAAATGTAAATAATTACCAACACAATGTCAATATGATATCTCATAAAAGGGTACCAAGTACGGAAGGAGAATTGGAAATTTCCTAGTGAAATAAAGTTCGGAAAGAGATGAGTATTATATTATTTCGTCAAATGAATGCGGATTGTCAAACGGGTTACTGCAATAAATGCAAAATGTATTTCATAGATATAAGTGCAGCTGTTCTAGTAACAGTATCAGATGCTGACTGCGAACAAGAGAATGATAATTTGCAGATTATTCAGTGGTCAACATGCCGGGTACATTACCATAATATTGACCAACACTTGTTGAAGTGTTTTTGTAACTACCTTAAATTTTTAGATCCGTATTGCACAATTGAATCATTATGAAACATTTCTTGACATGGAGCTATTAGACCTATTGTTGTCAAATGCAAAAAGTCTGTAAAGAAAATGAATTATTTAAGAAGGAAAAACTTGAGGCGCAAACATATTATCCAAGTAAAAACGGCTCTGGTATATGTTTAAATACATTAAATTGATATTTTTCCCTCATTTTTAGGTATTCAAATATAAAGTTTACTTCTCAGAGATGACGACACTAAAATCGACTAGGTTCATTATACCCATCAAAGCTGTAAAAACTATCCAAGGGGTATATTTCATGATTAATGTAAAATGAAATTAATCGACATTATTTCTCGTTTCATTCAGCTAATCACAAATTTTTTACTGAAAGTTGCGTCCTGTAATACCATACCAATTTATAAAAATGTCGTTCATAGGTATGGTACAAACCATAGATCTGAGGACGAAGGGTGACCAACTAAAGGGCGAGAACAAAGTGTAGGACCCCGCAGAAGATAGCTCGGACCTTCTTAGTACGAAAAAACCTAAGATGAGTGAATGTTCCCCTTAGCGGAAGTGAGAGAGCTAATAGGATGAAGTCGATTAGATACAGTACTTAATTCAATGTCCCAATAATTCTTTAAGGTTGCGATTGAAATGCACCTATTTCATATTTCAATATTAATAATTTCTTCAAAGTGATGCAGGTGACACTACTCCATAAGATTGCTAGAATGAAAAAAAAATAAGAACACTCGAATATCCACACGGTGAGGCAGCAGCAAATCAAGGACTGGAAAGAAGAAGATTGGATACAATCAATTTTGTAATATTATTTAGATTTATTAGTTGATGAAGATAAAGAATTGCCATTATTGTTGTAATTGATTAACATTGGAAATCCCAAAAGCAACAAATAGCAGAAAATCTTATAAAGCACTGATATGGACTCGGGAGATTTTGCGCGAATGTTTAGTCGACTTCAAATTTGGAATTGGCCGTAAAGTAAGTCTTTGAAGGCTCTCGCAAAATTGCAGCGATATTGGACGGATAGTTTCTGAGAAACATAAACTTTTTCAAGAATTTTTTTAAAACTTTCTACTGATACACAATTTCACAAAGATTTGCACGTTGGCATTCTACAATTAATTACCATGTTTAAATTGGATAAGATTGGTACTTTTTTAGTTATTCAGGAAATATCAACAAAATATCAGATGGATATAACTCCATAAACGTTAAGCTGATTATGTCTATTAACGAACTGAAATGTTGCATACAGATGCGCAACCTACCCTGAAAATTGCAAGTCACTATCTCTTTCCGTTGTCAAAATATCGTGAGATAAGGAATATTACTTAATAATCAATAACATATCAATATCCATGATGCAAGTCGAATGAAGGTCTAGACACAAAGTACTAGGGAACCTCAAAAAATGATTTCTGATCCTTCCTAATAAAATCAAGAATTGTACCAATCAGTGAAAAATGCTGAAAAATTGAAACGTTTGAACTCTTACGGAAACTAACATTTGAAATATACCCACAATTGGCGAACGGAAATTCAGTTAAGGGATGAAGAAGCATCGATCTTCATTTCATAAATGTCAAGATTTATATAATCTAAATTATTTTCATTATGTTCTTCAAAATATTTTCGAATGTTTATTTTTATTCATTTCATACTACATTTTTAATGTTGAATATATTAATTTTTTATAGAGGGATACAATCAGATATATCGAGAACTTCCGATTGATATTTACTTATGTTAATAATTTTTTTATTCGAATTATTTGTGTTTAAATATTTCAAAACAAAAGCGTATTCAACCCTTTCATTGTTTCCAAAGTGAAATTGTATTATTATTGCTTGTTGTTACATTACACGAAAGAAATAAGTTTTCAGTTAATAAATCAATTATAATAACTTATCTTAAATGATAGTCGTGATAAATGTATATACTGGGATACAAAGCCCAACAACCTCAATGAAATGACCTGTACCTGTCATGCAGATTATGTTCAAGTGATTTACTGGACAATTTAACTTTTAAAACAATTAAAGGGATAGGAATATTACATAAAGCACCAAATAATGGAAATAACTATTTTAATTACAAATAAAATTATGAAATAGAATATTTCAATTCATCTCATTGAATTCTTTTATAAAAAATTCAAGATTTCCTAATACATCCAACACGAAAAATGCGGTATGAAATTAGAAAACCTAGCTAGAATATATATTTTATATTTCATTTTATGAAAATTGTATATAATTTAGATTCTGGAATAGCTTCATCGTGAAGAACTATAAAAATTTTCAGTAATATTTAATTGTTTCAAGAAACTCACTCACTTAATATAGAAGTACACAACTATATAGAAAATTTCCAATTGTTAATTATATTTTTCAGTTTCACATTAGCTTAATTGGATTCAGAAGTTATACATTACATTAAATCACTCGATAATTATATGCATCAAATGTACCAGTAATAATAGAGATAATATTCTCATTTATTTCTGAGTGTTTATATTTTATTTTGATAATTTTTACAATTGATTTGAAATCATTTATAGATGAATTCTATTAACTGTCATATTTATTTTGTTGTGAAATTAAATGGAAATTCGAACACACGTATCTTAATCAAATGTTTAAATCGTTCTATCTCGAAATTCATTATTATATTATCAATAAACCGTTGTTGTGATATGATTAAATTTCTCACACTTTTCATGATGTCTCATTTTTGGTTTTTCACCCTTGCATTATATTGAAAAAAAAACAGTTTCTTCAAGGTCAATTATTAATTCTCCTCGTGATGTAATGGAACTTTAAATTTGTTTTAATTTTTTTAGTAGAAAAAAATATATGGTTTCATTTCGTTCCAAATGGAATATGAGATTAATAAAAAAAATCGAGACCTAAGTCAGAAACTTCTGTGCACATGTTTTATTGTCTATTCGAGCCTCACATACGGGACAAGGTATTATTCGGAAAGGCTACATCGGAACATTTGAGCTTCAACTATTTAAACTAAGCACAAATCTTAAGATGATATATAATAGAACTAAATTACAAATTTTTGGTTGATTGTTAATTCCTAGTTAATCGGAAGTTACCATACTGCAAAAAAAAGTACTAGATGTAGCTCCAAGTGTTAAGTCATCAACTCTAGTCATAAATATTTCAACCTGTACGGTTCCAGGGTGTCGCTAACCAAACCACCGAAAAAAAATTCCACATTTTTTCTTATCTTAAAAGATATCTAAGGGTTTTAAATTTTGGTTTAAAAATTTACACCATTAAGCGTTTTATTCCTAAATGATTCTTTGCCGCGAATTTATCGTCAATCGAATCGAATAGTCGTTTTTGAAATTGAGGATTAATGAGTCGGGGAAAGATTTAATGAGCTATTAGTAGTTACAGTTGAAAATATATTTTTCGTAACGATACATCCACATATTCAAGGATATTTGCATAATTTGGTATAACTTCAACAAATACACTTAAAATGTGCCGAAAAAGCTCTGGAAATTTTGAACCGCTGCGAAGTATTTTTCGTAGTTCCGTTTCGAATTTATAGTTTTCGCCAAATCAACAATTATTCGATCCTCATTCATTATTCCAAAGAAAAATTCTTTCTGGTGATAATCCTAATTACTCCGATCAAGAATATTAATGATTATAATATCTGGAAGTATATTTTCTTCAATATGGCAGATAAGTATCGACGGGACAAATCAAATAGTAATTTTCGAGAAAAACTGTTTTTCGCTGTAAATTGAGCTTGCGTTCATTATTCAGGCTAAGAAGAATACAAGGAAATAATTCAAGTTTAAGGGAAGGAGAGCAGGAATATACCATAGGTATATCGATTTTGTAATGAATTTTTAAACTTACATTTAAAGTAGTGACCGACCGACCGGTTTCGGTTTCGGTTTCGGCCAGTTTCGGCCAAGAAATCTAGTTTCGGCCTTAGTTTCGGTTTCGGCCCAAAATGGCCGAAACTTTCGGCCAGGCCGAAACTAGAATGTTCGTGAATTATCCTGGTCGTTTGGCCAGGAGTTATAAGTAGGTATACGTAATTGTCGTACAAGTTATTGTGATCTATCTTTGTTAAGACTGAGAATTCACTTTAATGATTATTAATTAGGTTACATAGGGTGATTCCAAATAAGACGTGAAACTTGGAGTATGACACATTAGCTGTTGTTTAATCCATATTTATTTGTAACCGTAAATCAACGGTTTTTGGAGTTCGGGTGATTTTCAAAAGATTTCTAAACTTATAGTACTTATTTCGTAAATTTTTTCTACGTTGACCAAATTTGGTGATAATTTTGGTTTATTTTCATCAGAAAAGAATATCATATGTACGAAAAAAGCAAAACTATGCTGTATAAGAGGTTGAAAAAGAATTAGTATGTTTTGAAATGTGGTACCTATAGGAATAAATGAAAAATCTATTTCTAAAATCAATTTGTCTGCAACTTTCAAATTTCACAATTTTGTATGCCAAAATTATTTTAAAAACTTGCCAAATTCCTTCTTCATTCTCTAAAAGATTTCGTTAGATTGCTTAACTAGTTTCGTTTCAGCAGATTTTTTATAAGCAACCTTTTGAATGTCCGGCAATAGTGAATGTGTATCAAAAGACAGCGTGAGTAAATTTCAGGCGGAAATTAACAACTGAAGACATCAAAAAGACGGCACGTGCTAGCCTATGGAATGGTGGAACATAATTTATGAATACATTTTCTAATGTAATTTCGAGCTTAGTTGCAAAAAAAAATATTGAATTCGTTATTTTCCTCTATTTGCTTCTCATATCCCCTTTCAAATCATACTAATTCTTTTTCAACAGAACCAGGGTTCAAATATCTCGGAAACCGTTGATTTTTGGTCATCAATAAAAATGGCTCAAACCACAGCAAATGATCCATACTAACACCTCCTCTGAGGTTCACGTCTGATTTGGAATCACCCTATATACTTCGACTGATTATTTTGATAACTCGGTAATACCAAAATAATAAATAAAGATCTCAAAAAAAATGTCTTTTTATTTTATTTAACACTCCTTAACTATTTTTATGTATATGCGAATAAAATTGTAAAAAATACAGTAGATTTCAGTATGAAATGTAAAGTTTCGGTTTCGGTTTCGGTTTCGGCCGAAACTGAGACCCTGGCCGAAAGTTCGGTTTCGGTTTCGGCTGAAATAAAAGTTTCGGTCGGACACTAATTTAAAGGCATTAACAGCGCTCAAAAAGCAAGTAATTTTGCGCGTATGTTCTGGAGAACATCACGTTATCATTTTGCACAAAGGTCTGTAATTTTCGATTTTTTTGCCGAGAATGTTCTCAAACGACTAGGTACAATTGACTGATCAAGAATTCGAGGTCAAATTTATCTCGAATACCCAAAAAAAAATTAAAAAAATTACGAAAAAAAAAAATTGATTCAAGCACTGACATGAAGTCAGGAGCTTTTGCGCGTATGTTCTATTGTCCATTCTCCTATATCGGACACTCTTAATCGAATTTTTTTTTATAGTTAATGAAGCATTTTCCAGACGTCGAGAAAATACGGTTATGGAAAAAAACATTTCCAGAAATATTTTTTAATATATTTTTCCTTTTTTCTAAAATTATTCTTTTCAATAAAAAAAAAGTTAGTATTATCAACGAAAATAAATATTTTTCATTAGAAAAATTAATAAGAAACGTAATATTGCTCTTTAGGGTGATTTTGGCAAAACGATAAATTTGAAATTTCGTGGCACTAGGAAAAAAATCGCAACAATTTAAAATTTTCAGCGTTTTTCCGGGATACTTCAAGGTTGAAAAAAAACTGACGATACCCTTCGTTCATCGAATATTGTTATACCACGTCCAAATATCCTTGAATATGCCAATACTAAGGTTTTTTTCAGTCCAAATTATCGTTTGCCAACAAAAGTCTTCATCAAAGACTACTAATATCGTCTTAAGTACAAGGAATATTCCGTTATTTTCAGAAACTACTTCGATTTCCTGTACGATCATTATTTCCCGACTTAATGATTATCA
This sequence comes from Halyzia sedecimguttata, assembly GCA_937662695.2. Lineage (NCBI taxonomy): Eukaryota > Metazoa > Arthropoda > Insecta > Coleoptera > Coccinellidae > Halyzia > Halyzia sedecimguttata. The sequence goes on from OW569419.2 coordinate 36,969,092, forward strand.
AAATAAAGAAAATTTGCCTTGATCGACGATCACTACGCGGCAAATAATCATCATTTTTAAATTGGAAGCTTGAAAAAACATGTTTGAAACCCATAGAATTTTTTTTAGATAAGCAAAAATCTGAATTTTTCTGCCTCTAGTTCGGTTAGGCTAACGCCAAAACCATACAAGATGAAACATATTATGTCCAGATCTGAAATCTAAACAGCTGGGGCTTCGTTTTTTTTACAACATTTTGGTGTATTTTTGTATTCTTATCCCTCAAATTTTGTGACTAGAGTATAATAAAGGTGGTAAATCAACGTACAGGTCTTTTAGTTGAGATAATATGGAAGGCTTTAAATTTTCTGAATATATTTCATGGGTGAATTTTTAAAAATAAAAAATTTTTAATTTTTTTTTCAAAATTTTTTGTTTTTTTGTATATCCGTAAATTTTGTGACTGATGTATAATAATTATTGAGAATATAATGATCATTTCTCTATTCTTACGAGAAAAATTAGACCAGCGATGTGCGCATACTTCCTTGCGCAGGTACAGGTACCATTTGGGATAATAGTCTATAAATTGGAGAACTACCCTTTATTTCTTCATTATCTAGTTGATCTTTGCGAAGTGACGATTAGAAATTTTATTGTGAGTGATTGTGTTGAATTTTCGATGCGAACATGTCTCAAGTGAAGAATATTCAGTTTTTTATACCCGCGGAAATTTTGGATGACATATTCAATAGATTTCCTCTCCCGATCTGGGGTAAAGACTATTTCAAAATTCTTTCCCAGATAGAAATGGCTCATTGGCATTATACTGATTGCTATGAAATTAAAGATAGCAATTTGAAATCGTTTGCCCTACTCGAGTTCATCGAAAATATATTCAGATGTGTTCCGCAGCTTGAAGAGGACGTTCCGCGATTGCCTCAAATCTATGCCGATTGGAGGCAATATAAGGCGAACCTTCCGCGGAACGGTGCGTTGATTTTTTCAGAAGGGCTCACACACGTGCTGTTGGTTAAGAGTTATTGGACGAAAACCATAGAATTCCCTCAGGGAAAACTTGAAGACAACGAAGACCCGATTGATTGTGCCACCAGGGAAGTGCTGGAAGAGATCGGGTCGATATAACGGGACTCGCGAACCCAGATTATTGGGTTGAAGCGACAATTAACAATAGAGTGACCAGGCTCTATGTTATCAAGGACGTCCCAATGTCGACACATTTCGAATCTAGGACGAGATGTGAGATCGACGAAATCTTTTGGATGCCGATTGAGGATTTGCTGACGACTGGAGGTCAAGTGGACTGGCGGTCAAGACAGAAGGTAAGACTTAACCCAAAAAAAAATTTTTTAATTGTTCCTTTCATAGATAAAATCAAAGAAATATATCAGTCAGTGAAATTATCTCTAAAAAATAAACGGTCGAACATTCACAGAAATACATATTCGGTAAATACGCACAGTTGGCGTACGGGAATTCAGGTCAGGCGAGAAGAAAAAATTTATGCAAAAAAACACTAATCTTGGTTTTGGCAATGACAAAATTTATTTGTTTTAATTTTTTTTTATATGTTCTAAAAACTTCTTTCAAATGAATAATTTATAGCTAATTTTTTTCATTTTATACTGTATTTTTCGTGTTAAATACAATTATGATTTTATTTAGTTAGAACGGCTTGAAAATTATCTCAATACAAACTCAATATTGGATAGATTTATTTATTATATTTTAGTTTTGTTCGATATGTTGTTAAAAACAGACAAATTATATCTCCTAAAGTATTGGTTTCTCAGAGTTGGGAATTATATCAATGTATTCATATAATAGAACTGCATCCTAAAGGAAATTCAATTCAAATAATAGTTTATTTATCAAGATTAAATGAGCAATCATGAGAATGAGAAAAGCACCATGGAAGAAATCAAATTAAATCTGGCCAATTTTGCCCAATAACGAACTTAACCGAGATATTCATCTCCCTAAACTACTCTGAAAATTTCAACTACCTACCTCATTCCGTTCGAGAGTTATATCTGTCTATGGATGAAAAGCAGTCTCACTACTCTCAGATCTCTTACTTCATGTTCAGTTCCGAAATGTAAGAATTTTCTGAGAAAAACTAATATCGGAGCAAACAACTGAGATTTAACTCACTTCGCTCACAATTCTTCGATTGATAAGTCTCAGGAACATCATTTGACATTATGACAATTCATATTCATACATAGAATAATATAATTCTGTGACAACGTTGAAATACGATTTATTATTGAAATTTTGAAAAATCATATCTGAGATTTTTCTCACTTCGCTCACAATTCTTCGATTGATTATTCTCAGGAACATCATTTGACATTATGACAATTCATATTCATACATAGAATAATATTATTCTGTGACAACGTTGAAATACGATTTATTATTGAAATTTTGAAGAATCATATCTCCGAAAGTATTAGCTTGTTAGAGTTAAAAATGATATGATTGGATTCTCATGATAAAACTTTTTATTAAAAAAAATTTAATTTGGAATTTGTTTCGTAAAAAAAAAATTTTTTTTTTGTTACTCCGAAACCATTTGTCCGATTTTGCCCAATAACGAACTTAGCCGAGATATTTATCCCCCAAACCTACTACGAAAATTACAGACATTTGGGCAAATTGATAAGCACTCAGTTCCGAGGAACTAGAGCGCCAAAAAAATGGGTTCAAGCCCTGTGGACAGGAGCTTTCTGGCGCTCTCGTTCAAACAGACAAATTATATCTCCGAAAGTATTGGTTTCTCAGAGTTGGGAATTATATCAATGTATTCATATAATAGAACTGCATCCTAAAGGAAATTCAATTCAAATAATAGTTTATTTATCAAGATTAAATGAGCAATCATGAGAATGAGAAAAGCACCATGGAAGAAATCAAATTAAATCTGGCCAATTTTGCCCAATAACGAACTTAACCGAGATATTCATCTCCCTAAACTACTCTGAAAATTTCAACTACCTACCTCATTCCGTTCGAGAGTTATATCTATGTCTATGGATGAAAAGCAGTCTCACTACTCTCAGATCTCTTACTTCATGTTCAGTTCCGAAATGTAAGAATTTTCTGAGATAAACTAGTGTCTGACCGAAACTGGTTTTTCAGCCGAAACCGAAACCGAACTTTCGGCCAGCGTCTCAGTTTCGGCCGAAACCGAAACCGAAACTTTATATTTCATACTGAAATCTACTCTATTTCTTACAATTTTATTTGTATATACATAAAAACAGTTAAGCAGTGTTAAATAAAATAAAATGAAACTTTTTTGATATCTTTATTTATTATTTTGGTATTACCAAGCTAAAGAAATAATCAGTCGAAGTATACACGGTAATTCCAAATCAGACGTCAACCTTGGAGGTGTTAGTATGGGTAATTTGCTGTGCTTTGAGCCATTTTTATTGATGACGAAAAATCAACAGTTTCCGAGATATTTGAGTTCTGGTTCTGATGTAAGAAGCAAATAGAGAATAATAACGAATTCAATATTTTTTTGTTGCAAATGAGCTCGAAATTTCATTAGAAAATGTATTCATTAATTATGTTCCACCATTCCATATAGGCAAGCACATGCCGTCTTTCTGATATCTTCAGTTGTTATTTTCCGCCTGTCTTTTGATACACATTCACTATTTTATGTGCCGGACATTCAAAAGGTTGCTTATAAAAAATCTGCTGAAACGAAACTAGTTATGCAATCTAACGAAATCTTTTATAGAATTAAGAAGGAATTTGGCAAGTTTTTAAAATAATTTTGGCATACAAAATTGTGAAATTCGAAAGTTGCAGACAATTTGATATTAGAAATTGATTTTTCATTTATTCATATAGCACATTTCAAATCCTACTTAATCATGATCATACATTCTTTTTCAACCTCCCATACAGCATAGTTTCGATTTTTTCGTACATATCATATCCTTTTCTGATGAAAATAAAACAAAATTATCATCAAAATGGTCAACGTAAAAATTGACGAAATATTAACTAAGTTCAGAAATCTTTTAAAAATCACCCGAACTCCAAAAACTGTTGATTTTCGGTTATTAATAAATATGTATGAAACAACAGCTAATGAGACATACTAACTCCTCCTCCAAGTTTCTCGTCTTATTTGGAATCACCCTATGTAATTCAATTAATAATCATTAAAGTGAATTCTCATGAATTCTCAGTCTTAACAAAGATAGATTACAATAACTTGTACGACAATTATGTATACCTACTTTTAACTCCTGGCCAAATGACCAGTATAATTCACGAACAGTCAAGTTTCGGCCCGGCCGAAAGTTTCGGCCATTTTGGGCCGAAACCGAAACTAAGGCCGAAACTAGATTTCTTGGCCGAAACTGGCCGAAACCGAAACCGAACTTTCGGTCGGTCACTAAGATAAACTAATATCGGAGCAAACAACTGAGATTTAACTCACTTCGCTCACAATTCTTCGATTGATTAGTCTCAGGAACATCCTTTGACATTATGACAATTCATATTCAAACATAGAATAATATCATTCTGTGACAACGTTGAAATACGATTTATTATTGAAATTTTGAAAAATCATATCTGAGATTTTTCTCACTTCGCTCACAATTCTTCGATTGATTAGTCTCAGGAACATCATTTGACATTATGACAATTCATATTCATACATAGAATAATATTATTCTGTGACAACGTTGAAATACGATTTATTATTGAAATTTTGAAAAATAATATCTCCGAAAGTATTAGCTTGTTAGAGTTAAAAATGATATGATTGGATTCTCATGATAAAACTTTTTATTAAAAAAAATTTAATTTGGAATTTGTTTCGTAAAAAAAAAATTTTTTTTTTGTTACTCCGAAACCATTTGTCCGATTTTGCCCAATAACAATCTTAGCCGAGATATTTATCACCCAAACCTACTCTGAAAATTTCAACTCTCTAGCTCATTCCGTTCGAGAGTTATCGTGCCTACGGCCGGCCGGACCGGCCGGACAGAATGAATTTCGACCACGGATTCTTGATCAGTGAGTCGAACCAAATCGTTTAAGACCATTTTCATCGAAATATTCGAAAATTACAGACATTTGGGCAAATTGATAAGCACTCAGTTCCGAGGAACTAGAGCGCCAATATGACCAAGTACCACTAAATACTTCCTTAAAATGTGACATTTAGGATAAATCCACTTTGATTCAGATTGACTTAAATAGCTTTAACTCACGTTATAGCTTAAACCAACAGGTTAAACCAACCTGGTTTTAGGTTTTCCATCGAAATTTCAATATTGAATTTTTACACAGTTTATATAATTATTAATACCGGAAATGTGATTTTATGATAATTTTATAATTGAATTTAAAAATTTCATGGATATATTTTATTTACTGTTATGGAATATATTAAATGAAAATAGTTGGTTATTGGCTTAAATATGTTTATCATAAATAATTACAAGGTTTAGCAGTGAAATTTGAATATATTGAGAAAATCCTCAATTTTTTAGAGAGTGGATGCAATTGATATCTTTATTTTTTTTACCAGTTTTAGGTCAATTATTTGGTGCTGTGGCTAACAATTTTCAGTTAATTAATAGTTTCTAAAGTTAAATTGTGCCGTAAATCACTTAATAATAATCTGCACCCCAGGAACGGATAATTTTAATGAAATTGTTGAGTTTTTGTATCTCGGTATTTATAATCTTCAAGGATATAATTTAAGATAATATATTTATAACAAATAATAAAGACTTTATACGTAGTTTTATGTTGTGAAATTTAGTACAGTGTTAAATTAAGGAACAATATTCGTAACACCATTATTGAATATCGAGCAAATCGCTGGGATAGGTCAATTTTAGTTCTTAAGTAACCACCATATAGCATAAAAAATTTACTTATGACGTCATTCATTTTTACAGAGTGGCGTCATATTTTTTTTTTAATGAATACCCCTAATTTTTGTTGGTTGATTTTTACACGGTACAACTTACCTATATATTATGAATCTTGTTCCTTAATTCATCCACTCTATTGCATTTCGCATCATAAACTAATATTTCAGTTTGGTTGTTTTTTTTCCTTGTTAACTCGAAAAATACAAAACCGATTGAATTAAAACATGGTCATTAGTTGTAGAATGCCAACGCGAAAATTCGTGCAAAATTTCGTGAGGATAGTATTTGTAGAAAATTTTTAAGAAATCAGTGAAAATTAAAAAAAAATTCTATATATCAGTATCTATTCATCTGAAATTGCTGAAATTATGGCAGAGCCTTAAGCACCTAACTCTACTGCCAAGTTTCAAGTTTAAACACGATCGGTTTAATATTGTTGGAGATTCGAGCAGCCTTGTGTGAGTTCAGTAGATGGGCGACCGTTGCATCGATATCTTTCGAACGAAAGGAAATAGGGACTTGCAATTTTCAGGGTAGGTTGCGTATCCGAATGGGAGAGTTAAGTTCGTTTTTGGGCATAATCGGTCTAACGGTTTCCGAGTTATATCCAACTGGAATATTATTTCCTCGATAACTCAAAAAATAAAGATTCGATCGAATTGAAGCTTGGTAACTAGTAGTAGAATACATAAAGACCAGTTTAAAATTTTGTGAGAACCATACCCCTAGAAAATTTGAAGAAAAATGACGGAAAAAAAGGTTCAAGCACTGACGTGAAGTCAGGAGCTTTTGCGTGTATGTTCTATTGTACATTTTCCTATACTGAACACTCTTAATCGAATTTACCATGGTGAATTATATTGTCTGTTCTGTATTGGACACTCCTAATCGAACTAACCATGGTAAATTCGATTAAGAGTGTCCAATACAGGAGAATGGACAATAGAACATACGCGCAAAAGCTCCTGATTTCACGTCAGTGCTTGAACCAATTTTTTTTCGTGAAGTCAGGATGTTTTGTGGGTATGTTCTATTGTCCATTCTCCTGTATTGGACACTCTTAATCGAATTTACCATGGTGAATTCTATTGTCCGTTCTTCGGAATTGGATACTATTAATCGAATTCACCATGGTAAATTCGATTAACCATCATTTAACCAATATTCTAGCTCGGCCAAGCGGAATATTTGTTGACGGTTAAAATAAATGAATATTTTACCGTCTGTCTCCTTTAAGAAGTCACAATATTGGCAAGATCTTGAAATTCTAATATTGAGCCAATATTGGAGGCAATAATGATTCACAATATTGGCCCAATACTGAAATCTCAATATTCGACCTATATTGGATACAGCATTTATTCATAATATTAGCCGTATACAGAATTCCCAATATTGGGGTGATATTGGAGGTGGTACTCATATTCAATATTGGCCAATATGGTTTTGCCAATTTGGAGCCAATATTGGCAGTAGCGAGAAGTCATAATATTGGCTAGATCTCTAAACTCTAATATTGGGCTAATATTGAAGGCAATACTAATTCACAATATTAGCCCAATAAGGAAATCGCAATAGTCGCCCAACATTTGATGCAGCACTAATTCATAATATTGGTCGGATATAGAAATCTCAATATTGGAGAAACATTGGAGGCAGTACTCACATTCAATATTGGAAAAATATGGTTTTTTCAATATTGGCTAGATCTTGAAACTGTAATATTGGGCCAATGTTGGAGGCAATACTAATTCACAATATTGGCCCAATATGGTGATCTCAATATTCGACGAATATTGGATGCAGCATTAATTCATAATAATTGACGGGTATAGAAATTTTAATATTCGGATAGTGTTAGAGGCAGTACTCATATTCAATATTGGCGAATATTGTTTTGCCAATGTTATGCCAATATTGGCATTTACAACAAGTTACAATATTGGCTATATCTTGTAAATCGAATATTGGGCCAATAATGGAGGCAAAACTAATTCAGAATATTGGCCCAATATGAAAATCGCAACATTCGACCAATATTGGATGCAGCATTAATTCATAATATTGGCCAGATGTAGAAATCCCAATAGGTATTGGGGTAATATTGGAGGCAGTACTCACATTCAATATTGGCCAATATAGTTTAGCCAATTCGATGCCAATGTTGGCGGTAACAACAAGTTACAATGTTGGCTAGATCATGGAACTGTAATATTGGGCCAATTTTGGAGGCAATACTTATTCACAATATTGGCCCAATATGGAAATCTCAATATTCGACCAATATTGGATGCAGCATTAGGAAATTCATAATATTGGCCAGATATAGAAATCCCAATATTGGGGTAATATTGGTGGCAGTACCCATATTCGATATTGGCCAATATAGTTTCGCCAATTCGGTGCCAATATAGGCTGTAATAACAAAATACAATATTGGCTAGATCATGAAACTGTAATATTGGGCCAATGTTGGAGGCAATACTATTTCACAATATTGGCCCAATATGGAAATGTCAATATTCGACCAATATAGGATGCAGCATTGATTCATAATATTGGCCAGATGTAGAAATCCCAATATTGGGGTAATATTGGAGGCAGTACTCAAATTCAATATTGGCCAATATAGTTTTGCCAATTCGATGCCAATGTTGGCGGTAACAAAAAGTTATAATATTGGCTAGATCATGGAACTGTAATATTGGGCCAATCTTGGAGGCAATAATGATTCACAATATTGGCCCAATATGGAAATCTTAATATTCGACCAATATTGGATGCAGCATTAATTCATAATATTGGCCAGATATAGAAATCCCAATATTGGGGTAATATTGGTGTCAGTACCCATATTCAATATTGGCCAATATAGTTTCGCTAATTCGCTGCCAATATTGGCGGTAATAACAAGTTACAATATTGGCTAGATCATGAAACTGTAATATTGGGCCAATGTTGGAGGCAATACTAATTCACAATATTGGCCCAATATGGAAATCTCAATATTCGACCAATATTGGATGCAGCATTAATTCATAATATTGGCCGGATATAAAAATCCCAATATTGGGGTAATATTGGGGGCAGTACTCATTATCAATACTGGCCAATATAGTTTTGCCAATTCGGGGCCAATATTGGCGGTAGGAAGAAGTCACAATATTGGTAAGATCTTGAAACTTCAATATTGGGCCAATGTTGGAGGCAATACTAATTCACAATATTGGACCAATATGTAAATCACAATATTTGACCAATATTGGATTCAGCACTAAATCACAATATTGGCTAGATCTTGAAACTGTAATATAGGGCCAATATTGTAGGCACTACAAATTCTCAATATTGGCCCAATATAGAAATACCAATATTTGACCAATATTGAAAGCAGCCCTAATTCATAATATTGGCCAGATATAGAAATCCCAATATTTGGCCAATATTGGAGGTCGTCCTCATTTACAATATTGACAAATAGAGTTTTGCCAATATAGGGCCAATATTGGCGGTAGCAACAAGTCACAATATTGGATATATATTGAAATTCCAATATAGGGCCAATATTGGGGATATATAGATTTACTATGAATCTAAGTATCTATATTGGGCCAATATAGAATCGTTACTCCGCCAATATAGTGTGCTACCTGGGAAGTACAAGGAATATTCCGTTATTTTCAGAAACTACTTCGATTTCCTGTACGATCATTATTTCCCGACTTAATGATTATCAAAATAAAGAAAATTTGCCTTGATCGACGATCACTACGCGGCAAATAATCATCATTTTTAAATTTGAAGCTTGAAAAAACATGTTTGAAACCCATAGAATTTTTTTTAGATAAGCAAAAATCTGAATTTTTCTGCCTCTAGTTCGGTTAGGCTAACGCCAAAACCATACAAGATGAAACATATTATGTCCAGATCTGAAATCTAAACAGCTGGGGCTTCGTTTTTTTTTACAACATTTTGGTGTATTTTTGTATACTTATCCCTCAAATTTTGTGACTAGAGTATAATAAAGTTGGTGAATCAACGTACAGGTCTTTTAGTTGAGATAATATGGAAGGCTTTAAATTTTCTGAAAATATTTCACGGGTGAATTTTTAAAAATCCAAAATTTTGAATATTTTTTAAAAATTTTTTGTTTTTTTGTATATCCCTCAAATTTTGTGACTGGTATATAATTATTGAGAATATAATGATCATTTCTCTATTCTTACGAGAAAATTTTGACCAGCGATGTGCGCATACTTCCTTGCGCAGGTACAGGTACCATTTGGGATAATAGTCTATAAATTGGAGAACTACCCTTTATTTCTTCATTATCTAGTTGATCTTTGCGAAGTGACGATTAGAAATTTTATTGTAAGTGATTGTGTTGAATTTTCGATGCGAACATGTCTCAAGTGAAGAATATTCAGTTTTTTATACCCGCGGAAATTTTGGGTGACATATTCAATAGATTTCCTCTCCCGATCCGGGGTAAAGACTATTTCAAAATTCTTTCCCAGATAGAAATGGCTCATTGGCATTATACTGATTGCTATGAAATTAAAGATAGCAATTTGAAATCGTTTGCCCTACTCGAGTTCATCGAAAATATATTCAGATGTGTTCCGCAGCTTGAAGAGGACGTTCCGCGATTGCCTCAAATCTATGCCGATTGGAGGCAATATAAGGCGAACCTTCCGCGGAACGGTGCGTTGATTTTTTCAGAAGGGCTCACAAACGTGCTGTTGGTTAAGAGTTATTGGACGAAAACCATAGGATTCCCTCAGGGAAAACTTGAAGACAACGAAGACCCGATTGATTGTGCCACCAGGGAAGTGCAGGAAGAGATCGGGTTCGATATAACGGGACTCGCGAACCCAGATTATTGGGTTGAAGCGACAATTAACAATAGAGTGACCAGGCTCTATGTTATCAAGGACGTCACAATGTCGACACATTTCGAATCTAGGACGAGATGTGAGATCGACGAAATCTTTTGGATGCCGATTGAGGATTTGCTGACGACTGGAGGTCAAGTGGACTGGCGGTCAAGACAGAAGGTAAGACTTAACCCAAAAAAAATTTTTTTAATTGTTCCTTTCATAGATAAAATCAAAGAAATATATCAGTCAGTGAAATTATCTCTAAAAAGTAAACGGTCGAACATTCACAGAAATACATATTCGGTAAATACGCACAATTGGCGTACGGGAATTCAGGTCAGGCGAGAAGAAAAAATTTATGCAAAAAAACACTGATCTTGGTTTTGGCAATGACAAGATTTATTTGTTTTAATTTTTTTTATATGTTCTAAAAACTTCTTTCGAATGAATAATTTATTGCTAATTTTTTTCATTTTATACTGTATTTTTCGTGTTAAATACAATTATAATTTTATTTATTTAGAATGGCTTGAAAATTAACTCAATACAAACTCAATATTGTATTGATTTATTTATTATATTTTAGTTATGTTCGATATGTTTGATAAAATATGACCAAGTACCACTAAATACTTCCTTCAAATGTGATATTTAGGATAATTCCACTTTGATTGAGATTGACTTAAATAGCTTTAAGTCACGTTATAGCTTAAACCAACAGGTTAAACCAACCTGGTTTTAGGTTTTCCAGCGAAATTTCAATATTGAATTTTTACACAGTTTATATAATTATTAATACCGGAAATGTGATTCTATGATAATTTTTATAATTGAATTTAAAAATTTTATGGATATATTTTATGTACTGATATATTATTATTATTATTTATCTTGTTATGGAATATATTAAATGAAAATAGTTGGTTATTGGCTTAAATATGTTTATCATAAATAATTACAAGGTTTAGCAGTGAAATTTGAATATATTGAGAAAATCCTCAATTTTTTAGAGAGTGGATGCAATTGATATCTTTATTTGTTTTTACCAGTTTTTTGTCAATTATTTGGTGCTGTGTCTAACAATTTTTAGTTAATTAATAGTTTCTAAAGTTAAATTGTGCCGTAAATCACTTAATAATAATCTGCACCCCAGGAACGGATAATTTTAATGAAATTGTTGAGTTTTTGTATCTCGGTATTTATAATTTTCAAGGATATAATTTAAGATAATATATTTATAACAATTCATAAAGACTTTATACGTAGTTTTATGTTGTGAAATTTAGTACAGTGTATAAATTAAGGAACAATATTCGTAACACCGTTATTGAATATCGAGCAAATCGCTGGGATAGGTCAATTTTAGTTCTTAAGTAACCACCATATAGCATAAAAAATTTACTTATGACGCCATCATTTTTACAGAGTGGCGTCATATTTTTTTTTTTTTTAATGAATACCCCAAATTTTTGTTGGTTGATTTTTAAACGGTACAACTTACCTAAATGACGGTGTAAAGAATTGTTTCCGTAGATAACATTTTTTTTTTCATTTATTGAAAGAAATAGTTATTCACGGTGCCAATTTTTCACACCGACATTTAGATAAGTTGCATGTAATAAAGCAGCAAAAATTTTTGGGGTTTTCAATTAAAAAGAAATTATGTCACTATGTAAAATTGAATGACGTTTTTTTTGTGCCATGAGGTGGTTAATTAAAATCTAAAGTTGACCTGTTCCAGCGATTTGCTTTATAATATTCAATAACGGAGTTATGAATTTTGTTCCTTAATTCATCCACTCTATTGCATTTCGCATCATAAACTAATATTTCAGTTAATAAAATTTCACTATAAAGTATTTAAAATCTGTTATATAATATTATCCTAAATTATATCCGTGAAAATTATAAACACAGAGATAAAAAAGTTATTGACGATACAATTCAGATTTGAAAAATATTAATTAACTTTGGGTGATTTGAGGTCGGGAAGCGGAAGGGGGTTCTTAAGGGTAAAAAACGGTTTATCTCAATTTCCGGCAAAACTACTAGTCTTATGGAAAAAAGTTAAAGGGCACAGTTGTAGGTAATAAAAAGATATACAACTTTTCAATTCACACTTTTTTCACATAACTTCAGAATGTATGTGAAAAATTCAAAGAACACGGTTTTTGGTTATTTTTATCTTTTACAAAAAAAAATTTATTCTCGAAATTTCTTGAAAACTTACCTTTTTATGTACTAAACACATTGTAATTTCTTTGATTCAAAACATTTATTTTTTTCACCCTATTTTGACTTCAAATCGAATAAGCAGCCTAATTTCAATCGAAAATTCTCACGTCAATGTATCTGCCTTTTTAAAAAAGTTAGTGGGCTTTTTGTTGAAATCTCTACTTTCTGATGGTTAAAAAAAATTCATAACTATGGTAAATTTCCTCATTACAGGATAAGTTAATATTCAATTAGAAAACTACAATATTTTGAAAAAGTTGTGGAATCTTCTCTAAATTATATGCGTAGATACGTATTTATTGCTATTTTAAGATAACTTGTTTACCTGAGTGTCCTACTGAAAATTTTAGCTTTTTTTAAATCAAAAAAATTACAGTGTTTTTGGAATATAATGAGGGAACTTTTACTAAATATCATGTATTTTTTTCTATAAAGAAAAAATAAAAAATGAAAACTTGGTTACTTGAAGTTTTCATATAAATTTTGAGGTTGTTCTGCCGGAAATCAAGATGAACGGTTTTTTACCCTTAAAAACTCACCCCCTTCCACTTCCCGACCGCAACTCACCCGTAAATTATTTTTCCTTTCATTTTTCTTACATTATCTTCCTTGTCCAATGAGTTTCATCCCAATAATTTTTTCCAAATTTTACCATTTTCAAAGGCACTTGTCCAAATCCGGATAATTCTTATGTCAATTCTTTCCAATATCAGGGGCTAAATATGCTTGAGGAAATATTCTGCAATATGGATATAAATTATTTCGTATTTTAATAACGCTATATTGAAGCGGATTTCTTAATACGGTTGTTTCATACATCACTACCCCATTCAAAACCAAACAGACGCACAGCACCATGTGCAGTTTTTCGATTTTCAGGACATGAAAAGGATTAAAATTACTTTTTTTTTAATTTTCCACTCTTCACGGTTTGGTTATCTTCCAGTATACATTAAAAGTTAAAACCGCTGACTAATCAGAATCAATCGCCTTTGGTTGACGACTGTTTAGTCTGAATTTCGGGCGCTAAATTATCGGTTATCTTGTCTCTTTATTCTTGGATGTAGGTGAAATTATATAAAATAGAAATTTCTATTGATATAGCTCTACTAATAAGACCTCCAGGTGATTAGTGAAATTTGGAAAAACAGCAATTATCATTGCTAGATTTAATAATCAGAAGTGATTGTTCTCAACCAATTATGAAAGATAAGAGGTAAGCTAAAGTGCTTCAAGGTTTTTTTGTTGAAAATATTGGTATGGACTATTTGTTATTTTGGACGTGTAGATTTCGTAGTGAATAATTATAACATTAATATGAACAAGGTTATATGCATGTTTGTAAAGCCACCGGTTCAGGCTGGACATTGTCTCTTGAAGTTTTACCGAGTAGATTTAAAAGATGGTGGTGGTACACGATAATTTTGATATTTTAGGTGAAAGTTAACCAGATTTGCAAAATGGAGACTTTGCTTAAAAAATGGAATTATGGAAAAAAGTTTAATACAAATTATTAAACTATTTGCCTAATGGCACACATGGTACGAATCGAAGGACTGGGATTTGACAACCATATTAATCAAGAATGGAAATAATAATAGATTCTTTTAGGTGTGTCTGCCGAGCAATAGATGGGACCATAAGATACAAGATAGAAGAATTATTATTTAAAATTTTGAGAAGATTAGGGTGAAAATGATTTTCTGAAGTGAAAAACGTGAGTTTACAAAATACAGGGTGTTTCAAGAATGATTGTACAGGCTTTCAGTGTAGATGCAGAACATTTTGGTGAGTCTAAATCAGTGTTCGAAATATGTCCTATAACTGTATTCGTTTAAGAGATACGGGATGTTTTATATATTTTATCAAAAATTTTCAAACAGCATAACTCTTGAAAGCCTGCATGGATGTTCATAAAAATTTCAGGGAATGAGTATAGACCTATGCCTAATATTCGCTGATAATGATTTGTTGATAGCGCAGGTCCTGACTGAGAAAATTATTTTCTTTATTCCACATCTTGTAAAACAATCTGTGCAACAAATTTCCAAGAAGTGAAATTGTTCTCAGAATCTACAATAAATAAGCTTTCAAAAAAGCCTCCTGTTAATAATTGCACACTTTGTATAAATATCTTATGAACCATTGAATATTTGGAATTTTCAATTTATTATGAACACGAATCTCCGAATAATGCCTTAATTCATGTTGCATCAATTGAAATTCTCAGTATCATGACTTCAGGAATTTGGTTCATCTTATTTCATTAAATACACAAAAATTCAGGGTTTGGACTTCAGATTACCCAAAAGAGTTTTTCAAAAAAATACTGCTATGTTCAAAAACATGGTTCAAATGATAGCAATTCTCATTCTCGGATTATTTATCTTCGAAAACTATTGGTTTTGAATAACCGGAACAGATCGTGACAGAATCAAAGATTTCATTCTCAAAAAATACAAATCAATATTAAGTCTGATAGATAATTTTATTGAAAAGTGAGTAACAACTATGTCAGGTAAACTAAAAAAAAACTATGAGTTATCCACTCTCAGGAACTGGTAACTGTGTACAGCTGTTACAAATTGATATTCCCATTCTAACTCAAAATAAAAGGCTCCTTATGACTGGCCTGCAAGATCCCCAGATCTTAAAGTTATGATAATTTTTCCCATTTATATATTTTCAATTGTTCTTAGTTTAATGATTATAAGATATATTTTACATTTTTATCCTTATGTCATTTTTCTGATATCCTAATTAAATGTTCAGTGTTATTTCGAGTCTCAACACACGCAACTATTCCTTCACACTTATATCCATATACTTAATTCGAGTTTTCGGTTGTTTGGCATAAAATCTTCAATTATGCTAACATCTGCGTTCAAATTATTCGAAAAAAGAATTTTCTAATATGAATATTACGAAAATGAGTTGTACTAGCATTTCTATTTAGGTAATCAAATGTGATACTTCTAAATGCATGTATTGGATGGAATACGCTGCAGCACTATAGTCAAGTGATCGTTTGGACAAGAATTTCTCCAGTCTATGGAACATGGGAGTAGGACTCAGGCAGTCAAGGCTTCTCATTAAGAAACCATCGTCAAAGTCTGAAGTAAAGAAACTTCTTTCACTCGAAAGAAGAGAACTGAGCCTGGTGACTGGATTACTAACTGGTCACCAGTTCAACAAACATCTGAATAGGATGGGATTGGCCGATAGCGCTCTGTGTCGCTGGTGCAAGAGCATGGAAGAAACAGCTGAACATATTCTGTTCGACTGTAACAACCTTAAAGAATTGAGGGTCATACACCTAGGCAACCCAACACCTACGATTCCTATGGTGAGAGGGACTTCTCCTTTTAAGCTCGCGGCATTCCTGTCAGCGTGTTTTTTGGAATGAGTCTCACGAGTCTGTCAAGCGGAAGAACAATGGGCCAGAAGGCCTCAGTTCAGCCTGAGACGGCACCGCGGAAGAAGAAGAAGATAGTCAAGTGATGCTACAGAGAATTTCAATTGATGCAATATGAATTAACGCATTATTCGGAGATTCGCAGGTCCGTGCTTATAATAAATTGAAAATTCCAAATATTCAATGATTCAAGATATTGATACAAAGTGTGCAATTATTGCCAGGAGGCTAGTTTGAAAGAGTATTTATTGTAGATTCTGAGAAAAATTTCACTTCTTGAAAATTTGATGTACTGGGTGTTATACAAGATGTGGAATAAAGAAAATATTTTTCTCAGTCCGGACCTGCGCTATCATAAGCGCATTATGAGCGAATATTAGGCATAGGTCTATACTCAATCTCTGAAATTTTCAAGACAATCCATCTAGGCGTTCGAGAGTCATGCTGATTGAAAGTTTTTGATAAAATACATAAAACATCCTGTATCTCGTAGACGAATATAGTTAGGACATATTTCGAACACTGATTCACACTCACCGAATTGTCCTGCATCTGCACTGAAGGCTTGTATAATCATTCGTATTACTTCATTGATATTTCATTCATATAATTAATATTGAATTAAAAAAAATCAAAGATCAATCTTATCATATTTTGCAGATATTTCTTCAAAGCCAATGAAAAAATAAATGATATGCGCACATTGCAACATAGACAACATATTCAACGCTGGAATTTACATCAACATGGCAATTGGGAGTTTTCTATAAATATCTAAAATATGATAAAATGAACTGAAAACGATTTGAGGTATTTAGAAATGAATACTTTATGTTCTTCTACCCTTCTACGTTCAAATACAATTTATTATAGAGTTGACAAGCTACTTGATAATATATGAGAAGAAATTGTGGATACAAAATTGTGGAAGAAAATTATTCAGCAGAAAAAACTAAATGTAAATAATTACCAACACAATGTCAATATGATATCTCATAAAAGGGTACCAAATACGGAAGGAGAATTGGAAATTTCCTAGTGAAATAAAGTTCGGAAAGAGATGAGTATTATATTATTTCGTCAAATGAATGCGGATTGTCAAACGGGTTACTGCAATAAATGCAAAATGTATTTCATAGATATAAGTGCAGCTGTTCTAGTAACAGTATCAGATGCTGACTGCGAACAAGAGAATGATAATTTGCAGATTATTCAGTGGTCAACATGCCGGGTACATTACCATAATATTGTCCAACACTTGTTGAAGTATTTTTGTAACTACCTTAAATTTTTAGATCCGTATTGCACAATTGAATCATTATGAAACATTTCTTGACATGGAGCTATTAGACCTATTGTTGTCAAATGCAAAAAGTCTGTAAAGAAAATGAATTATTCAAGAAGGAAAAACTTGAGGCGCAAACATATTATCCAAGTAAAAACGGCTCTGGTATATGTTTAAATACATTAAATTGATATTTTTCTCTCATTTTTTGGTATTCAAATATAAAGTTTACTTCTCAGAGATGACGACACTAAAATCGACTAGGTTCATTATACCCATCAAAGCTGTAAAAACTATCCAAGTGGTATATTTCATGATTTATGTAAAATGAAATTAATCGACATTATTTCTCGTTTCATTCAGCTAATCACAAATTTTTTACTGAAAGCTGCGTCCTGTAATACCATACCAATTTATAAAAATGTCGTTCATAGGTATGGTACAAACCATAGATCTGAGGACGAAGGGTGACCAACTAAAGGGCGAGAACAAAGTGTAGGACCCCGCAGAAGATAGCTCAGACCTTCTTAGTACCTACGAAAAAACCTAAGATGAGTGAATGTTCCCCTTAGCGGAAGTGAGAGAGCTAATAGGATGAAGTCGATTAGATACAGTACTTTATTCAATGTACCAATAATTCTTTAAGGTACGGTTGCGATTGAAATGCACCTATTTCATATTTCAATATTAATAATTTCTTCAAAGTGATGCAGGTGACACTACTCCATAAGATTGCTAGAATGAAAAAAAAATAAGAAGACTCGAATATCCACACGGTGAGGCAGCAGCAAATCAAGGACTGGAAAGAAGAAGATTGGATACAATCAATTTTGTAATATTATTTAGATTTATTAGTTGATGAAGATAGAGAAATTCCATTATTGTTGAAATTGATTAACATTGGAAATCCCAAAAGCAACAAATAGCAGAAAATCTTATAAAGCACTGATATGGACTCGGGAGCTTTTGCGCGAATGTTTAGTCGACTTCAAATTTGAAATTGGCCGTAAAGTAAGTCTTTGAAGGCTCTCGCAAAATTGCAGCGATATTGGACGGATAGTTTCTGAGAAACATAAACTTTTTCAAGAATTTTTTTAAAATTTTCTACTGATACACAATTTTACAAAGCACGTTGGCATTCTACAATTAATTACCATGTTTAAATTGGATAAGATTGGTACTTTTTTAGTTATTCAGGAAATATCAACAAAATATCAGATGGATATAACTCCATAAACGTTAAGCTGATTATGTGTATTAACGAACTGAAATGTTGCATACAGATGCGCAACCTACCCTGAAAATTGCAAGTCACTATCTCTTTCCGTTGTCAAAATATCGTGAGATAAGGAATATTACTTAATAATCAATAACATATCAATATCCATGATGCAAGTCGAATGAAGGTCTAGACACAAAGTACTAGGGAACCTCAAAAAATGATTTCTGATCCTTCCTAATAAAATCAAGAATTGTACCAATCAGTGAAAAATGCTGAAAAATCGAAACGTTTGAACTTTTACGGAAACTAACATTTGAAATATACCCACAATTGGCGAACGGAAATTCAGTTAAGGGATGAAGAAGCACCGATCTTCATTTCATAAATGTAAAGATTTATATAATCTAAATTATTTTCATTATGTTCTTCAAAATATTTTCGAATGTTTATTTTTATTCATTTCATACTACATTTTTAATGTTGAATATATTAATTTTTTATAGAGGGATACAATCAGATATATCGAGAACTTCCGATTGATATTTACGTATGTTAATAATTTTTTTATTCGAATTATTTGTGTTTAAATATTTCAAAACAAAAGCGTATTCAACCCTTTCATTGTTTCCAAAGTGAAATTGTATTATTATTGCTTGTTGTTACATTACACAAAAGAAATAAGTTTTAAGTTAATAAATCAATTATAATAACTTATCTTAAATGATAGTCGTGATAAATGTATATACTGGGATACAAAGCCCAACAACCTCAATGAAATGACCTGTACCTGTCATGCAGATTATGTTCAAGTGATTTACTGGACAATTTAACTTTTAAAACAATTAAAGGGATAGGAATATTACATAAAGCACCAAATAATGGTAATAACTATTTTAATTACAAATAAAAATATGAAATAGAATATTTCAATTCATCTCATTGAATTCCTTTATAAAAAATTCAAGATTTCCTAATACATCCAACACGAAAAATGCGGTATGAAATTAGAAAACCTAGCTAGAATATATATTTTATATTTAATTTTATGAAAATTGTATATAATTTAGATTCTGGAATAGCTTCATTGTGAAGAACTATAAAAATTTTCAGTAATATTTAATTGTTTCAAGAAACTTTATCACTTAATATAGAAGT
This sequence comes from Halyzia sedecimguttata, assembly GCA_937662695.2. Lineage (NCBI taxonomy): Eukaryota > Metazoa > Arthropoda > Insecta > Coleoptera > Coccinellidae > Halyzia > Halyzia sedecimguttata. Next base: position 36,989,205 of record OW569419.2, read on the forward strand.
ACACAACTATATAGAAAATTTCCAATTGTTAATTATATTTTTCAGTTTCACATTAGCTAAATTGGATTCCGAAGTTATACATTACATTAAATCACTCGATAATTATATGCATCAAATGTACCAGTAATAATAGAGATAATATTCTCATTTATTTCTGAGTGTTTATATTTTATTTTGATAATTTTTACAATTGATTTGAAATCATTTATAGATGAATTCAATTAACTGTCATATTTATTTTGTTGTGAAATTAAATGGAAATTCGAACACACGTATCTTAATCAAATGTTTAAATCGTTCTATCTCGAAATTCATTATTATATTATCAGTAAACCATTGTTGTGATATGATTAAATTTCTCACACTTTTCATGATGTCTCATTTTTGGTTCTTCACCCTTGCATTATATTGAAAAAAAAAACAGTTTCTTCAAGGTCAATTATTAATTCTCCTCGTGATGTAATGGAACTTTAAATTTGTTTTAATTTTTTTAGTAGAAAAAAATATATGGTTTCATTTCGTTCCAAATGGAATATGAGATTAATAAAAAAATTCGAGACCTAAGTCAGAAGCTTCTGTGCGCATGTTTTATTGTCTATTCGAGCCTCACATACGGGACAAGGTATTATTTGGAAAGGCTACATCGGAACATTTGAGCTTCAACTATTTAAACTAAGCACAAATCTTAAGATGATATATAATAGAACTAAATTACAAATTTTTGGTCGATTGTTAATTCCTAGTTAATCGGAAGTTACCATACTGCAAAAAAAAGTACTAGATGTAGCTCCAAGTGTTAAGTCATCAACTCTGGTCATAAATATTTCAACCTGTACGGTTCCAGGGTGTCGCTAACCAAACCACCGAAAAAAAATTCCACATTTTTTCTTATCTTAAAAGATATCTAAGGGTTTTAAATTTTGGTTTAAAAATTTACACCATTAAGCGTTTTAATCCTAAATGATTCTTTGCCGCGAATTTATCGTCAATCGAATCGAATAGTCGTTTTTGAAATTGAGGATTAATGAGTCGGGGAAAGATTTAATGAGCTATTAGTAGTTACAGTTGAAAATATATTTTTCGTAACGATACATCCACATATTCAAGGATATTTGCATAATTTGGTATAACTTCAACAAATACACTTAAAATGTGCCGAAAAAGCTCTGGAAATTTTGAACCGCTGCGAAGTATTTTTCGTAGTTCCGTTTCGAATTTATAGTTTTCGCCAAATCAACAATTATTCGATCCTCATTCATTATTCCAAAGAAAAATTCTTTCTGGTGATAATCCTAATTACTCCGATCAAGAATATTAATGATTATAATATCTGGAAATATATTTTCTTCAATATGGCAGATAAGTATCGACGGGGCAAATCAAATAGTAACTTTCGAGAAAAACTGTTTTTCGCTGTAAATAGAGCTTGCGTTCATTATTCAGGCTAAGAAGAATACAAGGAAATAATTTAAGTTTAAGGGAAGGAGAGCAGGAATATACCATAGGTATATCGATTTTGTAATGAATTTTCAAACTTACATTTAAAGGCATTAACAGCGCTCAAAAAACTAGTAATTTTGCGCTTATGTTCTGGAGAACATCACGTTATCATTTTGCACAAAGGTCTGTAATTTTCGATTTTTTTGCCGAGAATGTTCTCAAACGACTAGGTACAATTGACTGATCAAGAATTCGAGGTCAAATTTATCTCGAATACCCAAAAAAAAAAATTAAAAAAAATTACGAAAAAAAAAAAATTGATTCAAGCACTGACATGAAGTCAGGAGCTTTTGCGCGTATGTTCTATTGTCCATTCTCCTATATCGGACACTCTTAATCGAATTTTTTTTTTATAGTTGATGAAGCATTTTCCAGACGTCGAGAAAATACGGTTATGGAAAAAAAAATTTCCAGAAATATTTTTTAATATATTTTTCCTTTTTTCGAAAATTATTCTTTTCAATAAAAAAAAATTAGTATTATCAACGAAAATAAGTGTTTTTCATTAGAAAAATTAATAAGAAACGTAATATTGCTCTTTAGGGTGATTTTGGCAAAACGATAAATTTGAAATTTCGTGGCACTAGGAAAAAATCCCAACAATTTAAAATTATCAGCGTTTTTCCGGGATACTTCAAGGTTGAAAAAAAACTGACGATACCCTTCGTTCATCGAATATTGTTATACCACATCCAAATATCCTTGAATATGCCAATACTAAGGTTTTTTTCAGTCCAAATTATCATTTGCCAACAAAAGTCTTCATCAAAGACTACTAATATCGTCTTACCAGGTAGCACACCGATATTGGTCCAATATTGGGCCAATATGGTACATTTATTGGTCCGATATTGTTTCTCTACATTGGGCCAATAACAACATGTTGACATTTTACAATGAAGTACCAATATTGGATATCAATATTGGCCCAATATAGTTTCTATATATTGGCCAGATATAGTTTATCTATATTGGGCCAATAACAAAATGTTGATATTTTACACTGAAACGCCAATATTGGATGTCAATATCAGCCCAATATAGTTTTTATGTATTGGTCCAATATCGTTTACATGTATTGGCCCAATATAGTTCCTCTACATTGGGCCAATGACAAAATGTTGCTGATGTTGATATCCAATATTGGCACTTCATTGTAAAATGTCAACATTTCGTTATTGGCCCAATATAGAGAAACTATATTGGGTCAATATATAGAAACTATATTGGGCCAATATAGATATACAATATTGGTGCTTCATTGTAAAATGTCAACATGTTGTTATTGGCCCAATGTAGAGAAACTATATTGGGCCGATATTGATAATCAATATTGGTGCTTCATTGTAAAATGTCAACATGTTGTTATTGGGCCAATGTAGAAAAACTATATTGGGCCAATACACAGAAACTATATTGATCCGATATTGATAACCAATATTGTATTGTAGACAATGTAATTCTGTAGGATTTATTGAATTAATAAATACCTTGGATCTGACAGAACAAAAACTTATGACTTATCTAATTATATTTTTGTTTCAAAGATTGCTATATGTGATAAACTATATCTAACACTTGAGAACATTTTCAACACTTTCCCTTGTTAGAATAGTTTATATAACTGACAAAATAAAACTTAAGAAAGTCCCATCCTTGAACACATTATTAACAATCTTGTTCGAGGCAAAGGCTTAGTGAGAACATCAGCAACTTGTTCTTGAGAACTTATCTGCTGAACAGCTAACTATTCTTCAAAAACTTTTTCCCTTATGAAAAAAATGTTTTAAGTCGATATGCTTTGTTCTGTGATGAAACTCTGGATTTTGAGCTAATCTTACTGCTGCAGAGTTATCTATTTGCAGTACTGGAATGTGATCTAATTTGATGATGGCTGAGAATAGTCTATTCAACCATATCACTTCTTTTGTAGCTTCATTCGCAGCAACAAGTTCCGCTTCAGTAGTTGAAGTAGCAACAATACTTTGTCTATGGACCATGTCCATTTTTCATTATCATCACTGGATAATGCTGCTTGATATATTTCTTCAGCATATAAGACGTAATCTTCAAGAGATGACGGAGTTTGAATAGAGCTTCTGCTCCTGAGATTATATCTTCTTTCTTCATCTTCCCTCTCTTCAGTTCTTTCGTTATTATCTTCTTCAAGATCAGCTTGTAAATCTCTGTCTTGATCTTCTATGGTTTCTTCTGAATTATTCAGGCTGCTTTTTTGTATATATTGCGAAACATTATTACTTGTTTCTGCGTTATTTTCTTGAATTATTTCTTCAGGAGACCTCTCAACTTGGTTACATATACTTATATATTCATCGAAAGTAACATCTCTTGAAAGAATTACCTTCCGCTCTTCCTTCAACCAAATTCTGTAGCGTTCATCTCCATCATAACCCACTAAATTTCCTTTAACTGCCTTTTTATCCATTTTACGTCTCTTTTGAGCAGGAACATGAGCATAACAGTTCGAACCTATTATTCTCAAATGTTTTATTCTTGGTTTTTTACCATGCCACAATTCATATGGACTTGCACCATCCACTGATGACTTTCCAGTTCTATTGAGAATATAAATTGAAGTGTTAACAAATTCAGCCCAGAGACTCGAAGGAAAATCTGCTTCAGGATTCGAGTTTTTCAGCGTCCTGGCCATCCCTATTATTGTCCGATTTTCCCTCTCTGCGCTTCCATGCATGTATGGTGCAGTAAGTCTTTGAACAATTCCTCTCTGTTTCAAAATGTTCCTCACTTCTTGGTTATCAAATTCTCCGCCATTGTCACTCAACACATCTTTAATTGTGTGATTCAAGGTTCTGCAATGTGATAACATCTCTGTTAAGGCAGTTTTTGCCTCAGATTTTTCTTTCAGGAAATATCCATATCGATATTTTGTATAAACATCTTTGATGACAAGCAGGTACCTTTTATGCTGAAAAGATTTGTCGAACGGTCCACAAATGTCTGCTACAATAAGTTCACCAGGTTCATTCACTTTGTTTCTTGTACCAAAAGGCAAACGATGAGCTTTTCCAAATATACACGGTTCACAAGTATATTTTACATTTTTAACATTTATATTCAATTCTCTCTTAAGTTTTGCTTGTACATGGCGAATATCCTGATGTCCCCACCGTTCGTGGTATAACTGTAGAGTAGAATTATCAGAAATTGCTAAATTCACATTATTTTCACTATCAGACATTTTCTTTATAGGGTTAATTGAGCTTTTGAATAAGCCACCTCCTATGGATCGTTCTCCAGTTACCATTATTTCATCATTTATTTTCAGTGAACAGTGTCTAGCAGTTGATTCAAAAATACTATTTAAGTTCTTATCTTGTGCTGCAAGAACTGAAAATAGGTTTCTGGAAATATTTGGCACATACCATACGTCATGCAAAGTAATTACTTTCGTCGAATTCCAACCAACATTTGAGTTAGCTTTTATAGTGCCTTTTCCTAAAGCTTTGAGAACTTCGTTACCAGCTGCTCTTATTTGTTGAACAGATTCAAATTCTTCGTAGTCCATAAAATATTCAAGTGAATTAGCTAAATGCCTAGTGGCGCCATTGTCGATCCACCACGTATTATCGTCTTCTTCAGCAATATATGCCTCATCATATGTGAACATGCTTACATTTACTGAAGTATGACCTTCTGTGGAGGTAGTGTTGGAATGCTTATTTTTCGGTGGTTTACCATCGGCAATCCATTTTCTGCATACTTTAACCCAGTGGCCTTTCTTCTTACAATAGTTGCAGAAACTATTCTTCATGAATTCTCTCCTACCTTGTGCAGTCTGTTTTTCTTGGCTTCTCTTGTTTGCGTTGAAAATTAGAGCTTCTTGTAAATTTTCTTTTGTTTCCTGATTTTCAGATTTTGTGAAATTACGTTCATACATACATAGCTGAACAGACAATTCATCTATCGTTTTGTCTTGCTCTTTTGTTAAAAGCATCCAGCTTGAACGAAAAGTTTCATATGCACTTGGAAGAATATGAAGAATTTTACAGATAATCATAAGGTCAGGAAGAACATTTTTTCCTTTGGTTTTCAAACCATTATTAAGGTCATTGAATATGCGTTTCAACTTGGCAATATGTGTGGAAACATCTTCACTATTGGTCCACTTGAATGAGAAGAATTGGGTACATAAATGAAATAGTTGATCTTGAGACGAAGCTTCAAATTGCTGATTTAGGGACACCCATGCTTCACGAGCACTCTCTTTGTCCATTATTTTCTGATATACCACATCACTCACAGCACTTGTTATCATAGATTTTGCATAACTGTTTGCTTTTCTATACAAATCTGCATTTTCTTTGTATATCTTCAGTTCTTCCGATTTTGCGCTAAATCCTGGATGAACTGGTTGTACTAATTTTCCATCTATAACTTCTAGAGCTCCTTCATGATAGTCCAGTAAGTCTCTTATTTTATGTTTCCATATAGGCCAATCAGTTTCCCCATTCAAATGTTTGATATGGCGAATAAGATCCATTTCTTATACTTTTAATTCACTCACCATCTACAGAAAAACACTCCAGAAAGCGTTCTGGGCCCATAACCTATTGTAGACAATGTAATTCTGTAGGATTTATTGAATTAATGAATACCTTGGATCTGACAGAACAAAAACTTATGACTTATCTAATTATATTTTTGTTTCAAAGATTGCTATATGTGATAAACTATATCTTGAGAACATTTTCAACATATTGGTGCTTCATTGTTAAATGTCAACATGTTGTTATTGGGCCAATGTAGAAAAACTATATTGGGCCGATATTGATATCCAATATTGGTACTTCATTGTAAAATGTCAACATTTTGTTATTGGCCCAATATAGAGAAACTATATTGGGCCGATATTGATAATCAATATTGGTGCTTCATTGTAAAATGTCAACATGTTGTTATTGGCCCAATGTAGGGAAACTATATTGCGCCGATATTGATAATCAATATTGGTGCTTCATTGTAAAATGTCAACATGTTGTTATGGGCCCAATGTTGAGAAACTATATTGGGCCGATATTGATAATCAATATTGGTACTTTCATTGTAAAATGTCAACATGTTGTTATAGGGCCAATGTAGAAAAACTATATTGGGCCAATACATAGAAACTATATTGGGCCGATATTGATATCCAATATTGGTACTTCATTGTAAAATGTCAACATGTTGTTATTGGCCCAATATAGTAAACTATATTGGGCCGATATTGATAATCAATATTGGTACTTCATTGTAAATGTCAAGATGTTGTTATTGGGCCAATGTAGAAAAACTATATTGAACCAATACATAGAAACTATATTGGACCGATATTGATATCCAATATTGGTGCTTCATTGTAAAATGTCAACATTATGTTATTGGGCCAATGTAGAAAAACTATATTGTGCCAATACATAGAAACTATATAGGGTCGATATTGGTAACCAATATTGGTGCTTCATTGTAAAATGTCAACGTTTTGTTATTGGCCCAATGTAGAGAAGCTATATCGGGCCAATATATAGAAACTATACTGGGCCAATATTGATATTCAATATTGGTACTTCATTGTAAAATGTCAACATGTTGTTATTGGCCCAATGTAGAAAAGCTATATTGGGCCAATACATAGAAACTATATTGGACCGATATTGATATCCAATATTGGTGCTTCATTGTAAAATGTCAACATTTTGTTATTGGCCCAATGTAGAGAAACTATATTGGGCTATTATATAGAAACTATATTAGACTGATATTGACATCCAATATTGGGCCAATAACAAAATGTTGACATTTTACAATGAAGCACCAATATTGGTTATCAATATCGACCCAATATATTTTCTATGTATTGGCCCAATATAGTATCTCTACATTGGACCGATAACAAAATGTTGAGATTTTGCAGTGAAACACAAATATTGGTTATCGATATCGGCCCAATATAGTTTCTATGTATTGACCCAATATAGTCTCTCTACATTGGGTCAATAAAAAAATGTTGACATTTGACAATGGAGTACCTACCAATATTGGATATCAATATCAGCCCAATATAGTTTTTATATATTGTCCAAATATAGTTTCTATGTATTGGACCAATATGGTTCCAACATATTGGCCCAATAACAAAATGTTGACATTTTGCAATATTGCTAATATCGGCCAAATATAGTGTCTATACAGGGTGTTTTCAAAGGTAAGTCTTTTTTTTAACAGAAGGTAGAACTCATCAAAATAAATTATTTCACCATTTGTTAATTTGTATGCGACCTTGGGATTAGGTGTGTACAATGGTTAAAAGCGTGGGGACAGAGCCTTACATGGGGGTTCCCACCCCCCCGAAATGTTATTTTTCTCTTCAGAAAAAAATTCCTTTTTCAACCCCCCCCCCCCGAAATTAATTCCTGGCTACACCCTTGCACCCTGTATATATTGGCCAAATATAGGTTCTATCTAGTTTCCAATATTCTATACACTGGCCCAATAATAAAAGGTTAAACACTTACACATTATTTGAACAGATGTGTTTCTCTCATATTAACTATACTCTATCGGAGGTCTGCAATGGTTCAAGTGGAGTGGACATATTGATTGAAGAATAAAGATGTATTCAAAAAACATATATTTCTTTTTACCAACGGTAGGGTACATATATTTCACATAATTTTTTTTCTTCGCTCAATATTTCCTCGAATGGTATCTGCAAAGTGGATTATGTTAGAGTGAGGAAAGGAAACCAAAAAAAGTAGTAAACTTACCTGGTCTACTCAGCCTCCCAACAACCCGATCTCCGGCAGTCGATAGGGCAAATCCAACTATTTGTGTGATTTCCAAATCGGTCACGTTTGGATGATTCATCCTAACACTTACTATAATAAAAATGTAAATTATCATTATGAGCTAGTAATATGAGAATAGATATTTCAGCATAATGATGAATTTTCACCCTAACAAAATATACCTTTCTGGGAACAGCCCAAATGTCTGTAATGTTCCAATTTTTTGCCGAAAATGGTCTCAAACGATTAGGTTCGACTCACTGATGGAGAATCCGAGATCAAATTTGATTCTGTCCGGCCGTTGCCACTATAACTTTCGAACGGAAACAGATAGGGATTTGAAATGTTCGACTAGGTGGCGCGTCCGAATGCGACGGACAAGTTCGCTAATGGGCATAATCGGCCAAAGGTTTCCGAGTACTAATTTTATTTTGAACTAATACAGATCCGATCGAATTAAAACTTGGTAACTAGTTGTAGAATACCGACACAAAGACGTATGTGAAATATTATGAGGATCGTATCACTTGAAAATAAAAAAAAATTATTGAAAAATATTATTTATCTCACTATAACTTGAGAACGGAAAGAGATAGCGACTTGCAATTTTCAAGGTAGGTTGCGGATCCAGAAGCAACACTTGATTTTGTTAATAGGCATAATCAGCCAAACGGTTTTAGAGTTATACATATCGGAAGTTTTGTTGTCATTTACTCAATAGCTCAAAATACACGAAACCAAACGATTCAAACAATTCAAAAAATCTCATGAAGATCGTATCACTAGAAAATATTGAATAAATCATTGACAACATTCTAGAACTTAGAAACTATCCGTCCGATATACCTGAAATTTTGAGAGAGCTTACAAAACCTAACTTTATAGCCAAGTTGCAAATTTGAACACGATCGGATCTATATTGTTGGACATTCAAGCAGTAGCTGAATGGGTGACTGTTTCCACGATTACTTTCGAACCTTTTATAATTGACATTGATTGATTATTGAAGGCAGGACTTAACTTTGGCTAACAGTGTGTGGCTTCCCTATCTTTCAATTCACGTTGAATTTCTGTTACCCAATTTGGAAGGCATACATGAAAGTTTTGAAAGTAACTCCATTAGTCCCTAGGCCTGGAAGTAAAAGGGTTTAAATGCTTTTTTTTAAATTATCAGATAAATGGCTTCAAAGTTAACCTGAATTTCAAAATTCCAAGAATTAGTTCAGAAAACTGCCTTAATATTTTAGGTTTACATCAGACTGTCCAATAATGTTGAATAAAACCATTATCAGTAATTCTTTCCTTCAGATCATTTGCACTTGAACTCTTTTACTTCCAGGCTCCTCAATTATAATATTTATTATAACAGTTCCTTATACTACAGGAGATGTAATTATCATTCACCAATCGAGGACGAGTTCGAGAGTATAGTAGATTAGATTTTTACCACTCCTTTTTTCGAAATATATTAATAAAACCGGATTGATTTGATTTGAAAACGTCAAGTTGACGCATAAAGCACTTTAATCCATAACTTCAAGCTCCAAGGGAGTTTTCAAGTCACTTACATCTCTAGTGATGTATGTAATTCATTTCCATCTCGTTATCATTAGCGATCGATACAATCGTTGTAAATTTCACCTACATCGTTCAAATCGATGTCATAGCCAACTACTTATTACTATGTGAGTATGTGGGTAGTGGAAAATTTGTATTTATATATCAAATAGACAATATTCTTACCTAACAATGCTTGGTATACCTTCGAAGCAGAAACAAATTTTGTTTGTCTTCCTCCCCGAGCTCCGTACGGTAAGCTCAGTTCCCTACCCATGAGCTTTTTCATAATGAGTAGAACATATTTTTTCGGTGTAACACCACCCAATCTGTAAGTATAGAAAATTCACCTGAAATCCAGAATTAATAATTAATTGTGTGATTTGTGAGTAAAAACGATTGATGAGTAGAAAATGTATATTACCAAATCTTGGAAATCTTCACCACTTTCCAAATTGGACTCCAATTCCTCAATTTCTGCCTGATTATTCAGTGGTAATTTTAATCGTATCTTGGTACTTAGCATATTTCCATTACTCGATTGCTCGACTAATTCATTTAAGATTATTTTAGATTCCTGCATTTCCCTCTGCATTGCTGAAATGTCATATTTTAATCCAAGAAGCGTTTTATCGATCTTAGTCAATTCTTCCAGTACAGGATCAGGGTTACCTAGGAAAAAATACACGTGAAATTAATTGCTTTAATAAAAAACTGCTGATTTGCTCACCAATACTTCTACTTGATGTCCTCACATAAGGCAATGCTTCTAAAAATTATAGGGAATATTAATTAACTGAATGACAGAAGACAATATTTAGCCCCTGGACATAGTTGCCCTGACTTTTCTTAGTGTCCTTCTCCTCTCTCTTTCTTTTCGGTGTTGTGTCAAGAACCGCAGCTATCTCCATAATCAGACGATACGTTAGAGGTATACGTATATTTTTCCGCCACTTCCGTGCCTTTGAAACAAGGGCGTAGCCTCTTAAAAAAAAATTTTTTGCTGCAGAAAGTGACCTTTACACCCCCCCCCCCCCAAATGTTGAACAATTTTAATATAGATCTCCCGCCAAAATAATGATTCTGACCTAACTAATGTAAACAGAAACATGGATGAATTCTTGGATCTAACTAATGTGATGTGATTGAAAAAAGGCATTGAAAATTCACTGTAATCACCATTCGATGACTAGTAGTGTAAATACGTTAAAAATATACGATGGGCATTTAAGATGAGAATTGATGGATAATCGGAAACGAATTCCATGATAATATCATATGATCATTTCATATTTTTCATTCAAAAGTGACTAGTGAAATTGAATGGGTTAAACCTAAAAATATAAGTGAATTTTAATTCCAACAGCTGTGGCAAATAGGGACATAACAAATACATGTGAAAATAACAGAACAAAATACTCACTTGATTATTGTAGAAAAAGAAGTAATAACCATAATAATGAAACTTCACAGCGTAGGCACAACTTGACAGTCGAAAAGATAGAACACAGTTTTGGATCGCACTTCGCACTGCGGACATTTTTTAATCCGTTCTTTTCTAAAGGGTGCGACTAACCACTAACGCACTAACGTAGCGTGTGAAATCAGCGAAGCGACAGTGGGAAAAGCGGCAACAAACAAGACATACGTTTCCACTTATTTTGACATTTATTTTGAAGTATGTCGTATGTCGTAGATAGGTTCAAATGGATGAATGACATGACAATTGACAAAGAGAAATAAAAGTGGCAAAGCTGTTTGTTGACAAGATGTACGTGAGATTTTCTAGTTTGTGCGTTTGTTTTTGTTGCAAATGGCAATAATTTTCGTTTTAGCAGAACCCGAATGTATTGTTATACTAAGAATAAATATAACGCCCATGTGAAGATAAGTTTCAGTTTCAGCTGCTCATTGTTCCGTAAAGATGGTAAGTATTCTTGTTAATATCTTTCTTGCAAAAATTCATAGATCAGCAATTGAGCTCCTGTTTGCAAAAAATCTTCCACAAAGACCTCTCCATCCAGAAAACTTGGAATGATATTCGTAAAATATTTCCTAGCCAACATATTACTATTTTCGCTTATGTGTTGATCATTTTTCAGTATCGGATTTCAAATATAACGCTCTCTGTCTATAGGATCATCTGAACAAAAAGGCAGTGCCTCAATCATCTCAAGTGATTCATTCATACAATGAGCATGACTATGTCAGGAAATTCCAGCTTTAAAATCAACCATCACCATCTAATAATTCTCAGATGAGGAACTCACACAATGACGATGTCTGGCGATTCCAGCCTAAAATTCACTGTGATATTAATTATAGCACACAATAGTCGAATTTAAGCGAGCAATTGGAACAGAGCGTGTAGGACCAATCCCTTGCTATTATAACCGATCGGTTATGTTTAGGTAGAGATATGTCTTAACCGCTCTGCTCCAGTTACTCGCTTAAATTCGACTATTGTAAATAACGTGAATAGTTTACTCAGGAGCATTTTTTAGGAACGATAAGGGATATACCAGGATTATACATTAACTTAATTCTGATAGAACCAACCTATTAAGATCTTCCTGACCAAATTGATCAGAAATATTTATATTTCAAAACTCATCTTCTATTACTTGATATGTAAAAATGATACTTGTTTCTTTTTCCAGTAAAGTGTGATGTTGACGGTCATATCCTGCATTGATGGATTCTACCTGATTTTGACTGTCTATTGTGACCGTGGATGCCTCTTCCTCTCCTTAGATGAATCAGTGTTATTGTGATTTAGTGAAGTGACAATTCTGATCATAATGATATTTGAAAGACCGTTGTGAATGAGTGTTGACACACAAATATTTTTTTATCTTTAATTCATAAACATCAAACTGTAATAGACATTTGATTCAGATAATTGTTGGGGAATTTGGTAGTTATATCTCCAAGAACTTGAAATAACGTAAATCAAATTCCAATTTGTATTCTAATTTTGGAATAATCTAAGACTTGTGGTTGGTCAAAAATGTTGTTTGTTTCATTGCATTGTGTCATGGATTTTAGTTTCTCTATAAGCAAATTGTACTTACAGTAGAAACCAGTTATAACGACTAAAGGGTAAGGTCCTGGTGAGATCCCTACACCTACATAGTACATTACTTATAACGACTATCGGATATAGCGTCCTAAACATGCAGTACTTTCGATGTCGCTATAACTGATTTCTACTGAATTTGTTCTAGAAAACTGCTACCTAAATTATATTCACATTCGCATTTATGTACTTGTTTTATTCTTTAATGGAATATTTAATACATATGCAATTGTAAAAATTATTTTAATATAGAAATTATTGTTTATAAAGCTTTGTTTCATTTTGAAGAATATTTCTTTTCGAACACAGAATAATATGAATTCCGAAAATTCAAAAATGGAACCACAGAGCACCATTCTAATTCTTTTGTAAAATGACATATACTTCAACAAGCGGACACCCCCTAGAACCATAATGGAATAACTTCCACTTATTTTGTCTCTCTCTAATCTATTGTATAAATGTCACTACTGTTGCACACAGTTTACAAGGCAGGTAGCACTTCTTATATTGTATACGTTCCGTAAATCACCTTGGTTGTTGCGGTTACTACCATAGACAAGGAATACTACTACTTTTCCGTTCCGTAAATATGAAAATTCGGTTGGTTCCTGAAATATAGGTTATTTACGGAACTTGGTTCCTAAGAAAGCGGTAGATTTTCAGGCACCAGAACAACCGACGAATTTCTTTGGTTCTTTTGGTTTGTTATTGTTTGGATGTCAAAAGTGTTCTGTGGTCTTATGTTTCAACTGGTTTTAGATAATATATTCAAAAACTACACATTTTTGTTGCTATTATAATGGATAATGGATTCTTTAATTGAGATAGATTAGATATTATTTGTTCCACTTCAAGTTAACTGATATCACGAATATTCAACAAAAATTAACCTATAAACTTAAACAACTGACAGAAAGACTGACAGATGACAATCTCACCAGAGTAGTTACCGGTCCTGAAAAAATTGGTTACTTTGGTTCATTTACGGAACGTATTCATTGTATGTTCTGTGTGTGAAATGTGGAAGATTTCGCCCATTCGCCAGATCCAATTACAACGAACGACTGTGACTACTTTGAACGGTTCTAGGACCGTCCCTATTGCGACCCAAAACAAGCCTATAGTCGCAGGTCACAGAACACTAAAATAAAACACACCTATTCATTTAAGAAAACGCACCCCTTCATGTTTAACGGAGTCTGGTAGAAAATAATCACGTGACATAGCAAACGATTCAAATTTAACATTGGGTTATATAGGAGACCATTTTTCGAAATTAAGCGTATTAAAGGTATTATAAGTGAAAACTTCGATGTATCATGCAACAACTAATGAAAATAAATTAATTTGGCATGATATTGGATGATATGTACCTGAGTAAATAAAATATTATGATTTTAATACCTATTCTATATTCCTTTGCTGTGAAAGAAGAGCTATAATTTTTATTGGGAGAGATTAATTCAGTCTCAGGTACTACAGAAATCTGTTAATAGTTATCCAGTAGCGAATGCAATAGTTTTGACATATAAGACTGAACCGTTATGAAGAAATTCAAAGAAATTTTATGTTGTAAAAAATTATAATTCCTAATGCTTCATTTAATGACGTATTTAGGTATGTAAAAATAATAGTATATTATATACCGCGGGACTGAAGTAGTATATTTAATCCTGAAGGTAAAGTTTATGGCCCGACCGCAGGGAGGGCCATCATTTACCTGAAGGATTAAATGTACTTCAGTCGCAAGGTATATACGATACTTTTCGTACTTCCGGTATGATTTTATTAATTATTTCAATAATTTCAATCAGTTTTTTCTCTCTTCAACTCATTTAATAAACTGTCTTTAAAATAAGTTACCATAGTAACATTGCGTTGTGACAATAATTATAATTTAGAAACATTGTCATTACTAGTGTCATTGTAAAGAAACATTGTTATTGATAATTATTGGTATCATGAGTGAAGAAGGTGTATCTGATATTGATAAAAGAGCAGCCCAGGTAGGTGAAGAATTGTTACCACCGAAATCTAGAAAACTATACGAGCAGCAGTACGATGCTTTTAAAAAGTGGTGCCGCTTAAAAAATGTGAGACAACCTAATGAAAATGCGCTGTTAGTCTACTTCAATGATAAATCAAAAGCGGTTTGTGCCTCAACTCTCTGGGCACATTACGAAGATATTGACATAAGTAAATTTCCAAAATTATTAGCTTTTTTGAAGAGAAGAAATGAGGGGTTTAAGCCAAAGAAGTCAAGAATTCTCACGTCTGAGCAGGTAGATCAGTTCTTACGGGAGGCTCCGGATGATAAATATTTAATGCTTAAGGTAAATTTGGAAATGTGTTTATATTCTGAAATTTTAAGAAATCAATTTTTTTGTAGGTTGCACTTATTTTGGGCGTTGCGGGAGCTTGTCGTGGAAAAGAGTTGGTTGATTTAGAAATCGACGATGTGAGAGATTTGGGCGATTCCTTCCTAATTGCGATTAGAAACACCAAAAATAAAATTGACCGAAATTTTGTGATCAAAAATTCAGAAAACAGTGCCATCAGTTTTGTGGCGATATTTCGAAAATATGTGGCATTGCGAAAGACAGGGACACCTCATTCAAAATTTTTTGTTCAATACATCAACAAAGAATTTACTACGCGAGTAGTAGGAAAAAACATGTTTGGTACATTTCCACGGCAAATAGCAGCTTTCTTGAAATTAGAAAATGCGACGTCTTATACGGGACATTGTTTTAGACGCACATCTGCGTCTTTGTTAGCTGATTCGGGAGCAACAATAGACGTGCTGAAGAGACATGGAGGATGGAAATCCTCCAACGTGGCCGAGGGATATATTGAATCGTCTATTGAAAATAAACAAAAAATTTCAGATAAAATATTTGGTCAAGTCGCCGATTCGTCCACTATAGTTATGCCACAGTCCTCATTCTCGCTTCCTGTTTCCGCAGGATCTTCGAAACAAACACCAGTTCAATATGAAAAGGACCTATCTGTTACTCGTCAGTTACCTGCTGCATTAACCCAGGAAAGACTGGTCAATATGACGAACTGTCACAATATTAATTTGAATATTAACGTTAATTACCATTCTAATTAATTATATTTTTCAATAAAATATCCCTTAAATTCGTTTGTTTGTGATTTAATCGTTCCGGGAGTTTCGTCAATATTTAATCCCGGAGGGATTAAATGTGACACTTTAGTACCTGTCACAAGGGAGTGAAGTTGTCACTTTAGGCCCGGAAGTACGAGAAATAATATTATTTAGCACTGTTTCATTTATAGAGGTATATGATGATGTATTGATATGTATATTATTTAATGTCGTTCATACTAATATATCGTTCATACATAACAATATCGATCTAGATTTGCCCAAATAGGAATTATTATTATACTGTGATAGGTAGGTAGATAGGACTTTAAATAATAGCTACTTCATTCATGTAAACGTTGAGTCTATATCTCAACATTTAGAGCAAATAAAAAATTGATTTCCTATAGGTAGGTACGAAAATATAGTTTTTTGCGCGTATGTTCTGGGGAACATCGCGTTATAGTTTTGCCCAAATGTCTGTAACTTTCGAATTTTTTGACGAAATTTGTCTCAAACGATTTAGTTGGACTCCCCGATGAAGAATTCGAGGTCAAATTTGATTCTGTCCGTCCGGCCGTCCGGCCGTATGGCCGTCGGCCGTACGGCCGTCAGTTGCCACGATAATTTGAGAAAGAAAAGAGCTAGCGACTTGAAATTTTCAGGGTGGGTGGTGCATCGCAATACGACGGACAAGTTCGTTAATGGGCATAATCGGCCCAGTGGTTTCCGAGTAATAATTTTGTTTTCAACCAATATAAATCCGATCGAATTGAAACTTGGTGAGTAGTTGTAGAATATGAACCTTAGCACGTTTGTGAAATTTTGGACGAATCGTATGGCTTAAAAAAATTATTAAAAAATATTTTTTTTGTCACGATAACCTGAGAACGGAAAGAGATAGCGGCTTGAAAATTTCAGGTTATGTTGTGCATATGAATGCCACATTTGAGTTTGTTTATGAGCATAATCGACCAAACGGTTTCAGAGATATATCCTTCTGAAATTTTCTGAAATTTGGTGGTTTTTTGTTCCTCATTAACTCGAAAAATACTGAACCGATTGAATTCAAACATGGTTATTAGTTGTAGAATGCCAACGCAAAAATGTTTGCGAAATTTGGTGAGGATAGCATTTGTAGAAAATTTTTAATAAATCATTGAAAATAAAAAAAAAAAATTCTATATATCAGAAACTATACGTTTGAAATTGCTGAAATTTTGCAAGAGCGTTCATTACCTAACTCTTCTGCCAAGTTTCAAGTTTTAACAAGATCAGTTGAATATTGTTGGAGATTCGAGCATTCTTGTGTGAGTTCAGTAGATGGGTGACCGTTGCCTCGATAACTTTCGAACCAAAGGAGACAGGGACTTGCAATTTTCAGGGTAGGTTGCGTATCCGAAAGGGAGAGTTGAGTTCGTTTTTGGGCATGATCGGTTTAACGGTTTCCGAGTTATATCCACCTGGAATATTGTTTCCTTGATAACTCAAAAAATAAATATTCGATTGAATTGAAGCTTGGTAACTAGTAGTAGAAAATCAACACAAAGACGTGTTTAAAATTCTGTAAGAACCGTACTCGAAAATTTTAAAAAAATGACGAAAAAAAAATTTTATGAACCGCGCCTCCAGAAAATTAAAAAAAAATCACGAAAAAAAAATTGGTTCAAGCACTGACGTGAAGTCAGAAGCTTTTGCGCGTATTTTCTATTGTCCATTCTTCTGTATTGGACACCCTTAATCGAATTTACCATGGTTAATTATGTCGTCCATTCTCCTGTATTGGACACTTATTATTCTGTTGAACTGAGGTTGTTGAATATGGCGGTGAATAGAAACCAGCGTCTATTATACAGATGACAGATTTTATTTTGAGCGAAACATACAAAGACGTTCCTTCTTCAGTCACTAAATTGTTGTGCCTCTCTCCAGATCTCAACATAATTGGTTTTTTGATTTAATAATTTGGAAATTTAATGATGGTTGAAAATTCATCAGATTCCGAAGTTTTCCTTCCCAAATTATCACAATGAACATAATTTTGCATAAACCCAAGAAATAACATTTTCCCTTCTCATAACGGCAAAACCATTTCTTGAAAATTATTTTTGGGAAAGATATGTACCTATATAAATTGAAAATTTTTTTCTTAATTTATTTTAACTATGGAACACTGATACATCCTATATTACAATTTTATAATTGAACCTTATAGAGAAAAAGAATAAACATATCACATGTTACTTTCAGTCTCTAAGCAGTTTTGCCTGTATCGAGGCACTTTCTTAACTCAGTTGATATAAATTGGTATTGGTACTACAACAAGCAACAAGGGCAAACAACACCAACAAGTAACAAGGGCAAAGTAAAAGATAAAAACGAAATTCCATTAAACTTATTTCATTCAGAGTATAGAAGACAAAATCAAAATTGAGACGTACCTACTTCTTTGATACCTACGTGTAGTGGGTACGCGCAGTTTTATGTTTTTTTAAATAACCATAACAGGTTTAACACGTGTTCAATTTCGTAATAAACAATAAGCAAACTCGCATTCAGATGCACAACCTAACCTGAAAATCTCAAGTCACTATCTCTTACCGCTCACAGGTTATCGTGACATAAATAATATATTTCAATAATGTTTTGAAATTTTCTAGTGTTACGATTCTCACAAAATTTCACAAACATTTTTTTGTCAGTATTCTACAACTTGCTATCAAGATTCAATTCGTTCGGGTTTGTATTAGTAGAAAACAAAATTATTACTATGAAACCATTGGGCCGATTATGCCCATTAACGAACTTGTCGATCGCATTGGGATACGCCACCTACCTTGAAAATTTCAACTCTATCTCTTTCCGTTCTCAAGTTATCGTGGTAACGGCCGGCCGAACAGAATCAAATTTGACCTAGAATTCTTCATAAGGGAGTCGAACCCAATAGTTTGAGACCATTTTCGGCAAAAAATTCGAAAATAACAAACATTTGGGCAAAATGATAACGCGATGTTCCCCAGAACATAGGCGCAAAAAGAATGAAGAGACTGCATGTTGTGGGGAACATCGCGTTATCCGTTTGCAAATGTCTGTAATGTTCGAATTTTTTGCCGAAAATGGTCTCAAACGATTGGGTTCGACACCCTGATGAAGAATTCGAGGTCGTTTGGGGGGATTGGGTCTCACTGACGAAGATAAAGAATTCGGGGTCAAATTTGATTCTGTTCGGCCGGCCGTTGCCACGATAACTGTAGAACGGAAAGAGATAGCGACTTGAAATTTTCAGGGTATGTCCAAAAACGGCGAACAAGTTCGTTAATGGTCATAATCGGCCAACGGTTTTAGAGTGATAATTTTTTCTTCAACGAATGCAGATCCGATCGAATTCAAACTTGGTAGGTAGTTATAGAATACTGATGCAAAGAAATTTGTGAAATTTTATAAGAATCGTTTCAATAGAAAATTTTACAAAAAATATAAAAAAATATTATTTGCCAAGATAACCTGAGAACGGAAAGAGATACCGACTTGCAACTTTCAGGGTAGGTTTAGCATAGTGATGGGACCTCTCGAATGAAAATAATCGAATCTTTCGATTATTGAAACATCTCGAGATATCTGAAGATGTTCTGAAAAAAGCGAGCGAATGCATCCAAATGAATTTCGGTCGTCTATTATGCGGCACCGAGAGAGATAACGCAACTCTAATTACGAGAATGTCGAGATATTTCGTCTACGTTTTGAATCTTTTGATATTTATATAATTATTTGATATATTTGATAATTAGATATTAGAATTACCAGTGACGGTCAGACTCGAAGGCGAGATATTATGAGAAGTTCGTTTAACGATCGATAGAATATATGGGTGACATCTGGTGCGTATTGTTGTCATTCCCGAACTTAATTTATTCGGAATTTTTGGTTCATACTTTCATACGTCATTTCGAACAGCTGGAAATAAATATGGTATCGTGCCCGGCATTTTCTTTCAGCGGTGGGATGCAATATATATATACTGAATACTGTCGAAAAGAGCTGAAGCAACCATATTGGAGATTAGGGATAACGAAAACAGTTGACACGAAAAGGAGCGAGACTAGCCCCGAGCGAATCATATCTCGAATGATTATTGGAACCTATCGAGAAACCTAGGTATATCCACGATACACTAACAGTGTTAGTGTATCGTGGGTATATCGATTATTGAAATCATTCGATCATGCCCAACTCTAAGTACCTATCTTAATACGTCATTTAAGTTGTTAATAGTCAGAATCGGCCCAACGGTTTTGGAGTTGAATGAAATTTGGTTGATATTTACTCAATAACTCGAAAAATACGAAACCGATCGAATTCCGACATGGTTTTTGATTGAAGAATATCGAAGCGAATATTCTTGCAAAATTTCGTGAGGATCGTATAAAAAGAATATTTTTAAAAAATCATTGAAAATCGTTGTATAAGAAATTATACGTTCTGATATCGCTGAAATTCTGCGGGAGCCTTCAAAACCTAACTCTACTGCCAAGTTCCAAGTTTGAACATTATCGGATCTATATTGTTGGAGATCCGAACAGCCTTGTGTGAGTTCAGTAGTCGAATGGGTGCCTGTTGCCTCGATAACTTTCGAACGAAACGAGATAGGGACTTGAAATTTTCAGGGTAGGTTGCGCATCCGAATGGGCATAGGAACTCGGCCAATCGGTTTCTGAGTTCTCGATAACTCAAAAAATACAGACCCGATCGAATTGAAACTTGGTATCTAATTGTAGAATATCGACATATGTAGACATGTGTGAAATTTTGTGAGAATCGCACCACTAGAAAATTTTAAAAATATTGCGAAAAAGTATCATGTATCTCACGATAACTTGAGAACGGAAAAAATTAACGACTTGCAATTTCAGGGTAGGTTGCGCATCCAAATGCAAAACTTAATTACATTAATTGGCATAAGTGGCCAAATGGTTTTGGAGTTATACTCATCTGAAAGTTTGTTGTTATTTCCGCTATACCTCAAAATATACAAATCCGACCAAATTAATACTAGGTGGTTACTTGTAGAACACCGACCCACTAATTTTCGTGAAATTTCAGGAACAGCGTACCTATTCTGGAGGTACCTGGGGCGTAAGTTTTTTCGTTCTACAATTTCAATAGAATACATATGAAAAAAATAAAAACTGATGTGATCATAGAGTCGCTCGTTACTGAGGTGTATGTCATTAAAATGGTATTAAACGTGTATATTCCGAAATTTGAGGGAAGTGAGAAACATTTCGGAAGCTTGTTCCGAAATTGTTTTCTCTCGCCAATTTCTTAGAAGGTTCTTATATTTCGGTACAGAACACGAATCAAGAGATCTGAGAGAACTTATGTTCTGTACCGAAATATGAAAACCTTCTGGGAAATTGCTGAGATGAACCAATTTCGGAACAAACTTGTGATTTTTCCCACTTCGCTCACATTTCAGAATATACATTATATGAATTCATATAACATTATGAAAGCTAGGAAAACGGTTTATATGGATGCTTCATTCGATAAAGACTGTCCAATAGAGGTGAGGAGACAATAGAAGATGCTCGCAAAAGCTCCTGTCTTAACGTCAGTGCTTGAACAAATTTTTTTTAAATCGAAATTTCTCAGCTTTCGGTCCATATTCATCTGATTGATGAGTGAATTTCGGATTGATTTTAATGAGGCAGTGTTGCCATATTGAAATTTCTGAGAGCAGGAGTGCCTGGCAATAAAAAAACAGGAGATTTTTCAATAAATGATTTTGTTCATAAACAACAAAATATTGAGTTATTTTAATATATACATACATATAATTTACAATGAAATATACGACATTATTTATTTGATTCTGACTCTGAATCGGTCAATTCAGATTTGTTTGTATACATCTGTGAGTTATGTGGATGAAAGTGTGATTCATCAGGGTTAAAGAAATGGCATATTTACTCTTTTGAACTCAAATGAGCTTCGCTATGAAGTAACCCTACAATACCAGCTGTAGATAGCTTATTGCGCTGATTTGTTACTAACAAATGTATTTGCGATCCGATCCTAAAAACGTATTAGAAAATGGTTTAAATAACACCCCCATAAATACTGCCTATTCAAGTTACCGATAGCCGACGTAAGTAATAAATAAATATTGTGGAATTCTGCTACCCTATGAAATCAAAGGTTCCGACGCAAAATGAATCTTCTTATCTGTTTATGTTTATACTGTTCTGACAATAGAAATAATCCCTTCAGAACGGCATCAACTGTTTTCAAACGTAAATTCTTGGAAAAAATTGGAAGGGATTTTTGGACGAAAAAGTAATTCTGTTCCATTCCGTGTATTTGTCATCTCGGGTGTAATTACGCCCAATAAACTATATTCAAGATATTATTTGCCACAAATTCTAGCAATATGAAAAATGGAAAATGTCTGTAACTTTCGAATTTTTTGACGAAAATGGTCTCAAACGATTTGGTTCTATTCCCCAATGAAGAATTCGAGGTCAGATTTGATTCTGTCCGGCCGTTTGCGCCATCTACTCTGAAAATTTCAAGTCGCTATCTCTTTCCGTTCTCAAGTTATCGTGGCAACCGCCGGATGGAGAGAATCAAATTTGACCTCGAATTCTTCATCAGAGAGTCAAACCTAATCGTTCGAGACCATTTTCGAAGTTAAAGACATCTGGGCACGCTGTTTCCCAGAACATGCGCGCAAAAAAATGAATAAGAAAAGTTATGGGTACGGGAAGTGATCTCGGTACCTTCAGCTTAGTAGTCAAACATATTAACCCATGCGCTATACTAGTTGTATGTAAAATCTGCTATGAAAGCGGTATCTGAATGAATTTTACCCTTTTTGCGAGTATGTTCTGGGGAACATCGCGTTATCATTTTGCCCAAATTTCTGTAACTTTCGAATTTTTTGACGAAAATGGTCTCAAACGATTTGGTTCGACTCCCCAATGAAGAATTCGAGGTCAAATTTGATTCTGACCGGCCGGCCGTCCGGCCGTTGCCTTGATTACTTGAGAAAGGAAAGAGCTAGCGACTTGAAATTTTCAGGTTACGGGGCGCATCCAATACAACGGACAAGTTCGTTAATGGGTATAATCGTCCAAATGGTTCCCGAGTAATAATTTTGTTTTCAACCAATATAAATCCGATCGAATTGAAACTTGGTGAATAGTTGTACAATATAAACCTAACCACGTTTGTGAAATTTTGTGAGAATCGTATGGCTAGAAAGTTATTAAGAAATTATTACAAAATATTTTTGTTATCACAATAACCTGAGAACCGAAAGAGATAGCACCTTGAAGTTTTGAGGATAGGTTGTGCATCTGAATGCGACATTTGAGTTTGTTTGTAAGCATAATCGGCCAGACAGTTTTAGAGTTATAGCCATCTGAAATTTGGTTGTTTTTTTTCCTTGTTAACTCGAAAAATACAAAACCGATTGAATTAAAACATGGTCATTGGTTGTAGAATGCCAACGCGAAAATTCGTGCAAAATTTCGTGAGGATAGTATTTGTAGAAAATTTTTAAGAAATCAGTGAAAATTAAAAAAAAAATCTATATATCAGTATCTATTCATCTGAAATTGCTGAAATTTTGGCAGAGCCTTAAGCACATAACTCTACTGCCAAGTTTTAAGTTTTAACACGATCGGTTTAATATTGTTGGAGATTCGAGCAGCCTTGTGTGAGTTCAGTAGATGGGCGACCGTTGCATCGATATCTTTCGAACGAAAGGAAATAGGGACTTGCAATTTTCAGGGTAGGTTAGTAGTAATACTACACGGTTTCCCGATCAAACAATAGAAATCATGACGTCACATCTTGGGTGACCGCTTTGTAGGAATTAATGAAAAAATTCTCGGCGACGTAGAGATTCGAACCGGCACCCTTCAGATTATGAGCCCGACGGGTTACCCGACCCGGCCACTCAGGCTCGACGTTATGGAACCGTCTTTGGAACTACATATAGAGATCGCGCAGGTAGCGCCTTTTCACAGGAACATTCTAGAACTAATTAACATGTTTGAATAGACATTGTGGGTGGGGTCGAGTATTTTCATTGTGAAATGCCTGTTATCGGAATCATTCAATAACATATTCCTATATACTAGTTATGATTGAATGCAAATTGACCAATGAAATAACGTAATCAGCTATGATTATATAATTTTCAGAGTATATTTGAGAAATTAATATCGTGAATAAGTTCGACATTATTGGGTAAAATCAAAAACAATTTTAAAGGCATTAAGTATTTTTGGGCGCATGTTCTAGGGGAACATCGTCCTATCATTTCGTCCAAATGTCTGTAATTTTCGAATTTCGAGCTGAAAATTGGCTAATAGACTAATTCGGACTCCCTGATCACGAATCCGGTGTCAGATTTTTGGGTGCCGTCCGGCCGGCCGGCCGGCCTTCCGGCCGTAGGCACGATAACAGGAGCACCGAAGGTCCTATCGACTTCAAACTTTCAGGGTAGGTTTCTGATCAAAATGCGACGGTTAAGTTCGTTAACGGGCAAAATCTGCCGGACGGTTTAGAAGTTATAGACATTTCAAATTTAGAGGTTATTTCCCTGATATTTCAGGAACTAAAGAAGATGTTGAATCGAAACTTGGTAGTCAGTTCGAGGATATAAACGCGCAACTTTTGGCAAAATTCTGTTATGATCGAAATGTTGGTAATTTTTAAAAAAATATTTCTTTTAATTTTTTCGAAAAAAAAAAAATTTTTTTCGTGAACTATTCATCAGATTGCAACAAAAACTTGTACTAACGTCAATTGTAGTATTTTGCAACATTGTGCAAAATTTTGGTTCTATACGATTTCAATTTCTGGAGATATAAGACAAAATGTGTCAAATTTCCTGGGTCTCTCTCAGTATTTTCATCGATTATTATATAATAATCAATAATATTAAGGTATTCAACATGATACTGCTTTTTTTTCTTTATTTTCTTTACTGGTCAGTACGGGCCACAAGGAAGATGAACATGCGCCCAATAGCTCCTGTCCACAGGGCTTGAACCAATTTTTATTGACATAACGTGAAATGTCTATTATCCACATCATTCAATACCTTATTCTTATAGTAGTACATACATTCTAAGATTACATAACTTTCAACAGAGGGATTAATTCTACAAAAGGAATTTATTAAATCTTCAATCGAATTTTGATTATTCTTCTGAGATAGATCTTTCATAATATCTAGGAACTTGTAATAGTAAAACGATATTTTTAAATTTTTCAACATCTGTAGGCGATGGGAAATTATAGCAGTATTTAATTGGATCAATTTATTCAAGTCGGCATCGCTGAAATACATGCAGTTTTCCCATTTGGCAACGCGGGTCATCACACCTTTGGATTTTTCAACTTCAACGCCCCAATCTCTTTGATCAGCATCATTTTCAATTAATGCAATAAACGATCTCCATTGCCAGTCGTCAAAAGATATTATACATTCATTAGATATGAGCATGACTGCAGGTTCAAAATTTCTTGCGGGACTTATACGACAATCAATAGAAGCAGACCCACATTCCATTTCCAGATGATTTTTATGTGTAAATTCCTATGAGGATTTCTAAGCTCGATTTTAGCAAAAATGGTTCTTTTCACATGAATATATGTAGATTTCTCAGCATCGCGAGATGATTGGAAAATTATTACTGCTCTCCACGCAATACTTTTTCAACCAAATAAACATCATGCTGCCATGTTTTTTGCAATTCTTCTTGATAGAAAGCACCACTTATTGGTCTACCGCTAAAGTAGGTAACTCACTGGGTTGGTAAGTTGGACTTTTGTGATTTTAAATAGTTTAGTAGTCCGTCGATACCCTTTTGTGAAAACGTGTCTAAATTTACGTACAATTCTTCTGAAATTTATGAGGTCGTGCTATTTTTATGTGACTGAAGGCTAATTTATCTATGTCGTTCTTTGTATTAACGTCACGGGGTTTCATGCCAATAGTTCACTGTTTTTGGGTGCATGTTCTAGGGGAACATCGTCCTATCATTTCGTCCAAATGTCTGTAATTTTCGAATTTCGAGCTGAAAATTGGTTAATAGACTAATTCGGACTCCCTGATCACGAATCCGGTGTCAGATTGGGAGCTAGTTTGGAAGAATTAGCGTCGACATTAATTCTTGACAATTTTCAAAATTTAAAAAAAGAATTTGCAAGTTTTTGTGATGACGACTTTGAACTCCTAACAAGGAAGGGTATTTTTTGTTATGATTACATGACGGACTGGGACAAGTTGAATGAAACAACACTACCATCAATAGACAAATTTTATAATAAATTGAACGATGCGCACATTGACGTGAAAAGATATC
Source organism: Halyzia sedecimguttata (assembly GCA_937662695.2). NCBI lineage: Eukaryota > Metazoa > Arthropoda > Insecta > Coleoptera > Coccinellidae > Halyzia > Halyzia sedecimguttata. The sequence goes on from OW569419.2 coordinate 37,015,647, forward strand.
GTCATGCTCAAAACGTTTGGCAAAAATTCGGTATAAAATCATTGGGTGAATACAGTGACCTATACATGAAAACAGATAGACTTTTGCTCGCTGACGTGATGGAAAAATTTTAGGCAAACAGCATTAATGACATACAAACTTGACCCAGCATGGCATTATACTATGCCTGGGTACAGCTGGGACTGTATGTTAAATTATACTAAATGTAAACTGCAATTACTTAAAGATATCGATATGATCATGTTCGTGGAAAAGGGTATACGAGGGGGTATGAGCTGCTGCATGCACAGATTGTCTGAAGCCAATAATCCCCAGATGCCTAATTATGACGTCTCAAAGCCCGAGTCATATCTGCTTTATCTTGATGTTAATAATTTGTATGGCTGGGCAATGAGTCAATATTTACCATTTGGGGGTTTTGAATGGGTAGACATATCTGTAGATGTGAGCATCATGCCTGACGATTCTCCTGAAGGATATGTTCTTCAAGTAGACCTGGAATATCCTCACCACCTACATGATCTGCATAAAGACCTCCCGCTGTGTCCGGAGCACAGCATCCCCCCGGGCTCAAAGTTTTCCAAATTACTCTGCACACTCTCTGATAAGAAAGACTATATAATTCATTATCGGAATTTGAAAACTGTTTTAGAATTAGGTTTGAAAGTAACACAGATTAAAAAAGTTTTGAAATTTAAGCAGTCTCCCTGGCTAAAACCCTATATTGACCTTAACACGGAATTGCGAGCAAAAGCAACAACAACATTCGGAAAAAATCAATTTAAATTTGCAAATAATTCAATTTTTGGTAAAACGATGGAAAATATTAGATTGCACAGAGTTGTACGCCTGGTATCCAAATATGAAACCAGGTACGGGGCAAAGCATTGGATTAGTTCGCCAAGATTCCATAGTCGCACAATTTTCGGTGAAGATTTGATGGCAATCGAACTTAATAAGAATGAGCTCTTATTTAACAAACCACTTTACATAGGTCAGGCATAGTATGCATTACCACTACTTTTTAGCAATCGACAAATGAGAGTATTGTTGAAACATATCTGGGGCGGTTTTAAGATCGAAACACCCAATAATTGTTAATATTTCCCCTTTTTTACCCAGATGAAGGAACCTCCTATATTTCCTTCTATCTGGGCTTTGATATACATTTTGAGACTGAAACAACTCACTACTACAAATACCATTGTAACTATTACATCTCTTAGTGCAAGAGACATAACTATTCTTGATCTGTCGCGAAACAATAACATTGTCTTGTCTTCGTTGGCAACTTAGTAGTCACTTCTGCCCTTTTCCTATAGAAGGGAGATTTTATATTGTATCAATAGTGCATTGTACAATAATTCGTGCTTGTTATCGAAGTAACGGTAACAACAAAATACAGTTAATTGTTTATTAAAAGTGCGTTCGAATATTTCACCACTTCCTATCCTCGTAATTGTTACTTTATTACAAGTAACAACTTACGCAGTAATCAATGAGATTACTACTGGGTGCTTAATGTTAAGTATACCCCCTTGAAGCATCACCCTGATAAAACAATCAGGGTGTATAATTCTGGTCCTTCGAAAATAATTATATCCTGATAAAAGCATCAGGACTCACATATTGTCCTTCGAAACCATAACAGTCCTGATAAACTAATCAGGATACAACAAGAGTATTTTTAGCAATTCTTGAAAATTGTATGTACAGGATGTTTTACAAGATGTGGAATACAGAAAATAATTTTCTCAGTCTAGACCAGCGCTATCAACAAGTCATTATGAGTAAATATTAGGCATAGGCCTATACTCATTCCCTGAAATTGTCATCAAGATCCATGCAGGCTTTCAAGGATTATGCCGAATGAAAATTTTTGATGAAATACATCCTGTATCTCTTAAACGAATATAGTTAGGACACATTGCGAACACTGATTTAGACTCACCAAAATGTCCTGCACCTGTACTGAAAGCCTGCACAATCATTCGTGAAACACCCTGTATATATCGAATACCACACCTATAATGGACGATTACGTTGGAGGACTGATAGTTAATTTAACGACAAATTTGATAATGTCCATCCGTGGGACCGTTTGTACGCACTGTAACTTTAGAAATTACTTAGTTACTAACTGCATAGCTGGGCATGATGCACCCAGTAGGTCTCAAAATAAAATCCTTCAAATTTTAATTATATAATAGAATATTTTACGAAAAACGAATTGAACCAAGTTTGAAGCCGCTTTAACTTTATGCCGAATTTCCTCCATATCAACCGAAGAAGCATAGATAATCTTATTTTAACAAATTTTTTTTAAAGGGTTCTGTTAAAGTGCGTTACGCTGCCATAGCTGCCAAACCAGACTTTTTAGAAATTTCCTTTGAAAGCATTTAAAAAATCACTCATTTGTTGAATAATTTTATTTGGGAACACCCTGTATATTAGAAAATAATTTCCTGAGATACAGAATTGAAACTACAAAGGGCGTGCTTTCAAACGAAATTTCTAAAAGGTCGGGTTTGGCAGCTATGGAAGCGTAACGCACTATTGCAGGACCCTGTATACCTCGAGAACAACTCTCCATGTGCATCTTGGAATTTGTATACAAGGTGTTAAAAACAACTGTAAAAGAGCTCAAATACGTCTAGTTTGTTATATAAAACTTTTTCGAATTCACACCCTAGCTGAGTTATAAACCCTTGAAAGGATGAATTGATTTTTCAGTTTTCAATTTTAATGTACCGACCCAAAATATTCAGACACATTCATTTTAAAAAGTATTAATATACGATACGTGGTATTAGTACCACTAATTTTTAAACCCGCTACTATATTTACTTGGGGTTGAAACAAACAAGCCCTTCTATAAATTATTCCATAACTTCTCAGACATTCGTGAAATTAGAAAAGTGAATATATTTTCCGAAAGAAAATGCAATTATGGAAATGTTTTGTCTCTCGTATTTAATTCGTAACTTCAGTAGTTTCGGAGGCAATTATTGAAATGTAAGATCAATTTTTCTACGGTTGATACCAGGACCCCGAGATATCTGTAACTTTTAACAACTTACCCCCTTAACGGGGGGGTGCAAGTCGGAATATTAAACTCATGAAACTGGGGAAGTTTCCGAAGATCCAGAAACATTTAATCTGGTAGGTAAAGTAAAATTAGCGAACAAACAAGATAAAAATTATTAAAACTTTGTGTGGGTCTGTGTAGGAAACTAGGATAGAATCCTAGAAAGCTGAGATTTGGTACCTAGGCTAGAACAAGCATACAAACAACAACAAAAAATGAGAAATTTATAATTTTCTCCCTCTATTCCCTTATTAAGGGGAGTGCAGTTTTGTATATAATTTTTATTAAATTCAATTACATTTGATGTAAATCCGGATGCAAAGATTCACAAGAAGCTTTTACAGTTAAAAAGTTATCAGATCACATAAATATGGAAGCCTCTAGCTATACAAGCAGTTTTTCTAGAAGGTCGAAAAGTATGGCTTGGCTAATTCATAGAACTATTGCATGACACAACTTTCTAACAGTGAAAGCTTCTTGTGAGACTTGGCAACCATCAGTTTTACATAAAATATTTTTGGTGCTAAAAGTATATCTGTAAGATAGTAAGTTTTTGAAAATATAATTTTTTGATGTACAATCATTTTCATTGAAATTCAATTGATACTTAAGGACTCAAAATAAGATAGCAGTTCACAAATGAATTATTAATTTTTTCACAGGAAGGATAATGAAAAAATATACTAATAGATGTATAAACATATTTCAACTGTATCCGCTTTGTATCCGCTTTGTATCCGCTTTGTGTGAGCTTTGTATCCGCTTTGAATCCGCTTTGTGTGAGCTTTGTATCCGCTTTGAATCCGCTTTGTGTGAGCTTTGTATCCGCTTTGAATCCGCGTTGATTCCGCTTTGTATCAGCTTTGTATGAGCTTTGTGTGAGCTTTGTATCCGCTTTGAATCCGCTTTGTGTGAGCTTTGTATCCGCTTTGAATCCGCTTTGATTCCGCTTTGTATCAGCTTTGTATGAGCTTTGTATGAGCTTTGTATGAGCTTTATATGAGCTTTGTATGAGCTTTGTATGCGCTTTGTATGAGCTTTGTATCCGCTTTGTATGCGCTTTGTATGAGCTTTGAATCCGCTTTGTATCAGTTTTGTATGAGCTTTGTATGCGCTTTGTATGAGCTTTGTATCCGCTTTGTATGCGCTTTGTATGAGCTTTGTATCCGCTTTGTATGAGCTTTGTATCCTCTCATCCGTTGTAAGTTTACTTTTGTAAGGCAAATTCTCCGTTTGGGCGGCAGACGAGCGTTACATGCAATGCTCGTAGACCGTCCACACGGACATTTCGCCTTACATTACGCGTTACATTACACTCGTCTGGACCCAGCATTAGAATGAGTTATCGGACAAGCTTGAGCCCAATTCAGAATCACGTTCCTCTTCATCTTAAAACATAATAATGTCACACCTGGAAATAAACTTGCCATCCCTAATATATTTTTGTGTGTAGTGCTAAGAATGCCTGCTTGATTAGAGATGTTGGTTTGACATGCGTTGTCAAATTTTGGATATTCGAAGTTCGAAATTGCTTCAATTAATTCAGTTGCTTTATTTATAGAAATTAAGAAAGAATTTACAAAATATTTGATGTGAGAGACTGGTTGAATCAGGATAACTCACAATATTCTGTTATTGGAATTGGTCATGGTCGCCAATTTTCATTACAGAAATTAAGGTGTAGGTTTTCCCGACAATATTTTGACTCTTTTGAAAATAACTTCAATATTGTAAATCCACTTCCAAAATTATTTTGAATGTTTATTGATATAATTAATATTGATTCATGTCTCAAGTTGTACTGCCTTTATTTTCTAGTCATTTCCTGTGCCATAGTTGTTATATATTGTGATATATTTTAATTCGGAAAGATTTATGTTGAGATATTTATTTTCATATTGTTAAAAATTCAAAGAAAAATATTGAACCAAGTGAATGTACCAGAAAGTTTGCTTAGTAGGTATATAGTTATTTTTTTAATTATATCAATAAACATTCAAAATAATTTTGGAAGTGGATTTACAATATTGAAGTTATTTTCAAAAGAGTCAAAATATTGTCGGGGAAAACCTACACCTTAATTTCTGTAATGAAAATTGGCGACCATGACCAATTCCAATAACAGAATATTGTGAGTTATCCTGATTCAACCAGTCTCTCACATCAAATATTTTGTAAATTCTTTCTTAATTTCTATAAATAAAGCAACTGAATTAATTGAAGCAATTTCGAACTTCGAATATCCAAAATTTGACAACGCATGTCAAACCAACATCTCAGATCAAGCAGGCATTCTTAGCACTACACACAAAAATATATTAGGGATGGCAAGTTTATTTCCAGGTGTGACATTATTATGTTTTAAGATGAAGAGGAACGTGATTCTGAATTGGGCTCAAGCTTGTCCGATAACTCATTCTAATGCTGGGTCCAGACGAGTGTAATGTAACGCGTAATGTAAGGCGAAATGTCCGTGTGGACGGTCTACGAGCATTGCATGTAACGCTCGTCTGCCGCCCAAACGGAGAATTTGCCGTTACAAAAGTAAACTTACAACGGATGAGAGGATACAAAGCTCATACAAAGCGGATACAAAGCTCATACAAAGCGCATACAAAGCGGATACAAAGCTCATACAAAGCGCATACAAAGCATACAAAGCGCATACAAAGCGAATACAAAGCTCATACAAAGCGCATACAAAGCTCATACAAAGCGGATACAAAGCTCATACAAAGCTCATACAAAACTGATACAAAGCGGATTCAAAGCTCATACAAAGCGCATACAAAGCGGATACAAAGCTCATACAAAGCGCATACAAGCCATACAAAGCTCATACAAAGCTCATATAAAGCTCATACAAAGCTCATACAAAGCTCATACAAAGCTGATACAAAGCGGAATCAAAGCGGATTCAAAGCGGATACAAAGCTCACACAAAGCGGATTCAAAGCGGATACAAAGCTCACACAAAGCGGATACAAAGCGGATACAAAGCGGATACAGTTGAAATATGTTTATACATCTATTAGTATATTTTTTCATTATCCTTCCTGTGAAAAAATTAATAAGTCATTTGTGAACTGCTATCTTATTTTGAGTCCTTAAGTATCAATTGAATTTCAATGAAAATGATTGTACATCAAAAAATTATATTTTCAAAAACTTACTATCTTACAGATATACTTTTAGCACCAAAAATATTTTATGTAAAACTGATGGTTGCCAAGTCTCACAAGAAGCTTTCACTGTTAGAAAGTTGTGTCATGCAATAGTTCTATGAATTAGCCTAGCCATACTTTTCGACCTTCTAGAAAAACTGCTTGTATAGCTAGAGGCTTCCATATTTATGTGATCTGATAACTTTTTAACTGTAAAAGCTTCTTGTGAATCTTTGCATCGGATTTACATCAAATGTAATTGAATTTAAGTAAAAATTATATACAAAACTGCACCTCCCCTTAATAAGGGAATAGAGGGAGAAAATTATAAATTTCTCATTTTTTGTTGTTGTTTGTATGCTTGTTCTAGCCTAGGTACCAAATCTCAGCTTTCTAGGATTCTATCCTAGTTTCCTACACAGACCCACACAAAGTTTTAATAATTTTTATCTTGTTTGTTCGCTAATTTTACTTTACCTACCAGATTAAATGTTTCTGGATCTTCGGAAACTTCCCCAGTTTCATGAGTTTAATATTCCGACTTGCACCCCCCCGTTAAGGGGGTAAGTTGTTAAAAGTTACAGATATCTCGGGGTCCTGGTATCAACCGTAGAAAAATTGATCTTACATTTCAATAATTGCCTCCGAAACTACTGAAGTTACGAATTAAATACGAGAGACAAAACATTTCCATAATTGCATTTTCTTTCGGAAAATATATTCACTTTTCTAATTTCACGAATGTCTGAGAAGTTATGGAATAATTTATAGAAGGGCTTGTTTGTTTCAACCCCAAGTAAATATAGTAGCGGGTTTAAAAATTAGTGGTACTAATACCACGTATCGTATATTAATACTTTTTAAAATGAATGTGTCTGAATATTTTGGGTCGGTACATTAAAATTGAAAACTGAAAAATCAATTCATCCTTTCAAGGGTTTATAACTCAGCTAGGGTGTGAATTCGAAAAAGTTTTATATAACAAACTAGACGTATTTGAGCTCTTTTACAGTTGTTTTTAACACCTTGTATACAAATTCCAAGATGCACATGGAGAGTTGTTCTCGAGGTATACAGGGTCCTGCAATAGTGCGTTACGCTTCCATAGCTGCCAAACCCGACCTTTTAGAAATTTCGTTTGAAAGCACGCCCTTTGTAGTTTCAATTCTGTATCTCAGGAAATTATTTTCTAATATACAGGGTGTTCCCAAATAAAATTATTCAACAAATGAGTGATTTTTTAAATGCTTTCAAAGGAAATTTCTAAAAAGTCTGGTTTGGCAGCTATGGCAGCGTAACGCACTTTAACAGAACCCTTTAAAAAAAAATTTGTTTAAAATAAGATTATCTATGCTTCTTCGGTTGATATGGAGGAAATTCGGCATAAAGTTAAAGCGGCTTCAAACTTGGTTCAATTCGTTTTTCGTAAAATATTCTATTATATAATTAAAATTTGAAGGATTTTATTTTGAGACCTACTGGGTGCATCATGCCCAGCTATGCAGTTAGTAACTAAGTAATTTCTAAAGTTACAGTGCGTACAAACGGTCCCACGGATGGACATTATCAAATTTGTCGTTAAATTAACTATCAGTCCTCCAACGTAATCGTCCATTATAGGTGTGGTATTCGATATATACAGGGTGTTTCACGAATGATTGTGCAGGCTTTCAGTACAGGTGCAGGACATTTTGGTGAGTCTAAATCAGTGTTCGCAATGTGTCCTAACTATATTCGTTTAAGAGATACAGGATGTATTTCATCAAAAATTTTCATTCGGCATAATCCTTGAAAGCCTGCATGGATCTTGATGACAATTTCAGGAATGAGTATAGGCCTATGCCTAATATTTACTCATAATGACTTGTTGATAGCGCTGGTCCAGACTGAGAAAATTATTTTCTGTATTCCACATCTTGTAAAACATCCTGTACATACAATTTTCAAGAATTGCTAAAAATACTCTTGTTGTATCCTGATTAGTTTATCAGGACTGTTATGGTTTCGAAGGACAATATGTGAGTCCTGATGCTTTTATCAGGATATAATTATTTTCGAAGGACCAGAATTATACACCCTGATTGTTTTATCAGGGTGATGCTTCAAGGGGGTATACTTAACATTAAGCACCCAGTAGTAATCTCATTGATTACTGCGTAAGTTGTTACTTGTAATAAAGTAACAATTACGAGGATAGGAAGTGGTGAAATATTCGAACGCACTTTTAATAAACAATTAACTGTATTTTGTTGTTACCGTTACTTCGATAACAAGCACGAATTATTGTACAATGCACTATTGATACAATATAAAATCTCCCTTCTATAGGAAAAGGGCAGAAGTGACTACTAAGTTGCCAACGAAGACAAGACAATGTTATTGTTTCGCGACAGATCAAGAATAGTTATGTCTCTTGCACTAAGAGATGTAATAGTTACAATGGTATTTGTAGTAGTGAGTTGTTTCAGTCTCAAAATGTATATCAAAGCCCAGATAGAAGGAAATATAGGAGGTTCCTTCATCTGGGTAAAAAAGGGGAAATATTAACAATTATTGGGTGTTTCGATCTTAAAACCGCCCCAGATATGTTTCAACAATACTCTCATTTGTCGATTGCTAAAAAGTAGTGGTAATGCATACTATGCCTGACCTATGTAAAGTGGTTTGTTAAATAAGAGCTCATTCTTATTAAGTTCGATTGCCATCAAATCTTCACCGAAAATTGTGCGACTATGGAATCTTGGCGAACTAATCCAATGCTTTGCCCCGTACCTGGTTTCATATTTGGATACCAGGCGTACAACTCTGTGCAATCTAATATTTTCCATCGTTTTACCAAAAATTGAATTATTTGCAAATTTAAATTGATTTTTTCCGAATGTTGTTGTTGCTTTTGCTCGCAATTCCGTGTTAAGGTCAATATAGGGTTTTAGCCAGGGAGACTGCTTAAATTTCAAAACTTTTTAATCTGTGTTACTTTCAAACCTAATTCTAAAACAGTTTTCAAATTCCGATAATGAATTATATAGTCTTTCTTATCAGAGAGTGTGCAGAGTAATTTGGAAAACTTTGAGCCCGGGGGGATGCTGTGCTCCGGACACAGCGGGAGGTCTTTATGCAGATCATGTAGGTGGTGAGGATATTCCAGGTCTACTTGAAGAATATATCCTTCAGGAGAATCGTCAGGCATGATGCTCACATCTACAGATATGTCTACCCATTCAAAACCCCCAAATGGTAAATATTGACTCATTGCCCAGCCATACAAATTATTAACATCAAGATAAAGCAGATATGACTCGGGCTTTGAGACGTCATAATTAGGCATCTGGGGATTATTGGCTTCAGACAATCTGTGCATGCAGCAGCTCATACCCCCTCGTATACCCTTTTCCACGAACATGATCATATCGATATCTTTAAGTAATTGCAGTTTATATTTAGTATAATTTAACATACAGTCCCAGCTGTACCCAGGCATAGTATAATGCCATGCTGGGTCAAGTTTGTATGTCATTAATGCTGTTTGCCTAAAATTTTTCCATCACGTCAGCGAGCAAAAGTCTATCTGTTTTCATGTATAGGTCACTGTATTCACCCAATGATTTTATACCGAATTTTTGCCAAACGTTTTGAGCATGACGATATCTTTTCACGTCAATGTGCGCATCGTTCAATTTATTATAAAATTTGTCTATTGATGGTAGTGTTGTTTCATTCAACTTGTCCCAGTCCGTCATGTAATCATAACAAAAAATACCCTTCCTTGTTAGGAGTTCAAAGTCGTCATCACAAAAACTTGCAAATTCTTTTTTTAAATTTTGAAAATTGTCAAGAATTAATGTCGACGCTAATTCTTCCAAACTAGCTCCCAATCTGACACCGGATTCGTGATCAGGGAGTCCGAATTAGTCTATTAACCAATTTCAGCTCGAAATTCGAAAATTACAGACATTTGGACGAAATGATAGGACGATGTTCCCCTAGAACATGCACCCAAAAACAGTGAACTATTGGCACGAAACCCCGTGACGTTAATACAAAGAACGACATAGATAAATTAGCCTTCAGTCACATAAAAATAGCACGACCTCATAAATTTCAGAAGAATTGTACGTAAATTTAGACACGTTTTCACAAAAGGGTATCGACGGACTACTAAACTATTTAAAATCACAAAAGTCCAACTTACCAACCCAGTGAGTTACCTACTTTAGCGGTAGACCAATAAGTGGTGCTTTCTATCAAGAAGAATTGCAAAAAACATGGCAGCATGATGTTTATTTGGTTGAAAAAGTATTGCGTGGAGAGCAGTAATAATTTTCCAATCATCTCGCGATGCTGAGAAATCTACATATTATATCATGTGAAAAGAACCATTTTTGCTAAAATCGAGCTTAGAAATCCTCATAGGAATTTACACATAAAAATCATCTGGAAATGGAATGTGGGTCTGCTTCTATTGATTGTCGTATAAGTCCCGCAAGAAATTTTGAACCTGCAGTCATGCTCATATCTAATGAATGTATAATATCTTTTGACGACTGGCAATGGAGATCGTTTATTGCATTAATTGAAAATGATGCTGATCAAAGAGATTGGGGCGTTGAAGTTGAAAAATCCAAAGGTGTGATGACCCGCGTTGCCAATGGGAAAACTGCATGTATTTCAGCGATGCCGACTTGAATAAATTGATCCAATTAAATACTGCTATAATTTCCCATCGCCTACAGATGTTGAAAAATTTAAAAATATCGTTTTACTATTACAAGTTCCTAGATATTATGAAAGATCTATCTCAGAAGAATAATCAAAATTCGATTGAAGATTTAATAAATTCCTTTTGTAGAATTAATCCCTCTGTTGAAAGTTATGTAATCTTAGAATGTATGTACTACTATAAGAATAAGGTATTGAATGATGTGGATAATAGACATTTCACGTTATGTCAATTAAAATTGGTTCAAGCCCTGTGGACAGGAGCTATTGGGCGCATGTTCATCTTCCTTGTGGCCCGTACTGACCAGTAAAGAAAATAAAGAAAAAAAAGCAGTATCATGTTGAATACCTTAATATTATTGATTATTATATAATAATCGATGAAAATACTGAGAGAGACCCAGGAAATTTGACACATTTTGTCTTATATCTCCAGAAATTGAAATCGTATAGAGCCAAAATTTTGCACAATGTTGCAAAATACTACAATTGACGTTAGTACAAGTTTTTGTTGCAATCTGATGAATAGTTCACGAAAAAAATTTTTTTTTTTTCGAAAAAATTAAAAGAAATATTTTTTAAAAATTACCAACATTTCGATCATAACAGAATTTTGCCAAAAGTTGCGCGTTTATATCCTCGAACTGACTACCAAGTTTCGATTCAACATCTTCTTTAGTTCCTGAAATATCAGGGAAATAACCTCTAAATTTGAAATGTCTATAACTTCTAAACCGTCCGGCCGATTTTGCCCGTTAACGAACTTAACCGTCGCATTTTGATCAGAAACCTACCCTGAAAGTTTGAAGTCGATAGGACCTTCGGTGCTCCTGTTATCGTGCCTACGGCCGGAGGCCGGCCGGCCGGCCGGACGGCACCCAAAAATCTGACACCGGATTCGTGATCAGGGAGTCCGAATTAGTCTATTAGCCAATTTTCAGCTCAAAATTCGAAAATTACAGACATTTGGACGAAATGATAGGACGATGTTCCCCTAGAACATGCGCCCAAAAATACTTAATGCCTTTAAAATTGTTTTTGATTTTACCCAATAATGTCGAACTTATTCACGATATTAATTTCTCAAATATACTCTGAAAATTATATAATCATAGCTGATTACGTTATTTCATTGGTCAATTTGCATTCAATCATAACTAGTATATAGGAATATGTTATTGAATGATTCCGATAACAGGCATTTCACAATGAAAATACTCGACCCCACCCACAATGTCTATTCAAACATGTTAATTAGTTCTAGAATGTTCCTGTGAAAAGGCGCTACCTGCGCGATCTCTATATGTAGTTCCAAAGACGGTTCCATAACGTCGAGCCTGAGTGGCCGGGTCGGGTAACCCGTCGGGCTCATAATCTGAAGGGTGCCGGTTCGAATCTCTACGTCGCCGAGAATTTTTTCATTAATTCCTACAAAGCGGTCACCCAAAATGTGACGTCATGATTTCTATTGTTTGATCGGGAAACCGTGTAGTATTACTACTAGGTTGCGTACCGAATGGAGAGTTAAGTTCGTTTTGGCATAATCGGTCTAACGGTTTCCGAGTTATAATCCAACTGGAATATTATTTCCTCGATAACTCAAAAAATAAAGATTCGATCGAATCGAAGCTTGGTAACTAGTAGTAGAATACATAAAGACCAGTTTAAAATTTTGTGAGAACCGTACCCTAGAAATTTGAAAACAAATGACGGAAAAAAAGGTTCAAGCACTGACGTGAAGTCAGGAGCTTTTGCGCGTATGTTCTATTGTACATTTTCCTATATTGAACACTCTTAATCGAATTTACCATGGTGAATTATATTGTCTGTTCTCCTGTATTGGACACTCCTAATCGAACTAACCATGGTAAATTCGATTAAGAGTGTCCAATACAGGAGAATGGACAATAGAACATACGCGCAAAAGCTCCTGATTTCACGTCAGTGCTTGAACCAATTTTTTTTCGTGAAGTCAGGATGTTTTGTGGTATGTTCTATTGTCCATTATCCTGTATTGGACACTCTTAATCGAATTTACCATGGTGAATTCTATTGTCCGTTCTTCTGAATTGGATACTATTAATCGATTCACCATGGTAATTCGATTAACCATCATTTAACCAATATTCTAGCTCGGCCAAGGTGAATATTTGTTGACGGTTAAAATAAATGAATATTTTACCGTCTGTCTCCTTCAAGAAGTCACAATATTGGCAAGATCTTGAAATTCTAATATTGAGCCAATATTGGAGGCAATAATGATTCACAATATTGGCCCAATACTGAAATCTCAATATTCGACCTATATGGATACAGCATTTATTCATAATATTAGCCGTATACAGAATTCCCAATATTGGGGTGATATTGGAGGTGGTACTCATATTCAATATTGGCCAATATGGTTTTGCCAATTTGGAGCCAATATTGGCAGTAGCAAGAAGTCATAATATTGGCTAGATCTCTAAACTCTAATATTGGGCTAATATTGAAGGCAATACTAATTCACAATATTAGCCCAATAAGGAAATCGCAATAGTCGCCCAACATTTGATGCAGCACTAATTCATAATATTGGTCGGATATAGAAATCTCAATATTGGAGAAACATTGGAGGCAGTACTCACATTCAATATTGGAAAAATATGGTTTTTTCAATATTGGCTAGATCTTGAAACTGTAATATTGGGCCAATGTTGGAGGCAATACTAATTCACAATATTGGCCCAATATGGTAATCTCAATATTCGACGAATATTGGATGCAGCATTAATTCATAATAATTGCCGGATATAGAAATTTTAATATTGGGGTAGTGTTAGAGGCAGTACTGATATTCAATATTGGCGAATATTGTTTTGCCAATGTTATGCCAATATTGGCGGTTACAACAAGTTACAATATTGGCTATATCTTGTAAATCGAATATTGGGCCAATAATGGAGGCAAAACTAATTCAGAATATTGGCCCAATATGAAAATCGCAACATTCGACCAATATCGGATGCAGCACTAATTCATAATATCGGCCAGATATAGAAATCCCAATATTGGGGTAATATTGGAGGCATTACTCATATTCAATATTGGCCAATATATTTTTGCCACTTTCATGCCAATAATGGCGGTTACAAGAAGTCACAATATTGGCTAGAGCTTGAAACTATAATATTGGGCAAATATTGGAGGAAAAACTGATTCACAATATTGGCTAGATCTTGAAAATCTAATATTTGGCCAATATTGGGGGCAATACTAATTCGCAATATTGGCCCAATATGAAAATCGCAACATTTGACAAATATCGGATTGGGGTAATGTTGGAGGCAGTACCCACATTCAATATTGGCCAATATAGTTTTGCCAATTCGGTGCCAATATTGGCGGTTACAACAAGTTACAATATTGGCTAGATCATGAAACTGTAATATTGGGCCAATGTTGGAGGCAATACTAATTCACAATATTGGCCCAATACGGAAATCTCAATATTCGACCAATATTGGATCCAGTATTAATTCCTAATATTGGCCGGATATAGAAATCCCAATATTGGGGTAATATTGGTGGCAGTACCCATATTCAATATTGGCCAATATAGTTTCGCCAATTCGGTGCCAGTATTGGCGGTAATAACAAGTTACAATACTGGCTAGATCATGAAACTGTAATATTGGGCCAATGTTGAAGGCAATACCAATTCACAATATTGGCCCAATATGGAAATCTCAATATTCGACCAATATTGGATGCAGTATTAATTCATAATATTGGCCGGATATAGAAATCCTAATATTGGGGTAATATTGGTGGCAGTACCCATATTCAATATTGGCCAATATAGTTTCGCCAATTCGGTGCCAATATTGGCTGTAATAACAAGTTACAATATTGGCTAGATCATGAAACTGTTATATTGGGCCAATGTTGGAGGCAATACTATTTCACAATATTGGCCCAATATGGAAATGTCAATATTCGACCAATATAGGATGCAGCATTGATTCATAATATTGGCCAGATATAGAAATCCCAATATTGGGTTAATATTGGAGGCAGTGCCCATATTCAATATTGGCGAATATTGTTTTGCCAATGTTATGCCAATATTGGCGGTTACAACAAGTTACAATATTGGCTATATCTTGAAAATCGAATATTGGGCCAATAATGGAGGCAAAACTAATTCAGAATATTGGCCCAATATGAACATCGTAATATTTGACCAATATTGGATGCAGCATTAATTCATAATATTGGCCAGATGTAGAAATCCCAATAGGTATTGGGGTAATATTGGAGGCAGTACTCACATTCAATATTGGCCAATATAGTTTAGCCAATTCGATGCCAATGTTGGCGGTAACAACAAGTTACAATATTGGCTAGATCATGGAACTGTAATATTGGGCCAATTTTGGAGGCAATACTTATTCACAATATTGGCCCAATATGGAAATCTCAATATTCGACCAATATTGGATGCAGCATTAATTCATAATATTGGCCAGATATAGAAATCCCAATATTGGGGTAATATTGGTGGCAGTACCCATATTCGATATTGGCCAATATAGTTTCGCCAATTCGGTGCCAATATTGGCTGTAATAACAAGTTACAATATTGGCTAGATCATGAAACTGTAATATTGGGCCAATGTTGGAGGCAATACTATTTCACAATATTGGCCCAATATGGAAATGTCAATATTCGACCAATATAGGATGCAGCATTGATTCATAATATTGGCCAGATGTAGAAATCCCAATATTGGGGTAATATTGGAGGCAGTACTCACATTCAATATTGGCCAATATAGTTTTGCCAATTCGATGCCAATGTTGGCGGTAACAACAAGTTATAATATTGGCTAGATCATGGAACTGTAATATTGGGCCAATCTTGGAGGCAATACTTATTCACAATATTGGCCCAATATGGAAATCTTAATATTCGACCAATATTGGATGCAGCATTAATTCATAATATTGGCCAGATATGGAAATCCCAATATTGGGGTAATATTGGTGTCAGTACCCATATTCAATATTGGCCAATATAGTTTCGCTAATTCGCTGCCAATATTGGCGGTAATAACAAGTTACAATATTGGCTAGATCATGAAACTGTAATATTGGGCCAATGTTGGAGGCAATACTAATTCACAATATTGGCCCAATATGGAAATCTCAATATTCGACCAATATTGGATGCAGCATTAATTCATAATATTGGCCGGATATAGAAATCCCAATATTGGGGTAATATTGGGGGCAGTACTCATTATCAATACTGGCCAATATAGTTTTGCCAATTCGGGGCCAATATTGGCGATAGGAAGAAGTCACAATATTGGTAAGATCTTGAAACTTCAATATTGGGCCAATGTTGGAGGCAATACTAATTCACAATATTGGACCAATATGTAAATCACAATATTTGACCAATATTGGATTCAGCACTAAATCACAATATTGGCTAGATCTTGAAACTGTAATATAGGGCCAATATTGTAGGCACTACAAATTCTCAATATTGGCCCAATATAGAAATACCAATATTTGACCAATATTGAAAGCAGCCCTAATTCATAATATTGGCCAGATATAGAAATCCCAATATTTGGCCAATATTGGAGGTCGTCCTCATTTACAATATTGACAAATAGAGTTTTGCCAATATAGGGCCAATATTGGCGGTAGCAACAAGTCACAATATTGGATATATATTCCAATATAGGGCCAATATTGGGGATATATAGATTTACTATGAATCTATGTATCTATATTGGGCCAATATAGAATCGTTACTCCGCCAATATAGTGTGCTACCTGGGAAGTACAAGGAATATTCCGTTATTTTCAGAAACTACTTCTATTTCCTGTACGATCATTATTTCCCGACTTAATGATTATCAAAATAAAGAAAATTTGCCTTGATCGACGATTACTACGCGGCAAATAATCATCATTTTTAAATTTGAAGCTTGAAAAAACATGTTTGAAACCCATAGAATTTTTTTTAGATAAGCAAAAATCTGAATTTTTCTGCCTCTAGTTCGGTTAGGCTAACGCCAAAACCATACAAGATGAAACATATTATGTCCAGATCTGAAATCTAAACAGCTGGGGCTTCGTTTTTTTTTACAACATTTTGGTGTATTTTTGTATACTTATCCCTCAAATTTTGTGACTAGAGTATAATAAAGTTGGTGAATCAACGTACAGGTCTTTTAGTTGAGATAATATGGAAGGCTTTAAATTTTCTGAAAATATTTCACGGGTGAATTTTTAAAAATCAAAAATTTTGAATTTTTTTTCAAAATTTTTTGTTTTTTGCGCGTATGTTCTGGGGAACATCGCGTTATAGTTTTGCCCAAATGTGAAATTCTGTGGTGCCGTCCGGCCGTTGCCACGATAACTTAAGAACGGAGAGAGCTAGCGACTTGAAATTTTCAGAGTAGGTGGCGCATCCAAATACGACGGACAAGTTCGTTAATGGGTATAATCGGCTTAATGGTTTCCGAGTAATAATTTTGTTATCGACCAAAATGAATCCGATCGAATTTAAACTTGGTGAATAGTTGTAGAATATAGACCTAAGCACGTTCGTGAAATTTTGTGAGAATCGTATAGCTAGAAAATTATTAAAAAATTATTGAAAAATATTTTTGTTGTCACGATAACCTGAGAACGGAAAGAGATAGCGGCTTGAAAATTTGAGGTTTGGTTGTGAATCTGAATGCGACATCTGAGTTCGTTTATGAGCATAATCGTCCAAAAGGTTTTAGAGTTATAGCAATCTGAAATTTTCTGATATTTGGTTGTTTTTTGTTCCTCATTAACTCAAAGAATACAAAACCGATTGAATTCAAGCATGGTTATTAGTTGAAGAATGCCAACGCGAAAATTCTTGCAGAATTTCGTGAGGATGGTATAACTAGAAAATTAAAAAAAAATAATTAAAAATAATTGAAAAAAATTCTATATATCATAAACTATTCGTCCGGCATGGCTGAAATTTTGGAAGAGCCTTCAGAACCTAAGTCTACTGCAGAATTCCAAGTTTGAACACGATCCGATCTATATTGTTGGAGAACCGAGCAGCCTTTTGTGAATTCGGTAGCTGGATGCGAATCGTCGTATGATATGTTGTCTATGGTCGTATTTTTGCGAGAACCGTCAAAAATAAAAATATGAATGTCATGATGACATATCTTTTACGCGTATGTTATGGGAAAATTGTGTTTTTTCATCACAAATCTATGGGAGATGATAGCCCTACATCGCATGCGCCCCGTTTTAACCTCAACATCTGATCAAAACACATAACACAAATACAAAACGTAAACAAAATATTCTCAATCCACGAAGTACGAACGAGTATTCCTTCCGTTGAAAATAATCGAGATTACCTTGTATTTGAAGATTGGAGGAATCTAGAAATATTGTTTACGTATGTTAAAGAAATTCCAAATTATGGAGAACTGTGGAAAAGTTGTTCAGAAAGAAGATATCTGGTATATGTCCTTCAGGATTTCTGGCTAAAAATCAGCAGTAAGTAATAGAAGTGAATTGACTGAATTACTTTACTCAGAGAAATCCAAGTCCTAATATTTTCTTTCAGGTTGGAATGAATTAAGGTCCAGTTGACGTAGAGCAAAAAAGTAATGCTTTTCGACAAATAGAATGCATGAGTTACTCTTGGAGTTACTGCAGATAGAATTCAAAACAAGGTATATGGAACTTAGTCGATTGAATATTTGTGAAGATTAAGTATATCTCATGAGAAAATTTGATATTGATAAGAGGCAACCAAGATGACATGAACACTAAAATTTTTAAAGTTCAAAAGTGGAATAGCCAAGAAGAAAATCTAGTGTTTCTATTCAAACAAATTGGTGGTGGTTCTCATATCGTTGAAATGACAAAGGGACGTATCTGCAATAAGCAAGTTTCAAGATATTCTCGTTTTGAAATTCGAGAGTGAGCGATAAATCAGGGAGTGAACGAAATAAACCATAAATGCTCGATTCAAGGTGCATTTAAATATGTTCCGCAATAAGGAAGTGGTTGTTATGCGTAGGCTATGACTATAAAAAATAAAGCCAACTCAAAATTTGACATTTTACTTTTAATTCTGTTTTGTCATTTTGCCGAAGCTATATATATTACGGGATAAGTATTCTATTCATCATGTACTTAGGTGAAAACCACCCAGTGCCTTGACTAAGCTGACGTAAGAATACATTAATAAAATATACAAAGAACAAAACTGACTCTCCTAGGAGCTTCTGTGGGATTTCCTTAGGGAAGACCTAGAATGGTTAGTATAATCATAAACATGTCATTAGCAAGCAAAACTGCATGAATTACATTTCAAATGACTTCTGCACCTACCCTATTATTCAGATTTGGCCCTTAGCCACTTTTACCTGTTTACACATAACATTTGCATAATACTATTGCACAAAAAAAACAGTTGAATTACGCTTAGACCAGTGAATTTTCAACACTTTTCTGTTTTCCTGATATCATGGGTCTCTTACGATCCATCATCAGGGTGTTTGGATGCCAGCGTGTACCTATATAATAGGCATTTTTAACGAAACATTTTAATTTTTCTAATTGCAGAATATTTTAAAATATAGGAGTAGAAGGTGATGCAATATAACATGTGTGTAGGTATATATTATGTATATAGTTTTCCCGTGGAACTTCAGGTATATGTTTCTTAAATGCTTGTTGCTTAGCATGCTTAACAATGAATACCTCTGAAGAACAGATTTTACTAATATTATAATAGAATGGCTTGATAATTCAACGCTAACTTTGAAAATGATTCAAGTGAGGTATACAATTTTTTTGTTCACTGAGGGCTGATATATTTTACGACCTGTAAACTGTCAAGTAGCCTTACCGAAAGGAAAGTAATCTGTGAATGTTCACTTTAAAGGGGATCAGTAAATTCAACTAGCACATAGTTGAAGAATACTTTACGGAGAGGTTGAATAAATCGGCCCTTAGTAGATAGTATAAAACAATATATAGATTGGTATCTAAATAAATGAATCTTATTTTCACAATAACTCTTTTCCCCTAATCCATGAAAACAAATTTTCACAGACAATTTACATGAATCATTATCTTCAAACGTTCATTATCTTGAAATACAAATGAATAAGTCTAAATTTAATTTTAATATTTCAATATTGAATGGAATATTTAGAGTTTATCTATAATTTCAGATATCTCTTCTCATCAACGAGTGACAAAAGTATTGAAATTGATTATGCATTAAACGATGTGTTCAAATGTCAAATTATTACCATATTCCATATCGACAGACATTCTTGTAATGATTATGAAGAATTAAAAAGGTTTGATGGCTAATATAAAAATTGGTTCAAGCACTGACGTGAAGTCAGGAGCTTTTGCGCGTATGTTCTATTGTCCAATACAGGAGAATGGACAACATAATTTACCATGGTAAATTCAATTAAAAGTGTCCAATACAGGAGAATGGACAATAGAACATACGCGCAAAAGCTCCTGACTTCACGTCAGTGCTTGAACCAATTTTTGTATATCCCTCAAATTTTGTGACTGGTATATAATTATTGAGAATATAATGATCATTTCTCTATTCTTACGAGAAAATTTTGACCAGCGATGTGCGCATACTTCCTTGCGCAGGTACAGGTACCATTTGGGATAATAGTCTATAAATTGGAGAACTACCCTTTATTTCTTCATTATCTAGTTGATCTTTGCGAAGTGACGATTAGAAATTTTATTGTAAGTGATTGTGTTGAATTTTCGATGCGAACATGTCTCAAGTGAAGAATATTCAGTTTTTTATACCCGCGGAAATTTTGGGTGACATATTCAATAGATTTCCTCTCCCGATCCGGGGTAAAGACTATTTCAAAATTCTTTCCCAGATAGAAATGGCTCATTGGCATTATACTGATTGCTATGAAATTAAAGATAGCAATTTGAAATCGTTTGCCCTACTCGAGTTCATCGAAAATATATTCAGATGTGTTCCGCAGCTTGAAGAGGACGTTCCGCGATTGCCTCAAATCTATGCCGATTGGAGGCAATATAAGGCGAACCTTCCGCGGAACGGTGCGTTGATTTTTTCAGAAGGGCTCACAAACGTGCTGTTGGTTAAGAGTTATTGGACGAAAACCATAGGATTCCCTCAGGGAAAACTTGAAGACAACGAAGACCCGATTGATTGTGTCACCAGGGAAGTGCAGGAAGAGATCGGGTTCGATATAACGGGACTCGCGAACCCAGATTATTGGGTTGAAGCGACAATTAACAATAGAGTGACCAGGCTCTTTGTTATCAAGGACGTCCCAATGTCGACACATTTCGAATCTAGGACGAGATGTGAGATCGACGAAATCTTTTGGATGCCGATTGAGGATTTGCTGACGACTGGAGGTCAAGTGGACTGGCGGTCAAGACAGAAGGTAAGACTTAACCCAAATAAAATTTTTTTAATTGTTCCTTTCATAGATAAAATCAAAGAAATATATCAGTCAGTGAAATTATCTCTAAAATGTAAACGGTCGAACATTCACAGAAATACATATTCGGTAAATACGCACAATTGGCGTACGGGAATTCAGGTCAGGCGAGAAGAAAAAATTTATGCAAAAAAACACTGATCTTGGTTTTGGCAATGACAAGATTTATTTGTTTTAATTTTTTTTATATGTTCTAAAAACTTCTTTCAAATGTATAATATATTGCTAATTTTTTTCATTTTATACTGTATTTTTCGTGTTAAATACAATTATAATTTAATTTATTTAGAACGGCTTGAAAATTAACTCAATACAAACTCAATATTGGATAGATTCATTTATTATATTTTAGTTATGTTCGATATGTTTGATAAAATATGACCAAGTACCACTAAATACTTCCTTCAAATGTGATATTTAGGATAATTCCACTTTGATTGAGATTGACTTAAATAGCTTTAAGTCACGTTATAGCTTAAACCAACAGGTTAAACCAACCTGGTTTTAGGTTTTCCAGCGAAATTTCAATGTTGAATTTTTACACAGTTTATATAATTATTAATACCGGAAATGTGATTCTATGATAATTTTGAATTTAAAAATTTTATGGATATATTTTATGGACTGATATATTATTATTATTATTTATCTTGTTATGGAATATATTAAATGAAAATAGTTGGTTATTGGCTTAAATATGTTTATCATAAATAATTACAAGGTTTAGCAGTGAAATTTGAATATATTGAGAAAATCCTCAATTTTTTAGAGAGATGATGCAATTGATATCTTTATTTGTTTTTACCAGTTTTTTGTCAATTATTTGGTGCTGTAACAAGTAACAATTTTTAGTTAGTTAATAGTTTCTAAAGTTAAATTGTGCCGTAAAACACTTTATAATAAACTGCACCCCAGGAACGGATAATTTTAATGAAATTGTTGAGTTTTTGTATCTCGGTATTTATAATTTTCAAGGATATAATTTAAGATAATATATTTATAACAAATCATAAAGACTTTATACGTAGTTTTATGTTGTGAAATTTAGTACAGTGTATAAATTAAGGAACAATATTCGTAACACCGTTATTGAATATCGAGCAAATCGCTGGGATAGGTCAATTTTAGTTCTTAAGTAACCACCATATAGCATAAAAAATTTACTTATGACGTCATTCATTTTTAAAGAGTGGCGTCATGTTTTTTTTTTTAATGAATTCCCCAAATTTTTGTTGGTTGATTTTTACACGGTACAACTTACCTAAATGACGGTGTAAAGAAATGTTTCCGTAGATAACATTTTTTTTTTCATTTATTGAAAGAAATAGTTATTCACGGTACCAATTTTTCACACCGACATTTAGATAAGTTGCATGTAATAAAGCAGCAAAAATTTTTGGGGTATTCAATTAAAAAGAAATTATGTCACTATGTAAAATTGAATGACGTTTTTTTTGTGCCATGTGGTGGTTAATTAAAATCTAAACTTGACCTGTTCCAGCGATTTGCTTGATAATATTCAATAACGGAGTTATGAATTTTGGTCCTTAATTCATCCACTCTATTGCATTTCGCATCATAAACTAATATTTCAGTTAATAAAATTTCACTATAAAGTATTTAAAATCTGTTATATAATATTATCCTAAATTATATCCGTGAAAATTATAAACACAGAGATAAAAAAGTTATTGACGAGACAATTCAGATTTGAAAAATATTAATTAACTTTGGGTGATTTGAGGTCAGGAAGCGGAAGGGGGTTCTTAAGGGTAAAAAACGGTTTATCTCAATTTCCGGCAAAACTACTAGTCTTATGGAAAAAAGTTAAAGGGCACAGTTGTAGGTAATAAAAAGATCTACAACTTTTCAATTCACACTTTTTTCACATAACTTCAGAATGTATGTGAAAAATTCAAAGAACACGGTTTTTGGTTATTTTTATCTTTTACAAAAAAAAATTTATTCTCGAAATTTCTTGAAAACTTACCTTTTTATGTACTAAACACATTGTAATTTCTTTGATTCAAAACATTTATTTTTTTCACCCTATTTTGACTTCAAATCGAACAAGGAGCCTAATTTTCAATCGAAAATTCTCACGTCAATGTATCTGCCTTTTTAAAAAAGTCAGTGGGCTTTTTGTTGAAATCTCTACTTTCTGATGGTTAAAAAAAATTCATAACTATGGTAAATTTCCTCATTACAGGATAAGTTAATATTCAATTAGAAAACTACAATATTTTGAAAAAGTTGTGAAATCTTCTCTAAATTATATGCGTAGATACGTATTTATTGCTATTTTAAGATAACTTGTTTACCTGAGTGACCTACGGAAAATTTTAGCTTTTTTTTAAATCAAAAAAATTACAGTGTTTTTGGAATATAATGAGGGAACTTTTACTAAATATCATGTTTTTTTTTTCTATAAAGAAAAAATAAAAAATGAAAACTTGGTTACTTGAAGTTTTCATATAAATTTTGAGGTTGTTCTGCCGGAAATCAAGATGAACGGTTTTTTACCCTTAAAAACTCACCCCCTTCCACTTCCCGACCGCAACTCACCCGTAAATTATTTTTCCTTTCATTTTTCTTACATTATCTTCCTTGTCCAATGAGTTTCATCCCAATATTTTTTTTCACATTTTACCATTTTCAAAGGCACTTGTCAAAATCCGGATAATTCTTATGTCAATTCTTTCCAATATCAGGGGCTAAATATGCTTGAGAAAATATTCTGCAATATGGATATAAATTATTTCGTATTTTAATAACGCTATATTGAAGCGGATTTCTTAATACGGTTGTTTCATACATCACTACCCCATTCAAAACCAAACAGACGCACAGCACCATGTGCAGTTTTTCGATTTTCAGGACATGAAAAGGATTAAAATTACTTTTTTTTTAATTTTCCACTCTTCACGGTTTGGTTATTTTCCAGTATACATTAAAAGTTAAAACCGCTGACTAATCAAAATCAATCGCCTTTGGTTGACGACTGTTTAGTCTGAATTTCGGGCGCTAAATTATCGGTTATCTTGTCTATTTATTCTTGGATGTAGGTGAAATTATATAAAATAGAAATTTCTATTGATATAGCTCTACTAATAAGACCTCCACGTGATTAGTGAAATTTGGAAAAACAGCAATTATCATTGCTAGATTTAATAATCAGAAGTGATTGTTCTCAACCAATCATGAAAGATAAGAGGTTAGCTAAAGTGCTTCAAGGTTTTTTTATTAAAAATATTGGTATGGACTATTTGTTATTTTGGACGTGTAGATTTCGTAGTGAATAATTATAACATTAATATGAACAAGGTTATATGCATGTTTGTAAAGCCACCGGTTCAGGCTGGACATTGTCTCTTGAAGTTTTACCGAGTAGATTTAGAAGATGGTGGTGGTAGACGTAGATTTTGATATTTTAGGTGAAAGTTAACCAGATTTGCAAAATGGAGACTTTGCTTAAAGAATGGAATTATGGAAAAAAGTTTAATACAAATTATGAAACTATTTGCCCAATGGCACACAATGTACGAATCGAAGGACTGGGATTTGACAACTATATTAATCAAGAATGGAAATAATAGTAGATTCTTTTAGGTATGTCTGCTGAGCCATAGATGGGACCATAAGATACAAGACAAGAGAATTATTATTTAAAATTTTGAGAAGATTAGGGTGAAAATGATTTTCTGAAGTGAAAAACGTGAGTTTACAAAATACAGGCTGTTTCACGAATGATTGTACAGGCTTTCAGTGTAGATGCAGAACATTTTGGTGAGTCTAAATCAGTGTTCGAAATATGTCCTATAACTGTATTCGTTTAAGAGATACGGGATGTTTTATATATTTTATCAAAAATTTTCAAACAGTATAACTCTTGAAAGCCTGCATGGATGTTCATGAAAATTTCAGGGAATGAGTATAGACCTATGCCTAATATTCGCTGATAATGATTTGTTGATAGCGCAGGTCCTGACTGAGAAAATTATTTTCTTTATTCCACATCTTGTAAAACAATCTGTGCATCAAATTTCCAAGAAGTGAAATTGTTCTCAGAATCTACAATAAATAAGCTTTCAAAAAAGCCTCCTGTTAATAATTGCACACTTTGTATAAATATCTTATGAACCATTGAATATTTGGAATTTTCAATTTATTATGAACACGAATCTCCGAATAATGCCTTAATTCATGTTGCATCAATTGAAATTCTCAGTATCATGACTTCAGGAATTTGGTTCATCTTATTTCATTAAATACACAAAAATTCAGGGTTTGGACTTCAGATTACCCAAAAGAGTTTTTCAAAAAAATACTGCTATGTTCAAAAACATGGTTCAAATGATAGCAATTCTCATTCTCGGATTATTTATCTTCGAAAACTATTGGTTTTGAATAATCGGAACAGATCGTGACAGATTCAAAGATTTCATTCTCAAAAAATACAAATCAATATTAAGTCTGATAGATAATTTTATTGAAAAGTGAGTAACAACTATGTCAGGTAAACTAAAAGAAACTATGAGTTATCCACTCTCAGGAACTGGTAACTGTGTACAGCTGTTACAAATTGATATTCCCATTCTAACTCAAAATAAAAGGCTCCTTATGACTGGCCTGCAAGATCCCCAGATCTTACAGTTATGATAATTTTTCCCATTTATATATTTTCAATTGTTCTTAGTTTAATGATTATAAGATATATTCTACATTTTTATCCTTAAGTCATTTTCATGATAACCTAATTAAATGTTCAATGTTATTTCGAGTCTCAACACACGCAACTATTCCTTCACACTTATATCCATATACTTAATTCGAGTTTTCGGTTGTTTGGCATAAAATCTTCAATTATGCTAACATCTGCGTTCAAATTATTCGAAAAAAGAATTTTCTAATATGAATATTTCGAAAATGAGTTGTACTAGCATTTCTATTTAGGTAATCAAATGTGATACTTCTAAATGCATGTATTGGATGGAATACGCTGCAGCACTATAATTAAGTGATGCTACAGAGAATTTCAATTGATGCAATATGAATTAACGCATTATTCGGAGAATCGCAGTTCCGTGCTTATAATAAATTGGAAATTCCAAATATTCAATGATTCATAAGATATTGATACAAAGTGTGCAATTATTGCCAGGAGGCTTGTTTGAAAGAGTATTTATTGTAGATTCTGAGAAAAATTTCACTTCTTGAAAATTTGATGTACTGGGTGTTATACAAGATGTGGAATAAAGAAAATATTTTTCTCAGTCCGGACCTGCGCTATCATAAGCGCATTATGAGCGAATATTAGGCAAAGGTCTATATCTCTGAAATTTTCAAGACAATCCATCTAGGCGTTCGAGCGTCATGCTGATTGACAGTTTTTGATAAAATACATAAAACATCCTGTATCTCGTAGACGAATATAGTTAGGACTTATTTCGAACACTGATTCACACTCACCGAAATGTCCTGCATCTGCACTGAAGGCTTGTATAATCATTCGTATTACTTCATTGATATTTCATTCATACAATTAATATTGAATTAAAAAAAATCAAAGATCAATCTTATCATATTTTGCAGATATTTCTTCAAAGCCAATGAAAAAATAAATGATATGCGCACATTGCAACATAGGCAACATATTCAACGCTGGAATTTACATCAACATGGCAATTGGGAGTTTTCTATAAATATCTAAAATATAATAAAATGAACTGAAAACGATTTGAGGTATTTAGAAATGAATACTTTATGTTCTTCTACCCTTCTACGTTCAAATACAATTTATTACATATAATTATAGAGTTGAGAAGCTACTTGATAATATATGAGAAGAAATTGTGGATACAAAATTGTGGAAGAAAATTATTCAGCAGAAAAAACTAAATGTAAATAATTACCAACACAATGGCAATATGATATCTCATAAAAGGGTACCAAATACGGAAGGAGAATTGGAAATTTCCTAGTGAAATAAAGTTCGGAAAGAGATGAGTATTATATTATTTCGTCAAATGAATGCGGATTGTCAAACAGGTTACTGCAATAAATGCAAAATGTATTTCATAGATATAAGTGCAGCTGTTCTAGTAACAGTATCAGATGCTGACTGCGAACAAGAGAATGATAATTTGCAGATTATTCAGTGGTCAACATGCCGGGTACATTACCATAATATTGTCCAACACTTGTTGAAGTATTTTTGTAACTACCTTAAATTTTTAGATCCGTATTGCACAATTGAATCATTATGAAACATTTCTTGACATGGAGCTATTAGACCTATTGTTGTCAAATGCAAAAAGTCTGTAAAGAAAATGAATTATTTAAGAAGGAAAAACTTGAGGCGCAAACATATTATCCAAGTAAAAACGGCTCTGGTATATGTTTAAATACATTAAATTGATATTTTTCTCTCATTTTTTGGTATTCAAATATAAAGTTTACTTCTCAGAGATGACGACACTAAAATCGACTAGGTTCATTATACCCATCAAAGCTGTAAAAACTATCCATGTGGTATATTTCATGATTAATGTAAAATGAAATTAATCGACATTTTTTCTCGTTTCATTCAGCTAATCACAAATTTTTTACTGAAAGTTGCGTCCTGTAATACCATACCAATTTATAATAATGTCGTTCATAGGAATGGTACAAACCATAGATCTGAGGACGAAGGGTGACCAACTAAAGGGCGAGAACAAAGTGTAGGACCCCGCAGAAGAAGCTCAGACCTTCTTAGTACGAAAAAACCTAAGATGAGTGAATGTTCCCCTTAGCGGAAGTGAGAGAGCTAATAGGATGAAGTCGATTAGATACAGTACTTTATTCAATGTCCCAATAATTCTTTAAGGTACGGTTGCGATTGAAATGCACCTATTTCATATTTCAATATTAATAATTTCTTCAAAGTGATGCAGGTGACACTTCTCCATAAGATTGCTAGAATGAAAAAAAAAATAAGAAGACTCGAATATCCACACGGTGAGGCAGCAGCAAATCAAGGACTGGAGAGAAGAAGATTGGATACAATCAATTTTGTAATATTATTTAGATTTATTAGTTGATGAAGATAAAGAATTGCCATTATTGTTGAAATTGATTAACATTTGAAATCCCAAAAGCAACAAATAGCAGAAAATCTTATAAAGCACTGATATGGACTCGGGAGCTTTTGCGCGAATGTTTAGTCGACTTCAAATTTGGAATTGGCCGTAAAGTAAGTCTTTGAAGGCTTTCGCAAAATTGCAGCGATATTGGACGGATAGTTTCTGAGAAACATAAACTTTTTCAAGAATTTTTTTAAAATTTTCTACTGATACACAATTTCACAAAGATTTGCACGTTGGCATTCTACAATTAATTACCATGTTTAAATTGGATAAGATTGGTACTTTTTTAGTTATTCAGGAAATATCAACAAAATATCAGATGGATATAACTCCATAAACGTTAAGCTGATTATGTGTATTAACGAACTGAAATGTTGCATACAGATGCGCAACCTACCCTGAAAATTGCAAGTCACTATCTCTTTCCGTTGTCAAAATATCGTGAGATAAGGAATATTACTTAATAATCAATAACATATCAATATCCATGATGCAAGTCGAATGAAGGTCTAGACACAAAGTACTAGGGAACCTCAAAAAATGATTTCTGATCCTTCCTAATAAAATCAAGAATTGTACCAATCAGTGAAAAATGCTGAAAAATCGAAACGTTTGAACTTTTACGGAATCTAACATTTGAAATATACCCACAATTGGCGAACGGAAATTCAGTTAAGGGATGAAGAAGCACCGATCTTCATTTCATAAATGTAAAGATTTATATAATCTAAATTATTTTCATTATGTTCTTCAAAATATTTTTGAATGTTTATTTTTATTCATTTCATACTACATTTTTAATGTTGAATATATTAATTTTTTATAGAGGGATACAATCAGATATATCGAGAACTTCCGATTTATATTTACGTATGTTACTAGTTTTTTTATTCGAATTATTTGTGTTTAAATATTTCAAAACAAAAGCGTATTCAACCCTTTCATTGTTTCCAAAGTGAAATTGTATTATTATTGCTTGTTGTTACATTACACAAAACAAATAAGTTTTCAGTTATTAAATCAATTATCATAACTTATCTTAAATGATAGTCGTGATAAATGTATATACTGGGATACAAAGCCCAACAACCTCAATGAAATGACCTGTACCTGTCATGCAGATTATGTTCAAGTGATTTACTGGACAATTTAACTTTTAAAAAATTAAAGGGATAGGAATATTCCATAAAGCACCAAATAATGGAAATCATTTTAATTACAAATAAAAATATGAAATAGAATATTTCAATTCATCTCATTGAATTCCTTTATAAAAAATTCAAGATTTCCTAATACATCCAACACGAAAAATGCGGTATGAAATTAGAAAACCTAGCTAGAATATGTATTTTATATTTCATTTTATGAAAATTGTATATAATTTAGATTCTGGAATAGCTTCATCGTGAAGAACAATAAAAATTTTCAGTAATATTTAATTGTTTCAAGATACTTTATCACTTAATATGGAAGTACACAACTATATAGAAAATTTTCAATTGTTAATTATATTTTTCAGTTTCACATTAGCTTAATTGGATTCCGAAGTTGTTTTAGGTATCCATTTAGTACGAGTATTAGGGAAAATGATAAAACAAGACAGTATAGCTTATACAAAATATCGTGAAAAGGATAATGCAAGGAAGCGCAAGTTTTTAAATAAAATAACACCTGAAAAAAAAAGAGATGAAGAGTATGAAAGATAGGGAATATTACCAAAGGAAGAAAGCTGAAAATAAAGTTAAGACTGTAAGTTATATGACTGAAAGACAGAAGAGGAAACAGAGAAAGTTATGGAGAATAAATTCCCAAATGTATATACAAAAAAAAAGATGATGGCAAATATTTTCGCTAACAGCCTCCCAGATTCTGAATATGAGATAGAAAACTATAATCGCGTGTCGAGGAAGAAATTAGGATGAAAACAGGTTTGAAAAGAAAAAGTACAGGCTTACCAAACTATTGAAAAACAGAAACATAAAATACAGAAAATGTAAGGAATCATAGATCAGTTGCGAAAAAAAGTTCAGAGAAGCAAAAGACGCGAAGAAAGAGCATCCCAAAAGAGTGCTGATACGCCTACTCGTAAAGTTGATGAAAGAATCTTCTAGGAACAAACCTAAGGTTTGTTGTTACTGTTGTTGTTGTTCTGTTACTCCGGTCACTCCGGAAGTTCGCAAATGACTATTATTTGGCGAGTTTGTGGCAAAACACAACTAAAAGACACCGTTGATGAATTACCGAAAAATTTTAAACAGCGGGAGGCTTTTCAAAAATGCGTAAGTGGCAACCATATGAAAAAACACCGATTTCGAGTTTAAATTTTTATATTCATGTTCCTCATTCCTTGAGTACAAATAAAGGTATAATACTCTGTAAATGTGTAATATTTTCATGCATAAAATAGGCCAAAACCAGGCGTTGCGTTCATTCAGGGGAAGTCAACGTCATTTAGGGAACACCCCATCATTTTCGGGAACATCACAAAAACAGCAAATAAATTACTAATTAGTAAAGCTATAGTTAAATCTTATATATACAACATGAAATGATCTTTGAACTTTTGTATTTATATTATTAATATATAACGAAGTACAAAAATGAATACAATAAATTGAAATTTTTGGAGCGAAATTTACACCAATGGAAAATTTATGGAGAGTAATTTGCAAAATAAGTGATTTTATTATAAAAATATGCAAAATAATAACATTTTCCGAGTTAGGAACTGGTTAATTACAATTTCTTGAAGGTGAATCTTAAATGCATTGGGTATATTATTATTAAAAAAAATATTTACAAGTGTGCCCAAAATGACTTTTGGCCTTGATATAATGCTTCTTGACAGGTATAATTTCTAAAATATATATGTTTGTGCGTGCCCCTTCACAGGAAAGGTTCATGACTAATGACACAACGGACTCCACTTGTTAGTTTTCTGAAAAAAGAAAACTTAATTTCTCTGATATTTGGAACATTAAAATACTCACCTCTCTGATTCTGACCCTTAAATATTTCAAAACAAAAGCGTATTCAACCCTTTCATTGTTTCCAAAGTGAAATTGTATTATTATTGCTTGTTGTTACATTACACAAAATAAATAAGTTTTCAGTTAATAAATCAATTATAATAACTTATCTTAAATGATAGTCGTGATAAATGTATATACTGGGATACAAAGCCCAACAACCGCAATAAAATGACCTGTATGCCTGTATACCTGTCATGCAGATTATGTTCAAGTGATTTACTGGACAATTTCACTTTTAAAACAATTAAAGGGATAGGAATATTCCATAAAGCACCAAATAATGGAAATAAAAATTTTAATTACAAATAAATATATGAAATAGAATATTTCAATTCATCTCATTGAATTCCTTTATAAAAAATGCAAGATTTCCTAATACATCCAACACGAAAAATGTGGTTTGAAACTAGAAAACCTAGCTAGAATATATATTTTATATTTCATTTTATGAAAATTGTATATAATTTAGATTCTGGATTAGCTTCATCGTGAAGAACTATAAAAATTTTCAGTAATATTTAATTGTTTCAAGAATCTTTATCACTTAATATAGAAGTACACAACTATATAGAAAATTTCCAATTGTTAATTATACTTTTCAGGTTCACATTAGCTTAATTGGATTCCGAAGTTATACATTACATTAAATCACTCGATAATTATATGCATCAAATGTACCAGTAATAATAGAGATAATATTCTCATTTATTTCTGAGTGTTTATATTTTATTTTGATAATTTTTACAATTGATTTGAAATCATTTAAAGATGAATTTAATTAACTGTCATATTTATTTTGTTGTGAAATTAAATGGAAATTCGAACACACGTATCTTAATCAAATGTTTAAATCGTTTTATCTCGAAATTCATTATTATATTATCAGTAAACCGTTGTTGTGATATGATTAAATTTCTCACACTTTTCATGATGTCTCATTTTTGGATTTTCACCCTTGCATTATATTGAAAAAAAAAACAGTTTCTTCAAGGTTAATTATTAATTCTCCTCGTGATGTAATGGAACATTAAATTTGTTTTAATTTATTAAGTAGAAAAAATATATGGCTTCATTTCGTTCCAAATGGAATACGAGATTAATAAATTGTGTATTCAAGCCTCACATACGGGACAAGGTATTATTTGGAAAGGCTACATCGGAAGATTTGAGCTTCAACTATTTAAACTAAGCACAAATCTTAAGTTGATATATAATAGAACTAAATTACAGAATTTTGGTTGATTGTTAATTCCTAGTTACTCGAAAGTTACCATACTGCAAAAAAAAGTCCTAGATGTAGCTCCAAGTGTTAAGTCACAACTCTGGTCATAAATACTTCAACCTGTACGGTGCCAGGGTGTCGCTAACCAAACCACCGAAAAAAAATTCCACATTTTTTCTTATCTTAAAAGATATCTAAGGGTTTTAAATTTTGGTTTAAAAATTTATACCATTAAGCGTTTTAATCCTAAATGATTCTTTGCCGCGAATTTATCGTCAATCGAATCGAATAGTCGTTTTTGAAATTGAGGATTAATGAGTCGGGGAAAGATTTAATGAGCTATTAGTAGTTACAGTTGAAAATATATTTTTCGTAACGATACATCCACATATTCAAGGATATTTGCACAATTTGGTATAACTTCAACGAATACACTTAAAATGTGCCGAAAAAACTCTGGAAATTTTGAACCGCTGCGAAGTATTTTTCGTAGTTCCGTTTCGAATTTATAGTTTTCGCCAAATCAACAATTATTCGATCCTCATTCATTATTCCAAAGACAAATTCTTTCTGGTGATAACCCTAATTACTCCGATCAAGAATATTATGATTTATAATATCTGGAAATATATTTTCTTCAATATGGCAGATAAGTATCGACGGGACAAGTCAAATAGTAACTTTCGAGAAAAACTGTTTTTCGCTGTAAATAGAGCTTGCGTTCATTATTCAGGCTTAGAAGAATACAAGGAAATAATTCAAGTTTAAGGGAAGGAGAGCAGGAATATACCATAGGTATATCGATTTTGTAATGAATTTTTAAACTGACATCTACAGGCATTAACAGCGCTCAAAAAACAAGTAATTTTGCGCATATGTTCTGGAGAACATCACGTTATCATTTTGCACAAAGGTCTGTAATTTTCGATTTTTCTGCCGAGAATGTTCTCAAACGACAGGTACAATTGACTGACCAAGAATTCGAGGTCAAATTTATCTCGTAAAACCCCTAAAAAAATTTAAAAATTACGTAAAAAAAAATTGATTCAAGCACTGACATGAAGTCAGGAGCTTTTGCGCGTATGTTCTATTGTCCATTCTCCTATATCGGACACGCTTAATCGAATTTTTTTTATATTTAATGAAGCATTTTTCAGACGTCGAGAAAATACGGTTATGGAAAAAAACATTTCCAGAAATATTTTTTTATATATTGTTCCTTTTTTCGAAAATTATTCTTTTCAATAAAAAAAAAATAGTATTATCAACGAAAATAAATATTTTTCATTAGAAAAATGAATAAGAAACGTAATATTGCTCTTTAGGGTGATTTTGGCAAAACGATAAATTTGAAATTTCGTGGCACTAGGAAAAAAATCACAACAATTTAAAATTTTCCGCGTTTTTCCGGGATACTTCAAGGTTGAAAAAAAAACTGACGATACCCTTCGTTCATCGAATATTGTTATACCACGTCCAAATATCCTTGAATAGGCCAATATTAATTATTTTTTCAGTCCAAATCATCGTTTGCCAACAAAAGTCTTCATCAAAGACTACTAATATCGTCTTAAGTACAAGGAATATTCCGTTATTTTCAGATGCTACTTCGATTTCCTGTACGATCATTATTTCCCGACTTAATGATTATCAAAATAAAAAAAATTTGCCTTGATCGACGATCCCTACGCGGCAAATAATCATCATTTGTAAACTTGAAGCTTGAAAAAACATGTTTGAAACCCATATAATTTTTTTTAGATAAGCAAAAATCTGAATTTTTCTGCCTCTAGTTTGGTTAGGCTAACGCCAAAACCATACAAGATAAAACATATTATGTCCAGATCTGAAATCTAAGCAGCTGGGGCTTCGATTTTTTCACAACATTTTGGAGGCTTTAAATTTTCTGAAAATATTTCACGGGTGAATTTTTAAAAATCAAAAATTTTGAATTTTTTTTCAAAATTTTTTGTGTTTTTGTATATCCCTCAAATTTTGTGACTGGTGTATAATTATTGAGAATATAATGATCATTTCTCTATTCTTAGGAGAAAAATTTGACCAGCGATGTGCGCATACTTCCTTGCGCAGGTACAGGTACCATTTGGGATAATAGTCTATAAATTGGAGAACTACCCTTTATTTCTGCATTATCTAGTTGATCTTTGCGAAGTGACGATTAGAAATTTTATTGTGAGTGATTGTGTTGAATTTCCGATGCGAACATGTCTCAAGTGAAGAATATTCAGTTTTTTATACCCGCGGAAATTTTGGATGACATATTCAATAGATTTCCTCTCCCGATCTGGGGTAAAGACTATTTCAAAATTCTTTCCCAGATAGAAATGGCTCATTGGCATTATACTGATTGCTATGAAATTAAAGATAGCAATTTGAAATCGTTTGCCCTACTCGAGTTCATCGAAAATATATTCAGATGTGTTCCGCAGCTTGAAGAGGACGTTCCGCGATTGCCTCAAATCTATGCTTATTGGAGGCAATATAAGGCTGTTGGTCAAGAGTTATTGGACGAAAACCATAGGATTCCCTCAGGGAAAACTTGAAGACAACGAAGACGCGATTGATTGTGCCACCAGGGAAGTGCAGGAAGAGATCGGGTTCGATATAACGGGACTCGCGAACCCAGATTATTGGGTTGAAGCGACAATTAACAATAGAGTGACCAGGCTCTATGTTATCAAGGACGTCCCAATGTCGACACATTTCGAATCTAGGACGAGATGTGAGATCGACGAAATCTTTCATGCCGATTGAGGATTTGCTGACGACTGGAGATCAAGTGGACTGGCGGTCAAGACAGAAGGTAAGAATTGCCCCAAAAAAAATTTTTTTAATTGTTCCTTTCATAGATAAAATAAAAGAAATATATCAATCAGTGAAATTATCTCTAAAAAGTAAACGATCGAACATTCACGGAAACACATATTCGGTTAATACGCACAATTGGCGTACTGGAATTCAGGTCAGGCGAGAAGAATAAATGTATGCAAAAAACCACTGATCTTGGTTTTGGCAATGACAAGATTTAATTGTTTTAATTTTTTTTTATATGTTCTAAAAACTTCTTTCAAATGAATAATTTCTTGCTAATTTTTTTCATTTTATACTGTATTTTTCGTGTTAAATACAATTATAATTTTATTTATTTAGAACGGCTTGAAAATTATCTCAATATTAGATAGATTTATTTATTATAATTTAGTTTGTTCGATATGTTTGATAAAATATGACCAAGTACCACTACATACTTCCTTCAAATGTGATGTTTAGGATAATTCCACTTTGATTGAGATTGACTTAAATAGCTTTAAGTCACGTTATAGCTTAAACCAACCTGGTTTTAGGTTTTCCAGCGAAATTTTAAAATTGAATTTTTACTCAGTTTATATAATTATTAATACCGGAAATGTGATTTTATGATAATTTTTATAATTGAATTTAAAAGTTTTATGGATATATTTTATTTACTGATATATTATTATTATTATGTATCTTGTTATGGAAATATCAAATGAAAATAGTGGGTTATTGGCTTAAATATGTTTATCATAAATAATTACAAGGTTTAGCAGTGTAATGTGAATATATTGAGAAAATCCTCAATAATTTTAGGGAGTGGTTGCAATTGATAACTTTATTCGTTTTTACCAGTTTTTTGACAATTATTTGGTGCTGTGTTTAAAACTTTTTAGTTAATTAATATTTCCTAATTGACCCGTAAATCACTTAATCATAATCTGCACCGCAGGTACGGATAATTTTAATGAAGTTGTTGAGTTTTTGTATCTCGGTATTTATAATTTTCAAGGATATAATTTAAGATAATATTTTTATAACAGATCATAAACACTTTATACGTAGTTAAATTTTATTAACTGAATTATATTTTATGTTGTGAAATTTAATACAGTGTATGAATTAAGGAACAATATTCGCAACTCCGTTATTGAATATCGAGCAAATCGCTGGGATAGGTCAATTTTAGTTTTTAAGTAACCACCATATAGCATAAAAATTTCACTTATGACGTCATTCATTTTTACAGAGTGGTGTCATATTTTTTTTTTTAAATGAATACCCCAAATTTTTGTTGGTTGCTTATTACACGGTACAACTTACCTAAATGACGGTGTAAGGAATTGTTTCCGTAGATAACATTTTTTTTTCATTTACTAAAAGAAATAGTTATTTACGGTACCAATTTTTCACACCGACATTTAGATAAGTTGCATGTAATAAAGCAGCAAAAATTTTTGGGGTATTCAATTAAAAAGAAATTATGTCACTATGTAAAATTGAATGACGTTTTTTTTGTGCCATGATGTGGTTAATTAAAATCTAAACTTGACCAGTCCCAGCGATTCGCTTGATAACATTCAATAACGGAGTTATGAATTTTTTTGCTTAAGTCATCTCTATTACATTTCGCAACATAAAATAATATTTCAGTCAATAAAATTTCACTATAAAGTATTTAAAATCTGTTATAAAATATTATCCAAAATTATATCCGTGAAAATTATAAACACAGAGATAAAAAGTAATTGACGAGACAATTCAGATTTGAAAAATATTAATTAACTTTGGGTGGTCCGAGGTCGGGAATTGGAAGGGGGTTCTTAAGGGTAAAAAACGGTTTATCTCGATTTCCGGCCAAACTACTAGTCTTATGGAAAAAAGTTAAGGGGCACAGTTGTAGGTAATAAAAAGTTCTACAACTTTTCAATTCATTCTTTTTTCACATAACTTCAGAATGTATGTGAAAAATTCAAATAACACAGTTTTTGGTTATTTTTATCTTTTACAAAAAAATATTAATTCTCGAATATTGTTGAAAACTTACCTTTTTATGATCTAAACACACTGTAATTTCTTTGATTCAAAATATTTATTTTTCCCAGCTAATTTTGACTTCAACTCGAAATGGCAGCCTAATTTTCAATCGAAAATTCTCACGTTAAAATATCTGCCTTTTTAAAAAAGTCCGTGGGCTTTTTGTTCAAATCTGTACTTCCTGATGGTGAAAAAAATTCATAACTATGGTAAGTTTCCTCAGAAAAGGATAAGTTAATATTCAATAAGACAACTACAATATTTTGAAAAAGTTGTAGAATCTTCTCTAAATTATATGCGTAGATACGTATTTATTGCTATTTTAAGATAACTTGTTTACCTGAGTGACCTACGGAAAATTTTAGCTTTTTTTTTAAATCAAAAAAATTACAGTGTTTTTGGAATATAATAAGGTATGTTTTAATAAATTTCATGTATTTTTTTGTATAAAGAAAAAAATAAAAAATTGAAAACTTTGTTACTTGAAGTTTTCATATAAATTTTGAGGTTGTTCTACCGGAAATCAAGATGAACGGTTTTTTACCCTTAAAAACTCACCCCTTCCACTTCTCGACCTCAACTCACCCGTAAATTATTTATCCATTCATTTTTCTTACATTATCTTCCTTGTCCAATGAGTTTCATCCTAATATTTTTTTTTCACATTTTACCATTTTCAAAGGCTCCAAATCCGAATATTTCTTGTGTCAATTCTTTCTAATATCAGGGCCTAATTATGCTTGAGGAAATATTCGTATTTTAATAAAGCTATATTGAAGAGAATTTCTTAATACGGTTGTTTCATACATCACTACCCCATTCAAAACCAAACAGACGCACAGCAACATGTGCAGTTTTTCGATTTTCAGGACACGAAAATGATTAAAATTCATTTTTTCTAATTTTCTACTTTTCAAGGTTTGGTAATCTTCCGGTATACATTAAAAGTTAAAACCGCTGACCAATCAGATTCGATCACCTTTGGTTGACGACTGTTTAGTCTGAATTTCGGGCGCTAAATTATCGGTTATCTTGTCTCTTTATTCTTGGATCTCCAGGTAGGTAAAATTGTATAAAATAGAAATTTCTAATGATATAGTTCTACTTATAAGACCTCCAGGTATTTAGTGAAATTTGGAAAAACAGCAATTATCATTGCTGGATTTAATAATCAGAAGTCATTGTTCTCAACCAATTATGAAAGATCAGAGGTAAGCAAAAGTGCTTCAGAGTTTTTTTGTTGAAAATATTGGTATGGACTATTTTTTATTTTGTACGTGTATATTTCGTAGTGAAGAATTATAACATTGATATGAACAAGGTTATATGCATGCTTGTAGAGCCACCGGTTCAGGCTGGACATTGTCTCTTGAAGTTTTACCAAGTAGATTTAGAAGATGGTGGTGGTAGACGTAGATTTTGATATTTTAGGCGAAAGTTACCCAGATTTGCAAAATTGAGACTTTGCTTAAAGAATAGAATTATGGAAAAAAGCTCAATAAAAATTATTAAATAATTTGCCTAATGGCACACATGGTACGAATCGAAGGACTGGGATTTGACAACCATATTGATCAAGAATGGAAAGAATAAGATATTCTTTTAGGTATGTTTGCTGAGCAATGGATGGGACCATAAGATACAAGATTGTAGAATTATTATTTCAAATTTTGAAAAGATTAGGGTGAAAATGATTTTCTGAAGTGAAAAACGAGACTTTACAAAATACAGGGTTTGTCACGAATGATTGTACGGGCTTTCAGTGTAGATGCAGAACATTTTGGTGAGTCTAAATCAGTGTTCAAAATATGTCCTATAACTGTATTCGTTTAAGAGATACAGGATGTTTTATATATTTTATCAAAAATGTTCACACAGCATAACTCTTCAAAGGGAATGAGTATAGGGCTATGCCTAATATTCGCTCATAATGATTTGTTGATAGCGCAGGTCCGAACTGAGAAAATTATTTTCTAAAATCCACGTTTTGTAAAACAATCTGTACATCAAATTTCCAAGAAGTGAAATTTTTCTCAGAATCTACAATAAATACTCTTTCAAACAGGCCTCCTAGCAATAATTCCACACTTTGTATCAATATTTTATTAACAATTGAATATTTGGAATTTTCAATTTATTATGAACACGGACCTGCGAATCTTCGAATAATGCCTTAATTCATTTTGCATCAATTGAAATTCTCAGTATCATGACTTCAGGAATTTGGTTCATCTTATTTCATTCAATACACAAAAATTCAGGGTTTGGACTTCAGATTACCCAAAAGAGTTTTTCAAAAGAATACTGCTATGTTCAAAAACATGGTTCAAATGATAGCAATTCTCATTCTCGGATTATTTATCTTCGAAAACTCTTGGTTTTGAATAACTGGATCAGATCGTGGCAGAATCAAAGATTTCATACACAAAAAAATACATATAAATATTAAGTTTGATAGATAATTTTATTGAAAAGTGAGTTACAACTATGACAGGTAAACTAAAAAAACTATAAGTTATCCACTCTCAGAAACTGGTAACTGTGTACAGCTGTTACTAATTAATATTCCCATTCTAACTCAAAATAAAAGACTCCTTATGACTGGCCTGCAAGATCCCCAGATCTTACAGTTATGATAATTTTTCCCATTTATATATTTTCAATTGTTCTTATACTGCATATAATAATAATATTCTTATAATTCTCGGAAACATCGCGTAATCATTTCACGTGAGTGTCTGTAATTTTTGCCAAAAATGGTCTCAAACGACTGAATCCGACTTCCTGATGAAGAATCCGATGTAAAATTTCATTCTGTCCGACCGGCCGGCCGGCCGTTTCCACGATAATTTTCGAACGGAATGGGTTTGCGTCAGGAAATTTTCAGGGTAGATTGCAAATCCGAATACGACGGACAAGTTCCTTAACGGGTATAATCGGCCGTACGGTTTCGGTGTTATACCAATCTGAAATTTTATTTTGCCGATAACTCCAAAGTTCAGGCCCAGTCGAATTGAGATTAGTTGTAGAATGCCGAGACGAAGACTCATGCGAAATTTGGTGATAATCGTATAACTGGAAAATAAAAAAAAATTGGTTCAAACACTGACGTGAAGTCAGCGCGTATGTTCTTTTGTCCATTCTACTGTATTGGACACTTTTAATCGAATTTACCATGGTGAATTAAATTGCCTATTCTCCTGTATTGGACAGCCTTAATCGAATTCACCATGGTAAATTCGATTAAGAGTGTCCAATACAGGAGAACAGACAATAGAATTCACCATGGTAAATTCGATTAAGAGTGTTCAATACTGGAGAATGGACAATAGAACATACGCGCAAAAGCTCCTTACTTCACGTCAGTACTTGAACCAATTTTTTTTTCGTGAAGTCAGGATAGAAAGCAACGATAAAAAAATTAATACATTATTGTCTACCTTCAATTCTTCTTTAGGAGAAGAATACATAATTATTCTTGAAAAATATTACTGGAATTAATGTCATATTTAAATAATCAAAGTAGAGAAAATTATGAGTTTAGTTACTAACATATTGAATGAAATTCAATTGAATTCCAGTAATATTCAAATACTTACTATTAACCAATAAATGTCCATTGATAGATCTAAAGTTGATGAGGTGAAACATAAAGATATATTCTCATTAGTGATAGAAAAACTGGCCTAAAATTCCTCTCTACCCATCACGATATTTAATATCCACAAATGAGCCTCTCACCTTACAAGATCAGAAAGTGTGGTTAATTTGAAGTTAAGTTTTGAAGCCTACAGCAAAATTTCAGCGATATCATATTAAAAATAATACATAACCTTTCAAAAGTCCCCTCTCACAAATATACTTCTCTGAAGGCACATGGATCTCTTTAAGATCCCTTCAATATTTAGAATTCCCTTCAATATTTAGTTGCCTCCTCATAAGGAGGATCTCTTTCAAAACCAGGTCTGACCGCTAATGTAGGGCTATCGTCCCATAGATTTGTGATAAAATAACACGATTCTCCCAAGGATATACGCGCAAAAATATGTCATCATGACATTCATATTTTTGAAGGTTCTCGCAAAAATACGACCATAGACAACATATCATACGACGATTCGCATCCAGCTACCGAACTCACAAAAGGCTGCTCGGTTCTCCAACAATATGGATCCGATCGTGTTAAAACATGGAACTCTGCAGTAGAGTTAGGTTCTGAAGGCTCTTCCAAAATTTCAGCCATGCCGGACGAATAGTTTATGATATATAGTATTTTTTTCCATTATTTTCAATAATTTTTTTGAAATTTTCTAGTTATACCATCCTCACGAAATTCTGCAAGAATTTTCGCGTTGGCATTCTACAACTAATAATCATGTTTGAATTCAATCGGTTTTGTATTTTTCGAGTTAATGAGGAACAAAAAACAACCAAATTTCAGAGGACTATAACTCTAAAACCGTTTGACCGATTATGCTTATAAACGAACTCGAATGTCGCATTCAGATGCACAACCTAACCTGAAAATTTCAAGCCGCTATCTCCTTCCGTTCTCAGGTTATCGTGTCATAAATAATATTTTTTAATAATTTTTTTTAAATTTTCTAGTGACCCGATTCTCAGAAAATTTCACAATCGTGCTTAAATTTATGTTCTACAACT
Organism: Halyzia sedecimguttata; assembly: GCA_937662695.2. Classification (NCBI taxonomy): domain Eukaryota; kingdom Metazoa; phylum Arthropoda; class Insecta; order Coleoptera; family Coccinellidae; genus Halyzia; species Halyzia sedecimguttata. The sequence goes on from OW569419.2 coordinate 37,058,056, forward strand.
ATTCACCAAGTTTGAATTCGATCGGATTTATTTTGGTTGAAAATAAAATCATTACTCGGAAACCATTAGGCCGATTATACCCATTAACGAACCCGTTCGTCGTATTGGGATGCGCCACCCACCTTGAAAATTTCAAGTCGCTAGCTCTTTCCGTTCTCAAGTTATCGTGGCAATGGCCGGACGGCCGGACGGCACCACAGAATCAAATTTCACATTTGGGCAAAATGATAACGCGATGTTCCCCAGGACATACGCGCAAAAATAATAATAAACAGCCTGTATCTCGGAACAGTCCAATATCGCTGAAATTTTCCGAGAGCATTCAGAACCTTATTCTAAAGCCAAGTTTCAACACGATCGGCTCTACATTGTTGGAGATTTTGGCTAATATTGGAAATGCCGCAGCGTAGGGCACGTTCAGCATCTGCATGAGTGATCGTTACCACAATAACTTACGAACGGAAAGAGATAGCGACTTGCGATTTTCAGGGTAGTTTCCACATCGCATTATGACAGTTGATTTCGTTAATCGGCTCGGCGGTTTCGGAGATATTCCCGCATGAATATTTTGCTATTTCCTCAATCACTCAAAAAGACCGAATCCGATCCAAATCAAACTTGGTAGCAAATTATAGAATGCCAAATTTTTCAAAAATTATTCAAATAAATCACATCTTAAATTTTGTTTTCCCAATGACTGGAATAATACAAATCTATTCGAATTGAAATTAGATAGCTAGCTGAAGAATAGCTTAAAGATCTGTGCGAAGTTAAGTCAGGATTTTTTTGCTAGAAAATAAAAAAAAAAATCATTTAAATTTCGTTTTAGAAAGCACTGCCGTGAAGTCTTATGCTGTTGTGCGCATGTTCAATTGCCTATTCAATCCTACTACAAAGGACAATAGAACAATAGCTCTTGTTCAAACAGACAAATTGTACCTCCGAAAGTATTGGTTTCTCAGAGTTGGGAATTATATCAATGGATTATTATGATTGTTCAGTACCTATTAATTTCTATTCTTTTTTTGTTTATTTTCAAAACGTGATGCGCTTGTTCGAATCCCCTCCTCTTTTCAAACCTAACATCCTGATGTCACACATGTACATCAACAATACGAGAAGATTAACGAACGAGAACGGTGTGAGGTGCGAAAAAAGGATTTGAACGAACGATAAAACGCATTTTAAGTTAACGGCGACTAAATAAGGTTTTCTTGTGAGAAGAGTGCACAAGGGCATACTCAGTGCTGTGTGGAGAAATCAGCGATTGGTTGCAACCGAAGATCTGGTACTGATTAGTAGCCGACTTGTAGTAAGTGACACTTTTCCCAACTTCTTGTCACCCTCTTTACATTTCTTCCGTCTACTACATGAACCAGCGCATTTCAATTACTTGAAGACTATGTCGCAAACATTGGTAGCAGAGCGTGGTTGACTAATTTGTCAATATCGAGAGAAACGGATTTTAGTTTCATTTAGTTGAAATATTTACCGAACGGCGAACGTTTGATTTAATTGCCAACATTCATGAAGCATTAGAATACAATCATATTATTTCAAATTGTTATAACAATAAATCTCCACATTCAAGACTTTGGTACGTCTAAGCCTATTATATTATTCGCGATATTCCATCTTACTACGTGTTAAATTATCTGTTCATATCTATTTCATAAAAACATATAATATGGCCTCCGCTAGCGAAGAGGATATAATTTTGTTTAGAAAACTAACTGGTTATAAAGAACGTAATTGGCGTCAATTACAGGATTGTTATGAGTTGACAAATCAATTACCCCAGAAACTAAATCAATTTAAGTTTAGGGTGTCCCAAATCGATAAAGTGAGAGAAAAATTCAGCGCAAATCTTGATAATCTTCAGATTTTATCAGGTAAACATGAAGAGTTTTTTACCGACGTCAGTCAGTTGGAATCAAATTTCGATGAGATTTATTTCGAAATATTAGCATGCGCCGGAAAATACAGTGAGGCGGTCAGTGACCCTCAGTCAGCTGTTAGTCCGCATATTAAGAAAGAATTATCTTTACGCGATATTAACATAACCAAATTTGATGGAAGTCCTGAAAAATTTCCTGCGTTCAGGGCGATGTATGACGCTTTGGTACACAATACCAATTATTCTGATATTGAGAAATTTACCGTGTTAATTAATCACTTATATTAGAAGGTACAGCGTTGAAGTTCGCGCAGACCTTTCGTTTTTCACCGGATAATTAGGTATGTTGTTGTTTATAATCAATTGATACAACGTTATACCAATAAACGCATTATCGCGAATCATTACTTGCTAACAATTTTTGGATTGAAACCCTTACGTAATGATAATTTCGAAGGTATATCAGAATTATGTGAGTTTTTACAAACGAACGTAACGGCATTGGGCGATATGAAAATACCGAATTTGAACGACTATATATTTGTTCAGTTTTCTTTACAATTATTGGATAATAAATCTAAAGAGGAATTTGAAAAGAAATTTTTAGACACAGAATTTCCAACGTTTAAGAACCTGATTGAATTTTTACGTGGTAAATGCTCGGTTTCGCAATTGGTAGGCGAAAGTTTAAAATTGGATATGCAGATGAATAAACACAATGTTGATTTTAAAATGAATTATTCGAAAAATCAGGGATCAGATTGCAGAATGAAAATAAATTGTAAATTTTGTTCAAGTACTCGACATAATAGCTTACTTCATGATCAAGAATATAAAAATCAAATAAAAAAAGAGGGTTTTTCTGGACCACATTCACAACCTTCGAATTCAGTTGCTCTTTCTTCCTTGGAATCAAAAAAATCTGATACTTTGTTAGCTACGGCAAGAGTACTCATTAAAGGTAAACTGGGTGAACTGTATCCATGTCGAGTAGTTTTGGATTCAGGCTCCCAAATGAATTTTATTACTGAAAAAATGGCCAAAAGTTTAGGTAAAAAACGTAAATCATGTATTTACTATTTATGAACTATCCGGAATTGGAGAAACGAAAGGTGTGAAACCGCGTGGAGCATTGGATTGTTAGATAATTTCTATACATAAATCTGATTTTGTATATAATTTTGAAGCAATTGTTTTATCTCGAATCACTTCAAATTAACCGATCACGAATATGTCTGGTGATGTCGGAAGCCAGTTTAAGTCATTACAGTTAGCAGATCCGGAATTTTACATTTCATCTTCTGTTGATATTTTGTTGGGAATTCAAGCGCTATCAGATTTAACGCCAACGGTTCCATCAATAATTCGAGGAAATCACAGCGCTTATTTGACTTCACTCGGTTGGGTGATATCAGGCAAGGTATCACCATCGGTTGTTTCAGTTGATCGGATGATTTCTTGCATTTCGATTGAGAATGAACCGTCACTTAATGAAATTATGCGTGCGTTTTGGGAATCAGAGGAAGTAAGTTTAGCGAGACCTATTTCACTGGAAGATCAATTTTGCGAATCGCATTATAAAGAAAATACTCGGCGAAATGCAAATGGTCAGTATGTTGTACGTTTTCCATTTCGGGACGGAAATATAAATTTAGGTTCTAACAGAGAAATTGCTATAAATAGATATTACAAATTGGAATCACGTTTTAAAAAAGATCCTAATTAATATATGAGATACTCGGAAAATATAAAAGATTTTATTAATCAGGGACATCTTATTCCTGCTACTGAAAAATATCCATATATTATGACTCATCATGGAGTCGTTAAACGAACGTCTGATGACATTAAAATTAGAGTGGTTTTGAATCCAACCGAACGAGATGAAAATGGAGTTTCCTTAAACGATATTCTGTTGTCGGGACATAAGTTACATCAGGATATTTCAATTATTATAACTCGTTTTAGAATACAACCGGTAGCATTGACTTGTGATATCTGTCAGATGTTCAGATGTATAGCTGTGGATCCATTACATAGAAAATATTTTCACATTTTTGGCGATTTAATTCTAACGAACCAATAATAGAATTGGAACATACAAGGGTAATTTTTGGTGTCAGAACATCACCGTTTCTTGCAAATCGAACCTTGAAAGAACTCGTGAAGGACGAGGGCGCGAAGTATCCGTTGGCAGCTAAAGCTTTGAATGAGCAAACTTTTGTGGATGATATTTTGACGGCTGCTAAATCGAAAACTGAAGCTCTTGAACTCAGAAAACAGCTCATTAGTTTGCTGAAAGCCTGTGGATTTAATTTAGGAAAATGTTCATCTTCTGATAATGATGTTGTGAGTAATTTAGCAGAATCACTAGAACTACCGATCGGAAATAGTAAGTCAATAACGAAGGTTCTGGGAATGTTTTGGGACAAAACGGAAGATACTTTTTAATATAAAGTTAATGAAGTAAACGAAACAGCAACGAAGCGGGGAATATTATCTAGGGTAGCTCGAACCTATGACATAAATGGATATTTAAGCCCATTTACTTTCTTATTGAAATCGATGATACAGAAGTTGTGGTTGTTAAAAATTGACTGGGATGATCCACTTCCGGATGATGTTCAGGAGATGTGGTTTTCAATAAAGTCTCAGATATCACTGCTCGAGGAAATAAAGATTCCTAGGTACATATGTAGTGCGGAAATGTCTTCTTGTATGTTAATAGGCTTCTCTGACGCCAGTATGACGGGAATGGCTTCAGTTATTTATTTGAGAGTCAAATCAGATGGAAATTATATGATTCATATAGTAGCTTCCAAAACTCGTGTCGCACCTTTGAAAACTTTAACCATTCCTAAGTTAGAACTGGGAGCTGCTATTGAGGCTTTCAAATCATTCTTAAATTTAACTGGCATATTTTGTTTTGTGGATTCTAGTACGGTATTAGGTTGGCTCAAAACTCCGCCTTATAAATTGAATACTTTTATTTCAAATAGAGTTGTGCAAATACACGAAAACCTTCCAGACGTTCGCTGGTCTTACGTGCCGGGAAAATTCAACCCAGCGGATCCTGCTAGTAGGGGCCTTACCCCAAAGGAATTAAAGAATTGTGATCTTTGGTGGAAAGGTCCTAGCTCTCATTTTGAACATGCGTCTAAGTTGAAATTCGAGTATGAAATTCCATCAAAATTACCTGAGATCAGGATAGTTTCTAATATTTCAACGATGGCGAAAAAGATTGAGGATAGTGAGCTCATTAAAATTTTGGATAAATTCTCATCACTTACAAAAGTTTAACGGGTTTTTGCATATATTTTAAGATTTTGTAGAAACTGCAGAAAACGAAATGAATCTTCACCTCAACAAAAATTATGCGGACCCTTAACTGCTAACGAATGGGAAAACGGTTTACTTTTAGCCATTAGTTTAACGCAGTCAAAATATTTATCTCATGAAATGACATCAATTGAACGAGGTGTTATAACTTCGAAGAAAATCAGATCTCTTTTACCATTCATTTCGGACACGGGTTATCTGATGGTGGGGGGTCGTTTAGGACAGTCCCAGTTTCCTCTGAGACAAAAGCATCCCTATTTGATTCCGAAAAAAAGTCGATTGGCAATTTTAATTTGTGATCATTTTCATCTCATTTCTGGTCACGTAGGGCCACGTTTAGTGCAATCTCTGATAAATCGATATTTTTGGATTCCAAATTTACGTAGATTGTTGAGAAATAGGATTTGTCGTTGTTTGAAATGTTACAGATTTAGCGCAAGGCCAGTGCAGCCACCAATGGGTGACCTACCTTCTTACCGTTTAGATCCGGGAAAATGTTTTTCGCATACAGGATTGGATTACGCTGGTCCATTCGAAATTAAATTTTCTAAGTTACGCACTGAACGATACCAAAAATGTTACGTAGCATTATTCATTTGTATAGTGTCTAGAGGCATACACTTGGAAGTTGTCAATTCTTTAACTACCGAAGCTTGTTTGGCCGCACTTGATAGATTTATTTCGAGAAGAGGTTTACCGACTAATTTATATAGTGATCAAGGCACTAATTTTAGAGGTGCTTCTAGAGAAATTACAGAGATAACAAAATTTTTTGATCAGAAGAATCCGGAGATATCTCATTATCTGTCAGCTCATAACGTATCTTGGAGTCATAACCCCCCTTATGCACCCCACATGGGGGGCCTCTGGGAGGCTGGCATGAAATCGTTCAAATTTCATTTATAACGTATTGTTGGTGGAACCAGATTGCATTTTGAGCAGTTTTTGACTATTGTAACTCGCATAGAAGCAATATTAAATTCTCGACCATTTTGTAACGAAACTTCTTCGCCCAATGAAGATTTGGATCCATTTTTTTGGTTGGTGAACCTTTATTATCTCGGGTTGAGATTGATTTGACAAATATTCCACAGAACCGTTTATCACAGTGGCCATTATGCCAACAATTAGTTCAATCTTTTTGGAAACGTTGGTCAAATGAATACGTTCAGTCATTACAGAAAAGGCCTAAGTGGACGAAGCCTTGTGTCAATGTCAAGGAAGGTGATTTAGTTCTCTGGTATTCTCCAGATGCCCCACCAACGCATTGGCCAATCGGAGAAGTTACTCACTTAATACCAGGTTCTGATGGTATTGTAAGAGTAGTTAAGTTTCGAACCCCAACAGGTGAAATTACGCGGACTTTAAACAAGGTGGCTTTATTACCTCCACCTTAAGATGATACTCAATAGTAATTTTTTTTATTTTCATTTTCTTCATACAGTGGGTACTGGGTACATTTAATCAAATATTCAGCTGTTTTCAATTTTGTTTTTATTTTCTTTTTGGGATGTTGGCAATTTCAACCGTTCAAAGGGCGGAAAATGATATGAACTCCATCATCAATGAAGTTCATTCAATACTGTTGTTGTTAATTTTTTTCCTTATTTCTAGAGAACAAATATATCATTTGGGTGGGGGGTATGTTCAGTACCTATTCATTTCTATTCTTTTTTTGTTTATTTTCAAAACGAGATGCGCTTGTTCGAATCCCCTCCTCTTTTCAAACCTAACATCCTGATGTCACACATGTACATCAACAATACGAGAAGATTAACGAACGAGAACGGTGTGAGGTGCGAAAAAAGGATTTGAACGAACGATAAAACGCATTTTAAGTTAACGGCGACTAAATAAGGTTTTCTTGTGAGAAGAGTGCACAAGGGCATACTCAGTGCTGTGTGGAGAAATCAGCGATTGGTTGCAACCGAAGATCTGGTACTGATTAGTAGCCGACTTGTAGTAAGTGACACTTTTCCCAACTTATTGTCACCCTTTTTACATTTCTTCCGTCTACTACATGAACCAGCACATTTCAATTACTTGAAAACTATGTCGCAAACAATGATAGAACTGCATAATGAAAGAAATTAAATTAAAAAAAGTGTCGTTTAAAAAAAAAAATTCAAAAATTGTCATTTAAACAAGAGCGCCAAAAAAAAGAGCAATCTACAATGCTTCGAAAATTGTCATTGAATTTATTTATTTATCTGCAATGATTCAACCTCGTGGAATGATTTGTTGAAACTTACACTCGGTGCATAGTTTTCACAACTCGAAATACCAAAGTATCGTCAAAATGTCTAGAGCAAGGCTGGAGACAATCATAGCAGATTGTCAATTTATTCCTGATATTTGAGTAGGTAGAGGCTTAGGAACAGATTATTTTAATAGTTCAAAATATATTAACTAGCAACATTATGAAAATACTGTATATAGGAACATGTCTTACTACTTAAGGAAGTAAAATGTAATATTAACCTCAGTGGTCAACGAACAGTAAGTTGTTTTGATGATTCCATTATGTTCTTCTTTCCTTCGTAAACTATATCATTGAAATGATCCAATTCTAAATCTCCTCAAACGTCATCCCGAATTTATACGTAAATTATTCAATATGCAACCAGTCAATATTATTTTTGGTTTCAAAACAGTCTTGTATACATTCACAAATTCAAGAATCGGATACTTAATGTTTTCAAACTACGAATTGACATGACTCTACTAGCTAGAAAAGATGACATTTATGAACAGTGAACACAGACAGTGAATACATAGAACTACGATGTATTATTGAAATTTTGAAAAATCATATCTCCGAAAGTATTAGTTTGTTAGAGTTGATAATGATATAATTGGATTATCATGATAAAATTGCATCTTAAACAAAATTTAATTCAAAAATTGTAACGTGAAAAAAAATTTTGTTTTCGTTACTCCGAAACCATCAGGCCGATTTTGCCCACTAACGAACTTAACCGATATATTTATGCCTCGAACTTACTCTGAAAATTTCAATTGTCTAGCTCATTCCGTTCGAGAGTTATCGTGTTAACGGCCGGACGGACGGCCGGACAGAATCGACATCTGGGCAAATTGATAAGCACTCTGTTCCGAGGAACAAGAGCGCCAAAAATGAAAAAGCATTGAGGTAAAGTCGACAGCTTTCGCGCGTATGTTCTATTGTCTACTCATTGTCTATCACATGAGAGGGTATGCTGGGGTGTATGAGACGTGAGTAGACAATAGTACATACGTGCAAAAGCTCCTGACCTCATTCGTGCTTCTAGAAAATAAATTTGCACTGACGTCTACTTGGACACGCTTTTCACATTCATAACTAGAGAGGTTACCCATCTGCGTGGCTTCCAGGAAAATGAATAATATTTTCCCAATATTTCCAGCAAGATAGATCTCATACAAGCTCATACGAGGAACTCTAGAATGATATTTCAGCGATATCTGTTTTCTGAGATCCAGATTTCTTTTCAATAATTTTCCGTATAAGTCTTCGTGTCGAAATTTTCCAACTTACTACCGAGTTTCAATTCGACCTGATCAGTATTTTTCGAGTTATTGGGGGAAAATGAAATTTCATATCGCTATAACTCCCGACACCATTCGGTGAATTTTGCCTATTAAAGAACTGAACTGCTTCTTTCAAATTCCAAACCTACCCAGCAAATTTCAGGTCTCTACGTCATTTCCTTCGTTATCGTGCATACGGCTGGTAAGCTCGACGGACACAATGAATTTGAGCACGGAATTTACATCAGTGTGAAAAATTCCTGGCAAATCCTTCGATTGAGGCAATTCCTGGTCAAGATACCAAAAATACAGACATTGCTCGTATAAGTAGGACGAGCGCGTAAAAAAACGAGGAATTCCACTCGTAATTCCACGGAATTCCATGGAATTCCACGGAATTCCACGGAATTCCATATAATTCCACGGAATTCCACGGAAATCCACGGAATTCCACGGAATTCCATATAATTACTTACTGTAAAAAACCTACATACGAACTATATTGGAATTCGCTGGGCCCGTTTGGTATCCGATCCATCAATATGACATGGACCTCCTGGAGTCGGTGCAGCGCTTCGCGACCAGATTGCCTTTATGGGTGGCATCGCCCCGACTATCCAACCAGACTGAAAATTTTCTTTTTACCAAGTGTTAGTGATCGCATGTTGAGGGGAGACCTCATTGTGACGTACAGGGCTCTCAATGATCTGTTTGGCCTTAATCTGTCGCATATGTTTGTGTTGAACCCAAATATAAATCTTCGCGGTCACAGTTTGAAGCTTGCTAAGGAGAGGTTTCGGACATCGGTCCGACAAGGTTTTCTCCCGAATAGAATTTTCGATGTGTGGAATGGCTTGCCGGTGGATGTAGTGAATGCGACTAGTGTTAACTCCTTCAAGAACAGGTATGATGTGTTCAGAGTTCGGCTTCCGCAGCAGTGATGTTGTGAACCAGTGGTTTCTGCATGCTTCGTTTGGAAATCTATTAAGTTTAGTATGTTTTTTATCTCTTCTGTCTGCACTTGTTTCTTCAATAATTGTTAATTGAGTTACAATAGGCTAAGGCCTCGACCCTATCCTTCTGTTAATAATAATAATAATGATAATAATAATTAACAACCTATCCCCTCAGGGGCTCTGGGATGTGTCTCAAAGTACGGGCTTAGCAAACCCGAGGCACCTTAGCTACCTGGCAGTAGGTATAAAACGCAAAATCGCACGGGGGTACTACTTAGTAGCATACGGGTGTGACAAGCCCGTGAACCCCGGTTTATCTCAACCAATGATGAGTACCCAACCAAGAAGCCTCGGAAAACAGCTGCTGCCTGGGGATCACCAGGGCACGTCTGGGGTTGGTGGTAGGCGTGACAGCATGCGAACCACCAACGGCAGGATGCTGAGGAGGCGGGCGCCTGTCATACAAGAAACTACAGCTTCCGACGAGGACATCGAGGAGGAGAGAGAAGTTGCCGTTCGCATAGGGAATCTGTGCTCGCAAGAGCAACCCGTAGTTGGACCCGGCAACAGGAACAAGACCACGCAAAGGAGACGCCACAAGTGGACACCCGAGGAACATGAACAACTATCTGTGTTATACCGAAGATCCAGACCAGAAAGAAGGGGATATATGGGTAGACTGCATGGTCTGTGGTGTGAAAATAATCCAGACCTCAGCTTCATGACGCAGCAAAACCTGCGAGACCAGGTGAGCCATCTGAAGAAGAGAGGAATCTTGCAGCAGCTTCAAGAGCCAGAAGGACTAGAGGAACAAGCTGAAGAGCAGGTGAGAGATGCTCGGAACCAACAGCACCAATCCACGATTCAAAGGAGAGAAGAACCGGATGAGAGGCAGGTGAGAGATGCCAAAAACATTCAGCCTCCAAACCCTGGATTGCAAGTCGAAGAACTGGACGTGGGGCAGGTGACAGCTGCTCCAATTCGAGTTGAAAATCCCGCACAATGCAACAGGCAAAGAACGGAACAAGTGAGAGATGTCCCGGAACCAGTCATCAACAGAAGGGAAGCATTTGAGGCTGCAGTAAGGAATCCGAATAAAACGACCGCTCGGTTGAAAACGAGACTCCAGGCTGAAGACCTAGCCAAGATGAATTATATCATCGATGACCACCTAAAGGAGGACTGCTCACTAGAAGATGTCGTGGCTGCAGTGAGAGCTGCTGCTTCACTTCTGTGCCCTCCAGGTAGAATAACAACAAGGGATGACAAACATAGGTCAAGAATGAAGAAGCTAGATCAGAAGATAAAAATCGTGAGGCAGCAAGCATCTTGGTACCAATGTATCATAGATGTTATGAAAGGAAAACTGAAGCCTAGCAAGAAGATAGAGGTCATGATGGGGGAGCTGCGTGCGTTGCACCGTACGATTAACTTGCCCATCATCAACCTATTGAAGCAGAAGGCTGTCGATAAAATAAGATCACTTGCGGCAGCAAGGCAGAAGCTGATTAGGAAGCAGAAATGGATAGAGGACAACAACATATTCACCGCAGAAACTTCAAAGCTATTTCAGCCCAAACAAGCAGAGGCAGAAAACCCGCCATCACCGGAAGAAGTCGAACGGTTCTGGAAGAAATTGTACGAGTGACCAGCGGAAACCAGGGATACTCCAGCACTTCACAGATTCCAGACATTATGCGATCAAAGTCTGCAACCGACAGAAGAAATGACTGAAGTAACAACCGAAGAAGTTAGACAAGCCCTAAAGAACAAAAATGATTTCACGGCACCTGGACTGGATGGGATCCAAAACTACTGGTGGAAGAACTTTCCAGCTACTCATCAACACGTAGCCAGATTATTCAGTGGGATAATAATTCACCTTGAGCCAATTCCATCATGGTTGGTAGAGGGCAGAACTGTACTGATACCAAAATCAGGCGATCTAGTACAGCCAAATAACTACCGCCCTATCACGTGTCTCAACACGTTGTATAAAATTCTCACAAGTGTCCTTCAAAATCGCATTCTGTAGGTTATTGCACCAGTGTGGAACCAAATCTACGAGCAAAGAGGGGCACGGAAAGGAGTACAGGGGTGCGAGGACAACCTACTCATTGACAAGAGCATTTGTCAAGATGCAAAACACTACAAGCGCGATCTACATACATCCTGGCTGGATTACGCGAAAGCATTTGACACATCGTCGCACAGCTTGATATTACAGCTGCTTGAGATGCTCCAAGTCCACACTAACATCGTCCATGTGATGAAAAACATCATGGCGCTATGGAAGACTAAGTTCGCCGTTCGATCGGAAGGTCGAACCACGTATACGGGATGGGTGAAATACAGGCGAGGCGTATTTCAAGGAGACTCGCTAAGCCTGTTACTGTTCTGCATAACACTCCTACCATTAACAACGGAGTTGAGGGAAAGCAGAATAGGGTACAAGGCCGGGCCACCAGGCAGAAGAGAATATCTGGTTTCACATCTCCTGTACATGGACGACTTAAACCTGTACGCTCCCTCCAAGGCAGCGCTACAACAACTTCTTAACATCGTTGCGGAATACACCACAGCAATAGGAATGTCATTCGGTTTGGAAAAATGTGCTGTTTTCCATCTGAGCAGAGGAAGAACTGAAGAAGTAGGAGAAGACATCGAACTGGAAGGAGGATTAATCATTCGGCACCTCGATGAAGAGGAAACTTACAAATTCCTCGGAATGCAACAAAGAGGTGCACTGAAGTCAACTCGAATGAGGGATGCCTTAACAGCCAGCTACAAAAAGAAGATCCGAGATATATGGAAATCACAGCTGTCTGGTAAAAACAAGGTGTCAGCTACCAACATCTTGGCAATTCCGATAGTCACATACTCTTTCGGAGTAATCAACTGGACAGTTAATGAGATTCTCGAACTAGACAGGGCCACACGTAAAGTGATGAACATGAATCGGAGCCTTCATCCCAACTGCTCGGTACAAAGAATATATCTCCCACGAACGCAGGGTGGCAGAAGTTTACAGCGTTTGGAATACCAACACCATCAACAAACGTTGGAAATGGCAATAAGGATATTGAGAAGTGAAGACCCGCTTCTGAAAATGGTAGCTCATCATGAAATAAGGAACCAAGGAGCTTTCCTATTTAGAGCTGGACGGAGAGCCTTGGAAAAACTCAGCATAACTGGAGTATCCATCGACTTTGAGCTAGTGGGAACACCTATCACGCCAATAGACCAGAGAAGAGTAGGCAGAGAGATCAGACAGGCACAACTGAAGACGTTACTCGAAGACCACATGAGTAAAAGTCTGCACTCTATATATTTCAGGAGTTTGAAAGATCAGGGCCTATCGGAGGAACTATCCTTTGCGTTTTTGAAGTCGGCTGGTCTAAAGTCGGAAACGGAGGGATTCGTTATGGCTTGTCAAGATGGAGTGATAAATACAAGATGGTATAAGAAGAACATCATGAAAGTGGATACCCCAACAACTTGCAGAGCATGCCACAGTCAGCAGGAAACTGTCATGCACATCCTGTCTGCTTGCAGAGTCCACGCTCCATCAGGATACACAGAAAGACACAATGCGGCACTTCGGATTCTCTACTTCCATCTGAGAGAAGTTTATGGTATAGATAAGGAGCCAGTGCTACCATTTGTGCCTCTGGAAATTGAATCAGTCATCGAAAATGATAGAGCTCGAATCTACTGGAACTATGCTTTTCCAACAACGCGGCAGATCCATGCCATAAAGCCAGATATAGTACTGGTGGACAAAGATCTCAGGGAATTGTTTGTTGTCGAATTTTCCTCCCCCGCTGAAAATAATGTGGTGATGAAAGAACAACAGAAGAGGGAGAAATACAAGGATTTGCTGTTTGAGCTGGGAACCCTATATCCAGGGTATAAAGTAAAAATGGTCGTTCTGATCATAGGATGCCTTGGCGGAATGAGAGCGAACTATGTGACAGAATTGAAGATTATTCCGGCCTGTACATCCTTGGCCGAGGTTTTGGCGAACAGAATGCAGAAAGCAGTGTTGCTCGGGTCACTACGAGTGATGAAGTCCCATCAACTATGAAGGCCACTTGCAGCTCATCTCTTTTGTTAAGGGACGCTGTAAGGGCAGGACGAAGAACAGTCCAAGAAGAGTGAGAGGTTTTTTAGTGAGTAACCAAATAACATCTGGAGTCTCACACTGCCGCTTGCGGCGCCTATAAAAGGTTTTACCTCTTACGCGACAAAAAAAAAAAAAAATAAACAACCTATAATAATGATTCTGTTTTTCTATCCGGACAACTAGCTTGCCATCGACTGTCCAGATTAGAGAGGTTACACTGTAATTTATAAGAATACAATTTGGCAGTCAGCTAACGCTAATTAAATGTTTCTTAGGTAGAGTCACTTTTTTAATTCCGAAATTGCATCATCAAGGGCTGAAAAAATCAACCCCTATTATACTTTGCTTCAGAAAATTATGATGCTAACATTTTTCAAAATAAATAATTGGTTCAAGAAGGCAAATTCAATATCCTACTTTTTGTATCATGTCTCTTTTTCCTAAAATTGTTTCACTACATAAAAATTAAATATTAATCAAACTCTCTGCACATATATTCACAGACGCTATAATTTGTTGAAAAAATTAGGCTGATGTACTTATTTAATATCTAGAACGCTAGTGTCAAATAAAGTATTAATAAAAACATTTTTTTTTTCAAATTTCTATATTGTCCAGGGTTTTGAACAAGAACTTATATGAAATAGCAGCTGAGTTAATTTTTCGCCTCCTAAAAATATTTGAAAAGGTTTATACATATTCACCTTGGTTACGTTAGCAACGGAGCTTTTTAGCAACAAAGTAGCTTGATATACCGAATAAAACTGATAATTTCAGATAAAACTATGTTTTCTTGGAAACGTTTGATGATAGCCATAAAAATCAAGATATTTCAGTATAAAATATCTCAATGTAACAAATTTATTGCGACTACTCCAATGTCACATAATTCAGTGACCAAAGTGCCATTAGTCTTCCTATATTACAGGGTATTTTGCTTTATTATTCATAATTAATTGTTCAGATTTTATAATTTTTTTGGCAGACTGTATTTTCATTAAAATTGCTATTTCCATAACTATGGCAACTACGCTGAAGTACCAATTCGAATATACAGTATATTTTCTGAATTGATGCATAAATTAAGAGGTGGTTCCGGTATGAAGAACTAAAGGTTTCTAAGTCCTTCGAAATTTATTATTTCAATTATTGTTTTTATTTGACACCAAGCTACTTGATATCAGTTAATATGACAAATTATAACATAGTTGTGAATTCATGTGAAACAATTTTATTCTAGGAGAAAATTGAGATACAAAAATGTTGCGTAGTGAATTTCAATTCCCAATTTTTTAATTTACAAATTTTGCATCAAAAAGTTTTGATGCAAAATATTTTAGGGGTTGATTTTCTCACCCCTGTCATAACGTTCGGGAATTACAAAACTGTAAAAAAACTATTACACTGAATTTGTGTTAGCGATGTGCCCAATTTGATTCCAAATTGTTTCTTAGACGAGATATTCGATCAAACAAAATGTTTCCTCCAATATAGGTGCAGTAAAAGGGAAGGGACTTAGAACAAAAGTTTTTTGATTTAAACTTGTTGGTTTATTGAAAGCTGGCATTCCTGAAATGCATGTTTGTTTATTCTGAGATCCAAAAATTAATTTAACGAAGTTATATATCGATAAGTGGTTTTCACATATCAGCAAGTTGGGCCTACGAAAGCCTAAATGGAACATTTGGAAGGTCCGTGAAACTGTCAACAGCTCTGTTTATATTGAACATAGGGAAATGCAACCGCAGTGATTTCTCACGCTTAAGACGTAAATTCCAGAGCTTTCGATATGCCGATTCTGCCTCGTTTTACTTAGTTGTTAGGGAACAGTTCTCGAGAAACCTTCTAAGGCCGAATTTCATTAAACGTATTATTCTAAAGAGTGATGCGGTCCTTACAGCTACTTATTTAATAAATATTTTTCCAACTAAAGCATGTATAACAAAGCCCGGAAGAATCAATGAATCTGATTTTTCTGACGTGATGTCAGTGGAATAGTCTCAGGAATCTGATTTCAATGAATCAGTGAAATTTATCTTGAATGATTTATTGAGATATTCGTTAGTGGAATCGAATAATTCCAATAAGGAATTTTGAACAATTCGACCACTGATGAATCTTTCAATGAAAATAAGAGAACAAGATGATCTGAACCAAGGACAAGTAATCGAATCACATGTATTTCAAAATATGAGGAAATCGTTATAGAAAATTATTGCCTAATGAGTGATATATCATTTTAATAAAATATTCCAACTTCATTTGAAGAAATTAAACGTAGAACTGATGAGTACAATGAGAATTCGGGATTAGAGATGAAATGGATTCTCTTAAGATTAACACTAATTGGACATTAGTACCAAGACCAAAAAAAAAAAGAATATTGCATTTATTATTAAAAAAAAAATAATGAATTTGGTAATCCATTCAAAATATGAAGTTCGGCTAGTCGTAATTAAAGGGTTTTAGTCAAAAGTATTCAATTAATTATAATGATACATTCGCACCTGTTGCATAAATATCAAGTTAAAATTTATGATCATATTTGATTATCAGTACAATTTATTAATATATCATAAGGATGTAAAACCCACATTTTGAAATAGTAAATTTGAAGAGATTTATGTGAAAATCCCTGAAGGGATTGCTATTGAAAAAAAAAACAGTATGATTTGCAAATTGAACAAATTCTGAATTGGATTGAAACAATCAGGGGGATGCTGGTTTGAAGATTTTGAACGCATACTTACAGAAAAAGAACTTTGAAAAATTCACCTGTAGATAGATTTATCTATTTTAAATGAAGGGGATATTGATAAAAATATTTTTGTGGTGCTTTATGTTGATGATCTAGTGATAATAACAGCAAATATTGATACTATGAATAATTTTAAAGTATCTGAGTATCTGAAAAATAAGTACAGTATGGTAGGTTTGAAGGATATTAAACTTTTTCTTGGATTAAAAATTACTAGATAATAACTGATGATAAAATATCTTCAGATCAGAGTGCATAGGTACGTAAGATATAGGTATATTAAATAAATTTCAAATTAGCTAATAGAATCCTATAAGTACTACCCTTGGCAGTAAAAGTAATTATTCTGTTTTAAATTCAGATGGAAAATATAGAAATTCAATAGAATGTTTAATGTATTTAATGATATGTTCAAGAACAGATATGAGCATATCTGTTAATATTTTGGGTTGATACGCGAATAGAAATAATATTAAAACCTCGAAATATTTTATTGGATTTATGAGGAACTTGCGATTTAAAATTATTACATTCGGAATAATAACAATCCAACCTCAAGTGGATAAGTTGATTCAGCAGGGATATACAGGGTCTTTCACGAGGAACCTCACCCATATTTATACGGAAAACTACTGAACGTATTTTCATGAAATTCAGCACTTATAAGTACTTCACGATGCTGAGGAAATCTAAAATATTTTCAAGGCATGAGCACCTCCGGTTTTTCCGGAAATGACGTCAGAAATAGATTCCGTAGAAAATTTCAAGTTATTTTGATGTAACATTTTTCAGTTTTGGTTGGAAAATTCTCTCTGAGCGGGAAAATTCGAAAAAAAAATCGAAAATAGAGCTCCGCTGAAAAAAGAATAACTTCGAGGTTTTTGGATGGAAAATTTTCATTTTTGGGATTTTTCAAGATGTAAGATTGATGTATCCACTTTAGAAATCGAAATCGCGATTCATGATACAGGGGATGAAAAAATGGCTTTCAAAGTTAGGGATGACAAAATCGTGAAAAATCAATTTTTTCAAATTAGAACCCCATTTTTTTATGGCATATATTGAATCTACGTTAAAAAATAATGTGAGTGTATGCATAACACCCTTGCCCTAAAGTGGATATTTTCTGAGTTATTCACAAAAAACTGTTTTTCGTCTTGAATTTTCAGCTATTTCTTTTCCCTTCACGCCAAAAAGATGAAATTTTCAGGAACTGTTACTTAAACCATGTTTTAGATTTTACTACCCTAATATGCAAGAGAAAAAAGTTACAGGTTGTTCCTAAATAGATGGTGAATTTTGATTCGAATTTGTATCGGAAACCTCTTTATTTCAACTAATCGGCCATCGGTTTTCTCTCCAGTGATAAATAAATAATTCCTTATGAACCATATGCAAAAACTTACCATGTTTTACATTCTTTTTTTTTATGATAGATATCATTAATTACATCTGCCAAATTCCTCTTTATTCAGTAGCATTTTGTGTTTACTATTAATTTGGTGATAATTCGTATTAAGTTATAAAATCGATCACTATGCCTAATGTTACCAATGAAGATTATTAAAATCTCATTCTACTTCATGGAGAATGTAATAAAGTTGTAGATAGAACGATTCGACTGTTCATTGAGAGGTTTCCTGACCGACCCAGACCAACGAGAGATACCATTAACAGAACCATGACAAACTTGAGAAATGTCGGATCTTTCGTTGAGAAAACTATACACAGAGAAAAAAGTGTAGTAGAAGATGAGAACAACGAAATTACAGTTCTTGCATATTTTCGTGTGAATCCTCAAAATTCTCTCAAAGATGCCGAGATTGATCTGGGATTATCTCAATCGAGTGTTTGGAGAATATTAAAAAAACATAAAATGCACCCATATAAATTCAATAGGGTACAGCATTTGAAGGAAACTGATTTCGTCAGGAGAACAGAGTTTTGCGAAGCTATGATGATTCGATTTCAAGAGAATGTAAACTTTTTGGACTGTATAATTTGGACAGATGAATCTAAATTCACAAAGAATGGTTCTTTCAATAGGCATAACAGTCATTATTGGGATGAAGATAACAACCACCACTTCAGACAATGGAACTTTCAAGAGACCTGGAGTTTCAATGTTTTTTGCGCCATCAAAAATAATGCAATTCTCGATGTTCACATTTATGATGGGACTTTAACTGGTAAGATAGAACACTACACATGTTTGCATTATTTAAAGAATGTTCTCCCTTAGGAGATAGATATTCTGACATATTGACTCAAATAATTGAGCCGCTAGTACAGAACCATAATGACTTATGGTATCAACAAGATGGCGCGCCTCCACACAATTCACTCAATGTGTCAAATATCCTCTACAGGCTATTTGAAGATCGATGGTTGGCGAACAATGGTCCACATCTTTGGCCACCACGTTCTCCCGATTTAACTCCTTTAGACTATTATGTTTGGGGTAGGATAAAAAATATTGTCTACTCAACTCCCCTGACTGATAAAGAGGACTGCATAGAACGAGCCAGAAATGCGTTCAGGTTTGTTTAGATTCTTAGATTCATAGTTTTGAAACTCAATTTGGTTTTTAAACACTTTTGCAGATCTCTTCCTCCCGATGAAATAAGAAGAGCAACGCACGAAGCACTCCTGAGACGTATAAATAAATGTCTAGAAATTAACGGTCAAAACTTTGAGCATCTTCTCTAGTTATAACTGCGAGAGTTTGCCATGGTTTTCCTAATAGTAACTTGAAGTCGGTTTCAAGAAGGGGTGAAAAATCTACAGCATGGTTCAAATAACAGTTCCTGAAAATTTCATCTTTTTGGCGTGAAGGGAAAAGAAATAGCTGAAAATTCAAGACGAAAAACAGTTTTTTGTGAATAACTCAGAAAATATCCATTTTAGGGCAAGGGTGTGATGCATACACTCACATTATTTTTTAACGTAGATTCAATATCTGCCATAAAAAAATGGGGTTCTAATTCGAAAAAATTGATTTTTCACGATTTTGTCATCCCTAACTTTGAAAGCGATTTTTTCACCCCCTGTATCATGAATCGCGATTTCGATTTTTAAAGTGGATACATCAATCTTACATCTTGAAAAATCCCAAAAATGAAAATTTTCCATCCAAAAACCTCGAAGTTATTCTTGTTTCAGCGGAGCTCTATTTTCGATTTTTTTTTCGAATTTTCCCGCTCAGAGAGAATTTTCCAACCAAAACTGAAAAATGTTACATCAAAATAACTTGAAATTTTCTAAGGAATCTATTTCTGCAATAAAAAAAGGGTGTTCTAATTTGAAGAACGGAAGTTGACGTCATTTCCGGAAAAACCGGAGGGGTTCATGCCTTGAAAATGTTTTGGATCTCATCAGCATCGTGAAATACTCATAAGTGCCGAATTTCATGAAAATACGTTCGGTAGTTTCCCGTATAAATATGGGTGAGGTTCCTCGTGAAAGACCCTGTAGATAGAAAAAGATTCTGCCTCGTTTTAGTTAGTTGTTAGGGAACAGTTCTCGAGAAACCTTCTAAGGCCGAATTTCATTAAACGTATTAGAAAAGTAATTGACCGTTATTTAGTTATTTTGCATAGCCATTTCCCAATAAAACTTCGTATGAATCACACGTGTTTTACTGCTCCGATACAAGTATGTTGTAAAATTTGATAGTGCAATCCAAGTATACCTAGTGCATACTATCGTCTGGATATCTAGTGAGTCAACTTGATTATCTTAATACGCTCATTGTCTCCCTGATAATAACAAGTTTGTTCTGCAATTATGGCAGTTTGCAAACTCTGTACGAGACAAATGTCTAAGAACAACCCAGCTGTGGAATGTAGTGGTTTTTGTGGTAATTCGTTTCATGCGAATTCCACATGCTCCGATGTTTCAAAACATCAACTAGGACAGATTTTGAATCATCCCGTCGCTCTGAGTGCCGAGGCCGGCCCGTCTCAAATTAACAACTTCGCGGACGACATCAAGCGCTCCTTACCCGACGATTTATCGGGATTGATGAGGAAAATGATCGATGAAATGCAGAAACTTCAGGAATCAGTGAATTTCTGCTCTGATAAAGTAACAGAATTCGAGGGGAGGTTGGCCACTGTAGAAGAATACTGTAGATCCATCGAAAAATTAAGAAAAGAAAATGTTGAACTTAAGTCTGAGATAAACTCGCTGAACAAACTAATAAATAATATGGAATCCTATCAAAGTGCGAATAACATAGAAGTACAGGGTATACCTGAAAGTCGAGGAGAGGATCTCGTGAAGACCGTCACTGAGATAGGTAGTTTTTTGAAGCAGTCTGTTAAGCCAGACATGATCGATACTGTGTTCAGAGTGCCTTCTCGGGACACAAAAAAACCCGAAAATTTCATTGTTAGATTTACCTCTAAACTGAATCACGAAAGATTTCTAGAAGCAGCTAAAATAGCTCGTAAGAATGATGAAAATCGTTATGGTTTTAAAACGAGTACAATACCACATAAATTCTTCATAATGAACATCTGTCGTTCGACACCAACATTATTTTCAGAAACACACGAGAAACTGCCAAAGTTAACAATTTCAAGTTTGTTGGAGTACAAAATGGAAACATTTTGGCAAGAAAAACGGAATCTTCAAAGATACTCCAAATAAATAGTAACAGCGATTTGGAAAAATATTTGAAGCAGCGCTCTGTGTAGGGAGGTTAACTTATTTTTAGCGAGTTTTGAATTCGAAATAATGGGGTTAAGTGTTTTCTATCAGAACTGTAGGGGGCTTCGCACGAAGCTTCACAACTTTCATGCAAATGTAGTAGCATTTCAGCCGGACATCCTCTGCATAACAGAGACATGGCTTAACAACTCGGTTCTCGGTTCATGACTATGAGCTCGTGAATCTCGCTGATTACATCGTGTTTAGGCGAGACCGGGAAGCGTATTGGCATTGTTTACTATGCTGCAACGCATACATGTTGTTGCGACGCGGTAAAGAATGACTGAAATAATACTTTCTCTACCCAGACATATCTTACCACGACTCAGCACAGGCAAGTGTTCGGACGTAGTAACTATTGTACTATTGATACGCTGCCATTCTCAAGACATTGTTTACCGCGTTGCAGTCCCAACCACTTTCAAATTTGCTTTCTTTTGTACGACGGCGTATTAGGGCCAATGTAAAAATAAAAATTCTGTCAATTAGACTAATTGACAGATTTAATCTGTCAATTAGTATAATTGACAGATTTAATCTGTCAGTTAGTCTAATTGACAGATTTATTCTGTCAATTAGGCTAATTGACAGATTTAATCTGTCAATTGAATACGTTGTGATTTCAGCGGTATACTTATATAGTTAATAATACAAAACACATAAAAATAACAATAGTATATAATATAATTAGTAAAAACAGTTTATTAAATCACAATAAAATACAAAAAACTACGTTAAATGCAAAATCCACTAAAGTATAAAATCCTATAGTGTGCATTTACATGTGATTTATTTGCATTTGGTCTATTAAGATCAATATTTTCCTATAAATATCTTTGCCTTCAGGATTGTTTGGCATTTATTTCTTGGATGGCCTACCAGCTTGAAAACGTTTTGCGCCTCATGATAAACCACGTCTAATTTTTCTTCGACTCACTGATGTTGGCTGAACAGAAATGTTCTTCTTAGATATTTTTGGATACATGAATAAAATTAAATAAGTCAGAGGGTGTCATAACTTTGCATTATTAAATTTTTTCATGGCTTAACCTTATCAACCGTGATTTTTGGATACTATTTTACTAATGCGTTCAATATTTTCTGATGGTTGTGTTACAGCTGCCGAATGTGCTTCACCTGAATTTGTTTTATTGACATTCTTGACAGTGTTTATTGTTTCTATAGAAAAAGTATCCTGTTGCATAAAAACATTGCTTTGTTGCTCTGTACTAGTTGGCAAGTCATTTTCTATACCCATATCAGTGGACATGTCTTCATAAAATTCTGAGGAAATGTTTTCTCCTAGAGCTAATTTTGCTAATACTTTTCTGTCATCGGTGTTTATTGGCACACAGGTCTTAAACGTTCTTCCAAACTAATTTTATATGGCGCGAAGGTGCTTACAATACCTTCCATCCTGACCAAAAATGCAGTGCCAAAATACAATATCTACATATGCAGTATAAAACATATGATCATGGGTCTCCGAAGAAAAAAAAAGTATTTTTGTCGATTCTTTGAACAGAGACATTAGCAGAAGGCGACTTTTTCTAATCAGTATTTCTTTCTTAGAGTTCCGGAAAATTAGCAAAAGACAGCAAGTGTAGTCTTTGATAGGACTCGAAAACATTGGCGACGAAATCCACCAAGTCAAGCCCAATGTTGAGTTGAAATGAATGGATAGTTACTACGTCTGAACACCTGCCAGTGCTGAGTCGTGGTAAGATATGTCTGGGCAGAGAGAGCATTTGATAAGTCATTCTTTACCGCGTTCCAACAACATGCTTGCGTTGCAGCTTGGTAAACAATGCCAATACGCGACCGGGAATCAAGTGCCAGCGAAAAGGTCGAAGGAGGAGGAGTTCTTATAGCCGTACGGAATGAGTTGAATCCAACACCCCTAACTCATTACCAAAGGGATGTCGAAGATTTGGGGTTTCGCTGATTGTGAATAGTAGTCGTGTGTTCGTGTGTTGGGTTTATTTGCCGCCAAATGACTTCTCAGCATACAATGTATTTTCCTCTAAACTACAGAACTTATCGTTTCGAGACGATGCGCTTACTTTAATTTGCGGCGATTTCAACTGCTCAAGTACGAACTGGAGAGAGATGAGTTATGGTGTTCAAGAACCCTTCAATGTTGAGAACAAGTATTCAACATTGCTAGACACTTGTTCGTTTATAAATTTGAAACAATTCAATAATATTAGTAATATAAATGGCAGACTCCTTGATTTAATTTTATGATCTGATTTTTGTATTTCCATCATCAATAGAAGTGCTTTTCCGATGGTAAACGAGGACTCAAATCACCCATCGATTGAATTCATCTTGGATATAAAACACGTTAATTACCCGACTACAACTATTCCATTCATTTAAAATTACAAAGAAGCTAATTATGATTTAATTAACAACGATATCTCAGCTATTGACTGGAATTTCATACTGCGTACCTCATCTGTGGATGTGGCTGTGGACTTGACTTGAGTAAAACACGTGTAGTCTACCACTATCCGCCGGTTATTCATCGAATACTGTTCGGAATAGGTAGTTTACACTCAGTCATAGAACTTCTTATGACGGTTGACAGATAATTATACCGTGATTCAGTTGAGCGGAGGCATGAGTGGGCAGAGAGGGGAAGTAACTTCCCTCAACACCCCCTCCCATGCCGACGTGTCGTCATGAGACTCTTGTGTACTTTATTCAAAATTCAAATTCATACTTCTTTTCATATCAACAATCAATCTGACGAGTATTGTTGAATCAGAAAAGAAAAATGTGAATAAGTTTAAATCATATCATATATTAACAAAGGAGTTTATTACACTTTATGTACATAATATTATCATTCATTTACAAAATATATTTCTCATTATTGGCCAATCTTGTCATCATACATAAGTAATCCTTCAATATCGCGTAGATATTTCTCGAAGGAACGGTCATACAACATAATTATTTTGGTACAATTTGAAGACAAATGGGTAACTTTTCTTACTATTTCAGAAGCTAAGTTCGAAAATTGATCGCTGGTTAGAGGTTTTGTTAGTATGTCTGCCAGCTGTTGTTTCGAAGCAATCTTGTGAGCTTTCAACAATTTCATGTCGAAGAAATCCTTGACATCAAGGTATTTCTTCTCAATATATTTCAGTTGTGTACGATTGAGTGTGTTTTCACACTGTGATAGACAACAACTATTGTCTTCAAATATAGGCACAGGAAAAACATTTTCCTTCAATTCTAAGGATTCTTCAATTATTCTGGCTAGAAAAATTATATCATTTGCAGCATCAGTAATGGCAATGTATTCTGCATGAGTCGTAGAATGTGCCATGCTATGCTGTAATCGAGATTTCCAGGAAATTATATTTCCATGATACCGAATGAGATACCCAGTTGTAGATTTCTTTGTGTTTGGATCATCTTTATAGGACGAATCCACAAAGGCTTCAATTACATTTTTGTCTGTCTTGTCAAATGTTATTCCGGTATTTCGTGTGCCATTCAAATAGCGAAAAATTCTTTTTAGCATAATCCAGTGTTCTTCTCTGGGATTTGCCTGGAATCGTGCCAGGTAGTGTGTTGCATAAGTTATATCTGGTCTCGTGTAGTTTGCAAGCCACATAAGGCTGCCCAGTGCTCTTTTGAAGGGGAAGTCAGTTTGGTTTTTAACAAGCTTTGAGTAATCAACATTTTTCATTATAGGATTCTTGACAGGATGTGAATCTTGCATGTGGAAGTTTGTTAGTACTTCGTTTAGAAATCTTTCTTGTGACAGTGAAATGACTCTATTTTCATCAATGTGTATGTCTACACCTAAAAATCTTTTGGGGAAACCCAGTAACTTAATGTCAAAGTACTCTGATATGGATTTTATAAAATCATCACACAGTTGTCTACTAGAACTTGCTACTAATATGTCATCTACATAAACAAGAACTAACACTAATGTTGATTGTATTATTTTTGTGTAAAGACAGGATTCCCTGCTGCTACGAATAAATCCGAGCTCTTTCATTTGCTTATCGAAAGTCAAGTACCAGCACCGAGGTGCGGTAACGAGACCATACATTGCTTTGTTCAGTTTACAGACTTGTGTCTTTCTGTCGCCTTCCACCCCGGGTGGAATAGACATGTATTTTACTCTGTCAAGTTCTCCATGCAAGAATGCTGTTTTTACATCTAATTGTACCAGATGTATTTTTGAATATGAGACATGAGCAAATATCCATCGTATTGTGTCTGCACTTGGGGTTGGTGAAGCCCTGTCTGCTGGAGAGTATGACTCTGAATCTTTACAACCAACAGCCACCAGTCGTGCTCTTTTTCGACCATCAGGCTTGATTCCAAATATCCATTTTACTGGAACTATATTCATGCCTTTTTCTTTAGGTACTATTGACCATACATTATGGTTCTTCATGGATTCCAGTTCGGTTTTGATGGAAATTTCCCATTCTGGATGACATTTATTTGAAATAGCTTCTTTGAAGCTGAGGGGAACCTCACTCAAGGAGACTATCTCTTTATCAAGGTGCAGGTTTTCAGTCTCATATGGCGAGTGCTTAATATCATGAACATAGAGGGAATTTATATTTGGTATAGATGGTTGTTTATCTAGATACACAAACTCAATCTCATTTTCTAAAAATCCATCAGTAGTGTCTGCTCTTTCAGCACAGTTGTTATGTGTTTCTGCCACTTCGTTAGTCATGTCTGCTCTTTGAGCACAGTTGTTATGTGTTTCAGTCACTACATCAGTCATGTCTGCTCTTTGAGCACAGTTGTTATGTGTTTCTGTAACTTCATTAGTCATGTCTGCTCTTTGAGCACAGTTGTCATGCGTTTCTTCATTTTCAATTCTTGTCAATGCGTTCTCATGTTTTCTTGGAAAATCATGCTTATACAATATGTTCTCATCTATTTTAACAGAACAGCACCTATTTGTTTTTCTAGATTTGGGATCAAACGTTACATACCCAGTGTCCGTAAACCCAACTAAATATTGAGTGGATGAGCGAGGTTCAGTTTTATTACCTTTTGCTAATGTATCGTTTAGAACATAGGCTCTTGCACCAAACATTTTGAGGAATTGTAAATTCGGTTGTTTATTAAATACCTTTTCATAGGGGGTCATATATTCAATTGCAGAATGAGGGGTCCGATTATATAAGTACTCTGCACAATGTGCTGCAAGACCCCAAAATGATTTTGGAAATCCAGAAGTGAACAATAAGGCGCGAATACGTACTTCTAAAGTTCTATTCATTCTTTCAATTGTGCCATTATGTTCATGAGCATGAGGTTCTGATGTTTGAAGTTGAATTTCAAAAACTCTTAGAATTTCTAATGTTTTTGTGCATACAAATTCAGTACCATTGTCACACCTCAGAAAACGAAAATGGTGATTAGGCTGAAACATGGTTTTGAAATTTACAAATGCACTATCTAGACATTTTGACACTTCATTTTTGTGTTTGATTACAAAGACCATTAGATAACGAGAGTAGTCGTCTAGAACAGTTAGAATGTATTTATTTTGTTTAATGAAGGTAGGAGTTGAAAATTGTATAAGATCTGCATGAATGATTTCACAAGGATGCTGAGCACCTTCTCTGTCCTTATTAAAAGTCTTTCTTGTCATTTTAGACAATGCACATACTTGACAATTTGAAATTGTTTTCTCAAAAATGAAATCATTCATGCCCACGGAATTGCTTTTCAATTTATTTAAATAGTTTGAAGAAATATGCCCCATTCTATTGTGCCAAAGTTCCCCCTCCGATTTTAACAAATCTTTCTGCTTTGGTGTAAGTTTGTTTACCTTCCTATGCCGTTTTGTTCTGGAGATGGATAAACTATTATTGTTTAAGGCAATACGAGAACAATTATCATTATCCAATATTTTTATTTTAGATTGAACAATATTTAAATTATTTGATGTATTGATATTATTACTGTTACTATTGAATAGAGAGCGAACATTACAGAGCAACCGGAATAAATTGTGCTTGACTTGCATCAATCCAATCTTTTCCTTGAATTTTCTGGAAAAAATGAATCCGTTATTGCAATTCAATGTAATAGAGGTTTGAAATTGTCTATTAAATGTTTGAACACTCAAGATATTATCTGTTAATTCAGGAACTAGTTGAACTGAGACTAGATTCAAAATGTGAACTTTAGTTCCAAATCTTAAAAGAATTATAATAGAACCTTGCCCTATAGCCTGTGTATAATTTTTGTCACTTGCAAATTGAACTCGTTTAGGGTTTTGATAAATTTCTAATTTTTCTAACAAGGATTTATCAGAAACTACATGATGTGTTGCACCTGAATCAACAATGAAGGACATATCTTTATCAAAACATTTTATATCAATTTCATTAGAAAATTGATGAGGGGTTTTACCTTTGCTTTTGGATGTGCAATCTTTTACAATGTGCCCGAATTGGTGACACGAATAGCAAAATTTGCTGTTGTATTTGCATTCCGTACTCTTGTGGAAATAGGTACCACATTTCCCACATCTCTGTCTCATCTTTTCATCCTTAGTCATATTTCTTAGTTTTGAAATTTCGTCCCTAGTATACAGATCAGTAAATTCTACCTTCTGCATACTAAGCAATTCTGTTGGAGTCTTAGCTCTCTTGTCGCCAGACCTTTTAGAGGTACTGGCACTAAAATCATGTCGG
The DNA here is from genome assembly GCA_937662695.2 of Halyzia sedecimguttata. NCBI lineage: Eukaryota > Metazoa > Arthropoda > Insecta > Coleoptera > Coccinellidae > Halyzia > Halyzia sedecimguttata. The sequence goes on from OW569419.2 coordinate 37,086,074, forward strand.
GCTTTGAACCCATCTGTCCTAGGTCTTTTGATCCTACAGTCAATATTACTATCAGACAATCGCTTTTCAGCATATTTCTGTCCTGTAATTACAGTATTTATAAAAACATTTGAATCAAAACCATCAAAATTCACAAAAGCATTATCATCACATATTTCATAATCTAGATTAAGGAGATCGTTTTCTAATTCTAACATTCCATTTTCAAAATCATAAACATTGATATCAATTGTTTTTAAAGACTTACTGCATTTTCTGTTATCAACATATAAAAATCGTTGCTTTACATAGTCAATAGTCCTCGTCTCTTTAGGGCATTGCATCACAGTATTGTAAAATATCGAATAGGGATGACCTTCTTTATATTTATCATCAATTCTAACTAGGAACTTTGCAACTATTACTTCCTGGTCAAATTCGGTTCCAAGGGCCCTGTGTTCTGCTATTATATTCTCAAAGTCATTAACGAACTTTACAGGATTGTAATGGTCAGCAAAATGTAACCTCATCTCCCGGAGCTCCAAATTAATCTTTTCCTGCAGTGATTGATTTCCAAATGTTCTGGCAATATGCCGAAAAGCAGCATAGGCAGTATTGAATCGCAAGAGCGAATTTGCAATTTCTGTAGACACCGTAGATCTGACATACTGCAAGGCTTGAGCATCTAATTGTATGCGCCTATCTTTTGAGAGCTCATGATCTTCACCAAGCTCGTTGTTTATGAAGGATGAAAGCCCATTTGATCTTAAACCCAATTCTAACCTCTGTCGCCATGGTATGAAATTTTTGGATCCAGTCAAGCGATCTTCTTTATCAATTTTTGGAAAGACTGGGTTGGTACTAAATCCTTGACTTTGTTTAGTGTTTGATAATGACATCAGTAAAGGAGCCATCGTACTAGTCAAACTAGATATTGATTTCAATACTTCTTGTTGTACTTTGGCTTGGAACTCCTCCTCAGTCATAGCGATGATGCTAGTATTTCCGACATTCTCGGGTTGCGAACTTGTGTAATCAACTCCATTCTCCATGAAGCCATTATTTTCATCTGCTGAGTCCGCATTGCCGTTTGACGCCATATTGGGATTCATCTTGGAGTAGTTTTAATTTGTTTTCTCTTTATATAATATAACTTCTCTGTCGATGTTACGAATGGTAACTTTAACTCAACTTGCTTTATTTGAGAAAAGAAAAATAATTTTCTTGTCACACAATTATTCAATAGAATCTTCAAAGACTTCAAATTAGCCCATAACCCACTTGAGTAAAACACGTGTAGTCTACCACTATCCGCCGGTTATTCATCGAATACTGTTCGGAATAGGTAGTTTACACTCAGTCATAGAACTTCTTATGACGGTTGACAGATAATTATACCGTGATTCAGTTGAGCGGAGGCATGAGTGGGCAGAGAGGGGAAGTAACTTCCCTCAACACCCCCTCCCATGCCGACGTGTCGTCATGAGACTCTTGTGTACTTTATTCAAAATTCAAATTCATACTTCTTTTCATATCAACAATCAATCTGACGAGTATTGTTGAATCAGAAAAGAAAAATGTGAATAAGTTTAAATCATATCATATATTAACAAAGGAGTTTATTACACTTTATGTACATAATATTATCATTCATTTACAAAATATATTTCTCATTATTGGCCAATCTTGTCATCATACATAAGTAATCCTTCAATATCGCGTAGATATTTCTCGAAGGAATGGTCATACAACATAATTATTTTGGTACAATTTGAAGACAAATGGGTAACTTTTCTTACTATTTCAGAAGCTAAGTTCGAAAATTGATCGCTGGTTAGAGGTTTTGTTAGTATGTCTGCCAGCTGTTGTTTCGAAGCAATCTTGTGAGCTTTCAACAATTTCATGTCGAAGAAATCCTTGACATCAAGGTATTTCTTCTCAATATATTTCAGTTGTGTACGATTGAGTGTGTTTTCACACTGTGATAGACAACAACTATTGTCTTCAAATATAGGCACAGGAAAAACATTTTCCTTCAATTCTAAGGATTCTTCAATTATTCTGGCTAGAAAAATTATATCATTTGCAGCATCAGTAATGGCAATGTATTCTGCATGAGTCGTAGAATGTGCCATGCTATGCTGTAATCGAGATTTCCAGGAAATTATATTTCCATGATACCGAATGAGATACCCAGTTGTAGATTTCTTTGTGTTTGGATCATCTTTATAGGACGAATCCACAAAGGCTTCAATTACATTTTTGTCTGTCTTGTCAAATGTTATTCCGGTATTTCGTGTGCCATTCAAATAGCGAAAAATTCTTTTTAGCATAATCCAGTGTTCTTCTCTGGGATTTGCCTGGAATCGTGCCAGGTAGTGTGTTGCATAAGTTATATCTGGTCTCGTGTAGTTTGCAAGCCACATAAGGCTGCCCAGTGCTCTTTTGAAGGGGAAGTCAGTTTGGTTTTTAACAAGCTTTGAGTAATCAACATTTTTCATTATAGGATTCTTGACAGGATGTGAATCTTGTTTGTGGAAGTTTGTTAGTACTTCGTTTAGAAATCTTTCTTTTGACAGTGAAATGACTCTATTTTCATCAATGTGTATGTCTACACCTAAAAATCTTTTGGGGAAACCCAGTAACTTAATGTCAAAGTACTCTGATATGGATTTTATAAAATCATCACACAGTTGTCTACTAGAACTTGCTACTAATATGTCATCTACATAAACAAGAACTAACACTAATGTTGATTGTATTATTTTTGTGTAAAGACAGGATTCCCTGCTGCTACGAATAAATCCGAGCTCTTTCATTTGCTTATCGAAAGTCAAGTACCAGCACCGAGGTGCGGTAACGAGACCATACATTGCTTTGTTCAGTTTACAGACTTGTGTCTTTCTGTCGCCTTCCACCCCGGGTGGAATAGACATGTATTTTACTCTGTCAAGTTCTCCATGCAAGAATGCTGTTTTTACATCTAATTGTACCAGATGTATTTTTGAATATGAGACATGAGCAAATATCCATCGTATTGTGTCTGCACTTGGGGTTGGTGAAGCCCTGTCTGCTGGAGAGTATGACTCTGAATCTTTACAACCAACAGCCACCAGTCGTGCTCTTTTTCGACCATCAGGCTTGATTCCAAATATCCATTTTACTGGAACTATATTCATGCCTTTTTCTTTAGGTACTATTGACCATACATTATGGTTCTTCATGGATTCCAGTTCGGTTTTGATGGAAATTTCCCATTCTGGATGACATTTATTTGAAATAGCTTCTTTGAAGCTGAGGGGAACCTCACTCAAGGAGACTATCTCTTTATCAAGGTGCAGGTTTTCAGTCTCATATGGCGAGTGCTTAATATCATGAACATAGAGGGAATTTATATTTGGTATAGATGGTTGTTTATCTAGATACACAAACTCAATCTCATTTTCTAAAAATCCATCAGTAGTGTCTGCTCTTTCAGCACAGTTGTTATGTGTTTCTGCCACTTCGTTAGTCATGTCTGCTCTTTGAGCACAGTTGTTATGTGTTTCAGTCACTACATCAGTCATGTCTGCTCTTTGAGCACAGTTGTTATGTGTTTCTGTAACTTCATTAGTCATGTCTGCTCTTTGAGCACAGTTGTCATGCGTTTCTTCATTTTCAATTCTTGTCAATGCGTTCTCATGTTTTCTTGGAAAATCATGCTTATACAATATGTTCTCATCTATTTTAACAGAACAGCACCTATTTGTTTTTCTAGATTTGGGATCAAACGTTACATACCCAGTGTCCGTAAACCCAACTAAATATTGAGTGGATGAGCGAGGTTCAGTTTTATTACCTTTTGCTAATGTATCGTTTAGAACATAGGCTCTTGCACCAAACATTTTGAGGAATTGTAAATTCGGTTGTTTATTAAATACCTTTTCATAGGGGGTCATATATTCAATTGCAGAATGAGGGGTCCGATTATATAAGTACTCTGCACAATGTGCTGCAAGACCCCAAAATGATTTTGGAAATCCAGAAGTGAACAATAAGGCGCGAATACGTTCTTCTAAAGTTCTATTCATTCTTTCAATTGTGCCATTATGTTCATGAGCATGAGGTTCTGATGTTTGAAGTTGAATTTCAAAAACTCTTAGAATTTCTAATGTTTTTGTGCATACAAATTCAGTACCATTGTCACACCTCAGAAAACGAAAATGGTGATTAGGCTGAAACATGGTTTTGAAATTTACAAATGCACTATCTAGACATTTTGACACTTCATTTTTGTGTTTGATTACAAAGACCATTAGATAACGAGAGTAGTCGTCTAGAACAGTTAGAATGTATTTATTTTGTTTAATGAAGGTAGGAGTTGAAAATTGTATAAGATCTGCATGAATGATTTCACAAGGATGCTGAGCACCTTCTCTGTCCTTATTAAAAGTCTTTCTTGTCATTTTAGACAATGCACATACTTGACAATTTGAAATTGTTTTCTCAAAAATGAAATCATTCATGCCCACGGAATTGCTTTTCAATTTATTTAAATAGTTTGAAGAAATATGCCCCATTCTATTGTGCCAAAGTTCCCCCTCCGATTTTAACAAATCTTTCTGCTTTGGTGTAAGTTTGTTTACCTTCCTATGCCGTTTTGTTCTGGAGATGGATAAACTATTATTGTTTAAGGCAATACGAGAACAATTATCATTATCCAATATTTTTATTTTAGATTGAACAATATTTAAATTATTTGATGTATTGATATTATTACTGTTACTATTGAATAGAGAGCGAACATTACAGAGCAACCGGAATAAATTGTGCTTGACTTGCATCAATCCAATCTTTTCCTTGAATTTTCTGGAAAAAATGAATCCGTTATTGCAATTCAATGTAATAGAGGTTTGAAATTGTCTATTAAATGTTTGAACACTCAAGATATTATCTGTTAATTCAGGAACTAGTTGAACTGAGACTAGATTCAAAATGTGAACTTTAGTTCCAAATCTTAAAAGAATTATAATAGAACCTTGCCCTATAGCCTGTGTATAATTTTTGTCACTTGCAAATTGAACTCGTTTAGGGTTTTGATAAATTTCTAATTTTTCTAACAAGGATTTATCAGAAACTACATGATGTGTTGCACCTGAATCAACAATGAAGGACATATCTTTATCAAAACATTTTATATCAATTTCATTAGAAAATTGATGAGGGGTTTTACCTTTGCTTTTGGATGTGCAATCTTTTACAATGTGCCCGAATTGGTGACACGAATAGCAAAATTTGCTGTTGTATTTGCATTCCGTACTCTTGTGGAAATAGGTACCACATTTCCCACATCTCTGTCTCATCTTTTCATCCTTAGTCATATTTCTTAGTTTTGAAATTTCGTCCCTAGTATACAGATCAGTAAATTCTACCTTCTGCATACTAAGCAATTCTGTTGGAGTCTTAGCTCTCTTGTCGCCAGACCTTTTAGAGGTACTGGCACTAAAATCATGTCGGGCTTTGAACCCATCTGTCCTAGGTCTTTTGATCCTACAGTCAATATTACTATCAGACAATCGCTTTTCAGCATATTTCTGTCCTGTAATTACAGTATTTATAAAAACATTTGAATCAAAACCATCAAAATTCACAAAAGCATTATCATCACATATTTCATAATCTAGATTAAGGAGATCGTTTTCTAATTCTAACATTCCATTTTCAAAATCATAAACATTGATATCAATTGTTTTTAAAGACTTACTGCATTTTCTGTTATCAACATCTAAAAATCGTTGCTTTACATAGTCAATAGTCCTCGTCTCTTTAGGGCATTGCATCACAGTATTGTAAAATATCGAATAGGGATGACCTTCTTTATATTTATCATCAATTCTAACTAGGAACTTTGCAACTATTACTTCCTGGTCAAATTCGGTTCTAAGGGCCCTGTGTTCTGCTATTATATTCTCAAAGTCATTAACGAACTTTACAGGATTGTAATGGTCAGCAAAATGTAACCTCATCTCCCGGAGCTCCAAATTAATCTTTTCCTGCAGTGATTGATTTCCAAATGTTCTGGCAATATGCCGAAAAGCAGCATAGGCAGTATTGAATCGCAAGAGCGAATTTGCAATTTCTGTAGACACCGTAGATCTGACATACTGCAAGGCTTGAGCATCTAATTGTATGCGCCTATCTTTTGAGAGCTCATGATCTTCACCAAGCTCGTTGTTTATGAAGGATGAAAGCCCATTTGATCTTAAACCCAATTCTAACCTCTGTCGCCATGGTATGAAATTTTTGGATCCAGTCAAGCGATCTTCTTTATCAATTTTTGGAAAGACTGGGTTGGTACTAAATCCTTGACTTTGTTTAGTGTTTGATAATGACATCAGTAAAGGAGCCATCGTACTAGTCAAACTAGATATTGATTTCAATACTTCTTGTTGTACTTTGGCTTGGAACTCCTCCTCAGTCATAGCGATGATGCTAGTATTTCCGACATTCTCGGGTTGCGAACTTGTGTAATCAACTCCATTCTCCATGAAGCCATTATTTTCATCTGCTGAGTCCGCATTGCCGTTTGACGCCATATTGGGATTCATCTTGGAGTAGTTTTAATTTGTTTTCTCTTTATATAATATAACTTCTCTGTCGATGTTACGAATGGTAACTTTAACTCAACTTGCTTTATTTGAGAAAAGAAAAATAATTTTCTTGTCACACAATTATTCAATAGAATCTTCAAAGACTTCAAATTAGCCCATAACCCACTTGAGTAAAACACGTGTAGTCTACCACTATCCGCCGGTTATTCATCGAATACTGTTCGGAATAGGTAGTTTACACTCAGTCATAGAACTTCTTATGACGGTTGACAGATAATTATACCGTGATTCAGTTGAGCGGAGGCATGAGTGGGCAGAGAGGGGAAGTAACTTCCCTCAACAACTTGTTTTATAAAAAATTGAAAATAATAATCGATACTCACGTACCTCAGCAAAAAAAAACACAAACAGTTTCCATTTTATTAATCTAAAAAAACAGTGCACATAATTTTGAAGAAAAATAAATATCACAAAAAGTGAAAATGTTTAAAAATCCTAACGATTATAACATATTTAGGGAACTAAGAGTTCGATCCAAAATATTTATTGAATGCGATTACAGATCATTCATTAGATCTTACGAAGAAGGTATACGATCGAACCCTAAATCGTTCTGGAAATTAGTTTCATTGGATGGAAAGGGAAGGAGTTTCTTGCCATAGGAGATGCATTTGAACAATTATACTGCAGTTGGTGGAGCTGTAGTTTGTCAACTTTTTGCTGAACATTTTAAATCTGTATTTGAACCGGAAAGATTCCCAATTAATCATGATTCAGTTGGTGATGTAGGTGCCAATGTACTATGTTCGATCAATTTAACCAATGAAGAGATACTAGAAGGCCTGCAAACCTTGAGCTTAAAGAAGGGTTGTGGCCCTGATAGTATGCCAGCAATTTTTTTGGTGAGAGCAGCGTCGACCCTGGTTGAACCTCTTTATTATATATACAATCGATCTCTTTCTGAGGGCACTTTTCCATCTTTGTGGAAGGAGGCGTCGGTGGTACCGATCTTCAAAAACGGTCAAAAGTCGGACATAATAAATTACAGCCCTATAAGTAAATTATCGTTGTTGTCGAAGTTATTTGAAAAACTGATGCACAAATACCTTCTGTCCCTTGTAGCCCAAACTATAATACCAGAGCAACATGGTTTCTTTCGTGGGAAATCCGTGGAGACAAATCTGTCCGTATTCACTGAATACATAAATGATAAACTTGACGCGCAGGCGCAGGTCGATGCTGTCTACTCCGATCTATGTAAAGCATTTGATAAAACAAGCCACAATATGCAACTTAATAGGCTGTCTGGGGTCGGGGTGAGGGGTGATCTACTACGCTCGTTTGAGTGATATATCAAGAACCGATCCCAGTTTGTGTCAGTTCAGAGCTTCAAGTCGGTTAAATACACGTCTCCGTCCGGTGTCCCGCAGGGATCACACCTGGGACCACTTCTTTTTTTAATTTATGTCAATCCAATCAAAAAGTGCTTCCGGTTCGCAAAGTTTTTGTTGTTTGCTGATGACCTCAAGGTTTATATCCGTGTTGACACGTTGAGAGATTGTCTATTGCTTCAGTCCGACTTAGATAGATTCACTGATTACTGCCAGGCCAATGGCTTAGTTTTGAATATTATGAAATGTTCGTATATAATATTTACCCGAAAGGAAGCCCTATCGCCTTTGCCTACCAACTAGGTAACGAGACTCTACCAAGATCAGAGCAAGTAAAAGACCTCGGTACAATTTTGGACTCCAAGCTCTCAATGTAAGGGGGGTGTAAGGGGCGAAGGCGATGAATGGGATCCTATGCCTGCCCAAATGTCAACCTCACCTGCACGAGTGATGACCTAGTATAAGTCATCCGGTACACCCTGCTGGATAACAGACGAGGCTCTGGCGACCGAGTCACGGCGGTATAACCGTTAGAACTGAAATTAAGGAAATGTAATTTTGAACCCATGGAGGAAGATAACGGGAAATCACCTCCATTATACTTCCCAAGAGAACCACATGATGACGTCATTCAATTCAAAATATTCCGGAGGCAAAATAAGTTCCCCGATCGGATCTCCGGGGGGAACGGTCTTGAATGAGGTCATGATACAAAGACTAAATGGCCGCAAAAGTATCAATATAGGGACCTGGAACGTGCAAAGCTTATTTGAAGCGGGAAAACTAGCAAATCTTAGTCAAGAGATCAAGAGACTAAAAATAGATATATTGGGGGTCTCAGAGACTTGGTGGCCAGACAATGGAATGTGTACTGTCACTGGAGGCCGTTTCTACTACTCAGGCAATCAAGACAAGAACCACCGAAAGGGAGTAGGAATATTTGTTACAGATAAATTGTCCACTAGCACCATTGACTTCTTCCCATACTCTGATAGACTAGCTTTATTAAAACTCAGCGCCAAACCCGTTAACCTAAATGTTATACAAACATATGCCCCTACTTCAGAGTCGACAGATGAGGATATCGAAACATTCTATGCCGGGTTAAAAGAACTTCTTAAACTCACAAAAAGACATGAAATCAATATAATAATGGGCGATTTTAATTCCAAGATAGGGAAGGGCAGATTTGAAGACCTAGTTGGACTTTTTGGGCTAGGGGAGCGAAATGACAGAGGCGATCGTCTGCTACAATTCTGCCAAGAGGAAAATATGAAAGTAACTAATACCTGGTTCTGCTTACCACCTCGCCGTCTATACACGTGGAAGTCTCCAGCAGACAAACCACATAACATAGTGCGTAATCAGATAGACTTTATCCTTATTAACAGACGTTTTGGAACATCTATCACCAGAGCTTGCACATATCCAGGAGCAGACGTGCCTTCTGATCATGTTTTGCTTTTGGCCTGTCTTAAGGTTAAAATGGCAAAACACAACAAAATAGCCCCACAAAGGAAAATAGCCTACGAATCCCTACAGGAAAAAGAGCTTAGGGACAGTGTAAGTAGAGAAATTAATCATCAAATAGAAACAATTATACCAAAAATAGAATCAGATGAAGACCTAACCAATATATGGGAAAATACTCAAAATATCATAATGAGCGTAGCTAAAGAAGTAATAGGATATAAGACACGAGAACATAAACAATCATGGATGACTGACGAGATTCTTTCATTGATGGACGAACGCAGGAAATTCAAAACCCAGAGGAACCAAGAGAACTACCGAAAAATTCAAAAACAAATAAGAGCAAACATTAGAATAGCAAGGAATGAATGGTTGAAACATGAATGCGAAATTATTGAAAGATTACAAACCCTACATGATGATCTCAACTTGCACAAGAAACTAAAAGAAACGGCAGGAATATACCAGAAAAGAAACTTCTCTATCATAACAAATGAGAATAACGAAATCGCAGGCGACATCAATGCGCGAAAAATGATTTGGGAAAATTATATCAGAAACCTATTCTCGGATGACAGAACCCTTGGCCAAGATGCGGAGGATGATCTAGCAGGACCCTCAATAACAAGAGCCGAAATAGAAAGGACCATCCGCACACTGAAAAATAACAAAGCGCCTGGTCCCGATGAGATTACTGCAGAGCTTATTAAACTGCTTGACGATAGAGGTGTAACAGTTCTCCACAAACTCTTCAACAGAATATATGAGACCGGTCAATATCCCGCTCAATGGTTGTCATCTACCTTCACACCTTTGCCAAAAAAGAATAACGCTAGGAAATGCGAGGATCATAGACTTGTCAGCCTTATGTGCCACTCCTTAAAACTGTTCCTCAAGATAATTCATCAGAGAATATTCAGAAAATGTGAGCAAAACATCAGCGACTCGCAATTCGGATTCAGACAAGGTCTGGGGACTCGAGAAGCATTAGTAGCAACACAAGTACTGATACAAAACTGCCACGACCAGCAGAAAGATGTATGCCTATGCTTCATAGACTTCGAGAAGGCCTTTGACAGAGTTCAACATCATGAATTACTAGCAATTCTGAGGCAAATGGATATAGACGGCAAAGATATTCGCTGCATTGAAAATCTCTATCTGAAACAATCTGCCCACATAAAGATCGATGGGGAACAAAGCAATAATGTTGAAATCTGCAGAGGAGTCCGGCAAGGGTGTGTTCTCTCACCGCTGTTATTCAATTTGTATTCTGAGAGCATCTTCCGGGAGGCACTTGAAGACATTGAAAGGGGTATTAAAGTCAATGGAACATGGATTAATAACATTCGATACGCGGACGACACAGTCTTGATTGCTGTCAATATGAATGATCTTCAATACCTTGTCGACGTAGTAGGACAGCACAGTAAGAGAATGGGCCTTAAAATAAATGCCAAAAAAACAAAATATATGGTCATTACTCGTCAACCTGACACACTCAAGAATGCAAAACTAACATCTGATGGATCATTAATTGAACGTGTGAATAAGTTTAGATACCTTGGAGTATGGCTCACTGAAGACTGGACATCTGACCTGGAAATAAAATGTCGTATAGAGAATGCCCGCAACACATTCATGAAATTTAAGCGTATTCTTACCAATGCGGACTTTAACCTAAACCTGAGGGTGAGATTTGTGAGGTGCTACATTTGGTCGGTGTTACTGTACGGTGTTGAGAGCTGGACGCTAAAGGTAGTCACAATGAATAGAATAGAAGCCTTCGAGATGTGGGCATATCGCAGAGTACTTAAAATCCCATGGACGGCCCGAGTGACCAACGAAGATGTACTGCGAAGAATGAATAAAGAACGTGAATTGCTGCTGACGATTAAAAGAAGAAAAACTGCATACCTAGGGCATATAATGCGAAACACAAAATACCAGCTTCTACAATTGATTATCGAGGGAAAGATTGAGGGAAGGAGAGGAGTGGGAAGAAAGAAGATGTCATGGCTACGTAACATAAGACAGTGGACGGGCTTGCGAACAGTGGAAAGCCTAATACACACAGCTAGAGACAGGATAGAAATGAATCGTGTGGTCGCAAACATTCATTAGTGAATATGCATTAGAAGAAGAAGAAGAAGCTCTCAATGGGTCAGAATGTTGTAATGAGACGAACAAAATATTTCAAATACTCCAGAAATATCTTACCAGTATATTATGCTTTTGTAGCGTCTAAGCTTACCTTCTCAAGTGTCATCTAGAGACCATATTACAATAAATATGTCAACAGAATAGAATCGGTACAAAATAGATTTTTGCGTCAGTTGTGTTCGAGGTATCTTTTGATTATAATCACTACTATGCGCTGGCTAGGAGGAGATTCTCCGTAGTCTCCATGGAGCATAGGATGGTCATTTCAGACGTTCTATTCATCTTAGAATTTTGCAGGGTCTTGTTCAGTGTCCCGAATTGTTGTCTACAATAGATATTAACGTTCCGACAAGAAATTTAAGAAATAATGAAATTTTTCATATAACATTTATACGAACAAATTGCTCCTTGCATTCTCCACTGACCAGAGTCATGCGACAGGCTAATTATTATTCCGACATTTTAGATATTTTTGCGGTGAGTCCGACAGTGGCAAAACGTATTCTGAAAGATACATTTCTTGGGGGTCTTGATGGTTGATGGGTAAAAATTCTTGTTTTTTTCAGTACTGTGTGTGCTCTAGGGTTTGTGAGATTGTCTTTAAATAGATATTATGTTTTATTTGGTTTAATAGTACAATAATGTATCGTAGCTATATTGTTCCCGTTGTATTCCATCATACTAATAATATTATAAAGAGGAAAACTTTGTTTGTTTGGTTGTAATGAATAGGCTCAAAAACTACTGGACCGTTTTTAAAAATTCTTTCACCATTCGAAAGCTACGTTATCCACGAGTAACATAGGCTAAATTTTATTTTGGAAAAAAATGTTCCGTAAAATATTTGGGTTTTTCGGACACAAGGTGTAAAAAATCAACCAAAAAAGTTACTTATTTTGCGTACGCTGCCTAAACTATAAAAGATAGAACCATCAAATGTTCTAATTAATTGGAGATCTTATAAATATATACAAAAAAGTCCGCGACACACTATACCTATCTATGTCGAGTGAGGCACAACAACCATTTTTTTATTTAAAAATCTTAATTTTATTTTGAACTACATTTAAACGCATTTATTTCCCTCATGCTATTAATCCTCATCAAAATAAATTATTTCATCACTAAGAACAGTTTATATAGATAATATTTGGTATTTAAAAGATTAAAATTGGACGTTTGGTTTTGAAGTTATGGCGAAACTAAAATATTATTATTTCTGCGTTGCGAAGTGAGCGTCACCAAGGCGGTGGTGCGCGTGCGGGAGGGGAGTTTAGATCTATGATACCCGAGCGGCTCAGTCGCGCGGTCGGCTCCCTACGCAGCGGTCGTGCGCGAACTCTAATCATTTTCGTTCGATTTTTATTAGACTTCATTCTTAAAACTACACCTACGCAAAAGTTCTTCTCAGAGCTCAACAACAGTTCTTCTCAGAGCTAATCAACAGTTCTTTTCAGGACTAAAAACATTTCTTTTCAGGAATAAACAACAGTTCTTTTCAGGGCTAAACAACAGTTCTTTTCAGAGCTAGAATATTACAGGCTATTAACATTTTCTTAAACATTTGAAAATGCCTAAGAGAGCCAGGTTCCAACTTTCTAACCATAGTTCTCAAGCACGGGCAGCAAGAATACGTCGTATGGGAGAATCTTCACCTGAACGTTCACAACACCTTGCTGAACAAAATCAGAGAAACTCTCAGGCTCGCGCACGAGAGTCGAGTGTCGAACGTTCGCAACGCCTTGCACAACAAAATCTGAGAACCTCTGAGTTACGTGCACGAGAGTCGAGGCTGGAGCGTTCCCAACGTCTTCATGAACAAAATGTAAGGACCTCTGACTTCCGCGTGTCGCGTGTTCCAAGTGTCGAGCGTTCGCAGCGACTTAGAGCTCAGGCAGAGAGACAGCAGTTGTCCACAAATAGAGTTCGCAATCGCATGTTGATTATGCACAACAAGCGTCCGTCCAAATCGGAGTCATAAATAAGATCTGCTCTAACTGCTCTGCCAAGAAATGGGCGGACGAACCTAATGGTATGTGCTGTGCTTCAGGTAAAGTTTGTCTTCCTAACCTTCAGGAGCCGCCACAACCAATAAAAAATCTTTTAAATAATAACCATCCATTATCTGGTCATTTTTTAACAAATACACGTAAATACAATAGTCTTTTTCAAATGACTTCTTATGGGGCTAAAGAAATCAGGGGAGGTCATTTTATGTCCACTTCTAAAATTGAAGGACAGGTGTATCATCTCATTGGTAGCCTTTTATCACCATCAGGCCAAAACCCACAGTTCTTGCAAATATATTTTATTTCGGATGCAGACCAGTTATCGTTGCGATCAAGCATCGCACCAACCTTAAAAATGGATTTAATTCGCGAATTACAGACCGTTCTGAATAATCATAACGCTTATATACAAAGTTTTAAACAAAATTTTTAATTCAACTCCTCAGATAATTTAAAGTTAATTATTCATTCAGATCGCACTCCACAGACAGCACACAGAGGCAGATATAATGCTCCTACTGTAAACGAGGTAGCCGTTCTCTTAGTCGATGAAGACAAAGGTCCCAGGGATATAGTCTTACACGGGAGAGACGGACAGCTCAAGAGAGTTTCTGAGCTACATCGGTCCTATGATCCACTACAGTATCCCATAATGTTTGTGTCAGGAGAAGACGGTTATTATTTGACTATCTCTCAGCAGGATTCTGTGCGTAATGAAACTGTTTCATGTATGCAATTTTATGCATTTAGATTAATGTTTAGAACTAACTCTTTTAATCCGTTACATTATTACAGAGACTTATTTAGTCAATATTGTGTTGACATGATGGCGAATATGATATCTGAAAGATTAAATTATATTTCCCGGAATCAACAAAGACTGAGGGCTGATGACTACATTCATCTCAGAGATGCCTTAAATCATGACGCAAATGTTGACCCATCTAACATCGGTCAACATGTCATATTGCCATCGTCATTTACAGTTTCTCGGCGTTTCATGCACGAGAAAACGCAGGACGCGATGACGTATACTCCATTCACTTTTATAAAGTCTCCCGGTTGGCCATGATTTAGGTCTATCACGTTTTTGTAACTAATACACTGGCAGGTTGGCACTGCTGAAATATCGTCAAGGTCAAAACAATTCGCTGAGACGTTGCCAATTTCTACTCTCAACATAATCATAACATAATCTTCAATCTTAGACAAGATATTATCACAGACCATTATCATCGAATAATAAATAACTCTTCGCTTTGATATTGAAAATGCCGAAAGTAGTTTTGAAGAAGCAGAAGTGCTATACAGAACCAAAATCTGCAATAGCAAAACTTCATTCTGACATGTTGAACTCTCGAATGAAATTACTTAGTTTCCTATCATTATATTTTATTGAGGCATAAGAATGACTTGGGTTTTGTAGTACTACTACATTTTGAAACTAGTGTATTTCAAGTTGTGCAACAAGGTATTTAAATGTCTTCTTGAGAAAAGTGGGGAATTGCATAGGTACGTCTGTTCGTTTAGAAGTTTTCCTGTCGGGATATTCAGGTACTTTTATTCTTTCTTCAAATGAACTATCACAAAGTAACGGACTACTCTTTCCATTATTTTCCAATAAAATTCCAACACTTGATTCTCGATTTGTATACAAGAAAATAGAATAATTGAATATTACAACCTGTTTATATACGTGAATTATTTCTAGTAGCAACAGAGGAAACATTTTCAAATTTATTATTTTTTCGAAGTAAATTCACACTGTGAAAATACGTAATTACTACGACTTCTGTGTAGAGAGGACAACGTTGCATAGATATCTGACAGGAAAATGAATATAACCTAACATTTTCAAAATATACATGGTGAAATGTGTCAAATTTTCATGGCCAACCGGGAGACTTTATAAAAGTGAATGGAGTATACGTCCGAAATTATGGTTGACCTGACCTATTTGTCACTTTTACATGTAACCCTGAATGGCCTGAGATTAAGGCGGAGCTGCTACCAGGACAACGGTCTTTCGTCCGTCATGATATAATTTCCCGTGTCTTTCATTTAAAGATGAAGAAATTCATCAAATTATTTGTCAAAGAACAGATATTCGGTAAAACAAAATGTTATATGGCAAGTGTGGAATGTCAAAAGCGCGGTTTACCTCATTGTCATTTGCTGTTCTGGCTAGAAAATAAAATACAACCAGACGAGATCGACAGCGTCATAGTTGCGGAGCTACCCGATCAAGAAATTGATCCGGTACTACATAATATTATAAATAAAAATTTGGTACATGGACCCTGCGGAGAGCATAATTTAGCTGCACCATGCATGAAGAACGGTGTCTGCACAAAAAAATACCCTCGCCGTTTCATGAACGATACCCAAACCGAAGAGGATGGGTATCCAGTTTATCGTAGGCGCGATACAGAAAATGGCGGTCGGAGCACTACGCTACAAATTAGGGGCAACATGGTGACGATAGATAAAATAGGTGGATTGTTCCATACTCCCCGCTACTATGTAAGACTTTTAACGCTCATATAAACGTGGAGTATAGCCACTCTGTCCAAGCCATTAAGTATATATGTAAATATATAAATAAAGGTTCAGATCAGGCAACTTTTAGCCTTAGGAACCCACACGATGAGGTCGAAAACTATTTAAATGGCAGGTACATAAGCACATCTGAAGCTGTCTGGCGCTTATTTGAATTTCCCATTCACGACCGGTTTCCTACTGTAGTGCATTTGGCTGTTCATCTAGACAACGGTCAAAGGGTGTATTTTACACCAGGGTCAGCTCATCAAGTTGTCCAAAACCCACGCAATACCACATTACTGGCATTTTTTGCTCTCTGTAATGAAGATGAATTCGCGAAAACTCTTCTGTATCATGAAGTCCCGCAGTACTATACATGGGCAATTAATAAATTCACTAGAAGGAGGCGTGGTGAAGATGTAGTTGGACATCCGGGGATAAAAAAAGATGCCGCTTTAGGTAGAGTCTCCGGGATACATCCATCACAATCGGAGTGTTTTTATCTTAGGATTATACTGCACCACGTACGCGGTCCGACACCATTTGCATACCTTAAGGCTGGTTTTCCTGTCACGCTGACGGTCGGCGCTGATGGGTCAATATGTATGTAGCTATAGGTAGCGTTTTCGAGTCACGCAGCTCTGACGGCCGTCAGCGCTGAGCTATATACGCGCACGTACGCGCCGGCGCGTCGGCGCCGCTGACTAGCTGGCACCGACAAGCCTCCACATTCAGTGAGCCAGAGACAATAGCATCCTTCTATTTCTCTATGTGATCAGCGCGATACTAAAAGGATCCGAGCTGACCAATCAGCGCTGACCGTCAGCGCTGACCGTCAGCGTGACAGGAAAACCAGCCTTAAACTGTAAACGGTTTTGTCAAAGAGACGTATCAAGCAGCTTGCCGTGACAGAGGTATACTTGAAAACGATGACCATTGGGGTAATACTTCAAACGAAGCTTCGTTATCACATTGTCCAAAAAAACTAAGGGAGTTATTCGTAGTCATACTTTTATTTTGTCAACCATCGGAACCATTGAAGTTATGGGATACTTTCAAAGATCAGTTCTGTGAAGATATTAGTCATCGTATCAGACAACAAAATCAGGATAACACTTTACCCTTTACTGAAGTAATTTATAATGAAGGATTAATTGAAATAGAAAACAAACTTCTAGAATTAAACGACAAAAGTTTAAGTGATTTTGGATACCTTCTCCCGTTCGTACTCAGAATAATAGTATTGACACAATGGTACAACATTATAACAGAAATGATCTAACAGCGTTTGTAAATGACAATGTGCCAAAATTAGTACCAGATCAAAGACATGCTTATGAGACTATTGTGGATAGCGTGAACAATAACATGGGGAGATCATTTTTTTTTTACGCACCAGGAGGCACCGGAAAGACTTTTCTAGCAAATTTGATACTTGCTAATATACGGCAATCAGGGAAGATAGCGATTGCAGTTGCTTCGTCAGGAATTGCTGCAACTCTCTTGTACGAAGGAAAAACTGCTCACTCTACGTTTAAACTCCCGCTATCCGTATCTTTAGATCAACGGTCTACGTGCTCTATTCGGAAAAATGGGTCTCTTGGTAAGTTACTGCAAGACGCGTCATTGGTAATATGGGATGAATGCACCATGAGTCATAGAGCTCATGTGGAGGCCGTGGACCGTACTTTAAAAGACCTCCGAAGCTCTGCTAATGTTATGGGTGGTATCACATTTGTATTTGCTGGAGATTTCCGACAAACGCTTCCAGTCGTCAACAGAGGTACGCGAGCAGATATTATGAAGGCATGTATAAAATCGTCTCAACTTTGGACATCTGTTCAACATTTGTATTTGCGCACCAACATGAGAGCTCACTTACATGGAAATACGCATAGTAATTTTCCACAACAGCTGCTGAAACTTGGAGAAGGAATTTTTCCATTTTTAAATTTGGGCACCAATTATGCAGTTACTTTAGATGAGTCTCTAGGCCAAATAGTCCATAATTTAGATAGTCTGATAGATGCTATATATCCTGATATCAAAAACTTACATCAAAATGATTTTCGTTGGCTGTGTTGTAGAGCAATAGTTTCTCCCAGGAATGAAACAGTCAACGAAATAAACGATTTAATTATGCAGAAAGTACCAGGTGAAGTTAAGTGCTATAAATCCATAGACACCGTCACTAACATCGAGGACGCAGTACACTATCCCCAGGAATTTTTAAATTATCTGAACCCCGCTGGGCTACCACCTCATGAACTGTCGTTAAAAGTAGGCACGCCGATAATGCTTCTCAGAAATTTAAACCCCCCTAACATGTGTAATGGCACGAGACTTCTTATAAAGGAGCTAAAAGATAATTTAATAGTAGCGAAGATTATCACCGGCCCTGCAGCTGGTGAATTAGCTCATATACCAAGAATACCCATGATTCCTACTGATTTGCCTATACCCTTCAAAAGGCTCCAATTTCCAGTAAAAATTTCTTTCGCACTAACGATAAACAAATCCCAGGGCCAAACATTCAAATTAGTAGGAATTGATTTACGAAAAGAATGTTTTACGCATGGGCAACTTTACGTTGCTCTATCACGGGTCGGGGCTCCCGACCATCAGTATATTTTGTTACCATAAAATAATTTAACGTCAAATGTTGTTTATAGAGAAGCTCTACAATAATCGCTTTATTTATCTATCCTAAAACAACCGGGTTACACTTCGGGACTCCCGGCAGAAGTGAAAACTTAGTGTTAATCACATTTAAATATTTTCATCATTAACAACTTTAACATCCTCATAAAGACAATCTATGCAGCCTGTGGATAATGATGATGTCGTTTGTCCATCTTTCGCGGCAAAACGGAGTGACGAATTGATGTTTTTTGCGCGTATGTTCTGGGGAACATCGCGTTATAGTTTTGCCCAAATGTCTGTAACTTTCGAATTTTTTGAAAAAAATGGTCTCAAACGATTAAGTTCGACTCCCCAATGAAGAATTCGAGGTCAAATTTGATTCTGTTCGGCCGGCCGTCCGGCCGTCCGGCCGTTGCCACGATAACTTGAGAACGAAAAGAGCTAGCAACTTGAAATTTTCAGGGTAGGTGGCACATCCCAATACGACGGACAAGTTCGTTAATGGGCATAATCGGCCCAGCGGTTTCCGAGTAATAATTTTGTTTTAAACCAATATAAATCCGATCGAATTGAAGCTTGGTGAGTAGTTGTAGAATATGAACCTAAGCACGTCTGTGAAATTTTGTGCGAATCATATGGCTAGAAAATTTTAAAAAAATTCTTAAAAAATATTTTTGTTGTCACGATAACTTGAGAACTGAATGAGATAGCGGCTTGAAATTTTCAGGTTAGGATGAGCACCAGAACGCGACATTTCAGTTTGTTTATGAGCATAATCGGCCAAACGGTTTTAGAGTTATAGCCATCTGAAATTTTCTGAAATTTCGTGGTTTTTGTTCCTCATTAACTCGAAAAGTACTGAACCGATTGAATTCAAACATGATTATTAGTTGTAGAATGCCAACGCGGAAATGTTTGCAAAATTTGGTGAGGATAGCATTTGTAGAAAATTTTTAATAAATCATTGAAAAAAAAAAAAAAAAATTCTATATATCAGTAACTAATCGTTAGAAATTGATTAAATTTTGCAAGAGCCTTCGTAACCTAACTCTACCGCTAAGTTTCAAGTTTTAATACGATCGGTTTAATATTGTTGGAGATTGGAGCATTCTTGTGTGAATTCAGTAGATGGGTGACCGTTGCCTCGATAACTTTCGAACGAAAGGAGATAGGGACTTGCAATTTTCAGGGTAGGTTGCGTATCCGAAAGGGAGAGTTGAGTTCGTTTTTGGGCATAATCGGTCTAACGGTTTCCGAGTTATACCCACCTGGAATATTATTTTCTTGATAACTGAAAAAATAAATATTCGATCGAATTGAAGCTTGGTAACTAGTAGTAGAAAATCAACATAAAGACGTGTTCAAAATTTTGTAAGAACCGTACCACTAGAAAATTCGAAAAAAATGACGAAAAAAAAAATTTTAATAACCGTACTCCTAGAAAATTTCAAAAAAAATCACGAAAAAATTGGTTCAAGCACTGACGTGAAGTCAGGAGCTTTTGCGCGTATGTTCTTTTGTCCATTCTCCTGTATTGGACACTTTTAATCGAATTTACCATGGTGAATTATATTGTCTATTCTCCTGTATTGGACAGCCTCAATCGAATTCACCATGGTAAATTCGATTAAGAGTGTCCAATACAGGAGAACGGACAATATAATTCACCACGGTAAATTCGATTAAGAGTGTTCAATACAGGAGAATGGACAATAGAACATACGCGCAAAAGCTCCTGACTTCACGTCAGTGCTTGAACCAATTTTTTTTAAGTGGAGATAGTTAAATAAAAGGATGGACAGTGACATGGGCTATTTACCGCCCAACGAAGTGGGTGCGGGTCAGCTAGTTTGTTCATATAAATAAATAAATAAATAAATAAATAATAAATAAGAGTCCCCTAATCATTTATGCTGAAAAACTACCTCTTACAATCATTCGCATCAATTTAGAAACATCCTGTATAGTTTAGTTTTTGGCAACACACGATGTTATTGAGCTTTAGTTATATAAGAATAATGTTTACTCGAACTGTGTGCATTCAATTTGGACGAGGAATAACAATTTTATCTTATCTTCCTGAACGCGTCAAAGTTGTTCTTAAGGTGGGTTTAAACCAAACGAACAAAGAGCAAGAGCTAGAACAAGAACATTCTTTCTTGATCTTTTAGTGCAAACGAAAGCGTTTACACAAATATATCGACGAGCAAGAACGAGAACAAAGCACTAGAATTCTTGCTCAGGATAGATAGATGTTTAGATCAGCCGAACGAATGCTCATTCATCTCAATTTTGTGACTGGCAGTGCTTCGTTATGTCCGACTCTGAGAGCAATATTATAATTTGCAAGTGCTGCATTCGTTATTTTGTATCAAACACGCAAAAAGAAAAGAAGGAAGGTTCGTGGGTTAAATTTAATGCAGCGAACGATACTGAATAATGTAGGTGAAATTATGACGGATATGCAAGAACAAGAAGAATGTGGTCGATTTCAAAATTTCTGTAGAATGGCGTTAGAGGATTTTGACCATTTTTGGAGCTCTTGTTACTGGTAACAGAGTGCTTATCAATTTGCCCAAATGTCTGTAATTTTCGAATTTTTGGCTGAAAATGGTCTCAAACGATTTGGTTCGACTCACTGATCAAGAATCCGTGGCCGAAATCGATTATGTCCGTCCGTCCGTCCGTTAACACGATAACTCTCGAATGGAATCAGCTAGACAGTTGAAATTTTCACAGTAGATTTGGGAGATAAATATCTCGGCTGAGTTCGTTATTGGGCAAAATCGGCCTGATGGTTTTGGAGTAACGAAAAAAAATAATTTTTTTTACATTACAAGTTTCAAATTCAATTTTTTTTAAGATGCAGTTTCATCATAAGAATCCTTTGATATCATTTTCAACTCTATGAAACTAATACTTTCGGAGATATGATTCTACAAAATTTCAAATACATCGTAGTTCTATGTATTCACTGTCTGTGTTCACTGTTCATAAATGTCATCTTATCTAGCTATTAGAGTCATGTCAATTCGTAGTTTGAAATAAGTATCCGATTCTTTAAGTTGTGAATATATACAAGACTGTTTTGTAACCGAAAATAATATTGACTGGTTGCATATTGAATAATTTACGTATACATTCGGGATGATGTTTCAGAAGATTTGGAATTGGATTGTCAATTCGTATATTTTCTCTTGGAAAGCAAGTATTCGATTCTTGAATTTGTGAATATATACAAGACTGTTTTGATGTAGGTAGTTCATGAAGGCAATAGGAAAGAAGAACATAATGGAATCATCAAAGGAAATTACTGTTCGTTGACCACTGAGGTTAATATTACATTTTACTTCCTTAAGTAGTAAGACATGTTCCTATATACAGTATTTTCATAATGTTGCTAGTTAATATATTTTGAACTAATAATATAATTTGTTCGTAAGCCTCTACCTACTCAAATATCAGGAATAAACGGACAATCTGCTGTGATTGTCTCCAGCCTTGCTCTAGACATTTCGATGATACTTTCCTTAGGTATTTCGAGTTGTGAAAACTATGCACCGAGTGTAAGTTGCACTACCCATTCCACGAGGATGAATCATTGCAGATTGCTCTTTTAATCTTGATAAATAAATTTAATGACAATTTTTGAAGCATTGTAGATTGCTCGTTTTTTGTCGCCCTTGTTTAAATGATAATTTTTGAAGCATTTTTTTTAAACGACACTTTTTTTAAATTTTATTTCTTTCATGATGCAGTTATATCATAAGAATCCATTGATATAATTCCCAACTCTGAGAAAGCAATACTTTCGGAGATATAATTTGTTTGTTTGAACAAGAGCGCCAAAAAGCTCCTGTCCACAGAGCTTGAACCATTTTTTTTATTCGGCTACAGTACATTCAAGTAAATTTGAAATTTCGTGCCAAGCATCGTGTTTGCGGGTTGTATTTTTATATTGTTCATACGTCGGATCCCACAGACATATGGAATTTTGGTAGGCTCCAATCATAACATGACATTTTTCCGTAGACCAATCCATAATTAATCCGATTAAAAACAAATCGCTAGAGCACAAGAACGCTTTGAAGAGATCGCTCTGCGGAGCGAGCGCTTCTGAACACGGAAGAATGCTCTATGGAACTGTTCACACGCTCTAGTGCCGTTTATATCAAGCGATCGAGCAAAGATAGAATATTCCATAGAATCTTTGCGAACGCAGAATGAAAAAATTGGTTCAAGCACTGACGTGAAGTCAGGAGCTTTTGCGCGTATGTTCTATTGTCCATACTCCTGTAATGAACACTCTTCTTAATCGAATTTACCATGATGATTTTTATTGTCTATTCTCCTGTATTGGACACTCTTCTCAATCGAATTCACCATGATGATTTTTATTGTCTATTCTCCTGTATTGGAGACTCTTCTTAATCGAATTTGCCATGATGAATTCTATTGTCCATTCTGGACAATAGAATTCATCATGGCAAATTCGATTAAGAAGAGTCTCCAATACAGGAGAATGGACAATAGAATTCATCATGGTGAATTCGATTGAGAAGAGTGTCCAATACAGGAGAATAGACAATAAAAATCATCATGGTAAATTCGATTAAGAAGAGTGTTCATTACAGGAGTATGGACAATAGAACATACGCGCAAAAGCTCCTGACTTCACGTCAGTGCTTGAACCAATTTTTTTTCTATTAAAAGGGTCCAATCAGGAGAACGGACAATAGAATTCATCATGGTAAATTCGATTAAGAAGAGCAAAAGCTCCTGATTCACGTCAGTGCTTGAACCAATGTTCTATTGTCCATTCTTCTGTATTGGACACCCTACCGTGGTAAACTCGATTAAGGGTGTCCAATACAGAAGAATGGACAATAGAACATACGCGCAATAGCTCCTGACTTCACGTCAGTGCTTGAACAAATTTTTATATCAGCCATCAAACCTTTTTAATTCTTCATAATCATTACAAGAATGTCTGTCGATATGGAATATGGTAATAATTTGACATTTGAACACATCGTTTAATGCATAATCAATTTCAATACTTTTGTCACTCCTTGATGAGATGAGATATCTGAAATTATAGATAAACTCTAAATATTCCATTCAATATTGAAATATTAAAATTAAATTTCCACTTATTCATGTATTTCAAGATAATGAACGTTTGAAGCTAATGATTCATGTAAATTGTCTGTGAAAATTTGTTTTCATGGGTTAGGGGAAAAGAGTTATTGTGAAAATAAGATTCATTTATTTAGATACCAATCTATATATTGTTTTATACTATCTACTAAGGGCCGATTTATTCAACCTCTCCGTAAAGTATTCGTCAACTATGTGCTCGTTGAATTTACTGATCCCCTTTAAAGTGAACATTTACAGATTACTTTCCTTTCGGTAAGGCTACTTGACAGTTTACAGGTCGTAAAATATATCAGCCCTCAGTGAACAAAAAAATTGTATACCTCACTGAAGCCGTAATACAAACAAAGGAAATAATTTCGAATAAAACTCTATTAACATATTCGATTATTTACTTCAAGAGAGATCAAGAATAACATTCATTTTGAAAATTTAATACTACATCAAGCAGCATGCAATGCATTTTTTCGAGTTTGGACCACTGCTGCCCACATAATCATGGAGGATTCGTGAAACACTGCAGGGAGGATAAATACTTGTATATAGATTATTATTAAAATATGATAACTGACTTTCTCCATTTCCTTATATTTATACTACTTCTCGTTGTAAAATATACTTGGATTTTCCTCCGCAACACTAGGATACATCATTTTCAAAGTTAGCGTTGAATTATCAAGCCATTCTATTATAATATTAGTAAAATCTGTTCTTCAGAGGTATTCATTGTTAAGCATGCTAAGCAACAAGCATTTAAGAAACATGTACCTGAAGTTCCACGGGAAAACAATATACATAATATATACCTACACACATGTTATATTGCATCACCTTCTACTCCTATATTTTAAAATATTCTGCAATTTGAAAAATTAAAATGTTTCGTTAAAAATGCCTATTATATAGGTACACGCTGGCATCCAAACACCCTGATGATGGATCGTAAGAGACCCATGATATCAGGAAAACAGATTTGTTTGAATAGAAACACTAGATTTTCTTCTTGGCTATTCCACTTTTGAACTTTAAAATATTTAGTGTTCATGTCATCTTGGTTGCCTCTTATCAATATTAAATTTTCTCATGAGATATACTTAAGCTTCACAAATATTCAATCGACTAAGTTCCATATACCTTGTTTTTAAGAATTCTATCTGCAGTAACTCCAAGAGTAACTCATGCATTCTATTTGTCGAAAAGCATTACTTTTTTGCTCTACGTCAACTGGACCTTAATTGATTCCAACCTGAAAGGAAATATTAAGACTTGGATTTCTCTGAGTGAAGTAATTCATTCAATTCACTTCTATTACTTACTGCTGATTTTTAGCCAGAAATCCTGAAGGACATATACCAGATATCTTCTTTATGAACAACTTTTCCACAGTTCTCCATAATTTGGAATTTCTTTCACATACGTAAACAATATTTCTAGATTCCTCCAATCTTCAAATACAAGGTAATCTCGATTATTTTCAACGGAAGGAATACTCGTTCTTACTTCGTGGATTGAGAATATTTTGTTTACGTTTTGTATTTGTGTTATGTGTTTTGATCAGATGTTGAGGTTAAAACGGGGCGCATGCGATGTAGGGCTATCATCTCCCATAGATTTGTGATGAAACAACACAATTTTCCCATAACATACGCGTAAAAGATATGTCATCATGACATTCATATTTTTATTTTTGAAGCTTCTCGCAAAAATACGACCATAGACAACATATCATACGACGATTCACATCCGCTACAGAACTCACAAAAGGCTGCGCGTTTCTCCAACAATATAGATCCGATCGTGTTCAAACTTGGAATTCTGCAGTAGAGTTAGGTTTTGCAGGCTCTCCCAAAATTTCAGCCATGCCGGACGAATGGTTTATGATATATAGAATTTTTTTCAATTATTTTTAATTATTTTTTTTTTTAATTTTCTAGTTATACCATCCTCACGAAATTCTGCAAAAATTTTCGCGTTGGCATTCTACAACTAATAACCATGTTTGAATCCAATCGGTTTTGTATTCTTCGAGTTAATGAGGAACAAAAAACTACCAAATTTCAGAAAATTTTAGATGGCTATAACTCTAAAACCGTTTGGACGATTATGCTCATAAACAAACTCAAATGTCGCATTCAGATGCACAACCTAACCTGAAATTTTCAAGCCGCTATCTCTTTCCGTTCTCAGGTTATCGTGACAACAAAAATATTTTTTAATAATTTTTTAATGATTTTCTAGCAATACGATTCTCACAAAATTTCACGAACGTGCTTAGGTCTATATTCTACAACTATTCACCAAGTTTAAATTCGATCGGATTTATTCTGGTTGAAAACAAAATTATTACTCGGAAACCATTGGGCCGATTATACCCATTAACGAACTTGTCCGTCGTATTGGGATGCGCAACCCACCCTGAAAATTTCAAGTCGCTGGCTCTTTTCGTTCTCAAGTTATCGTGGCAACGGCCGGACGGCCGGACGGCCGGACGGCACCACAGAATTAAATTTCACATTTGGGCAAAACTATAACGCGTATGTTCCCCAGAACATACGCGCAAAAAATACCTATTAAGAATAGAATACCTAAGTCGTCATTTTCGGAACAAATTTTTTGTTGCACTATGTCTTTCAAGGAACGTTTTGGGAATACATTTGTGCTATTAGGGTGGTATGTATTAAATGTTACTGTCTTTTTTAAATTTTTTTAAAATTTGTGGATATTAGCAAACAAGGAAAATATGAATTTATAAATTTTATTATGATTTTCTTATACTCACCACTGCATTTACTGACTCGGTCATATTTTTTATTGCCGACAGCCAATCCTGTAATTGCTGAAAAGAAATATGATTTTTAGATTCGGTTTTTACATCAATAATTGTTAAAAAAATATATCGATATAACCTATGTATAAAAGTTTTTCATTTAGATTTATTATAGAGGATTGTAAGGATTTTCAATTATATTGACATATTATCTTGAAAATTTATAATAGTATTGATGATTATTCAAAATTAATTAACGCATTTCTATTCAACTTACCTGATTATTCATTTTTTGATTTCGTAGATCTTAAGAGAACAAGAAGAAACAAAATATAATATAATAAAATGGCGTTTGTATTAGGTAATTTGATTTTCATTTAATAATTCAAATATTTTATGATCCAAATTAAATTTATGGGAGTATAGAATAATAAATATGTCAAAAACCTATAATTTTAAAGAAGAGGCCGAGTTCATTATTTAAAAAAAATATTGAATCAGCAAATGTATTAATGATAACTATTATAATAAATAACATCATAATAATAATATTATACTCGTATAGTAATATTAACGATCAAGGTATTTTAATGTTTGAGCGTGTTAATATTCGAGATCATCATAATATAAGAGTTACGTACATATAATTTTTTTGATATTTACTTGGTTAAAATAATTTTTGCCTACATATAATAGTTTTGATATTTACTTTTGTAATGAAACCAATTAATTCTCGATTGATTCTTATTGATTTATATTAATAGTATGATGAAATAATTAATCACAAAATTGGGAGACCATGGGCCAATTACTGTGTGAAAGAAACTATCAGAGATGTGATGTAGCAATCCACTCTAACAGTCAAGCTACTATTAAAGCTCTGAGCTCCCATGTTAACGAATCCAAACTAAAATGAGAGTGCCGAAGAAAACTCAATGAAGTAGGCAAGAACTACAGGGTCTATTTGGTCTGGGTTCC
Organism: Halyzia sedecimguttata; assembly: GCA_937662695.2. NCBI lineage: Eukaryota > Metazoa > Arthropoda > Insecta > Coleoptera > Coccinellidae > Halyzia > Halyzia sedecimguttata. The sequence goes on from OW569419.2 coordinate 37,113,768, forward strand.
TGGACTTGCTGAAATCATAGGAAATGAGAAGACAAATCCAAGAGATACTTGGACCTTATTAAGAGCACGCTGCACTTCCTCACAGGACACTGCGGCCTCAGGAAGCAAACATATGATGAGATTAGGGCTAGTAGAAATTGACGAGTGCAGATTCTTTTGGGAGGAGGATAAAACTCCTGATCACCTTATAACGGAATGCTTCGCCATCTCCAACCAACTTAAGGAATGCTTTGGGCAAGAAATTTGCAGGAGCGAAGACGTAGTCTTTTTGAAGCCATCCCAGATACTGGAGTTCATCAGAACTCTGGAACTGGAAGGTGAGCTATAGATGGTAATGACATCGATAGCTTTGAAGGGGGACACAATAGACTTGAAGGTCGCAGCGCAACATAACCCCCTAAAATAATATACTATATACAATATATTTATATATGTTGTAAATTTAATGGTCCTTGATGGATAGTTTTCATCTATTATAATTTATTTTTTAATTTTGAGATTTACTAGCAGAAGTTATTTTTTATTATTTACTATATTTTGAGTGCGAATTTTTTTGGTATATTATATAAGATATGAAATGGTCACTATCGTTTATATGTAAAATTATCTCCATTTCATTATTGCTGCTTTTACTATAGGATATGCCCTTCCGCATGGAAAAATGTAACTATTATTTTTCATAGAAACTATATGATAGTGTTATATCAAAAGAATATATATACCAATGGAACTGGTTTGTTTGTACATTATTATTATAATTATACATATCACAGTAAGCGGCCTAGGCCGATGTAACTGCATAACTTTGTTATAAAATTCTAAAAGTGAATTTCGTAAGATCTATATGTCTCATTCAATCTGATTCGTTTGTTGAATGCAACATTTGAATTTGTTTATAGGTATAAGCGGCCACATGGTTTTGAAGTTATAACTGTCAGATATTTGGTTGTTATTTCCTCAACAACTCGAAAAATACAAAACCGATTGAATTGAAACATGGTTATTAGTTTTTTAATGCCAACGTGATATTTTTTACAAATGTTCGTGATGATCATATTACTAAAAATTTTTTATGTTCAAAAAAAAAACTATGTTTATTTATTTAGTTCTTTTTATTAAAAATTTGTATTGCAAGTTTTATATAAATTCGATTTTTCTCAATAAAAATAATGAAACATTTACAAAAGTTATAATTATAAAAAATTATCAATATTTCTCAAATAACAGAAACAAAATATTTTAATTTATTTTGATTAATTATTGCATACTGCATAAATTAAGTTTAAATTATAATAAGAAAATATTAATATATATATAATAATATTATTAATACTATTTTTTTCTTGTAATTATTTTTGAAACCCTTATCTATTATTCCATATATATTCCATTGAACTTGGCTTTGATAAATTTATGATCATGTAAATTTTTAATAGAAGATAAGAAATGACTGATTTGTCATATTTTTGATGAATATATAAAGTTTGTGGAAAGATTGCACTTAATAATTATTTACAAAATTTATAGAAATTATTGTGGAAAACTAGCGAACAGAAGTTTACAAATTGTATAGATACATGATTCGTCTTTTGTTTTTTTTTAATGCATTATCATAATTGTTGGAAAGGAATCAATATTCTGATAAATAACGATTGTTTAGGTATCAAAGAAAAAATTGATTGGAAACCTCTTTTCTAAAATATAATAACATGTTGTATAAAATGAAATTGTATAAAATAGAATAAGATAATTGTAGCCATAAATTAGTAGGTTTATACAGGAAAAAAAATTATTGAAATTAATATGGCATATGAGCAAACAGAGGTTCCCAAATTTTGTGTACATTCGTTAGAAATTTTTTTTTAACGAATTGACATAAATAATTGTTGGAAAGAAGTTAATATTTTATTATATAATGTTTATTTATGTATGAAAGAAAAAAAAAATTATTTGGAAACCTCTTTTCTTAAATAAAATTACAAGTTATATAAAAATAAAATAAAATTGTTTTTTTAAAATAGAATACGATAGATGTAGCCATAATTTAGTTCAGGATTTGACAATTTTGTACACTGTAAAATAACAAATTTTTTCATTATTATAATATTATTTTCAAAAGTTTCTATCTCCAAAACGTTGTTTTAAACAAACAGAAAATGATTTTTTTTCAAATGAAACAAAAACAAGTTCAAAATTAAAATTAGTTGATAATTTTTGGAATTCAGAGTTGAATTCGATTGAACTAAAAAAGAAAAAAATTATATAAAACAGTTGGCAATCAAATCTGAGTTAAGTTTTATATTTACCTGGATACTCTGAATACAGTACCTATTTATTGATGTATTTTGAGGAAATTTGACTAAAGGAAGAGCTTCGTTTGGGTTTATTCTAAATTTTTCATTTTTTCTAAATAGATGCTTCAAAGATATTTCTTCAAGTTTACCAAAGATCAAGTTTCGTTTGAATGTGTTCTAAATTTTTCATTTCTATTAATTTCATTCTTCACTAATATTCTTGATAGTTGATCAAAGGTGGAGTTTCGTTTGGAAATGTTCTAAATATTTCATATATTCTGATTATATCCACAATATTCTTGATTTTGATGCAATTTCTCCTTAGTATGCATAATATAACTTCACATCAGATTTCTAAGGTATTTTCTTCATTAACTGCTAGACAAATAGACGTTCTGCAAAGAAAAATTGATTAATTTTTAGGATTTAGGAATTATCATATCTGAAAAGTGTTAACCGTAGAGTTCATAATAATTCTACGATTATTTGGCAATTTATAATATTCTGAGGTTCTAATAACAAATTTTAAAATTAATTAATTCTTTTTAATTTTTTGCTAACTTATTCTCAAAAACTTTTTAAAGGTAATTTATTAAAAGAATTTAATAATTAGAATTAGTCTTGATTATCATTGAACATTTGTACTATATGATAGACTCTCCTCTGTTAATTTTGTAATTATGAAGTTTGAGAAAAGACTTATATATATATATATATATATATATATATATATACAAAGAGAATAACGCTTTTAGGAAGCTATACATATTATGTTTTTCTTCAATTGCCTGATTGATTTTTAATTATACAGGGATAAATATCAGAAACCTTCATTTAAAGTTATCTCTTATTTGAAAAGTGAATCGCTAAAGAAATTACATATAGTTATTAGACAATTGAAATAAATAAGTTAGCTTTATAATAATTATAATTTCATTAATACTTACCAATGAGGAGAGAAATCAATAAATACGGGTGATTTTGCTACATATTTCAATCTTAATTTATTTCATCGAAGTAAACATTATCGAGATGCAGTGAATTTAAGAAATTCTTCTTCCTTCTTTTTAACAATATAGTGTATAGATGTCAATTTTCATTCCATATATTAATCTGTAAAAATATGTGAAGTTTGAAATAAATATGTTGTCTATAAATTGACACTTTCATGAATTCTTACCTATGAGGAAGTAAACTTGAAACAATAAATTTATAAGAATCTGCCATATACAATTCCAATGATCTTGTTTGTTTGAGATTAATGAAGAATCAGGTGTGTTGTAGGATTTCTTCTTCAGGAGTAGAGTTTGGAATAGATGATAAATGTTAAGTTATTTTAACAGTTAATGTCAATCACAAGTTCATAAAACTGATTGATAGAATACATAAAATATGAAAGTAGAATGAACTAAATAATATAACAAAACAATATAGAGAAAGAGATAGAACCCTACCGAGCAGAGGTTTCTAAAATTTGTGACCCTAAACATAATTTGATAGTAACTACATTTGCACATTATATAAATTTTCTATAACGTTTTAAACAAAAAAATTAGTAAATAAGTAATTTAAATTAGAAACCTCTACTCTATAATGTAACTACACTATGTATTAAATATATAACAATGCTGATATAGATAACTAAATTAGTAAATGTAATTATATATACTATATGAGAGTTTCTGGAAGGAAGTAGAGGGTAGAAGTTGGAATTAAGATGTGAAGAATTCTTGAGTTATGAAGGTTGTAGAATGTTTGTTGGTTCTTTCCATACTTTCTTACATAGATTTTATTAATTGAAGGTTGTCCTTTATCTAAAATATTATATCTGAATTAAATTAATTTGTTTTTGGGTATTTACTGAGAAGTTTTAAAGAATTGCTATAAAAGAAAATTCTAGTGAAAGGAAATTTTTAAGATTACCAGATCATAAAGATTGAGAAAGTGTTGTATTATACTTGCAACATACTGTGTTTTCCCATTTGATTATACTTCAGTTCTGATTTTACCATAGGATAAACAGTTTATGCCAATCTGGACCAAGATACGTAAATTTTTGGTGTTGTGGATGGTACCAAAATGATTTTGTTTGTTGTATACTTAAATTAGTAGTCGAGAGTTTTCCATCATCTGAAAAATGATATATGACGTACATATATTGCTTAAAATCACAATAAGCATGGACTTTTGAGAAATTTGAAAAAGTAGTTTCTTATAATCTGATTTCAAAATTTACCTATAACTTAAGGAAGAATCTTAAATCAATGGACTGAGGTGAATTTATTCCTATTTCCTCCTTTCGACATATTGATGATATTATTGACATATTCCGCTGCGCTTTACAATTTCTTCTTTCTTCTCGTTTATAGCATTTCTCGTGAATCTATGACGATTTTCCTTTCTCGTTAATTTGTAGAGTTCTTGTGTGTTTCAAGCACATGAAGTTTTACGATTCATATGATAATTTCAGATGACACTAATTGAGTAATTGACACTTATGTTTCATGGAAAAAATTTATTATTCTATATGTAATTATTTCAAATAAGCCATATTGTTTTGATTTGTGGAGAGAGGTGCATCAATTGATGAACCTGGTCAACTTTCGGCATGTGTCTGCATTTGGCAACTTGTTATACCGTTAAAAAGGACAGGCATCTTTTTGCGAGGGATGTAATTCCCTTTTTACCTCAGCACTCTTGGATCTATCAACGAGCTTATTTTAATAATTATATTTGATTACCAAGAAATTCGGTTAGAGCACAAAAAATAATTTAATTTACAATAACAAAAATCGCACATTCTAAATGTCAATTACTCAATTATTTTTTTTAAACACTGGAAATAAGCATATATATTATTAATAATAGTGATGTTCATATGAAATAGTTATGTATATTTCATTCAATGTCAAAAATACTTGTTATGCAGATATTTGCAAAACAGCATTTTACTTTTGTCGATTAAGAATCAGCATCACACAACATGTTGCTGCCCATTTTGAGATAGTCGTATTGACTCGCTTGCGAATAACGGCACTCCTCGTCACATGAGCAATAGTAAAATAATGGTTCATTATAAATGGCAGCTAAAATTTGAATGTGTCATCTATTCACTTTAGCGAAAAATTGATTTATGCGATGCTGGTTCTTAACTGACAATATGTATTTATTTCAATGCTGCATAAGTGTTTTGTGCAGATGAAATAATGATAAAATTACAAATATCATTATGTTTTATATAAGTTGAGTCACTGACATGTTTGATTCAATCATTATTTTTTCAGTTGAATTAACCACACTGTTTTGATCTTTTGAGGTGAGAGGCGCATTTGTCATTATTGAATCTCGTGATGGGTAGAGAGGCATTTTAGTCCAGTTTTTCTATCACTAATGAGATCTTTATGTTTTACCTCAACACCTATAGATCTATCAATGGGCATTCATTATTTAAGATTAAGTAATAGAACATTACTGGAATTTAATTGAATTTTATTCAATATGTTAGTAACTAAACTTATAATTTTCTTTACTTTGATTATTTAAATATGACTTTAATTCTAGCAATATTTTTCTAGAATAATAATGTATTCTTCACCCAAAGAAGAATTGAAGATAGACAATGTGTTAATTTTTTCATCATTACATTCTATCCAATGATTTTCTCTTTGTCTTATAACAGATATATAATGACCATTATTGTCCTCTCCTTGATGTTTTATTATACATTTAATTTTAAATATATGGTCATCGATTTTAACCATATTTGAATTTAGTTCTCTAATTTTTGTTTTCAATTTGACCACAGATCCTCCGATCTGAACAATTCTTGAAAGAACCAAAAATACGTATTTGTTTACATATTGTAGTTTTTTTCGAACAGATATAATTCTGTTACATGTGTTACAGTATGTAGTATTTTCTTGACATTCCAATAGATCATTGAACGATATTTCATCTAAGTTTGGAATATTTAAGAAATGGAAAAGTTTCGTTTCGTTAATAGAATTTGGATGATCACATTGATCACAATAGGAAATTTCGTTAATTGTTAATTTTAAATTAGAAACAAAATCATCGTCTAACTTTTCGAAAAGAAACTGTAAAAATTCTTGAACGTCCTGTTGAAATGGTTCGCTGAACATAACATTAACAGAAGCTCTTATAATTTCTGTAGTTCTGGACATTTTATCCATAACTAAAAATATATTTCGATTAATATCAGAATTTCTTTTATCAACTGATTTTCTAAATTCCAATAGAGAAAGTAGACATTGTATAGCAGAATTCGAATAGCATGAAACTCTGTCTGTATTATATAAGCCTTCATGTATATATTCATTATTGTAGTTTTGAGATGTTATATCAGAAATTTCAATATAATCATCATTTGCGTTTATATTTTCATTTTGTTTGGGATTTATTTTTTTCGACTTATGATTATGATTAACGATTTGATCATTTGGTAGTGGTGGTGAAATTTTCATGTCCTCATGAGATATTGTTTCCGAATTCTGTTCTGTATTGAGCTTTACGCTCAACGTGTGGTTATCAACTAAATTTTGTTCTTTGATCGTTGGGGATTTTGTATTTGTCAATATTATACAAAGTGGCTTGTGGTAACTGAACGTTGAACCATACAACATTGTTTCTATATTAGATATATTAGAGAAGCACCAATCAATATTAGTTCCTCCATAAGTTGTTTGAATATTTTTCGGAGTTACACATTGTAAATTCCAAAAATTAAACAAATTGATGTGTCTATTAATTTTGTTCAAATCTACGTTCATGTCACCAATAAAGATTTTTAGTAAACATGAATGATCTAGCGCATCATTCAATACTTTTTGAGTAAGACTAAACGATACTCGGGGAGAATTATAGATGACAAAATAAGATGTATTGTTGAAATCGAAACGAATTAATTCTATATGTCCTTTTTCTTCTCTCTCAATGAACTTTGATACGTTGCATATCTTGTTACTAATTGTTTTCGATGCAGCAATGAATACACCACCGGCCGTTCGTCTTTGATTACAATCTATTCTGGAGATTTCTCGTAAATTCGGAGGTAGATTATATACATCAGTAGGAAGTGTCCAAGTTTCAACCAGGAGAAGTAAATCAGCCGTTGCGAAAAATGGATCACTTAGTAAATCGAGAATATGTTTATGTAAACTTTGTACATTATGATACATAATTCTTTCTCCCGACGTGTGTCGAAAACATTCAAATCTAGTATTTAATTTTGCAGTTGTTTCTAATCTTTGAATTTCGTCGAAAATTGCACGATCGTCATTTAATTTATTGAATTCTCTTTTTGGAGGTACAAATTTACCATGAATTAATAAGCCTTCTGCTTTTGTTGCTCGACTACAAGCCACATACAGTGCAGCTCTAGAAAGACCTCTAGGTCCAATCGTGACAATAACATTTTCATAAGTGCTGCCTTGACTTTTATGAATAGTTATACCTTCTGCCACAATTAGTGGAAATTGACGTCTATATAACTGCAAACTAGAATTTTTATTCGTTGTAACTACTTTCTTTATGGTGTCAATCGGTGTCAAGTTTGACATCAAATTACGATTCTCAATCAGTTGTTTTTGAACATTGCGAACCTCACGTCCGATGCGACTTTCGTCAAATTCAATCCATACTCGCATTGGTATCTTTGTTCCTGTTTTTGGATTTGTACCATAATCAATTATTCTTAGAATACCTGTAGCACCGTTCACTAAACCATCACTTGTATTAACATTGTTAGTCATCATGTAACGAGCGCCTAGTTTTAATGTTAACCGTGAACACAGACCATAAGTATCTGATGTTTTTTTCTCGCTTACGGAATTTTTTAAATGATTTTTGGCAGCTTCAGTACCGCTTCCATAAACGACATCGAATGCGTTCGAAATAGCACATTCGGAATTCATCTTAGAAAGTCTGAAATCGTTGAAATTGTTGACTTCATTGTTAGAGTAAAATAGGTATACTGTTTTGTCTTTATGCGGGGGTAAAACAGAAACTATCCTACTTTCAAAAAGTGTTACATCTTGTGGGGTCATCGTACACGATGCCATATTATTTAGGGCTTGAGCAAAGACTAAATCATTTTTTTGACGCATAATTTCTGTCATTTGAAACATTTTGAACATGTCCCATAAATGAGTTCCTTGAAAAATTGCGTAAGGATTTTTCATTGTCCTTTTATTTTCTTTAAAAATTTTACAATCGCCTACTGGAGATAATTGCCTCAAATCTCCGACAAGTAACAGCGAAATTCCACCGAAATTTTCTTTACTTGCAAAAATTTGTTGTAGACGAGAACTTATTTGTGTCAACATTCTTGCTCCAACCATTGAAATTTCGTCTATGATTAATAATTTAAGATCAGAATATTTAAGGCTTAAAGTATGTAATGTTTCGCTATTGAGTAAACTCATATCGTAGCTTGCTTGATTGACAGGCAAACTTAGTGCTTGATGTAATGTAACGCCATTTATATTAAACGCGGCTTTTCCAGTTGGAGCACAAATCAGTACTTTGATTTTTGATGGATCACAGCCGACATACTGATTGAAGTATTTCGTTAACGTTTGATAAACGACTTTTATTAAAAGACTCTTTCCAGTCCCAGCCCCCCCACCAATAAAATTATAGAGTGGAGTAGAAAAGTTATCACTAAAATGAGATTTTATATGCATTAAATATTGTCGCTGTCTATCGTTTAGGGATCGGCATAATAGATTATATTCATCAGAGGACAGTTCGTTAGGAAGAAGAAACGTTTGTGCCCCTTCATCATTAGACCGTACCGGTTTTCCTCCGCCCTGTGCTATTATGTCAATATCAGGTTGATCTAAGGCATACGCTGCAAATTCTTCGTCAATGTTACCTGCAAGCGCATTGTTATCCTCTTCTGTTTCATCGAGATTTTTTTCAGCCTGATTCAATAAATTTTCAATGTAATTATCATCGGAAAAACAATTAAATTTTTTTTTCTCATTTTCAATTTGTTCACGATTATTTTTATAAATTTCTTGACAGTTCACATTGATTAATTCTTTCTCTTCGTCTCGCCATGGTAGAAACAACATGACTTGTTCTCTAAAGTAGTTGGCTACATCTTTGTGAACATCGAATCGTCTATAACGCAAGATGCAAGATTTTCGACGAATTCTGTAACTTTTACGATTACCTTGTTGAATCTCGACAACTTCGTCGTCTTCCGCATTATGTTCGCTATTTTCTTCATCGTCAACATGTAAATGGCGATTTTCGAGTATAATATTACTGGCAAAAGAAGCTAAAGAGTAACTTTCAAGTACCAAAGGACGTTTTACATATTTGTTGATAACGTTTGTAACAAAAATGTCATTCGAGTCGGGTTCTAATTTTTGGAGTTCTTTTTCCGATTTCAACATTTTTACCCTTTCTTCCGGTAAAGATGTATTTACGAAAATATGGGACCTACTACTCTTTGAAAGTGGCATTCCTAGTACATGATATGCTGCTTCTTGGGCAGAAATTTCGGAAGCATTTACAAATTTATTACCGATAGCTCGAAGTTTTTCTTTTAAAGTTAAATTACCCAAAGTAAGTTCTTTTTCCATGTCATTCAATAGTTTTGACATGCCTCGATTAGACTTATTGATATAATTAATTATATACTGAACCAAACTATATGGATCCAAAATGTATTGAAGGTCCATATTTGCCCTATGTGTAGACAAAATTTTGATATTGAATCCATTTATCATACAATCTAAAGGCCTTCGTTTCAGGAAGATGGTATTACGTTTAATTCCAGCACGAATGGCCATAATATAATCTTCATATGAAATATTCAATTTGTTTAAAAATTGATCAAACGTCAAATCATTTTTGGTTTGAACAGATTCAGCTAATAAGTCAGAAATTTTTTGTCGAATATCTGAAAATTTTTTCGATTCATCTTTAGTTATATTTTGCAAACAATATAAGATAACGGTTTGTTTCATTGGAGGATATGGAATATTGAACCTGCATTTTTTATTTCGCCGTTTATCAATATGACATGTTGCGGTATGGTGATGAGTTTGAAGATAAATTAAGTGTGAAACTAATTCACTTTTACCATCGCATGTAATAAATTTATCAATAAAATCGATTAAGTTTGAGTGATTCTCCTGTTCTTCGTGGAATTGTGGCGCATTTTCCAACCACAATAGTCCATGAATATGGGGCGAACCCCGCTGTTGGAATTCAACGCGTTGATAAAAATCTATAACATTATAATTTTGGAATGGTCCTGATTTTGTTTTCCAAGTTTTAAAGAGGCATCGTGTTCTGTAATCGAAATATCTTGCACATGTAATGGGATCTGTTCTTATTAAACGTGCTTTTTCGGAATAATCCGCATTCAATGCTTCATCTTCGGTGACCATTCTATCATCAATTATTTTAAATAACATTTTTAAAAGTTCTCCCCATTTAGACTCAGCGGCCGACAAGGTAAAGAAGAACGTTGGAATACCAAGTTGACGAATCATAGCTAATAATTTTTTCTTTTCTTTTTCCCAGAACGCAGGCGAGCTTCGGACACCTTGTAATATTCGATATCCGTCGTTATGTAAAACTAAGCTGTTTATGAAATTTTTATCAAGCATTTGGGCCGCGCAATAATTACCTGTTCCTTGCTTTCGTTTACGTAAACAGACAGAAATAGCGTTCGAAATTTTCGTTATTTCTTGTTTTTTGTAAGTATACAATAGATGACATACTACGGCTGCTCTTCGATCGAAGCGTCTCATTTCTGACTTTAATATATTATTATATGTTAAATAAACTGTTGGGTTTCTAGGACGACCGCAATAAATCGTTGGAAAAGACATTTCTTCCGCCTTAGTATCTAAAAGAAGACCTATTGGCCGTTGCCCTTCTGCTGGCGCTAAAGCCAAATTTTCAACTTCATTTTCATCTTGAATAAGAGTTTCTTGACCGCCTGGATTTAACGGTTCAGAATCCGCATTTTCATCTAAATCTTCTAAAGAGTTGAATTTATTTTGATCGTTACAATCTGTATTAGGTGGAAAATTATTATCTGGAAGAGGAGAAGATAAATCATTTCTATCAACAACAAATTCTTCTGTTTCAGACAAATGTCCTTTATTTTGCCGTAACGTAATTCCTTCGCTAATATATAACGGTGTAGTAACCAGATACTCGCAAGCTTGTCTTACCCTATTCGGCCGAATGGTTTCAATAATATAATGATGTTTATATGACAGTTTACGTTTCAATTTTACTTGTATTGTTAATGTATTGTCAAATGTACGTGGCAAAACTGAAACAGTTGAATCTATTGAAACTGGTACATTAACTACATTACCTCGCAAACTACATTGACGTTCAAAGCCTAAACTTCTGATCTGCATAAAAGGCAAACGAATGGCACATAATCTTTCTTCTAATACAGTTAACTTTTTCAAAACTTCTGGAATTTCTGGGAAATCCAGACCGTTATGCAGACAAAGTTTAGGAATTTGCAATTTTTTGACGTACCTATAACAAGTACTACAAAAAGATTCTAAGTTTTTGAATTTGTCTAATTTGCGTAAGTAATAAACTTGACTCATGAACTCATTAGAGATTTTATCAGATTGCAAAGTTTTTGGTTTTAAGTGTCTAATAGAACTAACAAACCATAAACCTCCACAACATACACATACCTCTGTTGGTCCTAGTTTAACTTCTGCATTAAATTGTCTTGAAATTTTTTCCCAGTCTGTTAAATTTGTATTTGAAATAATATCTATTTGACTTAATCTTGCTATTTGATGTTCTTCCTGATCTTTAACTCTTTCTAGTTCACGAAATTCGGGATTTCTTCTTAATTGTTTTACAATTTCTTTTTTATTTGCTCTTTCAAGTTCAGCCGTTTCTCCTTTGAACTTTTTATTAGTATAATTTTTTTGATTTTCCAATTCTCGAAAACTATTACTGGAACGAAGTTCATCTATTTTACGTTTCCTACGTTCATTCTCATTTAATAGAAATTCATCATTACCAACACTACGTTCAGTCTTAAGCAGATTTTTTCTTTTGAGATTTCCTTTCATACGAACCTCATCATTTTGACGTTCAGTCTTATGTCTTCGTTTTCGTTCTAGATTTTCTGCATTTCGAAGCTCGTCAATTTGACGTTTAGTCCTTTGATTTTCTCTACGTACGACGTTTTCTTTGCTTCGTACCTCAACATTCAGACGTTCAGTCTTATGTCTTTGTTTTCTTTCTAGATTTTCTGCTTTTCGAAACTCGTCAATTTGACGTTTAGTTCTTTGATTTTCTCTACGTACGACGTTTTCTTCGCTTCGTACCTCAACATTTAGCCGTTCAGTCTTATGTCTTTGTTTTCGTTCTAGGTTTTCTTCGTTTCGGAGCTCGTCAATTTGACGTTTAGTCCTTTGTTTTTCTCTACGTAATTCGTTTTCTCTGCTTCGAACCTCTTCTTTTTGACGTTCTTCTTCATGCAATAACGTTCGTTCTAAATTTTCCAGACTTCGAAATTGAACATCATTAATACGTTTTTGATAGATTTCATTATTCTTTTGTCTTGAACGTTGTGATGCAGATTTCCTTTTCAGCTTAGGCATCTTCTATCAAATTTTAATTTCTGAAAAAAATTGGAATATTTCACAGGAGTTAAAATTTGTTGATATTAAAGTTACTTGAACATTTATTCGAAATGCACATATTAAGACGAATCAAGACTTATTTTGGAAAAAATTTGTATAAATACTATACTTTATTAAATACCTTTTCTTGTAGATTAGTTTGTATTCGATGCTGTTCGTTAAAGAATAATTGAATAGTAGTTTCTAGTGTAGGCTATTTATTTATTACCTAAATTTGCTCTTGTGAGTGTGTATTCAAATATCGATCAATGTTTTTTATCGCATTTCTGACATCATACATCTAACCCTATACATCACAGAATACAAATATACATAATATGTATATGTACATATTATGTACTATACATTAATGTCGATCAGAGAATTTAAGCTGTAGAATATTCTGTGTGTACGATTGTATTGGTGCGTTTTTTTTTTCAATTGAAATAATCGATCAAACGTAAACATAGACATAAAATAATAATAATAATTCTATGTCTATAAACGTAAATGAATCGGTCAGTTTTCAACAAGTGAAAATCAATGAATTTAATGAAGGAAGAAATTTAAGCGAATAACCGGAACAGATTGGTTAAGACCAATCTCTTGTTATACATAACCGATTGATTTTGATAACTACTCTGTTTCATTTTCAATAGAATTTAATCGATATATTAAAGCCAGCGGTAAAGCCGGCCTTACACGGACGGAATTTCTCTACGAATTCATGATGATTCTTTATTAGGATAGCTTTATTAGCTATAGGTAAAATTGAATCTATTTCCTTAGTTTTCTTAAAAGAGATTCAAAATTAGCCTCATCAATAAGCAAGCAGTTGTATTTTTAAGAGATTTGGTTTACAATCTATTACTTACTTGCAATGAAATACACTTAACACTAACTATAAATTATTCTTATTCACTTTTATAAAGTTATACCACAATATTTCAATAATCTAACACACAGGAATTTAAGAATTCCAGAAACAACTGGTTCCTCAAAACCTTCTTTGATTATATTAGTATATGAACAAGGTATCTATGATTTGAACCACAGAACACTAATTATACATTATTAGAGGCGCGTTCCACTAAGGTCCCACAACGATCGCGCACGACGTTTATCCTGTATTGGACACTCTCAATTCGAATTTACTATGGTAAATTCGATTAAGAAGAGTCTCCAATACAGGAGAATGGACAATAGAATTCATCATGGTGAATTCGATTAAGAAGAGTGTCCATTAAATTTTTATAGTTTTAACCCAGGGTTAGGCTCTAAATCTTGAAGGTGCAAGACCTATTATCAATTTAACCCTAGGTTCAGAGTTAATCCGGATTTAATTAGATAACCCGCATTCGTGCAAGTGGGCCTTAGTGGCCTACATGGCCTAAAATTCCTCTCTACCCATCACAGGATTTAATATCCACAAATGAGCCTCTCACCTTACAAGATCAGAAGCCTTCAGCGAAATTTCAGCGATATCATATTAAAAATAATACATAACCTTTCAAAAGTCCCCTCTCGCAAATATACTCCTCTGAAGGCACATGGATCTCTTGAAGAAGAATCGCCTTCTCTATTTCGCAAAGATATTCACTCTTGTTCATAGAAATCCCTTCAATATTTAGTTGCCTCCTCCTAAGGAGGATCTCTTTCAAAACCAGGTCTGACCACTAATGTAGGGCTATCATCTCCCATAGATTTGTGATGAAATAAGACGATTTTTCCATAATATACGAGCGGAAATATGTCATCATGACATTCATATATTTATTTTTGAAGCTTCTCGCAAAAATACGACCATAGACTACATATTATCATACGACGATTCCCATCCGCTACACGCTACACTTGGCTACCACTACGCTACCGAACTCACAAAAGGCTGCCCGGTTCTCCAACAATATAGATCCGATCATGTTCAAACTTGGAATTCTGCAGTAGAGTTAGGTTCTGAAGGCTGTTCCAAAATTTCAGCCATGCCGGACGAATAGTTTATGATATATAGATTTGTTTTCAATAATTTTCAACTATTTTTTTTTTAATTTTCTAGTTATACCATCCTCACGAAATTCTACGAGAATTTTCGCGTTGGCATTCTTCAACTAATAGCAATGTTTGAATTCAATCGGTTTTGTATTCTTCGAGTTAATGAGGAACAAAAAACTACCAAATTTCAGAAAATTTTAGATGGTTATAACTCTAAAACCGTTTGGACGATTATGCTCATAAACAAACTCAAATGTCGCATTCAGATGCACAACCTAACCTGAAATTTTCAAGCCGCTATCTCTTTCCGTTCTCAGGTTATCGTGACAACAAAAATATTTTTTAATAATTTTTTAATAATTTTCTAGCAATACGATTCTCACAAAATTTCACGAACCTGCTTAGGTCTATATTCTACAACTATTCACCAAGTTTAAATTCGATCGGATTTATTTTGGTTGAAAACAAAATTATTACTCGGAAACCATTGGGCCGATTATACCCATTAACGAACTTGTCCGTCGTATTGGGATGCGCAACCCACCCTGAAAATTTCAAGTCGCTGGCTCTTTTCGTTCTCAAGTTATCGTGGCAACGGCCGGACGGCCGGACGGCCGGACGGCACCACAGAATAAATTTCACATTTGGGCAAAACTATAACGCGTATGTTCCCCAGAACATACGCGCAAAAACGAAAGAATGCTCTGCATCTGTTTACACTAAAAGAATTTGATAGATAGGGGATAGAATGAGCATTCACTCGTCGCAAGAATGCTCTAAGCAACTGTTCACACGTTCTACTGTCTGGATCGAGCAATCTTAGAATATTCCATAGAATCTTTGCGAACGCAGAAAGAACAAAGAAAGAATGCTCTACATCTGTTTCCACTAAAATAATTTGATAGAGAGGGAATAGAATGAGCATTCGCTTGTCTGATGTAAATCGGCCTTTATATGAATCATTCGAAATAAAAGATATAAATGATGTAATCATCAAAACTAACGTTTGTCGACACTAAATTGAATATTCATTTCGTATACCTATTCAAATGATGTACGTAAAGTGATAATTTTCGGCAGGTTTTAACAAAATAGAGGAACAATTTTCATCATTCAAATGTAAGTTGATAAAAGTTATCAAGTTCGTGTATCAAATATGTGCATGGAATTACACAGTGTATTCGTCAACATGCAGATAATTTCAATAAAATTCGAAAAGGAGAAGGGAATCTTTACGTTAGAGTGGATCTGAGAATTTATCGTTTTTTCTTAGAATCAGTTTTGCAGGACAAATCGATTGCTACACTCTAGTAAACTTATATTTTAGAAGATAAACATTTATGGAATTTACACGTCATTGGTGATATTTACTGACTGCCTGACCTTTACTGAATTTACTGAAACTTTATGTAATTGCACATGTTATTCATATAAAATTCAAAATGAATACCTACCTTTTTCTTTTGTTTTACTCTCAACACTGTTCAATTTTGAAAATTAAAATGTATATTTTGCTGTAAATATTCCAAATAAGCTATGTATAAATGCTTACTATATACATAATAATTTTAACTCCAATTTAGGTACTATGTTAACTTTTTCTATATAAAATTTCATTTCATTTTTGCTATAATGTTAGCAAAATATAAAAAACAATAAATTTTATAATACATAATACCCACATGATGCATCTTATTTATGTAAATTATAATAATCATTGTATTTTTAATATTTTGCTATCATTTGCCGTTCAATAAACGGCAGGGAAAGGATAATCCATTTCATTGCCATAACTTCATGTAATGTAACTTTTTTGAAATACTTCTTGTTGTAACCTTAAAAAATTAGACAATATCTTCAGAACTTTCAATTTTCAAAATTTTCAAACGGTAAATATGTATAAGTATAAAAAAGTGGGAAAGCCCTGTGGACAGGAGCTTTGGCGCGCTGTTCAAATTTATAGCCACACCGGTCACCATCCAGGTAGTGAGTACCCCCAAAGCTGCTTAGCTCCAAAAAAAAATTCCCAATATTTCCAAGAATATAAATCTGACGCTAAAAAGTAAAAATACATACATACATTTACTGTTGATTCGAAAATGAACAGGACTGTGTCTGTGGTGGCGTAGCGTAAGGACCCATTCCAATACATACACATACTGTTGGATCGAAAATAAACAGTGCTCTAAGTAATCATTAAAGTATACTTTGAGAGTTACATTCATTATTAAATGGTTCGTTCCTTTATGGGTTTTCTCGGATAGTTTCTGAGATATACAATTTTTTTAAATATTTTTTATTTTAATTTTCTAGTCATGCAATCATCACAAAATTTTGTCCTCGTGTCGGTATTTTTCAACTAATTTCCGTGCTTTGATTCGATCAGATTAGTATTTTTCGAGTTATTATAGAAAAACAAAATTTAAAATGGCTATAACTCTGAAACCACTAGATATATTTTGCCTATTAACGAACAAAGCCAGCGTATTTGGACTCCAAACCTACCCTGAAATTTACAACCTTCTAACCCTTTGCGTTCGGGTGTAATCGTGCTGAAGGCTGGACAGAATCAATTCTGATCTCGGATTATTGATCAATGAGTCGTAACTAATCGTTTAAGACCATTCTTTGCGAAATATTAAAAAATTACAGACATTTGGACGAATTGATAGGCAAGAGTGCCTATTCTATGAACAGAGGATAGAATAGCGCGCTAAATACAAATCTTAGACACCCTTGAATTTAATTGTCATCGAAGAAACTGTTACATTGTTGAGATTGCTGAGTTATTCGAACATATGCTTTGGTTAAACATTTATTCGGATATAAAGTTCACTCAAATTTGATTTCTCTTAAATGTTTCGTTCGAAAAAAAAATGCTACAAAAATTAGTATTCAGACTAAGACAAATTTTACAAGCACTATGGAGCTTTAGCGTGCTCGTTCGATTAAGTATCAATAACAATAATAATAATATTTTTATCAATCCTCTAAGACATATATGACGATAAGCTTCCGAGAAGTTTAATTTTTCTGAAAAAAATTGTTCGCTCTCAGCGATTCTTAGATAATTTCACAGAAACCTTAGAGTTGATATTTATTATAATAATAATAATGATGATTTATCAATCAATGTCTTCGTTTTCGTTCTAGATTTTCTGCATTTCGAAGCTCGTCAATTTGACGTTTAGTCCTTTGATTTTCTCTACGTACGACGTTTTCTTTGCTTCGTACCTCAACATTCAGACGTTCAGTCTTATGTCTTTGTTTTCTTTCTAGATTTTCTGCTTTTCGAAACTCGTCAATTTGACGTTTAGTTCTTTGATTTTCTCTACGTACGACGTTTTCTTCGCTTCGTACCTCAACATTTAGCCGTTCAGTCTTATGTCTTTGTTTTCGTTCTAGGTTTTCTTCGTTTCGGAGCTCGTCAATTTGACGTTTAGTCCTTTGTTTTTCTCTACGTAATTCGTTTTCTCTGCTTCGAACCTCTTCTTTTTGACGTTCTTCTTCATGCAATAACGTTCGTTCTAAATTTTCCAGACTTCGAAATTGAACATCATTAATACGTTTTTGATAGATTTCATTATTCTTTTGTCTTGAACGTTGTGATGCAGATTTCCTTTTCAGCTTAGGCATCTTCTATCAAATTTTAATTTCTGAAAAAAATTGGAATATTTCACAGGAGTTAAAATTTGTTGATATTAAAGTTACTTGAACATTTATTCGAAATGCACATATTAAGACGAATCAAGACTTATTTTGGAAAAAATTTGTATAAATACTATACTTTATTAAATACCTTTTCTTGTAGATTAGTTTGTATTCGATGCTGTTCGTTAAAGAATAATTGAATAGTAGTTTCTAGTGTAGGCTATTTATTTATTACCTAAATTTGCTCTTGTGAGTGTGTATTCAAATATCGATCAATGTTTTTTATCGCATTTCTGACATCATACATCTAACCCTATACATCACAGAATACAAATATACATAATATGTATATGTACATATTATGTACTATACATTAATGTCGATCAGAGAATTTAAGCTGTAGAATATTCTGTGTGTACGATTGTATTGGTGCGTTTTTTTTTTCAATTGAAATAATCGATCAAACGTAAACATAGACATAAAATAATAATAATAATTCTATGTCTATAAACGTAAATGAATCGGTCAGTTTTCAACAAGTGAAAATCAATGAATTTAATGAAGGAAGAAATTTAAGCGAATAACCGGAACAGATTGGTTAAGACCAATCTCTTGTTATACATAACCGATTGATTTTGATAACTACTCTGTTTCATTTTCAATAGAATTTAATCGATATATTAAAGCCAGCGGTAAAGCCGGCCTTACACGGACGGAATTTCTCTACGAATTCATGATGATTCTTTATTAGGATAGCTTTATTAGCTATAGGTAAAATTGAATCTATTTCCTTAGTTTTCTTAAAAGAGATTCAAAATTAGCCTCATCAATAAGCAAGCAGTTGTATTTTTAAGAGATTTGGTTTACAATCTATTACTTACTTGCAATGAAATACACTTAACACTAACTATAAATTATTCTTATTCACTTTTATAAAGTTATACCACAATATTTCAATAATCTAACACACAGGAATTTAAGAATTCCAGAAACAACTGGTTCCTCAAAACCTTCTTTGATTATATTAGTATATGAACAAGGTATCTATGATTTGAACCACAGAACACTAATTATACATTATTAGAGGCGCGTTCCACTAAGGTCCCACAACGATCGCGCACGACGTTTATCCTGTATTGGACACTCTCAATTCGAATTTACTATGGTAAATTCGATTAAGAAGAGTCTCCAATACAGGAGAATGGACAATAGAATTCATCATGGTGAATTCGATTAAGAAGAGTGTCCATTAAATTTTTATAGTTTTAACCCAGGGTTAGGCTCTAAATCTTGAAGGTGCAAGACCTATTATCAATTTAACCCTAGGTTCAGAGTTAATCCGGATTTAATTAGATAACCCGCATTCGTGCAAGTGGGCCTTAGTGGCCTACATGGCCTAAAATTCCTCTCTACCCATCACAGGATTTAATATCCACAAATGAGCCTCTCACCTTACAAGATCAGAAGCCTTCAGCGAAATTTCAGCGATATCATATTAAAAATAATACATAACCTTTCAAAAGTCCCCTCTCGCAAATATACTCCTCTGAAGGCACATGGATCTCTTGAAGAAGAATCGCCTTCTCTATTTCGCAAAGATATTCACTCTTGTTCATAGAAATCCCTTCAATATTTAGTTGCCTCCTCCTAAGGAGGATCTCTTTCAAAACCAGGTCTGACCACTAATGTAGGGCTATCATCTCCCATAGATTTGTGATGAAATAAGACGATTTTTCCATAATATACGAGCGGAAATATGTCATCATGACATTCATATATTTATTTTTGAAGCTTCTCGCAAAAATACGACCATAGACTACATATTATCATACGACGATTCCCATCCGCTACACGCTACACTTGGCTACCACTACGCTACCGAACTCACAAAAGGCTGCCCGGTTCTCCAACAATATAGATCCGATCATGTTCAAACTTGGAATTCTGCAGTAGAGTTAGGTTCTGAAGGCTGTTCCAAAATTTCAGCCATGCCGGACGAATAGTTTATGATATATAGATTTGTTTTCAATAATTTTCAACTATTTTTTTTTTAATTTTCTAGTTATACCATCCTCACGAAATTCTACGAGAATTTTCGCGTTGGCATTCTTCAACTAATAGCAATGTTTGAATTCAATCGGTTTTGTATTCTTCGAGTTAATGAGGAACAAAAAACTACCAAATTTCAGAAAATTTTAGATGGTTATAACTCTAAAACCGTTTGGACGATTATGCTCATAAACAAACTCAAATGTCGCATTCAGATGCACAACCTAACCTGAAATTTTCAAGCCGCTATCTCTTTCCGTTCTCAGGTTATCGTGACAACAAAAATATTTTTTAATAATTTTTTAATAATTTTCTAGCAATACGATTCTCACAAAATTTCACGAACCTGCTTAGGTCTATATTCTACAACTATTCACCAAGTTTAAATTCGATCGGATTTATTTTGGTTGAAAACAAAATTATTACTCGGAAACCATTGGGCCGATTATACCCATTAACGAACTTGTCCGTCGTATTGGGATGCGCAACCCACCCTGAAAATTTCAAGTCGCTGGCTCTTTTCGTTCTCAAGTTATCGTGGCAACGGCCGGACGGCCGGACGGCCGGACGGCACCACAGAATAAATTTCACATTTGGGCAAAACTATAACGCGTATGTTCCCCAGAACATACGCGCAAAAACGAAAGAATGCTCTGCATCTGTTTACACTAAAAGAATTTGATAGATAGGGGATAGAATGAGCATTCACTCGTCGCAAGAATGCTCTAAGCAACTGTTCACACGTTCTACTGTCTGGATCGAGCAATCTTAGAATATTCCATAGAATCTTTGCGAACGCAGAAAGAACAAAGAAAGAATGCTCTACATCTGTTTCCACTAAAATAATTTGATAGAGAGGGAATAGAATGAGCATTCGCTTGTCTGATGTAAATCGGCCTTTATATGAATCATTCGAAATAAAAGATATAAATGATGTAATCATCAAAACTAACGTTTGTCGACACTAAATTGAATATTCATTTCGTATACCTATTCAAATGATGTACGTAAAGTGATAATTTTCGGCAGGTTTTAACAAAATAGAGGAACAATTTTCATCATTCAAATGTAAGTTGATAAAAGTTATCAAGTTCGTGTATCAAATATGTGCATGGAATTACACAGTGTATTCGTCAACATGCAGATAATTTCAATAAAATTCGAAAAGGAGAAGGGAATCTTTACGTTAGAGTGGATCTGAGAATTTATCGTTTTTTCTTAGAATCAGTTTTGCAGGACAAATCGATTGCTACACTCTAGTAAACTTATATTTTAGAAGATAAACATTTATGGAATTTACACGTCATTGGTGATATTTACTGACTGCCTGACCTTTACTGAATTTACTGAAACTTTATGTAATTGCACATGTTATTCATATAAAATTCAAAATGAATACCTACCTTTTTCTTTTGTTTTACTCTCAACACTGTTCAATTTTGAAAATTAAAATGTATATTTTGCTGTAAATGTTCCAAATAAGCTATGTATAAATGCTTACTATATACATAATAATTTTAACTCCAATTTAGGTACTATGTTAACTTTTTCTATATAAAATTTCATTTCATTTTTGCTATAATGTTAGCAAAATATAAAAAACAATAAATTTTATAATACATAATACCCACATGATGCATCTTATTTATGTAAATTATAATAATCATTGTATTTTTAATATTTTGCTATCATTTGCCGTTCAATAAACGGCAGGGAAAGGATAATCCATTTCATTGCCATAACTTCATGTAATGTAACTTTTTTGAAATACTTCTTGTTGTAACCTTAAAAAATTAGACAATATCTTCAGAACTTTCAATTTTCAAAATTTTCAAACGGTAAAAATGTATAAGTATAAAAAAGTGGGAAAGCCCTGTGGACAGGAGCTTTGGCGCGCTGTTCAAATTTATAGCCACACCGGTCACCATCCAGGTAGTGAGTACCCCCAAAGCTGCTTAGCTCCAAAAAAAAATTCCCAATATTTCCAAGAATATAAATCTGACGCTAAAAAGTAAAAATACATACATACATTTACTGTTGATTCGAAAATGAACAGGACTGTGTCTGTGGTGGCGTAGCGTAAGGACCCATTCCAATACATACACATACTGTTGGATCGAAAATAAACAGTGCTCTAAGTAATCATTAAAGTATACTTTGAGAGTTACATTCATTATTAAATGGTTCGTTCCTTTATGGGTTTTCTCGGATAGTTTCTGAGATATACAATTTTTTTAAATATTTTTTATTTTAATTTTCTAGTCATGCAATCATCACAAAATTTTGTCCTCGTGTCGGTATTTTTCAACTAATTTCCGTGCTTTGATTCGATCAGATTAGTATTTTTCGAGTTATTATAGAAAAACAAAATTTAAAATGGCTATAACTCTGAAACCACTAGATATATTTTGCCTATTAACGAACAAAGCCAGCGTATTTGGACTCCAAACCTACCCTGAAATTTACAACCTTCTAACCCTTTGCGTTCGGGTGTAATCGTGCTGAAGGCTGGACAGAATCAATTCTGATCTCGGATTATTGATCAATGAGTCGTAACTAATCGTTTAAGACCATTCTTTGCGAAATATTAAAAAATTACAGACATTTGGACGAATTGATAGGCAAGAGTGCCTATTCTATGAACAGAGGATAGAATAGCGCGCTAAATACAAATCTTAGACACCCTTGAATTTAATTGTCATCGAAGAAACTGTTACATTGTTGAGATTGCTGAGTTATTCGAACATATGCTTTGGTTAAACATTTATTCGGATATAAAGTTCACTCAAATTTGATTTCTCTTAAATGTTTCGTTCGAAAAAAAAATGCTACAAAAATTAGTATTCAGACTAAGACAAATTTTACAAGCACTATGGAGCTTTAGCGTGCTCGTTCGATTAAGTATCAATAACAATAATAATAATATTTTTATCAATCCTCTAAGACATATATGACGATAAGCTTCCGAGAAGTTTAATTTTTCTGAAAAAAATTGTTCGCTCTCAGCGATTCTTAGATAATTTCACAGAAACCTTAGAGTTGATATTTATTATAATAATAATAATGATGATTTATCAATCCTGTCAGAAAACTTTAGTGTATAGAACAAATACAAGCGCAAACATTTCAACCCTCATTTACCAGTAGGAATTATGATGAAATTATGTTATGGAATAATAACATTTTGATAACAGTCAATTTTTATTTTTTTTTGAATGCTATCAAGTTGAAAGACTTCCTAAATGTAAATGTTATTTTTAGTCATTAAGTCAAATGGAATCATTTGACACTATTTTCAGCTCAAAATTTGAAAATTAGAGACAATCCCACACAACAACTTCATTCATATTTCTTGAGATCTCCAAAAATTCTTCCATTCTATATTCCTATCTACCAGATTCCACACTTTTCCACCATGACTAGTATATTACTGCTGAATTACTGGTGAATCGTGAAAAATGGCAGTAAAAATGTTTGTTTTTGTTTATATCTTTAAAATAAAATACTGTTTAATTAATTTCATGTTTATTCTTCTAGAAATAAGCTCTGACACGATGTTTTGGTTGCTTGCATTGTTAGCACTGCTAGTGGCTTTCTACTATTATGATCGAAATGTATATCAGCATTTTGTGAGAAAAGGAGTAAAGCAAAATAATCCTCTACCACTTTTTGGCGATAGTTTCATGATCACGTTGAAACAAATAGCTTTATGCGATTGGATGATGGAATTCTACAGCAGATTCGATAATGTGAGGTAACTTGTATTTCAGGTGAATGGTTTAGAGAATTCGATATGAAGTTGTACTTGAAGGAGGAAAATATTTTTTAATTGTGATCAAGTATATTCTATTTTAACGCATATCTGAAGTTGACTGCACCAGCAAACTAACCATGTATTCTGTTTCGAACATTGTGGTTGGTAAATCTCTGAGGTGGTATAATGATGTACTGTATATTAATTATAAGTTTGTAGATAAAAAATCATTTTCAGAGACATAATATACATCAGTGTTTCCAAATTATCGATGAATAATAAATTTGAATTCAAATAATCTTGAGAGGTATATTATACAGGGTGTTTGACAGAACGTTGAACATACGAAAATGGTGGATGGGTGGAGTCATCCGCTACCAACTCAGCCCTTATTAATTTGGCCCTGCATGGCCCATGGATATTTAAAAATAATATTTTTCTTTCTTCTAGTTTCACCACTTTTTAAACTTCAAAGTGTAATTTTCATTGAAAATGGGTGAAACAGGCAATATTTTGTTTTTTTTTTTCAATCTATAATGTTGGCAGATTCTTATAAAATTATTGCTTTATTCAGATGTTAGCTAGAAAGAAGTTATGAGTCCCTCAAACTTACAGAAAGATGTGAAAAATTTCTTAAATTTTAACTTCAACTTGCATTGAAAAACAAACACAAAATGATTGAGGAGTTCCAATTCTAGCAAAATATCCCTAGTGTGTGGCTTTTCTAATGGTATGTAATTTGCTTTCATAAAAATAATCTTTAAGAGTTGTTTCATAATTTTATCAACAAGGAAATTTTCGACGAAACTATATCTTTACGGAAATTAAAATGTTTAGCGAAATTTAATACTGCAAAGTTGGTAAAAATTAAATGATCGATTGAAATTATGTAAGTTGTGGAATGAAGTACGAAGAAAATAGCTGTACCAGTTAGGTGCGTCAATGAAACAATTAAATAATTTCAAATTATTTATTTAATTGATAATTTCTACCGGCTTTGTGTAACCATCCCAAGGATGAATGTCAATTTGCTCCACTGCTACTAGCAAGCCGTAGATCATTTAATTTTTACCAACCTTGCACTTAAATCTCGCAAAACATTTCACTTTCCGTAAATGTAGAGTTTCGTCGAAAATTTCCTACTTGATAAAATTATGAAATAACTCTTGAAGGGTTTTTTTATAAAAGCAAATTACATACCATTAGAAAGGTTACACACTAGGGATCTTCTGATAGAATTGGAACACCTCAATCAATTTTGTTTTTTTATGCAAGTTGAAGTTTAAATTCAAGTATTCACTACACCTTTCTGTAAGTTTGAGGACTCATAACATTTTTGTAGCTAACATCTGAATGAAGCAATATTTTTATAAGAATCTGCCAACATTGAAGATTAAAAAAAACGTAAAGATTGCATATTTTACCCATTGATAATGAAAATTACACTTTAGAGTTAAGAAAGTGGTGAAACTAGAAGAAAGCAAAAAAAAAATTTTTCAATATCCAGGAGGACAGTGCCAAAAAAATTAGGGCTGAGCAAGTAGCAGATGACCCCACCTACCCACCATTTTCGTAGATTCAATGTTCTGCCTAACACCCGCAAAGTGTAAACATTTCTTCTTTTTTAAATTTTTAAATATTGTTTCTACAATAACTCTCGAACAGAATAAGTTAGGCAGTTGGAGTTTCCAGAGTAGGTTTGGGAGATAAATATCTCGGTTCGGTTCGTTATTGGACGAAATAGGCCGGATAGTTTCGGAGTAACGAAGAAATAAATTTTTTTTTGAGTTACAAATTTCAAATTCAATTTTGTTTAAGATGTAGTTTCACCATAAAAATCCATTGATAAAATTTTCAACTCTAACGAGCTAATACTTTCGGAGATATGATTTTTCGAAATTTCAATAATGAATCGTACGTATGAAGATATAATTTGTCTATTTGAACATGAGCGCCAAAAAGCTCCTGTCAACAAGGCTTGAACCAATTTTTTATATTGTAGGTATTTGGGAGTATATCAGTTTTATCGACCTGTTCTTATGATAAAAGATCCAAAACTTATCAAACAAATGTGTGTGAAAGATTTCGAGCATTTCCTGGATCACCAACGGTTCTCAACGGAGGACATGGACCCACTGTGGAACAAAAATTTGTTCGCATTGAGAGGTAAGCTGTTATTGCATTAGGTTGAGTTCCAATCAATTTCTGAAATTAGTAGATCAAATCTCTTAAGACGAAAAAATCTGGGTGGTACCTTCCTATCACATGATACAGGGTACACAGCGTATTTCATAACTGGATACTGATCCTTAAGAGTGTGGGTCCTTTGGTGATTTTGAGATGAAAAATTAATATCCTCATATGTCTAAGCCTCTCAACTTTTGGGCTACAGAGTGTTAAAGTTTTGAGAAAAAAAATCGTTTTTTTATTAAAACTTTGGTAAAGTTCTAGATATTTTTTTAATATTTGGCACACTTACTCTAAGCATTCACAGCCATTTCTTGATGTAGAAGGTTTTTCGATATTTTTACCAGTGGCACCCATGCGGGATATTATTATTATTATTATTATTATCATAAGTTTATTGAAAAAACTCACTACAGAACTATATACAATGATTGAGTATTTTATCCAATTATTATAGCTGATTACCTCAAATGAAAAATAAACTGTACGATATGGAATAGATATTTTTGGAAACAAATATGGTACGCCACTACTTTCTCTAAAAATAGAAATAATTTTTTAATTCACCATTCATTTTGGAGCAAATTCGGTTTCTTCACTTTTTTTCGAACAATGCGCGGTTTTCGCAAAAAAAATAAAAACATGCAAGGTCAAATTATTAGTGAATATAATAAAATAAAAAATTAATTATTTTGTAATTTGCTTCTGCGTAAGAAACACAAGATATTTGTCAGAAGCAATCAATCGAACAATGTTGCCTAACAAATAACAACGAAACAACATCAACGAAGAAGCAACTATATCGTAACGTTTCGGAGTCTATACCTGACTCCTTCGTCAGACGCTTAACGAAAAAAATCTCCAGAATTATTTTGTTGATTGTTATTCTGAGATTCGAGACAATTCTCTGAGATTCGAGACAACTCTCGAATCTCCGAATAACAATCAACAAAATAATTCTGAAGATTTTTTTTCGTTAAGCGTCCGACGAAGGAGTCTGATATAGAATCTGAAATGTTACGATATATTTGTTTCTTCGTTGATGTTGTTTCGTTGTTATTTGTTAGGCAACAATGTTCGATTGATTGCTTCTGACAAATATCATGTGTTTCTTACGCAGAAGTAAATCACAAAATAATTAATTTTTTATTTTATATAGAAATTTTTCAGAGTTTGGGAGAGAAAACCCAGAAAGAAACCATTCAATGATTTTATTTTTCCAAAATTTGTTCGAGGTTGCTCTAGATATTTCGTTGAAATATGGTAGGGAGCAATTAACAACAATTACCATTTAATTAAAGGAACTACTTAACATTAAATAACGTGAACAAAAACGCGAAAAATTTAAATAAGCTGTTGAAAGTGACCACCACCTGCATGTTTGCACGCTTCAGCTCTTCATCTCATTAAGTATCGGACCCATTGAAAAAATCCTGGAGTATTTATTCTGATAGTTTCACAACAGACTAAGATGCGGTTTCTCAACGTCAAAAGATGGCCCCACAGGGAAAAATCTAGACTCCTTAGATCAGGGTATCTAGGTGGCCATAATTGTGTCCCTTCGCAACCTATCAAGCGAAATTGATATAATTTAAATTTAAAACCTCCCCTGCCTGGAAACTGAAATGAGCTGGTGCACCATCGTGCATAAATCACATATGATGTCAGGTTGAAATGGGGACATCGTCTAGCAAATATGGAAATTTCTGTTCAAGAAACTCGCGATAAGTATATACTATACATCCAATGTGCGTGGTAGAAAATAAGGCCCGATTAACTAATTTCCAATAATCCCATACATTTACTGAAAATTGCTCTCGGTGGTGGGATTCCGAAATGGCATGCGGGTTTTCTTCAGCCCAGAAATGTTGTGAAAATTTCTCATTCCGTTCCTGGAAAAATCAGTTTCCTCCGTGCAATAAAATTTTGGTGTCAAATTGAGGATTTCTGGCAACCATTTGAAGAAACCATTGACAGAAATTTGTACATAATGGAAAATCACGAGGAATTAGAGCTTGGACCCGGTGGATACATAGACATAGAATAACATGGACTTGTTGTGAGAAAGAGACCATTGATATCAGCATTGAAAAAATACAGAATAGTTAAAGGCAAAACCACGGTGTGAGTATATATTCTTATCCTGTTTCAATAGGCAAAACATACAGTACATACGTACAGATACATACTGTATCAAAAAAATATCTGCCTCCCTTTCTAAAATCATAAGTGCATAGCGATAATTATTATACATAAAAACGATTTTAATTTTTTTTTGCGAAAACCGATGTCGGTTGGAAAAATGTCACCATCTCAAATTAGACCCAAAATGAATGGCGATTTAAAAAATAATTTTTATTTCTAGAAAAAGCAGTGGCGTACGAATTTTTTTTCCAAAAATATTTATTCCATATTCCGTACGGACGCCACTGGTAAAAAAATCAGAAAACTTTCTACACCAAGAAATGTCTGTAGATGCTTAGAGTGCGTAAGCCAAATTTCAAAAAAACATCTAGAACGTTACCAAAGTTTCAATAAAAAAATTTGTTCAACCACTGACGTGAAGTCAGAAGCTCTTGTGCGTATGTTCTATTGTTCATTCTCCTGTGTTGGACACTCTTAATCGAAATCACCATGGTGAATTATATTGTCTGTTCTCCTGCATTGGACACTCCGAATTTACCATGGTAAATTCGATTAAGAGTGTCCAATACAGGAGAACAGACAAGTAGATGTGCTAGGACAGTTTTGGCGCAAAATGCCCCATTTTTACATGTAAATCCCCATAAGGAAATCTAAGGTCCAACTTGCAAAAATTGTACCCTTATGAACGCGGAGCCAGCGTTTTCAAGGTCATTTGTTTTGGACGGCTGAACAGTGAGTTGTGCAACGCCACGCCCCCTCCGCTGAGGCTTTGGTAGGGAGGGATTGAAGCGCTGACGTGAAATCAGGAGCTTTTGCGCGCATTATCCATTCTCCTGTATTGGAATTGGATATTCGTACACAATTTATCCGGTATAAATGATGAAACCAGAATCGACCGTCATATGGTACATTTCAGGCTTGTAGACCCCCCCCCGCACATTATTATTGGGACGGCATTTATCGTTTATATGAAAGGGAATACAGGGATTATTTGGTTTACGCAGACGAGCAATATAGGGGATTCCAGCGTCATATGGTACATTTCAGGATTGTAGACATAAGCAAAAGCAACCGCAATTTTAGTTGAGTCAGCTGCAATATGCCCACATACGTGTTGTTCGCATTATGTAGCCAACTAGGGGTTCTATTACATAAACAAAAGTAAAGATGAGCAGGGCCGTACTTATTCTTCCAATTTGAATCTGAAGAATTAGTGAAAATGAAATGTTTGAAAAAATTCATTCAATTTGAATCGTTTGAAAGTTGATGAAAGAATGAATCCATGAACATTAAGAACAATCTTTGAAATGCGAATACGAGTAGGTTTTTTAAATCGCAGCAATATTCAGTTTCCATTTTGCATCTATACTTTTCAATTCGTTGATTTGAAAAAACATCAGATCTGAAAACTGTTTAATTAGCAGTAGATTCAATGAAGAAATTTCATTCAAGTGAAAATAAAATCTGTCAGTTATATTATCGTTATGCAAGGAGCCGTGAACAAAGTGCTCTCAAAAAAAGATGTAATTATGATATTTTTCACCCCATATTTAGGAAAAACCTTAATGTATCGAAAAAATTTCCAATAATTCGATGATTGTAGATATCATTGAGCATACTTTAACGAAAATATTGAAAATGTTTGAAAAGATGAAAAAGTTGAGCAAATCTATTTCAATAAGTCAATGAAAAAAAATGTTTCCATTGTTGAGTGTAACGCTAAAATTAGTAAAAGAAAGAATGACAGTTTAGTTGGTTGTATTTCTATGATTGCATATGTGTCTGTGATATAGCAGATGAACATACAGAAGATAGAAGAGAAGTGCTAAAAGTAAAGAAGTTGTATGGAGGTTAATGAAATAAAACGTGTTAAAAACTAAAGTATTATTATTGAATATTCCACAAGGTACGAAAATATCACTGCGAGAAACTCAAATAAGAACATTATAAACAAATAATAACAAAAGGTTATGGGACCAGAGCGTGATTGCTGAAATAAAAGTGGACAACATGGCACAAGGTGGTAAAACATATAATATCGAAGTTCTTACGAACAACAACTACACTAATTGGAAATTCAGGATGCAAATGATATTAGCAGAAAATGGAGTTATGAAATATGTAGAGGTAGAAACTGATGTAGCCGGAATACAGGAAGAGGAAAAGAAACTAAAATTCATAAAGGAGGATAACAAGGCAAAATCGCTAATTGTTCAATGTGTCGCAGATACCCATTTAGAATCTCTACGGGATAAGAAAAATGCATATCAAATGTGGAAAGTTTTAGAAGAAAATTTCGAGAAAAAGGGACTGCCAGGCCAAATGTATCTGAAGAAAAAAATGCTTAGCATGAAAATGAAAGAAGGTGAATCTCTAAAGAATTTCATAACATAGTTCGAGGAAGTCCTGAGACAGTTGAAAGCATCTGGAGTGGTAATCGATGAGAAAGATCTGGTATGTAATTTATTGTTAGCTCTTCCAAAGTCTTATGAAACTATCATTACTATCATTGAAAATTCATCTAACGATATTCAAAAATATGAAAACGTCAAAAGAATGTTACTTAATGAGGAAGAGAAGAGATTTTTGGGAAAGAGTAAAAATGAACCTGTCACCGAACAAACTGCATTTCAATCTCAGATAGGCTGTTATAGATGTGGTAAACCAGGGCATTTCAAACGAGAATGCAGATCCAAATTTCAAGTCCATAGAGGTGAATCATATAACAGATCAGACGTAGGATCAGATTTCACTAGAAACGGTACAAATCAAGGAAGATTTCAACACAATCAAGGTTCATACCGAGGCAACAAGAATCAAGGTCAATATAGAGGGAACAATCAAGGTCAATACAGAGGGAACAATCATCAAGGTCAATACAGAGGATCAAGAGGATATAATCAGGTCAGAAATCAGAGTAGTAATTTATCAGAACAAGAATCTACTGAGGTGAGTGAAATGTGCACAGATTTGTCAAATGTTTGTTTTATCGGTGAAGCACCAAATGACTGTTACAGTGATGATAATGATCAAATTAAATTCTTCATCGACTCTGGTTGTACAGATCATCTCATTAATGATAAAAGCGTATTTTCAGATATTTTGATGTTAAAAAATCCTATAAAAATTGCTATTGCTAAAAATGATAATTATATTCTTGCTATGGGAGTTGGAAATGTAAATGTAGTCAGTTGGGTAGACAATAAGAAAATAAATTGTACTATAAAGAATGCACTGTATGTACCAAAGTTACGTAAGAATTTACTATCTGTGAAGAAATTGGAAATGTCAGGTATAGAAGTTATTTTCAAAGAGGGTATAGTTAAGTTCATGAATAAAAATGTGATTATAGGTATTGGCAAAAGAAATAACCTATATGAAATTTCTTTTCAGACTGTAAAACGTGAATGTCAAAATATAACTGTTGATGATAATTTTATGAAATGGCACAAAAGATTTGCTCATTTAAATTTTTCGGGGCTTAGAAAATTAATTAAAGATAATCTTGTTGAGGGAATTGAAAATGTCCAAGTATCCAATATTGAATTCTGTGAGCCATGCACAGTTGGTAAAATGTCAAGACATCCATTTGGTACAAGACATAAAAGTGATGGAATATTGGAAATCATTCATTCTGAAATTTGTGGTCCAATAACGCCAATAGCTTATGATGGTAGCAAATATTTTATTACATTCATAGATGATTTTTCGAACTTTACGGTAGTTTATTTGTTAAAGCATAAAAGTGAGGCATTTTCAAAGTTTAAAGAGTTTTACTATATGACTAAAGCTATGTTTGGTTATACATTATCCAAGCTCAGATGTGATAACGGGGGCGAGTACACAAGTAATGAATTCAGAAAATTTTCTAGAGATAATGGTGTGATAATGGATTACACAGTTCCATATACACCACAACAAAATGGAAAGGCAGAACGCAAAAATAGAACCTTAGTTG
This sequence comes from Halyzia sedecimguttata, assembly GCA_937662695.2. Classification (NCBI taxonomy): domain Eukaryota; kingdom Metazoa; phylum Arthropoda; class Insecta; order Coleoptera; family Coccinellidae; genus Halyzia; species Halyzia sedecimguttata. Next base: position 37,146,453 of record OW569419.2, read on the forward strand.
AAAGGGCAAGGGCTATAATTAATGAATCTGAGGTACCTAAAGAACTATGGGGAGAAGCTATATTGTGTTCAAATTACGTTATAAATCGCTGTCCAACTGAATCAATAAGTATTATACCTGCTGAGATATGGTTAGGGCGAAGACAAAATGTTAGTAATTTAAAAGTATTCGGTAGTACTGCTTATAGTCACTTGAGAAACGGGGTTAGAGATAAATTCGATTCAAAGGTACAAAAATGCATAATGATGGGATATGCACCCAATGGTTATAGATTGTGGGATGAAAACAATGGAAATATTATCATATCACGGGATGTAAAATTTGATGAAGACTGTTTCTTTTATAAAAATAAAGTAAGCATAAATATTAACAAGGATGAAATAGAAATGGACAGAATAGGAGAAAATATATCAGTAGAAAATGAAGAGACAAGTATTGAAGAAATCGGGATAGTGGATAAAAATTTCAGGGAAAATAAACGTAAAATCAAACCACCTTCAAAATTAAATGATTACGAGTTATATATGGCATTTGATGCAATGGGATATGTTGATGATGTACCGCAAAGTTTTGATGAATTAAAATTCAGAGATGATAAAATTTTTTGGAAAAAGGCTATGGAAAGGGAGTTAGAGTCAATAAATAAAAATGAGACTTGGGAAATAGTAGATAAACCTATAAATAAAAAAATACTACATACAAAATGGGTGTATACTTATAAATTAAATGAGGAAGAAAATGAAAAATATAAGGCTAGGTTAGTAGTTCGGGGATTTGCACAGAAGGGAAATGTTGATTATACGGAGGTTTATTCACCAGTTGCAAAGATGACGACGATAAGAGTTCTTTTAACTATTGGAAATCAATTCGGACATTATTTCAGGCAATTAGATGTGAAAACAGCTTTCTTGAATGCAAAATTGAATGAGGAAATTTATATTTATTCTCCGCAAGGTTTAAATGTAGGAAATCATAAAGTATTGAAGTTGAATAAGTCATTATATGGACTAGTGCAGTCATCTAAATGTTGGAATGAGGAAATAAATAACTATCTTACAAGACTAGGTTTCGTGAGATCGGAAAATGATTACTGTCTTTATGTTTTGGATTTTCAGGGTGAAAAAATATATTTACTACTTTATGTCGATGATATTATAGTGAGTGGTAGTAATTTGAATAAAATAAACAGTATAATTGAAAAATTGATGAATAGCTTTGAAATAAAAAATAAGAGAGAACTCCGGAATTTTCTAGGCATAGAAATTGAATATGATAGGGAACTAGGAATTTTAAAATTGAAACAATCGAAGTACATAAATAAACTATTGAACAAATTCAATATGAATGATTGTAAAGGTATAGATACACCAATTGATCAAAAATTGCAAATACTTGTATCAGAGAATGATGTCATGACTGAGAAACCATACAGACAATTGATTGGGTGTCTCATGTATTTAATGTTGGGGACACGTCCTGATATATGTTTTGCTTTAAATTTCTTTAGCAGATATCAAGATAAGGCAACTGATCAAACATGGTTTTATTTGAAAAGGATACTTAGATATATTCGAAAAACACAAAATGTAGGTTTACAATTAACTAGAGGTGACAATTTAGATTTGATATGTTTCGTAGATGCTGATTGGGGAAGTGATGTAACAAATAGAAAATCCTCAACTGGTTTTTTATTTAAATTATTTGGGAATACTATTCATTGGGTAACAAGAAAACAAAATTGTGTAACTTTATCCACAACTGAAGCAGAACTTGTAGCTTTATGTAGTTCAGTAAGTGAAGGTTTATGGCTTAAGAAACTTTTATTAGATATAGATATTGATGTAACACCTATAAAATTCTTTGAAGATAATCAGGCTTGTATTGCACTTGTAAAGAACCCAGGAAATAACCGAAGGGTTAAACATTTAGATTTAAAGTATAATTTTGTTACTGAACATTTGCAGAAGAAAAATATTGTCATAAATTATATTGAAACAATTTCACAGCAAGCAGATATTCTTACAAAAGGATTACAATTTATTCTTTTCACAAGATTTAAATTTCTTTTAGGTCTTGAGGATTTTAGCGAGGGGGGGTGTTGAGTGTAACGCTAAAATTAGTAAAAGAAAGAATGACAGTTTAGTTGGTTGTATTTCTATGATTGCATATGTGTCTGTGATATAGCAGATGAACATACAGAAGATAGAAGAGAAGTGCTAAAAGTAAAGAAGTTGTATGGAGGTTAATGAAATAAAACGTGTTAAAAACTAAAGTATTATTATTAAATATTCCACAAGGTACGAAAATATCACTGCGAGAAACTCAAATAAGAACATTATAAACAAATAATAACAAAATCCATGAATTTACACATCTTTGATATGCGAGTAAGAGGTTTTCAAAAATAATCTGCATATTCAACATCAAAAGCATTTGGGGAAAAGCGGATATTTTTCCCTTGAATCTAAAATAGCATTGTAGAAAAAAGCGGAAATGTATAAAAAAGAATTGCTCCCTCTTTAATTTCGATTGTTCAGATATGGTTGAAAATATAATTTGGCAGACGCCTAGGAAAATATTGTACTTTCCAATTTCATGTATTTTTTCCGTTCGTTTCTGAACCGAAAACTTGAGATTTTTCTTAAAACATAAAATAGATAATCACAAATTCCAATATTTAAAGCTGCGGTAGACTCTTTTGTGTACGATCGACTAAAATGTAAACATTTGCGTGACTCGCGATCTCCGGCAGAGGGTGGCTTGATTATATAAACAGCCGTTTTGCTTAACGTAAGTCAGGTTTCTATTATTTCCATATAGGAACACATCGTTGATCATTCGTGTGCCGATTGAAATTTTCATTTGTACTTTGTCGGAGCATCTGAATTTGTGATAGTGTGATCTTTGGGTAAGCAGCAATTAGAAAATTATGTATCCATATATTGAAATATTTTTCTTTCCAAACAGCAGTAGCAGAAAAATCGTATATTACCCAAACAGCAGTAGCAGTAGTTCATTAGAGAAATTTTGATACTAATCCCTACAGAACAAAGTAAGTTTCTGTTCATCTTACATCTCAGGCATATTTTTCTTATTCATTTTCATTATAGACAGGGATTTAAACAAAATTAACCAAAAATCTCTTCTTGAAGATAAGTCAACAAGGCGTATAGCAGAGTTGGAGAAGGATAAGAAATACCACATTCTAAAGTGTATTTTGGTGAAGACCAGGTTCGGCCCAGCTGTGCTCTTTGAATTCAACGAATTCAAAGCGTTCCTGCCAAAAAGGCTGACGGAGGACTACAGCGCACATACGACCGAGCTGTCATCAGGAAAATATTCGCTAATATTCCGAGGGGCCATAGATACTGGGAAAACACATCCAGCCATTTCCTTGGAGATTGTAGATAAATAAGGTAATTCATCAATATCACTGCATCTCCACTTTTTTCTTTTTCTTTTTTGGTGTTATTGTACTACGCAGAAATGAATCGTTTTGAAGGTACATTGCGCAATATAGATATTTTGGAACATAGATTTAAGTTCAAGTCAAAAAGATTTAATATTTGCTCAGCACTGAGAATAAAATATGGCCATTCGGAATTTTATATTCTTACAGGCTCAAAAATACAGGTCAAGCGTAGTTGAGCTCAAATAGCTAGTTTGTATGGGTGTTCATAGAGAAATCGATGAGGTAATGTTACCATATCAAGAAGAATTATTCTTATGGGGCCAGGAAGTTTTTCAAGGAATGTCTACATATTGTTTGAATACGTCATAGTAATAATATAACTTGCAAGTGTGCATGGATGGTCTTTATGATGAAATAAAAATCTACTATTCGGACGAATCATAATTCTCGATTTAAGTGAACATTGAGTCTGATGAGTATCCATTCCATCTCCACGCAAAATGTAGAGGTTGGTTTTATTGTATTATCCAAAATAAATCATTCATTAATAGCATATTTCACAATACAATAAGTTTAGTAAAGATATCGCATAAGTACATTCGCACGATTAACTAAATTACCTACACTTCATGAGTAATTTCTCAGACATATATATAGAACAAAAGCTCGTCATGGTGTTCAACCTACTTTTAACGAGACTTTTAGATGAAACCAGGAATTGCTCTATAATTCATTAAAAATCGGTTCTGAAACAACAAAAACAAGTGAAATTGCAGTATTACATTTATCTGAGAGAAACATTTACATAATAACAAAAATGAAATATTTTTTGAATACCAATCTTTAGCTAATTCGAAATCTGTGACTCTTTTGCGAGAAAAATGAAGATTGTCAATAGCCATCCTCCCTTATCGTCGAGTCTTTTGAATCGGTTATCTTCGGATATCCTCGTATGTATTCGGGTATTTTTGTGAATCTCTAAAAGTTGAAACAAAGATGTTTTCATTTCAGTTATATCGAAAGGGTCAACATGGAAGGTTGTATTCGAGCTATAAAGTCGTTGATGACTCTATTCATTGCAACAAATGATGAAAGTATATTTGTCGATGGGTTGAAGCAGTGTTCTTTAGCTGTGCGAAGAATCAACAAAAAACTGAAAAATGCCACGACTGTTGGAGAAAAGCATAGTCTCTTAAGCACATTGAATCACGTGAAAAGTTACAGATCCAAATTGAAATACTTGCGTAAAAAGGGATCTGGCATCAAAGATCGAGGGGAAACAGCAACAAATAGAGTTGAATGGGGTGAATCGACATCCGCATTCGAGTCACGAATTCGAACTGGAGTTATTACTAATTTAAAACATAAAGACATAAAATATTTCTTATTAGATGCCGAGGCTATCTTACGTAGACGATTGATGAATGCTCTCAAAAAAAATGAGGCAGTAAAGGTGAACGCGGTGTTTTGTGGAGAGTTTAAAGTAATGACAGCTAATAAAATTCAAACAGAATATAAATACTTTACCACATCTAACGCTGCTATATACAGAAGCACCAATTTGAGTGACTGGTTTCAAGAGAAAGTTAAAGCACCAATTCTTACAGAGCTCCAGGAATTCCAAGAAAAAGATAGTGGCTGGAGTCTTTCGAATATTATTAGCTTGGGTGTCAATATAAACAAGTTCACACCGCAACTTGGATCTTCATACATAGAACTTCCTACTCAAATTCGAAATAAAAAAGCCTGCGTCAATGTGAAGAATGAGGATGAAGCATGTTTTGCATGGGCTGTAACTTCAGCATTACACCCCATTGAGGAAGATCCGCAACGTACTTCCAAGTATCCCCATTATTCGAAGATATTAAAACTAAAAGGAATACAGTTCCCAATGACACTGAAACAGATACCAAACTTTGAGAAACAAAACCAAATATCTATTAATGTTTACATCTTAAAGAAAGAAAAACATCTCATCACACTACCAACCTACCTAACCAAGAACAAAATGGACACACATGTTAATTTACTCCTAATACAAGATAGCTATACAGATGAAATTCCTGTCCGATACCATTACGTATGGATAAAAAATTTATCACGACTTGTATCGACTCAGTTGAGTAAACACGATGGCCAGAAATTTATTTGTGATAGATGTCTACGATACTTTCGATCCAACGAAAAACTTGATAACCATTCAGAAGATTGTGGTAATATGAATGAAACAGCTATCAAAATGCCTACATCAAAGGATAATATTCTGAAATTTAAAAATCATAAAAACAAGGAGAGGGTTCCTTTTATTATTTATGCGGATCTCGAAAGTATATTGATACCAACAAATACCAAAAATAATTATCAAGAACATAAAGCTGCAGCCGTTGGCTATCATGTGAAGTGTTCATATGATGATACTCTGAGTTTCTATCGTTCACATCGAGGCCCCGATTGTATGAAATGGTTTGCAGATGAGCTGAATCAATTCGCTGAAGATGTTGAAACTGTTTTCCTATGCCCCTATGATATAGATATGTCACAGCAGCAGGAAGCTGAATTCCAGAAAGCAACACAATGCCATATCTGTGAAGAAATATTCAAACCTAAAGATAAAAAGGTACGTGATCATAATCATCTTATAGCAGGAAACAACTATCGTGGAGCAGCCCACGAAGGATGTAATATCAACTATAAAGATAGTCATATGATTCCTGTAGTATTCCACAATCTGAGTGGGTATGATGCCAATTTCCTGATAGAAGATATCGCTGTAAGAATGGAAGGAAAGATCAGCTTGTTACCCATAACGAAGGAAAAATATATCAGCTTTACTAAACATATCAACAGTCACCAAATCAATTTCAGATTCATTGATAGCTTCAGATTTATGGCTTCCTCACTTGAACAGTTATCATCAAACTTGGAAGATTTCCCTAATCTCAAAGCACAATTCCCTGATGAGTCCGAAAAACGTATCAATCTCATCACGAAAAAGGGGGTTATGCCATATGATTATATCGACTGTAGCGACCGATTTAATGAAACATCTTTACCACCCATTGAAGCATTTTACAATAAATTAGAGGGCAGACCATGTCCCCGAAGGATGTATATGAGAGCCCAGCTTGTATGGGAAGAATTTCAATGTCAGAACTTGGGCGAATATTCAGATCTTTATATTATTATTATTATTATTATTATTATTATTATTATTATTATACTGATCCTCCTGGGTCTTCCACAAGGAGACCCCTCATAAGCTCTAAGAGCTTGCCCTGAGTTAGGAGAACCAGTTGTGTTCTGTGTAGGCTTTGTTACTGTGTCCTTACGCCACCTTAGGCACAGCACTGTTAATTTTTGACCCAACAGCGAATGGTGGCGATTACCGTGACTAGAAAATTTCTTTCCTAGCCTCGGAATTGAACTTGGGGCTTCCGCTCCCAAGTCAATTACTCTACCACTGAGCCAATCGCACTATAATAATATAATAATAATATAATAATATGAAAACAGATATTCTATTGTTGGCCGATGTATTCGAGCAATTCCGTTCAAGCTGCTATAAAACTTATGGATTGGATCCTGCTCATTATTTCACCTTACCAGGATATATATATAATAATAATATAATAATATAATAATATAATAATATAATAATATAATAATATGAAAACAGACATTCTATTGTTGGCCGATGTATTCGAGCAATTCCGTTCAAGCTGCTATAAAACTTATGGATTGGATCCTGCTCATTATTTCACCTTACCAGGATATACGTGGGATTCAATGCTGAAACATACGAAACAGGAATTGGAACTTCTCACAGATGTTGACATGTTTTTGTTTGTTGAAAGAGGTATCCGTGGCGGTCTGAGTCAAGTTTGTAAAAAACGACGGGCTCATGCAAACAACAAATACATACCTAACTATGATCCAACTAAACCAGAAAACTACCTTATGTACTTCGATATCAATAATCAATATGGATGGGCTATGTCGCAATATCTTCCATATGGAAAATTCCGATGGTCTGATACAAATATAGATGTTACTCAAATGGCTGATGATGCTCCAGAAGGATATATTTTGGAAGTTGACCTGGAATATCCTAGAGAATTACACGATAAACATATAGATCTGCCGTTCTGCCCTGAACATTATAATTCTAAAACTCGAACACCATGTTATGCTTCTCAACCAAATGTGAAACTTATGGCAACGGTGAATTCCAAGAAGAAGTATATTATTCACTATCGAAATTTGAAGATGGCATTGAAGAATGGATTGATTCTTACAAAAATACATCGAGTTCTCAAGTTCAAACAATCTGCATGGCTCAAATCATATATCGACCTCAATACTAACTTGAGAAAAGAAGCTAAGAATGAGTTCGAGAAAAATCTCTTTAAGCTGATGAATAACGCGGTGTTTGGTAAAACGATGGAGAATATACGGAAGAGGGTTAATGTTCATCTTTGCACAAAATGGGAGAATCGTTTTGGCGCAGAAGCGTATATTTCCAAGCCGGAATTCAAGAATTCTGTTATTTTCAATGAGAACTTAGTGCCAATTGAGCTTCGAAAACTGGAAATATATTTGAATAAGCAAATTTATGTGGGAATGAGTATTCTAGATTTAGCTAAAACCACTATATATGATTTCCATTATGATTATATGAAAGAAGCTTTCGGAGACAGCTGCATAGCACTGTATACCGATACAGATTCTGTGATTTATGAATTATTCAAAGATCCATATGAAATATTGAGAAGAGATTGCCATAAATACTTCGATACTTCAGACTTTGCTAAGGATAATCCTTATGGAATTCCTCTGGTTAACAAAAAGGTATTAGGGATGATGAAAGATGAAAACAATGGTATTCCGATGACCGATTATGTGGGCCTAAGATCAAAACTATACGCATTGAAAAACTCAAGAACGATTGATGAAATTAATCTGAAGAGACTTCAGTGGGAAAAGGAAGAGTATGATCCTGAGGAGATTCATTCTATGCCCAAGAATTATTGTACCACGAAAAAAGCAAAAGGTGTGAAAAAATCTATCGTCAAGAATGAGATATGCTTTGATGATTATATAGAATGCTTAGAAACTTGGAAACATAAAATTATCTCTCAAAATTTGATTCAGGCGAAGGAACAGCGAGTGCATTCGTCCACGCAACAAAAGATAGCTTTGAGTCCAGAAGACGATAAAAGATATTTGATACCTGGAACATTTGAAACATTACCATGGGGGCATTATTCTCTCAATAAACGAAAGAATGAAGAACCCGATGTACCTAAGAAGAAGATGTCTATATTAGAAATATTATTAACAATGTAATTGATTTTTCTGCGATTGTACAATAAACGATAGATTTCTTCTTATAGTTTCAATTTACCTTCCTATATTCTATTACAGAACAACTTGTATATTAGATGTGATCAAGGTTGAGTTTCCATTCGCCTCATAATATATCTCAGAGAGAGAAAATAGCTCTATTGAAGTTATAGAAAATCAGTGTATGAATATTGTACCTATATATTTTTCTTACGAGAAATAACTATCCCCTATATCAACCAAAAAAGATATCAGGTATATTTTCATTATATATCTTCGTAAAAGAACTACTATCTACTCTCTAGTATATGCTATCTACTCTTTACTATCTGCTACCCACTACCTACTATCTACTATCATCATAAAATATTTGAGCAGGCATTCTACAACTAATAACAATGTTTGAATTGGAGCAGTTTCATATTTTTCGTGCTATTTTTCTGAATATATGTATACACTCATACACTTTCATAATTTATAAAATTCGTTCAAGCACTGATAAAATGCAGCAGTCAAAACTGCAGCAGTTTTGACTGCCGCAGTGCAGCAGTTTTGGCTGAGGCAGTGCAGCAGTCTAAACTGCAGCAGTCTTAACTACGGCAGTATAAACTGCAGTAGTCTAGACTGCTGCAGTAATGCGGCAGTCAAAACTGCAGCAGTCAAACTGCAGCAGTCTAAACTACAGCAGTCTAAACTACAGCAGTCTGTCTGTCGGGGCAAAAATTAACAGTGCTTTGTCTAAACTTCCTGAAGGATACGGTGCTGTGCCTAAACTTCCTGAAGGATACAGCAACTATTTTGGCGCGCCAAAATGGTTGTTTTTGGTTGATATAGGGGATAGTTATTTCTCGTAAGAAAAATATATAGGTACAATATTCATACACTGATTTTCTATAACTTCAATAAAGCTATTTTCTCTCTCTGAGACATATTATGAGGCGAATGGAAACTCAACCTTGATCACATCTAATATACAAGTTGTTCTGTAATAGAATATAGGTAGGTAAATTGAAACTATAAGAAGAAATCTATCGTTTATTGTACAATCGCAGAAAAATCAATTACATTGTTAATAATATTTCTAATATAGACATCTTCTTCTTAGGTACATCGGGTTCTTCATTCTTTCGTTTATTGAGAGAATAATGCCCCCATGGTAATGTTTCAAATGTTCCAGGTATCAAATATCTTTTATCGTCTTCTGGACTCAAAGCTATCTTTTGTTGCGTGGACGAATGCACTCGATGTTCCTTCGCCTGAATCAAATTTTGAGAGATAATTTTATGTTTCCAAGTTTCTAAGCATTCTATATAATCATCAAAGCATATCTCATTCTTGACGATAGAATTTTTCACACCTTTTGCTTTTTTCGTGGTACAATAATTCTTGAGCATAGAATGAATCTCCTCAGGATCATACTCTTCCTTTTCCCACTGAAGTCTCTTCAGATTAATTTCATCAATCGTTCTTGAGTTTTTCAATGCGTATAGTTTTGATCTTAGGCCCACATAATCGGTCATCGGAATACCATTGTTTTCATCTTTCATCATCCCTAATACCTTTTTGTTAACCAGAGGAATTCCATAAGGATTATCCTTAGCAAAGTCTGAAGTATCGAAGTATTTATGGCAATCTCTTCTCAATATTTCATATGGATCTTTGAATAATTCATAAATCACAGAATCTGTATCGGTATACAGTGCTATGCAGCTGTCTCCGAAAGCTTCTTTCATATAATCATAATGGAAATCATATATAGTGGTTTTAGCTAAATCTAGAATACTCATTCCCACATAAATTTGCTTATTCAAATATATTTCCAGTTTTCGAAGCTCAATTGGCACTAAGTTCTCATTGAAAATAACAGAATTCTTGAATTCCGGCTTGGAAATATACGCTTCTGCGCCAAAACGATTCTCCCATTTTGTGCAAAGATGAACATTAACCCTCTTCCGTATATTCTCCATCGTTTTACCAAACACCGCGTTATTCATCAGCTTAAAGAGATTTTTCTCGAACTCATTCTTAGCTTCTTTTCTCAAGTTAGTATTGAGGTCGATATATGATTTGAGCCATGCAGATTGCTTGAACTTGAGAACTCGATGTATTTTTGTAAGAATCAATCCATTCTTCAATGCCATCTTCAAATTTCGATAGTGAATAATATACTTCTTCTTGGAATTCACCGTTGCCATAAGTTTCACATTTGGTTGAGAAGCATAACATGGTGTTCGAGTTTTAGAATTATAATGTTCAGGGCAGAACGGCAGATCTATATGTTTATCGTGTAATTCTCTAGGATATTCCAGGTCAACTTCCAAAATATATCCTTCTGGAGCATCATCAGCCATTTGAGTAACATCTATATTTGTATCAGACCATCGGAATTTTCCATATGGAAGATATTGCGACATAGCCCATCCATATTGATTATTGATATCGAAGTACATAAGGTAGTTTTCTGGTTTAGTTGGATCATAGTTAGGTATGTATTTGTTGTTTGCATGAGCCCGTCGTTTTTTACAAACTTGACTCAGACCGCCACGGATACCTCTTTCAACAAACAAAAACATGTCAACATCTGTGAGAAGTTCCAATTCCTGTTTCGTATGTTTCAGCATTGAATCCCACGTATATCCTGGTAAGGTGAAATAATGAGCAGGATCCAATCCATAAGTTTTATAGCAGCTTGAACGGAATTGCTCGAATACATCGGCCAACAATAGAATATCTGTTTTCATATTATTATATTATTATTATATTATTATAGTGCGATTGGCTCAGTGGTAGAGTAATTGACTTGGGAGCGGAAGCCCCAAGTTCAATTCCGAGGCTAGGAAAGAAATTTTCTAGTCACGGTAATCGCCACCATTCGCTGTTGGGTCAAAAATTAACAGTGCTGTGCCTAAGGTGGCGTAAGGACACAGTAACAAAGCCTACACAGAACACAACTGGTTCTCCTAACTCAGGGCAAGCTCTTAGAGCTTATGAGGGGTCTCCTTGTGGAAGACCCAGGAGGATCAGTATAATAATAATAATAATAATAATAATAATAATAATAATAATAATAATATAAAGATCTGAATATTCGCCCAAGTTCTGACATTGAAATTCTTCCCATACAAGCTGGGCTCTCATATACATCCTTCGGGGACATGGTCTGCCCTCTAATTTATTGTAAAATGCTTCAATGGGTGGTAAAGATGTTTCATTAAATCGGTCGCTACAGTCGATATAATCATATGGCATAACCCCCTTTTTCGTGATGAGATTGATACGTTTTTCGGACTCATCAGGGAATTGTGCTTTGAGATTAGGGAAATCTTCCAAGTTTGATGATAACTGTTCAAGTGAGGAAGCCATAAATCTGAAGCTATCAATGAATCTGAAATTGATTTGGTGACTGTTGATATGTTTAGTAAAGCTGATATATTTTTCCTTCGTTATGGGTAACAAGCTGATCTTTCCTTCCATTCTTACAGCGATATCTTCTATCAGGAAATTGGCATCATACCCACTCAGATTGTGGAATACTACAGGAATCATATGACTATCTTTATAGTTGATATTACATCCTTCGTGGGCTGCTCCACGATAGTTGTTTCCTGCTATAAGATGATTATGATCACGTACCTTTTTATCTTTAGGTTTGAATATTTCTTCACAGATATGGCATTGTGTTGCTTTCTGGAATTCAGCTTCCTGCTGCTGTGACATATCTATATCATAGGGGCATAGGAAAACAGTTTCAACATCTTCAGCGAATTGATTCAGCTCATCTGCAAACCATTTCATACAATCGGGGCCTCGATATGAACGATAGAAACTCAGAGTATCATCATATGAACACTTCACATGATAGCCAACGGCTGCAGCTTTATGTTCTTGATAATTATTTTTGGTATTTGTTGGTATCAATATACTTTCGAGATCCGCATAAATAATAAAAGGAACCCTCTCCTTGTTTTTATGATTTTTAAATTTCAGAATATTATCCTTTGATGTAGGCATTTTGATAGCTGTTTCATTCATATTACCACAATCTTCTGAATGGTTATCAAGTTTTTCGTTGGATCGAAAGTATCGTAGACATCTATCACAAATAAATTTCTGGCCATCGTGTTTACTCAACTGAGTCGATACAAGTCGTGATAAATTTTTTATCCATACGTAATGGTATCGGACAGGAATTTCATCTGTATAGCTATCTTGTATTAGGAGTAAATTAACATGTGTGTCCATTTTGTTCTTGGTTAGGTAGGTTTGTAGTGTGATGAGATGTTTTTCTTTCTTTAAGATGTAAACATTAATAGATATTTGGTTTTGTTTCTCAAAGTTTGGTATCTGTTTCAGTGTCATTGGGAACTGTATTCCTTTTAGTTTTAATATCTTCGAATAATGGGGATACTTGGAAGTACGTTGCGGATCTTCCTCAACGGGGTGTAATGCTGAAGTTACAGCCCATGCAAAACATGCTTCATCCTCATTCTTCACATTGACGCAGGCTTTTTTATTTCGAATTTGAGTAGGAAGTTCTATGTATGAAGATCCAAGTTGCGGTGTGAACTTGTTTATATTGACACCCAAGCTAACAATATTCGAAAGACTCCAGCCACTATCTTTTTCTTGGAATTCCTGGAGCTCTGTAAGAATTGGTGCTTTAACTTTCTCTTGAAACCAGTCACTCAAATTGGTGCTTCTGTATATAGCAGCGTTAGATGTGGTAAAGTATTTATATTCTGTTTGAATTTTATTAGCTGTCATTACTTTAAACTCTCCACAAAACACCGCGTTCACCTTTACTGCCTCATTTTTTTTGAGAGCATTCATCAATCGTCTACGTAAGATAGCCTCGGCATCTAATAAGAAATATTTTATGTCTTTATGTTTTAAATTAGTAATAACTCCAGTTCGAATTCGTGACTCGAATGCGGATGTCGATTCACCCCATTCAACTCTATTTGTTGCTGTTTCCCCTCGATCTTTGATGCCAGATCCCTTTTTACGCAAGTATTTCAATTTGGATCTGTAACTTTTCACGTGATTCAATGTGCTTAAGAGACTATGCTTTTCTCCAACAGTCGTGGCATTTTTCAGTTTTTTGTTGATTCTTCGCACAGCTAAAGAACACTGCTTCAACCCATCGACAAATATACTTTCATCATTTGTTGCAATGAATAGAGTCATCAACGACTTTATAGCTCGAATACAACCTTCCATGTTGACCCTTTCGATATAACTGAAATGAAAACATCTTTGTTTCAACTTTTAGAGATTCACAAAAATACCCGAATACATACGAGGATATCCGAAGATAACCGATTCAAAAGACTCGACGATAAGGGAGGATGGCTATTGACAATCTTCATTTTTCTCGCAAAAGAGTCACAGATTTCGAATTAGCTAAAGATTGGTATTCAAAAAATATTTCATTTTTGTTATTATGTAAATGTTTCTCTCAGATAAATGTAATACTGCAATTTCACTTGTTTTTGTTGTTTCAGAACCGATTTTTAATGAATTATAGAGCAATTCCTGGTTTCATCTAAAAGTCTCGTTAAAAGTAGGTTGAACACCATGACGAGCTTTTGTTCTATATATATGTCTGAGAAATTACTCATGAAGTGTAGGTAATTTAGTTAATCGTGCGAATGTACTTATGCGATATCTTTACTAAACTTATTGTATTGTGAAATATGCTATTAATGAATGATTTATTTTGGATAATACAATAAAACCAACCTCTACATTTTGCGTGGAGATGGAATGGATACTCATCAGACTCAATGTTCACTTAAATCGAGAATTATGATTCGTCCGAATAGTAGATTTTTATTTCATCATAAAGACCATCCATGCACACTTGCAAGTTATATTATTACTATGACGTATTCAAACAATATGTAGACATTCCTTGAAAAACTTCCTGGCCCCATAAGAATAATTCTTCTTGATATGGTAACATTACCTCATCGATTTCTCTATGAACACCCATACAAACTAGCTATTTGAGCTCAACTACGCTTGACCTGTATTTTTGAGCCTGTAAGAATATAAAATTCCGAATGGCCATATTTTATTCTCAGTGCTGAGCAAATATTAAATCTTTTTGACTTGAACTTAAATCTATGTTCCAAAATATCTATATTGCGCAATGTACCTTCAAAACGATTCATTTCTGCGTAGTACAATAACACCAAAAAAGAAAAAGAAAAAAGTGGAGATGCAGTGATATTGATGAATTACCTTATTTATCTACAATCTCCAAGGAAATGGCTGGATGTGTTTTCCCAGTATCTATGGCCCCTCGGAATATTAGCGAATATTTTCCTGATGACAGCTCGGTCGTATGTGCGCTGTAGTCCTCCCTCAGCCTTTTTGGCAGGAACGCTTTGAATTCGTTGAATTCAAAGAGCACAGCTGGGCCGAACCTGGTCTTCACCAAAATACACTTTAGAATGTGGTATTTCTTATCCTTCTCCAACTCTGCTATACGCCTTGTTGACTTATCTTCAAGAAGAGATTTTTGGTTAATTTTGTTTAAATCCCTGTCTATAATGAAAATGAATAAGAAAAATATGCCTGAGATGTAAGATGAACAGAAACTTACTTTGTTCTGTAGGGATTAGTATCAAAATTTCTCTAATGAACTACTGCTACTGCTGTTTGGGTAATATACGATTTTTCTGCTACTGCTGTTTGGAAAGAAAAATATTTCAATATATGGATACATAATTTTCTAATTGCTGCTTACCCAAAGATCACACTATCACAAATTCAGATGCTCCGACAAAGTACAAATGAAAATTTCAATCGGCACACGAATGATCAACGATGTGTTCCTATATGGAAATAATAGAAACCTGACTTACGTTAAGCAAAACGGCTGTTTATATAATCAAGCCACCCTCTGCCGGAGATCGCGAGTCACGCAAATGTTTACATTTTAGTCGATCGTACACAAAAGAGTCTACCGCAGCTTTAAATATTGGAATTTGTGATTATCTATTTTATGTTTTAAGAAAAATCTCAAGTTTTCGGTTCAGAAACGAACGGAAAAAATACATGAAATTGGAAAGTACAATATTTTCCTAGGCGTCTGCCAAATTATATTTTCAACCATATCTGAACAATCGAAATTAAAGAGGGAGCAATTCTTTTTTATACATTTCCGCTTTTTTCTACAATGCTATTTTAGATTCAAGGGAAAAATATCCGCTTTTCCCCAAATGCTTTTGATGTTGAATATGCACATTATTTTTGAAAACCTCTTACTCGCATATCAAAGATGTGTAAATTCATGGATTTTGTTATTATTTGTTTATAATGTTCTTATTTGAGTTTCTCGCAGTGATATTTTCGTACCTTGTGGAATATTTAATAATAATACTTTAGTTTTTAACACGTTTTATTTCATTAACCTCCATACAACTTCTTTACTTTTAGCACTTCTCTTCTATCTTCTGTATGTTCATCTGCTATATCACAGACACATATGCAATCATAGAAATACAACCAACTAAACTGTCATTCTTTCTTTTACTAATTTTAGCGTTACACTCAACACCCCCCCTCGCTAAAATCCTCAAGACCTAAAAGAAATTTAAATCTTGTGAAAAGAATAAATTGTAATCCTTTTGTAAGAATATCTGCTTGCTGTGAAATTGTTTCAATATAATTTATGACAATATTTTTCTTCTGCAAATGTTCAGTAACAAAATTATACTTTAAATCTAAATGTTTAACCCTTCGGTTATTTCCTGGGTTCTTTACAAGTGCAATACAAGCCTGATTATCTTCAAAGAATTTTATAGGTGTTACATCAATATCTATATCTAATAAAAGTTTCTTAAGCCATAAACCTTCACTTACTGAACTACATAAAGCTACAAGTTCTGCTTCAGTTGTGGATAAAGTTACACAATTTTGTTTTCTTGTTACCCAATGAATAGTATTCCCAAATAATTTAAATAAAAAACCAGTTGAGGATTTTCTATTTGTTACATCACTTCCCCAATCAGCATCTACGAAACATATCAAATCTAAATTGTCACCTCTAGTTAATTGTAAACCTACATTTTGTGTTTTTCGAATATATCTAAGTATCCTTTTCAAATAAAACCATGTTTGATCAGTTGCCTTATCTTGATATCTGCTAAAGAAATTTAAAGCAAAACATATATCAGGACGTGTCCCCAACATTAAATACATGAGACACCCAATCAATTGTCTGTATGGTTTCTCAGTCATGACATCATTCTCTGATACAAGTATTTGCAATTTTTGATCAATTGGTGTATCTATACCTTTACAATCATTCATATTGAATTTGTTCAATAGTTTATTTATGTACTTCGATTGTTTCAATTTTAAAATTCCTAGTTCCCTATCATATTCAATTTCTATGCCTAGAAAATTCCGGAGTTCTCCCTTATTTTTTATTTCAAAGCTATTCATCAATTTTTCAATTATACTGTTTATTTTATTCAAATTACTACCACTCACTATAATATCATCGACATAAAGTAGTAAATATATTTTTTCACCCTGAAAATCCAAAACATAAAGACAGTAATCATTTTCCGATCTCACGAAACCTAGTCTTGTAAGATAGTTATTTATTTCCTCATTCCAACATTTAGATGACTGCACTAGTCCATATAATGACTTATTCAACTTCAATACTTTATGATTTCCTACATTTAAACCTTGCGGAGAATAAATATAAATTTCCTCATTCAATTTTGCATTCAAGAAAGCTGTTTTCACATCTAATTGCCTGAAATAATGTCCGAATTGATTTCCAATAGTTAAAAGAACTCTTATCGTCGTCATCTTTGCAACTGGTGAATAAACCTCCGTATAATCAACATTTCCCTTCTGTGCAAATCCCCGAACTACTAACCTAGCCTTATATTTTTCATTTTCTTCCTCATTTAATTTATAAGTATACACCCATTTTGTATCTAGTATTTTTTTATTTATAGGTTTATCTACTATTTCCCAAGTCTCATTTTTATTTATTGACTCTAACTCCCTTTCCATAGCCTTTTTCCAAAAAATTTTATCATCTCTGAATTTTAATTCATCAAAACTTTGCGGTACATCATCAACATATCCCATTGCATCAAATGCCATATATAACTCGTAATCATTTAATTTTGAAGGTGGTTTGATTTTACGTTTATTTTCCCTGAAATTTTTATCCACTATCCCGATTTCTTCAATACTTGTCTCTTCATTTTCTACTGATATATTTTCTCCTATTCTGTCCATTTCTATTTCATCCTTGTTAATATTTATGCTTACTTTATTTTTATAAAAGAAACAGTCTTCATCAAATTTTACATCCCGTGATATGATAATATTTCCATTGTTTTCATCCCACAATCTATAACCATTGGGTGCATATCCCATCATTATGCATTTTTGTACCTTTGAATCGAATTTATCTCTAACCCCGTTTCTCAAGTGACTATAAGCAGTACTACCGAATACTTTTAAATTACTAACATTTTGTCTTCGCCCTAACCATATCTCAGCAGGTATAATACTTATTGATTCAGTTGGACAGCGATTTATAACGTAATTTGAACACAATATAGCTTCTCCCCATAGTTCTTTAGGTACCTCAGATTCATTAATTATAGCCCTTGCCCTTTCAACTAAGGTTCTATTTTTGCGTTCTGCCTTTCCATTTTGTTGTGGTGTATATGGAACTGTGTAATCCATTATCACACCATTATCTCTAGAAAATTTTCTGAATTCATTACTTGTGTACTCGCCCCCGTTATCACATCTGAGCTTGGATAATGTATAACCAAACATAGCTTTAGTCATATAGTAAAACTCTTTAAACTTTGAAAATGCCTCACTTTTATGCTTTAACAAATAAACTACCGTAAAGTTCGAAAAATCATCTATGAATGTAATAAAATATTTGCTACCATCATAAGCTATTGGCGTTATTGGACCACAAATGTCAGAATGAATGATTTCCAATATTCCATCACTTTTATGTCTTGTACCAAATGGATGTCTTGACATTTTACCAACTGTGCATGGCTCACAGAATTCAATATTGGATACTTGGACATTTTCAATTCCCTCAACAAGATTATCTTTAATTAATTTTCTAAGCCCCGAAAAATTTAAATGAGCAAATCTTTTGTGCCATTTCATAAAATTATCATCAACAGTTATATTTTGACATTCACGTTTTACAGTCTGAAAAGAAATTTCATATAGGTTATTTCTTTTGCCAATACCTATAATCACATTTTTATTCATGAACTTAACTATACCCTCTTTGAAAATAACTTCTATACCTGACATTTCCAATTTCTTCACAGATAGTAAATTCTTACGTAACTTTGGTACATACAGTGCATTCTTTATAGTACAATTTATTTTCTTATTGTCCACCCAACTGACTACATTTACATTTCCAACTCCCATAGCAAGAATATAATTATCATTTTTAGCAATAGCAATTTTTATAGGATTTTTTAACATCAAAATATCTGAAAATACGCTTTTATCATTAATGAGATGATCTGTACAACCAGAGTCGATGAAGAATTTAATTTGATCATTATCATCACTGTAACAGTCATTTGGTGCTTCACCGATAAAACAAACATTTGACAAATCTGTGCACATTTCACTCACCTCAGTAGATTCTTGTTCTGATAAATTACTACTCTGATTTCTGACCTGATTATATCCTCTTGATCCTCTGTATTGACCTTGATGATTGTTCCCTCTGTATTGACCTTGATTGTTCCCTCTATATTGACCTTGATTCTTGTTGCCTCGGTATGAACCTTGATTGTGTTGAAATCTTCCTTGATTTGTACCGTTTCTAGTGAAATCTGATCCTACGTCTGATCTGTTATATGATTCACCTCTATGGACTTGAAATTTGGATCTGCATTCTCGTTTGAAATGCCCTGGTTTACCACATCTATAACAGCCTATCTGAGATTGAAATGCAGTTTGTTCGGTGACAGGTTCATTTTTACTCTTTCCCAAAAATCTCTTCTCTTCCTCATTAAGTAACATTCTTTTGACGTTTTCATATTTTTGAATATCGTTAGATGAATTTTCAATGATAGTAATGATAGTTTCATAAGACTTTGGAAGAGCTAACAATAAATTACATACCAGATCTTTCTCATCGATTACCACTCCAGATGCTTTCAACTGTCTCAGGACTTCCTCGAACTATGTTATGAAATTCTTTAGAGATTCACCTTCTTTCATTTTCATGCTAAGCATTTTTTTCTTCAGATACATTTGGCCTGGCAGTCCCTTTTTCTCGAAATTTTCTTCTAAAACTTTCCACATTTGATATGCATTTTTCTTATCCCGTAGAGATTCTAAATGGGTATCTGCGACACATTGAACAATTAGCGATTTTGCCTTGTTATCCTCCTTTATGAATTTTAGTTTCTTTTCCTCTTCCTGTATTCCGGCTACATCAGTTTCTACCTCTACATATTTCATAACTCCATTTTCTGCTAATATCATTTGCATCCTGAATTTCCAATTAGTGTAGTTGTTGTTCGTAAGAACTTCGATATTATATGTTTTACCACCTTGTGCCATGTTGTCCACTTTTATTTCAGCAATCACGCTCTGGTCCCATAACCTTTTGTTATTATTTGTTTATAATGTTCTTATTTGAGTTTCTCGCAGTGATATTTTCGTACCTTGTGGAATATTTAATAATAATACTTTAGTTTTTAACACGTTTTATTTCATTAACCTCCATACAACTTCTTTACTTTTAGCACTTCTCTTCTATCTTCTGTATGTTCATCTGCTATATCACAGACACATATGCAATCATAGAAATACAACCAACTAAACTGTCATTCTTTCTTTTACTAATTTTAGCGTTACACTCAACAATGGAAACATTTTTTTTCATTGACTTATTGAAATAGATTTGCTCAACTTTTTCATCTTTTCAAACATTTTCAATATTTTCGTTAAAGTCTGCTCAATGATATCTACAATCATCGAATTATTGGAAATTTTTTCGATACATTAAGGTTTTTCCTAAATATGGGGTGAAAAATATCATAATTACATCTTTTTTTGAGAGCACTTTGTTCACGGCTCCTTGCATAACGATAATATAACTGACAGATTTTATTTTCACTTGAATGAAATTTCTTCATTGAATCTACTGCTAATTAAACAGTTTTCAGATCTGATGTTTTTTCAAATCAACGAATTGAAAAGTATAGATGCAAAATGGAAACTGAATATTGCTGCGATTTAAAAAACCTACTCGTATTCGCATTTCAAAGATTGTTCTTAATGTTCATGGATTCATTCTTTCATCAACTTTCAAACGATTCAAATTGAATGAATTTTTTCAAACATTTCATTTTCACTAATTCTTCAGATTCAAATTGGAAGAATAAGTACGGCCCTGCTCATCTTTACTTTTGTTTATGTAATAGAACCCCTAGTTGGCTACATAATGCGAACAACACGTATGTGGGCATATTGCAGCTGACTCAACTAAAATTGCGGTTGCTTTTGCTTATGTCTACAATCCTGAAATGTACCATATGACGCTGGAATCCCCTATATTGCTCGTCTGCGTAAACCAAATAATCCCTGTATTCCCTTTCATATAAACGATAAATGCCGTCCCAATAATAATGTGCGGGGGGGGGGGTCTACAAGCCTGAAATGTACCATATGACGGTCGATTCTGGTTTCATCATTTATACCGGATAAATTGTGTACGAATATCCAATTCCAATACAGGAGAATGGATAATGCGCGCAAAAGCTCCTGATTTCACGTCAGCGCTTCAATCCCTCCCTACCAAAGCCTCAGCGGAGGGGGCGTGGCGTTGCACAACTCACTGTTCAGCCGTCCAAAACAAATGACCTTGAAAACGCTGGCTCCGCGTTCATAAGGGTACAATTTTTGCAAGTTGGACCTTAGATTTCCTTATGGGGATTTACATGTAAAAATGGGGCATTTTGCGCCAAAACTGTCCTAGCACATCTACTCAGACAATAGAATTCACCATGGTAAATTCGATCAAGAGTGTCCAATACAGGAGAATGGACAATAGAACATACTCGCAAAAGTTCCAGACTTCACGTGAGTACTTGAACCTTTTTTTCCTCAAGTCAGGAGTTTTTACGCATATGTTCTATTGTCCATTCTCCTGTATTGGACACTCTTAATCGAATTTAACATGATGAATTCTATTGTCTGTTCTCTTGTATTGGACACTCTTAATCGAATTTACCATGGTATAGTCGGAGTGTCCAATACAGGAGTACAGACAATAGAATTCACTATGGTAAATTTGATTAAGAGTGTCCAATAAAGGAGAATGGATAAGAGAACATACGCGCAAAAGCTTCTGACTTCACGTCAGTGCATGAACCAATTTTTTGTTTCAATTATTTAAAAAAATTCTAGTGCTACAATCCTCACGAAATTTTGCATGAATTTTCGCGTTGGCATTCTACAACCAATAAGCATATTTGAATTGGATCGGATTTGTATTTTTTGAGTTATTGAGGAAATAACAACAAAATTTCAGATTGAAATAACTCCAAAACCATTTGGCCGATTATGCTAGTTAACGAAATGTCGTATTCAGATGCGTAATCTACCCTGAAAACTGCAAGTCGCTATTTTTTTCCGTTCTCAAGGAATCATGAGATACATAATATGTTTTCGTAATTTTTTTAAAATTTTCTAATGGCACGGTCCCCACACGTCTTCATGTCGACATTCTACAACTAGTTACCAAGCTTCAATTCGATCGAATCTATATTTTTTGAGTTATCGAGGAAATATAATTCCAGATGGGTATAACTCCGAAACCGTTGGACCGATTATTGCCAACAGCGAAATTAACTCTTCCATTCAGATGTGCAACCTATCCTGAAAATTGAAAGTCCCTATCTCCCTTCGTTCGAGAGTTGTCAAGGCAACGCACACCTATCCAGCAACTGAACTCGCACAAGGCTGCTCAGATCTCCACGAATATAGATCCGATCGTGTTCAAACTTGAAACTTAGTAGTAACGTAGTAGAGTTAGGTTCTGAAGGCTCTCGCGAGATTTCAGCGATATCGGAAGAATAGTTTCTGATATATAGAATTTTTTTTCAGTAATTTTCTATGATTTTTTTAGAAATTATCTAGTTATACGATCCTCACAAAATTTTGCATGAATATTCGCGTTATCTACAACTAGGTAATAACCATGCTTGAATTGGATCGGTTTTGTATTTTTTGAGTTATTGAGGAAATAACAAATTTCAGATGGGTATAACTCCAAAATTGTATTGCCGATTATGCCTTTAAACAAACTCAAATGGCGCATTAAGATTCTCAATCTCACCTGAAAATTTCAAGTCGCTATGTCTTTCCTTTCTTAGGTTATCTTCACGTAAATAATATTTTTTAATAATTTTTTTTTTAATTTTTTAGCAATACGATGTCCACAAATTTTCACCAACGTCCTTAGATTTGTATTCTACAACTATTCACCAACTTTCAATTCGATCGGATTAGTATTGGTTGTAGACAAAATTATTACTCGGAAACCGTTGGGCCGATTATGCCCATTAACGAACTTGTCCGTCCTATTGGGATGCGTCACCTACCCTGAAAATTTCAAGTCGCTATCTCTTTCCGTTCTCAAGTAATCGTGGCAACGGCCGGCCGGCCGGACAAATTTGATCCTATTTGACCTGGAATTCTTGATCAGGGAGTCGAACTCAATCGTTTTAGACCATTTTCGGCGACAAATTCGAAAATTACCGACATTTGGGCAAAATGATAACGTGATGTTCCCCAGAACATACGAGCAAAAACGATTATTTTCTTAAAGCTTTAACACCCTGTACCTCATAAGTTAAGATATTTGGGACGTATGTTGACATGAACTTTTCATCTTAAGATCTCTCCAAGATTCACATACTTAAGGATAAGTATCCAATTTTGAAGCACCCTGTATATTGCTCATAGATAGGATTGACTTATTTGATTTTATGGAAATCATTATTAATGTTGAGATTTTTTATTTTGAATTCTATTTATCCATCAGTAATCGAATATTTCGTTCCTTGATCTAATCCGTTGATGGCAGAAAGGATCGAAAATGACGTGAAGAGGTTCTCTCCATATACCATTCGAATTAAATTCAGATACGATAAAGGCTGGTTTATGCTGGCTGGTAACTTTAACTTAATCATATATATATATAATATATATAGACATTTATTTTTAGTGTTATGCTTTATAATCAGACTAAATAATCTGTTAACTTATTAATTATTATTATTAATAATAAGTAAACGGATTATTCAGTCTCAGTATCAACCATAGCGTTAGAAATCTATGTTTCAATTTTTAAGTTAGGGAATAAGTTAAAGTTACCAGCCAGCATAAACCAGCCTTAAGACTTCCAATGCCAACGATTTCCAATATTCACTGTAGGCAAGTAGGTACTAGGAGAATCCACATGACATCCAGATGGTCTAAAATGTTTTTGTGAGTTTTATTATCGATACTAGTATTGTTTTTTTTTTGTAATAAATACGTGCTTATTTGATGAAGAGTCAATTTAAAAATTTTCAATTGTTTTTCAAATTTAAGAAATTAATATCTCGAGAATTATTGACCCAAATGGCGTTACCTGCGGATTGCTGAATTCAGAAGGATATGATGTACCCATGTCTAGAAAATAAATAGGTGCTTGCAATTTAAAGAAATATCGTTGCCTTCATTGCTTGGTAACGGGAAATGGTAGAAAAATATGAATTACGGGAAAATGTTCCTCAAAAAATAAGTTACTGGAGAGAATAAATCTATTATTCCATACTTTTGGCGCTTACGGTATATTAAACAGGGTGTACCAACGGAAATTTGACCCCCCAGAACGAAAAAAACACCCGGGTTTGAACATTTTAACTGGGTTGTGTACAGAACATAAAAAACCAAACTAACCAACACTCAACATCTCTCCCCTATTCAAAATATGTTGGGGGTTGATGACACCTTCATCGGGGTGGTTTATTCGGAACAAACTCATGATGGAAGTTCGTCCCCTAAGTTTACCTATTTTTTTTTTAATCTTCGTTTCTGTATTCTGGGAGGGGGGGGGGATCAAATTCTCGTTGGGACACCCTGTGTGTACCTACCCATGATGAATATTCACGAGCTGCCACTGGTATATAGTCTTATTATCTTGCAATTCTGGAAATCTTCCCTTGTTTCAGGCCAGAGATGGAAAGAAATGCGTACAACTTTGAGTCCTTCTTTCACCGGAAGTAAAATGAGACAAATATTCGTTCTTATGCACGAATGCGCTAAGAACTTCGTTGATCATTTCGTAAAAAAACCAGAGGAAATAATTGAAATGGACTTGAAGGACGCATTCACGAGATACACAAACGATATAATTGCTAGTACCGCTTTTGGAATTCACTGCGACTCTTTGAAAGAAAGAGACAATGAGTTCTATCTTAACGGAAGGAGAGCAACCGACTTCACTGGATTTCTGAAAAACATCAAATTCATTATAATGATTTTTCTGCCGAAAATATCGAAGGTAACAGAAACTAGAACAATTTTCTTATAAAAAAATCGTAAAAATGCTAACCTGACGTCTACGGCGTCAGAGGTTTTCACGCAGCCAATAAATTTAATATCGGATAAATAATGCCTTAATCAGTGTTTTATGTCTATTGAAATACCTGCTGTCGCATAAAATTGTGTAGCTTCTTTATAGCAATGACAATCATGAGCGTTTGAGACAATCAATACAATTTAATGCTTGTGGCTTTTACTTGATGCAAATCCATATTAACTCAATGAAAAATTATATACGATTTACACTTATTTATTCAATATTGTGACGCGTTTCGTCGACACGGCGACTTCATCAGACTACATCATACTAAAGTCTTAACAAGTTATTATCTCCCTATACCAGGATGACATGGACACAGAATCATTTAAAACTAATTACATGAGAAACTTATTTAAAACAAATTACATAATAGACTTATTTAAAAATAATTACATGAGATTTCACTGCTGGTTTCTTTGTACACATTAACAATAATTCATTCCTAATGCTTTTATAAATTGGTTCTCTATTTGAATAGATTGAGTAACGGTGAAAAATTTTTGATCTAATTGTTCATTAACTAAATAACCCGTATGTTTTTTCCTATTTATTTCGACCATTTCGCAGTAATTGAGTTGCGCACCTTTATTCAAATTGTGTAGAATTTTGACCCGGATTTCAAAATTCAACTGATTCGAATAAAGGTGCGCAACTCAATTACTGGGAAATGGTCGAAATAAATAGGAAAAAACATACGGATAATTTAGTTAATGAACAATTAGATCTAAATTTTTCACCGTTACTCAATCTATTCAAATAGAGAATCAATTTATAAAAGCATTAGGAATGAATTATTGTTAATGTGTACAAAGAAACCAGCTGTGAAATCTCATGTCATTAGTTTTAAATAAGTCTATTATGTAATTTGTTTCAATAAGTTTCTCATGTAATTAGTTTTATATGATTCTGTGTCCATGTCATCTAGATATAGGGAGATAATAACTTGTTAAGAATTTAGTATGATGTAGTCTGATGAAGTCGCTGTGTCGACGAAACGCGTCACAGTATTGAATAAATAAGTGTAAATCGTATATAATTTTTCATTGTGTTACGTTCAGATTTTTGTTTGAGACTATGTACTTTATTTTTGTTGATTGACCCCTGTATATGCTTCGTTTGTTTTCCGAATTTGTTAATGCGAGCGAAATTGTGGAAAACACAGATGAAAAAAGTGTTTGTACGTTCGAGCGCCGCATCTGGCGTATCGAAGAGGACGGGGAACCAGTTTTGAAGTAGCAGCGGCCGAAAGATTATTATTGTTGGAAATTCGAATCTCTACGATAAAATTGCCTAAGAAAGTTACGATTTCGATATTTTGGGAAATAGGAATTTGTGGATTTGAGTAACCTCTATATGAGGATTTGAGGTGTTTTATCTTCGTGTTTCAACATTGAAACTTCTTCATTGGATTTATTGGAGCAAGATTTCTGATGGTTCTTTCGTCACGATCTTACCGAGGACCCCCTGGAATAATTCAAGGGTGAACATTCGATAGTTGCAGTCATTTTGGACCCGAGGCTGTTGAAGCCGGTGCCTTGCAGAATTCGGGATTTTAAGGACTGTTGCGGAGGGCTGTCGTCAAATATTCTCCCTGGTGAAGTCAGACCCGGAAGGATCTACACCGTTTGGAACATTAAGGTCGTAGAAATTTTATAGTTCGGTATCATACCTTCTTGCACGAAATAATCATCCCGGTTCAAGTTGACATTTATTTGATTTTCGTTGTTCAGCTTTCTAACATCACCGATTGCATATTATCGATCAAACAAAATTGTTTTGGATCCGATTTGGAGTCCCTTGAACATTTTATCGGACTTATTTAAATTCTATTGACAGATATCTGAGATTCTAAACTACTGTTCTGCATTCCTAACCTGTACATTTATTTTATGTTGATTGAGTGCCTAAATATTTGATTCTATTTGTGTATTAATTTCAGTCATATCAGAATATTGTGCAAAATTGTATGGTCAATAAACATATACGAGGATCAGCTAATTTTGTCTTTACCTTCTCAGCCTTCGGCTTTGGCTTTCGTAATTTGGTCTCAGCTGAGAAGAGTGAGTTGTGCTTAATTTAATTAAAATTACGTGGCGCCCTTTAATATTCATTTAGTTAATAATAATCCTTTATTTCATTTTGTTATGAACCACTCCTACGCCGCTGAGCTGCCGGCATTGACACTCACTCTGTAGTGGGTATCAAAATTGTACGTAACAAGATTGGCGCCCAACGTGGGGCATCCGAAAATTTGCTGACCTGAAGTTTTAGTTGAATATTAAGTTGGCGATTTAGTCGAACTTTTATATTGTTGAATTTTAATTGATTTTTGCTTCGATTGAAGTTGTGCATTTTGGTTGGATATATTTCTGATAACATTTTACTTTCAGCTGATATTGAATTGGTGCTTTTTCATATTTTTATCGTATTTGATTGATTTTTATTTGAATTTTGTCAATTTTGGTGGGGATGGCGAACAGTTCTTATTATAAATTGAATATTAATAGGTTATCTAAAGATGAGTTAACCTATGAACTTGCTGTAAGAGGTATTCAGAAAGCTGAACCGGTTGAGCAGATGCGGAAATGTTTGAGGAATTTGATACGTTTTGAAAAGAAGGGTCAACCCTTAAGTTATCCTCCATACTCTTTGGATGTTGATAATGAAATAGATGTTATTTCCGGGAGAATTATTGAAATTGGGGACGCAATCAAAGCTTTCGACGGTGATAGAGAATCTTCGGATTACGATAAAATATCCACGAGAATAAATCATTTGTTGGGTCGATCTAATAGAATGCAGTCAGTTGATAGTGATAAAATAAAAAAACGTGGTGAACTAATCACAGATATTTTCAAGTTATTGCAAGAATTAAATAGCAAGGCTAACTCTAAAGATTCCGATGATTCTTGTTCATCTTCGGATAGTTCAGGCGTAAATTTTGGTCAGCCTGCGATTACCTCTAGTCCTAGTAACATGAATAAGTCTAAGCGATTTAATTCTGATCGCGATAAAGTTGGTTCTGTACCCGTTTTGAAATGGGGTTTGCAGTTTTCGGGTGAAAAAAATGATCTGACCGTGAATGCATTCATTGAAAGGGTTGAGGAATTGTGTTTGGCCAGAAATGTTAGTCGACGACAGCGCTTCAATGCGGCGGTAGATTTGTTTGCTGGAAGGTGTCTTTATTGGTTTAGGCTCATTAGGAAGAGTATTAATAGTTGGGAAGAACTTAAAATTAAACTTAGAGAAGAATTTCTGCCCTTTGATTATGAAGATAGGTTACTTGCGGAGATTCGTCGAAGGACTCAGGGTGAAGATGAGAGTATAGGACTGTATTTGTCAATCATGGATAGCATGATGTCTCGTCTCACGGTTCCACTGTCGGCTTCGGTCAGATTGGGTATTCTGAAGAGAAATCTGGCACCCTTTTATCAGGAAAAACTTAGCCTCTTGGATGTGAATTCGGAAAGCGAATTATTAGAGCTGTGTAAAAGGATTGAAAGAAGTAAATGTTTCGTGGAATCTTATCGACCACCAGCTCGTCGTAGGGATGATGTGGAACCGGACGCTGCTTACGTAAATGGTGTCTCCTCTTTGAGCGTAGAGAATCGTTGTTCTACTTTTTCAGCTTCTGGAAATCGTCAGAAATGCTGGAATTGTGATGGCCTAGGTCATTTGGCCAAAAATTGTAAAGCTGCTAGGCGAAAGCACTGTTTCAGATGCGGAACTCCTGGGGTGACTAAATTCAATTGCACCAATTGTGAACGTTCGGGAAACGATCAAGCTCACCGGTAATTGGTCGCCTAACTGGTGGGTTTTCGCAAGAGGCGATTCCAGATAACCGATGTTCGATTGACAACCAAAATAAAATAGTCCTAGACTATATACTCAGCCATCACAGGGACGATCGTAGACCTTACCTGAATGTTGAAATTTTTGGCACTAAATACATGGGGTTGTTAGATTCTGGTGTTAATAGAACACTTATGGATTTGAAATTGTTCGGTACCCTGGAAAAATTGGGGGTTCACATAGATAGGACTTCTACTGTTAAGTGTACGGTGGCTAATGGCCAAGAATGTGATACTTTGGGCACTGTTCAAATACCTGTATGCTTGGAGGGTAGGGTAAGACTGATTGATGTTCTTATAATGCCTGATCTGCAGCATTCCTTGATACTGGGTTTGGATTTCTGGCGAGAAATGCGAATTATTCCTAATCTGAATAACGACGAATGGGAATTCATGGAAGATAAGAAGGCAGAATGTCAATTGTCATCATTAGTTGGCGCGGCAGATCTGAGTCAAGAGCAGTCAGACAGACTTCAGCATCTTATAGATGATACCTTCTATAGAATGGGTGATGGTATCGGATGTACTAATGTGGTGACATATATAATAGAGACTGATGCCCCTCCGATCAAGCAGAGAAGTTACCGAGTCAATCCTATCATGCAGAATCTTATTGACAAGGAGATCGATTTTATGTTAAAGGGAGGAATTATTGAGAGGTCAGATAGTCCTTGGTCTAGTCCAGTTCTGATGATACCCAAGAAGGATGGTACTTACAGATTTTGTGTAGATTTTCGTCAGCTCAATAAGGTTACTAAAAGGGACGGTTACCCATTACCATTCATGAATTCAATACTGGACAGACTTAGCAACTCAAAATATTTGACATCTCTCGACGTAAAGAGCGCTTACTGGCAGATCGAGGTCGAAGAAAATAGTCGTCAATACACCGCTTTTTCTATCCCTGGTCGCGGACATTTTCAGTTTAAAAGAATGCCCTTTGGCCTTCATAACGCTCCAGCGAAGTGGCAACGTTTAGTTGACAGAGTTTTCGGCCCAGAGTTGGAACCCTACGTTTTCGTCTATTTGGATGATGTTATAATATCGACTCCTGACTTTGAAACGCACATGAGGGTGCTTGAGGACGTTTTCAATCGTTTAATGGCTGCAGGTCTTACTCTCAGTAGGGATAAGTGTAAATTTTGTTTGATGGAACTACGATATCTTGGCATGGTTGTAAATCGAGATGGTATCAATGTAGATCCTGAGAAGGTAAGCGCGATTGTTAATTTAAAATCTCCAACCAGTGTAAAGGAGGTGAGATCTCTGTTGGGAATGGTCGGATGGTATAGACGGTTCCTTCCTGATTTGTCGACCCTAATAGCGCCTATTTCAGCATTGTTGAAGAAGCGTGCTCCTTTCATCTGGTCAGAAAATTGTGAAAGTTCATTCCGAGAAATTAAGAACTTGTTGATATCTGCTCCTGTGCTCTGTAGTCCTCACTTTGATTTGCCATTCTTGCTCCAGACAGATGCGTCGGCTTATGGTCTGGGGGGAGTTTTGACACAACTTCATCCGGATGGAGAGAGAGTGG
The DNA here is from genome assembly GCA_937662695.2 of Halyzia sedecimguttata. Taxonomy (NCBI): domain Eukaryota; kingdom Metazoa; phylum Arthropoda; class Insecta; order Coleoptera; family Coccinellidae; genus Halyzia; species Halyzia sedecimguttata. The sequence goes on from OW569419.2 coordinate 37,177,280, forward strand.
TGTGCTACGTTAGTAGAAGTTTATCACGTCAGGAAAGGGCTTACTCTACGACCGAGCGAGAGTGTCTAGCAGTAATATGGGCTATGGAAAAGCTCCGTCCTTACTTAGAAGGTACAAGATTCAAGGTCATTACTGACCACTATAGTCTATTGTGGTTGAATAATATGAAGGATGTGACGGGAAGGCTGGCACGGTGGGCACTGAGAATGCAGGCTTGGGATTTTGATATTATACATCGAAAAGGTAAAGAGATGGTTATACCTGATTTATTGTCAAGATCGGTGCCTATAGTGGACGAGGTAAATATTTCTCCTGCTGGTGCTGATTTCACAGATAGGTGGTATAAAAACATGTTGAAGTTGGTGGAAGGTAATCCTTTGAGGTATCCTAAATTTCGCATACAATCGGATAAATTATACAAACATGTTTCATCGACTTTTGCTCCTTTTGGAAATGAAGAATCTGATTGGAAGGAAGTAGTGCCTAAAAAACAACGTTGGCAAATTATCAAGAACTTGCATGATGTTCCCACTTCTGGACATACCGGGACACTGAAAACCTATCATCGTGTGAGACAGCAGTATTACTGGCCCAAAATGCGTCACGATATCACCAAATATGTCAAAAACTGTCATACTTGTTGTCAATACAAGAGCGAACCGCGAAAAGGTCATGGATATATGTCTAGACGTCCCATGCCCAACAAACCGTGGCAAGTCATTTCTTTGGATCTTCAGGGGCCCTTTCCAAGATCATCGCAGGGTTTCTCTTACATCTTGGTGGTGTTCGATGAATTTTCTAAGTTCCCGATGACCTTTCCTCTTCGTAGCGCTACGGCATAGTGTATAGTCAAACTGGTGGAAGATTATGTGTTTCTCTTATTTGGGGCTCCGGCCGCGATCGTTGTTGATAATGGTAGTCAACTGAGGGGTAAGATTTTCACAAAATTCTGTGAAAAATATGGTGTCGAGGTATGGTTCAATGCATTGTACCACCCACAGGCCAATCCTACTGAAAGGATCAATCGCACTGTAAAGACAATGCTAGCTTCGTTCGTTGGGGATAATCATCGAAGTTGGTGTTCCTACCTTCCAAAAATCACGTGCGCAATTCGTACATCCGTGCAAGAAACAACCAGACAGACACCATACTTTATCAATTTTGGTAGAGAACATGTAATTAATGGTCAAAATCACAAATTTTTGTCGAGTCCGAATTGTTCAGAGGATAAAGATCTTGTGCGAGTAAAAGCGTTTCAGGAGCTTTATGAGGTTGTGAAGAAACGTTTGGAGAAGTCGTTTCATCGCAGTAAGGGGCGTTATGATCTTCGCAAGCGCCCTATCGAATACGATGTTTCTGATATGGTATGGCTGAAAAACTATGTGCTTTCAGATGCTTCGAAATATTTTTCATCTAAACTGGCTCCGAAATTTGTTGGACCCTACAAGATTAAGAAGAAAAAGTCTTCTTTAACTTACGAGTTGGTAGATGACCGGGGGGCATCTAAGGGTGTATGGCATGTGAAGGATCTCAAACCTTATACACATGAAAGTTTCAGTGAATGAAACTTTCTTCCGGTTGAAGGGGGAGTTGTTACGTTCAGATTTTTGTTTGAGACTATGTACTTTATTTTTGTTGATTGACCCCTGTATATGCTTCGTTTGTTTTCCGAATTTGTTAATGCGAGCGAAATTGTGGAAAACACAGATGAAAAAATGGGTTCAAGCCCTGTGGACAGGAGCTTTCTGGCGCTCTAGTTCAAACAGACAAATTATATCTCCGAAAGTATCGGTTTCTCAGAGTTGGGAATTATATCAATGTATTCATATGAAAGAACTGCATCCTAAAGGAAATTCAATTCAAATAATAGTTTATTTATCAAGATTAAATGAGCAATCATGAGAATGAGAAAAGCACCATGGAAGAAATCAAATTAAATCTGGCCAATTTTGCCCAATAACGAACTTAACCGAGATATTCATCTCCCTAAACTACTCTGAAAATGTCAACTACCTACCTCATTCCGTTCGAGAGTTATATCTATGTCTATGGATGAAAAGCAGTCTCACTACTCTCAGATCTCTTACTTCATGTTCAGTTCCGAAATGTAAGAATTTTCTGAGAAAAACTAATTTCGGAGCAAACAACTGAGATTTTTCTCACTTCGCTCACAATTCTTCGATTGATTAGATAATCTGTCAGGAACATCATTTGACATTATGACAATTCATATTCATACATAGAATAATATCATTCTGTGACAACGTTGAAATACGATTTATTATTGAAATTTTGAAAAATCATATCTCCGAAAGTATTAGCTTGTTAGAGTTAAAAATGATATGAATGGATTCTTATGATAAAACCTCTTATTAAAAAAAATTTAATTTAGAATTTGTTTCGTAAAAAAAAAAATTTTTTTTTGTTACTCCGAAACCATCTGTCCGATTTTGCCCAATAACGAACTTAGCCGAGATATTTATCCCCCAAACCTACTCTGAAAATTTCAACTCTCTAGCTCATTCCGTTCGAGAGTTATCGTGCCTACGGCCGGCCGGCCGGACCGGCCGGACAGAATGAATTTCGACCACGGATTCTTGATCAGTGAGTCGAACCAAATCGTTTAAGACCATTTTCATCGAAATATTCGAAAATTACAGACATTTGGGCAAATTGATAAGCACTCAGTTCCGAGGAACTAGAGCGCCAAAAAGTGTTTGTACGTTCGAGCGCCGCATCTGGCGTATCGAAGAGGACGGGGAACCAGTTTTGAAGTAGCAGCGGCCGAAAGATTATTATTGTTGGAAATTCGAATCTCTACGATAAAATTGCCTAAGAAAGTTACGATTTCGATATTTTGGGAAATAGGAATTTGTGGATTTGAGTAACCTCTATATGAGGATTTGAGGTGTTTTATCTTCGTGTTTCAACATTGAAACTTCTTCATTGGATTTATTGGAGCAAGATTTCTGATGGTTCTTTCGTCACGATCTTACCGAGGACCCCCTGGAATAATTCAAGGGTGAACATTCGATAGTTGCAGTCATTTTGGACCCGAGGCTGTTGAAGCCGGTGCCTTGCAGAATTCGGGATTTTAAGGACTGTTGCGGAGGGCTGTCGTCAAATATTCTCCCTGGTGAAGTCAGACCCGGAAGGATCTACACCGTTTGGAACATTAAGGTCGTAGAAATTTTATAGTTCGGTATCATACCTTCTTGCACGAAATAATCATCCCGGTTCAAGTTGACATTTATTTGATTTTCGTTGTTCAGCTTTCTAACATCACCGATTGCATATTATCGATCAAACAAAATTGTTTTGGATCCGATTTGGAGTCCCTTGAACATTTTATCGGACTTATTTAAATTCTATTGACAGATATCTGAGATTCTAAACTACTGTTCTGCATTCCTAACCTGTACATTTATTTTATGTTGATTGAGTGCCTAAATATTTGATTCTATTTGTGTATTAATTTCAGTCATATCAGAATATTGTGCAAAATTGTATGGTCAATAAACATATACGAGGGTCAGCTAATTTTGTCTTTACCTTCTCAGCCTTCGGCTTTGGCTTTCGTAATTTGGTCTCAGCTGAGAAGAGTGAGTTGTGCTTAATTTAATTAAAATTACGTGGCGCCCTTTAATATTCATTTAGTTAATAATAATCCTTTATTTCATTTTGTTATGAACCACTCCTACGCCGCTGAGCTGCCGGCATTGACACTCACTCTGTAGTGGGTATCAAAATTGTACGTAACAATTGACAATCAATATAATATAACGTTATCAGGCAAATCCACGGTAGATGCACTCCACCGTCAAAGCATTGTGTTGATTCCAGCCATGCGTTTGATTTAGCTCATGTAGAGTCTTGGGAAGTTGACCCAACCAAGAAAAACGTTGTTTCTTGGGCTCATGTAATTAAATCTTGATTTCAAACAATTCAAAAACTGTTAATCTACCCCTTCGGAACATTGCTGATGTATCACAGCCAGTGAGCGTAAAGGAGGCCATAAACGGTCAAGCTGCTTGATCAAACGATTCAGTCATTCTATTAACGCACGCTTCAATCAACCTCTATCAGCCCTTCAATTTTTCGATCAAAACTTCCTCATCAATGGAAGTCGAGACGTGGAGCGGTCCATATCTGGTTTCTTTTTTCGAACCTGTTGTTCTAAATAGTGATTTTGGGGCTGTATAATGGTGTTAAAAACAGATTTGGGTCTTCGCCTTAACACTGGTTGGCAACAAGTAAAAAAAACGACTGTGGTCTGAGTAACTGAATAACCGCTCAGGAATATTTAATTAACTTTCTGCGTGAATCGCCACCAGGAGACTACAAAAACTTTTTGAGGATGGACAAAAAAAGTCTTGACACAAATGGACTGACGCAATGATTAACGCAAATGGCCCTAGACGATCCAGCACCCTCTTCAACAGCTTGAGTCATTCAAATTTCTACCAGTCACCGTCAATCCTTGCTTCAAGCGTCAACCAGATTTCAAAATGGTCAATCATGCTTATTTCAATCTAACCAGTCTAGATGTTACTCAAGGGCACATGGTCACATGCAATGAGGAACTGGGTTTCTATTCAGATCATATTCTCAGAATTATCATTCAATATTATTGAATTAGAATAGTTACTAGTGATCCATTGATCTACCCATCTAGTAGATCTATACATAGCCTGCTGATCTACGTTACTGGTAGATCTACCTAACCAGCATATCAATGAACCGGTAGATCTACATAACCGGCTCATCTACGTAACTGGTAGATCTACATAGCTAGATAATCTAAGTGCCTGGCAGATATACATAGTCAGCATATCCTGCATATCAATGAACCTGTAGATCTACATGGCCAGCAGATCCCCATTGCTAGCAGATCTACGTAGCCGGTAGATCTGCATAGCAGATAAATTTATAGTATCTACCCACCCGATAGAGGCAAATATATCTAGCCAGGCCATCCACAAATGACCATTCATATTATCAATTTTGTTTTCAATGTTCACTATCAACACTGAAATCGTTAATTGAGTTAGCATCAACTTTCCTTGCATTGAAAATATTTGAAAAATATTACACCACAATCTGAACTGAGTGAGCCCTGAGCAGTAATCTAATTGTAAGAATTGTTGTACGTTTCAAGAAACTTATCGGAATTTATTAACTATTCAAAATCCACAGATTTTTCAACAACGCAACATACTGGTTTAATGCATCAAGATTGAATTTGTTAGTTTATTGTCACAATTTTATGCTATGAAAATCGTGAAATAATAAATCAGTGATGCGTTTCTTAAAGAATTATAACGCAAACTGTCCAGCATGTGCAAAAATGCACTTCAATTATTTTAAATGAACCAATAACATAAAAAATGTTTTTACTAAAAATAGTCATAACTCCGAAACCGCTTTGTGGATTTCGCCCGTTAACGAACTCGTCCGAGATATTTACGTTCCTAACCTACCCTGCAAATTTCAATGCTCTATCTCCTTTTGTTCGAGAGTTATCGTGTTAACGGAAAAATTCATAATATCCAACTTCTTTTATAGGATATAAAACTTTTTTCAAAAATTGATATTTAGGTTGTTGTAATGATTTTGAATATAATATATATTTCTGAATCGTAAACCATTAGGATTAAGTAACAGGCTTATCAAGGTGTTTGTTTTACCTTTGCCAGAACCACCTACTATTAGTCCACGTTTACTTTCAGAACCCAAAAGTTTACTATGACGTATAAATTTTGCAGACGGTTGACAATAATCGTGGTTTTCAACTTGGAATCTGTCTTTCTGTTTGATCAACTTCATGTTGAAATACCGAACTATACTGAAAATATATGATTCGAACTTTAGAGTTTATATGTAATGCTTTGTCAGGAGGGGAAGCATAAATAAAATATTCACATCGTACTAATTCATACTCTCTATTGTATTTATTTTCCAAAATCAAATATATTTACATAATTCATTGAGAAGATTATTCAACTGTACATTAGCCTCTAAGTTGGTATGACCCCATGCTAAAGTTCTACTTGATTATCTTAATAATTATCAATAGTAAAATGAAAACAGGAACAGCATTTGTGGATTTGTCGGCAGCATATGACACGGTATGGAAAGATGGTTTGATTTCCAAACTTTATACTCATTTAAAGTGTGGAAAAATGGTTCGTTTACTCGAAAATATGCTCTCGGATAGAAGGCTTCGTGTTTTTATTGATAATAATAGTAGTAAATTCAAGAATTTGAATAATGGTCTCCCACAAGGTTCAGTTTTAGCACCTCTTCTTTTCAATTTATATCTGTGTGATATTCCTGCTACTTCGTCTGAGAAATTCATCTATGCTGATGACATTGCCCTTGCATTTCGTCATTCTGATTTCCAAAGTATAGAAAAAAATCTATCTGCAGATTTAGATATTCTGAAAAAGTACCTATTTCAGTGGCGTTTGTGTCCGAATCCGAATAAAACTGAGGTTTCTTGCTTTCATTTGAACAATCACCAAAAATATAGAACATTGAGTGTGTCTTTCAGTGATTCTTTCTTGAGACATAATTTTTATCCTAAATATCTAGGAGTGAAACTAGATTCATCTTTGAATTTCAAAGCTCATTTGGATGATTTGCGTCTAAAGTTGAAAACGAGAAATAATATTCTGCAGAAATTAGCTGGTACTTCATGGGGTGCTGATGCAGCTACTCTTCGAACGGCTGCCTTAGCCTTGGTTTTTTCTGCCGCTGAATATTGTTGCCCCGTCTGGTTTAATAGTGCTCATACTCAAAAAATTGATGCACAGTTGAATTCATCTATGCGAATCATCACTGGAACTATTAAATCTACACCTATTCATTGGTTGCCAGTTCTTTCAAACATTGTCCCGCCCCACATTCGCAGGCAGACTGCTGCTTCAAATTCTTGGAATAAATTTCATTCTTTTCCGAATTCATTTCCGATTATCTCCTACATTCCAGACAATAAGATTCCCAGATTGAAGTCACGAAACCCTTTATGGTCCAACTGTTTTCTTAATTCGAATAAAAGTGACAAGGAAGTTTGGCGGTCTGAATGGATTTCTTGCAATTTATTCAACAAAGATTTAATTTCTGATCCTTCAAATAGAGTTCCGGGGTTTGATCTTCCAAGGAGAATATGGTCTATTCTGAATCGTCTAAGAACCGGTCATGGTCGTTGCAACAGCATGCTTTTCAGGTGGAACTCAGTTGAGAGCCCTAGTTGTGAATGCGGGGAAGCAGAGGAAACCATAGATCATTTAGTTAATAATTGTCGCATATATAGATTCAAAGATGGTTTTAGGGCTATTCATAATGTTTCTGAATCTTTTTTAGAATGGGTAGCGAGTTTTAAATCTATTTAATAAAATATAGAATATTCCATTTTCAATTTGTTCGTTTTCCCCCTTTGCCTTTTCCTTTTCCAGATTGGGTTTCGGGTACCTTGGAGAAACTTCTCTGCTTGTTGAAGGAAGAAGCGATAATGAAGAAAAAGATGCCCTTCAATATTTAATATTTCAGGGGAGATAGGGTTTTTTTGCTGAGGTTTTTTTCCTAAGCTCTAGTATCATATATCAAATTATATGGTACCCCGTTACACTAACCTCTGCTAACACTTTTTTCATACACATGCTTTATTGTTAGATGAAAAATTAATTGTAATGCTCAAGTTCAAAAGAATATATATATATATCTTAAAACTATTCGCTTATCATCAAATGAAGATAAGGCTACTTTATTCCTCATTTCTGTATACATTTCATGTAAACATGATCTAAATATTGACATCATGCAAAATATTGAACAGTTATTTTGTATAACATTTTTATAATTACTCAAACTAATTTTTTTTTCTACAATACGTTTACTGATACCTTTAGCTTTTTGCGCGCGTGTTCCGCAAGGAACAGCGTGCTATCATTTCGTCACAATGTCTGTATTTTTCGAATTTTTTTTCGAAAATGGTCTCAAACGATTAGGTTCGACTTCCTGATGAAGAATTCGAGGTCAAATTCAATTCTGTCCGTCCGGTCCGGCCGGCCGTTAGCACGATAACTCTCGAACGGAACGACTTAGAGCGTTGAAATTTGCAGGGTAGTTTTGTAGCGTAAATATCTCGGACAAGTTCGTTAACGGGCGATATCCACCGAGCGGTTTCGGAGTTAAGGCCGTTTTTAGTCAAAACGTTTTTAATGAATATTTCCGGAACCAATCACTCGATCTTTCTGAAATTTGGCAGCAACTTGTAGAATCATGACCTTTATATGCCTGCGAAGTTTTGTTTTGATCGGACTGCCCTAAAGTAGCAAAAAAAAATTTCAAAAATTTCAAAATTTTGTTTTCAGGATAACTCGACAAATACTGATCTGATTAAATTGAAACTCAGTAGTTAGATGCAAAAGACCAATGCAAACACTTTTGCAAAATTTCGTGAAGATCACGTGACATGAAAAAAATAAAAAAATTACTACTATTTGGCGAAATACTTTGCTTAAAATGCCGAAACCTATTTTTTTGAGGTTCATGCTGCCCTTTCCGGACATTTTTCGTTGTGCGCATGCGCAGATGAGAAGTCATTTAGCTGCTGTAGTTTTCGTCAGAGAGGATTGGGGTTTTGGGGTGGCGGATGCTATTCCTCCATAGAATCCAGATCCCTGATGAGGGTCTGCGCATGCGTAGATTAAAGATGCGATATCTTCCGAACCACTAGTGTTGGAGAATCGGAGTTTTTTGTAAGGTGTGTTATTTTGAAAGGACTTTTAGCCACGAGTAGATTGCGCATGCGCAGAAGATAAGTGTCTGTTTTTGGGTTGGATGGGTTATGTTGGGAGTGCTGAGTCGATATTGTGAGGTTTTAAAAGAATATTCATAGCAATTCAGTGCTCGGACACTAGTCAGTTTGGGGGAAATACCGTTGTTTCCGAGTTGAAGTGTGCATACCGTGGCCCTGGGGCCAATTATGAAATTGATGTTACTCCTCACGGGCATTTTTCGTTATACGCATGAGCAGACCATCAGTGATTTAACTGCTGAAGTTTTCGTCAGAGAGGTTTGGGGTTTTGGGGTGGCGGATGCTATTCCTCTACAGAATCCCCTGGTGAGGGTCTGCGCATGCGTGGATTCAAGAGGCGATATCTCCTGAACCACTAGTGTTGGAGAATCGGAGTTTTCTGTATGGTGTGTGATTTTGGGAGGACTTTCAGCCGCAAGTAGATTGCGCATGCGCAGAAGAGAAGTGACTGTTTTTGGGTTGTATGGGTTATGTTGGGAGTGCTGACCCGATATTGTGAGGTTTTAAAAGAATATTCATGGCAATTCAGTGCAAGGACAAGTCAGATTGGGGGATGTAGTGTTGTTTCCGAGTTAAAGTGTCTGTATCGTGGCCCTGGGGCTAATTTCGAAATTGATGTTACCCCTTACGGGCATTTTTCGTTATGCGCATGAGCAGACCATCAGTGATTTAACTGCTGGTGCTTTCGTCAGAGAGGATTGGGATTTTGGGGTGGCGGATGCTATTCCTCTATAGGATCCCCTGGTGAGGGTCTGCGCATGCGTGGATTCAAGAAGCGATATCTCCTGAACCACTAGTGTTGGAGAATCGGAGTTTTTTGTGAGGTGTGTAATTTTGGGAGGACTTGCAGGCACGAGTATATTGCGCTTGCGCAGATGAGAAGTGAATGGTTTTGGGTTGTTTGGGTTATGTTGGAAGCAATGAGCCGATATTGTGAGGTTTTAAAAGAATATTCATGTCAATTCAGTGCACGGACACAAGTCAGTTTGGGGGAAATAGCGTTGTTTCCGAGTTGAAATGTCTGTATGGTGGCCCTGAGGCGAATTTATAAATAACTATATTCGGTAGATCTATATTAAAATACGTTCGGATTTGGAGAAGAGGCAATTGCGTTCCAAACGGAGGTCCCACAACCGCATTTTTTTTCGATCTACGGTAAAGCTAACAGCCAAACTGTATTGATAGCTATATTTGTTAAAGGAACTTGAAAAAAAAAAAAAAAGCACTGACGTGTAGTCAGTACTCGTTGGCGCGCGTGTTCACGGTGGCTAATTTGAATTGAATGACGAGTACTTCAAGCTCAGTAGATAGAGCGAGCTGAAGATCTACCCAAAGGATAGTGGACACCATTCACTGTCGGTTCAAAAATTAACAGTGCTGTATCTAAGCTGCCATCAGGATAGATTAACAAAGTTGGAAAAGAACGCAAGTGACTCTCCTTAGTCGCACAAGCTCCTAGAAGATTTGGGAGGGTCAGTATAATCCTAATCATGTTAATCGCACGCGCGCAAAAGCAGATTGACTTAACAATGAAAGAAAAAGTGTAAAAAGTCAATCTGCTTTGGCGCGCGTGCGATTAACATGATTAGGATTATACTGACCCTCCCAAATCTTCTAGGAGCTTGTGCGACTAAGGAGAGTCACTTGCGTTCTTTTCCAACTTTGTTAATCTATCCTGATGGCAGCTTAGATACAGCACTGTTAATTTTTGAACCGACAGTGAATGGTGTCCACTATCCTTTGGGTAGATCTTCAGCTCGCTCTATCTACTGAGCTTGAAGTACTCGTCATTCAATTCAAATTAGCCACCGTGAACACGCGCGCCAAAGAGTACTGACTACACGTCAGTGCTTTTTTTTTTATCAACTTCATCTATCAATTCAACACAATATGCTTTAGCACCAGTTCCATAAAAAGATTTAATTATATGTCCCGAATATTCATCTTTGAATTTACCAACTTTTGAATCATTAGGATCGATAGAATGGATATTATATTTAGAATAATTTGAAAAATCAAAACGTTCGCTACTTTTTTTCTTGTCCTGATATACGTTTTCTGTATGAATTTCCAGAATTTTGGAATCTGTATCAGTATAAAGGAGAGACACTCTATCCCCATAATTTGGTTTTAGAAAATTGTAAAAAAAGTCATACATTACGATCTTAGCTATTTCCAAAGTACAAAAACCGATATAAATTGGTTTATCAAAGACAACACGAACCTTATTCATTTCGATTGCTACTAAATTATCAGTAAAAATTGGTGGTTTGGCAATCCAAGTTGCAGCACCAAATTTTTTAACAATTTTTTCCCAATGACTAACTAATTTGATGTCTCATCGCTTCTCAACGTTCTCCATTGTTTTCCCAAAAACACTATTTGTTAACAATTTAAAATGATCTTTTTCAAATTTTGTTTTAGCGTTATTTCTTAATTTGGTGTTGAAATCAATATAGCATTTAAGCCATGGTGATTGATTGAATTTTAGCACGCGATGAATTTTTATTAGAATTAAGCCATGCTCTAAGCATTGTTTCAGATTTAAATAGTGAACAATATAGTTTTTTTTTATGATTTAAGTTTGGAATCAATTTTGAATATTTTCCACCAGGAGGAATGAAGTTTTCTGGTAAAAAAGGCATGTCATTATGACTATTATGTAGGTGATATGGATAATCAGTATCAACCTCAAATATATATCCTATTGGCGAAGTATCCTGTAACTCCAAAATTTGCAAGTTTACAATTTCTTCAGCAGATAACCAAACAAACCCTGATTCGGGTAAGAACTGACTCATTGCATATCCGTATAAGTTGGTCGCATCTAGATATAAAATATATGATGTATCTTTATTTGGATCAAAATTAGGTAAAAATGGATTATTTGCTTCGGCTGAACGTTTAACACATGTACTAACACCTCCACGTATACCCTTTTTGATAAAGTGAATCATGTCTATATCAGTAAGTAATTCTAGTGATACATCCGTTTTTGTGGGCATCGCATCCCAACTTAAAGATGGAGCAGTCAAATAATGTGCAGGATCTAGTTTGTAATATGCTAATGACGTATCACGAAAATTTTCAAATATGTCAGCTAATAATAATATGTCAGATTTCAGATATAAATCAGAATAATAACCCAAAGTTTCACATTCAAATGTCGTCCAGACTAATTTGGCTCTTGAATATTTTTCCTCAGTTATGTGCTCATCATGTAAATTATCGTAAAAGTCTTGCTGTTCAGGCAATGTGGAATAGTCAAGTTTAGACCAACTATCTATAAAAGAATAAGGAAAAACTCCTTTTTGTCGAATTAATTCAAATTTTTTAGGATCTGGAAAATGCTCACGAACAATTCGACAATGTGAATCTTCTAACGTAGCAGCAAGTTTATCTAATGAAGAAGTTAAAAATTTAAAAGAGTCCACAAATCTTAATTCCATATAAAGTTGTTTGAAAGTATTTTGTTTGGTTATTGACCTGAAACTTTTATCTCCTCGTTTTGAAGAGCAAGTCTCTTTATGTCTCTCCAGATGTGCATCATAATGCGCTAAATTATGAATCAATACTGGAATAAATTTTGGCGTGAAGTAGTTTTCATTACAACTTTGGTGACTAGGACCGCGATAAATAGTATATTATATACCGCGGGACTGAAGTAGTACATTTAATCCTGAAGGTAAAGTTTATGGCCCGACCGCAGGGAGGGCCATAATTTACCTGAAGGATTAAATGTACTTCAGTCGCAAGGTATATACGATACTTTTCGTACTTCCAGTATGATTTTATTAATTATTTCAATAATTTCAATCAGTTTTTTGGCGCTCTAGTTCCTCGGAACTGAGTGCTTATCAATTTGCCCAAATGTCTGTTTTTTCGAATATTTCGATGAAAATGGTCTTAAACGATTTGGTTCGACTCACTGATCAAGAATCCGTGGTCGAAATTCATTCTGTCCGGCCGGCCGTCCGGCCGTAGGCACGATAACTCTCGAACGGAATGAGCTAGAGAGTTGAAATTTTCAGAATAGGTTTGGGGGATGAATATCTCAGCTAAGTACGTTACTGGGCAAAATCGGACAGAAGGTTTCGGAGTAATAAAAAAAAAATTTTTTTTACAAAACAAATTCCAAATTAAATTTTTTTTAATAAGCAGTTTCATCATAAGAATCCATTCATATCATTTTTAACTCTAACAAGCTAATACTTTCGGAGATATGATTTTTCAAAATTTCAATAATAAATCGTATTTCAACGTTGTCACAGAATGAAATTATTCTATGAATTGTCATAATGTCAAATGATGTTCCTGAGATCTAATCAATCGAAGAATTATGAGCGATGTGAGAAAAATCTCAGTTGTTTGCTCCGAAATTAGTTTTTCTCAGAAAATTCTTACATTTCGTAACTGAACATGAAGTAAGAGATCTGGAGAGTAGTGAGACTGCTTTTCATCCATAGACATAGATATAACTCTCGAACGGAATGAGGTAGGTAGTTGAAATTTTCAGAGTAGTTTAGGGAGATGAATATCTCGGTTAAGTTCGTTATTGGGCAAAATTGGCCAGATTTAATTTGATTTCTTCCATGGTGCAGTTCTCATTCTCATGATTGCTCATTTAATCTTGATAAATAAACTATTATTTGAATTGAATTTCCGTTAGGATGCAGTTCTATCATATGAATACATTGATATAATTCCCAACTCTGAGAAACCAATACTTTCGGAGATATAATTTGTCTGTTTGAACTAGAGCGCCAGAAAGCTCCTGTCCACAGGGCTTGAACCCATTTTTCTCTCTTCAACTCATTTAATAAACTGTCTTTAAAATAAGTTACCATAGTAACATTGCGTTGTGACAATTATAATTTAGAAACATTGTCATTACTAGTGTCATTTTAAAGAAACATTGTTATTGATAATTATTGGTATCATGAGTGAAGAAGGTGTATCTGATATTGATAAAAGAGCAGCCGAAGTAGGTGAAGAATTGTTACCACCGAAATCTAGAAAACTATACGAGCAGCAGTACGATGCTTTTAAAAAGTGGTGCCGCTTAAAAAATGTGAGACAACCTACTGAAAATGCGCTGTTAGTCTACTTCAATGATAATCAAAAGCGGTTTGTGCCTCAACTCTCTGGGCACATTACTCAATGCTGAAATCGGTTATTAACATTAGAGAAGATATTGATATAAGTAAATTTCCAAAATTGTTAGCTTTTTTGAAGAGAGGAAATGAGGGATGTAAGCCAAAGAAGCCAAGAATTCTCACGTCTGAGCAGGTAGATCAGTTCTTACGGGAGGCTCCAGATGATGAATATTTAATGCTTAAGGTAAATTTGGAAATGTGTTTATATTCAGAAATTTTAAGAAATCAATTTTTTTGTAGGTGTAAGTCTGGACTAAGCCAGGCTAACGACCCGCCACTGGGCGCTCGGTCTGACCGACTTCGATCGGACTGTGTCCAGCGAACGGTGCTGTGATCAGTGAGAGGTACTAGCCCGTTTCGCCCACAAGCTGATACAATTTCTGTATGCTTATTTTGTTTCTTATTACTTTGAATAATTGTTGGTTCATTCAATTGTGGTACTTGTTTGTTGATTCAGGTAAATGTTAAAGCACCTTAAGGATATTGTTATTTCTGTTTTAAATAAATTACAGTGTTAACTGCATCAACCGCCTCATTGTGTGAAGTGTAAAAACTTACAAATCAACAAACACTCCATAATGACATCTAGAGCGATTTTTCACTTCGCCTCAGATGCTTTGGATGCTAAGACAACGGTCGTGAGGGTCCTTACCATACAACTAGAGGGAGAGGACACCATTTTTTTATTTCCAAGAGAGCAGCAACTCAAGGAACAACATCCCACTTTGTTTGATACCAGCATCGTGAAAAATCTGGTAAAGGGGATGAAGACGAGAGGAAAATTCAGGAACATTCGCATCACACTGGCCAACGAACTGGAGCGAGAGTATTTAGACCAGGAGGGTAATGTATGCTTTCATGATCAATATCTTGATGAAGTCCAGGGTTGCATACCTTCTCCCCAAATTCCTAAACTTAGTTTAGAAAAGAACAAGCCCATACACTCGGTGGTGAAGAGTATGATTCTGGAAAAATTTTCGGGGAAAAATCAGAACGCCAAGACCTTTTTGAACCTTTTAATGAAGGAATGTGAGCGGTTAAACATTGAAAGTACGCACTATTCGGAAGTTTTAAGACTATTTTTGGAAGGCCCGGCTCTTGACTGGTATCTTTCGTTCATGAAAATAAATTCACTTTCGCACGGTTGGGAGTTTTGGCAGAATTCGTTTCTTGATACGTTTTCAGAGGTGGGATGGAAGGAAATAAATTACGCTTATACTTTTCGTTACTTAAACGGCTCGCTTTTAGAGTACGCGCTAAAAAAATTAAACTTGCTTATCGATGCGGACCCCGAATTAACTGCAAACAGTCAAATGAATTTCATTGTTTTGGGCTTACCCCCTCACGTGAGATCAAGGATTGATAAAACCGATTTAAAATCCAGAGACATCTTGATGGCGTGTATCAGGCAATTAGAGCCATTGGTGGAAAATAAAAATAAAACCAACGAGTCAGCTGAGCAAGTCAGGGGCAAGAATGTAAGTAAACAAAATTCAAAGCCATGCTCGCATTGTGACGCAAAGGGGTTCCCAAATAAATTTCACGCGGAAAATGGGTGTCGTAATTTCACTACTGCTACTAAACAAAATTTTAGAAATGATAAGATAAAAACTGTAAATAATACAGAATTAGAGGATAGTATCTCATCTTCCGAAGAGTCAAAAAACGAATAATAACCCCACTTATCAAATTGAAAGTTATGTTAGCAAATTCTCCAGCTATTGCCTTATATGACTCAGGTTCTAACATTTCGATAATAAATTTTGATACGGTAAAAAAATTAAAACTTAGTCAAAATATAAGTGGGGTGAAGAAAATTAAAACTTTTTCGGGATCTACGGAAACGCTTGGTTCAATAGTCATCCCATTGAAAATTTTCGATATTGTTGAGAACTGTTTTTTCTTTGTCGTAAAAAGTAACTCGTTTAACGATGATATTCTCCTTGGGCTAGATGCTATTAAAATTTTCAAGCTATGCCAGGACGAGAAATTAGTAATTACGCAGAGAAATAATATTGACAAAAGTCCGGTTGGCGAAACAAAGACAAACGCACCAGCCGTGAATGTAAACACTCCGAGGAATAATCATATGGCCCTCGGTGGATTAAATAATGAAAAAAGGATAAACACACAGATGGATAATAATCGTTCAACTCTCGACAATTTACTTATTAAACACGATAAGAATTTTGCAGATAATAAATTTGATATCGGGAAAATAAAGAATTATGAAGCATCCATCAAATTAATTGAAAATAAATTCGTAGCAAAAAGACCTTACAAATGCTCCCAACAGGACAAGGATGAAATCGATTCCCAGGTTAGATCTCTTTTGAATGCTAATATCATAGAGCGCTCGACCAGCCCATTTGCGGCCCCTGTAACATTGGTTTTTAAAAAAGAAGAGGGAAAAAAAGCGCGTCTGTGTATCGACTTTAGCGAAATAAACAAAATAGTGGTGCCTGAAGTATATCCATTTCCCGTAATCGACGACTTGCTTCGAAAAACGCGAGATTGCAAGATTTTTACGAAATTGGATATTAACTCGGCGTTTTGGTCGATACCGATTAGGAAGAAAGACAGATACAAAACGGCTTTTGTAACTCATAGCGGACATTTTCAATGGTCTCGCTTGCCTTTTGGGCTTAAATCAGCCCCAGCTATCTTTCAGAGAATATTAAGTAACGTGATTGTAGAAAATAACCTGGAGTCATTCAGTATGAATTACATTGACGATATATTGATTTTTTCTAGGAGTGTTGACGAGCATATTATTCACATTGATAAAGTGTTAGAGGCGATTGGGGAGGCCAACTTTAAATTAAACAGAGAAAAATGTAGTTTCGTTCAGAGTTCGGTAGCGTATCTAGGACATATTATTGGAGAGAATACCATAAAACCATTGAACGACAATTTGATTGCTATTAAAAATTTCCCAATACCTAAGAACCAGAAAAACATAAGGCAGCTTCTGGGTAAAATTAACTTTTATTTAAAATTTATTCCTAACGCGGCAGTGGTATTAGAACCACTGCACAATTTACTTAGAAAAAATGTTCGCTTCGATTGGTCACTAGAATGCGAATCGAGTTTTCAGAAAGTAAAACAATTTATCTGCTCAGATCCGATACTGGCTATATTTGATCCAAAACTGCCGATTTACATTTTTACGGATGCCTCCAAGGAAGGCGTAGGTGCAACTCTGAAACAACCACAGAGGGATAACACCCTAAAACCTGTATTTTTCTTCTCAAAAAAATTGACTAAACCGCAAAAAAATAAGCGGGCAATTTTTCTCGAGTGTTTAGCGATAAAGGAGGCAATTTTATATTGGCAATATCAATTAATGGGTCATAAATTTATTATCTTTTCGGACCATAAGCCCCTGGAAGGTTTTGGGATAAAGAAATGTCAGGACCCCGAATTATTGTCAATACTAAATTACATTTCAAATTTTGATTTTGAAATTAAATATAACCCCGGTAAAAATAATTTAGGGGCCGATTGTCTTTCGCGTAATCCAGTTTTGGACGAGGATGGCAATAGTGAATCTATGATCAAGATAGTAAACTTCGTTACGTTGATTGATATTAGTGAGAATCAAAAGCGACTTCCCAAGGAAAATGGAAATTTCATCATAAAGAATGATATATATTATAAATCTTTTCATAAAAGGGAGAAAATCTGGATAACGGAAGATTTCGGTATTGGTTTAATAAGGAAACTGCATAACAAATCTCACATAGGAGTGAAACAATTAACCCTGACCGTGACGCCGACATTTTACTTCAAAAATATGCACAAGCATATTAAGTTAATCTGCAGAACGTGTGAGACGTGTGCGAAAAATAAATCGAGGTTTGGTTCTTTCAAACAGCCCCTATCCCAATTAGGTCCGGCTTCCAAACCTTATCAGATTGTTTCCTTAGACACTATAGGTGGCTTTGCGGGAAACAGATCACCAAAAAAATATTTACATCTGGTAATTGATCATTTTACAAAATACGCGTTCGCGATAACTTCGAGATCTCAAACAGCGAAAGATTTTGTCAATCTAATAAAAAAGATTCAGAAAAAGGGGCAACCAGAATTACTTCTATCGGATCAATACGCTGGAATAAACGCAAATCTATTCAAGAAATACTTGAAGGCGAATAAAATAAAATTGATATTTACGGCAGTAGACTGCCCATTTTCTAATGGTCAGAATGAACGCACAAACCAAACCTTGGTTAATTTAATTCGTTGCAAAATCTCTGAAAATAGACACCGTCCTTGGAGTGTTATAGCGGATCAGGTGATTGAGAATTATAATAACACTATACACAGTACAACAAAATTTACACCCAACTATTTAATGACTGGAATCGATAACTCTTTTGTACCCCCTGAACTGAATGAAAATAAACCAGATAATTTGGAAGAAAACAGGAAAGTTGCCTTCGAAAATTCCAAAAAGGCACATGATCAAAATAAGATTTATTACGATGAAAACAGTAACCCAATTCAGTATGAGGAAGGAGACCTTGTTTATATTCAAAACGGGAGTCGTATAGGCCGAAAGAAGCTGGATCCGGTTAGGGCCGGTCCTTTTAGAATAAGGAAAAAGCTTTCGAATTTACTTTTCGTAATAGACTCGGGGTTCAAAAAAAAAAGAATCAAATATCTTTCATGCGAGTAAAATGGTTCCTTATCTATCTAACCCTGTATCCTAAGGATCCTCCAGGGGGAGGGGGGATGTAAGTCTGGACTAAGCCAGGCTAACGACCCGCCACTGGGCGCTCGGTCTGACCGACTTCGATCGGACTGTGTCCAGCGAACGGTGCTGTGATCAGTGAGAGGTACTAGCCCGTTTCGCCCACAAGCTGATACAATTTCTGTATGCTTATTTTGTTTCTTATTACTTTGAATAATTGTTGGTTCATTCAATTGTGGTACTTGTTTGTTGATTCAGGTAAATGTTAAAGCACCTTAAGGATATTGTTATTTCTGTTTTAAATAAATTACAGTGTTAACTGCATCAACCGCATCATTGTGTGAAGTGTAAAAACTTACATAGGTTGCACTTATTTTGGGCGTTGCGGGAGCTTGTCGTGGAAAAGAGTTGGTTGATTTAGAAATCGACGATGTGAGAGATTTGGGCGATTCCTTCCTAATTGCGATTAGAAACACCAAAAATGAAATTGACCGATATTTTGTGATCAAAAATTCAGAAAACAGTGCCATCAGTTTTGTGGCGATATTTCGAAAATATGTGGCATTGCGAAATACAGGGACACCTCATTCAAAATTTTTTGTTCAATACATCAACAAAGAATGTACTACGCGAGTAGTAGGAAAAAACATGTTTGGTACATTTCCACGGCAAATAGCAGCTTTCTTGAAATTAGAAAATGCGACGTCTTATACGGGACATTGTTTTAGACGCACATCTGCGTCTTTGTTAGCTGATTCGGGAGCAACAATAGACGTGCTGAAGAGACATGGAGGATGGAAATCCTCCAACGTGGCCGAGGGATATATTGAATCGTCTATTAAAAATAAACAAAAAATTTCAGATAAAATATTTGGTCAAGTCGCCGATTCGTCCACTATAGTTATGCCACAGTCCTCATTCTCGCTTCCTCGCACATTTAATCCCGGAGGGATTAAATGTGATACTTTAGTACCTGTCACAAGGGAGTGAAGTTGTCACTTTAGGCCCGGAAGTACGAAAAAGAGGTTATATGATCATGATCTTTAACTTTTAAACTCCCATCAAGAAATGGCTTTTCGCAAATATGACAAGTTGTTGAAAGTTGGAATTCATTTTCTTGAATATCAGAAAGGGGTTCCATCTTCGCTATACGTGATAAATATCTAGAATAAATAAATTTTGTGTCGTTTTCCAAAGATAGTAAAAATTTGTCACAGCAGTCTGAACCTCTAAACGACACATATTTTGATAGTGAATTATCGAAAGAACACGCCATGTAGTAACCACATGAATAAGGCTCATGTTGAAACGTCTTCATATTAAAAGATTTTTGGGGGTCTGGTTGTGAAGTATCTAAAGGTTTCAGTAAACTTTCAAAATCAGTATAAAATACGAAAGGAACTTTGATCTGCTTATGATAATTACAAAAACTTAATATGTTTGCAGGTAAAAACTGTTGCAGCTTATTTTGAATAATATTTGTAGAAGGAAGTTTTGCATATAGCTGATTTTTTAGTTGTGTGTTTCGAAATTTGAGATGACACCAAGGCCGATAAATTTTTTATAGTACAATAATTTAAATTTCCATTATCATCATCTAAAAGTAGCATATTAACATGAATTTCTTTCTTGTTGCCACTAAAATAAAGGGCACCTACGATCTCATATTTTCTCTTTCCATTTTCTAGATTAAATTGTAAACCATTTATCGAAATATCAGGATTCAACATTTCAAACTTGGAAATATTATCTAATATAACTGGAAATTCAATATTTGTAAAAGGGAAGCATGCTGAGAAATGTGGATATGATGTGGTAAGATAATCAGGACCTTCCGGTTCGAAAATACCTGCTACTAAAGCCCATCCGTAGCAATGTGCGTCAGAGTTCCTAACGTTAATGATTGCACGTTTACTTTTAAGAGGATAGGGAAGATCTATGAAGGACGATGCTCTTAGTGGGTTATACTCGTTGACATTAATTTCAATACTGAGAATTCGAACCAATGCCCAACCTGTAACAAAATGCAATATAATTCCCCATAATTTTTGGAAGATTATTAACTTACCTGAATCCCTTTCTGCAAATTCAGCCATCTTGCGTAGAAGAACTTCAATAACATCATTGATAATTTCGGAAATATTTGAACCAAAATTTATGATGATATTTTCAGTATTAATTGATTTTATGTCATAAGTGTCTTTTACTTCAATTGTGAATAATGCATTCAATTCAAAGTTCACTTTCATGGTCATCAAATTACGCAAATTAATTTGGATCAGGTGCCTTAATTTTGAATTTATTGAATTAAAAAAAATCATTTAGATCAATGAAATGTTTTTCAGCATCTATCCTATATGATTTGATATTTTTAAAGGCTGATGCGATAATCTTGATACCACCGCCTATTGAAGTTGCAGTATTTTCTTTATGTGTTCTTGTTTTCGAATGTGAGTATAATAAGTTTGGTAAAACTTCAACAGCACATGCTTCACATTTGACATGGTTAGACTCTTCATTACGTCTTCTTTTCGGTTGATAGTTGTGAGATTTCATATATCTCTTCAATCCCTCAGCTGATGTAAATGGAGAAATGCAGTTTGGGAATTCGAAACACTTCTCTTTCTTAATTTGAAAAGGAAAAGAAAACATAAGTATTGTGGTCGTCAATAGTTATCATAAACGATTTTTTGAGTTAAACACTTTGAAATGTATATTATTAAATTTTGTACTAGTAATCGTTTATGAATATCCAGCAAGACCAACGAGGAGGAACGACCTGCTCGCCATAGTTTGTTGTGATTTTTAAATTTGTCTACAAATAATTAAAAAAAAAAGCACTGACGTGAAGTCAGTAATCTTTGGCGCGCGTGTTCACGGTGGCTAATTTGAATTGAATGATGAGTACTTCAAGCTTGGAAAATAACACAACTGACTCTCCCTAGTCGCACAAGCTCCTAGAAGATTTTGGTGGGTCAGTATAATCCTAATCATGTTAATAGCACGCGCGCCAAAGCAGTTTTTTTTTTTTACACTTTTTCTTTCATTGCTAAGTCAATCTGCTTTGGCGCGCGTGCTATAAACATGATTAGGATTATACTGACCCTCCCAAATCTTCTAGGAGCTTGTGCGACTAAGGAGAGTCAGTTATGTTATTTTCCAACTTTGTTACTCTATCCTGATGGCAGCTTAGGTACAGCACTGTTAATTTTTGAACCGACAGTGAATGGTTTCCACTATCCTTTGGGTAGATCTTCGGCTCGCTCTATCCACTGAGCTTGAAGTACTCATCATTCAATTCAAATTAGCCACCGTGAACACGCGCGCCAAAGAGTACTGACTTCACTACAGTGCTTTTTTTTTCAAGTTCCTTATACAAATATAGCTATCAATACAGTTTGGCTGTTAGCTTTACCGTAGATCGAAAAAAATTGCATTTGTGGGACCTCCGTTAGGAACGCAAATGCCTCTTTTCCAAATCCGAACGTATTTTAATATAGATCTACCGAATATAGTTATTTATAAATTTGCCTCAGGGCCACCATACAGACATTTCAACTCGGAAACAACGCTATTTCCACCAATCTGACTTGTTTCCGTGCACTGAATTTACATGAATATTCTTTTGAAACATCACAATATCGGCTCATTACTCCCAACCTATCCCATACAACCCAAAAACAGTCACTTCTCGTCTGCGCATACGCAATCTACTCATGGCTGCAAGTCCCCCCAAAATTACACACCTAACAAAAAACTCCAATTCTCCAACACTAGTGGTTCGGGAGATATCGCTTCTTGAATCCACGCATGCGCAGTCCCTAACCAGGGGATTCTATGGAGGAATAGCATCCACCACCCCAAAACCCCAATCCTCTTTGATGAAAATACCAGCAGTTAAATCACTGATGGTCTGCTCATGCGCATAACGAAAAATGCCCGTAAGGGGTAACATCGATTTCAAAATTAGCCCCAGGCCACGTATGGACACTTCAACTCGGAAACAACGCTACATCCCCCAAACTGACTTATCTGTGCACTAAGGTGCTATGAATATCCTTTTAAAACCTCACAATATTGGCTCAGCACTTCCGACATAACCCGTACAACCCAAAAACACTTCTCTCCTGCGCGTGCGCAATCTACTTGCGGCTGAAAGTCCTCCCAAAATCACACACCTTACAAAAAACTCCGATTCTCCAACACTAGTGGTTCGGGGGATATCGCATCTTTAATCTGCGCATGCGCAGACCCTCATCAGGGATCTGGATTCTATGGAGGAATAGTATCCGCCACCCCAAAACCCCAATCGGCATTTTAAGCAAAGTGTTCCGCAAAATAATTTTTTTTATTTTTTTCATGTCACGTGATCTTCACGAAATTTTGCAAAAGTGTTTGCATTGGTCTTTTGCATCTAACTACTGAGTCTCACTTCAATCATATCAGTATTTTTCGAGTTATCGCGAAAACAACATTTTAAAATTTTTGAAATTTTTTTTTGCCACTTTAGGGCCGTCCGGTCATAACAAAACTTCGCAGGCATATAAAGGTCATGATTCTACAATTTGATGCCAAATTTCAGAAAGATCGAGTGATCGCCGATCGGTTCCGAAAATATCCATAAAAAATGTTTTGACTACAAACGGCCTTAACACCGAAACCGCTCAGTGGATTTCGCCCGTTAACGAACTTGTCCGAGATATTTTGCATTGGTGTTTGCATTGGTCTTTTGCATCTAACTACTGAGTTTCACTTCAATCATATCAGTATTTTTCGAGTTATCGCGAAAACAACATTTTAAAATTTTTGAAATTTTTTTTTGCCACTTTAGGGCCGTCCGGTCATAACAAAACTTCGCAGGCATATAAAGGTCATGATTCTACAATTTGATGCCAAATTTCAGAAAGATCGAGTGATCGCCGATCGGTTCCGAAAATATCCATAAAAAATGTTTTGACTACAAACGGCCTTAACACCGAAACCGCTCAGTGGATTTCGCCCGTTAACGAACTTGTCCGAGATATTTACGCTACAAAACTACCCTGCAAATTTCAACGCTTTAAGTCGTTCCGTTCGAGAGTTATCGTGCTAACGGCCGGCCGGACCGGACGGATAGAATTGAATTTGACCTCGAATTCTTCATCAGGGAGTCAAACCCAATCGTTTGAGACCATTTTCGAAAAAAAATTCGAAAAATACAGACATTGTGACGAAATGATAGCACGCTGTTTCTTGCGGAACACGCGCGCAAAAATTCCCAGAAGAGGCAGTAACACACCCAGTCGTTCACCGTTCAGACAAATTTTGAAAACCAATTTAAAATTCCACACATCGTTTACGCATTAATTCATTTGCCATGCTAGTAAGTGGTCCATATTTTAATCAGTTGCCCTCGTACATATCGACTTGATTCAGATAAACGCGCAAAAAATACTTCGGAACGAAATCTGATCTCCAGAGGCTACAGATAATCCATGTAGAAATTCGAAATGAAATAATTTGTCTAGTTTGGGAGTTGAAAATTATAAAAATTTTTTAATTTTTTTCTACTCATGCTATCCATTCGAAATTTTGCACAAGTGTTTCTATTGGTACTTCGCATCTAACTACTGAGTTTCAATTCAATCGGATGAGTATTTTTCGAGTTATACTGAAAACAATATTTCAATTTAATTTTCAAATATTTAACTTATTTTTTCTAGTTTAGAGCCCTCCGATCAATACAAAACTTCGCAGGCGTATAGACGTCATGATTCTACAATTTGATGCTGAATTTCAGATAGATCGAGTGATCGGTTTCGGAAATATTCTGGAAAAACGTTTTAACTAAAAATGGCCGTAACTCCGAAACGGCTGGATGGATTTTGTCCATTAACAAACTTGTCTGAGATATTTACACTGCAACCATGCCCTGCAAATTTCAACGCTCTAACTCTTTCCGTTCGAGAGTTATCTTGCTAACGGCCGGACCAGCCGGCCGGACGGACGGACAGAATTGAATTTGACCTCGAATTCTTCATTAGGGAGTCGAACCCAATCGTTTGAGACCATTTTCGTACAAAAATTCGAAAAATACAGACATTGTGGCGAAATGATAGCACGCTGTTCCTTGCGGAACACGTGCAAAAACAACCGAATAATTACCCGCAAATCCGAAATACTCTCAAGTCCCACATAAAATGTACGTTCATAAAAATAATTATACCAAATATTAGACTCTCGAAAATTATGCTTTAGAACCCTTCTCTATGTTTTCCTTATATAGCATATAGAGTCTGTGAAATTCTTTTCCTCCTCTGATAACAGGATCCACTCGACAGGTGGAAGTTGAAGGGCTCTCAAGTAAATCCTCAATTGAATTAATTTTTTTGTCTTTTACAACATCTGATTGGTCATGGGGTAAGACCATTTCAACCGATGTTTCAATAGCCCTTTTTGCACGCGTGTTCCGCAAGGAACAGCGTGCTATCATTTCGTCACAATGTCTGTATTTTTCGAATTTTTTTTCGAAAATGGTCTCAAACGATTGGGTTCGACTCCCTGATGAAGAATTCGAGGTCAAATTCAATTCTGTCCGTCCGGTCCGGCCGGCCGTTAGCACGATAACTCTCGAACGGAACGACTTAGAGCGTTGAAATTTGCAGGGTAGTTTTGTAGCGTAAATATCTCGGACAAGTTCGTTAACGGGCGAAATCGACCGAGCGGTTTCGGAGTTAAGACCGTTTTTAGTCAAAACGTTTCTTATTAATATTTCCGGAACCGATCACTCGATCTTTCTGTAATTTGGCATCAGATTGTAGAATCATGACCTTCATCTGCCTGCGAAGTTTTGTTCTGACCGGACGGCCCTAAAGTGGCAAAAAAAATTTTCAAAAATTTCAAAACTTTGTTTTCACGATAACTCGAAAAATACTGATCTGATTAAATTGAAACTCAGTAGTTAGATGCACCAGACCAATGCAAACACTTTTGCAAAATTTGGTGAAGATCACGTGACATGAAAAAAATCAAAAAATTACTACTATTTTGCGGAATACTTTGCTTAAAATGCCGAAACCTATTTTTTTTGGTTCATGCTGCCCTATCCGGGATTGGGATTTTGGGGTGGCGGATGCTATTCTTCCATAGAATCCACTAGTGAGGGTCTGCGCATGCGTGGTTTCAAGATGCAATATCTTCTGAATCTCTAGTGTTGGAGAATCGGAGTTTTTTGTAAGGTGTGTGATTTTAGGAGGACTTGCAGCCGCTAGTAGATTGCACATGCGCAGAAGAGAAGTGCCTGTTTTTGGGTTGTATGGGTTATGTTGGTAGTGCTGAGCAGATATTGTGAGGTTTTAAATGAATATTCATGGCAATTCAGTGCAAGGACAAGTCAGTTTGGGGGATGTAGCGTTGTTTCCGAGTTAAAGTGTCCGTACCGTGGCCCTGGGGCATATTTCGAAATTGATGTTACCCCTTACGGTCATTTTTCGTTATGCGCATGAGCAGACCATCAGTGATTTAACTGCTGGTGCTTTCGTCAGAGAGGATTGGGGTTTTGGGGTGGCGGATGCTATTTCTCTATAGAATCCCCTGGTGAGGGTCTGCGCATGCGTGGATTCAAGAAGCGATATCTCCTGAACCACTAGTGTTGGAGAATCTGAGTTTTTTGTGAGGTTTGTAATTTTGGGAGGACTTGCAGCCACGAGTATATTGTGCTTGCGCAGACGAGAAGTGTATGGTATTGGGTTTTTGGGTTATGTTGGGAGTAATGAGCCGATATTGTGAGGTTTTAAAAGAATATTCATGTCAATTTAGTGCACGGACACTAGGCAGTTTGGGGTAAATAGCGTTGTTTCCGAGTTGAAATGTCTGTATGGTGGCCCTAAGGCGAATTTATTATATTTCGTATGAGAAGCTAACATGAAACACACACTTAAATTTAAATACAAACATAGATTAAAAAAGATATAGGTACAACACATAAATGTAAATAGCAAACATACAAGTAATTTTACACTTAGAGCCAACGTTAACAGTGTCGAAACAAAGATAGGTACAAAGAGAGGTACTCCTCAGACCGCAGTGTCAAGAGCAAGAAGCCACTGAAGAGCCGGGTCGGAGATTTTATTAAGTTCAGTGAGCCCCCCCGGGAACCTCCTCCTGGGGCATTCATTAACAATGTGGTTCATGGT
Organism: Halyzia sedecimguttata; assembly: GCA_937662695.2. Taxonomy (NCBI): domain Eukaryota; kingdom Metazoa; phylum Arthropoda; class Insecta; order Coleoptera; family Coccinellidae; genus Halyzia; species Halyzia sedecimguttata. The sequence goes on from OW569419.2 coordinate 37,204,127, forward strand.
CTGTCGAGGATCTTCACAGTCACACCTCGGGTCCGCCAGCAAGTTCCACCTATGCAGCATGCTATTGCTTCTGCCATGTCCGGTTCGGAATCTGTTTAGTTGGCACCATATTTTACGTGGCAGCTCGGTTCCAGGTAGAGGAAACTCATCAGAGGAATCAAGAATGACACTGATGTTTGCCACACCTTGATTGGCTTGTATAATGGCATTCCATCTTTCTTTGACGTCGATTGGCTGAAAGAGATTTTGATCCAACCAGATTGGTCGCCTTGATTTTAACCGCGTGTGAGGTGGATTCTGTATATCCTGTTGGATTGGTAGGGTTAAATCATCGTCCGCGGCTTTATCCCATTCGCGCTTAGCTGCAATCAATCTTCTGATGTCAGGTGGTGGGATGTTTGACAATATGGGTAGCCAAACCGTTGGTGTGGATCTCACGGTGCCTGTTATAATCCTCATCGTTTCGTTAAGCTGAACATCTATTTTACATGTATGGGAACTACGATACCAAGCCGGAGCACAATATTCTGCCGTGGAGTAGACGATGGATAGGGCGGCAGACCGAAGTGTAGCTGCGCAAGCTCCCCATGTTGTTCCAGCAATCTTATGCATAATGTTATTTCGAGACTTCAGCTTTTGGGCAGTTTTTTGTATGTGGTTCTTGAACGTAAGTGACCTGTCCAGTGTGACGCCGAGGTAATTAGGATGGGGATTATGATTTAATTTGTCGTCATCAAAGTAGACCTCTAGCTCCGTGTTAGCCTGTATATTTGAGAAATGGAAAGCGCACACCTCCGATTTATTGGGATTTGGTTGTAATCGCCACTTTCGATAATAAGCTCCCAGAGTTGATAAGTCTGCTGTTAGCTGCCTTCCGGCCTCTTTCAAATCTGTGTGTTGGGTGGTTATAGCGATATCGTCAGCATAGGCGAACCTACGGGAGAGGGTTTCTGGGATATCGTTGGCATATACATTGAATAGCAGGGGCGCGAGTACTGAGCCCTGAGGAAGGCCGTTTTTTATTGTCTTGCTGTAGCTCGAAACGTTGTTAATTGACACAGTGATTCTTCTGTTGCTAAGCATGTTTTGGATAAGAAGCGTGATTTTAGCACAGGGAACCAATTTTTGAAGTTTGTATATCATTCCTCTCTTCCATACGGTGTCATATGCAGAGGAGAGGTCCACGAAGGCCGTGGCAGTTTTCAGACCTTTCTGAAATCCAGCCTCTATATGGGTGGTGAGAGCTAAAACTTGGTCGCTACAGCTGCGCCCCTCTCGAAAGCCCGCCTGTTCGGTATTTATAGAGGGGTTTATTGTTGGATAGATCCTATTATATATGAGACGCTCTAAGAGTTTATAACACATACACAGTAGTGCTATTGGCCGGTAACTCGCTGCCACGTTTGCTGGTTCGCCAGGTTTCAATATGGCTATAATTTTAGATTTCCTGAATATGTTCTGGATGTCTCCATCTTGTAGCATGGCGCTGTAGAAAGTGGTAAGCCACATTTTGGCCTGCGGGCCAAGATTTTTTAAAAACTCTGGGAATATGTTATCGGGGCCAGGTGCTTTTCGACATTTCATTCTGTTTATGGCCATTTCCAGATCCTTCGTGCTAAAAGGGTGGGACCACTGCGTTGTTGACGGGAGGTTTTTGAACGCATTTTTAACTTCGTTGTTAATGTATCTGGCAAAGCGTTTGTCCACCGACGCTCCATTAGATATTCCCTGCATCCTATCTGCTATTTCGTTTGGATGGATGTTAGTTGTTCATTCTGGAGGAGGAGCTGCCGCTCCGAGCCTTCTCAGAAGGCTCCATCCCTTTCTGCTTGAATGTTTAAAATCCAAGTCCCCTGTCATCTCCTTCCATCTTACAGTTCTGGCATGATATAGAGACTCAAGCACTTCGTGGCCGATATTGGCATCTCCCGTTTCCTGATATCTCCGACACAGTACCTCCGTCTCCTCAGACCAGCAGGGGATATATTGCTTCCGGAAATCTCTTGGTATGTTAGTATGTGCTGAGTGATGCAGCAAATCTACAAAATGTCTATAATTCCTACATACAGGTTCAATATCCTGGATGCCATCCTCCACAGCCTCACGAAAACCTGGCCAGTTTGCTCTCCTAAAGTTCCATCTGGGTAGGGGGGCACATCTTAGAATTGGGACTTGAATTCCAACAGTAACGACAGTAGCTCTGTGTTGGCTACGTGGGAAATTTTCTAACACTCTTCTTGTCGCTGGTGTTGGTCGACTCTCAGAATCGCAAGAGACAAAGCAAAGGTCTGGGTTTGTGTCAGTGTTCCATCTTGCAGAGTGGAATGTTTTTCTATCCTTTGCATCATATAGCAAGTATAGACTGCTGCTGTCACTCCATTCGGACAGTAGTTCTCCCTCATTGTCATTGGAAGAATATCCCCAGAGGGAATGGCGGCTGTTAAAATCGCCTATGTATACCGAGGGGTGAGGTAGGTGAGGGAGAATCCCGTCAGGCCATCCCAGTCCTGGGGCCTTATATACTGATAGGATGCTGATATTTTCAAGTTTAACTTTAATAACTTCTATGCCCACTATTGAATCCACAGGTTCAGCGGTATATTTCTCGATGTTATTCTTTATAAAGACGGCAGATCCGTGTACTGGGGAAGGAATGTAAGAGGCCAGTTTGTATCCGAAAATTGTAGCTCTTGCTCGGAGTTGTGCGGTCTCGTTAAGATGCGTCTCTTGAAGACATATGACGTCAATAGAATGTTCTCTTGCAAGCTTCTCAATGTATTCGCACTTTGGTCTTGAGATACCTTCAACATTTAATTGCAGCATCCGGACTGACGGTCCGAATACTTTTGTCGTGGAGCCATTAGAATGGCTGTTGCTGAGTGTAGCTTTCCTGTTCATCTTGGGAGCCATTCTCGCTAGCTTAATTATTAGCCTCGTTGTTATTATCATTATTATTAGCTTCTCTAGTTGTGTGAACTTTTAGCCGGCGTGCGCCGTTGCCCAGGGAGTACCACGAGGAGGTAATTCACACCCACTCCCCGCGAATTTATTTATAACTGTATTCGGTAGATCTATATTAAAATACGTTCGGATTCGGAGAAGAGGCAATTGCTTTCCTAACAGAGGTCCCACAACCGCAATTTTTTTCGATCTACGGTAAAGCTAACAGTCAAACTGTATTGATAGCTATATTTGTTAAAGGAACTTGAAAAAATAAAAAAAGCACTGACGTGAAGTCAGTACTCTTTGGCGCGCGTGTTCACGGTGGCCAATTTGAATTGAATGATGAGTACTTCAAGCTCAGTGGATAGAGCGAGCCGAAGATCTACCCACAGGATAGTGGACACCATTCACTCTCGTTTCAAAAATTAACAGTGCTGTATCTAAGCTGCCATCAGGATAGAGTAATAAAGTTGGAAGAGAACACAACTGACTCTCCTTAGTCGCACAAGCTGCTAGAAGATTTGAGAGGGTCAGTATAATCCTAATCATGTTTATAGCACGCGCGTAAAAGCAGATTGAATTAACAATGAAAGAAAAAGTGTAAAAAGTCAATCTGCTTTAGCGCGCGTGCTATAAACATGATTAGGATTATACTGACCCTCCCAAATCTTCTAGCAGCTTGTGCGACTAAGGAGAGTCAGTTGTGTTCTCTTCCAACTTTATTACTCTATCCTGATGGCAGCTTAGATACAGCACTGTTAATTTTTGAAACGAGAGTGAATGGTGTCCACTATCCTTTTGGTAGATCTTCGGTTCGCTCTATCCACTGAGCTGAAGTACTCATCATTCAATTCAAATTGGCCACCGTGAACACGCGCGCCAAAGAGTACTGACTTCACGTCAGTGCTTTTTTTATTTTTCTGAAAACATCCGCTTTTCGATCATAAAAGGATTCAGGTGAATCGTCTTGCGAAAAGAAAGATTCACTATTTTCCCCTTCGAATACTAGTTTTCTCTTTCTAATTGACCTTTCCAAAATTTCACCATATTTCCTCCTACAAATATTAACCTTTTCTTCATTTGTATCATTACTGCTATCGTAAACTTGAGAGGGACAAATTGGTGTAGCAATAATGGGAAGATTCACGGAGGTACGTGAAGTGAATTCAGAAAGTGGCCAATCTGAGTACCAAACCAAATCTGGCACTTGTGGGGTCATTGTTACCAAGTCAGGTTTCACTTCAGTGTCTAACTGTCTAAGGTATTTAATTTAGTATTTGAAAATATAGTAAAATTTTGGATGTGATCAGATGTTTGGGGGGAAGAAACTTTTATGTCATCAGAAGAGGAGAATTTTGATTTTAGAATTTTGTTTTTAGCCAAAATTTGCGCTTCCCTAAATTTACGTTTCAGAATGAATGGACGTGTATCTGATGTTGGACTTAAAGATCGACAGTCAAATTCATCTTGTTCATCAGCAGTTAATTTTTGCGCGCGTGTTCCGCAAGGAACAGCGTGCTATCATTTCGTCACAATGTCTGTATTTTTCGAATTTTTTTTCGTAAATGGTCTCAAACGATTGGGTTCGACTCCCTGATGAAGAATTCGAGGTCAAATTCAATTCTGTCCGTCCGGTCCGGCCGGCCGGCCGGCCGTTAGCACGATAACTCTCGAATGGAACGACTGAGAGCGTTGAAATTTGCAGGGTAGTTTTGTAGCGTAAATATCTCGGACAAGTTCGTTAACGGGCGAAATCTACCGAGCGGTTTCGGAGTTAAGGCCGTTTTATATCAAAATGTTTTTTATGAATATTTCCGGAACCGATCACTCGATCTTTCTGAAATTTGGCATCAAATTGTAGAATCATGACCTTTATATGCCTGCGAAGTTTTGTTATGACCGGACGGCCCTAAAGTGGCAAAAAAAAATTTCAAAAATTTTAAAATTTCGTTTTCACGATAACTCGAAAAATACTGATCTGATTAACTTGAAACTCAGTAGTTAGATTCAAAAGACCACTGCAATCACTTTTGCAAAATTTCGTGAAGATCACGTGACATGAAAAAAATCAAAAAATTACTACTATTTTGCGGAATACTTTGCTTAAAATGCCGAAACCTATTATTTTGAGGTTCATGCTGCCTTTTCCGGGTATTTTTTGTTGTGCGCATGCGCAGATGAGAGGTCATTTAACTGCTGTAGTTTTCGTCAGAGAGGATTGGGGTTTTGGGGTGGCGGATACTATTCCTCCATAGAATCCAGATCCCTGATGAGGGTCTGCGCATGCGCAGATTAAAGATGCGATATCCCCCGAACCACTAGTGTTGGAGAATCGGAGTTTTTTGTAAGGTGTGTTATTTTGAGAGGACTTTTAGCCGCGAGTAGATTGCGCATGCACAGAAGAGAAGCGACTGTTTTTTAATTGGATATGTTATGTTGGGAGTGCTGAGTCGATATTGTGAGGTTTTAAAATAATATTCATAGCAATTCAGTTCAAGGACAAGTCAGTTTGGGGGATGTAGCGTTGTTTCCGAGTTAAAGTGTTCGTACCGTGGCCCTGGCGCTAATTTTGAAATTGATGTTACCCCTTACAGGCATTTTTCGTTATGCGCATGAGCAGACCATAAGTGATTTAACTGGTGGTGTTTTCATCAGAGAGGATTGGGGTTTTGGGGTGGCGGATGCTATTCCTCCATAGAATCCCCTATTGAGGGTCTGCGCATGCGTGGATTGAAGATGTGATATCTCCTGAACCACTAGTGTTGGAGAATCGGAGTTTTTTGTAAGGTGTGTGATTTTGAGAGGACTTTTAGCCGCAAGTAGATTGCGCATGCGCAGAAGAGAAGTGACTGTTTTTGGGTTGTATGGGTTATGTTGGGAGTGCTGAGCCTATATTGTGAGGTTTTAAAAGAATATTCATGGCAATTCAGTGCAAGGACAAGTCAGTTTGGGGGATGTAGCGTTGTTTCCGAGTTAAAGTGTCCGTACCATGGCCCTGGGGCTTATTTCGAAATTGATGTTACCCCTTACGGTCATTTTTCGTTATGCGCATGAGCAGACCATCAGTGATTTAACTGCTGGTGTTTTCGTCAGAGAGGATTGGGATTTTGGGGTGGCGGATGCTATTCCTCTATAGAATCCCCTGGTGAGGGTCTGCGCATGCGTGGATTCAAGAAGCGATATCTCCTGAACCACTAGTGTTGGAGAATTGGAGTTTTTTGTGAGGTGTGTAATTTTGGAAGGACTTGCAGCCATGAGTATATTGCGCATGTGCAGACGAGAAGTGAATAGTTTTGGGTTGTTTAGGTTATGTTGGGAGTAATGAGCCGATATTGTGAGGTTTTAAAAGAATATTCATGTCAATTCAGTGCACGGACACAAGTCAGTTTGGGGTAAATAGCGTTGTTTCCGAGTTGAAATGTCTGTATGGTAGCCCTGAGGCAAATTTATAAATAACTATATTCGGTAGATCTATATTAAAATACGTTCGGATTTGGAGAAGAGGCAATTGCTTTCCTAACGGAGGTCTCACAACTGCAATTGAAGTCAGTACTCTTTGGCGCGCGTGTTCACGGTGGCTAATTTGAATTGAATGATGAGTACTTCAAGCTCAGTGGATAGAGCGAGCTGCTGTATCTAAGCTACCATCAGGATAGAGTAACAAAGTTGGAAAAAAACACAACTGACTCTCCTTAGTAGCACAAGCTCCTAGAAGATTTGGGAGGGTCAGTATGATCCTAATCATGTTTATAGCACGCGCGCAAAAGCAGAGTGACTCAACAATGAAAGAAAAAGTGTAAAAAGTCAATCTGCTTTGGCGTGCGTGCTATAAACATGATTAGGATTATACTTACCCTCCAAAATCTTCTAGGAGCTTGTGCGACTAAGGAGAGTCAGTTGTGTTCTTTTCCAACTTTGTTACTCTATCCTGATGGCAGCTTAGATACAGCACTGTTAATTTTTGAACCGACAGTGAATGGTGTCCACTATCCTTTGGGTAGATATTCGGCTCACTCTATCCACTGAGCTGGAAGTACTCATCATTCAATTCAAATTAGCCACCGTGAACACGTGCGCCAAAGAGTACTGACTTCACGTCAGTGCTTTTTCTATGGGAAGTTCAGGAAATGGAACAATATCAACAAATTGTTCAACTGTATCTAACTGTGATGAATAAGATTCATTGGATATTGTAAAAATGTCCACACTATCTAAATCGTTATTATCCAACTCAATCAATTCTGTAGACAGTGGAATTGAGAAATTAGCAGAGGATAATAATTGCGATGTCTGTAATGAACATTATAACAATGCTTCCAAATCAATATTTGATAAATCATCATTATCCAACTGCATATGTATCGATTCCTTGGACAGTGTATTCGATACATCAGCAGAGGATAGTTGTAATTCGTCTAATGTATTTTCAAGCAATGTTTCAATATCGAAATTTGAAAAATCATCATTATCCAAATCATCATTTATTGAGGTAACAGTCTGTAACTGCAAATTCGATGGTGATAAAGATTGTAACAATACTTCAAAATCCACAATTAATAAATCATCATTATCCAACTGCATATGTATCGATTCCTTAGACAGTGTATTCGATACATCAACAGAGGATAATTGTAATACGCCCAATGAATTTTGAATCAATGTTTCACTATGAAAATTTGCAGTTTGTGACTGTGTGCTTGTTAAATCAATGGTTGGTAATAATGAGGATCTGTCGAATGTTTCCATCAAATTAGTTGGTGGGGAAGACCGTATTAACACATTTGATAAAATACGAGGCCTTAAAAGAGCACTTCTTGAAAGACTTACGGGTGCATTATTTGGTTTCTCACTAACACGTTCACAATTTGAACTACTTGACTGCGACACACAAAATTCACTAAAATAATTCGCCGCCATTTCTTTAATTTTCAAACGAATTCACCGTACAAAAGCACAACAAACAATGGCCAAATATCAGGATCGTTTCATTTTATAATATACCCCCCTCCATCAACAATGAGCAATCCCCACATATGGCGTCTACACAAAGTTATCCACCTTACCTGTCTCAATGTCAACCCTGATCAAGGTCTACCACAATTGCACACATGGCGTCTACACAACGTCAACCACCTTGCCTATTTCAAGGTCCCTCCAGCAGGGGGGTAAAAAATTGATAGATAGGAAGCACGGATTCTGGCTCATTTTCGGTGATTTGTACATGTTTATTCCCATAAGGATTTTTAAGGTCGATTTTAGCGAAAATGGTTCTTTTCTTGAATTTTAATATAAAACAAAAACGGGGTTTTAATAGTATTTAATTTTCATAAAAATTATACAATATATTATGTGTATAATTCAACTAGAAATTTCCACTGGTTCGAAGTAATAACTATAATCATATTTATAATCAATGCTTTCATTTTTGGCGCTCTAGTTCCTCGGAACTGAGTGCTTATCAATTTGCTCAAATGTCTGTAATTTTGGAATATTTCGATGAAAATGGTCTTAAACGATTTGGTTCGACTCACTGATCAAGAATCCGTGGTCGGAATTCATTCTGTCCGGCCGGTCCGGCCGGCCACTCTGCCGTCCGTAAGCACGATAACTCTCGAACGGAATGAGCTAGAGACTTGAAATTTTCAGAGTAGGTTTGGGGGATGAATATCTCGGCTAAGTTCGTTATTGGGCAAAATCGGACAGATGGTTTCGGAATAACAAAAAAAAAATATTTTTTTATGAAACAAATTCCAAATCAAATTTTTGTTAATAAGCAGTTTTATCATAAGAATCCATTCATATCATTTTCAACTCTTACAAGCTAATACTTTCGGAGATATGATTTTTTTAAATTTCAATGTAAATCGTATTTCACAGATTGATATAATTATTATTCTATGTATGAATTCTCATAATGTCAACTTGACAGAAGGGAATATTGTAACTTCAAAAATATTGGGGTTGAAATACTCGTATTTTAGCGATGCAACGGGGACCTCACCCGAAAATGTTTGAAAATATTACGTTAATATTGAAAGCATAATTCTGTAGTTTGGTGAACGTAGATCAGGAAATTTTTGATCGATTACAAGGTAATTTATTATTACTTATCTAATAAACTATTATTTGAATTGAATTTCCTTTATGATGCAGTGATATAATATGAATACATTGATATAATTCCCAACTCTGAGAAACCAATACCAGATATAATTTGTCTGTTTGAACTAGAGCGCCAGAAAGCTCCTGTCCACAGGGCTTGAACCCATTTTTTTTATTGAGTTTTGTAAAATTCTCTTTAATGAAATCTTAAAAATTTTCTCTTATAAAATGAACATTTCTCAAAGTACAGTAACCATTATTATATTCATGAAAGACACACATTGGTAAATCTGGTGCTAATGCCGGACTTTCTGGAAGTTCAATAACGCATTTTGATGATATATAATTCCTTATCATTTCAGTTTTTTCATGGCCTTTTACGTAAACCTCACGGACATCATCAGTAAGATTTTGGAGAATGTCACGAATTTTCCATGGTTGTATAAACCCAGACTTTCATTTAATTCAGTGGTGGTTGTTGGAGAGCCATACTACTTGTTTCTTATATACGCCAGGTAATTTGTCAAAATCATATGGTTCTTTGAATACAAAATGTGCAATTTGGCAATTTTTCAACAAAGTGAGCTCTTTTGGTGTAAATTTTTATTTCTATGAAAAACCCTTGAACATCAACAATTGCGAGTCCCATGATGTATTCACTTGACAGTTTTTGTGAGAGGGTCATATGTGAACATTCGATCGCAGATTATTAGTGCATGAGCAATAGTGTTAATAGGAATTGCAGAATAAGATTCAAACTCAATTCTAAGTGCGACAGATTGAGTTTGAAATCCTGTTTTTGGCGCTGTAGTTCCTCGGAACTGAGTGCTTATCAATTTACCCAAATATCTGTAATTTTCGAATTTTTCGATGAAAATGATCTTAAACGATTTGGTTCGACTCACTGATCAAGAATCCGTGGTCGAAAATCATTCTGTCCGGCCGGTCCGGCCGGCCGTAGGCACGATAACTCTCGAACGGAATGAGCTCTAGCTCATTCTACAGCTGTCTACAGTTGAAATTTTCAGAGTAGGTTTGGGAGATAAATATCTCGGCTAAGCTCGTTATTGGGCAAAATCGGACAGATGGTTTCGGAGAAACAAAAAAATTTTTTTTTTTACAGAACAAATTCAAAATTAAATTTTTCAATAAGCAGTTTTACCATAAGAATACAATGATATCATTTTTAACTCTAACAAGCTAATACTTTCGGAGATATGATTTTTCAAAATTTCAATAATAAATCGTATTTCAACGTTATCACACAATGATATAATTATTCTATGTATGAATTGTCATAATGTCAATTTATTTTCCTGAGACATGTCATTATCTAATCAATCGAAGAATTGTGAGCGAAGTGAGAAAAATCTCAGTTGTTTGCTCCGAAATTAGTTTTTCTCAGAAAAGTCTTACATTTCGGAACGGAACATGAAGTAAGAGATCTGAGAGTAGTGAGACTGCTTTTCATCCATAGACATAGATAAAACTCTCGAACGGAATGAGCTAGGTAGTTGGAATTTTCAGAGTAGGTTAGGGAGATGAATATCTCGGTTAAGTTCGTTATAGGGCAAAATTGGCCAGATTTAATTTGATTTCTTCCATGGTGCAGTTCTCATTCTCATGATTGCTCATTTAATCTTGATGAATAAACTATCATTTGAATTGAACTTCCTTTATGATTCAGTTCTATCATATGAATACATTGATATAATTCCCAACTCTGAGAAACCAATACTTTCGGAAATATAATTTGTCTGTTTGAACTAGAGCGCCAGAAAGCTCCTGTCCACAGGGCTTGAACCCATTTTTGCTTAGAACAATCTATAACTATAAGTGGGAAGGACTTCGTGAACTGTGTGGGAGATATAGCTGATTCTGACTTATATTCATAATAATATGCGGGTCGAAACTGTGAAAACATTTCATATAATGCGGCAGTGTGAATGTTTTTGGCGCTCTAGTTCCTCGGAACTGAGTGCTTATCAATTTGCCCAAATGTCTGTAATTTTCGAATATTTCGATGAAAATGGTCTTGAACGATTTGGTTCGACTCACTGATCAAGAATCCGTGGTCGAAATTCATTCTGTCCGGCCGGTCCGGCCGGTCCGGCCGGCCGGCCGTCCGGCCGTAGGCACGATAACTCTCGAACGGAATGAGCTAGAGAGTTGAAATTTTCAGAGTAGGTTTGGGGGATGAATATCTCAGCCAATTTCGTTACTGGGTAAAATCGGACAGAAGGTTTCGGAGTAATAAAAAAAAAATTTTTTTTAAAAAGAACAAATCCCAAATTAAATTTTTTTTAATAAGCAGTTTTATCATAAGAATCCATTCATATCATTTTTAACTCTAACAAGCTAATACTTTCGGAGATATGATTTCTCAAAATTTCAATGTAAATCGTATTTCACAGGTTGATATAATTATTCTATGTATATTCTATGTATGAATTTTCATAAAGTCAACTTGACAGAAGGGAATTTTGTAACTTCAAGAATATTGGGGTTGAAATACTCGTATTTTAGCGCTGCAACTGGGACCTCACCCGAAAATGTTTGAAAATATTACGTAAATTTGAAAGCATAATTCCAAAGTTCGAGAGAGGAGAAAATTTTGTGAACGTAGATCAGGAAATTTTTGATCGATTACAAGGTAATTTATTATTTTATACATGTTTTATGGAATACCTACTATTTGTAGGTACTTTAAACCTGTTTTGGGCAATTGTCATACGAAACTTGTTTTTTTGGCGCTCTAGTTCCTCGGAACAGAATGCTTATCAATTTGCCCAAGTGTCTGTAATTTTGGAATTTTTGGCTGAAAATGGTCTCAAATGATTTGGTTCGACTCACTGATCAAGAATCCGAGTGCGAAATCGATTCTGTCCGGCCGGCCGACCGGCCGTAGGCACGATAACTCCGAACGAAAGGAGTTAGCGGATTGAAAATTGCAAGGTGGTTTTGGAGCGTAAATATCTCGGACAAGTTCGTTAATGGGCGTTAACCATCAAGGGGTTTCGGAGTTATGGCCGATTTTAGTAAAAATATTTTTTATGAATATTTCCGAAACCGATCACTCGATCTATCTGAAATTTAGCACCAGACTGTAGAAGACAGTAGAATCATGACCTTTATACGCATGTGAAGTTTTGTATTGACCATATCACCGCAAAGTGTCAAAAAAAAAATTTGAAAATGTGGTGCAGTTCTCATTCTCATGATTGCTCATTTAATCTTCATAAATAAACTATTATTTGAATTGAATTTCCTTTTTGATGCAGTTCTATCATATTAATACATTGATATAATTCCCAACTCTGAGAAACCAATACCAGATATAATTTGTCTGTTTGAACTAGAGCGCCAGAAAGCTCCTGTCCACAGGGCTTGAACCCATTTTGAAAGATATATTTAGGTTTTCGTGAGGATAACGTTCGTTATTTAGATAAAGTCGAATATTACTGAAATCTGTTTATAAGGAGATGGAGAATACACTTTTTTAAAATCGATGGCCATTTTAAGTCTCTTTTCGTTATTGTAGACCTACTGTTATGGTCTCTTGTTGAAAATTGATAAGTTTACCTGTCTGGTCCGCTATTTTAACTGTAATATTTCTTATTGTATTCACACTGATTGGTAAATAAATTACATGATCCGGGGATTCCACTATTTTAAAGCCAGGTGGAACGTTTGGAAAAAATTTATGAATAATATGCTGTGGTTGTCCATTTGCATAACTATTTACTGTGATATTATATTCTATTGAAATGGAATTAAAAGTCATCACATCTGCAATACGGCCAGATTGGTGTTTATCAACTTTAGGTAAGAATTTACGTTTGAATCCGATCAAGGGAGCTATGCTGTTTGATTTTCTCAAATCCACATCCTCTGTACATTTAATATGAGTATGAAGTGAGTTATTATTCGGTGTCAATTCGAATCTTATACCCTTAGTCTTCGGATCCAATTGTAATTCACGTTCGATATAATTATTAATATCTACGACTTGATAACACCCTGTTGGAATTATTATTTCTTTTGATCCCACTTGTATACTATTACAATTTTCATCGATATTAGGAATAGAATTAAACGTTTCAAAGTTCGTTAGACCCAAAACATAATTGCCGTCTTTTAAGTCTATAGGGAGGTTGAAATCTGAATTGAGAATTGATGATTTTCCACTCAACATAAACAACATTTTAGTTCAAGTAGATCTATCTAAATTATTTTTCCATGATGAGTCGACATATATAAGAACTTTAGAGTCAGCTGCCCACAATGATTAGCATTTAATTTTTGATACCTTTGAATATTATACTTCATTATGTTTTTTTTACTATCGCTTCTAAAATATCTTATTACTTCCTTGGGGGGTCTTAAGTGTCCGATGCAGTCGAAGTATAATATTTTTCTTCCAGTTTTCACATAACCTGTCCAGTGTGTTCCTGGACCATCACGATCGTCATGATTGATGATTCCTGTTTCATATTTCTTATTTTTTGTGGGTAAATCATTTCTCATAAATATTCCCCTAAAAACGGTATTTGTAACGAATGAGCAAATTTGTTGAGTTGTATGTTAGTAAGAGGTTTCCGAGGTACTTTCACTTGAATTTTTTCTGGAACCATTGATACGGACCAATATATAAACCTTTTCCTTTTGACTTCTTTCCGGTAACTAATGCTCTTCTTCCAGAAACCTTTCTTCTAAATAAACCTTTTCCCTCAGATAAAATCTTTATCTAACAAGTTCCATTGCTTTGTTATGTCGCTGTACCTAATCAATAATTTTTGGCTCTCTAGTTCCTCGGAACTGAGTGCTTATCAATTTGCCCAGATGTCTGTAATGTTCGAATTCTTCGATGAAAATGGTCTTAAGCGATTTGGTTCGACTAGCTGATCAAGAATCCGTGATCGAAATTCATTCTGTCCGGCCGGTCCAGCCGTCCGTAGGCACGATAACTCTCGAACGGAATGAGCTAGACAGTTGAAATTTCGGAGATATGATTTTTCAAAATTTCAATAGTAAATCGTATTTCTAGGTTTTCACAGAATGATATAATTATTCTAAGTATGAATTGTCATAATGTCAACTTATTTTCCTGAGACATGACATTATCTAATCAATCGAAGAATTATGAGAATAAAGAGTATTCCAAAATGTGAGCGAAGTGAGAAAAATCTCAGTTGTTTGCTCCGAAATTAGTTTTTCTCAGAAAAGTCTTACATTTCAGAACGGAATATGAAGTAAGAGATCTGAGAGTAGTGATACTGCTTTTAATCCATAGACATTGAATGCTCAGTTCTCTCAATTTATGACGGCACTGACGGAAGGGAATATTATAACTTCAAAAATATTGGGGTTGAAATACTCGTATTTTAGCGATGCAACGGGGACCTCACCCAAAAATGTTTGAAAATATTACGTAAATATTGAAAGCATAATTCTGTAGTTCGAGAGTGGAGAAAATTTGGTTAACGTAGATCAGGAAATTTTTGATCGATTACAAGGTAACTTTTCATTATTACTTCTCTTCTTCCATACATGTGTTATGGAATAACTACTATTTGTAGGTACTTTAAACCTGTTTTGGGCAATTGTCATACGAAACTTGTTTTTTTGGCGCTCTAGTTCATCGGAACAGAGTGCTTATCAATTTGCCCAAATGTCTGTAATTTTGGAATTTTTGGCTGAAAATGGTTTCAAACGATTTGGTTCGACTCACTGATCAAGAATCCGAGGTCGAAATCGATTTTGTACGGCCGGCTGGCCGGCCGTAGGCACGATAACTCTCGAACGAAAGGAGTTAACGGATTGAAATTTGCAAGGTGGGTTTGAAGCGTAAATATCTCAGACGAGCTCGTTAATCGGCGAAATCCATCAAGCGGTTTCAGAGTTATGGCCGATTTTAGTAAAAATATTTTTCATGAATATTTCCGAAACCGATTACTCGATCTATCTGAAATTAAGCATCAAATTATAGAATCATGACCTTTATACGTAAGTGAAGTTTTGTATTGACCAGATTACCGCAAAGTGTCGAAAAAAAATTTCGAAAATTTAAAAAAAGTTTTTCTACAATAATTCTCGAACGGAATGAGCTAGGTAGTTGTTTTCAGAGTAGGTTAGGGAGATGAATATCTCGGTTAAGTTCGTTATTGGGCAAAATTGGCCAGATTTAATTTGATTTCTGCCATGGTGCAGTTCTCATTCTCAGAATGCTCATTTAATCTTGATAAATAAACTATAATTCGAATTGAATTTCTTTTATGATGCAGTTCTGTCATAGAATACATTGATATAACTCCCAACTCTGAGAAACCAATACTTTCGGAGATATAATTTGTCTGTTTGAACTAGACCGCCAGAAAGCTCCTGTCCACAGGGCTTGAACCAATTTTTCTATCAGATTTTGCTTTATTTACAGCAGTTGCTATCGATGCAGATCCGATTCCCAATGCACCTAAAGCTCCTAAGAGAGCCAAGATTATTGTTAAAAAACCACCACGCTTCGGAGCTACTAATATTCTTGATTTTCTTTTTCTCATAGATTTCTTTCTCCCCTTAGTACCCATTCCGATTTTAGTTTTCGCTTTCATCAAAATGAAGACAATGACGACCGCTAATTTCTCTTTTAAACTAGCTTGCTTCGAATTAATACGTTCGAAAGCTTTATTAATAAGGAGATTGTCTGCCTCGTTTCTTTTTTCAAAATCCGAATACTTAGGATATATAATGTCGTGTTCTCTACAGGCTTTATCTAACTCATTTATTCCCAAGTGTCCTCGTATCAATCTTTCCTCTAAATGAGTACCTGGTCCACAGAATTGATAACCAGGTAAATGTAATTCCACAGGTAACTTATCAATTAATTTTTTTATGGAAGAACCTCCTATCACGATAGAGTTTGAATACTTTCTACGTTGTTTATCAGCGTAGTTCTTCATATATAGTGTCATTTGAACCACAAGATTATTAAACAACAAAACCAATAATTAGGGTTGTTTTATCATACTACAACAATAACCCTCAACTGATAGAATTTTGATATATCCTAAAATTATATATTATGTGTATGGTTTGATAATAGTGGAGGTAATTTGGACTTGAAATTATGAATCAAATGATAATTTATATCGAAACTAAAGAACTCAAGATGTGTATCTATGGCTGATTTCTGATGATCTAAATATATATGGATACATCCTTTACCTAGAGCTAAAAGTGAGGACGGGTTTCGAGGTAATGTCCTTGTCCTCGACAAAGAGTGGAAATAGTAGTTGAGGAGTGTCCTTGACCTTGGATGATAGTGGGGATAGGAGTGGGAGAGTGTCCTTGACCTTGAACTATGAAAGGGAGGGGGTAACGTCCTTGGTCGCCAGTTTGAGTGGGGGGGTGGAGGGGGGTTATTTGGGTGGGGGCAATGAAAGTGATGCAAATTATTGGGAGTGGGGATTATAGAGAATGTATGTGCAAGGGTACAAAACCGGTTTTGGTGACCTTGACCATATATGGAGTTTACCTATGGTCAAGGTCACCAAAACCGGTTTTGTACCCTTGCACATATATTCTCTACCTACTGAAGTGTGCATACCGTGACCCTGGGGCTAATTTTGAAATTGATGTTACCCCTTACGGGCATTTTTCGTTATGCGCATGAGCATAAGTGAGTTAACTTCTGGAGTTTTCGTCTGAGAGTGTTTAGGATTTGAGGTGCAGAATGCTATTCCTCCAGAGAATCCCCTTGGAAGTGTCTACGCATGCGTGGATTGGAGCAGTGATATCCCCTGAACCAATGGTGTTGAAGAATCAGAATTTTGTGTAAAGTGTTATTTTCAGGGGACTTTAAGCAACGAGTAGATTGCGTATGCGTAAAGGAGACGTTTGGATTGTATCGCGCATGTTGGGAGTGGTTCGCGTCTAGCGGTGATCGATTTGGTGCTGAGCCGTCATTTTAAGGTTTTAAGAGAAATTTCATGGCAATTATTTGCACGGACAAGTCAGTTTCGGGGAAATAGCGTTGTTTCCGAGTTGAAATGTATATATCGTGGCCCTGGGGCGAATTTATAAATAAAACTATATTCGGTAGATCTATATTAAATTACGTTCGGATTTGGAGAAGAGGAAATTGCGTTCCTAAAGGAGGTCCCATAACCGCAATTTTTTTCGATCTGCAGTAAAGCTAACAGCCAAACTGTGAAAAAAAGTACTGACGTGAAGTCAGTACTCTTTAGCGCGGGTGTTCATGGTGGCTAATTTGAATTGAGTGATGAGTACTTCAAGCTCAGTGAATTGAGCGAGCCGTAGATCTACCCAAGGGATAGTAGACACCATTCACTGTCGATTCAAAAATGAACAGTGCTGTATCTAAGCTTCCGTAAGGATAGAGTAACACTCTTGAAAAAGAACACAACTGACTCGCCCTAGTCGCACAAGCTTCTAGAAGATTCTGAGGGATCTCTTTGGGAAAGACTTGGCAGGGTCATTATAATCATAATCATGTATATAGCACACGCACCAAAAGCAGATTGACTTAACAATGGAAGAAAAAGTGTAAGAAAGCATTGACATGGGGTCAATCCACTTTGACGCGCGTGCTATATACATGATCATGATTATAATGACCCTGCCAAGTCTTTCCCAAGGAGATCCCTCAGATTCTTCTTGAAGCTTGTGCGACTAAGGCGAGTCAGTTGTGTTTTTTTTCAACCGTGTTACTCTATCCTTACGGAAGCTTAGATACAGCACTGTTCGTTTTTGAATCGACAGTGAATGGTGTCCACTATCCCTTGGGTAGATCTACGGCTCGCTCAATTCACTGAGCTTGAAGTACTCATCACTCAATTCAAATCAGCCACCATGAACACGCGCGCTAAAGAGTAACTGACTTCACGTCAGTGCTTATTTTTTGGAATTCCTTTGGGAACGGAATTGGTCTCGATCACTGTTAAAATATTATCTTATATCTTGTGGTTTTTGTGGTCTTTGTGGTTAGATTCTCAAGAGAATAGTCACTTTTTGCGGTCTTAATTGTTCGCAAAATGTTACGTTCGTTGTTACTTAAATATCCTTCCGAAGTTTACCAGCCCGGCCACATTTTCGGCATATTATTTCACCTTTAGCAGCAAACGACGGTTTTACCCAATTTTACGATGATTTATTTTTGAATATATGCAACTTTTTTTGGCCAAGACGGAAGAAAGTCAAGCTTAGAACCGCCCTTTCTCTAACCAAGAGTACATCCATTTTTATCTCACGTACGTAAACCGGAAAAATCTTCAAATAAAGCCTTTTTCGAAAAAATGTTCATTGATTTGCTTCGAAGGTCAGTTGAAGTGTCAAGATTTCTTTTGGTATCATTAATAACTTATATTATGCGTCCACTAATGTACATAGTCATGTCAAGTGATGCATTATTATTATCAAGAATACAACTTGAAAAAAAAAAGCACTGACGTGAAGTCAGTACTCTTTGGCGCGTGTGTTCAAGATGGCTAATTTGAATTGAATTATGAGTACTTCAAGCTCAGTGGATAGGGCGAGCCGAAGATCTACCCAAAGGATAGTGGACACCATTCACTGTCGGTTCAAAAATTAACAGTTCTGCATCTAAGCTGCCATCAGGATAGAGTAACAAAGTTGGAACCGAACACAACTGACTCTACTTAGTCGCACAAGCTCCTAGAAGATTTGGGAGGGTCAGTATAATCCTAATCATGTTTATAGCACGCGCACTAAAGCAGATTGACTTTTTACACTTTTTCTTTCATTGTTAAGTCAATCTGCTTTTGCGCGCGTGCTATAAACATGATAAGGACTATACTGACCCTCCCAAATCTTCTAGGAGCTTGTGCGACTAAGGAGAGTCAGTTGTGTTCTTTTCCAACTTTGTTACTATATCCTGATGGCAGCTTAGATGCAGAACTGTTAATTTTTGAACCGACAGTGAATGGTGTCCACTATCCTTTGGGTAGATCTTCAGCTTGCTCTATCCACTGAGCTTGAAGTACTCATCATTCAATTCAAATTAGCCATCGTGAACACGCGTGCCAAAGAGTACTGATTTCAAGTCAGTGCTTTTTTTTTTTTTAAGTTCCTTTAACAAATATAGCTATCAATACACTTTGGCTGTTATCTTTAACGTAAATCGAAAAAAATTGCGGATGTGGGACCTCCGTTAGGAACGCAATTGCCTGTTCTCCAAATCCGAACGTATTTTAATATAGATATACCGAATATAGTTATTTATATATTCGCCTCAGGGCTACCATACAGACATTTCAACTCGGAAACAACGCTATTTCCCCCAAACTGACTTGTGTCTGTGCACTGAATTGACATGAATATTCTTTTAAAACCTCACAATATCGGCTCATTACTCCCAACATAACCCAAAAAACCCAAAATCATTCACTTCTCGTCTGCACATGCGCAATATACTCGTGGCTGCAAGTCCTTCCAAAATTACACACCTCACAAAAACTCCGATTCTCCAACACTAGTGGTTCGGGAGATATCGCATCTTGAATCCACGCATGCGCAGACCCTCACCAGCGGATTCTATAGAGGAATAGCATCCGCCACCCCAAAACCCCAATCCTCTCTGACGAAAGCACCAGCAGTTAAATCACTGATGGTCTGCTCATGCGCATATCGAAAAATGCCCGTAAGGGGTAACATCAATTTTGAAATTAGCCCCAGGGTCACGGTACGGACACTTTATCTCCTAACAACGCTACATCCCCCAAACTGACTTGTCCTTGCACTGAATTGCCATGAATATTCTTTCAAAACCTCACAATATCGGCTCAGCACTCCCAACATAATCCATACAACCCAAAAACAGTCACTTCTCTTCTGCGCTAGCACAATCTTCTTGTGGCTGCAAGTCCTCCCAAAATCACAAACCTTACAAAAACTCCGATTCTCCAACACTAGTGGTTCAGGAGATATCGCATCTTGAATCCACGCATGCGCAGACCCTCACCAGGGGATTCTATAGAGGAATAGCATCCGCCACCCCAAAACCCCAATCCTCTCTGACGAAAACTTCAGCAGTTAAATCACTGATGGTCTGCTCATGCGCATATCGAAAATGCCCGTAAGGGGCAACATCCATTTCAAAATTGGCTCCAGGGCCACGGTATGCACACTTCATCTCGGAAACAACGCTATTCCCCCAAACTGACTAGTGTCCGTGCACTGAATTGACATGAATATTCTTTTGAAACCTCACAATACCGGCTCATTACTCTCAACATAACCCATACAACCCAAAAACAGTCACTTCTCTTCTGCGCATGTGCAATCAACTCCCGGCTGCAAGTCCTCCCAAAATCACACACCTTACGAAAAACTCCGATTATCCAACACCAGTGGTTCAGGAGATATCGCATCTTGAATCCACGCATGCGCAGACCCTTACCAGAAGATGCTATGGAGGAATAACATCCGCCACCACAAAACCCCAATCCTCTCTGACGAAACCACCAGCAGTTAAATCACTGATGTTCTGCTCATGCGCATAACGAAAAATGCCCGTAAGGGGTAACATCAATTTCAAAATTAGCCCCAAGGCCACGGTACGGACACTTCAACTCGGAAACAACGCTACATCCCCCAAACTGACTTGTCCTTGCAATGAATTGCCATGAATATTCTTTTGAAACATCACAATATCGGCTCAGCACTCCGAACATAACCCATACAACCCAAAAACAGTCACTTCTCTTCTGCGCATGCGCAACCTACTTGCGGCCAAAAGTCCTCTCGAAATCACACACCTTACAAAAAACTCCGATTCTCCAACACTAGTGGTTCAGGAGGTAACACATCTTTAATCCACGCATGCGCAGACCCTCATCAGGGGATTCTATGAAGGAATGGCATCCGCCAGCCCAAAACCCCAATTCTTT
Organism: Halyzia sedecimguttata; assembly: GCA_937662695.2. Taxonomy (NCBI): domain Eukaryota; kingdom Metazoa; phylum Arthropoda; class Insecta; order Coleoptera; family Coccinellidae; genus Halyzia; species Halyzia sedecimguttata. The sequence goes on from OW569419.2 coordinate 37,225,093, forward strand.
CCGACGAAAACACCACCAGTTAAATTACTGATGGTCTGCTCATGCGCATAACGAAAAATGCCTGTAAGGGGTAACATCAATTTCAAAATTAGTCCCAGGGCCACGGTACGAACACTTTAACTCGGAAACAACGCTACATCCCCCAAACTGACTTGTCCTTGCACTGAATTGCTATGAATATTCTTTTAAAACCTCACAATATCGACTCAGCACTCCCAACATCACTTCTCTTCTGCGCATGCGCAATCTACTCGCGGCTAAAAGTCCTCTCAAAATAACACACCTCACAAATAACTCCGTTTCTCCAACACTAGTGGTTCGGGAGATATCTCATCTTCAATCAACGCATGCGCAGACCCTGATCTGGGATCTGGATTCTATGGAGGAATAGCATCCGCCACCCCAAAACCCCAATCCTCTCTGACGAAAACTACAGCAGTTAAATGACTTCTCATCGGCGCATGTGCACAACGAAAAATGCCCGGAAAGGGCAGCATGAACCTCAAAAAAATAGGTTTCGGCATTTTAAGCAAAGTATTCCGCAAAATAGTAGTAATTTTTAATTTTTTTAATGTCACGTGATCTCTACGAAATTTTGCAAAAGTATTTGCATTGGTCTTATGCAACTACTGAGTTTCAATGCAATCAGATCAGTATTTTTCGAGTTATCGTGAAAACAAAATTTTTAAATTTTTGAAATTTTTTTGCCACTTTAGGGCCGTCTGGTCATAACAAAACTTCGCAGGCATATAAAGGTCATGATTCTACAATTTGATGCCAAATTTCAGAAAGATCGAGTGATCGGTTTCGGAAATATTCATAAAAAACCTTTTGACTAAAAACGGCCTTAAATCCGAAACTGCTCGGTGATTTCGCCCGTTAACGAACGAGATATTTACGCTACAAAACTACCCTGCAAATTTCAACGCTCTAAGTCGTTCCGTTTGAGAGTTATCGTGCTAACGGCCGGTGTATTAGCACCAATTAACTCTCTCTCTCTCTCTCTCTCTCTCTCTCTATCTACTAACTACTATCCGTTTTGCTAAAAAATCCAAAATATCGATTTTGGCGAACTTTTATATACCTTGGATACATTTTTGCGCGCGTGTTCCGCAAGGAACAGCGTGCTATCATTTCGTCACAATGTCTGTATTTTTCGAATTTTTTTGCGAAAATGGTCTCAAACGATTGGGTTCGACTCCCTGATGAAGAATTCGAGGTCAAATTCAATTCTGTCCGTCCGTCCGGCCAGCCGTTAGCACGATAACTCTCGAACGGAGCAAGTTAGAGCGTTGAAATTTATCGTTTTTCGATTATATTTCCGAAACCGATCACTCGATCATTCTGAAATTCACCATGAAATTGTATAATCATGACCTTTATCAGAGCTGTCCCAAAGCCCTATGCTTAGTGCTCGTCAAAGTGCTCTGAGCACTTTTGTGCTCCTAAGCACTGTACTCGCGAGCACTATATCGAAGCAGTGCTTAGTGCTTAGTGCTTCTCAAAATTTTCGAAAAGGCTTAGTGCTCAGAACTCCCGAAAAGTGCTTCCGAGCATAGCAGAGTGCTCCCAAGCACTAGAGTGCTCCCGAGCACCACAAAGTGCTCCCAAGCACTAGAGTGCTCCCGAGCACTTCAAAGTGCTCCCAAGCACTAGAGTGCTCCCGAGCACTACAAAGTGCTCCCAAGCACTGCAATGCTGCGGAGCACTTCTCGGGATAACCGATTCATACTTGTCACAACCTGAAAACATAGGAGGATAGCATCTGTTGCGTCCCAGGACTTCACATGTTGGGAAGCACTCATTTGTTTTTCTAAACAAAGCAGCTCGCTTATAAAATTTAAATGTTTTGGGTTCACTGGTTTAGTTTACCCTGGGTGGCATCACCCTTGAAATTAATATTTTCCACGAAAAGATAATTGCAAGTGAAATATGTTGTAACCTTTCTACCCTTGTAGATATTTATGACCTATTTCCAGTGAAATATTGATAAAATGCATTTAACAACTGAAGTGCTAAGAAACGTATCAGTTTCTAAACACATTGCCAGAGCCGTTAGTCCTTTTGTCTAGACTATTCGAATACCCCTAGTCTATGAAAGTCATTTATCAGCTTTCGCTGATAGATCATATCCAGAAAACGAGGGAATTTTGGACCCGATAGTGGGGGAATTTCGAGATTTCGAATTCCTAAGACTAAACACGCTAGAGGTTCACTGATTCGTGCATTTAGTATGCATTCCTACTACCTTTTCGCAATCGACAAATGAGAGTATTCTTGAAACATATCTGGGGCGGTTTTAAGATCGAACCCCCCAATAATTGTTAATATTTCCCCTTTTTTACCCAGATGAAAAACCTCCTATATTTCCTTCTATCTGGGCTTTTATATACAATTACACAGTTCAATTTCATTACTATTCATGATCTGTCGCGAAACAATAACATTGTCTTGTCTTCGTTAGCAACTAAGTAGTCACTTCTTCGTTTTTCATATAGAAGGAAGATTTTAAATTGTATCAATATTGTATTGTACAATAATTCGTGCTTGTTATCGAAGTAACGGTAACAACAAAATACAGTTGATAGTTTATTCAAAGTTCATTCGAATCATTCACCACTTCCCATCGTCGTAATTGTTACCTCATTCCAAGTAACAAATTACTCATCCACCTGATAAAACCATCAGGGTGTAAAAATCTGGTCCTTCGAATCAAAACTTCCTGATAAACTAATCAGGATTCAACAGCCTCATTATGGACATTCGACTCATTCGAGTGTAGAGTTAAAGAAGTTACAGTCAGAAGTGAGTGAACTGCGCAGTTTCGCAAGAATCTAAGTAAAAATGCCATTCTTTATAACTTGTCATATAAAATGGTACCAAACATCAATGAGTTTCAAACCTTGAGAATTTTGACCAACAAAATTCACACTCTGTGGTGCTACAAATAGTTCCTAAAACTGCTGGTTATTGTTTTTCTAAACCTGACTCTGCATTTCTTGGGTGAGTGAAAAGCTATAAACTTTTGCCATGAGCATTTATGGCGGAATATATAGCTTAGTCAGACACTTTAGGTAAACTAATTATCAAAAATTCCTGAAAAGCACTGGTGTGAGGTCAGGAGCTTTCGTACGTATGTTGAAATGGATAGAGGGAGCGGGATCCAGAAAAAAATATATATAGCAAGCAATTACCAAGTTTCAATTCGATAGGAATAGTATTTTTCGATTTATTAAGAAAACTCAATTTTAGATGGTCATTACTCCGAAATTATTGAGCGGATTTTGCCCATTAGTGCTACCAGGAGTAACATTTCTTTTTAACCCGGGCTGGGGTTTGTTTACATTTGGTTTGCGCGAGTGTCGTTTATGTCGTTTACGTTGACATCGAATTTGAGGTTGGATCTCAGTGGTACCAATCGACGCTAAATAATTATTGTATTCGAAGAGTCGAATGAGTTGGCAATATTGTTGCATTGTGACAGTCTGAAAGTTTGTGAGAGTCTGCGCCAGTCAGGGAGATGAGGTCGTCCATTTTGTGAAGATTCGACGGAGGAGCGCCAATTTATAACGACATACGACTGTTCCCAAGTCGCAGTGGTTAAGTTCGGAGCTACTAGAACTCAGGGATCCGCGGTCTAGCTCCAGTGGAGATGGGAGTGGATTCCTAAAAAGGGAACCTAGTAAATGGGCGCCAGGTAAATTTAAGTCTCCCAGATACCCCCGCGTAATGTACTAATTCCTAAATTCACCAAAAGAATATTCACGCTAATAACAGACAGTTTATTCCAGTAGCATACAACCCAGGTCTTTAGACCCACCAAAATAAAACTACTGTGAAACCCCGAATGAGGGTGGCGGAAATTGTACGCAGATATTTCTCTTTGATTCAAATACGCGTCGTTTGAGCTCAGGCGCATCCACGTTTCTTATCTATGATCTTGTATGATTTACGCAAATCTTTCCCCAATTTCCGCTTTACAACAACAATAATTTACACAATTGATGACAATATATGTTCAAGTCGCATATAGCAGGTATAAGATATATTTCGAAAGATGTTTCCAATAACTTGCGTGCTATGCCTGAACGTAGTATTGCTTCGATGGTCTCGCAATACTGTTCTCCTTCCCTCTGTGCTCGCAGTCTGCAACCCTTGACTGAATGTCCCACAGCGCTGCTTCCTGAGCACCTTGTATATACTCGGGATCTGCAACACTGCGTTGGCTGTCTCACAGCGCTACTTATGGACCACCTTGTATATATTCGAATGTCTCAGTTCCACTCTTCCTGACATAAAAATCGTGCTATTCCTCTTGACATAAAAATCGTGCTGGCATAAAAACTCGTGCTACCATAAAAACTCGTGCTACAATAAAAACTCGTGCTACCATAAAAACTCCTGATGTTCGGGGTTGTCTTGCACACGTTTGCTTCGAAACCAAACCTGGCCGTGCCTCCACCAAATAATTCTTCAAGCACACAGCGATATTCTGTCAAAGTCGCCAAGATCGTTCACGTGGTCAACTCTTGGATTTGCAAAAAGGTCTTTATATCCTCTTTCGAGACGAGCGCAAGTTACCTGTTATCTTTCCAAATCAAACCAATGTAAACCTCACTCCTAATTCGATTTTCGAAACTATATTCAACTAAGAAGAAATCAACAATTTTTACTAAGTTCCGAAAATACGCCTAACGTATTGCTCCTCCGTCGAATCTTCACAAAATGGACGACCTCATCTCCCTGACTGGCGCAGACTCTCACAAACTTTCAGACTGTCACAATGCAACAATATTGCCAACTCATTCGGCTCTTCGAATACAATAATTATTTAGCGTCGATTGGTACCACTGAGATCCAACCTCAAATTCGAAGTCAACATAAACGACATAAACGACACTCGCGCAAACCAAATGTAAACAAACCCCTGCCCGGGTTAAAAAGAAACGTTACACAGGGTATTTCGGTCCTTAACCTAACCTGCAAATGTCAAGTCCTTATGTCCCTATGAGTGTTTACGGGGATGGCCGAAAGAACCAACAGAATTTAATTTGACCAGGAATTCCCCATCAGTGAGTCTAACTCAACCGGTTGAGACCATTTTTGGCTTGAAATTCCAAAATTTCAGACATTTGGACGAAATGTTCCCGATCCTGGACTCAAGCGCGCAAAAATAAATGGAGAAAAGCGCACATTTTCAAAATAATATCTACAATGGTCGCTCACCCAGGTACTGAAATCTCCAAAGGTTTCCAAAAATAAATGTTTCCAAAAACACCGGCCCTATTGATTTTTGCAAAATTTCAGCAACATCTGACAGATATTTCTACTTTTTTTTTGTCTAGTGACATGATTCTCACGAAATTTGAAATAAGTCTTCGTGTACATATTTTACAACTATTTTTAAGTTTCAATTCGATCACATGAACGAACTTAACTGGCGCATTTGCACCCTAAACCTACCCTGAAAATTACAAGAGTCTAGCTCTTTTCTTTCGGGACGGACGGATAGAATTGAATTGTACCAAGCATTCCTCGTCAGTGAGTCCAACCTTATCCTTTGATAACATTTTCCGCCCAAAATTCGATAATTGTACAGACAATCGGAAAACATGATAATGTTCTCGTTCCAGGGAACGATCACGCCAAAACAATAGGTGTACCAGTATAATTAACATATAATATAACCTTATCTTGAAGGAAGTGGGTTTTGCACCCCGCCCCCCGTCAAATGTTTAACAGTCTCATGCGTCTGTAAAGTGCTTAGTGCTTAGTGCTCGCAAAGACGAATTACTTTCCGAAAGTGCTTAGTATAATCGCGAGCATTTCATGAATAAAAGGGCTTAGTGCTCGAGATTCCGGAACACTTTTCAGTCAGTGCTTAGTGCTCGGTGCTCGAAGCACTTTTCGTCAGTGCTCGGCACAGCTCTGACCTTTATATGCCTGTGAAGTCTCATATCGATCGGATGGCTGTAAACTAGAAAAAAAAAAGTTAAATATTTGAAAATGAAATTGAAATTTTGTTTTCACTATAACTCGAAAAAAACTGATTCGATTGAGTTGAGGCTCGGCAGTTATATGCGAAGTACCAACGAAAACACTTATGCAAAATTTCGTGGGGGTACCATGATTAGAAAAAATTAAAAAAATGTTTAACCATTAGCGGAATATTTTGCTGGAAATTCCGAAACCAAATATCGGAATGAGTTCAGTTTTGGCACTTCGGTGACCAATAATGACCACTTGGGGTGTGCAAAATTTCACTGCGGACAGACCACTAGGAGACTCAAAAAAAAATGTATAATTTTGAACTTCCAAACTGGACCAATTATATTTAATTTCGAATTCCTACATGGAATATCTCCAACATCTGGTGATTTCGTTCCGACGTATTTTTTGCGCGTTTATCTGAATGAATGCAATATGTACGAGGGCAACTGATTAAAATATGGACTACTTACTAGCATGGCAATTGAATTAATGCGTAAACGATGTGTGGAATTTTAAATTGGTTTTCAAAATTAGTCTGAACGGTGAACGACTGGGGGTGTAACTGCCTCTTTTGGGCATTTTTTGTTTTTCGCATAAGCAGTCGAGAAATAACTTAACTGCTCGAGTTTTCTTCAGAGAAGATTGGGGTTTTGGGGTGGAGGATGCCAGTCTGCGCATGTGTGGATTCAAGATGCGATATCTCCTGAACCACTAGTGTTGGAGAATCGCAGTTTTTTGTGACTGACAGGATGGCCATAAAGTGGCAAAAAAAAATTCAAAAATTTTAAAATTTTGATTCCACGATAACTCGTAAAATACTGATCTGATTGAATAGAAACTCAGTAGTTAGATGACCAAAAAGACAAAAAAAAAAAAAAAGCACTGACGTGAAGTCAGTGCTCTTTGGCGCGCGTGTTCACGGTGGCTAATTTGAATTGAGTGATGAGTACTACCTTTCGGGTAGATCTTTGACTAGCTCTATCCACTGAGCTTGAAGTACTCATCATTCAATTCAAATTAGCCACCGTGAACTCGCGCGCCAAAGAGTACTGACTTCACGTCAGTGCTTTTTTTTACACACGTGGAATCGTTGGGGGCTTTTCATAATTACATTATAATGGTATTCCTAACATTCCTGTAAATCTTCAGCCCCTTGGGAATTTATTCGAGAGTTACCCCTATTTCTCGTGCTCATATAACTCAATGAACGAGTGATCTGAAAGCACGTCAAACTTTTACTTTTTTTTTTGAGCTTCCAGTTTGAACCTTATCTAACACTTATTTCAGTACTTCGTCAATACCTCATTCTTCGAAGAGGACGTCACAAATTTCTTCCGAAATATAGTGAGAGATTCTATTAAATACCGCCAAGAAACGAAAATCGAAAGACCTGACCTCTTACAACTTCTCATGTGAGCTAGAAAAGGGCATGAAATAGATGAAGAAGTAGAACAAAAAGAAGAGGGTAATTTTTCTGCGGTAGAAGAACATCTGGATCTCGAAGTGTCTAATAAGCGAAAGATTGATCTATCACTTGATGACATCACTTCCCAGGCCTTAATATTTTTCTTCGCTGGCTTTGAAACAGTTTCTGCCGTTATGTGTTTCGTTGCCTATGAGTTGGCTGTGAATCCTGACATTCAAAAGAAGCTGATGATTGAATTGGATGAATTTAGATGTTCGAAGGAGAAGTTCAGCTATGAAAGTTTGGCCAAATTACCATATCTGGATATGGTATTGTCAGGTAAGAACAAAACTTTAGTGAATTATATTTGATTAAGAGCACAAAAAAATGTGCATCTCTATAAGAAAGTCGAGTATACCGGGCCAGAGCGAGATATGAGAGGTTTGTTTAACAATCGATAGAATTTATGGATGTTATCTGGTGCGTATGGTTGTCAATCTCGAATTTATTCTTGGGAATTTTCATACTTCATTTCGAACAGATGGAAATAAATTTGGTATAGAACCCGCCATAATATTTGAGCGTTGAAACGCAATCATTCAGTGATAACATGTGAATACTGAATACTTTTAAAGCAAGCCCAAGAAAACATATTGCAGATTAGGGATAACGGAAGCAGCTGACGCAATAAGGACTGAGACGTGCACCAAGCGATTAATATCTTGAGTGATCATTCGATTATTGAAACCTCTCGAGAACCTATACAGGGTGAACCACGGTCGGTGGTGCCCTGGACATTTAGAGAGAACGGGCCGTACAATTTGATTGAAAATTTGGTTTCTTGGCTAGAAATCACTGCTCTATGGATCTAGAATATTTTCAGCGCTACGGTGTTTCCGCTTATATCAAAAAGTACTAATAACTTCGTGATTTCAAACGGAACACCATTATATTATTTCTTTTTTCGATTCGACGTAGCCTCCTCATTAATTCTGTATCATATCATTTTCCCTATCTCTAGCGGTTCTTGAGTAATTAATTGATTTACTGCCTTTTTGTGCAAAACATAGCTTCCATTCAACATTCATTACTTCGTTACCTGGAATTCTAGGAAACCGATATTTCGGGTATGAATTACCCATATCCCGTGTATAATTTACGTATAATGACATACGTTCCTATCATACTAGACTAGTCAACAAGTGCCATTTGGACCAACTTTTTTCAGCAGTCTCCGAAAATTCTGTATGAGGTGTCGTTCGATTCGGAATGGCATCTAGATGATTTTTGAAAAAAATGAAGTTCCGCTTGCAAAAATTGTAAAAGTTCTTAACAATTAACTAAAAAAAAGGGGTTTTAGTTTTTTGTAAATATCTCAAAAACTAATAAAGATTTTTCAAATCTGAAAAAAGATTCAAAAAGAAGAGGAAATTTCCTAAAAAAGGTCTTAACTCCCGAAACTGTACGATAAATATTTATAATTTTTCCAGAGGGATGGAAATACGGCCAAAAACGGGTACTCTGGCTTGGAGAAGCCATGCCCACTTCGGGCACTTCAACAATAAACATTTTTTAAACATAGTAAATATGAAAAAAAAAATTGAAAAAATTCAGGCAGCAACTGAATAGATGAATGAATAATAATCCGCTCGAACAAAATTCTTATAATAATTTTTCATTCAGTTATTCAATAGTTAATTAATAACTTTTTTCTGCTTGCACATTAACATTGCAAGTGTGATAATTGCTAAACTATAAGTTTTAGATTTTTTTTCTCTCTTGGAGCAATTTTTCAAAGGCTTAAGAATAGAATACCGTTGGGAAAATTAAAAAATGTTTATTTTTCAATTTTTTATTAATAATTTTCGTTGTTGCAAAATTAAAAACTTAAATTAATCATCGAACAAAATTTTTTTTTTAAATATTATTAACGATCCGTTTTTATGTTATTAGAAACTGCATAGAAAAAATTTTTTCAAATTTTTATCTCTAATTGTTTAAAATATTGTTATAAACAAATGCGTTGTTTATAAGATAATTGAAAATTTTTTTTTGGAATTTCAATCTTTGATACAAATAATGATTTTTAAAAGAAAAATAGTTCCTTAAAAAAAATTTTTTATTACTTAAAAACGCATTTGTTAATTAACAATTATTTTCTCCCACATCTAATTAATATTAAGGAACGATATTTTTTTTAAAAATCATTATTTATTTTTCTTTTCGATATAAAAAAAAATTTCATTTTATTTATTTTTTCATTGTTTATGCAATAAACAATTTGTTATAAACAAATAAATGTTTACCTTTTATTTTTTTTTCTATTCTACTTTCTGTCACAAAAGCAGAAATGATTTTTTTTTTCATTTTTTTTTTTTTTTTTTTTTATTTTTAAACATAAGTTCTCTGTAATTTCGTCATCTTACCTGGTTTTTCATCCTTAACATTGTTATAATATGGAAACTAATGGAGATACGATTAAAAAACTTAGCACTTTTTTATTGTCTATTAGATAATGAATAAATTCAGCTTAAAAGTTTAGTTGTTACTCATTTATTTATTAACTTTATAGCAATTGTTGATGAAAAATACTTAGGGAAAAATTTTTTTTTTGCTCAAATGATTAAAAATCTTGTCAACTATTACAAATATGACTACCTAATTCAAGTATCTTATCAATTATTGTTCATTACTCAACATTTTTACATTCTACATTTTAAAATTACTTCATTGTACTTAGAATTCTTAATATTACTAAGGAAAAAAAAAGTTTTTGTACAGTTTATTAGCCTAAGCGTATTAGATAGGAAAAATTATCTTTACATTGTTTTTCGTTTAACAAAATTGATTAATAAGTTGTTATTAACATATTATAATATTTTATTTTTTTTTTCATTTTATTTCATATTCCGTTTATTTTTTTGCCCGTTTCTTTGATGGTGGTTCATATTCTACAGTTTCTTCTTGTGTTGGGTTTTCATCGTCCTCTTCGTCCCCCAGCAAAGTTTCCACAAGTTGTCCAATAGAAACGGCATAATCATCAAAGGCACTATCGTCTTCATTGTCATTTTGTACAGTGTTTTCTTCATCAACATCGCCGAATTCGTCATTATCATCTTCCATCGCTGCCTTTTTGCAATTGTCGCAACTCTCTTCTTTACAATGCTTGCAAAGAGATGAACATGGAAGACCAGCCTTCCTACATCCGCATCTTTTCGAACAGTTTTTGAGGCAATTACAGTGAACTAATTTTAAGAGCTCATCAGGAGCTAACTTATCGGTTGTTCGAACTGGTAGAAACATTGTTTCTGTCTTTATCCAGCCCCAATTTTCTGGATTGAGATCGTTGTTACCAAGCCAATATTGAACTTGGTAATACACTCGGTATGAATGATAACTCAATGCTGTTGACGTAGGTGGTAGAATCGCTATATTGATGGCTTTTTTAGACTTCTTCAAGAGTTCCATAAACTTGGAAATACGGCATTGACTCGCAGTTACGTCGGTTTTAAATTCTCCATACAAAGACAGCATCAATCTTTCTCCAGCTTCCTTAATTTCTTCAGTGGATGCACCAGGATCATAAAATTTGTCCACATACTGTCTCATTCCATCGTTTTTTTGAATCAAATCAAATAATTTCTTCTTTCCCTTGCCAAAAATGGAGCTCACCGTATCACAACCCGTAAAAGCATGAACGAAGAGTATAATATCTTTTAGATGTTCATTCTTCGTGCTTTCATAGATTGTATCTAGTTGTTTAGAAGAAGCACGTGGCTTCCACACACAATGTTTAAGTGGCTAGGTGTCAATGCAATAATTAATGCGGCTAGATCAATGTCTGTTCCAACCACAACTATTTTTTTGTCTGGGTGTTTTTAAGCAAGATCTATTGCCGTTTTAATTATGAGAGTGTCGGCATCTTCTCTCGCCTGTTTTATTGATAAGTTAGTCTCCGCCACAAGAGTACTTTTTAATTTAGTAATAAAACGAGATTTGTTCTTGACATTGGATAAGAAGACGTATTTTTTCTCTGTCCGCTTCATGTCCATTTCAAATGAAATTTCCGGTGCAACTTTCTTAGTGGCTCGTCTAAACCTTTCATAGGACTTCACGCTTCGGAATGTTTCATCATAACCATCAAAAATGATTGAAGTTGTAGTAGAGTAATGACTAAAAATGAAGCTCTTATAATCAGCTATTATGCCGCTGAATTTTGTCTTATCTTTCCATACAACTTTGTGCAGCAGGAATCCTCCATCGACAACAAAATAGCAACCAGTTAACTCCGATAAGTTGAATGGTGAAGAATTCAAACCGTCGTAGAGTTCGGATTTTTTTGCTTTTCTCATTATGCCTTTGTCGTCAAATAACGCCATTGGATAGGGGGCCAGTTCAAAAAAGAGAGCGTTTTTTATCGTGGACTTATCGTTCATCATGATAGCTGCAATTCTTTGAAATAATAAAGAAGTATTCACAACTTGTTTCTCACCGTCCAAATCTACTGTTAGAACTGTTGATATTAGAGTTTTAACAGTATTTGATTTAGAAAATTTGTAGTTCTCCGCATTGAATCCTACCATATTTGCCATGCTTGCCATACCTTTCGATATTGCTTTATGACAGTCTATGCTTGATTCTCCTACCAATCCTGTTGACAATGATATTAATTTTAGCGAATGAATGAACGGATTTTGCATTTGAAACCAGGATTTGAATGATTGTTTATCACTAGTGTCACGTTTTTGACGTGCCGGTGTGACATCAACATGTTGATCTGAAGATTCCCATTTTATATCAACAAATTCCTCTAGTTGGTTCATAATTTTGACGGCGTATGGCAAACCTTTCAGAAATCGTGTCATTACACTTGATGTCATACCGCGACCATGTGATAATCCTTGAGCTCCTGTGTGGATAGTACGGATTAGCATCTGTTCGATAGTCATGTCTGTCCAAATTACAGCCCAAGCTTTATCAGTTCTACGAACAGTAAAGTGTCCTTCCTCAGTGAATAGTCGATATTCATTTGGATCCATAACGTTTTCTAATGTGCTCATCTGCTGCAGATATATTTGAATAGCTTTGACATAATTAATATGCCCAGCAGCATGATAAACTGGTAACATTTTTTGAACGCAATCTAAATGCAGATTCCAATTTCCTAGTCTCTCAGCTTCAATATATCATATTGCTATTGAGATGAAGTTAAAAACTGGATCCACAGTTCAGCAGTTGGTCCCCGTTTTTTCAGTGCTTCGGCCGCACTGCTTAGAAGATTTCTCATGGCAGTAAAATCTTCATCATCATTTATTTCACGTAGTGATGGTGGATTTCTTGACAAGTCGTCTAAAGTGTTCTTGATTCGAAGTTTTTTGTGGTTGATGATCTCTATAATTTCTTCCGTAGTTGGTGTAGCTTCCATACTTGACGCATCCACTGGTTTTCTTATTCCTTCTATATTCGTATGGCTTTCGATGTTTTCAGCTGACTCTGCAAAATCTGCAATTAATTCGCCTATTACATGAGTTGTAATATGCGCTCGCAAATCTCTAGCGTAAGATGTACACTGCATCATTTTATCAATTGAGTTCGTTACGTACACTGTATTCCACAATTCTCTCAATCCAGAACCTTCCATTATTGTTCCGACAGCTTTGAAACAAGACATTAGCAGGTGAAAACCACCGATGCGAGCAACAACGTTGTTTAACTCTCCGTTCTTACAATTACATAGAATTTGTCGAGCTTTCATGTACAAAGGATGATCAAAAGTAACAAAAACCGTCTTTTGATTAACTTGGCGAGCATGTTGTGCAGCATACATTAAAGAAGTATAGACAGTTCTTAAATCTGATGGATTTTCCTCTATAAATGGTAAGTATTGGATGCGCGAAACTGTATATGGCATTGATGATGACACTCGTTCCATGAAACCTCTTATCTCTGGTAAATTATTAACTCGTAAATAACTTGCCCAAATGTGAGTGGAATAACTAACAGGAATTTGCGATGAAAAATTACCAAATTGTAATCCATTAATGTCAATATAGGTTATAGACTCAAGTGAAAATTGATTTGTTGGTAGATTCTCAATATTTATTTTATCTGTCTCGGATATTTGCTGAGCAGTTTGTAATCGGCTTAATTTTTTTACCTCTCCAGCGGGTTAATGCTGAAGATGGTGTAACACAGCAAATACCACCCATACAGTGGAAACTATTTAATCCATCTAAAGTTGATGGATTATGGTCTGCGTTGTCAAAGACATATTGAAGATAAGCATTAGGTTCTATTTTAATTACATCAGATTTAATAGCAGATATCTCATGAAGTGCCACACTATGATAGAAAGCACAAACACCTAATTTTGCCAAAATGTTGATAACAGTTTTAGAACCACACTTACGATTCAAATATATTTCAGTAGCCCAATGGAGTGGAGACAAAAATGATTTCGGACGAATAGCTTTTATTATTGATGCCCCAATCTGATCAATCTTAATTTTAATGTCTTTAATGACATGATCGTGGTTACCAATGAAGCTCTCACTTGACTCCGTGGTGAATGATTCAGTAGTGGAAGAAATATCGTCACGTGAGCTATCTTCGGTGGTAACACAATCTTTAGACCCCTTGGACTCCCTTCTAACTTTAGCTGTTCTTTTCTTTTGTTTCGTATTTCCATCAAATAAAATTACTTCATCCAGAAAATTTTTTAGATACATAGGTATGTCATCGCTGACTGACTCTAAAAAATTAACTGAAGAAGGATATTTTTTATTATTGTATTTTCTTCCTTTAATTTTTTTGCGAATTAGTTCCGCCGCAGTCTTGATGATTCTAATGTTTTCAGCTTCTTCTTCTGCTTCACGATGCATGTACCACGTATCATTAAGAGTATTTTGATTATTGCCACAGTAGCAAATAGTTTTACCCTCGTTTGATGAAGAGTAAATAACGATATTACTGCCATATCGGTCTTCGAGATGTTTCAATAACGTCTTCTCTGAGGGCTTGTAACTCATAGTATTCAGTAATTGTTTAACAGTAAATTGGCAATCACTACTGCTTTCAATATAATCATAAAGACGGAGAAAAGAATCTTGTAATTCTTTTTTCGATTCAGATGGTTCAGTTATTCGTATATTCCAACTTCAACTAAGGATTCAATATCAGTTATACGACTTTTAATGATTTGACCATGATCATCCGTTTCTTTTTTCCGCAATTTCTATTAATTTTGATTTCATTTGATCGGCTCTGACTAAATATTTTGCTTCTTTTGATTTGTCTTGCCATGGTTTAGCACAAAACAAACACAAGATTTGAAAATTGAAATCATCACAACCACGTGATGAACGCCGAGATGTTGACGGTGAAACTAAACTGGAGTTACGTTTGGCAGAGTATGTATAATCATCCCGACACTTTTTATGCACATCAACTTCAGTTTTATCCCTCAAATAACTCCACTTATCATCTTTTAAAGCTTGACTAACACTTATTAATGTATTTATTACTTTTTGCTTTATTCGAACGATTGGCAAAGTTTGCAATGGATTTTCACAGATGAAACAACTCACTTCCAGATTCATTTTTACGAATAGTTCACGTCAATAGCAAAATTCACAATATTATATACATATATCGGATGAAACGCAGAGCTTGGATGTCGACTTGAGACTGAAATATTTGAAGATTTCGAACTGTATTCTCTGGGTCAGGTATAATACGGACAATCAGTTAGACCCTTCGAGACCCTGAGCAGATGTTTCTAGCAGGTAACAAAGAAGGTATTCAAAAAGCAAAAACCTGAATCTGAAAGTGATTTGGAGAATGACAAATATTCATAGCTAAACATGGAAGTTGAAGACAGGCATATTAGAAAGTAATTGTAATTATTATTAGGCGACTCTTTATAATTACTCGTAGACATAAGGGTCTATTATAATAAAATGAGATTTTAATGATAATGAATATGAAGTGCATAAAATTTTCTGTTCATAGATAAATAACTTAAATTTATTACAGACTATTGTCTCAATAATTTAAAATAAAAAAAAAGCGATTGTCATTCATAAACTATTATGAATATTAAAGAAACAAAACCTGAAAATGGAAAGGTAAAAATCTAGATATTTGTAAATTTTCCCAGTATAATGAAGTGATTTTAGAATGTAGAATGTAAAAATGTTGAGTAATGAACAATAATTGATAAGATACTTGAATGAGGTAGTCATATTTGTAATAGTTGACAAGATTTTTAATCATTAAAGCAAAAAAAAAATTATCCCTAAGTATTTTTCATCAACAATTGCTATAAAGTTAATAAATAAATGAGTAACAACTAAACTTTTAAGCTGAATTTATTCATTATCTAATAGACAATAAAAAAGTCTTGAGTTTTTTAATCGTATCTCCATTAGTTTCCATATTATAACAATGTTAAGGATGAAAAACCAGGTAAGATGACGAAATTACAGAGAACTTATGTTTAAAAATTAAAAAAAAAATAATAAAAAAAGTTAAAAAAAAAAATCATTTCTGCTTTTGTGACAGAAAGTAGAATAGAAAAAAAAATAAAAGGTAAAAATTTATTTGTTTATAACAAATTGTTTATTGCATAAACAATGAAAAAATAGATAAAATGAAAGTTTTTTTTTATATCGAAAAAAAAATAAATAATAATTAAAAAAAAAATATCGTTCCTTAATATTAATTAGAAGTGGGAGAAAATAATTGTTGATTAACAAATGCGTTTTTAAGCAATAAAATTTTTTTTTTAAGGAACAATTTTCCTTTTAAAAATCAGTATTTGTATCAAAGATTGAATTCCAAACAAAAATTTCAATTATCTTATAAACAACGCATTTGTTTATAACAATTTTTTAAACAATTAGAGATAAAAATTTAAAAAAATTATTTCTATGCAGTTTCTAATAACATAAAAACGGATCGTTAATAAATTTAAAAAAAAAGATTTTGTTCGATGATTAATTTAAGTTTTTAATTTTGCAACAACGAAAATTATTAATGAACAATTGAAAAATAAACATTTTTTAATTTTCCCAATGGGATTCTATTCTTAAGCCTTTGAAGAATTGCTCCAAGAGAGGAAAAAAATCTAAAACTTATAGTTTAGCAATTATCACACTTGCAATGTTAATGTGCAAGCAGAAAAAAGTTATTAATTAACTATTTAATTACTAAATGAAAAATTATTATAAAAATTTTGTTCAAGCGGATTATTATTCATTCATCTATTCAGTTGTTGTTGAATTTTTTCAATTTTTTTTTTTCATATTTACTATGTTTAAAAAATGTTTATTGTTGAAGTGCCCGAAGTGGGCGTGGCTTCTCCAAGCCAGAGTACCCGTTTTCGGCCGTATTTTCATCCCTCTGGAAAAATTATAAATATTTATCGTACAGTTTCGGGAGTCGAGACTTTTTCAGGAAATTTCCTCCTCTTTTTGAATCTTTTTTTCAGATTTGAAAAATCTTCATTAGTTTTTGAGATATTTACAAAAAAATAAAACCCCTTTCTTTTAGTTAATTGTTAATAACTTTTACAATATTTGCAAGCGGAACTTCATTTTTTTCAAAAATCATCTAGATGCCATTCTCAATCGAATGACACCTCATACATAATTTTCGGAGACTGCTGAAAAAAGTTGGTCCAAATGGCACTTGTTGACTAGTCTATACAGGGTTGTTCAAAATCCGAGACGTTTCCGAGACATTGTAAAGAATTGTTGAATTTATTAACGCAGATTTGATTAAAAAATTATTCAACTGGAAAGCAATAATTGTACAAATGAAGTTTTGATGAAATTGTCTATTCTTGACGGTCAATGCGATCAAATTGTAGCAAGAACATGCAGAATGTTTTATCCTGAATATAAGTTCTGGTTAGACCTAAATCTTATTCTGCACTTCTGGTGAATGCATGAGGATTTGCGTTAAAATAAGTTAATAGTTAATAAAGGATGGAATTATTCTGCATTCCTACAAATTTCCTCTTGTTCATTGGTTCTTAGTCAGGATACATCTGATTAAACATTCTGCATGTTCTTGCTACATACAATTTGATTGCATTGACCACGAAGAACAAAGAATTTCATCAAAACTTCGTTTGTATAATAATTATTGCCTTCCATTTGAATTATTTTTCAATCAAATCTCCGTTAATAAATTCAACAATAGTTTACAATCGATGTCGATTGTTGAATTATCATATTTTACATGTTCTATGACACTTCATGGATACTTAATACAACATATAGCTCAGTATTCTCATTGGCATGAAAACTTGCTTTTAATTGGAAAATCTTACCATTTACGTATAAGAACATATTTTTTATCGAAAATTTAATTCTCTTTCGATACATCTTATTATATACAGTTCATTCTATATGAACAAGCGCACTTTTTATCGTGTAAGTATATCTCTGAAACGCCTCGGATTTTAAACAATCCTGTATGATTAGGGGCGCAAGTCATTATATTATAGATTGAATTGAAGCTATGTTTTGCACAAGAAAGGAAGTACATTAATTCATTGCTCGTAAACCGCTAGAGATAGGGATGAGGAAGTTGATACAGAATTAATCAGGAGGGTAATTGGAATAGAAAAAATCAATAATATATCGGGTGTTCCATTTGAAATATCAAAGTTGTTAGTACTTTCTGATGTAAGCGGCAACACCATAGCGCTGAAAATATTCTAGATCGATGGAGTAGTGGTTCCTAAGAAACCAAATTTTCAATAAAATCGTACGACCCGTTCTTCGTAAAAGTCCGGGGTACCACCGAACGTGGCCCACCCTGTATATCGATTATTGAATTAATTCAATTTCACCTAATTCTAGGCGAAACCCAGTACAATTATAGCACAATCCATTTCAGCCGTTAAAACCCACTTTTTCGAAAAGTGGCCAATTTGATTAATTTTATGGAATATCTTGAGAACCGTATGAAATAAAAAAAAATTTTAGCGGCACAAAACAGCACAAAAATTTGACGGAAAGTAGTGGAGTTACAGATTTTTTTAAATTTTCTAGTCATACGATTCTCACGAAATTCTGCGATCAGATCAGTACGTTTTTGAGTTATTAGGAAACCATTGAACTAGCGCATTTTGATTTCGAACCTACCCTGCAAATTTCTACTCTCTAACTCATTTCGTTCGAGAGATATCTTGCCTACAGTGGGACGAACGGTCAGATCTAAGATTGACCTAGAAAATCTAGGAATCTTCATCGTTATTTCTCAGTGAACATTTTAATTACCTTACTCATACCAAAGGGGCACCCTCTGCCACACCGGCAGTTTCGCCTCTGTGGCCAGTGTATTTCTTTAACATTCCCATTTTCATGAGAGCTTCTAAATCATTTGCCTCTGCTTTGTTCCAGAGACATTGAGAAAATGGCCTCCAAATATTGCAGCTGACAGATGCTGCAACAAACAATACACAATCGAACCAGAACTTCCAGGAGAACAACCTGTCCAAATCGATGTAAATGAAACCATTTGGATTCCTATATGGGCACTACATCACGATCCAAAGCATTGGGAAAACCCAGACAAGTTCGACCCCGAGCGTTTTTCATCGGAAAACAAACACAAAATTGAACCATACGCTTATGTGCCCTTCGGCGTGGGACCTAGAAACTGCATCGCCTCCAGATTTGCGAAAACCGAGGTTAAAGTTGTGTTCTTCGAAGTTTTGGCACATTTCGAGATCGTACCCATCAAGAAGAGCTGTATTCCATTCGTTCCAGATAAGCGAACATTTAGTTTGTCATCTGCTAATGGTTTTTGGTTTGGACTCAAGAAGAGAGGAAAGGAATAATCTAAATACTTTACTATTATATTATTAATTCATTATTATCTTTCATTATATTTTTATCACAGGCTTCCACACCAGAAGTTCAATGGAAGTAGTTTAGTTCTCACTAATACATTGTATATGTGATAAGGTATGGTATGGGGGGTGGGCAAGATGATTTAGACAAGAAATTCATAGAATATCAACATTATGTCCTGCCACCCTCCAAAATATCAACCTAAATCCCTTGATCATATAAAATGTTATATCCAAAATGAAGATTTACTAATTCTGAATTTTTTTTCTACATTTCAGCAAGAAGGTATAAAACAGAATTCATTTATTTATTTACATAGCCAGGAACCCCAACAGGAATGACCCAATTGCAGGGATTTACCAAATATACCAAAATAGTATATTTCATTACCAGTCTCGACTGTGCTGCCATCTGCGGATATAAAACGTTCTAAATTCCGTTAATAGTGTTATACAAGATTTTTCTAAATTAATGCAACATATTTCATAAGATGGTTCCTGTGATATATTAATTTTATAGGAATTATTCTGTATAGGGAACGCGAAGTGCGATGTTTTTTTATAGACTTCGTATGTTCGCTTATCGCAATATTGGAACAGATGGAAGATTGAATTGTATTCCACGCAGTTCCAAATTGAATGGCAATAAATAAAGATATAATAATTTAAGGTAGTTTCATATTAAACATTTATGGTATTAAAAATATCACAGTGGCGACGAGTATTTCGAACCCTCGTATCAAGACTCCAAAATGAGTAAATCTCGAGAAAATTTATATTATGGACAAATACGTGAATTCAATAGTGACACGTGTGACTGGATAATCTACAAACGCAGATTAGACAATTATTTTCTGGTAAATGAAATTACTGACATCGGGAAGAAACGAGCCATACTGCTGAATTCTCTCAGTGAAAACGACTACAAATTGATTTATAATCTATGTATGCCTTTTCCACCAGAAGAAAAAACATACACGGAATTAGCAGTTCTGTTAGATGAATATTTTAGAGTTCCTGAGACATTTTTTGTGGCTAGAGATAAGTTTTTCTCCGCTTTCATGCAGCCGAATGAAAGTTCAAATGAATGGGCAGCAAGGGTAAGAAGTTTAGCCCTCAATTGTGAATTCCGGGGAACTGAGGTGGACATGATGCTGCGAGATCGATTTGTGATTGGATTCCACAAAGGACAAGTAAGATCAAGACTCTTCAAAGAATCATCCATCTCGACATTTGCCGACATCACAAAATTGGCATTATCAGAAATGGCGGCATTAGGTCAGCAAAACCAGCAAGTAAAAATGGAACCGGATCTCCTCCATATTGGTCATGGGAAAAATCAAGATAGATCCACGCATGTGCATCAAACGGGCCACAGAAAGCATCCAGCCAGTGGACCACAGAAGAAAACAACGCAGGCGCAAGTGAATGTCAAGTGTCAGTGTTGCGGTCGGAAGAACCACCTCACTGCGCAATGTCTTTACAGGGAGTATAGTTGTAATATTTGTAAACAAAAAGGGCATTTAGCTCCTCTCTGTACAAAAAGGCCATTTAAACCTAAATCTCATAGTTATCAGTCACATAACTTCATACAGAATGATATATTTTCGGTCAACGAAAGTAACATAAATGGAAATAATTTTAAAATTCAAGTTAAAATTAACGGAAGTGATCATTTATTCCTTCTGGACACAGGCGCTAGTATTTCAGCGGTTTCCGAGAATTACTTCAGGAAACATTTTATTAATGTTGAATTGATTACTTCATATGAAGTATTTAATGTGTATAATGGGTCAAAAATGCCAACATTAGGGTTTTGTTTTTTGCCAATTTGGTACAACCAAAAAGTAGTAAAATTGAAAGTTTATATCATAAGTAATGGCGGTCCACCTATTTTAGGGAGAGATTTTATGGAATTTCATAAAATGTGTTTGTCTTCGATGAATTTTATGAATGACAATTTAGCATACTTACATGAAAAATTTAGAAATTTATTTGATGGTAAACTGGGTAAATTCAATAAGACTGTTACTACATTGAAATTAATTGATAAAAATTGTTCCCCAAAATTTGTCAGAGCACGTCCTCTACCATTTGGAATGAAGGAAAAAGTAGAAATTGAGTTGAATAGATTAGTTGCTCAGGGTATCTTGAAACCAACGGATTATTCTAGTTGGGCAACTCCAATTGTTCCAATAATAAAAAAGAATGGGGATGTTAGAATTTGTGGCGATTTTCGTATTACCATTAACCCATTAATTGAAATTGATCAATTTCCGCTACCGAATATCCAAGATTTGTTGGTGGAACTTCAAGGTGCTACAAAGTTTTCAAAGATTGATTTAGATCAGGCTTATGCCCAGTTGGAAATATCAGAAGATTCCAAAAGGTTGGTCACAATATCAACCCATAAGGGTTTATTTCAATATCAGAGACTTCCATACGGTGTAGCTTCCGCTCCGGCTAAATTTGCGAAAACTATGGAAGCACTATTCTATAATTTAGAAGGAACAATCTGTTTCTTAGATGATATTCTAATTTTTGGTCGAGATGAAAAGCAACATTTTGAACGTCTCCAGAAAGTCTTAGAAACATTGCAAGATGCAGGTCTGAAGGTTAGTTCATCAAAATGTGAATTTTTTCAGGACAAAATCAAATTTTTGGGTTACGTAATTAGTAGAGAAGGTATTAATATGTGCGAAGATAAGGTTCAAGCTATAAAAGACGCGAGTATACCTAGAAACGTAAAAGAGTTACAATCATTCCTGGGAATGGTCAATTTTTATTGTAAATTTGTTCCTAATTTGTCTACCATCCTACATCCTTTACATCAGTTATTGAAAAAGGACGCTCTTTGGAATTGGAGTACGGAATGCAATAATTCATTTCTGAAAATTAAACGAATAATGTGTTCTTCGAAAACTTTAATTCATTATAATGCGGACTACGAATTGAGATTAACGTGCGATGCTAGTCCATATGGAATAGCCGGCGTAATTTCACATGTTTTACCGTGTGGTCAAGAAAAACCGATCGCTTTTTCGTCAAGAACTCTTTCAGAATCAGAAATGAATTAGTCACAAATTGAACGCGAAGGGCTGGCGATCATTTTTGGTTTGTCAAAGTTTAACCAATATTTATATGGTAGAAAATTTACTTTAGTAACTGACAATAAACCGTTGATGGCTATTTTCAATCCTAAGAAGGGTATTCCACAATACTCAGCAAATAGATTACGCCGATGGGCGGTTATACTTTCGAACTATGAGTATAAGATAGTTCATGTCAAATCAAAAGACAATATCGCGGATTTTTTATCTCGAAGTCCGGCAAACGGTAACAATTTTGAGAATCTCGATAGCAATGTAGATTTCAGTAATTATTTCCTCAATACGAGTGAATTTTGCGTGAATTTTGAAGAAATTTCAAAGTGTGTTGAAGATGATGAAAAGTATAAGAAAATTCGTCAATTTATAAGCAAGGGTTGGCCTCAGTATGCCAAAAAAGATGCAAGTTTCAAGAAATATTTTCCGATTAGGTATCAGTTGAGTATTGAGAATGATTTAATTTTGTGGAATAACCGGATAATTATCCCCATAGAGTTGAGAGATAAAATATTGAATCAATTACATTCATCTCACTTGGGAATGGAAAAAATGAAATCCCTAGCTCGGTCATATATCTTCTGGCCAGGAATTAATTTAGATATTGAAAATGTTGTATTGAGTTGCTACAACTGTACGATGAATTCAGGTTCACCTTCGAAGGTCGCACTGCAACCTTGGAAGTGGCCGGAAGTTCCTTTTTCCCGTCTTCATATGGACTATTTAGGCCCATTTTTGGGTAAACATTTTTTAGTTATTTTAGATGCTCACTCAAAGTGGCTTGAGGTTTTTCCAACAAATCGTATATCTACAGATTTTACTATTAAGGCACTCTCAAGCACTTTCGCCAGATTCGGCTTGTGTGATACTGTTGTTTCAGACAATGCAGCAGTTTTCACTAGTAAAAAAATTATAGAATTCCTAGATAGATTCAATATTCGGTCAATAACATCTCCACCAAGATATCCACAGTCGAATGGTGCGTCCGAAAATGCGGTTAAAACTGTGAAAAATGCATTGAAGAAAATATTCAGTTCAAATAATAGTGATGTCAATTTAGCTCTCAATAATTTTCTAATGGACTATAGGACTACCCCTCATTCTACTACGGGAGTTTCGCCAGCTAAACTTGTTTTTGGGAGAGACTTGACAACGAAATTCAGTCTACTTAAACCTAAAGCATTCAAACAAATTAAAGAAAAGGTTCTTAAGTCTCAATCAAACCAAAGGAAACATTATGGCGGCATTAAATTCAAAAACTTTTCAGTAGGGGAGAAGGTAATTGCAAAGGATTATAGATATGAAAATAAGGAGAGATGGATAGGTGGTATTATTACAAAAATTATAGGTAAAAATACATATATTGTCGAGATACCTGTATTAAATCAAAGGTGGAAACGTCATCAGAATCAGTTGAAAAGACGCAGAATTTCAGAGCATAATATACCGATAATGGATAGAGATAGTGATAGTTCTGTGGCATCACAAAATCAAAACCTAGTACATGCTAATGATGATTCACATTCTATGAGACCTAAGATAAAGATAAAACAACCTGATAGATTGAATTATGATAAATGATTGAATTGTATAACTTTAACCATAGGTTTGTTGTAATGAAAATATTTACCTTAATCAATTTAGACTAATGATTTAATAATAAAGGAAACTGTATGAATTTATTTTATGTGGGGAAGAGTGTGATATATTAATTTTATAGGAATTATTCTGTATAGGGAACGCGAAGTGCGATGTTTTTTTATAGACTTCGTATGTTCGCTTATCGCAATATTGGAACAGATGGAAGATTGAATTGTATTCCACGCAGTTCCAAATTGAATGGCAATAAATAAAGATATAATAATTTAAGGTAGTTTCATATTAAACATTTATGGTATTAAAAATATCACAGTTCCTCAGCAAAAATTATTAAGGATCTTACATATAACTGAACTGGTCGCTCATCAGAATTCCTTCAGGGCGTTTTTGCAGGAGGAGATCTGGAGGGACCGAGAGATTAATGCTGAGCAATGGGGATGGAAATCCGCCCCAGATAGTTTGATCCCTGTCCAAAACACTCAGCCTCCAGCACCCGATGCATTATTAAACTCAATTTCCTGCGCCTGCAAAACAGGGTGCAAAAATGCATGCTCCTGCCGAAAAGTCAGGCTTAAGTGTTCAGCCATATGCGCCCACTGGACTCCTCTAAACTGCCAAGTACTTCCGAAGACGAAGATGATCTAGAGGCAGAATAAGGATCAGCCTTGAAAGAGGAGGAAGAGCAGCAAGAACTGGAGTATGAAGAAGAGTTCCCTGAACTACCCGGACTCTCTAAAATAAGGCGAATCCGCTAGACATCATATATGGTAAATTATTGCAATTGAGAATACATGATTTGTGGTATAGCAATTCTTGATAATCTGTTATAACACTTTTGTTATGCGCAATCCTCATGATTGTATGGCCCATGTTAATAACACCCTGTTAATTATAAATTGTAAAGACTTTTTTTTATTTGTTATAAATATATACTTTGATATAATGAGCAACTCTCTCATTTTTCTTCCCTGGTCTATTTTCTGGGATCGTCTGGTAAGTCATTAATGATTGATGGCTGAAAATAAGAAGTTTTGAGTTCAGACGAAGTTTCCTGTGTTAGACTACCTTAGCGGAAATTTAGCGATAAGAACTCTTTAGGTTTAAAATTCATATCTCAGCACTGAAGTGAGCAAATTTCGAATTTCAAAAATAAAAAAGCACTGACGTGAAGTCAGTACTCTCTGGCGCACGTGTTCACGTTGGCTAATATGAATTGAATAATAATTTCAAGCTTAGTGGATATAACGAGCCTGAGATCTACCCAGAGGGTAGTGGACATCATTCACTGTCGAGTCATAAATTAAGAGTGCTGTGTCTAGGATGGCATAAGGATAGAGTAACAAAGTTAACAATTAATACAACTGACTTTCCTTAGTCGCACAAGCTCCCATGAGCTTCTGCGGTATCTTCTTGGGGAAGACTTGGGAGGGTCAGTATAATCATAATCATGTCATCTCGTCAATGGTCTTCTAGCCTTTTTCTTTCACTATGAAGTCAATCTGCAATTGGCGCGCGTGCTATAAACATGATCATGATTATACTGACCCTCCCAAGTCTTCCCCAAGAAGATACCGCAGAAGCTCATGGGAGCTTGTGTGACTAAGCAAAGTCAGTTGTGTTAAATGTAAACTTCGTTATTTTATACTTATGCCATCCTAGACACAGCACTCTTAATTTATGACTCGACAGTGAATGGTGTCCACTACCCTCTGGGAAGATCTCTGGCTCGTTATATCCACTAAGCTTGAAACCCTCATCATTCAATTCAAATTAGCCAACGTGAACACGCACGCCAAATAGTACTGACTTCACGTCAGTGCTTGTTTAATTTTTTTTCAATTTACTTTAACAAATTCTGGATATCGATACAGTCTAGCTATTAGTTTTACCGTAGATGGAAATAATAAAAATGAGGTTATGGAACCCCCGTTGGGGACGCAATTGCTTACGCCTATTCCCCCAAACCAAACGTAATTTAATGTATATCTTCCAAAGCTCCAAACTTAATTTAATATAGATCTTTCCTAGTATTGTTTACAGATAATTCAACTCGGAAACAACGCTATTTCCTCGAAACTGAATTGCATGCGCAATCTACTCGTGGCTGAGAGTTATCTAAAAATCACACACCTGACACAAAACTTTGATTCTTCAACACCCGTGGCTCAGGAGAGATCTCAGCTGCAATCCACGCATCCGTGGACACTCACAAGGAGATTCTATGGATTAATAGTATTCTTAACCTCCAAACCAGAATCCTCTCAGACGAAAACTCCAGCAGTTGAATCACTCTGCTCATGCGCATAACGTAAATGCCCGTTAGGAGTAACATGAATTTCAAAATTAGCTCCAGGGCCACGGTGCGGACACTTCAACTCGGAAACAACGCAATTTCTCCCTTACAGACTTGTCCGTCACATCATTGCCATGAATATTCTTTTGAAACCTCACCATATCGACTAAGTACCAGACCAATGATCGATAGTCCTGAACCACTCCAAACATAACCCATACAACCTAAAAACAGTCACTTTTCCTATGCGCATGCGCAATCCAGTCGCAGCTAAAAGTCCTCCTAAAATCAAGCATCCCACAAAAAACTTCGATCCTCCAACACTAGTGGTTCAGGAGATATCGCATCTTGAATCCACGCATGCGCAGACCCCCACCAGTGGATTATGTGGGGAAATAGTATCCTCTAAGCCAAAACCTCAATCCTCCTAGACGTAAACTCCAGCAGTTAAATCACTCCTCATCTGCTCATGAACAAAAAGGGTAATATGAATTTCCAAATTAGCCCTAGGGCCACGGTACGGACACGTCAACTCGGAAAAAACGTCATTTCCCCCAAACTGACTTGTCCGTGTACAGAATTGTCATGAATTTTCTTTTACAACCTCACAATATCGGCTCAGCACTAGACCCATCACAAATATTCCTGAACCACTCTCAACATAACCTATACATCACAAAAACAGTCATTTCTCCTCCACGCATGTGCAGTCCACTCGTGGCTAGACGTCCTCCCTCAATCACAAACCTCACACAAAATTCCGATTCACCAACACCAGTAGTTCAGGGGATATCTCATCTTCAATCCACGCATGCGCGGACCCTCACAAGTAGATTTTATGGAGGAATAGCATCCTCCACCTCAAAATCCCAATCCTCTCAGACGAAAAGTCCAGCAGTTAAATCACTTCTCGTCTGCTCATGCGAATAAAGAAAAATGCCCGAAAGAGGCATTATGAATTTCAATATCGGCCCCAAGGATTATGTTATTAACGCTACACCTCGTAACTCCTCGAAACTGGCTAAACTCACATAATTGACATGAGCTGTTAATATGGCCTTCCAGTTACACTCCCAGTTGTTCACCGTTCAGAAAAAAATTGAAAACCAATTTAAAATTCCACATATCGCTCACGCATTACTTCAATTGACGCAGCATATCCTCGTCCATATTTTAATCAGTTGCCCTCGTACATATCGCACTGATTCAGATAAACGCGTAATAACCCGTCAAAATATGTTCACACCAGATGTTAGAAATTCCGTGTAGGAATTCGAACTGAAATAATTTGTCCAGTTTGGGAGTTCCACATATTAATTTTTTTTTAGGCTCCTAGTGGTCTGTTCTCAGTGAAATTTTGCACACCCCAAGAGGTCATCATTGCTCACCGAAGTACCAAAACCAACTCAATCCGATATTTGGTGTAGGAATTCCAAGCAAAATATTCCGCTAATAGTAAAACATTTTCTTAATTTCTTCTACTCATGCTATCCCCATGAAATTTTGCACAAGTGTTTTCGTTGGTACTTTTCATCTAACCACAGAGCTTCAATTCAATCGGCCCAGTATTTTTTGAGTTATAGTGAAAACGAAATTTCAATTTCATTTACAAATATTTGACATTTTTTTTTCTAGTTTATAGTCATTCGATCAATACAAAAGTTTGCAGGCATATAAAGGTCATGATTCTTCAATTCGTTGCTAAATTTCAGATAGATCAGGTGATCGGAATCAGAAATATTCTTGAAAAACGTTTTAACTAAAAAGGGTCATAACTTCGAAACGGCTTGATGGATTTTGATGGAACATGTCCGAGTTACTTACGCTCCAAACATGCCCTGCAAATTTCAACGCTCTAACTGGTACCGTTCGAGAGTTATCGTGCTAACGGCCGGCTGGCCGGACAGAATTGAATTTCACCTCGAATTCTTCATCAAGGATCGACTCCTTGTTCCCAATTGTTTCAGACCATTTTCGCAAACAAATTCGAAAAATACAGACATTGTGACGAAATGATAGTACGCTGTTCCTTGCGGAACACGCGCGCAATAAGCATCTGATTCACAATTGAATTTCCTACAAGCTTAATTATATGACATTTTTCAATTAATGCAATTATAATTTGCCTGGGCTAATAGTTGTGCTCGGGAAAATATAGCTACGGGCAGACTACCCCTAAAAAAGTGACCTCATGGGCGTTGTGTATATGGTAATCAAGATTCGAAGATTTGCCGAAATCGGAAAAAATCTATATGTTAAATATAAAAAATTAAAAAAGCACTGACGTGAAGTCAGTACTCTATGGCGCGCGTGTTCACGGCGACTAATTTGAATTGAATGATGAGTACTTCAAGCTCAGTGGATAGAGCGAGCCGGAGATCTAACCAAAGGATAGTGGACACCATTCACTGTTGGTTCAAAAATTAACAGTGCTGTATCTAAGCTGCCATAAGGATAGAGTTACAAAGTTGAAAAAGAACACAACTGACTCTCCTTAGTCGCACAAGCTCCTAGAAGATTCTGAGGGATCTCCTTGGGAAATACTACTTGGGAGGGTCAGTATAGTCATAATCATGTTTATAGCAGGCGCGCCAAAGCAAATTAACCCCACGTCAATGCTTTTTTACACTTTTTCTTTCATTGTTAATTCAATCTGCATTTGGCGCGCGTGCTATAAACATGATTATGATTATACTGAACTTCCCAAGTATTTCCCAAGGAGATCCCTCAGAATCTTCTAGGAGCTTGTGCGACTAAGAAGAGTCAGTTGTGTTCTTCTTCAACTTTGATACTCTATCCTTATGGCAGCTTAGATACAGCACTGTTAATTTGTGAACCGACAGTGAATGATGTCCACTATCCTTTGGGTAGATCTCCGGCTCGCTCTATCCACTGAGCTTGAAGTACTCATCATTCAATTCAAATAAGTCACCGTGAACACGTGCGCCAAAGTTTCTGACTTCACGTCAGTGCTTTTTTTTTATTTAGCTTTACCGTATATCGAAAAAAATTGTGGTTAAGGGACCTCCGTTACGAACGCAATTGCCTCTTCTCCATATCCGAGCGTAATTTAATATAGATCTACTGAATATAGTTATTTATAAATTCGCCCCAGGGCTACGATACAACTTTCCAACTCGGAAACAACACTATTTTCCCGAAAGTGACTTGTCCGTGCACAGAATTGCCATGAAATTTCTCTTAAAACCTTAAAATTATGGCTCAGCACCAAATCTATTACCACTGGACGCAAACCAATCCCAACATGAGCCATACAATCCAAACGTCTCCTCTGCACATACGCAATCCACTCGTGGCTTAAAGTCCCCTGAAAGTAATACTTCACACAAAACTCTGATTCCTCGACACCATTTTCAGGAGTTATCACTGCCGCAATCCACCCATGCGCAGACACTTCCAAGGGGATTCTATGGAGGAATAGCATCCAGCACCTGACAACTCCAATCCTCTCAGACGAAAACTCCAGCATTTAAATCACTTCTTGTCTGATCATGCGTGAAACGAAAAACCTCCGAAAGGGGTTACATGAATTTCGAATTAGGAACGCAATTTCTTCGCCTATTCTCCAAATCCGAGAGTAATTTAAAATTGATCATCCCAGCAAACACAAATGCATCACAGTAACGTACCAAACATATAACTTGGTTATATGTTATATAATTGTTCTTTGGTCGTAACCTACAATAAGAGCTCTATGTCCGCCTTGTGACGGTCTTCTGTTACATAATTTGTAACGAACTTGATACATAGCATGTATCATAAAGAAATAATGTAACTCCGACAACACAATGGAGACTTCTATGATCTGTGTCAGATTTATTAATACAGGATGAGTCTAAATTAATGCGATAAAATTCAGGAGGTGATTGTCCGTATGAAATTGAGATTGGTCTTTCCTACAACAAAATTTGCTCAGCCCATTCCTTTCCGAGATATCACCCTTAAAAATGGTGCCTTGGAAAGGGGTGGGCTGAGGAAATTTTGTTGTAGGAATGACCCCCATCTCAATCACCTCCTGAATTTTGTTGCATGAATTTAGAAACATCCTGTATATTCATTCTATAGTACATTTCATGCTATATTGTGTTCTCTGGCTATAGCACATATAATTTGTATTTTTTTTCTTATCTTGTACATATGACCTCTCACACCTCGATCGAAAAGAAAATCTCCAAGTCAATATCAAAACAAAGATGTAAAGTAAAAGGTACATATTTTGACAACCATATTTAGTCTGTTAAGGTATGGGTGTAGCAAATTATGTATATTTGCTGGAGATCAATCATTGTTTCAAATTACAATATAAACCAGATGTGCTCTCAAACTATTGTTAAATTCCTAGTAAAATTAACTATATGAAGACAAATAATTTCATATATTTCAACCCCATATACATATATACCTCAACAGACTGAAGATGAACTCCTTATGGCCCCGGAAAATGTATCTTCAACACCTTTGTATTATCATAGACTTGTGGAGCTGAGTTTGAAATTCTTGTCCTTTTGAACTGTTTTGGTATCGACTGCTCATGGTATGAATCCATTATTCTACATAATAGATTGCTTTTTGATGATTTGCATTTTGAGGATTTGGATATATGTCAAAACTGTTGAACAAAAAATATTAATATATTTATTTTCGTTCAAAATAATATATGACAAATATAAAATAAAATGCACTCACAAACAAATAAACAATAAAAATAAAAAAATTTAATATCTAAATTTATAGGTGCTTCCAAAAAAATTTAATATAAATATAAAAATAAAATAATCAATAATAAATAAATAATGATACGATCTCTTCACTTCAGCCTCTAAAATCTCAAAGAGCTGAGCCTTATCCACTCACTGGCATATTTTTCGAATTCTGCACTTTGCGCAAAGCAGCTCTGCTGTGATGCAAAATCTAAATCACAATATAATATGGATTAATACAAATATATCATTTACAATATTTAATCACGAGGCTTCCTGATTGGATAAATATGTTCATTAAATATCATAATCATAATAGGGAATCCCAACCAATTATGAAAGATCAGAGGTAAGCTAAAGTGCTTTAAGGTTTTTATGTTAAAAATATTGGTATGGACTTTTTGTTTTTTAGACGTGAGATTTCGTAGTGAAGAAT
Source organism: Halyzia sedecimguttata (assembly GCA_937662695.2). Lineage (NCBI taxonomy): Eukaryota > Metazoa > Arthropoda > Insecta > Coleoptera > Coccinellidae > Halyzia > Halyzia sedecimguttata. The sequence continues at coordinate 37,256,508 of OW569419.2, forward strand.
TATAACATTAATATGAACAAGGTTATATGCATGCTTGTAGAGCCACCGGTTCAGGCTGGACATTGTCTCTTGAAGCTTTACCAAGTAGATTTAAAAGATGGTGGTGGTAGACGTAGATTTTGATATTTTAGGTGAAAGTTACCCAGATTTTCAAAATGGAGACTTTGCTTGAAGAATGGAATTATGGAAAAAAGGTTAATAAAAATTATTAAACTATTTGCCTAATGGCACACATGGTACGAATCGAAGGACTGGGATTTGACAACCATATTAATCAAGAATGGGAAGAATAATAGATTCTTTTAGGTATGTCTGCTGAGCAATAGATGGGACCATAAGATACAAGATTGAAGAATTATTATTTAAAATTTTGAGAAGATTAGGGTGAAAATGATTTTCTGAAGTGAAAAACGTGAGTTTACAAAATACAGGGTTTGTCACGAATGATTGTACGGGCTTTCAGTGTAGATGCAGAACATTTTGGTGAGTCTAAATCAGTGTTCAAAATATGTCCTATAACTGTATTCGTTTAAGAGATACAGGATGTTTTATATAATTTATCAAAAATTTTCAAACAGAATAACTCTTGAAAGCCTGCATGGATGTTCATGAAAATTTCAGGGAATGAGTATAGACCTATGCCTAATATTCGCTGATAATGATTTGTTGATAGCGCAGGTCCGGACTGAGAAAATTATTTTCTTTATTCCACATCTTGTAAAACAATATGTGCATCAAATTTCCAAGAAGTGAAATTGTTCTCAGAGTCTACAATAAATACTCTTTCAATCAAACCTCCTGGCAATAATTGCAAACTTTGTATAAATATTTTATGAACCATTGAATATTTGGAATTTTCAATTTATTATGGACACGGACCTGCGAATCTCCGAATAATGCCTTAATTCATTTTGCATCAATTGAAATTCTCAGTATCATGACTTCAGGAATTTGGTTCATCTTATTTCATTCAATACACAAAACTTCAAGGTTGGGACTTCAGATTACCCAAAAGAGTTGTTCAAAAAAATACTGCTATGTTCAAACACATGGTTCAAATGGTAGCAATTTTCATTCTCGGATTATTTATTTTCGAAAACTCTTGGTTTTGAATAACTGGAACAGATCGTGGCAGAATCAAAGATTTCATATACAAAAAATACAAATAAATATTAAGTTTGATAGATAATTTTATTGAAAAGTGAGTTACAACTATGACAGGGAAACTAAAAAAAACTATGAGTTATCCATTCTCAGGAATTGGTAACTGTGTACAGCTGTTACAAATTGATATTCCCATTCTAAATCAAAATAAAAGGCTCCATATGACTGGCCTGCAAGATCCCCAGATCTTACAGTTATGATGATTTTTCCCATTTATATATTTCCAATTGTTCTTAGTTTAATGATAATAAGATATATTTTACATTTTTATTCTTAAGTCATTTTTATGATAACCTAAATAAATGTTCAATGTTATTTTGAGTCTCAACACACGCAACTATTCCTTCACAATTCTATCCATATACTTAATTCGAGTTTTCGGTTGTTTGGCATAAAATCTTCAATTATGCTAACATCTGCGTTCAAATTATTCGAAAAAAGAATTTTCTAATATGAATAATTCGAAAATGAGTAGTACTATCATTTCTATTTAGGTAATCAAATATGATACTTCTAAATGCATGTATTGGATGGAATACGCTGCAGCACTATAACTAAGTGATGCTACAGAGAATTTCAATTGATTCAATATGAATTAACGCAATATTCGGAGATTCGCAGGTCCGTGCTTATAATAAATTGAAAATTCCAAATATTCAATGATTCATAAACTATTGATACAAAGTGTGCACTTATTGCCAGCAAGCTTGTTTGAAAGAGTATTTATTGTAGATTCTGAGAAAAATATCACTTCTTGAAAATTTGATGTACAGGGTGTTTTACAAGATGTGGAATAAAGAAAATACTTTTCTCAGTCCGGACCTGCGTTATCATAAGCGCATTATGAGCGAATATTAGGCATAGGTCTATACTCATTCTCTGAAATTTTCATGAAAATCCATCTAGGCGTTCGAGAATCATGCCGATTGAAAGTTTTTGATAAAATACATAAAACATCCTGTATCTCTTAGACGAATATAGTTAGGACATATTTCGAACACTGACTCACCGAAATGTCCTGCATCTGCACTGAAGGCTTGTATAATCATTCGTACTACTTCATTGATATTTCATTCATACAATTAATATTGAATAGATCAATCTTATCATATTTTGCAGATATTTCTTCAAAGCCAATGAAAAAATAAATGATATGCGCACATTGCAACATAGACAACAGTTTCAACGCTGAAATTTACATCAACATGGCCATTGGGAGTTTTCTATAAATATCTAAAATATAATAAAATGAACTGAAAACGAATTGAGGTATTTAGAAATGAATACTTTATGTTCTTCTACCCTTCTACGTTCAAATAAAATTTATTACATATTAATATAGAGTTGAGATGCTACTTGATAATATATGAGAAGAAATTGTGGATACAAAATTGTGGACGAAAATTATTCAGCAGAAAAAACTAAATGTAGACAATTACCAACACAATGTCAATATGATATCTCATAAAAGGGTACAAAATACGGAAGGAGAATTGGAAATTTCCTAGTGAAATAAAGTTCGGAAAGAGATGAGTATTATATTATTTCTTCAAATGAATGCGGATTGTCAAACAAGTTACTGCAATAAACGCACAATGTATTCACATAGATATAAGTGCAACTGTTTTGGTAACAGTATCAGATGCTGTCTGCGAACAAGAGAATGATAATTTGCAGATTATTCAGCGGTCAACATGCCGGGTACATTACCATAATATTGTCCAACACTTGTTGAACTATTTTTGTAACTACCTTAAATTTTTAGATCGGCATTGCACAATTGTATCATTATAAAAAATTTCTTGACATGGAGCTATTAGAACTATTGTTATCAAATGCAAAAAGTCTGTAAAGAAAATGAATTATGTAAGAAGGAAAAACTTGAGGCGCAAACATTTTATCGAAGTAAAACGGCTCTGGTATATGTTTAAATACATTGAATTGATATTTTTCTCTCATTTTTCGGTATTCAAATATAAAGTTCACTTTTCAGAGATGACGACACTAAAATCGACTAGGTTCATTATACCAATCAAAAATGTAAAAACTTTTCAAGTGGTATATTTCATTATTAATGTAAAATGAAATTAATCGACATTATTTCTCGTTTCATTCAGCTAATCACAATATTTTTAATGAAAGTTGCTTCCAGTAATACCATACCAATTTATAAAAATGTCGTTCATAGGAATGGTACAAACCATAGATCTGGGGACGAAGGGTGACCGAATAAAGGGCGAGAACAAAGTGTACGACCCCGCAGAAGATAGCTCAGACCTTCTTAGTACGAAAAAACCTGAGATGAGTGAATGTTTCCCTTAGCGGAAGTGAGAGAGCTAATAGGATGAAGTCGATAAGAAACAGTACATTATTCAATTTCCCAATAATTCTTTAAGGTAGGGTTGCGATTGAAATGCACCTATTTCATATTTCAATATTAATAATTTCTTCAAAGTGATGCAGGTGACACTACTCCTTAAGATTGCCAGATTGAAAAAAAAATAAGAAGACTCGAATATCCACATGGTGAGGCAGCAGCAAATCAAGGACTGGAAAGAAGAAGATTGGATACAATCAATTTTGTAATATTATTTAGATGTATTAGTTGATGAAAGTAGTAGGACTAGGCGGGTTCTCGACCAAAGTTGACCTATGACCTCCCTTAATGGTGTCTGGGGGTCTGATGTGGATGACGTCGGGCGGATGACGTCATGATCGAAAAATTTTTCTGAATGGACGCGGGATATGAACCCGGGGAGTTTGGGTGAGAGTAGTCTCTTCTACCCACTGCGCTACAGGGGCCGTAAGAATTTGGGGTGTTTTGGTACTATAAAGCGGACGCATCAGAGTGACGCATGATTGAAATTAACGTGAAGTCAGGAACTTTTGCGCGCATTGTCTATTCTCCTGTATTGGAATTGGATTGTTAATTGGGAGGGGCTCTCAGGGACCTGTGGACAGGAGCTTTCTGGCGCTCTAGTTCAAACAGACAAATTATATCTGGTATTGGTTTCTCAGAGTTGGGAATTATATCAATGTATTCATATGATATCACTGCATCATAAAGGAAACTCAATTCAAATAATAGTTTATTAGATAAGTAATAATAAATTACCTTGTAATCGATCAAAAATTTCCTGATCTACGTTCAACAAACTACAGAATTATGCTTTCAATATTTACGTAATATTTTCAAACATTTTCGGGTGAGGTCCCCGTTGCATCGCTAAAATACGAGTATTTCAACCCCAATATTTTTGAAGTTACAATATTCCCTTCTGTCAAGTTGACATTATGAGAATTCATACATAGAATAATAATTATATCAATCTGTGAAATACGATTTACATTGAAATTTTATTCGAATTATTATTGGGTAGGCATTTATCGTTTATTTGAATGGGAATACTGGGGATTATTTGTGAATCTTTTGGTTTACGCGGTCGAGAAATATAACTTTGGGGGGGATGATTGTGTGGTTTTGAAAATTTGTTGTCATAATGAATAAAATCAATGGAAAGCGTGTTTGTCTGCAAGCTGGGTGTACGGATTCGAAAATTGGATCGAGGGATTTGAATATACAGAGAGTATTCATTGACAAGCACTGACGGTGGTGGTGCTTCGAGTGGAAATTACATGGTTTGACTATTAAAAAATAATTTCAGGATGAGATTTTTTATTGACTCAACATAATGTTAATTATCTACATCGTTCAATACTTTATTCCTATAAAAATACATACATTCTAAAATTGCATAACTCTGAACGCAAGGATTGATTCTACAGAAAGCATTTATGAAATCTTCAACAGAATTGTTGTTGTTATTTCTGCTGGAGTTTCGTATCAATTCTTTGATAGTGTCCACGAATTTATAGTATTACAAAGTCATTCGGAGATATTTCAACATTTCAAGATGACTGATAATTATCAGTCGATTCAATTGAGATATCTTATTCAAGTCAACTTCACTGAAATATATGCAGTTTCCCCATTTTGTGACACTAGTAATCATACATTCACCAGCACATCGTACAACTGTAGCTCCACATTCTTGTTGATAACCATTTTCGATTATTGCAATAAATGACTCCCATTCCCAATCATCAAAGGATATCACGCAGTCATTACAGCTCAGTTTAACAGCAGGTGTGAATTGTCTCGCCGGACTTATACCACAATCGATGCATAGAGAAGCAGACCCTAATCCACATTCAATTTCTAGGTGGAACTGGCCGTTCAACAGGTAGTGCTTTTCGTTTGTAACTTCAAAATTACATGATTCGGGATTCGAATCCGCATTTTCACTTAGCACCGACTCATATATTGGCGATAGCATGGTTATTCAAAGTTTGTTTTCTGACTGAATCCAGGAATCATGTTCTTCACCCATTCCCAGCCATCGCACCAAAACCTTGTCTGCACGCCTGCGCAATACTCTTTCAACCAAATAAACATCAGGCTGCTTTGTCTTTTGCAATTCTTCTTGGTAGAAAGCTCCACTTATAGGTCTGCCTGTTAAATCTTCAATTAGGTAACTTACGGGGTTGGTCAATTGAACTTTTATAATTTTAAATAGTTCGGTAGTCCATTGTGGGAGATATCCTTTTGTAAAAACATGTCTAAATTTACTTATACGTACAATATCGCCCGTTTGAAATTTATGAGGTGCCGCTATTTTTATGTGACTGTATGCGAATTTATATATGTCACACTCATTTTTCTTGTTTACATCACTTGGTTTCATTCCAATCGTTCGATGTATTTTATTATTATATACATTCACAACGTCTTGAAGTATGTCAATCCACCGATAAGTTCCTCTCAAACTGAATTTCTTGAAAAGCGCCTCTTTCAATGTTCTTATCACTCGTTTCACTCTTGCTGCTTTCTTATCACTGTAGGTATTATAATGATTAATGTTATGTTTTCTAACTAGTTCTTGAAATTGTCTGTTGAAGAATTCCTTTCCTTGATCAGACTGCAAATTTATGGGCTTTCGACCGTCATTATGTTCAAGGATATCGAGAAAAGCCAAAGTCACCTCTTCGCCTGTTTTTCTTTTCACCGGTCTAACCCATACAAATTTCGAAAAGCAATCAATTACGACCAGAAAATATTTATAACCATCATTGCTTGTGGCGAGCCGATCAAGCTGTCCTAAATCCATTTGCCAGAGATCATCTAACCCCTTGATGATAGTTCTTCGTCGAGGAAAATTTTTGCGTGCAGGTCGATGAAGTTCCTTAACTACTTGCGCTATTTCTCTGGATGGTTGCATCTTTGTGACTTTCAGTACCCAACTTACGATTCAGGGTTTCGATTGAAGCTTTTATTTCGTTAATTTTTCTATCGATATCAAATCTTTCAGAAACAGTTTTTTGTTCGATTATGTGTATCTGCTTTGAGACGTAATCAAGTTGTTCATTAAGTTTCTTGTACATTTCAATATTGTTATAATTAGTGTTTTCCAATTCGCCTCCAAGTTTTGCACATTTCGTTTCAATAACACCCTTATACTGATAAAATACACTACCCAATTTACCAAGGTCTTCAAGTATCCTTTTTGCCGTTAAATCAACATAATTCATGTTGGCAGCGTCAGATTTTCTTATAGGCTCATCAACATTACACAATTTATGTCCGGTAAAGTCATAATCACCATCACTGGTCATGGGAAAAGTATAACCAGACCGCGCCCATTTCGCTGAGGAGATGCTACGAGATAACGATACCCTACCAAATTTGTCCATTGTTGTAGGTGAAATGATTTTCAGTGCAATAAGCAACACTTAATATATAATTCCCGCTTCGCGCAACTCCTCAACGATTGCTTCGATTTCGTTATCGCTTGAGTTATTACCAGCTTCTTTTGACGCATGCAATAAACACAAACGATCAACTAATTCATTAATGTTGTTCCAATATCTATACTCTATCGCTTTATCGTTGTATCGCATCATTCCTTTGCCTAGCTTCTGTATAATATTTTTATATTTGCGGGCATTGCTTGCTTTGATTTGTTTCGATGTATTGAACAATCTTCTATGCACGCTTGTGATATCCAATATCTGTTTGTAGTTTTCTTCATCGTCTGGTCTAAATCCAACAGGTTCCTTGTTGAATAGCAGTTTGAGGAGCCCCTGGCTACTATGATAATTATATTTACCATCGATAATAATATCACCACTATGAAGGTCGAAATTGAGTGAACTACTACCTAGACTCCACGTAGAGTTGCGGTGTTCATATTTAGGGCCATATATGTAATCTATTTGTGGGTCTCTATTCCACAATTTCTGAATATAGCCCCGAATATTTTTTGGATAGTCTTCCAAGGAGTTGCCAGAATTATTCATTTCATTGTAGGGCATTTGTGCAGTATCATCTTCATCATAGTCATAATATTCATTATCTACGTCATCCTCATAATTCTCTTTCGAAAATGGTATAGATGGCATGGAATATTCTAGTTCTTTTTTGTTGGTTTTTGCTGGTATAGATTTTATGGATTCAGTTCTGGGGGCCGGCGATGGTTGCTGCTTAAATTGTTCTTTCATCTCATCAATACGTTTCGTAATAGGAAAAACCATTCGATTTATCGATTCATCCTCTTCAGAACGACCCAATTTAAATGCAATGTATTTTTTTCTTACATCTTTAACGAGTTGTCTTATTTTAAGTTTGCGATTTTGTCTGGTTGACTGATCGTGTGGCATGATGCTTATAAACTGATTAATTATCCTTTATGTTGATGAATTTATCGAAACCATGTCGATATCGCCCATCATGCAAGTTGCAGTCTTTTACAATCATTAAAAAACCATAATTATCGGCGCTCCAGCATACGGAACAAATTTCTTTAAATTTTTCATAACTCATATCGGGGGATATGTGTTCGTTGAAAATGTGACGCAAATTCACATCATCACTTCTGAATACAACAATTATGTTTGCATTGTCTCGAATCAGATGTTTATTTATTGACACATATGTCTGACATAGAAAAGCAACATCAATTTTTTTATGTCTACCCATAGAGTAGTAGGACCTGATTTTGTCTTGCTTGCTGTTACATATATCGTCAAATATGAAAATGGAATTTTCTTTAGCGTCTACAGTATTTATGATTTCATCATTTTCTCTAAAACTGTGATAACCTATACCATGAACGCCATTCAACACTTCTTCGAGTAGCTGATATTTGGGTTGATATAAACTTTTCGAGAATATGTAAACATTTTCGAATTTAAGGCCATTAGGATGAAAAAGTAAGGATAAAAATGCGTTGGATTTTCCACAACCACTTGGACCTACAATCAAAAATCTACAATTGGATGGAAATAAATCACCATTTTTATTAAATTTTGGTTGATCTTCAAAAATATCTAAATTACATACAGGTAAAGATTTTTGATGTTGCTTAATTCGCATCTTGAATGGAACTGATAATTTTTAGGAGGTGGTGGGTGAATATAAATATAAACTGATTTCAAATTCTATTCAAAATAGCTCTTTTCTTTTTACATGTTGAAAGACGTGAAAATCTAGATTTATTATGAAAAACTAACGATTGCCAGATACATGTTGCAGATGATGAATTGTTATTTCGTCGATCCTCAGATTGTTGAAGGGAAAGCTTCTCAAATTGAATAATTATATTTTGATCTCGATCGTGGTTGTTTCCATCTTTGCTTAGGGACAGTTCTTCCTCTGCATATTCTTCTTTCAACATTTTTCTTCGTGTGTGTGTGTGTGTGTGTGTGTGTGTGTGTGTGTGTGTGTGTGTGTGTCTTTAGTTATTTAATGAGGGATAGCATTCCAAAGCCAATTAAATATGTCTCTGCAGTTTGCCATGCTGCACATGCGTGATACATTTCCATCATGATACATACACAAAGGTCGTTGCATCGTTAGATTTGGAGGTGGTGGATTGTAATGTTCAAGCTGATTCAGATCGATAACAATGGCCGACAGTCCAATCCCCAATAAATATTCCTTTTTTTGGCTACCCTTTACATAAACTATATCAACATCTGAGAGTAATCTCCTAAGAATATCACCAACATCACTGAGTTCCACACCACAACCAAGATTATATTTCATTCCATGAAAATTATTCTCCAGCCATCTTACTACCTTCTGATCTTGCATCGATAAAGATAAGAATTTTACTTCAGGTTTCACTAAAAAATGTGCAATTTGATAACCATTATTCACACATATCTCTTTTGGTTGAAAGCTGCCATTAATTGTGAAACCTTGAAAATCTACTACTGCCAATTTCATCTTGTTACGGTGACTGCTCCAGCTGAACTGAATTAACAAACTTTTGAAGTTTGTTAATTTTCTTATAATTTCGCTTAGTGGGTGGTACTCGATGACGTTGTCGTGAAAAATGATGCAGTACACCCTGGTGTTGGCGGGAAAACCTTTTCTCGCTTCAATCTCCAATTTAACGTCAACGGTGGAAAATTTATAACTATCATCTCGTTTGGAACAATCAATTGTAAAAATAAATCTTGTCTTGTATTCCCCATAATCGAGCACCGCAGTATTGCCTGTTCTACCAGTATAAGTGTTTGTAAATTCACAATAATTATAATGAGCTTCGCTATAGTCATTTTGGTCGAAATTCAATCGTAACCTTTCTTGAGGATAATATTCACCATTGAGTAATACACGTATATCTGAAATGTCAATATTTTCAAAGTAATTTGGATCTTTAGCGGGGTTATCTTTTCGATCAGAGTGAAAGCAGCAAATAACATAACGAGGGCATTCCACAACTGTGCCCGTTTTAATACTCCATAATTCTTGAGTAGCTCCGACAGTAAGGGCAGGATGTTGATGAACTTCCCATTTCCGAAAGGGAAGTAAAATGGGTTTATCACTTTTTATCATGAAGAGTAGATTGAGTTTGATTTCATCATTAGGATACACATGTTTAACTCTAAGCTCTATATCACTTATCGTTATTTCGCCTTTTGTCACTCCAGGCTGCTCTCCTGTACCGGCTGTGATAATCATGGAATTGCTATCGTTGCGAGCCCTGATTAACCTAATGAGCTGTTTACCACATATTGCTTTCGGATAATCATTGAACATGTTGAGCAAATGTTTGAGAGGTATACGTATTGCAAATGAGCCATCATCATTTTGCAATGGCTCATCAGGGAAATTCCATCCGGCTTCATTTAATTCACTATTATCACCTTTCTCATAGCACAAAAATCCTCTTATTAGTGATACAAGTCCAGGGTCTTTAACAGTTTCAACTTCAGTGCCAAATAATTCGTAGGTTATCGAGTCAAACAGAAAAGCACCATAATTATTCACCAATTTCATAGTTCCGGCGCCCGAGGTTTTTTTCAATTGTCCCCTTATGAAAAGTGCAGATTCATACATTAGAAACCATACATCTGGTCGGTTAATAACAATTTCAATCGTATCATTATTGTTGAATGATTTTATGAATGGAAGGTATGTTCGATTTTCTACACGAACGATTGAATCATCTTTATCTACCGATCGATAAATGTCAAACGTGTGGTCTGACAACATAGCCGAGCGATTGTAGTATTCTTTTATTTCTCTGGGATAATCTCGTAAGCTGCTGCTGCTGCTGCTTCTTCGAGCGGTGTTGTTGTACTAATGCGCTTTCCCTAGACTGGGTTACATATTTATTATGTTGATATTGGGGGAAAATCAAGACCATTTCCTCAGTTCTAGTCGAACAATAATCTCTTCACCTCGAAAATTCACAAAGTTGAAATCCTGATCTAGTATAGTCAAAGTGATATTGTCAATTGTTCCGTTGCTATTCACAGGTAGATAAATCAAGTGTTGCGGTGTTATATCAATAGCGTATCCTGGATCAACACCAACTGAAAACTCGTAGATGGTGTGACAAATTTTATTGTTGTAAAATGATCCGTGAGCAAGACTGCAATCTATATGAATACAGCGTACTGGAACTATATTCACAGGCAAATCAGACTGATGTTCGACTCCTGCTACCAAATGTTTTTGAGAAAAGCCTAAAAGCTTACCTAGTACAATGCTTTTGGTAAAATCAATAGATATCGACCGATGGAAAATTTCACACTTCAACGTTGTATTGTTTGGTCTCAGGTAAAAGATTTTATCTCTTTCGCTCCTCTCGTTCTCTGCAATCAGGTATTTTCCAAGATAATTTTCAATATCGGAAATTTCGTATGTTCCACTAGGGATCTGGAGCTTTTTTTCCCCTACTCCTTCTGCAGATGTTTCTGAATAATATAAATACGTATTTTCTTCAATGTTTGGTATTGTATTGTATGAATAAAAACCAATTAAAGCAATACCATACTGATGATTGGGATCTAGTTCGATTGGGGGCACAAAATCTGCTGATAGTGTCGAACTACGTCCTTTCAATGTGAATACTGTCGACATGACTGATGATTGATTATCAAAATAACATTATTTATGCTTTATTAATTTTACTCAACAAAAATTGCAAACATAATTGGCCACAATTGGATGTATTATATGTCTGATATACATTTCTGTTGTAGATTATATCACAACCACCTAAATATTTAACCAATTCTTTCGGAGGTTTCAGATCCCCAAAAGAATCAAAATACTCTGCATCGTTTCCTTCTTTGCTTTATGCTACCCAATGTGTTCCAGGTCCATCTGAACAATCCAAGTTGATGATACCACATTCCTTCAACCTAGAACGTCTTCTTAATAAATCATCACGCATGAATACACCTCGAAAGTTTGGAATTTTCAATTTTTTCGCATAATCAACCAACTCATGGTCAAATAATGCTCTATTGGGTAGCTTCGCAATTAGTTTTTTTGTTTTTTAACAAAGAGCCCATAACCCTTCTTATATTTTAACACATAAAGACCATGTCCTACCGCTTCCATCGCCTTGTTGTACGTTGATGTTCAGCCAACTTTTTTGTTGCGTTTTTGGCATCGATAAAGGTCTTGACAACAGCACTTCCACCGCCAAGTAAGCTGCCCAAAGTGCTCAAACCAGCAAGAATTGGCATCAACGGCAATATGCCACCTGACTTGAATGGAATAATTCGAGGCACTCTGATGTTCTTCTTCCCCCCGGCTTTTTTGATAGCAGCTCGGGCTGCTTTTAATGCTATCAATGATGATCACTATTAGGTGACTTGCGCAACGCCTTTGTTAAGGGAACTATTAAGCTTCTCTTGAACGTCTTTTTCTCTTTGAAACCCATTCCTAGCTTGCGTTTAGCTTTCATTACACCTGCAACTATGAGTGCTGCAGTTTTTTCACCAACTGAAGCGTTTCTTGATTTTACACGTTGCCAAGCCTTATCCTCTAGAATTTTATCTGCTTTATGTCTTTCCGCCAAATCCTTTTGCTGTGAATAAAATATATCGTGTTCCATACAACTCTCATCGAGCCGGTTGATACCCTTCTGTCCCTCACGTAAACGTTTTTCTAACTTTGTACCAGGTCCGCAGAATTTGTAGCCACCGGGTATATGCAGTTCAATAGGTAACTTATTAATGAGTGTATCAACAAGACCTCCTCCCTCTCTAAACGTTAGCATATTAATGAGTTCAGAATAAAGTACATCCACACTTTTATAGCTTATTTATCAAGTGTCGGTCACCATGGAAGGTTCACTCTATGAATTAATTGTGAGGTACATTTTCATTGGAGTTCACTTATCTAATACACTTTTATTTTTGACAACTTTATATAGTCTGAGAAATCTGAAAAATGCTTTGTGCCCTAGTGGTAAATTTTTATTTGATAAAGAACATGTGAAATGTCTCAGTTGTGGGCTAACCATAATCTGCACGGAAAGTGATACTAACCTGTGCAGCAAAATGACTGAGGAAAGAAGTTTCAACATCATAGAGGGATCAAGATATTGTTGCCCTCTCAAGTGCATTGGTGCAGACCTAGGTGAAGATCAAGTGGATGGATTGGCTTGTCGAATTTGTGAATCTTTTGGTTCTTGTAGATGTGCTTGTATATTGTATCAGTACATGAGGAATAAAAAATAAAAAACAACCTGTACATAATAGTTTATTTATTTTTTTTTAACAATTCAATTCATCTATATCACTATTAACATCTCCAGATTCTACATATCTTTCAGATTAATAGCATCAACATTTTTATCAATTCTAACAATCTATGTCACTATCTTCATCTGCAGAGTCTATAAATCGTTTGGAATGTGCTTTGAAATTAGTTACAGTATTAGGCACTAAATCATGTAATCTATCACAACATGTATTCTTATCGTATATATCAAAAAGAACTCCATCAAATTCTGCGTTACACCAATATTTTCTATTTCTATACAAGTTATATAGATTGTGTCGGCTAATGTATAAATGGGAGTGATCGCGAATGCTGAACAGTTTTGAATCAAACCTTCTCCTTTTCAATTCTTTTAGAAAAATTTTAAAGCAAATTTTACACAAAAATAAATTAATCTCTTTAATATGATAATAATTTCGCCATATACATAATTCATCCTCATCATATTCATCACTCCAGTCTCGTTTACATAGAATATGGCTTTGAGCTTTACGACTCGTGATAAATCTTGAAGAAAAGAGAGGATACTCAAATGAAGTTGTTTTCTTTGCATAGGTTCTGGCATCCGCGATAATTTGATTCCACTTGTATGCGCTAAATTTCTTCAATATTTCAATTGTAATTATTTCAGGCAAATTCAGGCGCATCACATTGAATATTGAATTAGTATTTTGAATTATTGTTTTGATTGCAGACTTTTGGAGAGAAAAAACCTTTATGGCTGATGTTAGATTCGAGTTGCTAAGTTGATGTTTATCTTTTTGTTCTAACTGATGATGTTTAAATTGGTCAATATTGGCCATTCTGAAAAAAAAAAACAAAATTTGCACTTCTCTAAGTTTGTGGTGGTGGTGGTAGTGGTGGTGGTGATGGATTTGTTTGCAGTGAATAATGCCCCCAAGGTAGGGTGTCAAATGATGAAGAAATCAAGTAGCGTTTGTCATCTTGTGCGCTCAATACTATTTTTGATTGTTGAATCGAATAAATGTCGTGTGCAAAGGATCTTATTGTATTCTGTGATAAAACATGCCGTTCATTTCCTTTGAGGCATCTCACATAATCGTCAAAAGTTAAGCAGTTTTTAACAACACAATTTTTGACACCTTTTGATTTCTTGACGGTTTGCCCCCCTTGAACCTTAAAAGAGTACATTTCAGCCCGCAAATCGACAAAATGAGTGATAATTTTACCATTCACCTCATCTTTCATTAAACCTGGTACCTTTTTATTCACTAATGGAATGTTGAAAGCATTGTCTTTAGGATAATCGCTAGTGTCAAAATGAGTATAACAATCTTTTTTTATTAATTCATATGGGTTAGAACCTTTAATCTCATAAAAGAATGAGTCCGTATCAATATACATGATTTTACAACCATCGGGATTATTAGGCAACATATATTTGTAGTGGAAGTTAAGCATGCAGACTTTTGAGATATCAAGAATCGCCATACCTATGTATAAAGGTTTATTGAATAAGATCTCATTCTTTTTGAGTTCGATCGCCATCAAATCTTCTCCGAACACGGTACGTCTATGAAACCTTGGGGATGCAATCATGTTCATCGCCCCATAGCGACCCCCATATTGATTAACCAGACGAACTACCCGGTGTAATCGAATATTCTCCATGGTCTTACCAAAAATAGCATTGTTCGCAAACTTGAACTGGTTTTTACCAAATTTGGTGGTCGCCTTTGCACGAAGTTCCGTATTAAGATCGATATAGGGTTTCAACCAGGGGGATTGTCTGAATTTCAAAACTTTTTTAATTTTTGTTAATCTCTAACCCAATTCTAAAACAGCCTTCAAATTCCGATAATGAATGATGTAATCTTTTTTATCTGAGAGTGTGCATGGTAATTTGGGTAGCTTTGAACCTGGAGGGACTATGTGCTCCGGACACACTGGTAGATCTTTATGTAGATCATGCAGATGTTGTGGATATTCCAGATCTACCTGAAGAATATATCCTTCTGGGCTATCATCAGGAACAGTGCTCACATCAACAGACGTATCACACCATTCAAAACCCCCAATTGGCAAATATTGACTCATCGCCCATCCATATAAATTAT
This sequence comes from Halyzia sedecimguttata, assembly GCA_937662695.2. Classification (NCBI taxonomy): domain Eukaryota; kingdom Metazoa; phylum Arthropoda; class Insecta; order Coleoptera; family Coccinellidae; genus Halyzia; species Halyzia sedecimguttata. The sequence continues at coordinate 37,271,841 of OW569419.2, forward strand.
TTACATCAAGATACATTAAATAAGATTCTGGCTTTGATGGATCAAAATTAGTCATCTGGGGATTGTTAGCTTCGGATAGTCTGTGCATGCAGCAACTGATCCCTCCACGTATACCCTGTTCCACAAACATAACCATATCAACATTTTTGAGCACCTGAAGCTGATATTTGGTGTTTAAGAGCATACAGTCCCAGGTGTAACCTGGCATTGTGTAATACCATGCAGGATCAAGTTTGTACGTCTCCAAAGCTGTTTTCCGAAAATTTTCCATTACGTCTGTGAGTAGGAGTATATCGGTTTTCATATAGAGATCGCTATATTCACCTAACGTTTTAATTTTGAATGTTTTCCAAACGGTTTGAGCATGCTGGTAAGTTTCATCATCTATGTGCGCGTCATTTAATTTATTATAAAATTCATGGATCTGTGGAAGTTTTGTATCGTTCAGTTTATCCATGTCCGTCATGTAGTCATAACAAAAAGTTCCCTTTCTTGTTAGCAACTCAAATTCACTATCTAGTAGACCAGAAAATTCCTTCTTGAGATTATAAAAATTATCTAAGATCAAAGTAGAGGCCAATTCATCCAAACTAGCCCCCATAAATTTGAAAGAGTCGCTAAATCTGAATCTAAGTTTGGTTTCCGCATGAAAATATGTAAAAGAAATATATTTTTCTTTATTAATAGGTAGAGTAGTGTTATTACCCCGATGCAAAAGAGATTTTACAATGAAATGGCCATCGTAATTGGATAAATCATGAAAACCTATGGGCACAATAAAGAGTTTACGAAAATTTAAATTGCACTGCTGATGTGCCCATCCCCTAAATTCGGAAGAAAAATGATCATGATCTCGAACTATTACATCTTTCTTGTTAAAACTTTTTTCACATATATGACAACTTTTACCAACTTCTTTGGGTGTGCCCGACATTGGTTCAATATGTTTCATATGAGAATGAACAAAGGAAGCAATTTTATCTATTTCATCAGAAAACCAATCCACGCAATTCTCACCACGAAAACTAGCGTAACGTGAAAAATTATCATTATATGTACATTTTAAATAATATCCTACACTATATGGTACATGCTCCTGATACTTGAATGAAGTTTCACCGATTTTCTTATTGCATTGCCTAAGTATTGATTCAAAGTCTGCGTACACAATAAAAGGACATTTTTGTTTGTAAACAAAATTTCGAAATTCAACATGATCGTAATCCGGAAAAGATACTTTTTGATTATTGAAATCTTTGCACAACTCATAATGTTCATTTAATTTTATCTGAGACGAAAAATAATTCAAACACCTATCACATATCATTTTTTTCCCCTTTTTTTTCGAGAGCTGACTTGAGATAAGTCTGGAAAGATCTTTAATCCAACAATAGTGATATTTAATTTCATGTCGTGTATATCTTCTGAAGGTGTGACATCATAGTCGCCCAAATTTGGAAAATATTTATCTTGAACTATTAGTAAATTCACATGTTTTTGCACGAAATGTTGTTGGGTTAGTCTTAAAGGCGACACTGTATAAAATGATCGATTTTCTTTCTCTATCAATTGTAAACCATACACATTTATAGATATATTAATCATTTTTTCAAATTTTGCAATTTGCGATAGTTTCATGGGCAGTTCTAAACCATCAGTTTTTAGTACGTTATGGTAATTGGGGTAACTTCTGGTACGATTACTATGAGTTGTTGCTGGATGAAGTGCGCTAACAACACTCCAAAAAAAGCATGCGTTATCATCATTCTGAACGTTAATACATGCTTCTTTTCTCGAAATTTGATCAGGTAGTTTAATGTAAGATGATCCACCACAGTTATTTCCTATTTCAAATTTATTAATTGTAACTTCCAAGTGAATTATTTTGCTCAAAGCCCACCCGCTACCTTTATTGCTCATATCCTCGATGTCAGCTATGATACGATTAGTTATGTTAATATCAAACCAAAATTTCAATTCAGTGGATGGGTCAATTGTAGCATTAGGAGTGGTGAAAAATTTCCGATCCACAATTTCGTCATCACCATTATTTTTAATGAAATCAGCACAAAAGGTTGTGTTAACTTTCAAAATTGGCATATCCCTCAAAACACTTGAAATTTTTGTTTAAAACAAATGGAAAGCATCTGTCAAAAATGGCTTAATATCAAGATGGGTTGAATTTATAACAATACCTGTTCTTACTCTACAATTATATAAAACATTTAAAGTGCGCCATATTACTCGAGAGCTGCGCCTTTGAGTTTGCCCTAATCCAGAACCTATGTATCTATTTGGAAAACATTTTATGAAACAACGCATTCTTTTTAATTGTGCAATTTTTGAATATATCATGCGTTTCTGACCAATACTGAAGTTACATTTTTTCAATGCCACATTACACCGATAAATATGCTTGCGTATTATATGTAACCATATTTGTGCATTCGCAGGAGAATGATTTTCTTCCATTGATTTTAATGTTTGTTCTATTTTCGTCAATGTACCTTCAAAACGATTCATTTCTGCGTAGTACAATAACACCAAAAAAGAAAAAGAAAAAAGTGGAGATGCAGTGATATTGATGAACTACCTTATTTATCTACAATCTCCAAGGAAATGGCTGGATGTGTTTTCCCAGTATCTATGGTCCCTCGGAATATTAGCGAATATTTTCCTGATGACAGCTCGGTAGTATGTGCGCTGTAGTCCTCCGTCAGCCTTTTTGGCAGGAACGCTTTGAATTCGTTGAATTCAAAGAGCACAGCTGGACCGAACCTGGTCTTCACCAAAATACACTTTAGAATGTGGTATTTTTTATCCTTCTCCAACTCTGCTATACGCCTTGTTGGCTTATCTTCAAGAAGAGATTTTTGGTTAATTTTGTTTAAATCCATGTCTATAATGAAAATGAATAAGAAAAATATGCATGAGATGTAAGATGAACAGAAACTTACTTTGTTCTGTAGGGATTAGTATCAAAATTTCTCTAATGAACTACTGCTACTGCTGTTTGGGTAATATACGATGAATGTTTTCTGCTACTGCTGTTTGGAAAGAAAAAATATTTTAATACATGGATACATAATTTTCTAATTGATGCTTACCCAAAGATCACACTATCACAAATTCAGATGCTCCGACAAAGTACAAATGAAAATTTCAATCGGCACACGAATGATCAACGATGTGTTCCTATATGGAAATAATAGAAAACTGACTTACGTTAAGCAAAACGGCTGTTTATATAATCAAGCCACCCTCAGCCGGAGATCGTGAGTCACGCAAATGTTTACATTTTTAGTCAATCGTACACAAAAGAGTCTACCGCAGCTTTAAATATTGGAATTTGAGATTATCTATTTTATGTTTTAAGAAAAATCTCAAATTTTCAGATCAGAAACGAACAGAAAAAATACATGAAATTGGAAAGTACAATATTTTCCTAGGCGTCTGTCAAATTATATTTTCAACCATATCTGAACAATCGAAATTAAAGAGGGAGCAATTCTTTTTTATACATTTCCGCTTTTTTCTACAATGCTATTTTAGATTCAAGGGAAAAATATCAGCTTTTCCCCAAATGCTTTTGATGTTGAATATGCAGATTATTTTTGAAAACCTCTTACTCGCATATCAAAGATGTGTAAATTCATGGAAACATTTCTTTTTTTTTCATTGACTTATTGAAATAGATTTGCTCAACTTTTTCATCTTTTCAAACATTTTCAATATTTTCGTTAAAGTCTGCTCAATGATATCTACAATCATCGAATTATTGGAAATTTTTTCGATACATTAAGGTTTTTCCTAAATATGGGATGAAAAATATCATAATTACATCTTTTTTTTGAGAGCACTTTGTTCACGGCTCCTTGCATAACGATAATATAACTGACAGATTTTATTTTCACTTGAATGAAATTTCTTCATTGAATCTACTGCTAATTAAACAGTTTTGAGATCTGATGTTTTTTCAAATCAACGAATTGAAAGTATAGATGCAAAATGGAAACTGAATATTGCTGCGATTTACAAAACCTACTCGTATTCGCATTTCAAATATTGTTCTTAATGTTCATGGATTCATTCTTTCATCAACTTTCAAACGATTCAAATTGAATGAATTTTTTCAAACATTTCATTTTCACTATTTCTTCAGTTTCAAATTGGAAGAATAAGTACGGCCCTGCTCATCTTTGCTTTTGTTTATGTAATAGAACCCATACATAATGCGAACAACACGTATGTGGGCATATTGCAACTGACTCAACTAAAATTGCGGTTGCTTTTGTTTATGTCTACAAGCCTGAAATGTACCATATAGCGTTCGATTCTGGTTTCATCTAATGCTGAAAACCACAACATGAATTGTTTTTGAAAACACTGGAATCCCTTATATGGCTCGTCTGCGTAAACCGAAAGATTCATAAATAATCCATGGTATTCCCTTTCATATAAACGATAAATGCCGCCCCAATAATAATTCGAAAAAAGGATCTAGACCTATATTTAGTTTATGTAAAAGAGTCCGCTAGTTACATGTGCGGGGGGTCTACAAGCCTGAAATGTACCATATGACGTTCGATTCTGGTTTCATCTAATTTCTATAACGTGGATGAATATGAATTCATCTGAGAGGAATTGATCGTTTCTAGTTCTTCAAACAAGAATATTCGAAATAAGGGTCAATGCTGTATATTCAAATCCCTCGATCCGCTTGCTGACAAACACGCTTTCCATTGATTTTATTCATTATGACAACAAATTTTCGAAACCACACAATCATCTCCCAAAGTTATATTTCTCGACCGCGTAAACCAAAAGATTCACAAATAATCCCCAGTATTCCCATTCAAATAAACGATAAATGCCTACCCAATAATAATACATAAATTCTACGAATATCATATATCATAAATTAAAAAATTTTATACCGGATAAATTGTGTACGAATATCCAATTCCAATACAGGAGAATGGACAATGCGCGCAAAAGTTCCTGACTTCACGTTAATTTCAATCATGCGTCACTCTGATGCGTCCGCTTTATAGTACCAAAACACCCCAAATTCTTACGGCCCCTGTAGCGTAGTGGGTAGAAGAGACTACTCTCACCCAAACTCCCCGGGTTCATATCCCGCGTCCATCCAGAAAATTTTTCGATCATGACGTCATCCGCCCGACGTCATCCACATCAGACCCCCAGACACCATTAAGGGAGGTCATAGGTCAACTTTGGTCGAGAACCCGCCTAGTCCTACTACTGATGAAGATAAAGAATTGCCATTATTGATGAAATTGATTAACATTGGAAATCCCAAAAGCGACAAATAGCATAAAATCTTATAAAGCCCTGATGTGGACTCGGGAGCTTTTGCGCGAATGTTTAGTCGAATTCAAATTTGGAATTGGCCGTAAAGTAAGTCTTTGAAGGCTCTCGCAAAATTGCAGCGATATTGGACGGATAGTTTCTGCGAAACGTAAGTATGTTTGTCCAATAATTTTTTTAAAATTTTCTACTGATACACAATTTCACAAAGATCTGCACGTTGGCATTCTACAATTAATGACTATGTTTAAATTGGATAAGATTGGTACTTTTTTAGTTATTCAGGAAATATCAACAAAATATCAGATGGATATAACTCCAAAATCGTTAAGCTGATTATGTCTATTAACGAACTGAAATGTTGCATTCAGATGCGCAACCTACCCTGAAAATTGCAAGTCGCTATCTCTTTCCGTTGTCAAAATATCGTGAGATACAGAATATTACTTAATAATCAATAACATTTCAAGGTCCAGACACAAAGTACTAGCGAACCTCAAAAAAATGATTTCTGATCCTTCCTAATAAATCAGTGAAAAATTCTGAAAAATCGAAACGTTTGAACTTTTACGGAAACTAACATTTGAAATATACCCACAATTGGCGAACGGAAATTCAGTTATGGGATGAAGAAGCACCTATCTTCATTTCATAAATGTCAAGATTTATATAATCTAAATTATTTTCATTATGTTCTTCAAAATATTTTCGAATGTTTATTTTTATTCATTTCATACTGCATTTTTGATGTTGAATATATTAATTTTTTATAGAGGGATACAATCAGATATATCGAGAACTTCCGATTGATATTTACGTATGTTACTAATTTTCTTATTCGAATTATTTGTGTTTAAATATTTCAAAACAAAAGCGTATTCAACCCTTTCATTGTTTCCAAAGTAAAAAATGGAATAATTATTGCTTGTTGTTACATTACACAAAAGAAATAATTTTCAGTTTATAAATCAATTATAATAACTTATCTCAAATGATTGTCGTGATAAATGTATATACTGAGATACAAAGCCCAACAACCACAATAAAATGACCTGTACCTGTCATGCAGATTATGTTCAAGTGATTTACTGGGCAATTTAACTTTTAAAACAATTAAAGGGATAGGTATATTCCATAAAGCACCAAATAATGGAATTAGAAATTTTAATTACAAATAAAAATATGAAATAGAATATTTCAATTCATCTCATTGAATTCCTTTATAAAAAATTCAAGATTTCCTAATACATCCAACACGAAAAATGCTGTATGAAATTAGAAAAGCTAGCTAGAATATATATTTTATATTTAATTTTATGAAAATTGTATATAATTTAGATTCTGGAATAGCTTCATCGTGAAGAACAATAAAAATTTTCAGTAATATTTAATTGTTTCAAGAAACTTTATCACTAAATATAGAAGTACACAACTATATAGAAAATTTCCAATTGTTAATTATATTTTTCAGTTTCACATTAGCTTAATTGGATTCCGAATTTATACATTTCATTAAATCACTCGATAATTATATGCATCAAATGTACCAGTAATAATAGAGATAATATTCTCATTTATTTCTGAGTGTTTATATTTTATTTTGATAATTTTTACAATTGATTTGAAATCATTTATAGATTAATTTAATTAACTGTCATATTTATTTTGATGTGAACTTAAATGGAAATTCGAACACACGTATCTTAATCAAATGTTTAAATCGTTTTATCTCGAAATTCATTATTATATTATCAGTATACCGTTGTTGTGATATGATTAAATTTATCACACTTTTCATGATGTCTCATTTTTGGATTTTCACCCTTGTAGTATATTGAAAAAAAACAGTTTCTTCAAGGTTAATTATTAATTTTCCTCGTGATGTAATGGAACAATGAATTTGTTTTAATTTTTTTAGTCGAAAAAATATATGATTTAATTTCATTCCAAATGGAATACAAGATTAATAAAAAAATCGAGACCAAAGTCAGAAGCTTCTGTGCGCATGTTTTATTGTCTATTCAAGCCTCACATACGGGACAAGGTATTATTTGGAAAGGCTACATCGGAACATTTGAGAGTCAACTATTTAAACTAAGCACAAATCTTTAGATGATATATAATAGAACTAAATTACAAATTTTTGGTTGATTGTTTATTCCTAGTTACTCGAAAGTAACCATTCTGCAAAAAAAAAGTGCTAGATGTAGCTCCAAGTGTTAAGTCTTCAACTCTGGTCATAAATATTTCAACCTGTACGGTTCCAGGGTGACGCTAACCAAACCACCGAAAAAAAATTCCACATTTTTTCTTATCTTAAAAGATATCTAAGGGTTTTAATTCTTGGTTTAAAAATGTATACCATTAAACGTTTTAATCCTAAATGATTCTTTGCCGCGAATTTATCGTCAATCGAATCGAATAATCGATTTTGAAATTGAGGATTAATAAGTCGCTAAATGAACTAGCACATTCTGGCAGTCAGACAATCCTAGGATCTCCTGACTACAAGACACACTCTCACTCTCACTCCCACGAACACGGAAATAAGAATACACATAAGTTAACAGAATTAGAACACAGCAGGCAGATGTGCATATCTCCTACACAAATGGGGCAAACAACCATCACCATACTGCAACTGTGGAGAATACCAAACGATTAAACGCATCACGGAGGAATGTCCCACAAGATCATAGAACGGCAGACCAGAAGAATTCCTGCTGGCAACCACCGGGTCGATAGATATTAACTAACTTGATATTTGCTTGTGAAAAACCTTAAGTATGTTATATTAACTTATATGTGTAAATTAGCTTTTATGCTTACTGTGTCTGAATTGCCATACGATAAATAAATAAATATAAATAAAATAATAAATAAATAAGTCGGGGAAAGATTTAATGAGCTATTAGTAGTTACAGTTGAAAATATATTTTTCGTAATGATACATCCACATATTCAAGGATATTTGCATAATTTGGTATAACTTCAAATACACTTAAAATTTGCCGAAAAAACTCTGGAAATTTTGAACCGCTGCGAAGTATTTTTCGTAGTTCCGTTTCGAATTTATAGTTTCCGCCAAATCAACAATTATTCGATCCTCATTCATTATTCCAAATGGAATTATCTGGTGATAATCCTAATTACTCCGATCAGGAATATTAATTGTTTGTAATATCTGGAAATATATTTTCTTCAATATGGCAGATAGGTATCGACGGGACAAGTCAAATAGTAACTTTCGAGAAAAACTGTTTTTCGCTGTAAATAGAGCTTGCTGCGTTCATTATTCAGGCTTAAAAGAATACAAGGAAATAATTCAAGTTTAAGGGAAGGAGAGCAGGAATATACCGTAGGTATATGTCAACCAGACAAACATAGAACGAGTCACCCAATATACTTACCTAGGAACCATAATCAATGAAGATTGGGACAACACACAGGAAATTAAATGTAGAATAGGGAAAGCCAGAAGCGCATTCAATCAAATGAGCGGACTATTCAAAAGTCACAATCTCAGCCTCAAGATCAAGCTGAGACTTTTAAAGTGCTATGTATTCTCTGTGTTGCTGTACGGAGTAGAAACCTGGACCTTAAAAGACGAAACAGAGAAGAGACTAGAAGCCTTCGAAATGTGGCTCTACCGACGTATCCTGAAAATATCCTGGACTGAAAGAATAACTAACGCAGAAGTCCTGAGAAGAATGAAGACCAGCCCTCAATTCCCGAACATAGTGAAAGTCCGCAAACTGGATTATCTATGACACATAATGAGGAATTCAGAACGGTACGACCTTCATCAACAGCAAGCGGGGCCCGGGCAGGCGCAGGATATCCTGGCTTGCGAACCTCAGACAATGGTTCAACATGTCGTCAGCAGGACTGTTCCGAGCAGCTACCAACAAAATAAGAATTGCTATGATAATCGCCAACGTTCGGAATCGGATGGGCAGCTGAAGAAGAAGGAGAATATCGATTTTGTTATGAATTTTTAAACTTACATTTAAAGGCATTAACAGCGATCAAAAAACAAGTAATTTTGCGCGTATGTGCTGGAGAACATCACGTTATCATTTTGCTCAAAGGTCTGTAATTTTCGATTTTTTCGCCGAGAATGTTCTCAATCGACTAGGTACTGATCAAGAATTCGAGGTCAAATTTATCTCGAATACCCCTAAGAAAAATTAAAAAATTACGAAAAAAAAAATTGATTCAAGCACTGACATGAAGTCAGGAGCTTTTGCGCGTAGGTTCTATTGTCCATTCTCCTATATTGGACACTCTTAATCGAAATTTTTTTATATTTAATGAAGCATTTTCCAGACGTCGAGGAAATACGGTTATGGAAAAAAACATTTCCAGGAATATTTTTTAATATAGGTATTGTTCTTTTTTTCGAAAATTATTCTTTTCAATAAAAAAAATTAGTATTATCAACGAAAATAAATAATTTTCATTAGAAAATTGAATAAGAAACGTAATATTTTGGAAAGGCTACATCGGAACATTTGAGCGTTAACTATTTAAACTAACCACAAATCTTAAGATTATATATAATAGAACTAAATTACAAATTTTTGGTTGATTGTTAATTCCTAGTTACTCGAAATATAGTTACCATACTGCAAAAAAAAATGTGCTAGATGTAGCTCCAAGTGTTAAGTCTTCAACTCTGGTCATTAATATTTTAACCTGTACGGTTCCAGGGTGACGCTAACCAAACCACCGAAAAAAAATTCCACATTTTTTCTTATCTTAAAAGATATCAAGGGTTTTAAATTTTGGTTTAAAAATTTACACCATTAAGCGTTTTAATCCTAAATGATTCTTTGCCGCGAATTTATCGTCAATCGAATCGAATAGTCGTTTTTGAAATTGACGATTATTAAGTCGGAGAAAGATTTAATGAGCTATTAGTAGTTACAGTTGAAAATATATTTTTCCTAACGATACATCCACATATTCAGGGATATTTGCATAATTTGGTAAAACTCCAAAGACACTTAAAATGTGCCGGAAAAACTCTGGAAATTTTGAACCACTGCGAAGTATTTTTTTTCGTAGTTCCGTTTCGAATTTATAGTTTTCGCCAAATCAACAATTATTCGATCCTCATTCACTATTCCAAAGAAAAATTTTCTCTGGTGATAATCCTAATTACTCCGATCAAGAATATTAATTATTGGTAATATCTGGAAATATATTTTCTTCAATATGGCAGAGAAGAATCGACGGGACAAGTCAAATAGTAACTTTCGCGAAAAACTGTTTTTCGCTGTAAATAGAGTTGCGTTCATTATTCAGGCTTAGAAGAATACAAGGAAATAATTCAAGTTGAAGGGAAGTAGAGCAGGAATATACCGTAGGTATATCGATTTTGAAATGAATTTTTAAACTTACATTTAAAGGCATTAACAGCGCTCAAAAAACAAGTAATTTTGCGCGTATGTTCTGGAGAACATCACGTTATCATTTTACACAGAGGTCTGTAATTTTCGATTTTTTTGACGAGAATGTTCTCAAACTACTAGGTACAATTGACTGATCAAGAATTCAAGGTCAAATTTATCTCGAATACCCCTATAAAATTTTTAAAAAATTACAAAAGAAAAAATTGATTCTAGCACTGACGTGAAGTCAGGAGCTTTTGCGCGTATGTTCTATTATCCATTCTCCTATATTGGACACTCTTAATCGAATATTTTTTATATTTAATGAAGCATTTTCCAGACGTCGAGAAAATACGGTTATGAAAAAAAACATTTCTAGAAATATTTTTTACCATATTGTTCCTTTTTCCGAAAATGTATCTTTTCAATAAAAAAAATTGAGTATTATCAACGAAAATAAATATTTTTCAATAGAAAAATGAATAAGAAACGTAATATTGCTCTTTAGGGTGATTTTGGCAAAACGATAAATTTGAAATTTCTTGGCACTAGGAAAAAAATCGCAACAATTTAAAATTTTCAGCGTTTTGCCGGGATACTTCAAGGATGAAAAAAAACTGACGATACCCTTCGTTCATCGAATATTGTTATACCACCTCCAAATATCCTTGAATATGCCAATATTAATGTTTTTTTCAGTCCAAATTATCGTTTGCCAACAAAAGTCTTCATCAAAGGCTACTAATATCGTCTTAAGTACAAGGAATATTCCGTTATTTTCAGAAACTACTTCGATTTCCTGTACGATAATTATTTCCTGACTTAATGATTATCAAAATAAAAAAAATTTGCCTTGATCGTCGATCACTACGCGGCAAATAATCATCATTTTTAAATTTGAAGCTTAAAAAAACATGTTTGAAACCCATAGAATTTTTTTTAGATAAGCAAAAATCTGAATTTTTCTGAATTATTGAAAGGTTTTTTTTTTGGGTTTTCTCTCCCACAGTATCCTTTAATGATTACTTAAAATATATTATGTCCAGATCTGAAATCTAAACAGCTGGGGCTTCGTTTTTTTTACAAAATTTTGGAGTATTTTTGTATACTCATCCCTCAAATTTTATGACTAGAGTATAATAAAGGTGGTAAATCAACGTACAGGTCTTCTAGTTGGGATAATATGGAGGGCGTTAAATTTCCTGAAAATATTTCACGGGTGAATTTTTAAAAAGCAAAAATTCAGAATTTTTTTTCAAAATTTTTTTTTTTTGTATATCCCTCAAAATTTGTGACTGGTATATAATTATTGAGAATATAATGATCTTTTCTCTATTCTTACGAGAAAAATTCGACCAGCGATGTGCGCATACTTCCTTGCGCAGGTACAGGAACTATTGGGGATAATAGTCTATAAATTGGAGAACTACCCTTTATTTCTTCATTATCTAGTTGATCTTTGCGAAGTGACGATTAGAAATATTATTGTGTGTGATTGTGTTGAATTTTCGATGTCTCAAGTGAAAAATATTCAGTTTTCTATACCGGCGGAAATTTTGGATGACATATTCAATAGATTTCCTCTCCTGATCTGGGGTACAGACTATTTCAAAATTCTTTCCCAGATAGAAATGGCTCATTGGCATTATACTGATTGCTATGAAATTAAAGATAGCAATTTGAAATCGTTTGCCCTACTCGAGTTCATCGAAAATATATTCAGATGTGTTCCGCAGCTTGAAGAGGACGTTCCGCGATTGCCTCAAATCTATGCCGATTGGAGGCAATATAAGGCGAACCTTCCGCGGAACGGTGCGTTGATTTTTTCAGAAGGGCTCACACACGTGCTGTTGGTTAAGAGTTATTGGACGAAAACCATAGGATTCCCTCAGGGAAAACTTGAAGACAACGAAGACCCGATTGATTGTGCCACCAGGGAAGTGCAGGAAGAGATCGGGTTCGATATAACGGGACTCGCGAACCCAGATTATTGGGTTGAAGCGACAATTAACAATGGAGTGACCAGGCTCTATATTATCAAGGACGTCCCAATGTCGACACATTTCGAATCTAGGACGAGATGTGAGATCGACGAAATCTTTTGGATGCCGATTGAGGATTTGCTGACGACTGGAGGTCAAGTGGACTGGCGGTCAAGACAGAAGGTAAGACTTAACCCAAAAAAAATTTTTGTAATTGTTCCTTTCATTGATAAAATCAAAGAAATATATCAGTCAGTGAAATTATCTCTAAAAAGTAAACGGTCGAACATTCACAGAAATACATATTCGGTAAATACGCACAATTGGCGTACGGGAATTCAGGTCAGGCGAGAAGAAAAAATTTATGCAAAAAAACACTAATCTTGGTTTTGGCAATGACAAGATTTATTTGTTTTAATTTTTTTTTATATGTTCTAAAAACTTCTTTCAAATGAATAATTTATTGCTAATTTTTTTCATTTTATACTGTATTTTTCGTGTTAAATACAATTATGATTTTATTCAGTTAGAACGGCTTGAAAATTATCTCAATACAAACTCAATATTGGATAGATTTATTTATTATATTTTAGTTTTGTTCGATAGGTTCGATAAAATATGACCAAGTACCACTAAATACTTCCTTAAAATGTGATATTTAGGATAAATCCACTTTGATTGAGATTGACTTAAATAGCTTTAACTCACGTTATAGCTTAAACCAACAGGTTAAACCAACCTGGTTTTAGGTTTTCCAGCGAAATTTCAGTATTGAATTTTTACACAGTTTATATAATTATTAATACCGGAAATGTGATTTTATGATAATTTTATAATTGAATTTAAAAATTTTATGGATATATTTTATTTACTGTTATGGAATATATTAAATGTAAATAGTTGGTTATTGGCTTAAATATGTTTATCATAAATAATTACAAGGTTTAGCAGTGAAATTTGAATATATTGAGAAAATCCTCAATTTTTTAGAGAGTGGATGCAATTGATATCTTTATTTGTTTTTACCAGTTTTTTGTCAATTATTTGGTGTTGTGTCTAACAATTTTTAGTTAATTAATAGTTTCTAAAGTTAAATTGTGCCGTAAATCAATTAATAATAATCTGCACCCCAGGAACGGATAATTTTAATGAAATTGTTGGGTTTTTGTATCTCGGTATTTATAATTTTCAAGGATATAATTTAAGATAATATATTTATAACAAATCATAAAGACTTTATACGTAGTTTTATGTTGTGAAATTTAGTACAGTGTATAAATTAAGGAACAATATTCGTAACACCGTTATTGAATATCGAGCAAATCGCTGGGATAAGTCAATTTTAGTTCTTAAGTAACCACCATATAGCATAAAAAATTTACTTATGACGTCATTCATTTTTACAGAGTGGCGTCATATTTTTTTTTTTTAATGAATACCCCAAATTTTTGTTGGTTGATTTTTACACGGTACAACTTACCTAAATGACGGTGTAAAGAATTGTTTCCGTAGATAACATTTTTTTTTTCATTTAATGAAAGAAATAGTTATTCACGGTACCAATTTTTCACACCGACATTTAGATAAGTTGCATGTAATAAAGCAGCAAAAATTTTTGGGGTATTCAATTAAAAAGAAATTATGTCACTATGTAAAATTGAATGACGTTTTTTTTGTGTCATGAGGTGGTTAATTAAAATCTAAACTTGACCTGTTCCAGTGATTTGCTTGATAATATTCAATAACGGAGTTATGAATTTTGTTCCTTAATTCATCCACTCTATTGCATTTCGCATCATAAACTAATATTTCAGTTAATAAAATTTCACTTTAAAGTATTTAAAATCTGTTATATAATATTATCCTAAATTATATCCGTGAAAATTATAAACACAGAGATAAAAAAGTTATTGACGAGACAATTCAGATTTGTAAAATATTAATTAACTTTGGGTAATTTGAGGTCGGGAAGCGTAAGGGGGTTCTTAAGGGTAAAAAACGGTTTATCTCAATTTCCGGCAAAACTACTAGTCTTATGGAAAAAAGTTAAAGGGCACAGTTGTAGGTAATAAAAAGATCTACAACTTTTCAATTCACACTTTTTTCACATAACTTCAGAATGTATGTGAAAATTTCAAAGAACACTGTTTTTGGTTATTTTTATCTTTTACAAAAAAAAAATTATTCTAGAATTTTCTTGAAAACTTACCTTTTTATGTACTAAACAGATTGTAATTCCTTTGATTCAAAACATTTATTTTTTTCACCCTATTTTGACTTCAAATCGAACAAGCAGCCTAATTTTCAATCGAAAATTCTCACGTCAATGTATCTGCCTTTTTAAAAAAGTCAGTGGGCTTTTTGTTGAAATCTCTATTTTCTGATGGTTAAAAAAAATTCATAACTATGGTAAATTTCCTCATTACAGGATAAGTTAATATTCAATTAGAAAACTACAATATTTTGAAAAAGTTGTAGAATCTTCTCTAAATTATATGCGTAGATACGTATTTATTGCTATTTTAAGATAACTTGTTTACCTGAGTGTCCTACTGAAAATTTTAGCTTTTTTTAAATCAAAAAAATTACAGTGTTTTTGGAATATAATGAGGGAACTTTTACTAAATATCATGTATTTTTTTCTATAAAGAAAAAATAAAAAATGAAAACTTGGTTACTTGAAGTTTTCATATAAATTTTGAGGTTGTTCTGCCGGAAATCAAGATGAACGGTTTTTTACCCTTAAAAACTCACCCCCTTCCACTTCCCGACCGCAAATCACCCGTAAATTATTTTTCCTTTCATTTTTCTTACATTATCTTCCTTGTCCAATGAGTTTCTTCCCAATAATTTTTTCCAAATTTTACCATTTTCAAAGGCACTTGTCCAAATCCGGATAATTCTTATGTCAATTCTTTCCAATATCAGGGGCTAAATATGCTTGAGGAAATATTCTGCAATATGGATATAAATTATTTCGTATTTTAATAACGCTATATTGAAGCGGATTTCTTAATACGGTTGTTTCATACATCACTACCCCATTCAAAACCAAACAGACGCACAGCACCATGTGCAGTTTTTCGATTTTCAGGACATGAAAAGGATTAAAATTACTTTATTTTTAATTTTCCACTCTTCACGGTTTGGTAATCTTCCAGTATACATTAAAAGTTAAAACCGCTGACTAATCAGAATCAATCGCCTTTGGTTGACGACTGTTTAGTCTGAATTTCGGGCGCTAAATTATCGGTTATCTTGTCTCTTTATTCTTGGATGTAGGTGAAATTAAAATAGAAATTTCTATTGATATAGCTCTACTAATAAGACCTCCAGGTGATTAGTGAAATTTGGAAAAACAGCAATTATCATTGCTAGATTTAATAAAAGAGTGTGACCATCATCTGAACATTGTGCTTAGAAATCATTATATTTTGGTATGTAACAGTTCACATATAATTCTGAAAGTCGAACACGTATCAAATAACACTACGAGCAGACATTTCAATAATAAGTTAATGGTATTCTACACTCAAAACAAAAGTTAGAAGGAAAACTAAGACTGGGAAATACATATCACATATCCGTCCTTGAGAAGCATTCCGACCACTTTTTGCGGAACGCTCCACAAGAATTAAAGGTGACCATACACCTCCACTGAAAAGAACGTGATAAGATGAATGAAAATGAACAATTCGATAAACTT
The DNA here is from genome assembly GCA_937662695.2 of Halyzia sedecimguttata. Classification (NCBI taxonomy): domain Eukaryota; kingdom Metazoa; phylum Arthropoda; class Insecta; order Coleoptera; family Coccinellidae; genus Halyzia; species Halyzia sedecimguttata. The sequence continues at coordinate 37,288,256 of OW569419.2, forward strand.
CTGAACGAAATAGTTAACAACAGAACAGAACTGAGAAATGTAATAGAGGCCAGTGAGGCAAGGGTATTATTGAAAATCGAGTCACTGAAGGAGAAAATCAGACATTTGGAAAAAGAAAATAAAGAGTTGAAAAATAAGGTTGAAAAGTTAGAGAGAAAATCGAAAGAAAATGGCATTGTCATATTTGGAATGAAGCCAAAAGAAGAAGAAGGGATATCCTTGGAACTTGTTTTCGAGGAAATTTATAGATTACTGGGTGTTACTATATCAAAGTCGGACGTCAACAATTTTATTTGGATTAGGAATGCACGAAACAACCCGATAAAACTCGACTTAGTATCCAACCTAAAGAAGCAAGAAATTTTCAGAAACTGCAAGAAACTGAAGGGTACCCAGATAAGTATCGTGCACGATCTGACTTTTGAACAGAGGGAAGATGATAAACTGTTGAGATATCACTTGAAGAATGCTAGAGAAAATGCTGGGATAACAAGCTACATAAAAGGAAACAAATTATTCGTAGATGGGACCGCATACACTGCAGAAACATTGAGAGAAGAGAAAGAAGAAGAAACTGTTGAGAACCAAAACCACAGTGCACCCGCAACACCAAACACCAGGACCCGAAATTTAGAATCTGACAGTGAAATCGAGACGCAGACACAAATTAAAACACAAACAAAAAAAACAGGCATCCATCAGCAAATAGAAAAAGTGCAACCCTCAAAAAATCAAAATTTACCTAAAAAACCACTAAAACCGAATCCAACTCCAGGACAAGCATCCACAGAAAGACTGCGACTTCGCTCAACAAGCAGAAAATAACTTCACCAACTCGTTTGCAACAAAATCACTTTTCATGTTGTTGGCTTCTCGATCACTATTGCAAATTGAATAATGAATCAGTATATAAGGGATTACGAGTATAAACATCATAACGCTTTGAAGTTTGGAACGATAGAAGAATACAATGAACATATTTCACATGATAGACATAATTTCAGAATCCTGCATCAGAACATAAGAAGTATATCAAAAAATTTAGATACTCTCAAGGCATATTTATCAGAAACTATTAATGAATTTTCAATACTAATTTTGACAGAAACACGGCAAATTCCAAATGTTGATTTATTTCATATAGAAGGATACAACATAACATACAGCGAAGGAGATGTAAACATATGTGATGGTGTATTGATGTACACATCGACTAGCCTACGATGTAACTTTGAAATAGTTCGTATAGATAAATGCAAAGCAATAGAGGTAAAATTCAAAGTAGATAATGACTATCTGTGTATAACTGCTGTATACAGGTCTCCTAGTTCTGATTCGAGGCAGTTTATTATAGGTCTGAAGGAATATTTGAAAACAGCTCAAAAATATAATGCGAACCATCATATCATTGCAGGTGATTTAAATTTAAACATATTGGATGAGGATGAAATTGTTTTCGACTATCTGAATACAATGTACGAATCAAATTTTCATTCATTGATAAATTGCCCTACTAAATTACAGAGTAACACATGCTTGGACCATATATTTTATAAAAACTCGAAAAACGAGATTGCTGTGTCGTCTGCGGTGCTGGAGATTGATGTGACGGACCACTCTTCTACACTGATGGAGTTGCCACTGAAACATATGAGTACCCAAACAAATTCAAATATTACAAAGACTATTGTCCAATATGATAAATTGAGAAATGAGTTGAAAAATCATGATTGGACCCAATATTATTCATTACAGGATGTCGAGGCATGGACAGATTATATCTTAACACTTTTAAAAAATACAACTCAAAACTGCTCTAAATCATTTAAAATAAAACATAACGAAATTAAAAGAAAAAACTGGATAACAAAAGGTTTAATCAAGAGTATAAATCACAGAAACAAGCTTTTCCAACAGTACAAAATGAACAAAAATGATGACATCCTAAAAAACGAATATTTGAGATACCGAAATACAGTTAATACATTGATAAAAAAAACTAAAACCTCATATTATAAAAAACAAATTGACCTTAGTAAAGGTGATAGTAAAATAATTTGGAATACTGTGAAGGAATTATCAGCTGCTAAAAAACAAAATACTGTAAACCAGATACAATACGAAAATAGAACAATCACTGATAGAGTTGAAATAGCTAACTTATTCAATGAACATTATACATTGCTAGGGAAGAAAATTGCTGATAAAATTAAGGCACCTGCAATTCCACCACTGAGAGGAGTTCGGACACAATCATCAATATTTCTTTCACCTGTAACAGAAAATGAATTAATCTCTACTATAAATAATTTAAAAGACAAAAAAGCTCCCGGATTTGATGGAATAAGGGCAGAGTTACTAAAAGAGATCAGAAACGAAATTTCACAACCCCTCACGTTTTTGATTAATAAAATATTTGAGTGTGGAGAGTGGCCTGAAACACTCAAACTTGGTATAATAAAGCCACTATTCAAAAGTGGAAAAAATGACGAAATCCTCAACTACCGACCCATTACTCTAAGCAGTAACATTGCAAAAGTATTTGAAAAACTTTTAAAGGCCAGAATAGTCAGTTACATCGATAAAAATAAACTTCTATCTGAAAAACAATTTGGATTCATTGAAGGGAAATCCACGAATGACGCGATTTGTTCACTGACATCGAAAATATATAAAAGCCTGGATAGGAAGAAACATTCTCTGGCTGTTTTTTTGGATCTCGCAAAGGCCTTCGACACTGTTGACCATGTACAGCTTTTGGAGGATTTGCGGGATCTAGGATTCAGGGGAAACGTACTTAAATTATTTGAAAACTACCTGGGTAACAGAAAGCAACGTGTAGCTATCGAAAATGTCCTTAGTGAAGAAAAAACAGTACAATATGGGGTGCCACAAGGGCTAGTATTGGGACCGGTATTATTTGTCATTTATATGAATAACATACTCACCTCACAGACCACCGGAGAAATGATTAGTTTTGCGGATGACACGGTAATATTCTATGAAGACACATCCTGGGAAAACCTGAAAAAGAAAGTCGAATGTGATATGAGTGAAATTATAGATTGTTTCAATAAAAAAAAATTAACACTAAACTTTGAAAAAACTTCGTTTTTACCTTTCTCTTGTTAATCATCTCATCTCCCCGATTTCAATCACCTGGAAATAAAAAATGCTGATGATATTATTCAACTGAGGTCCTCAGAATTTGTCAAGTATCTAGGTGTTCACATTGACAGACACATTAGATGGGATGTCCACATGCAAAAAACTGTAGGTACTTTGAGAAGCATCATTTTTAAATTTCTATATTTTAAAAATATATTGAGTACTCACCAAATGAAAATCCTGTACCATGCATTGGTCGAGTCTAGATTGTCGTATGGGATCCTGGGTTGGGGAGGTGTTGCCAGCAGTTACTTAGCTTATCTGGATATTTTACAGAAAAAATTCCTAAGGATTTGTTTTAATAAATCTCGAACGTATTCATCGACCTTGCTTTATTCTGAGAGTAAAATATTAGACCTCAGACAGATCTACTTCCTACGTGTAGCGGTAGATCAATACAAAAACAAAAGTAGCCTAAGGAATATTGACCACAACTACAGTACCAGGGCAAAGAAAGAAAACATGGTGCGCACTGAATATTCATCCAAAACTATTGGGCAGAGAGGATATACTTATCTTAGCGCACGAATATTTAACAATATCCCTAGGAAAATCAAAGACTCAACATCAGTAGTATCATTCAAAAAACATACAAAACAGTACCTTCAGGAAACAGATAGAGAAATGATACATAATCTCATAGACGCGAATAAAATTCCATCATTGAAAATCAAGAAAACAGCACACTAATGACATTATCCCAGAATTTTGATGAGTTGTTCACAGGGTATTAATATCATTATCATCCTATTGTCTCATTTAAGCAGTAGACATTATTAAAATAATTATTAAATTTTATTATGTAGAAAACACTTTACAACCACGCGCTGGCTTTTTAGCCTTAGTGGTTCATTTGTTTATTTCAAAAAGTGAATTTTTTGTGGAAATTGTGGTAATGTTGTTGCTATAATGTATATATATTTACCTATAGATGTTACTGTATGCAGAATCTATGTTGTTATTAATGTTGTTATTGTTGTAATGTTGTTGTAGTATTCTGCTTGTTATCATTGTACCTGTAGCACATGGTTTATTGTACCTTTGTCTTTGGAAATAAACATTATTATTATTATATAATCAGAAGTGATTGTTCTCAACCAATTATGAAAGATAAGAGGTAAGCTAAAGTGCTTCAAGGTTTTTTTGTTAAAAATATTGGTATGGACTATTTGTTATTTTGGACGTGTAGATTTCGTAGTGAATAATTATAACATTAATATGAACAAGGTTATATGCATGTTTGTAAAGCCACCGGTTCAGGCTGGACATTCAGACCTATTCTGTTCGCGCATAGCAATATTGCTAAGAAAAAGATATTGCTACCACAGCAAGATCCGAAATATTGCTATTCTGATCATCGTTTTTGAGCAATATGATCTGTCATTTTGATAAACATATTGTTATCCACATTGCTATCTCAGCAACCTCAAAATAGTACTTGCTAAGAGCATAACAAGATTTGGAATATGGCTGAGAACCAATTTTTTCTTCCAAGAAATCGAAAATATTGAAAATAGGTAGGTAGTTTGATAAATATAGGTATATACATATTCGTATATATTTATTAAAGGTACTTTAAAATACTTAATTTCAAGGGAATTTCTAAGACTTAGGTTTAACACTAACAACCCCTTCTATACGAAAACAGAAAAGTTCATAAACTATTCAACATCAATAAGAGGCTGAGAGAATTTTATTCATATATTTATTAGTTCATGAGCAAACTAGGATAGATACTGTTTCTTTTATGTTAGAGGCATTCGAAGACTGATCGACTGGATGAACTAGTAAAAAGATGACTGCCTTTGATTTCATTGAAGAGACGAGGGTATTTTATTCATTTATTTATTTGTTCATGAGAAAACTATAAGATATACTGCTTCTTTTAAGTTAGATATGCATTCGAAGACTGACTGACTGGATGAAAAAAATTAAATAAACTATTAATTCAGTCTTACTACGAAGATGACTTCTTTTGATTCAGTTGAAGAACTGAGGGAATTTTTTCAGGAGAAAACTAGGAGACATACTGTTCCGTTTAACTTGTGCATTCGAAGTCTGACTGAAGACAGGAAAAAATGAAAATTTAATCAGACCTATTCTGTTTGCGTATTGCTATAAACATTGCTATTCAAGTCATATTGCTATCCTCCTAATTTTTAACAATATGACTATGGTATTACGTATTCTGTTCGGCCTGTTATAGCAATGTTGGTTATCAATTTTCTCCCAGCAATATTGCTATGAAGTAGGTCAAAATTCATTGATTTTAGAGCTGACAACACTGTATTTCATGACTTTTATGTGAATTAGAAGAAGAATCTAACCTTAATTGATAAACATTTCGTCCGTTTTTCGGTGGTTATTCTTAATTCCTAACCAAAAATATATAAATGTCACGAAAGCCAAAAACGAACTGTATTTTATTCATGAAACTAACAAGATGGGAGTTATTGATCAATTTTCACATTTTCAAGAAACACATCGAATTTTGGTAACCGCTACCATGACCGAAAAATTGAAGACTTGCAAACACCCAAACAAATATTAAATTTTGATTTTTTCCTGTCTTCAGTCAGACTTCGAATGCACAAGTTAAACGGAACAGTACACGGAAAGAAATCTATTATCAAACCAAGAATCAAGATATTCTTGGAATATTCGAGTTGTTTCGAGTATATATTGGATTGGAACAAGTATAAAGGGAAAATTTGTATACTTGGAATGAATTTATTTTACTTCAAAAACTTATACTTAATTGAAGAATGAACTTCTCTATCCAAGTAAATGATCAATTCATTTCAAACCATTCAGTTCAATCAATTCGAGAGTTCTTCTGTATTTCAGGTAACTATATGATATCTTAAATTCGAAAATATAATACTCTTAGTTCGAGAATTGCAGCATCCTTATTCCATATTATATATCCAAGGAGTTGGTTTTCTTGAAATAATAACTTCTACTAAAACATAACATGAAGTTATGAATTGAATTTTGGAATTATCACTTTTATGTATGAGGTATTTTTTATTCATTATTTTATTTATCCAGCATATTCAGCCAAAACAGATCAAATCGACCATTGTTCAATTCTGAATATCTTTCTATTCGAATTGTTTCTAAAATATCGAAAAAAAACTGAAAAAAAATATACATATGCATTGTTACTATTATGTTCCTTATTCCTCTGCTCAATATCTTACGTTTTAGAAGAAGAAGAATGTGGATATATTATGCATCATACGAAATTCAAAAAACTCGTCACAGGGTGTTTCACATATTGTGTCAGAAATGGTGATGAGAATTTGCCATAACTTTCGGATTCAACAATGAAGAATACCGATAGTTCCATGAAGAGATAATGCCTTCAAAATCAATATTTTGAAAGTTATTCGCGATTTTGTACTTCACGTTATGCGTAGAGTCAATTTCATTCAATGCACATTGATTCCTATGAATGCATCGCCCTAACAATAATCTGTGACCATAGAAAATCAAATATTCTAGTAATTTATGATTGACAGGTGTATCTAATCTTATAATTTGAAACTTTTGCAGGACGTAGTTTAATGTTAATTAAATTTTGACACAGTATTTGGAACACCCTGTGACAAGTTTTTCAAAATTCACTATTCACACATTTTTCTACTTCGAAGACGTGAAAACGTTTTATACTTAAGATATTGAGTGTAGGAATAACGAAGATAATACCGACAACGCAGTTCCAAATTTTTTTTTCATTTTTATTTCGATATTTCAAAAACTAATTCGACGAATGCAATGATTCGAATGGAAAGATATTCTAAAATGAATATCATATCAGAGAAGACTCGAACTGGGTCCCCAGTTCGTATATATATCTTTTTCCAAATCGATTTATAATACAATATTACGCCCCAGTGAAGTAAAACTATTAGAGAGAAAAAATCATCACACGAAGTGACTCAACAAAGATCATCAAATCTGTTACATTCTGGAAAATATTCCTGTTATTTAGGAATTCCGTAATATTGAAAGAGAGAGAGGAAAGTTGTTGAACAATTCGTTGATTATCAAATTTGAGTGAAACCATTAGTTATCTTAATGAAATTTTCATTCACTTGATTCAAGTGTAATATTTAGCAATATACTATACTAGTTAGCCAATGAAAACTCCCTAATCCACCTGCGATCATTTTTATCGTATTCCAAGTATATGAATTCCTGCATCCACTAGATTCAAGTAAATTATTCAGCAATATACCTACTGAAAAGCGCCCTCTACGAGATCTATGCGGTTCGCGAAAGGGTATATCACTCTTGACTTGATTCGAGTTGTTCGTAACGCGTCTTTTAAGGAGTTAATTTGCTTAGTGTTTCAGAAAAGGTTTTAATATTGTTTGGTTAAATATGTGAAACTTAATGAGAGAATGGGGATGCTCGGACAGTGTTATAAGGATATTTCAAGGTAAGTCCAGTATTTATTCAAATTTATATTGTGATTCAGAAGAAAAAGATGAATTCTGGTATAATCTTATACGTTTCAAACCACAAATCTATTTTCTCTTGAGTCTTCAAATAATACTCTTAAAACAAGTTTCACGAAGCTTTGACAGCTCTTAATTCCCAAATTAGTGCGATTCTATGTCGATTTTCAGTTCATTTTTGATAGAACCATCGAATTAAATCCACGATTAAGCTAATCGAAGCTTCGTGAAACCCACCATTAGTAGTCTTGGTGCTCATCTTTTAAATTTCCGACATGATTCGTTACCAAAAATACTTATCCTCTTTCATTGAGAATACCACTTTTTCAGAACACGATTTTTGGCGCTCTTGTTCCTCGGAACAGAGTGCTTATCAATTTGCCCAAATGTCTGTAATTTGCGAATTTTTGGCTGAAAATAGTTTTAAACGATTTGGTTCGTCTCACTGATCAATAATCCGTGGTCGAAATCGATTCTGTCCGGCCGGCTGGCCTTTAACACGATAACTCTCGAACGAAAGGAGCAAGAGGATTGAAATTTGCAGGGTAGGTTTGGAGCATAAATATCTCTGTTCAGTTCATCATAGGGTAAAATCCACCAAGTGGTTTCGGAGTTATAGCCGTTTTTAGTGAAAAGATTTTTTATGAATATTTCCGAAACTGATATGTCGATTTGTCTGAAATTTAGCATCGAACTGTAGAATAATAACCGTTATATGCTTGCGAAGTTTTGTATTGATCGGGTTGCCGTAGAGTGTAAAAAAAAAAATGTTAATTTTCAAAATTTTGTTTCTACAATAACTCTCAAAACAGAATGAGCTAGGCAGTTGAAATTTTCAGAGTAGGTTTAGGAGATAAATATATCGGTTGAGTTCGTTTTTAGGCAAAACTGGCCCGATGGTTTTGGAGTAACGAAAAAAAATTTTTTTTTTACATTACAAATTTCAAATTCGTTTTTTTTAAGATGCAATTTCACCATGAAAAAACATTGATCTTATAGTCTAATAAACTAATACTTTCTTAGATATGATTTTTCGAAATTTCAATAATGAATTGTACTTCTATGTTTTTCACAGAATGATGTACTTAATTATTGTATCTATGAATTATTATATGATCTGTGTTCTTACATGTCATCATATTTTCCTATGAGAAGGTCTGTTTGATTTTAATTCCTCTCATGATACAGTTCTATCGTAAGAATCATTTATATCATTCCCAGAGACCAATAATTTCGGAGATATGAATTGTCAAAGTTTTAACAAGAGCGCCAACGCTCCTGTCTACAGGGCTTTCCCACATTTGTTTTAACCTTCATCAATTTTCTTCGATGCTTTTGAGATATACAGGGTGCGGCTTTCAACTTGAGACGGTAAATTATCTCAGAAACTTTGTACTTTAACTAAAATATTTCAAGTGAAAGTTGTTAGGTATAAAGGAAAAAAAAATGACATTTTTTTTAAACTTGACTGCAAGGTTATTACAAGATCAACTTGATTTTTTTAAATAGAAAGGCATATTATTAAGAGCAGATTCTCATTATTCATATAGAAGGAGTAACTTTTGTTTGAAACTTATTTCATCGGATTTCAAATTCACATGAGAAATGCCTGCAGGGATATAGATGCGATGTAATGAGTCATTTATTAAAAATGTGGGAAACCCCTGTGGACAGCAGCTTTGGCGCTCTTATTCAAACTTTGACAAATTATATCTCCGAAAGTATTGATTTCTCAGTTGGGAATGATATCAATGGAATCTCATGATAGAGCTGTATCAAAAAATAAAATCAATTAAATAAGAATCCATTGATATCATTCCCAAAGCTTCTGTCCAAAGGGCTTTCTCACTTTTTCAATTTGGCTACTTTGTGTCAATTCTCAAGAATTTTCGTAATTGAATTCAAAACATAGGTCTATGACTCATCTCATATTGGATTTATATACATCAGGAAATTATAATTAGAGTATTCTGTGAAATCATATAGAATTTAGAATAATTATTGAAATTTTGAAAAAACATATTTCCGAAAGTATTAGTTTGTTAAAGTTTGGAATGACATCAATGGATTTTTACCAATAACGAACTTAACCCAGATGTGTATCTCCTAAACCTACTCTGAAAATTTCAACTGTCTGGCTCATTCCGTTCGAGAGTTGTCGTGTTAACGGACGGCCTGCCGGACAGAATCGATTTTGTTACCATGGATTCTTGATCAGTGAGTCCAACCAAATCGTTTAAGACCATTTTCAGCCAAAAATTCGAAAATTACAGACATTTGGGCAACTTGATAAGCACTCTGTTCTGAGAAACAAGAGCGCCAAAAATTGATAAATGTATCGAAGTCCATCCATCATTTTGAAAATTTACTGATATGATATGAAAATATTGAAATCATAATTATAATCAAAATTATTTTTAATTTTTTCCAACTGTTTAAATAAAATTTAGTTCAATATTTTGAAATTTAGAAATTCGGCCCATCATGGAAGAATCACAACCAAAAAGTCATTTCATGGAGAACTTATTGGAATTTTGTAAATATTGTTTTTTTCATCATTAATATTTTCTGCAGGACCGGAACCGGAAGCGGCCGTCCAACAAACCAGCAAAACCGTCTTCACCCCGTGACGCAACTTCTGGGAAGGGAGGAGTTATACGTTCAGATCCAGGAGTTCCCAAAACAACCAAATGCTAAAAGAACAGGGACATCCCCACTCTGGCCACTCTGCTGAATGGCATATTTCCATCATACATATATTGAACCCTTTCTTCGTTCTAGTTACTCTAGTTAGTCTTGACATATTCGGGATCGCGAATTCATATACGAATCGTCCGTCACATTTTCCATCCTTTGTAGATAGTAAATAAATGTCAGTAGCTCACTACTAAAACATAATTCGCCTGACTCATTCTTTGGTCGTATTAGAAAAATTTATTATTTGTGGCTCTTCTGATGTTACTTTTTATGTTGATAGTCCAGAATATTAACCAATCTTTATGTGATCAAATATGTGATAATATACCTATTCTTTTATAGGATTATGATTTTTGTGCATGGAATGGAATGTTCATTTTCTTTACTTTTTTTCCCAGCTCAATTATAATAATTGTATTATTATTATTATTAATTATTGATTAATATTATTGTGATTCTTTGTACCTAGTCAGGTTGTTTTATTTGTTGAATAACTCAGTAGCATTTTTTTTTATATTTGTTCTCATTGATTTGTCTTCTTTATATTTTTGTTTTGTTCATGTTTCTTTTAGAAGTATAATAAATGTGTTTTCGAATAATGTAAACCTCGTTTCATAAATATAATCCTTATTCTAAAATCATAGCAATGGGCAGTCTTCAAATAATTCAAAAGATTGAACTGACTCTCATAGAAAAACCTCAAACTTAATTCTAACGAATATCTCTATGTCCTCAGAACAAGCATAAAATAGATTTTCAATTGATACTATAAATTACTTATTTCAACATACATTCATTCTTCGGTAAGAGAATAATTAGTCTTCGAATTAAGTATAAGATTGATTTTTACAGAGTAGAGTAAAAACTAATATGAAGAAATCCAATTTTTCCTCTTGAGAACATACTAAATTCAAACTGAATATTCAGAATTCTCATTGGTTCAGAGTGAGAATATAAATGGTTTGAATGAAACTGGTATTTATTTCTTGCAAATGGACCGAACACTAAATCTGAAGTTATGATTTACTTCACAAAAATTGTTTTCTAAAGACGAGTATTAAATAAGTTTCGATTTGAAAATATGATATGCTCATTTCAACATTTTCGTAATGTTGGATTAAGTAAATTTATTACGTTCATTCAAGTTTTTGGTATCTTTCCTTCAAACGAAGAATCCACTGATATTAAGATGTAAAATAATTCATTTTGAAACAATGTTTCACTTGTACGAAATATTCTAAATACTCATTTCAACAATTTTACTATACTTTCACGGAATATTTAAATATTCTTGAATCAATAAAACGTAATTTATTAAATTCAAGTATATGATCTACTCAGACGAAACAATTAGTTTATTTGAATTCTGAGAATAAAGTATATTTGAATCAACTACATCATATTCTTGCTCATATATGACTCTATCGTTTACTTCAATCGAATATTATTCACTTAGTTCGAGAATAGATTTCTTTCCGTGTATGTCTCCTAGTTTTCTCCAGAAAAAATTCCCTCAGTTCTTCAACTGAATCAAAAAAAGTCATCTTCGTAGTAAGACTGAATTAATAGTTTATTTAATTTTTTTCATCCAGTCAGTCTTCGAATGCATATCTAACTTAAAAGAAGCAGTATATCTTATAGTTTGCTCATGAACAAATAAATAAATGAATAAAATACCCTCGGCTCTGCGATGAAATCAAAGGCAGTCATATTTTTACTAAGGCTGAATTAATAGTTTATCTAATTTATTTCATCCAGTCGGTCAGTCTTCGAATGCATATCTAACTTAAAAGAAGCAGTAAATCTCATAGATTGCTGATGAACACATAAATAAATGAATAAAATACCCTCGTCTCTTCAATGAAATCAAAGGCAGTCATCTTTTTACTAAGGCTGCATTAATAGTTTATTTTATTTATTTCATCCAGTCGATCAGTCTTCGAATGCCTCTAACATAAAAGAAACAGTATCTATCCTAGTTTGCTCATGAACTAATAAATATATGAATAAAATTCTCTCAGCCTCTTATTGATGTTGAATAGTTTATGAACTTTTCTGTTTACGAATAGAAGGGGTTGTTAGTGTTAAACCTAAGTCTTAGAAATTCCCTTGAAATTAAGTATTTTGAAGTACCTTTAATAAATATATACGATTATGTATATACCTATATTTATCAAAGTACCTACCTATTTTCAATTTCTTGGAAGAAAAAAGTGGTTCTCAGCCATATTCCAAATCTTGTTATGCTCTTAGCAAGTACTATTTTGAGGTTGCTGAGATAGCAATGTGGATAACAATATGTTTATCAAAATGACAGATCATATTGCTCAAAAACGATGATCAGAATAGCAATATTTGGGATCTTGCTGGGGTAGCAATATCTTTTTCTTAGCAATATTGCTATGCGCGAACAGAATAGGTCTGAATATTTGTTTGGGTGTTTGCAAGTCTTCAATTTTTCGGTCATGGTAGCGGTTACCAAGATTCGATGTGTTTCCTGAAAATGTGAAAATTGATCAATAACTCCATCTTGTTAGTTTCATGAATAAAATACAGTTCGTTTTTGGCTTTCGTGACATTTATATATTTTTGGTTAGGAAAACGAAAAACGGACGAAATGTTTATCAATTAAGGTTAGATTCTTCTTCTAATTCACATAAAAGTCATGAAATACAGTGTTGTCAGCCCTAAAATCAATGAATTTTGACCTACTTCATAGCAATATTGCTGGGAGAAAATTGATAACCAACATTGCTATAACAGTCCGAACAGAATACGTAATACGATAGTCATATTGTTAAAAATTAGGAGGATAGCAATATGACTTGAATAGCAATGTTTATAGCAATACGCAAACAGAATAGGTCTGATTGTCTCTTGAAGTTTTACCGAGTAGATTTAAAAGATGGTGGTGGTAGACGTAGATTTTGATATTTTAGGTGAAAGTTAACCAGATTTGCAAAATGGAGACTTTGCTTAAAGAATGGAATTATGGAAAAAAGTTTAATACAAATTATTAAACTATTTGCCTAATGGCACACATGGTACGAATCGAAGGACTGGGATTTGACAACCATATTAATCAAGAATGGAAATAATAATAGATTCTTTTAGGTATGTCTGCTGAGCAATAGATGGGACCATAAGATACAAGATAGAAGAATTATTATTTAAAATTTTGAGAAGATTAGGGTGAAAATGATTTTCTGAAGTGAAAAACGTGAGTTTACAAAATACAGGGTGTTTCACGAATGATTGTACAGGCTTTCAGTGTAGATGCAGAACATTTTGGTGAGTCTAAATCAGTGTTCGAAATATGTCCTATAACTGTATTCGTTTAAGAGATACGGGATGTTTTATATATTTTATCAAAATTTTTCAAACAGCATAACTCTTGAAAGCCTGCATGGATGTTCATGAAAGTTTCAGGGAATTAGTATAGACCTATGCCTAATATTCGCTGATAATGATTTGTTGATAGCGCAGGTCCTGACTGAGAAAATTATTTTCTTTATTCCACATCTTGTAAAACAATCTGTGCATCAAATTTCCAAGAAGTGAAATTGTTCTCAGAATCTACAATAAATAAGCTTTCAAAAAGCCTCCTGTTAATAATTGCACACTTTGTATAAATATCTTATGAACCATTGAATATTTGGAATTTTCAATTTATTATGAACACGAATCTCCGAATAATGCCTTAATTCATGTTGCATCAATTGAAATTCTCAGTATCATGACTTCAGGAATTTGGTTCATCTTATTTCATTAAATACACAAAAATTCAGGGTTTGGACTTCTGATTACCCAAAAGAGTTTTTCAAAAAAATACTGCTATGTTCAAAAACATGGTTCAAATGATAGCAATTCTCATTCTCGGATTATTTATCTTCGAAAACTATTGGTTTTGAATAACCGGAACAGATCGTGACAGAATCAAAGATTTCATTCTCAAAAAATACAAATCAATATTAAGTCTGATAGATAATTTTATTGAAAAGTGAGTAACAACTATATCAGGTAAACTAAAAAAAACTATGAGTTATCCACTCTCAGGAACTGGTAACTGTGTACAGCTGTTACAAATTGATATTCCCATTCTAACTCAAAATAAAAGGCTCCTTATGACTGGCCTGCAAGATCCCCAGATCTTACAGTTAAGATAATTTTTCCCATTTATATATTTTCAATTGTTCTTAGTTTAATGATTATAAGATATATTTTACATTTTTATCCTTAAGTCATTTTTATGATAACCTAATTAAATGTTCAATGTTATTTCGAGTCTCAACACACGCAACTATTCCTTCACACTTATATCCATATACTTAATTCGAGTTTTCGGTTGTTTGGCATAAAACCTTCAATTATGCTAACAGCTGCGTTCAAATTATTAGAAAAAAGAATTTTCTAATATGAATATTTCGAAAATGAGTTGTACTAGCATTTCTATTTAGGTAATCAAATGTGATACTTCTAAATGCATGTATTGGATGGAATACGCTGCAGCACTATAATTAAGTGATGTTACAGGGAATTTCAATTGATGCAATATGAATTAACGCATTATTCGGAGATTCACAGGTCCGTGCTTATAATAAATTGAAAATTCCAAATATTCAATCATTCATAAGATATTGATACAAAGTGTGCAATTATTGCCAGGAGGCTTGTTTGAAAGAGTATTTATTGTAGATTCTGAGAAAAATTTCACTTCTTGAAAATTTGATGTACTGGGTGTTATACAAGATGTGGAATAAAGAAAATATTTTTCTCAGTCCGGACCTGCGCTATCATAAGCGCATTATGAGCGAATATTAGGCATAGGTCTATACTCAATCTCTGAAATTTTCAAGACAATCCATCTAGGCGTTCGAGAGTCATGCTGATTGAAAGTTTTTGATAAAATACATAAAACATCCTGTATCTCGTAGACGAATATAGTTAGGACATATTTCGAACACTGATTCACACTCACCGAAATGTCCTGCATCTGCACTGAAGGCTTGTATAATCATTCGTATTACTTCATCGATATTTCATTCATACAATTAATATTGAATTAAAAAAAAATCAAAGATCAATCTTATCATATTTTGCAGATATTTCTTCAAAGCCAATGAAAATATAAATGATATGCGCACATTGCAACAAAGACAACATATTCAACGCTGGAATTTACATCAACATGGCAATTGGGAGTTTTCTATAAATATCTAAAATATAATAAAATGAACTGAAAACGATTTGAGGTATTTAGAAATGAATACTTTATGTTCTTCTACCCTTCTACGTTCAAATACAATTTATTACATATAATTATAGAGTTGAGAAGCTACTTGATAATATATGAGAAGAAATTGTGGATACAAAATTGTGGAAGAAAATTATTCAGCAGAAAAAACTAAATGTAAATAATTACCAACACAATGTCAATATGATATCTCATAAAAGGGTACCAAATACGGAAGGAGAATTGGAAATTTTCTAGTGAAATAAAGTTCGGAAAGAGATGAGTATTATATTATTTCGTCAAATGAATGCGGATTGTCAAACGGGTTACTGCAATAAATGCAAAATGTATTTCATAGATATAAGTGCAGCTGTTCTAGTAACAGTATCAGATGCTGACTGCGAACAAGAGAATGATAATTTGCAGATTATTCAGTGGTCAACATGCCGGGTACATTACCATAATATTGTCCAACACTTGTTGAAGTATTTTTGTAACTACCTTAAATTTTTAGATCCGTATTGCACAATTGAATCATTATGAAACATTTCTTGACATGGAGCTATTAGACCTATTGTTGTCAAATGCAAAAAGTCTGTAAAGAAAATGAATTATTTAAGAAGGAAAAACTTGAGGCGCAAACATATTATCCAAGTAAAAACGGCTCTGGTATATGTTTAAATATATTAAATTGATATTTTTCTCTCATTTTTTGGTATTCAAATATAAAGTTTACTTCTCAGAGATGACGACACTAAAATCGACTAGGTTCATTATACCCATCAAAGCTGTAAAAACTATCCATGTGGTATATTTCATGATTAATGTAAAATGAAATTAATCGACATTTTTTCTCGTTTCATTCAGCTAATCACAATTTTTTTACTGA
This sequence comes from Halyzia sedecimguttata, assembly GCA_937662695.2. Lineage (NCBI taxonomy): Eukaryota > Metazoa > Arthropoda > Insecta > Coleoptera > Coccinellidae > Halyzia > Halyzia sedecimguttata. Next base: position 37,304,709 of record OW569419.2, read on the forward strand.
AAGTTGCGTCCTGTAATACCATACCAATTTATAAAAATGTCGTTCATAGGAATGGTACCAACCATAGATCTGAGGACGAAGGGTGACCAACTAAAGGGCGAGAACAAAGTGTAGGACCCCGCAGAAGATAGCTCAGACCTTCTTAGTACGAAAAAACCTAAGATGAGTGAATGTTCCCCTTAGCGGAAGTGAGAGAGCTAATAGGATGAAGTCGATTAGATACAGTACTTTATTCAATGTCCCAATAATTCTTTAAGGTAGGTACGGTTGCGATTGAAATGCACCTATTTCATATTTCAATATTAATAATTTCTTCAAAGTGATGCAGGTGACACTACTCCATAAGATTGCTAGAATGAAAAAAAAAATAAGAAGACTCGAATATCCACACGGTGAGGCAGCAGCAAATCAAGGACTGGAAAGAAGAAGATTGGATACAATCAATTTTGTAACATTATTTAGATTTATTAGTTGATGAAGATGAAGAATTGCCATTATTGTTGAAATTGATTAACATTGGAAATCCCAAAAGCAACAAAGAGCTGAAAATCTTATAAAGCACTGATATGGACTCGGGAGCTTTTGCGCGAATGTTTAGTCGACTTCAAATTTGGAATTGGCCGTAAAGTAAGTCTTTGAAGGCTCTCGCAAAATTGCAGCGATATTGGACGGATAATTTCTGAGAAACATAAACTTTTTCAAGAATTTTTTTAAAATTTTCTACTGATACACAATTTCACAAAGATTTGCACGTTGGCATTCTACAATTAATTACCATGTTTAAATTGGATAAGATTGGTACTTTTTTAGTTTTTCAGGAAATATCAACAAAATATCAGATGGATATAACTCCATAAACATTAAGCTGATTATGTCTATTAACGAACTGAAATGTTGCATACAGATGCGCAACCTACCCTGAAAATTGCAAGTCACTATCTCTTTCCGTTGTCAAAATATCGTGAGATACAGATAATTACTTAATAATCAATAACATATCAATATCCATGATGCAAGTCGAATGAAGGTCTAGACACAAAGTACTAGGGAACCTCAAAAAATGATTTCTGATCCTTCCTAATAAAATCAAGAATTGTACCAATCAGTGAAAAATGCTGAAAAATCGAAACGTTTGAACTTTTACGGTAACTAACATTTGAAATATACCCACAATTGGCGAACGGAAATTCTGTTAAGGGATGAAGAAGCACCGATCTTCATTTCATAAATGTCAAGATTTATATGATCTAAATTATTTTCATTATGTTCTTCAAAATATTTTCGAATGTTTATTTTTATTCATTTCATACTACATTTTTAATGTTGAATATATTAATTTTTTATAGAGGGATACAATCAGATATATCGAGAACTTCCGATTGATATTTACGTATGTTAATAATTTTTTATTCGAATTATTTGTGTTTAAATATTTCAAAACAAAAGCGTATTCAACCCTTTCAGTTTCCAAATTGAAATTGTATTATTATTGCTTGTTGTTACATTACACAAAAGAAATAAGTTTTCAGTTAATAAATCAATTATAATAACTTTTTTCTACAAACGTCAAAAAATGACAAGGTTCGCGCATTGAAAACAATATGCGAAGTGACCCTTTTTTTCATTTTCCTTCGTTACCATGACACCGTGCGCGAAGTAGTGTGCGAAGTACTTACTTCGCACACTGCATGTAAACTATATGGAGTTTTTATATTTTAACCTTTATGTTCCTCAATCAAACAAAAAAATTCCATTTTATTTTCATAGTTACAGTATTTACTTGATTTGGAAAAACGTTTTAAGCCAGTTCAATACTATTTTTCATATTAAGCTATGCATATTACTTATTTTAGAACAATATTTTTGGCGTTTGTAGAAAAAATTTTGTTTGCATCTCATGCGCGAAATACTTTGGTGATCTCGACTATTTTTTTAACTCGGCTGCGCCTCGTTAAAAAAATCAGTTCTCGATCACCAAAGTAGCATTTCGCGCACTAGATACAAAAATAACTAATCTTAAATGATAGTCGTGATAAATGTATATACTGGGATACAAAGCCCAACAACCTCAATGAAATGACCTGTACCTGTCATGCAGATTATGTTCAAGTGATTTACTGGACAATTTAACTTTTAAAACAATTAAAGGGATAGGAATATTACATAAAGCACCAAATAATGGTAATAACTATTTTAATTACAAATAAAAATATGAAATAGAATATTTCAATTCATCTCATTGAATTCCTCTATAAAAAATTCAAGATTTCCTAATACATCCAACACGAAAAATGCGGTATGAAATTAGAAAACCTAGCTAGAATATATATTTTATATTTCATTTTATGAAAATTGTATATAATTTAGATTCTGGAATAGCTTCATCGTGAAGAACTATAAAAATTTTCAGTAATATTTAATTGTTTCAAGAAACTTTATCACTTAATATAGAAGTACACAACTATATAGAAAATTTCCAATTGTTAATTATATTTTTCAGTTTCACATTAGCTTAATTGGTTTCCGAAGTTATACATTACATTAAATCACTCGATAATTATATGCATCAAATGTACCAGTAATAATAGAGATAATATTCTCATTTATTTCTGAGTGTTTATATTTTATTTTGATAATTTTTACAATTGATTTGAAATCATTTATAGATGAATTCAATTAACTGTCATATTTATTTTGTTGTGAAATTAAATGGAAATTCGAACACACGTATCTTAATCAAATGTTTAAATCGTTCTATCTCGAAATTCATTATTATATTATCAGTAAACCGTTGTTGTGATATGATTAAATTTCTCACACTTTTCATGATGTCTCATTTTTGGTTTTTCACCCTTGCATTATATTGAAAAAAAAAACAGTTTCTTCAAGGTCAATTATTAATTCTCCTCGTGATGTAATGGAACTTTAAATTTGTTTTAATTTTTTTAGTAGAAAAAAATATATGGTTTCATTTCGTTCCAAATGGAATATGAGATTATTAAAAAAAATCGAGACCTAAGTCAGAAGCTTCTGTGCGCATGTTTTATTGTCTATTCGAGCCTCACATACGGGACAAGGTATTATTTGGAAAGGCTACATCGGAACATTTGAGCTTCAACTATTTAAACTAAGCACAAATCTTAAGATGATATATAATAGAACTAAATTACAAATTTTTGGTTGATTGTTAATTCCTAGTTAATCGAAAGTTACCATACTGCAAAAAAAAGTCCTAGATGTAGCTCCAAGTGTTAAGTCATCACCTCTGGTCATAAATATTTCAACCTGTACGGTTCCAGGGTGTCGCTAACCAAACCACCGAAAAAAAATTCCACATTTTTTCTTATCTTAAAAGATATCTAAGGGTTTTAAATTTTGGTTTAAAAATTTACACCATTAAGCGTTTTAATCCTAAATGATTCTTTGCCGCGAATTTATCGTCAATCGAATCGAATAGTCGTTTTTGAAATTGAGGATTAATGAGTCGGGGAAAGATTTAATGAGCTATTAGTAGTTACAGTTGAAAATATATTTTTCGTAACGATACATCCACATATTCAAGGATATTTGCATAATTTGGTATAACTTAGTAGATGTGCTATGAGACTTTTGGCGCAAAATGCCCCATTTTTACATGTAAATCCCCATCTAAGGTCCATTATGCAAAAATTGTACCCTTATGAACGCGGAGCCAGCGTTTTCAAGGTCATTCGTTTTGGACGGTTGAACAGTGAGTTGCGCAGCGCCACGCCCCCCTCCGCTGAGGCTTTGGTAGGGAGGGATTAAAGCGCTGACGTGAAATCAGGAACTTTTGCGTGCATGTTCTATTGTCCATTATCCTGTATCGGAATTGGATTGTTAATGGGGACTCGTATCAACCGCAGGTATATGACCCTTTGCATTGTGCGTATCGGTTTCGGGTAATTCTGATATATGATATTCGTAGAATTTTCAGCATCTCTAGGCAATAGGAATTATTCTATCAGTCATATGAAGTTGATGCATGAGGTACTAGATCCTTTTTTCGAATTATTATTGGGGCGGCACATATCGTTTATATGAAATAGAATTATTTATGAATCTTTCGGTTTACGCAGACGAGCAATATAAGGGATTCCAGTGTTTTCAAAAACAATTTATGTTGTGGTTTTCAGCAGACCCATTGTGAAGCACTGACGTGAAGTCAGGAGCTTTTGCGGGCATTGTCCATTCTCCTGTATTGGAATTGGATATTCGTACACAATTTATCCGGTATAAAATTTTTTAATTTATGGTATATGATATTCGTAGAATTTTCGTATTATTATTGGGTAGGCATTTATCGTTTATTTGAATGGGAATACCGGGGGGGATTATTTGTGAATCTTTTGGTTTACGCGGTCGAGAAATATAACTTTGGGGGATAATTGTGTTGTTTTGAAAATTTGTTGTCATCTATATTTATAAAAGAAAGTCGTGTTAGTTACTTTACTTATAACTCAAGAACGGCTATACCGATTTGGCTCAAAATTGGTGGTGAGGTAGCTTAGAACCAGGGGACGGACATAGGATACTTTTTGTGTTATACAGGGTGTTTCTTTTAACGTCAATTACTACTTGCTGTTTTTCCTGCCATAATCGTACAATTTTGGTCATGTGTGTTCAAAAATAAACTTTTGAGGCATACATCATTGAAAATAAACCACTAATATACAGGGTGTCTTTTTTCTCATGGCACTATTGTACGTGATTGAAGTGATTTGTGTCACAAACAAAGCATTAACCAAATAGGTACCTGGGATGGATTCTCAAAATGTATTTGTCCGAAATCTCCATACAGGGTGTTCTTCTTTTAACGTCAATTGCAACTTGCTGTTTTCCATGCCACAATCGTACAATTTAATTCATTTGTGTTAAAAAATAAACTTTAGAGGGATACATCATTGGAAATAAATAATTAGTATACAGGCTGTTCTTTTTGTCATTGCACAATTGTACGCGATTGAAGTGATTTTTGTCACAAACAGAGTATTAACTAAATAGGTACCTTGGATGGATTCTCATAATGTATTTGTTCAAAATCTTCATACAGGGTGTTTTTCTAACGTCAATTTCAACTTGCTATTTTTCACGTCATCATCGTACAATTTCATTCATTTGTGTTAAAGAATATATTTTCGAGACGTACATCGTTGAAAATAAACCATTACTGTACAGGGTGCTCTTTTTCTCACGGCACACTTGAACGCGATTGAAGTGATTTGTACCACAAACAAAGCATTAACTTAATAGGTACCTTGGATAGATTCTCATAAAGTATTTGGTATTTGGTCAAGGGTGTTTTTCTGTTAACGTCGTATTTGTCTGAAATTTTCTTACAGGGTGTTTTTCTTTTAAAGCCAATTGCAATTTGCTGTTTTCCATGCCACAATCGTACAATTTAATTCATTTGTGTTAAAAAATAAACTTTAGAGGCATAAATCATTGAAAATAAACCATTACTATACAGGGTGTTCTTTAAATCACTGCACAATTATACGTGATTGAAGTGATTTGTGTCACAAACGAAAACCTTCACTAAATATATACCTTGGATGGATTCTCATAATGTACTGGTCCAAAATTTTTATACAGGGTGTTTTTCAAGAAAACTCTGTTTTGTAAGTAGGCAACATCATGTGCAATTAATCGAAAATAATAATAAAACTTCATTCATACCGAGTATTTTTCTTTATTAGGTTAGGTGGTACGAAGTTCGCCGGGCCAGCTAGTAATGAATAAAATCAATGGAAAGCGTATTTGTCGGCAAGCTGGGTGTACGGATTTGAAGATGGATCGAGGGAATTGAATATACAGAGAGTATTCATTGACAAGCACTGACGGTGGTGGTGGTGCTTCGAGTGGAAATTACATGGTTTGACTATTAAAAAATAATTTCAGGATGAGATTTTTTATTGACTCAACATAATGTTAATTATCTACATCGTTCAATACTTTATTCCTATAAAAGTACATACATTCTAAAATTGCATAACTCTGAACACAAGGATTGATTTTACAGAAAGCATTTATGAAATCTTCAACAGAATTGTTGTTGTTGTTATTTTTGCTGGAGTTTCGTATCAATTCTTTGATGGTGTCCACGAATTTAAAGTAATACAAAGTAATTCGGAGATATTTCAACATTTCCAGACGACTGATAATTATCAGTCGATTCAATTGAGATATCTTATTCAAGTCAACTTCACTGAAATATATGCAGTTTCCCCATTTTGTGACGCTAGTAATCATACATTCACCAGCACATCGTACAACTGTAGCTCCACATTCTTGTTGATAACCATTTTCGATTATTGCAATAAATGACTCCCATTCCCAATCATCAAAGGATATCACGCAGTCATTACAGCTCAGCTTAACAGCAGGTGTGAATTGTCTCGCTGGACTTATACCACAATCGATGTATAGAGAAGCAGACCCTAATCCACATTCAATTTCTAGGTGGAACTGGCAGTTCAACAGGTAGTGCTTTTCGTTTGTAACTTCAAAATTACATGATTCGGGATTCGAATCCGCATTTTCACTTAGCACCGACTCATATATTGGCGATAGCATGGTTATTCAAAGTTTGTTTTCTGACTGAATCCAGGAATCATGTGTTTCACCCATTCCCAGCCATCATAGGTGGCCATGTTTTACTTTTATGCCTTCTCGATACTAGATGACAATTTTTATTTTCATACGTCAATTCAATTGAGATCGTGTTCAGGAAATCTGTACTGTGAATAGCGCCATCTAGAGTGGAGAAGCATCGTGAACTTGTATGTGGATGTAATGACAGAAAATTTTTACTTTGATAGCGACATCTAGGTGCTTCGAGTGGAAATTACATGGTTTGACTATTAAAAAATAATTTCAGGATGAGATTTTTTATTGACTCAACATAATGTTAATTATCTGCATCGTTCCAGTATTCAGTGATGCACAAGATGGTACAGTCTCGGTGACCAAAGAGAAGGTGTTGAAGGGGGTCAATGCTGTTTCCCATTGATTGTACATTATGGTGAATTATACCAAAATTATCCTTACATATATTTCCCTGATTGGCATCAACTTGTAAAGGTCTAAAAATTTCTACATTCTTTTTAATATTCAATATATATTACATATACAGGGTGTCCCAGAAATCAACGATAAGCCGGTAACGGGCGATAGGCCAAGTCATAACAGTTATCAGAAAAATATAAAAAAAAATCTTTGTCATGTACTTTTCAAATTATAGGCATTAGAAAAAAAAAAGAAAAACTGACATCCTGTGATGATCTTTCAAGTCCTGGGTCTACAAATATTAATTTTTCGTCAGTCTTTTTTCTGTAATTTAATCATGAATAACCCTTCTGTATATTACAGTTCAAAATTAAAACATAGCTGCCTCAGTTTTAAATAAAATTCTGGATTTTTGCCCATCATTAAATTCAAAATAACTACATCATTCAATTTTAACCGACTGTACTGTGAAAAAAATCTACTACACTATTTTGGCAAGTAACATCAAAAGATGGCGCATTTAGTCTGGATTCCAAAATGGTATGATACTTGCTAGATTACTTCTTAGTTGAGGAAAATAGTAATGTTTTTTAAATGGAACCGGATTTCAGGCCAATTCTGTTTAATTATTGGAAATGGAGTCTAGGCATCTTTAAGTCCACAATTTACAAGTAAAGTTTGATTTAAACGGTAGACGGAGAGTGACGTTATTTTGCCTAGTAAGAGTGAGACAGATGGTGACGCTACTTTATGCGAGAGTGAGACGAAATAAAAGGTGCAAGTTTGGAATAAAATTTAGACATTGGATTTTTTCAGTTGACTTTAATTTAATTAGATTTACAAGAAATTACAGCAAATGTTAAAGTTGTTGGCCTTCAGCTGCAATGCAAGCTCTACATCTTCTTTAAAATGATCGCGTAATAAGACCGGTGTAACTTCTTGAGTTATTGGTCCATTTGAGCTGCCGGAGAACTTAAATACCCACGTTTATTTGGACTTCTCACAGAACAAATTACCAGATTTATTGGAAGAAGTGCCACTGAACATGTACGGCAGCATTATGTGGTACCAACAAGATGGCTGCCCAGAGCATTATGCTCGCACAGTACGAGAGTTGCTCGACCTAAGAATACCCCGATAGGTGGATTGGGCGGGGTGGTATAATTTCGTGGCCTGCCTGTTCACCCGATTTAAACCCCCATAGATTTCTTTCACTGGGAAACGATAAAGGAAAAAGTGTGATTTAAGCCCATTCAAGATTTAGCCGAGCTGCGCCAAAGAATTACAGAAGCCGCTGAATACATTAACTCAAGAAGCTACACCCGTCTTATTACGCGATCATTTTTAAGAAGATGTAGAGCTTGCATTGCAGCTGAAGGCCAACAATTTGAACATTTGCTGTAATTTCTTGTAAATCTAATTAAATTAAAGTCATTTGAAAAAATCCATTGTCTGAATTTTATTTCAAACTTGCACCTTTTATTTTGTCTCACTCTCGCATAAAAGTTGCGTCACTATCTATCTGGCTCACACTTAGCGTCACCATCTGTCTCACTCTTACTAGGCAAAATAACGTCACTCTCCGTCTACCGTTTAAATCAAACTTTACTTGTAAATTGTGGACTTTAAAGATGCCTAGGCTCCATTTCCAATAATTAAACAGAATTGGCCTGAAATCCGGTTCCATTTAAAAAACATTATTATTTTCCTCAACTAAGTAGTAATCTAGCAAGTATCATACCATTTTGGAATCCAGACTAAATGCGCCATCTTTTGATGGTACTTGCGAAAATAGTGTAGTACATTTTTTTTACAGTACAGTCGGTTAAAGTTGGATGATGTAATTATTTTGAATTTAACGATGTGCAAAAATCCAACTTTTTATTTAAAACTGAGGCAGTTATGTTTTAATTTTAAACTTCAATTTACAGAAGGGTTATTCATGATTACATTACAGAAAAAAGACTGACGAAAAATTAATATTTGTAGACACAGGACTTGAAAGATCATCACAGGATGTCAGTTTTTCCTTTTTTTTTCTAATACCTATAATTTGAAAAGTATATGACAAAGATTTTTTTTTATATTTTTCTGATAACTGTTATGACTTGGCCTATCGCCCGTTACCGGCTTATCGTTGATTTCTGGGACACCCTGTATATACAATATGGTAATTAATATTAATTGAATTTCTCAAGGCAATTGGAATTATTCTATCAGTCATATGAAGTTTGATGCATGAGGTACTAGATCCTTTTTTTCGAATTATTATTGGGGCGGCATTTATCGTTTATATGAAATAGAATTATTTATGAATCTTTCGGTTTACGCAGACTTTGGGGGGATGATTGTGTGGTTTTCAGCAGACCCATTGTGAAGCAATAACGTGAAGTCAGGAGCTTTTGCGCGCATTGTCCATTCTCCTGTATTGGAATTGGATTGTCAGATTGCAAGTTGCTAGGTACCATGCTTGGGGATATCGAGAAAAGCCAACCAGTTTTCCTTTTCAATGCTTGAGCACATATGAATTTAGAAAAGAAATAAATTACAACGAGAACTAACTTTACTTGGGGGCAAGCTTATCAAGCTATCATAAATGCATTGTGGGGCTGCATTACCGGTAGATGCCATGTTATAAGATCCGTTTAATTCATCTTGCATTCAAACTATCTAAATTATTATAAACACGTTTTCTTCAATTTTTTTCATATTGCTTATCTCTTGGTTTGAGTTCTTCAGAAAATGAATTAAGAATTTCGTTCTTTTTTGATCGTAGCCATCGCAGAGTTGAGAATAAAAGTTTTGACGAGCAGTGAAGTTTAAAAGCAGCATTTTTTCAAATTTCTAAGTATTTAGTAGCTGAATTAAATTTACTGTTGGGGCATTAAGCAATTAAATTTGGATAGCCTAGTCGGATTTTATTCCATTCTTTTCGAAGCTGCAATTAAGTGAAAAATCCTCGACTACGAGGGTAAGTTACACTGTGTTCAGTTCAAATTCAATTTAAAAATAGCATATCATTTTTTCTCATTTAATTCTAAGATTTTTTTATGGTGATTTTCACATCTAGATGTAGTGTTTTTTTTTCCGAGTTCTACACGGGAATTTTGGGTTGAATGGTGCATGCCTCCTGGGACAGATTGGTTTAATGGTTAATAGCTGAATCCATAGGAAAACCCCCACATCATATTGTTTCATTTATGGTAAAATCCGGTGCAATTCACTTGGGGGAGGAGATCATCCAGACTTTTAAGATAAGTTCCTTATCGTATTTGGTCCCCGCATACTCATTCAAATTAGTAGTTAAATTGGACATCATTTTTTAAAATCACCTGTTGCTAATTTCTATTTGATCTCACATTTTTGTATTTTTCAATTCTCATTGTACCCCAAAATTATTAGTTTCAAGTATCAATTGTAATAGTTGAATTTTTGCTAATTCAATCTTTTATATTTCAATTTTCAAAAATCATCCCATTAAAATTCAAAATTAAGATTTTATATTCAATTTCATATTATTGCTCATTTTCTCTAATTCATCAATTTAATAATCGAGTTGACTGGTTTGGATTTTCTACATTCGTAGAAAGAAATGAATAGTGACCATTGTTCAAAGTGCACGGTATTTTTGTATTACATTGGTTTTTGGATTGTTCATTTCCTGTATTCAATGCTTGAGCACATATGAATTTGCAATAAATTACAACGAGAACTACTTGTGACAAGCTTATCAAGCTATCCTAAATGCATTGGGATTGTATACTTTTGATTTGGCAGTGAGCTAACATAACAACAAATGTGGGTGGTTGTATACAAACAAATTCCATTTTTGATGTATTATGGGGCGTGACAAACACGCGTATCGAATATTCAGATAAAAACATTCACAGAGATAAGAATGCGCAGAAAAAATAGGTTGGGTATATTTCAGTAATATGTAACATCCCTTATATATTTTTGAAGGTCAACTATATTACTGATATCAAACCATTATCATTATACCTTTATGAAGACTTTGTGTTGGATACCTTTCGTGTGTGTCCGTATACATCAAATACTCTTTATATCCACTATATACATTTTTATAGCTATTTTATATACGTTTTGCATTCACTTTAAAACTGAATATGTATCCATTCATGAATCTCAGAACGCACTCCATATCAGCTTTGCATAATGACAAAGTAATATATTCATGAAATTCTACGGTCGTAATAGATTGTTGGTGTATGGTCTGTTTTCTCCTTAAACCGTTTTCGATAAACCAAAGCGTGAAAAGGACGAGTGGTGTTTTATCCAAGCAATTCAGTTGAGTTAAGAAATAAAAGACAGACTTATGAGATCAATTCAGTCACGAGTGATATTTCAATAGACTATTTCTCGAACAAAATGACTCATGTTGACGTCCGTAATTTATATTTATCATTTGTCAAACAGTCCGTATCCATGGATTAGCCGTTGAAAACACCAAAGTTGTAAGACCAATCATAATTCAAAGACAGTTGGTGTTTTCGTGATAATATGAGATGTCTCTGGCCTGGGGTTGGTCAGATTTTGATAGGAGTGAAATAGTCACTATAACACGAAAATTAAAGATCCGATTGAATTGATACTGGGTAGTTATATGCGAATAACCGACACAAAAACTTGTTCAAAATTTCGTTGAGATAGCATGAGTAGTTATTATATTGACTATATCCATCATTATGTACCACTATAATCATTAATATATCCACAATAGACATTATTACATCAACTATATGCAATTATATATCCACTATATACATTTTTATATCTGTTTTTATATACGTTTTCCATTCACGTTATAACTAAATATGTATCCATTCATGAATCTCAGAACGCACTCCAATATCAGCTTTGCATAATGACAAAGTAATATATTCATGAAATTCTACGATCGTAATAGATCAGTCCAAGCCCAATCATAACAATCTCTACACATTCTTTATAGAAATTCAATAGAACTAAATTTGTCATATTTATTTGTGTATTTTCGTAGACATTCGAGTATCTTCGTATAGATTCGTACATCTTCGTATACAATCATGAATCAGACAATTTTGCGAAGGCAACGAAATACCTTGATTTTTTTAATCCGCTGAAAGTTAAAACCTTAATATCCCAACAAATCACTTAAATTGAGTTATACCACTTTTCCTATGAGCGGCTCATATGTAGAAGTTAATGTGAACTCAATGAGGAAGTTTCGGGAATATGCCCGATTTGTGATAGACATTGACACATCAATAGTAGTGAGATGATTCAAACATGCCCCCTATGCGCAATATTTATCAGAGATAATGCAAACAGTGGTACCACAGAGAAAGAAGCGCGCCCATGACTCTTCTCGCAAGGTGGCGAGGAAAGGAGTAACACAACTGTAACGGTGTGGTCTAGGCCTCTTGCTAATACCACAGAAAAAAAGCACCCATGACTCTACTGAACGATGGCATCACCACACCTGCATCGATGTCGTGATCACTTCAAATTTTGTATCAATTGTTGGCTAATTACAAAAAATTTACCACTATCAGGTTTTTTCTCGAAATTAGATGGATTTCCAAGTTTCATTCACAATTTTTTTCTCAGGCTCACCCTGCATAAAATAAATTCTTAATGCGTGTAGGTATGGTGCAAAGTTTGAAAGTTTAGCTAATTCGAAATCTGTGTCTCTTATGCGAGAAAAATGAAGATCGTTAATAGCCATTCTCTTTTATCGTCGAGCCTTTTGAATCGGGCATCTTCGGATATTCTCGTATGTATTCAGGTATTTTTATGAATCTCTAAAAGTTGAAACAAAGATGTTTTCTTTTCAGTTGTATCGAAAGGTTCAACATGGAAGGTTGTATTCGAGCTATAAAGTCGTTGATGACTCTATTCATTGCAACAAATGATGAAAGTATATTTGTCGATGGGTTGAAGCAGTGTTCTTTGGCTGTGCGAAGAATCAACAAAAAACTGAAAAATGCTACGACTATTGGAGAAAAGCAAAGTCTCTTAAGTACCTTGAATCACGTGAAAAGTTACAGATCCAAATTGAAATCGCCAAAATAGTTGCTGTATCCTTCAGGAAGCTTAGGCACAGCACTGTATCCTTCAGGAAGCTTAGACACAGCCCTGTTAATGTTTGCCCCGACAGACAGACTGCTGTAGTTTAGACTGCTGCAGTTTGATTGCATTAGTAATAACTCCAGTTCGAATTCGTGACTCGAATGCAGATGTCGATTCACCCCATTTAACTCTATTTGTTGCTGTTTCCCCTCGATCTTTGATGCCAGATCGCTTTTTACGCAAGTATTTCAATTTGGATCTGTAACTTTTCACGTGATTCAAGGTACTTAAGAGACTTTGCTTTCCTCCAATAGTCGTAGCATTTTTCAGTTTTTTGTTGATTCTTCGCACAGCCAAAGAACACTGCTTCAACCCATCGACAAATATACTTTCATCATTTGTTGCAATGAATAGAGTCATCAACGACTTTATAGCTCGAATACAACCTTCCATGTTGAACCTTTCGATACAACTGAAAAGAAAACATCTTTGTTTCAACTTTTAGAGATTCATAAAAATACCTGAATACATACGAGAATATCCGAAGATACCCGATTCAAAAGGCTCGACGATAAAAGAGCATGGCTATTAACAATCTTCATTTTTCTCGCAAAAGAGTCACAGATTTCGAATTAGCTAAACTTTCAAACTTTGCACCATACCTACACGCATTAAGAAATTATTTTATGCAGGGTGAGCCTGAGAAAAAAATTGTGAATGAAACTTGGAAATCCATCTAATTTCGAGAAAAAACCTGATAGTGGTAAATTTTTTGTAATTAGCCAACAATTGATACAAAATTTGAAGTGATCACGACATCGATGCAGGTGTGGTGATGCCATCGTTCGGTAGAGTCATGGGTGCTTTTTTTCTGTGGTATTAGCAAGAGGCCTAGACCACACCGTTACAGTTGTGTTACTCCTTTCCTCGCCACCTTGCGGTAGAGTCATGGGCGCGCTTCTTTCTCTGTGGTACTACTGTTTGCATTATCTCTGATAAATATTGCGCATAGGGGGCATGTTTGAATCATCTCACTACTAGTGATGTGTCAATGTCTATCACAAATCGGGCATATTCCTGAAACTTTCTCATTGAGTTCACATTAACTTCTACATATGAGCCGCTCATAGGAAAAGTGGTATAACTCAATTTAAGTGATTTGTTGGGATATTAAGGTTTTAACTTTCAGCGGATAAAAAAAATCAAGGTATTTCGTTGCCTCCGCAAAATTGTCTGATTCATGACTGTATACGAAGATGTACGAATCTATACGAAGATACTCGAATGTCTACGAAAATACACAAATAAATATGACAAATTTAGTTCTATTGAATTTCTATAAAGAATGTGTAGAGATTGTTATGATTGGGCTTGGACTGATCTATTACGACCGTAGAATTTCATGAATATATTACTTTGTCATTATGCAAAGCTGATATTGGAGTGCGTTCTGAGATTCATGAATGGATACATATTTAGTTATAAAGTGAATGGAAAACGTATATAAAAACAGATTAAAAAATGTATATAGTGGATATATAATTGCATATAGTTGATGTAATAATGTCTATTGTGGATATATTAATGATTATAGTGGTGCATAATGATGGATATAGTCAATATAATAACTACTCATGCTATATCAACGAAATTTTGAACAAGTTTTTGTGTCGGTTATTCGCATATAACTACCCAGCATCAATTCAATCGGATCTTTAATTTTCGTGTTATAGTGACTATTTCACTCCTATCAAAATCTGACCAACCCCAGGCCAGAGACATCTCATATTATCACGAAAACACCAACTGTCTTTGAATTATGATTGGTCTTACACATTTGGTGTTTTCAACGGCTAATCCATGGATATGGACTGTTTGACAAATGATAAATATAAATTACGGACGTCAACATGAGTCATTTTGTTCGAGAAATAGTCTATTGAAATATCACTCGTGACTGAATTGATCTCATAAGTCTGTCTTTTATTTCTTAACTCAACTGAATTGCTTGGATAAAACACCACTCGTCCTTTTCACGCTTTGGTTTATCGAAAACGGTTTAAGGAGAAAAACAGACCATACACCAACAATCTATTACGACCGTAGAATTTCATGAATATATTACTTTGTCATTATGCAAAGCTGATATGGAGTGCGTTCTGAGATTCATGAATGGATACATATTCAGTTATAAAGTGAATGCAAAACGTATATAAAACAGCTATAAAAATGTATATTGTGGATATAAAGAGTATTTGATATATACGGACACACACGAAAGGTATCCAACACAAAGTCTTCATAAAGGTGTAATGATAATGGCTTGATATCAGTAATATAGTTGACCTTCAAAAATATATAAGGGATGTTACATATTACTGAAATATACCCAACCTATTTTTTCTGCGCATTCTTATCTCTGTGAATGTTTTTGTCTGAATATTCGATACGCGTGTTTGTCACGCCCCATAATACATCAAAAATGGAATTTGTTTGTATAGGTACAACCACCCACATTTGTTGTTATGTCAGCTCACTGCCAAATCAAAAGTATACAATCCCAATGCATTTAGGATAGCTTGATAAGCTTGTCACAAGTAGTTCTCGTTGTAATTTATTGCAAATTCATATGTGCTCAAGCATTGAATACAGGAAATGAACAATCCAAAAACCAATGTAATACAAATATACCGTGCACTTTGAACAATGATCAACTATTACAATTGATACTTGAAACTAATAATTTTGGGGTACAATGAAAATTGAAAAATACAAAAATGTGAGATCAAATAGAAATTAGCAACAGGTGATTTTAAAAAATGATGTCCAATTTAACTACTAATTTGAATGAGTATGCGGGAACCAAATACGATAAGAAACTTATCTTAAAAGTCTGGATGAACTCCTCCCCCAAGTGAATTGCACAGGATTTTACCATAAATGAAACAATATGATGTGGGGGTTTTCCTATGGATTCAGCTATTAACCATTAAACCAATCTGTCCCAGGAGGCATGCACCATTCAACCCAAAATTCCAGTGTAGAACTCGGAAAAAAAAACACTACGTCTAGATGTGAAAATCACCATAAAAAAATCTGAGAATGAAATGAGAAAAAATGATATGCTATTTTTAAATTGAATTTGAACTGAACACAGTGTAACTTACCCCCGTAGTCGAGGATTTTTCACTTAATTGCAGCTTCGAAAAGAATGGAATAAAATCCGACTAGGCTATCCAAATTTAATTGCTTAATGCCCCAACAGTAAAATTAATTCAGCTACTAAATACTTAGAAATTTGGAAAAATGCTGCTTTTCAACTTCACTGCTCGTCAAAA
Source organism: Halyzia sedecimguttata (assembly GCA_937662695.2). Classification (NCBI taxonomy): domain Eukaryota; kingdom Metazoa; phylum Arthropoda; class Insecta; order Coleoptera; family Coccinellidae; genus Halyzia; species Halyzia sedecimguttata. Next base: position 37,321,145 of record OW569419.2, read on the forward strand.
CTTTTATTCTCAACTCTGCGATGGCTACGATCAAAAAAGAACGAAATTCTTGATTCATTTTCTGAAGAACTCGAATCAAGAGATAAGCAATATGAAAAAATTGAAAAAAACGTGTTTATATTAATTTCGATAGTTTGAATGCAAGTTGAATTAAACTGATCTTATAACATGACATCTACCGGTAATGCAGCATACCTTCTGTTACAGAAATGATTAACATTATCATCGTACATAGAAGACTTCTATATACAATGACATTATGAAATGAAGTGTTAGAAAACTGTAAGGACGAAAGACTGAAAATAAAACCGTATCGATGTCGAGTACCCAAAGTTTTTTTCTAAAACAATTGTGCTCACGTTGAAATGACCGAAAATATGTCTCATATGCTCTGTTAAAGTATCCATAATACATCAAAAATGGAATTTATTCGTATACAATCACCCAATATATTTGTTGTTATGTTAGCTCACTGCCAAATCAAAAGTATGCAAGCCCACAATGCATTTATGATAGCTTGATAAGCTTGCCCCCAAATAATGTTAGTTCTCGTTGTAATTTATTTCTTTTCTAAATTCATATGTGCTCAAGCATTGAAAAGGAAAACTGGTTGGCTTTTCTCGATATCCCCAAGCATGGTACCTAGCAACTTGCAATCTGACAATCCAATTCCAATACAGGAGAATGGACAATACGCGCAAAAGCTCCTGACTTCACGTTATTGCTTCACAATGGGTCTGCTGAAAACCACACAATCATCCTCCCAAAGTCTGCGTAAACCGAAAGATTCATAAATAATTCTATTTCATATAAACGATAAATGCCGCCCCAATAATAATTCGAAAAAAGGATCTAGTACCTCATGCATCAAACTTCATATGACGGATAGAATAATTCCAATTGCCTAGAGAAATTCAATTCATATTAATTACCATATTGTATATATATATGTAATATATATTGAATATTAAAAAGAATGTAGAAATTTGTAGACCTTTACAAGTTGATACCAATCAGGGAAATATATGTAAGGATAATTTTGGTATAATTCACCATAATGTACAATCAATGGAAAACAGCATTGACCCCCTTCAACACCTTCTCTTTGGTCACCGAGACTGTACCATCTTGTGCATCACTGAATACTGGAACGATGCAGATAATTAACATTATGTTGAGTCAATAAAGAATCTCATCCTGAAATTATTTTTTAATAGTCAAACCATGTAATTTCCACTCGAAGCACCGAGATGTCGCTATCAAAGTAAAAATTTTCGGTCATTACATCCACATACAAGTTCACGATGCTTCTCCACTCTAGATGGCGCTTTTCACAGTACAGATTTCCTGAACACGATCTCAATTGAATTGACGTATGAAAATAAAAATCGTCATCTAGTATCGAGAAGGCATAAAAGTAAAACATGGCCACCTATGATGGCTGGGAATGGGTGAAGAACATGATTCCTGGATTCAGTCAGAAAACAAACTTTGAATAACCATGCTATCGCCAATATATGAGTCGGTGCTAAGTGAAAATGCGGATTCGAATCCCGAATCATGTAATTTTGAAGTTACAAACGAAAAGCACTACCTGTTGAACTGCCAGTTCCACCTAGAAATTGAATGTGGATTAGGGTCTGCTTCTCTATACATCGATTGTGGTATAAGTCCAGCGAGACAATTCACACCTGCTGTTAAGCTGAGCTGTAATGACTGCGTGATATCCTATGATGATTGGGAATGGGAGTCATTTATTGCAATAATCGAAAATGGTTATCAACAAGAATGTGGAGCTACAGTTGTACGATGTGCTGGTGAATGTATGATTACTAGCGTCACAAAATGGGGAAACTGCATATATTTCAGTAAAGTTGACTTGAATAAGATATCTCAATTGAATCGACTGATAATTATCAGTCGTCTGGAAATGTTGAAATATATCCGAATTACTTTGTATTACTTTAAATTCGTGGACACCATCAAAGAATTGATACGAAACTCCAGCAAAAATAACAACAACAACAATTCTGTTGAAGATTTCATAAATGCTTTCTGTAAAATCAATCCTTGTGTTCAGAGTTATGCAATTTTAGAATGTATGTACTTTTATAGGAATAAAGTATTGAACGATGTAGATAATTAACATTATGTTGAGTCAATAAAAAATCTCATCCTGAAATTATTTTTTAATAGTCAAACCATGTAATTTCCACTCGAAGCACCACCACCACCGTCAGTGCTTGTCAATGAATACTCTCTGTATATTCAATTCCCTCGATCCATCTTCAAATCCGTACACCCAGCTTGCCGACAAACACGCTTTCCATTGATTTTATTCATTACTAGCTGGCCCGGCGAACTTCGTACCACCTAACCTAATAAAAAAAAATACTCGGTATGAATGAAGTTTTATTATTATTTTCGATTAATTGCACATGATGTTGCCTACTTACAAAACAGAGTTTTCTTGAAAAACTCCCTGTATAAAAATTTTGGACCAATACATTATGAGAATCCATCCAAGGTATATATTTAGTGAAGGTTTTCGTTTGTGACACAAATCACTTCAATCACGTATAATTGTCCAGTGATTTAAAGAACACCCTGTGAAGTAATGGTTTATTTTCAATGATTTATGCCTCTAAAGTTCATTTTTTAACACAAATGAATTAAATTGTACGATTGTGGCATGGAAAACAGCAAATTGCAATTGGCGTTAAAAGAAAAACACCCTGTATGAAAATTTCAGACAAATACGACGTTAACAGAAAAACACCCTTGACCAAATACCAAATACTTTATGAGAATCTATCCAAGGTACCTATTAAGTTAATGCTTTGTTTGTGGTACAAATCACTTCAATCGCGTTCAAGTGTGCCGTGAGAAAAAGAGCACCCTGTACAGTAATGGTTTATTTTCAACGATGTACGTCTCGAAAATATATTCTTTAACACAAATGAATGAAATTGTACGATGATGACGTGAAAAATAGCAAGTTGAAATTGACGTTAGAAAAACACCCTGTATGAAGATTTTGAACAAATACATTATGAGAATCCATCCAAGGTACCTATTTAGTTAATACTCTGTTTGTGACAAAAATCACTTCAATCGCGTACAATTGTGCAATGACAAAAAGAACAGCCTGTATACTAATTATTTATTTCCAATGATGTATCCCTCTAAAGTTTATTTTTTAACACAAATGAATTAAATTGTACGATTGTGGCATGGAAAACAGCAAGTTGCAATTGACGTTAAAAGAAGAACACCCTGTATGGAGATTTCAGACAAATACATTTTGAGAATCCATCCCAGGTACCTATTTGGTTAATGCTTTGTTTGTGACACAAATCACTTCAATCACGTACAATAGTGCCATGAGAAAAAAGACACCCTGTATATTAGTGGTTTATTTTCAATGATGTATGCCTCAAAAGTTTATTTTTGAACACACATGACCAAAATTGTACGATTATGGCAGGAAAAACAGCAAGTAGTAATTGACGTTAAAAGAAACACCCTGTATAACACAAAAAGTATCCTATGTCCGTCCCCTGGTTCTAAGCTACCTCACCACCAATTTTGAGCCAAATCGGTATAGCCGTTCTTGAGTTATAAGTAAAGTAACTAACACGACTTTCTTTTATAAATATAGATGACAACAAATTTTCAAAACAACACAATTATCCCCCAAAGTTATATTTCTCGACCGCGTAAACCAAAAGATTCACAAATAATCCCCCCCGGTATTCCCATTCAAATAAACGATAAATGCCTACCCAATAATAATACGAAAATTCTACGAATATCATATACCATAAATTAAAAAATTTTATACCGGATAAATTGTGTACGAATATCCAATTCCAATACAGGAGAATGGACAATGCGCGCAAAAGCTCCTGACTTCACGTCAGTGCTTCACAATGGGTCTGCTGAAAACCACAACATAAATTGTTTTTGAAAACACTGGAATCCCTTATATTGCTCGTCTGCGTAAACCGAAAGATTCATAAATAATTCTATTTCATATAAACGATATGTGCCGCCCCAATAATAATTCGAAAAAAGGATCTAGTACCTCATGCATCAACTTCATATGACTGATAGAATAATTCCTATTGCCTAGAGATGCTGAAAATTCTACGAATATCATATATCAGAATTACCCGAAACCGATACGCACAATGCAAAGGGTCATATACCTGCGGTTGATACGAGTCCCCATTAACAATCCAATTCCGATACAGGATAATGGACAATAGAACATGCACGCAAAAGTTCCTTATTTCACGTCAGCGCTTTAATCCCTCCCTACCAAAGCCTCAGCGGAGGGGGGCGTGGCGCTGCGCAACTCACTGTTCAACCGTCCAAAACGAATGACCTTGAAAACGCTGGCTCCGCGTTCATAAGGGTACAATTTTTGCATAATGGACCTTAGATGGGGATTTACATGTAAAAATGGGGCATTTTGCGCCAAAAGTCTCATAGCACATCTACTAAGTTATACCAAATTATGCAAATATCCTTGAATATGTGGATGTATCGTTACGAAAAATATATTTTCAACTGTAACTACTAATAGCTCATTAAATCTTTCCCCGACTCATTAATCCTCAATTTCAAAAACGACTATTCGATTCGATTGACGATAAATTCGCGGCAAAGAATCATTTAGGATTAAAACGCTTAATGGTGTAAATTTTTAAACCAAAATTTAAAACCCTTAGATATCTTTTAAGATAAGAAAAAATGTGGAATTTTTTTGGTGGTTTGGTTAGCGACACCCTGGAACCGTACAGGTTGAAATATTTATGACCAGAGTTGATGACTTAACACTTGGAGCTACATCTAGGACTTTTTTTTGCAGTATGGTAACTTTCGATTAACTAGGAATTAACAATCAACCAAAAATTTGTAATTTAGTTCTATTATATATCATCTTAAGATTTGTGCTTAGTTTAAATAGTTGAAGCTCAAATGTTCCGATGTAGCCTTTCCAAATAATACCTTGTTCCGTATGTGAGGCTCGAATAGACAATAAAACATGCGCACAGAAGCTTCTGACTTAGGTCTCGATTTTTTTTATTAATCTCATATTCCATTTGGAACGAAATGAAACCATATATTTTTTTCTACTAAAAAAATTAAAACAAATTTAAAGTTCCATTACATCACGAGGAGAATTAATAATTGACCTTGAAGAAACTGTTTTTTTTTTCAATATAATGCAAGGGTGAAAAACCAAAAATGAGACATCATGAAAAGTGTGAGAAATTTAATCATATCACAACAACGGTTTACTGATAATATAATAATGAATTTCGAGATAGAACGATTTAAACATTTGATTAAGATACGTGGGTTCGAATTACCATTTAATTTCACAACAAAATAAATATGACAGTTAATTGAATTCATCTACAAATGATTTCAAATCAATTGTAAAAATTATCAAAATAAAATATAAACACTCAGAAATAAATGAGAATATTATCTCTATTATTACTGGTACATTTGATGCATATAATTATCGAGTGATTTAATGTAATGTATAACTTCGGAATCCAATTAAGCTAATGTGAAACTGAAAAATATAATTAACAATTGGAAATTTTCTATATAGTTGTGTACTTCTATATTAAGTGATAAAGTTTCTTGAAACAATTAAATATTACTGAAAATTTTTATAGTTCTTCACGATGAAGCTATTCCAGAATCTAAATTATATACAATTTTCATAAAATGAAATATAAAATATATATTCTAGCTAGGTTTTCTAATTTCATACCGCATTTTTCGTGTTGGATGTATTAGGAAATCTTGAATTTTTTATAGAGGAATTCAATGAGATGAATTGAAATATTCTATTTCATATTTTTATTTGTAATTAAAATAGTTATTACCATTATTTGGTGCTTTATGTAATATTCCTATCCCTTTAATTGTTTTAAAAGTTAAATTGTCCAGTAAATCACTTGAACATAATCTGCATGACAGGTACAGGTCATTTCATTGAGGTTGTTGGGCTTTGTATCCCAGTATATACATTTATCACGACTATCATTTAAGATAAGTTATTATAATTGATTTATTAACTGAAAACTTATTTCTTTTGTGTAATGTAACAACAAGCAATAATAATACAATTTCAATTTGGAAACTGAAAGGGTTGAATACGCTTTTGTTTTGAAATATTTAAACACAAATAATTCGAATAAAAAATTATTAACATACGTAAATATCAATCGGAAGTTCTCGATATATCTGATTGTATCCCTCTATAAAAAATTAATATATTCAACATTGAAAATGTAGTATGAAATGAATAAAAATAAACATTCGAAAATATTTTGAAGAACATAATGAAAATAATTTAGATTATATAAATCTTGACATTTATGAAATGAAGATCGGTGCTTCTTCATCCCTTAACTGAATTTCCGTTCGCCAATTGTGGGTATATTTCAAATTTTAGTTACCGTAAAAGTTCAAACGTTTCGATTTTTCAGCATTTTTCACTGATTGGTACAATTCTTGATTTTATTAGGAAGGATCAGAAATCATTTTTTGAGGTTCCCTAGTACTTTGTGTCTAGACCTTCATTCGACTTGCATCATGGATATTGATATGTTATTGATTATTAAGTAATTATCTGTATCTCACGATATTTTGACAACGGAAAGAGATAGTGACTTGCAATTTTCAGGGTAGGTTGCGCATCTGTATGCAACATTTCAGTTCGTTAATAGACATAATCAGCTTAACGTTTATGGAGTTATATCGATCTGATATTTTGTTGATATTTCCTGAATAACTAAAAAAGTACCAATCTTATCCAATTTAAACATGGTAATTAATTGTAGAATGCCAACGTGCAATTCTTTGTGAAATTGTGTATCAGTAGAAAATTTTAAAAAAATTCTTGAAAAAGTTTATGTTTCTCAGAAACTATCCGTCCAATATCGCTGCAATTTTGCGAGAGCCTTCAAAGACTTACTTCACGGCCAATTCCAAATTTGAAGTCGACTAAACATTCGCGCAAAAGCTCCCGAGTCCATATCAGTGCTTTATAAGATTTTCTGCTATTTGTTGCTTTTGGGATTTCCAATGTTAATCAATTTCAACAATAATGGCAATTCTTTATCTTCATCAACTAATAAATCTAAATAATATTACAAAATTGATTGTATCCAATCTTCTTCTTTCCAGTCCTTGATTTGCTGCTGCCTCACCGTGTGGATATTCGAGTCTTCTTATTTTTGTTTTCATTCTAGCAATCTTATGGAGTAGTGTCACCTGCATCACTTTGAAGAAAATATTAATATTGAAATATGAAATAGGTGCATTTCAATCGCAACCGGACCTACCTTAAAGAATTATTGGGACATTGAATAAAGTACTGTATCTAATCGACTTCATCCTATTAGCTCTCTCACTTCCGCTAAGGGAAACATTCACTCATCTTAGGGTTTTTCCGTACTAAGAAGGTCTGAGCTATCTTCTGCAGGGTCCTACACTTTGTTCTCGCCCTTTAGTTGGTCACCCTTCGTCCTCAGATCTATGGTTTGTACCATTCCTATGAACGTCATTTTTATTAATTGGTATGGTATTACAGGACGCAACTTTCAGTAAAAAATTTGTGATTAGCTGAATGAAACGAGAAAAAATGTCGATTAATTTCATTTTACATTAATCATGAAATATACCACATGGATAGTTTTTACAGCTTTGATGGGTATAATGAACCTAGTCGATTTTAGTGTCGTCATCTCTGAGAAGTAAACTTTATATTTGAATACCAAAAAATGAGAGAAAAATATCAATTTAATGTATTTAAACATATACCAGAGCCGTTTTTACTTGGATAATATGTTTGCGCCTCAAGTTTTTCCTTCTTAAATAATTCATTTTCTTTACAGACTTTTTGCATTTGACAACAATAGGTCTAATAACTCCATGTCAAGAAATGTTTCATAATGATTCAATTGTGCAATACGGTTCTAAAAATTTAAGGTAGTTACAAAAATACTTCAACAAGTGTTGGACAATATTATGGTAATGTACCCGGCATGTTGACCACTGAATAATCTGCAAATTATCATTCTCTTGTTCGCAGTCAGCATCTGATACTGTTACTAGAACAGCTGCACTTATATCTATGAAATACATTTTGTATTTATTGCAGTAACCCGTTTGACAATCCGCATTCATTTGACGAAATAATATAATACTCATCTCTTTCCGAACTTTATTTCACTAGGAGATTTCCAATTCTCCTTCCGTATTTGGTACCCTTTTATGAGATATCATATTGACATTGTGTTGGTAATTATTTACATTTAGTTTTTTCTGCTGAATAATTTTCTTCCACAATTTTGTATCCACAATTTCTTCTCATATATTATCAAGTAGCTTCTCAACTCTATAATTATATGTAATAAATTGTATATGAACGTAGAAGGGTAGAAGAACATAAAGTATTCATTTCTAAATACCTCAAATCGTTTTCAGTTCATTTTATTATATTTTAGATATTTATAGAAAACTCCCAATTGCCATGTTGATGTAAATTCCAGCGTTGAATATGTTATCTATGTTGCAATGTGCGCATATCATTTATATTTTCATTGGCTTTGAAGAAATATCTGAAAAATATGATAAGATTGATCTTTGATTTTTTTTAATTCAATATTAATTGTATGAATGAAATATCGATGAAGTAATACGAATGATTATACAAGTCTTCAGTGCAGATGCAGGACATTTCGGTGAGTGTGAATCAGTGTTCGAAATATGTCCTAACTATATTCGTCTACGAGATACAGGATGTTTTATGTATTTTATCAGAAACTTTCAATCAGCATGACTCTCGAACGCCTTGATGGATTGTCTTGAAAATTTCAGAGATTGAGTATAGACCTATGCCTAATATTCGCTCATAATGCGCTTATGATAGCGCAGGTCCGGACTGAGAAAAATATTTTCTTTATTCCACATCTTGTATAACACCCAGTACATCAAATTTTCAAGAAGTGAAATTTTTCTCAGAATCTTCAATAAATACTCTTTCAAACAAGCCTCCTGGCAATAATTGCACACTTTGTATCAATATCTTATGAATCATTGAATATTTGGAATTTTCAATTTATTATAAGCACGGACCTGCGAATCTCCGAATAATGCGTTAATTCATATTGCATCAATGGAAATTCCCTGTAGCATCACTTAATTATAGTGCTGCAGCGTATTCCATCCAATACATGCATTTAGAAGTATCACATTTGATTACCTAAATAGAAATGCTAGTACAACTCATTTTCGAAATATTCATATTAGAAAATTCTTTTTTCTATTAATTTGAACGCAGATGTTAGCATAATTGAAGATTTTATGCCAAACAACCGAAAACTCGAATTAAGTATATGGATATAAGTGTGAAGAAATAGTTGCGTGTGTTGAGACTCGAAATAACATTGAACATTTAATTAGGTTATCATAAAAATGACTTAAGGATAAAAATGTAAAATATATCTTATAATCATTAAACTAAGAACAATTGAAAATATATAAATGGGAAAAATTATCATAACTGTAAGATCTGGGGATCTTGCAGGCCAGTCATAAGGAGCCTTTTATTTTGAGTTAGAATGGGAATATCAATTTGTAACAGCTGTACACAGTTACCAGTTCCTGAGAGTGGATAACTCATAGTTTTTTTTAGTGTACCTGACATAGTTGTTACTCACTTTTCAATAAAATTATCTATCAGACTTAATATTGATTTGTATTTTTTGAGAATGAAATCTTTGATTCTGTCACGATCTGTTCCGGTTATTCAAAACCAATAGTTTTCGAAGATAAATAATCCGAGAATGAGAATTGCTATCATTTGAGCCATGTTTTTGAACATAGCAGTATTTTTTTGAAAAACTCTTTTGGGTAATCTGAAGTCCAAACCCTGAATTTTTGTGTATTTAATGAAATAAGATTAACCAAATTCCTGAAGTCATGATACTGAGAATTTCAATTGATGCAACATGAATTAAGGCATTATTCGGAGATTCGTGTTCATAATAAATTGAAAATTCCAAATATTCAATGGTTCATAAGATATTTATACAAAGTGTGCAATTATTAACAGGAGGCTTTTTTGAAAGCTTATTTATTGTAGATTCTGAGAACAATTCCACTTCTTGGAAATTTGATGCACAGATTGTTTTACAAGATGTGGAATAAAGAAAATAATTTTCTCAGTCAGGACCTGCGCTATCAACAAATCATTATCAGCGAATATTAGGCATAGGTCTATACTAATTCCCTGAAATTTTCATGAACATCCATGCAGACTTTCAAGAGTTATGCTGTTTGAAAATTTTTGATAAAATATATAAAACATCCCGTATCTCTTAAACGAATACAGTTATAGGACATATTTCGAACACTGATTTAGACTCACCAAAATGTTCTGCATCTACACTGAAAGCCTGTACAATCATTCGTGAAACACCCTGTATTTTGTAAACTCACGTTTTTCACTTCAGAAAATCATTTTCACCCTAATCTTCTCAAAATTTTAAATAATAGTTCTTCTATCTTGTATCTTATGGTCCCATCTATTGCTCAGCAGACATACCTAAAAGAATCTATTATTATTTCCATTCTTGATTAATATGGTTGTCAAATCCCAGTCCTTCGATTCGTACCATGTGTGCCATTAGGCAAATAGTTTAATAATTTGTATTAAACTTTTTTCCATAATTCCATTCTTTAAGCAAAGTCTCCATTTTGCAAATCTGGTTAACTTTCACCTAAAATATCAAAATCTACGTCTACCACCACCATCTTTTAAATCTACTCGGTAAAACTTCAAGAGACAATGTCCAGCCTGAACCGGTGGCTTTACAAACATGCATATAACCTTGTTCATATTAATGTTATAATTATTCACTACGAAATCTACACGTCCAAAATAACAAATAGTCCATACCAATATTTTTAACAAAAAAACCTTGAAGCACTTTAGCTTACCTCTTATCTTTCATAATTGGTTGAGAACAATCACTTCTGATTATTAAATCTAGCAATGATAATTGCTGTTTTTCCAAATTTCACTAATCACCTGGAGGTCTTATTAGTAGAGCTATATCAATAGAAATTTCTATTTTATATAATTTCACCTACATCCAAGAATAAAGAGACAAGATAACCGATAATTTAGCGCCCGAAATTCAGACTAAACAGTCGTCAACCAAAGGCGATTGATTCTGATTAGTCAGCGGTTTTAACTTTTAATGTATACTGGAAGATTACCAAACCGTGAAGAGTGGAAAATTAAAAATAAAGTAATTTTAATCCTTTTCATGTCCTGAAAATCGAAAATTTACACATGGTGCTGTGCGTCTGTTTGGTTTTGAATGGGGTAGTGATGTATGAAACAACCGTATTAAGAAATCCGCTTCAATATAGCGTTATTAAAATACGAAATAATTTATATCCATATTGCAGAATATTTCCTCAAGCATATTTAGCCCCTGATATTGGAAAGAATTGACATAAGAATTATCCGGATTTGGACAAGTGCCTTTGAAAATGGTAAAATGTGAAAAAAAATATTGGGATGAAACTCATTGGACAAGGAAGATCATGTAAGAAAAATTAAAGGAAAAATAATTTACGGGTGATTTGCGGTCGGGAAGTGGAAGAAGGTGAGTTTTTAAGGGTAAAAAACCGTTCATCCTGATTTCCTGCAGAACAACCTCAAAATTTATATGAAAACTTCAAGTAACCAAGTTTTCATTTTTTATTTTTTCTTTATAGAAAAAAATACATGATATTTAGTAAAAGTTCCCTCATTATATTCCAAAAACACTGTAATTTTTTTGTTTTAAAAAAAAGCTAAAATTTTCAGTAGGACACTCAGGTAAACAAGTTATCTTAAAATAGCAATAAATACGTATCTACGCATATAATTTAGAGAAGATTCTACAACTTTTTCAAAATATTGTAGTTTTCTAATTGAATATTAACTTATCCTGTAATGAGGAAATTTACCATAGTTATGAATTTTTTTTAACCATCAGAAAGTAGAGATTTCAACAAAAAGCCCACTGACTAATTTAAAAAGGCAGATACATTGACGTGAGAATTTTCGATTGAAAATTAGGCTGCTTGTTCGATTTGAAGTCAAAATAGGGTGAAAAAAATAAATGTTTTGAATCAAAGAAATTACAATGTGTTTAGTACATAAAAAGGTAAGTTTCAAGAAATTTCGAGAATAAATTTTTTTTTGTAAAAGATAAAAATAACCAAAAACCGTGTTCTTTCAATTTTTCACATACATTCTGAAGTTATGTGAAAAAAGTGTGAATTGAAAAGTTGTAGATCTTTTTATTACCTACAACTGTGCCCCTTAACTTTTTTCCATAAGACTAGTAGTTTTGCCGGAAATTGAGATAAACCGTTTTTCACCCTTGAGAACCCCCTTCCGCTTCCCGACCTCAAATCACCCAAAGTTAATTAATATTTTTCAAATCTGAATTGTCTCGTCAATAACTTTTTTATCTCTGTGTTTATAATTTTCACGGATATAATTTAGGATAATATTATATAACAGATTTTAAATACTTTATAGTGAAATTTTATTAACTGAAATATTAGTTTATGATGCGAAATGCAATAGAGTGGATGAATTAAGGAACAAAATTCATAACTCCGTTATTGAATATTTTCAAGCAAATCACTGGAACAGGTCAAGTTTAGATTTTAATTAACCACCTCATGGCACAAAAAAAACGTCATTCAATTTCACATAGTGACATAATTTCTTTTTAATTGAATACCCCAAAAATTTTTGCTGCTTTATTACATGCACCTTATCTAAATGTCGGTGTGAAAAATTGGTACCGTGAATAACTATTTCTTTCAATAAATGAAAAAAAAAAATGTTATCTACGGAAACAATTCTTTACACCGTCATTTAGGTAAGTTGTACCGTGTAAAAATCAACCAACAAAAATTTGGGGTATTCATTAAAAAAAAAAATATGACGCCACTCTGTAAAAATGAATGACGTCATAAGTAAATTTTTTATGCTATATGGTGGTTACTTATCCCAGCGATTTGCTCGATATTCAATAACGGTGTTACGAATATTGTTCCTTAATTTATACACTGTACTAAATTTCACAACATAAAACTACGTATAAAGTCTTTATGATTTGTTATAAATATATTATCTTAAATTATATCCTTGAAAATTATAAATACCGAGATACAAAAACTCAACAATTTCATTAAAATTATCCGTTCCTGGGGTGCAGATTATTATTAAGTGATTTACGGCACAATTTAACTTTAGAAACTATTAATTAACTAAAAATTGTTAGACACAGCACCAAATAATTGACAAAAAACTGGTAAAAACAAATAAAGATATCAATTGCATCCACTATCTAAAAAATTGAGGATTTTCTCAATATATTCAAATTTCACTGCTAAACCTTGTAATTATTTATGATAAACATATTTAAGCCAATAACCAACTATTTTCATTTAATATATTCCATAACAGTAAATAAAATATATCCATAAAATTTTTAAATTCAATTATAAAATTATCATAAAATCACATTTCCGGTATTAATAATTATATAAACTGTGTAAAAATTCAATATTGAAATTTCGCTGGAAAACCTAAGACCAGGTTGGTTTAACCTGTTGGTTTAAGCTATAACGTGAGTTAAAGCTATTTAAGTCAATCTCATTCAAAGTGGATTTATCCTAAATATCACATTTTAAGGAAGTATTTAGTGGTACTTGGTCATATTTTATCGAACATATCGAACAAAACTAAAATATAATAAATAAATCTATCCAATATTGAGTTTGTATTGAGATAATTTTCAAGCCGTTCTAACTGAATAAAATCATAATTGTATTTAACACGAAAAATACAGTATAAAATGAAAAAAATTAGCAATAAATTATTCATTTGAAAGAAGTTTTTAGAACATATAAAAAAAAATAAAACAAATAAATCTTGTCATTGCCAAAACCAAGATTAGTGTTTTTTTGCATAAATTTTTTCTTCTCGCCTGACCTGAATTCCCGTACGCCAATTGTGCGTATTTACCGAATATGTATTTCTGTGAATGTTCGACCGTTTACTTTTTAGAGATAATTTCACTGACTGATATATTTCTTTGATTTTATCTATGAAAGGAACAATTAAAAAATTTTTTTTTGGGTTAAGTCTTACCTTCTGTCTTGACTACCAGTCCACTTGACCTCCAGTCGTCAGCAAATCCTCAATCGGCATCCAAAAGATTTCGTCGATCTCACATCTCGTCCTAGATTCGAAATGTGTCGACATTGTGACGTCCTTGATAACATAGAGCCTGGTCACTCTATTGATAATTGTCGCTTCAACCCAATAATCTGGGTTCGCGAGTCCCGTTATATCGAACCCGATCTCTTCCTGCACATCCCTGGTGGCACAATCAATCGGGTCTTCGTTGTCTTCAAGTTTTCCCTGAGGGAATCCTATGGTTTTCGTCCAATAACTCTTAACCAACAGCACGTGTGTGAGCCCTTCTGAAAAAATCAACGCACCGTTCCGCGGAAGGTTCGCCTTATATTGCCTCCAATCGGCATAAATTTGAGGCAATCGCGGAACGTCCTCTTCAAGCTGCGGAACACATCTGAATATATTTTCGATGAACTCGAGTAGGGCAAACGATTTCAAATTGCTACCTTTAATTTCATAGCAATCAGTATAATGCCAATGAGCCATTTCTATCTGGGAAAGAATTTTGAAATAGTCTTTACCCCAGATCGGGAGAGGAAATCTATTGAATATGTCATCCAAAATTTCCGCGGGTATAAAAAACTGAATATTCTTCACTTGAGACATGTTCGCATCGAAAATTCAACACAATCACTCACAATAAAATTTCTAATCGTCACTTCTCAAAGATCAACTAGATAATGAAGAAATAAAGGGTAGTTCTCCAATTTATAGACTATTATCCCAAATGGTACCTGTACCTGCGCAAGGAAGTATGCGCACATCGCTGGTCAAATTTTTCTCGTAAGAATAGAGAAATGATCATTATATTCTCAATAATTATATACCAGTCACAAAATTTGAGGGATATACAAAAAAACAAAAAATTTTGAAAAAAAATTCAAAATTTTTGATTTTTAAAAATTCACCCGTGAAATATTTTCAGAAAATTTAAAGCCTTCCATATTATCTCAACTAAAAGACCTGTACGTTGATTTACCACCTTCATTATACTCTAGTCACAAAATTTGAGGGATAAGTATACAAAAATACACCAAAATGTTGTAAAAAAAAAATTGGTTCAAGCCCTGTGGACAGGAGCTATTGGGCGCATGTTCATCTTCCTTGTGGCCCGTACTGACCAGTAAACACGCTGGAATGTGAATTTTAAGCAATATCTTCTGGAATTGAGATCGTATCGAACTGAAATTTTGCACACTCGTGTAGAATGCTTGATTTAACGTCGGTACAAATTTTTTTATTAAAAAATTTTCCAACTGCCCGATCCCAACAATACTTAGATAATATTATATCCATAAATTAAGCATTTCATTATTGCATTTCTTGAAATAGGTACCTTTTCAAGTCGATCAACATCGTCCTTCTTTCGACGTCTAAACTATGACTTGATTCTTTATGTTTATGTCTTTGAATTTGTTTTCGGTGGAATTCAAAGAGTTCATAGAATAATCGATGAAAATACTGAGAGAGACCCAGGAAATTTGACACATTTTGTCTTATATCTCCAGAAATTGAATCGTATAGAGCCAAAATTTTGCACAATGTTGCAAAATACTACAATTGACGTTAGTACAAGTTTTTGTTGCAATCTGATGAATAGTTCACGAAAAAAAAATTTTTTTTTCGAAAAAATTAAAAGAAATATTTTTTTAAAAATTACCAACATT
This sequence comes from Halyzia sedecimguttata, assembly GCA_937662695.2. NCBI lineage: Eukaryota > Metazoa > Arthropoda > Insecta > Coleoptera > Coccinellidae > Halyzia > Halyzia sedecimguttata. Next base: position 37,337,126 of record OW569419.2, read on the forward strand.
TCGATCATAACAGAATTTTGCCAAAAGTTGCGCGTTTATATCCTCGAACTGACTACCAAGTTTCGATTCAACATCTTCTTTAGTTCCTGAAATATCAGGGAAATAACCTCAAAATTTTAAATGTCTATAACTCCTAAACTGTCTGGCCGATTTTGCCCGTTAACGGACTTAACCGTCGCATTTTGATCAGAAGCCTACCCTGAAAGTTTGAAGTCGATAGGACTTTCGGTGCTCCTGTTATCGTGCCTACGGCCGGCCATACGGCACCCAAAATTCTGACACCGGATTCGTGATCAGGGAGTCCGAATTAGTCTATAAGCCAATTTTCAGCTCGAAATTCGAAAATTACAGACATTTGGACGAAATGATAGGACGATGTTCCCCTAGAACATGCGCCCGAAAACGAAGCCCCAGCTGTTTAGATTTCAGATCTGGACATAATATGTTTCATCTTGTATGGTTTTGGCGTTAGCCTAACCAAACTAGAGGCAGAAAAATTCAGATTTTTGCTTATCTAAAAAAAATTCTATGGGTTTCAAACATGTTTTTTCAAGCTTCAAATTTAAAAATGATGATTATTTGCCGCGTAGTGATCGTCGATCAAGGCAAATTTTCTTTATTTTGATAATCATGTAGTCGGGAAATAATGATCGTACAGGAAATCGAAGTAGTTTCTGAAAATAACGGAATATTCCTTGTACTTAAGACGATATTAGTAGTCTTCGATGAAGACTTTTGTTGGCAAACGATAATTTGGACTGAAAAAAACCTTAGTATTGGCATATTCAAGGATATTTGGACGTGGTATAACAATATTCGATGAACGAAGGGTATCGTCAGTTTTTTTTCAACCTTGAAGTATCCCGGAAAAACGCTGAAAATTTTAAATTGTTGCGATTTTTTTCCTAGTGCCACGAAATTTCAAATTTATCGTTTTGCCAAAATCACCCTAAAGAGCAATATTACGTTTCTTATTAATTTTTCTAATGAAAAATATTTATTTTCGTTGATAATACTAACTTTTTTTTATTGAAAAGAATAATTTTCGAAAAAAGGAAAAATATATTAAAAAATATTTCTGGAAATGTTTTTTTCCATAACCGTATTTTCTCGACGTCTGGAAAATGCTTCATTAACTATAAAAAAAAATTCGATTAAGAGTGTCCGATATAGGAGAATGGACAATAGAACATACGCGCAAAAGCTCCTGACTTCATGTCAGTGCTTGAATCAATTTTTTTTTTTTCGTAATTTTTAAAATTTTTTTTTTGGGTATTCGAGATAAATTTGACTTCGAATTCTTGATCAGTCAATTGTACCTAGTCGTTTGAGAACATTCTCGGCAAAAAAATCGAAAATTACAGACCTTTGTGCAAAATGATAACGTGATGTTCTCCAGAACATACGCGCCAAATTACTTGTTTTTTGAGCGCTGTTAATGCCTTTAAATGTAAGTTTAAAAATTCATTACAAAATCGATATACCTATGGTATATTCCTGCTCTCCTTCCCTTAAACTTGAATTATTTCCTTGTACTCTTCTTAGCCTGAATAATGAACGCAAGCTCTATTTACAGCGAAAAACAGTTTTTCTCTAAAGTTACTATTTGATTTGTCCCGTCGATACTTATCTGCCATATTGAAGAAAATATATTTCCAGATATTATAATCATTGATATTCTTGATCGGAGTAATTAGGATTATCACCAGAAAGAATTTTTCTTTGGAATAATGAATGAGGATCGAATAATTGTTGATTTGGCGAAAACTATAAATTCGAAACGGAACTACGAAAAATACTTCGCAGTGGTTCAAAATTTCCAGATTTTTTTCGGCACATTTTAAGTGTCTTTGTTGAAGTTATACCAAATTATGCAAATATCCTTGAATATGTGGATGTATCGTTACGAAAAATATATTTTCAACTGTAACTACTAATAGCTCATTAAATCTTTCCCCGACTCATTAATCCTCAATTTCAAAAACGACTATTCGATTCGATTGACGATAAATTCGCGGCAAAGAATCATTTAGGATTAAAACGCTTAATGGTGTAAATTTTTAAACCAAAATTTAAAACCCTTAGATATCTTTTAAGATAAGAAAAAATGTGAAATTTTTTTTCGGTGGTTTGGTTAGCGAGACCCTGGAACCGTACCGGTTGAAATATTTATGACCAGAGTTGATGACTTAACACTTGGAGCTACATCTAGGACTTTTTTTTGCAGTATGGTAACTTTCGATTAACTAGGAATTAACAATCAACCAAAAATTTGTAATTTAGTTCTATTATATATCATCTTAAGATTTTTGCTTAGTTTAAATAGTTGAAGCTCAAATGTTCCGATGTAGCCTTTCCAAATAATACCTTGTCCCGTATGTGAGGCTCGAATAGACAATAAAACATGCGCACAGAAGCTTCTGACTTAGGTCTCGATTTTTTTTATTAATCTCATATTCCATTTGGAACGAAATGAAACCATATATTTTTTTCTACTAAAAAAATTAAAACAAATTCAAAGTTCCATTACATCACGAGGAGAGTTAATAATTGACATTGAAGAAACTGTTTTTTTTTTTTCAATATATTGCAAGGGTGAAAAACCAAAAATGAGACATCATGAAAAGTGTGATTAATTTAATCATATCACAACAACGGTTTACTGATAATATAATAATGAATTTCGAGATAGAACGATTTAAACATTTGATTAAGATACGTGTGTTCGAATTTCCATTTAATTTCACAACAAAATAAATATGACAGTTAATTGAATTCATCTATAAATGATTTCAAATAAATTGTAAAAATTATCAAAATAAAATATAAACACTCAGAAATAAATGAGAATATTATCTCTATTATTACTGGTACATTTGATGCATATAATTATCGAGTGATTTAATGTAATGTATAACTTCGGAATCCAATTAAGGTAATGTGAAACTGAAAAAAATAATTAACAATTGGAAATTTTCTATATAGTTGTGTACTTCTATATTAAGTGATAAAGTTTCTTGAAACAATTAAATATTACTGAAAATTTTTATAGTTCTTCACGATGAAGCTATTCCAGAATCTAAATTATATACAATTTTCATAAAATGAAATATAAAATATACAGGGTGTTTCCTAAACATGCGGCAAAAATTCAGGGGGTTGTTCCTCGGACTATTTTAAGCATGTTTTGTCCTTGGATGATTTTTGAAAAACCTCTTTGTTTCGAAGATACAGGGCGAACAACATTTTTCATATTTTTAAAATTAATAATAGTTTAAATAAAAATGCGTACCGCACTGTGTTTACTAAGTAGGTACAATTTATTTTTAAATTTGTTTAACAACATTCCAATTACTAAAAACGGCCAGTTTTTTGACTAAAAATTGATAAGTGCAGATGGTAAAGGAATACAGATTAAACACGGTTTTCATTTGAATTCGTTTTGTGATGTATTAGCAATTAACATTTTATCTTTGACTATTATGAATCGCGAGGTGGTCATTTTCAACAGTTTTTGTAGGTTGAGTTGAATTTTCATGTAATTTTTCATAATAAAATGTTATTATCCAAAATTTTGTTTCCCCTATATCTTCGAAACAAATAGGTTTTTCAAAAATCATCAAAGGACAAAATATTCTTAGAATAGTCCAAGGAACAACCCCCTGAATTTTTGCCGCATGTTTAGGAAACACCCTGTATATTCTAGCTAGGTTTTCTAATTTCATACCGCATTTTTCGTGTGGGATGTATTAGGAAATCTTGAATTTTTTATAAAGGAATTCAATGAGATGAATTGAAATATTCTATTTCATATTTTTATCTCTAATTAAAATAATTATTACCATTATTTGGTGCTTTATGTAATATTCCTATCCCTTTAATTGTTTTAAAAGTTAAATTGTCCAGTAAATCACTTGAACATAATCTGCATGACAGGTACAGGTCATTTCATTGAGGTTGTTGGGCTTTGTATCCCAGTATATACATTTATCACGACTATCATTTAAGATAAGTTATTATAATTGATTTATTAACTGAAAACTTATTTCTTTTGTGTAATGTAACAACAAGCAATAATAATACAATTTCACTTTGGAAACAATGAAAGGGTTGAATACGCTTTTGTTTTGAAATATTTAAACACAAATAATTCGAATAAAAAATTATTAACATACGTAAATATCAATCGGAAGTTCTCGATATATCTGATTGTATCCCTCTATAAAAATTTAATATATTCAACATTAAAAATGTAGTATGAAATGAATAAAAATAAACATTCGAAAATATTTTGAAGAACATAATGAAAATAATTTAGATTATATAAATCTTGACATTTATGAAATGAAGATCGGTGCTTCTTCATCCCTTAACTGAATTTCCGTTCGCCAATTGTGGGTATATTTCAAATGTTAGTTACCGTAAAAGTTCAAACGTTTCGATTTTTCAGCATTTTTCACTGATTGGTACAATTCTTGATTTTATTAGGAAGGATCAGAAATCATTTTTTGAGGTTCCCTAGTACTTTGTGTCTAGACCTTCATTCGACTTGCATCATGGATATTGATATGTTATTGATTATTAAGTAATTATCTGTATCTCACGATATTTTGACAACGGAAAGAGATAGTGACTTGCAATTTTCATGGTAGGTTGCGCATCTGTATGCAACATTTCAGTTCGTTAATAGACATAATCAGCTTAACGTTTATGGAGTTATATCCATCTGATATTTTGTTGATATTTCCTGAATAACTAAAAAAGTACCAATCTTATCCAATTTAAACATGGTAATTAATTGTAGAATGCCAACGTGCAAATCTTTGTGAAATTGTGTATCAGTAGAAAATTTTAAAAAAATTCTTGAAAAAGTTTATGTTTCTCAGAAACTATCCGTCCAATATCGCTGCAATTTTGCGAGAGCCTTCAAAGACTTACTTTACGGCCAATTCCAAATTTGAAGTCGACTAAACATTCGCGCAAAAGCTCCCGAGTCCATATCAGTGCTTTATAAGATTTTCTGCTATTTGTTGCTTTTGGGATTTCCAATATTAATCAATTTCAACAATAATGGCAATTCTTTATCTTCATCAACTAATAAATCTAAATAATATTACAAAATTGATTGTATCCAATCTTCTTCTTTCCAGTCCTTGATTTGCTGCTGCCTCACCGTGTGGATATTCGAGTCTTCTTATTATTTTTTTTCATTCTAGCAATCTTATGGAGTAGTGTCACCTGCATCACTTTGAAGAAATTATTAATATTGAAATATGAAATAGGTGCATTTCAATCGCAACCGTACCTTAAAGAATTATTGGTACAATGAATAAAGTACTGTATCTAATCGACTTCATCCTATTAGCTCTCTCACTTCCGCTAAGGGGAACATTCACTCATCTTAGGTTTTTTCGTACTAAGAAGGTCTGAGCTATCTTCTGCGGGGTCCTACACTTTGTTCTCGCCCTTTAGTTGGTCACCCTTCGTCCTCAGATCTATGGTTTGTACCATTCCTATGAACGACATTTTTATAAATTGGTATGGTATTACAGGACGCAACTTTCAGTAAAAAATTTGTGATTAGCTGAATGAAACGAGAAAAAATGTCGATTAATTTCATTTTACATTAATCATGAAATATACCACATGGATAGTTTTTACAGCTTTGATGGGTATAATGAACCTAGTCGATTTTAGTGTCGTCATCTCTGAGAAGTAAACTTTATATTTGAATACCAAAAAATGAGAGAAAAATATCAATTTAATGTATTTAAACATATACCAGAGCCGTTTTTACTTGGATAATATGTTTGCGCCTCAAGTTTTTCCTTCTTAAATAATTCATTTTCTTTACAGACTTTTTGCATTTGACAACAATAGGTCTAATAGCTCCATGTCAAGAAATGTTTCATAATGATTCAATTGTGCAATACGGATCTAAAAATTTAAGGTAGTTACAAAAATACTTCAACAAGTGTTGGACAATATTATGGTAATGTACCCGGCATGTTGACCACTGAATAATCTGCAAATTATCATTCTCTTGTTCGCAGTCAGCATCTGATACTGTTACTAGAACAGCTGCACTTATAACTATGAAATACATTTTGCATTTATTGCAGTAACCTGTTTGACAATCCGCATTCATTTGACGAAATAATATAATACTCATCTCTTTCCGAACTTTATTTCACTAGGAAATTTCCAATTCTCCTTCCGTATTTGGTACCCTTTTATGAGATATCATATTGACATTGTGTTGGTAATTATTTACATTTAGTTTTTTCTGCTGAATAATTTTCTTCCACAATTTTGTATCCACAATTTCTTCTCATATATTATCAAGTAGCTTCTCAACTCTATAATTATATGTAATAAATTGTATTTGAACGTAGAAGGGTAGAAGAACATAAAGTATTCATTTCTAAATACCTCAAATCGTTTTCAGTTCATTTTATTATAGTTTAGATATTTATAGAAAACTCCCAATTGCCATGTTGATGTAAATTCCAGCGTTGAATATGTTGTCTATGTTGCAATGTGCGCATATCATTTATTTTTTCATTGGCTTTGAAGAAATATCTGCAAAATATGATAAGATTGATCTTTGATTTTTTTTAATTCAATATTAATTATATGAATGAAATATCAATGAAGTAATACGAATGATTATACAAGCCTTCAGTGCAGATGCAGGACATTTCGGTGAGTGTGAATCAGTGTTCGAAATATGTCCTAACTATATTCGTCTACGAGATACAGGATGTTTTATGTATTTTATCAAAAACTTTCAATCAGCATGACTCTCGAACGCCTAGATGGATTGTCTTGAAAATTTCAGAGATTGAGTATAGACCTATGCCTAATATTCGCTCATAATGCGCTTATGATAGCGCAGGTCCGGACTAAGAAAAATATTTTCTTTATTCCACATCTTGTATAACACCCAGTACATCAAATTTTCAAGAAGTGAAATTTTTCTCGGAATCTACAATAAATACTCTTTCAAACAAGCCTCCTGGCAATAATTGCACACTTTGTATCAATATCTTTATGAATCATTGAATATTTGGAATTTTCAATTTATTATAAGCACGGACCTGCGAATCTCCGAATAATGCGTTAATTCATATTGCATCAATTGAAATTCTCTGTAGCATCACTTGACTATAGTGCTGCAGCGTATTCCATCCAATACATGCATTTAGAAGTATCACATTTGATTACCTAAATAGAAATGCTAGTACAACTCATTTTCGAAATATTCATATTAGAAAATTCTTTTTTCGAATAATTTGAACGCAGATGTTAGCATAATTGAAGATTTTATGCCAAACAACCGAAAACTCGAATTAAGTATATGGATATAAGTGTGAAGGAATAGTTGCGTGTGTTGAGACTCGAAATAACACTGAACATTTAATTAGGTTATCATAAAAATGACATAAGGATAAAAATGTAAAATATATCTTATAATCATTAAACTAAGAACAATTGAAAATATATAAATGGGAAAAATTATCATGACTGTAAGATCTGGGGATCTTGCAGGCCAGTCATAAGGAGCCTTTTATTTTGAGTTAGAGTGGGAATATCAATTTGTAACAGCTGTACACAGTTACCAGTTCCTGAGAGTGGATAACTCATAGTTTTTTTTAGTTTACCTGACATAGTTGTTACTCACTTTTCAATAAAATTATCTATCAGACTTAATATTGATTTGTATTTTTTGAGAATGAAATCTTTGATTCTGTCACGATCTGTTCCGGTTATTCAAAACCAATAGTTTTCGAAGATAAATAATCCGAGAATGAGAATTGCTATCATTTGAACCATGTTTTTGAACATAGCAGTATTTTTTTGAAAAACTCTTTTGGGTAATCTGAAGTCCAAACCCTGAATTTTTGTGTATTTAATGAAATAAGATGAACCAAATTCCTGAAGTCATGATACTGAGAATTTCAATTGATGCAACATGAATTAAGGCATTATTCGGAGATTCGTGTTCATAATAAATTGAAAATTCCAAATATTCAATGGTTCATAAGATATTTATACAAAGTGTGCAATTATTAACAGGAGGCTTTTTTGAAAGCTTATTTATTGTAGATTCTGAGAACAATTTCACTTCTTGGAAATTTGTGCACAGATTGTTTTACAAGATGTGGGATAAAGAAAATAATTTTCTCAGTCAGGACCTGCGCTATCAACAAATCATTATCAGCGAATATTAGGCATAGGTCTATACTCATTCCCTGAAATTTTCATGAACATCCATGCAGGCTTTCAAGAGTTATGCTGTTTGAAAATTTTTGATAAAATATATAAAACATCCCGTATTTCTTAAACGAATACAGTTATAGGACATATTTCGAACACTGATTTAGACTCACCAAAATGTTCTGCATCTACACTGAAAGCCTGTACAATCATTCGTGAAACACCCTGTATTTTGTAAACTCACGTTTTTCACTTTAGAAAATCATTTTCACCCTAATCTTCTCAAAATTTTAAATAATAATTCTTCTATCTTGTATCTTATGGTCCCATCTATTGCTCAGCAGACATACCTAAAAGAATCTATTATTATTTCCATTCTTGATTAATATGGTTGTCAAATCCCAGTCCTTCGATTCGTACCTTGTGTGCCATTAGGCAAATAGTTTAATAATTTGTATAAAACTTTTTTCCATAATTCCATTCGTTAAGCAAAGTCTCCATTTTGCAAATCTGGTTAACTTTCACCTAAAATATCAAAATCTACGTCTACCACCACCATCTTTTAAATCTACTCGGTATAACTTCAAGAGAAAATGTCCAGCCTGAACCGGTGGCTTTACAAACATGCATATAACCTTGTTCATATTAATGATATAATTATTCACTACGAAATCTACACGTCCAAAATAACAAATAGTCCATACCAATAATTTTAACAAAAAAACCTTGAAGCACTTTAGCTTACCTCTTATCTTTCATAATTGGTTGAGAACAATCACTTCTGATTATTAAATCTAGCAATGATAATTGCTGTTTTTCCAAATTTCACTAATCACCTGGAGGTCTTATTAGTAGAGCTATATCAATAGAAATTTCTATTTTATATAATTTCACCTACATCCAAGAATAAAGAGACAAGATAACCGATAATTTAGCGCCCGAAATTCAGACTAAACAGTCGTCAACCAAAGGCGATTGATTCTGATTAGTCAGCGGTTTTAACTTTTAATGTATACTGGAAGATTACCAAACCGTGAAGAGTGGAAAATTAAAAAAAAGCAATTTTAATCCTTTTCATGTCCTGAAATTCGTAAAACTGCACATGGTGCTGTGCGTCTGTTTGGTTTTGAATGGGGTAGTGATGTATGAAACAACCGTATTAAGAAATCCGCTTCAATATAGCGTTATTAAAATACGAAATAATTTATATCCATATTGCAGAATATTTCCTCAAGCATATTTAGCCCCTGATATTGGAAAGAATTGACATAAGAATTATCCGGATTTGGACAAGTGCCTTTGAAAATGGTAAAATGTGAAAAAAAATATTGGGATGAAACTCATTGGACAAGGAAGATAATGTAAGAAAAATGAAAGGAAAAATAATTTACGGGTGATTTGCGGTCGGGAAGTGGAAGGGGGTGAGTTTTTAAGGGTAAAAAAACCGTTCATCCTGATTTCCTGCAGAACAACCTCAAAATTTATATGAAAACTTCAAGTAACCAAGTTTTCATTTTTTATTTTTTCTTTATAGAAAAAAATACATGATATTTAGTAAAAGTTCCCTCATTATATTCCAAAAACACTGTAATTTTTTTGATTTAAAAAAAAGCTAAAATTTTCAGTAGGACACTCAGGTAAACAAGTTATCTTAAAATAGCAATAAATACGTATCTACGCATATAATTTAGAGAAGATTCTACAACTTTTTCAAAATATTGTAGTTTTCTAATTGAATATTAACTTATCCTGTAATGAGGAAATTTACCATAGTTATGAATTTTTTTTAACCATCAGAAAGTAGAGATTTCAACAAAAAGCCCACTGACTTTTTTAAAAAGGCAGATACATTGACGTGAGAATTTTCGATTGAAAATTAGGCTGCTTGTTCGATTTGAAGTCAAAATAGGGTGAAAAAAATAAATGTTTTGAATCAAAGAAATTACAATGTGTTTAGTACATAAAAAGGTAAGTTTTCAAGAAATTTCGAGAATAAATTTTTTTTTGTAAAAGATAAAAAAAACCAAAAACCGTGTTCTTTCAATTTTTCACATACATTCTGAAGTTATGTGAAAAAAGTGTGAATTGAAAAGTTGTAGATCTTTTTATTACCTACAACTGTGCCCTTTAACTTTTTTCCATAAGACTAGTAGTTTTGCCGGAAATTGAGATAAACCGTTTTTTACCCTTAAGAACCCCCTTCCGCTTCCCGACCTCAAATCACCCAAAGTTAATTAATATTTTTCAAATCTGAATTGTCTCGTCAATAACTTTTTTATCTCTGTGTTTATAATTTTCACGGATATAATTTAGGATAATATTATATAACAGATTTTAAATACTTTATAGTGAAATTTTATTAACTGAAATATTAGTTTATGATGCGAAATGCAATAGAGTGGATGAATTAAGGAACAAAATTCATAACTCCGTTATTGAATATTATCAAGCAAATCGCTGGGACAGGTCAAGTTTAGATTTTAATTAACCACCTCATGGCACAAAAAAAACGTCATTCAATTTTACATAGTGACATAATTTCTTTTTAATTGAATACCCCAAAAATTTTTGCTGCTTTATTACATGCAACTTATCTAAATGTCGGTGTGAAAAATTGGTACCGTGAATGACTATTTCTTTCAATAAATGAAAAAAAAAATGTTATCTACGGAAACAATTCTTTACACCGTCATTTAGGTAAGTTGTACCGTGTAAAAATCAACCAACAAAATTTTGGGGTATTCATTAAAAAAAAAAAATATGACGCCACTCTGTAAAAATGAATGACGTCATAAGTAAATTTTTTATGCTATATGGTGGTTACTTAAGAACTAAAATTGACCTATCCCAGCGATTTGCTCGATATTCAATAATGGTGTTACGAATATTGTTCCTTAATTTAACACTGTACTAAATTTCACAACATAAAACTACGTATAAAGTCTTTATGATTTGTTATAAATATATTATCTTAAATTATATCCTTGAAAATTATAAATACCGAGATACAAAAACTCAACAATTTCATTTAAATTATCCGTTCCTGGGGTGCAGATTATTATTAAGTGATTTACGGCACAATTTAACTTTAGAAACTATTAATTAACTAAAAATTGTTAGACACAGCACCAAATAATTGACAAAAAACTGGAAAAAACAAATAAAGATATCAATTGCATCCACTCTCTAAAAAATTGAGGATTTTCTCAATATATTCAAATTTCACTGCTAAACCTTGTAATTATTTATGATAAACATATTTAAGCCAATAACCAACTATTTTCATTTAATATATTCCATAACAGTAAATAAAATATATCCATGAAATTTTTAAATTCAATTATAAAATTATCATAAAATCACATTTCCGGTATTAATGATTATATAAACTGTGTAAAAATTCAATATTGAAATTTCTATGGAAAACCTAAAACCAGGTTGGTTTAACCTGTTGGTTTAAGCTATAACGTGAGTTAAAGCTATTTAAGTCAATCTCAATCAAAGTGGATTTATCCTAAATATCACATTTTAAGGAAGTATTTAGTGGTACTTGGTCATATTTTATCGAACATATCGAACAAAACTAAAATATAATAAATAAATCTATCCAATATTGAGTTTGTATTGAGATAATTTTCAAGCCGTTCTAACTGAATAAAATCATAATTGTATTTAACACGAAAAATACAGTATAAAATGAAAAAAATTAGCAATAAATTATTCATTTGAAAGAAGTTTTTAGAACATATAAAAAAAAATAAAACAAATAAATCTTGTCATTGCCAAAACCAAGATTAGTGTTTTTTTGCATAAATTTTTTCTTCTCGCCTGACCTGAATTCCCGTACGCCAATTGTGCGTATTTACCGAATATGTATTACTGTGAATGTTCGACCGTTTACTTTTTAGAGATAATTTCACTGACTGATATATTTCTTTGATTTTATTTATGAAAGGAACAATTAAAAAAATTTTTTTTGGGTTAAGTCTTACCTTCTGTCTTGACCGCCAGTCCACTTGACCTCCAGTCGTCAGCAAATCCTCAATCGGCATCCAAAAGATTTCGTCGATCTCACATCTCGTCCTAGATTCGAAATGTGTCGACATTGTGACGTCCTTGATAACATAGAGCCTGGTCACTCTATTGTTAATTGTCGCTTCAACCCAATAATCTGGGTTCGCGAGTCCCGTTATATCGAACCCGATCTCTTCCTGCACTTCCCTGGTGGCACAATCAATCGGGTCTTCGTTGTCTTCAAGTTTTCCCTGAGGGAATCCTATGGTTTTCGTCCAATAACTCTTAACCAACAGCACGTGTGTGAGCCCTGCTGAAAAAATCAACGCACCGTTCCGCGGAAGGTTCGCCTTATATTGCCTCCAATCGGCATAGATTTGAGGCAATCGCGGAACGTCCTCTTCAAGCTGCGGAACACATCTGAATATATTTTCGATGAACTCGAGTAGGGCAAACGATTTCAAATTGCTATCTTTAATTTCATAGCAATCAGTATAATGCCAATGAGCCATTTCTATCTGGGAAAGAATTTTGAAATAGTCTTTACCCCAGATCGGGAGAGGAAATCTATTGAATATGTCATCCAAAATTTCCGCGGGTATAAAAAACTGAATATTCTTCACTTGAGACATGTTCGCATCGAAAATTGAACACAATCACTCACAATAAAATTTCTAATCGTCACTTCGCAAAGATCAACTAGATAATGAAGAAATAAAGGGTAGTTCTCCAATTTATAGACTATTATCCAAAATGGTACCTGTACCTGCGCAAGGAAGTATGCGCACATCGCTGGTCAAATTTTTCTCGTAAGAATAGAGAAATGATCATTATATTCTCAATAATTATATACCAGTCACAAAATTTGAGGGATATACAAAAAAACAAAAAATTTTGAAAAAAAATTCAAAATTTTTGATTTTTGAAAATTCACCCGTGAAATATTTTCAGTAAATTTAAAGCCTTCCATATTATCTCAACTAAAAGACCTGTACGTTGATTTACCACCTTTATTATACTCTAGACACAAAATTTGAGGGATAAGTATACAAAAATACACCAAAATGTTGTAAAAAATACGAAGCCCCAGCTGTTTAGATTTCAGATCTGGACATAATATGTTTCATCTTGTATGGTTTTGGCGTTAGCCTAACCGAACTAGAGGCAGAAAAATTCAGATTTTTGCTTATCTAAAACAAACATGTTTTTTCAAGCTTCAAATTCAAAAATGATGATTATTTGCCGCGTAGTGATCGTCGATCAAGGCAAATTTTCTTTATTTTGATAATCATGTAGTCGGGAAATAATGATCGTACAGGAAATCGAAGTAGTTTCTGAAAATAACGGAATATTCCTTGTACTTAAGACGATATTAGTAGTCTTCGATGAAGACTTTTGTTGGCAAACGATAATTTGGACTGAAAAAAACCTTAGTATTGGCATATTCAAGGATATTTGGACGTGGTATAACAATATTCGATGAACGAAGGGTATCATCAGTTTTTTTTCAACCTTGAAGTATCCCGGAAAAACGCTGAAAATTTTAAATTGTTGCGATTTTTTTCCTAGTGCCACGAAATTTCAAATTTATCGTTTTGCCAAAATCACCCTAAAGAGCAATATTACGTTTCTTATTAATTTTTCTAATGAAAAATATTTATTTTCGTTGATAATACTAACTTTTTTTTATTGAAAAGAATAATTTTCGAAAAAATGATAAATATTCCACAAAATATTTCTGGAAATGTTTTTTTCCATAACCGTATTTTCTCGACGTCTGGAAAATGCTTCATTAACTATAAAAAAAAATTCGATTAAGAGTGTCCGATATAGGAGAATGGACAATAGAACATACGCGCAAAAGCTCCTGACTTAATGTCAGTGCTTGAATCAATTTTTTTTTTCGTAATATTTTTAATTTTTATTTTGGGTATTCGAGATAAATTTGACCTCGAATTCTTGATCAGTCAATTGAAACCTAGTCGTTTGAGAACATTCTCGGCAAAAAAATCGAAAATTACAGACCTTTGTGCAAAATGATAACGTGATGTTCTCCAGAACATTCGCGCCAAATTACTTGTTTTTTGAGCGCTGTTAATGCCTTTAAATGTAAGTTTAAAAATTCATTACAAAATCGATATACCTATGGTATATTCCTGCTCTCCTTCCCTTAAACTTGAATTATTTCCTTGTATTCTTCTTAGCCTGAATAATGAACGCAAGCTCTATTTACAGCGAAAAACAGTTTTTCTCGAAAGTTACTATTTAATTTGTCCCGTCGATACTTATCTGCCATATTGAAGAAAATATATTTCCAGATATTATAATCATTAATATTCTTGATCGGAGTAATTAGGATTATCACCAGAAAGAATTTTTCTTTGGAATAATGAATGAGGATCGAATAATTGTTGATTTGGCGAAAACTATAAATTCGAAACGGAACTACGAAAAATACTTCGCAGCGGTTCAAAATTTCCAGAGCTTTTTCGGCACATTTTAAGTGTATTTGTTGAAGTTATACCAAATTATGCAAATATCCTTGAATATGTGGATGTATCGTTACGAAAAATATATTTTCAACTGTAACTACTAATAGCTCATTAAATCTTTCCCCGACTCATTAATCCTCAATTTCAAAAACGACTATTCGATTCGATTGACGATAAATTCGCGGCAAAGAATCATTTAGGATTAAAACGCTTAATGGTGTAAATTTTTAAACCAAAATTTAAAACCCTTAGATATCTTTTAAGATAAGAAAAAATGTGGAATTTTTTTTCGGTGGTTTGGTTAGCGACACCCTGGAACCGTACAGGTTGAAATATTTATGACCAGAGGTGATGACTTAACACTTGGAGCTACATCTAGGACTTTTTTTTGCAGTATGGTAACTTTCGATTTACTAGGAATTAACAATCAACCAAAAATTTGTAATTTAGTTCTATTATATATCATCTTAAGATTTGTGCTTAGTTTAAATAGTTGAAGCTCAAATGTTCCGATGTAGCCTTTCCAAATAATACCTTGTCCCGTATGTGAGGCTCGAATAGACAATAAAACATGCGCACAGAAGCTTCTGACTTAGGTCTCGATTTTTTTTATTAATCTCATATTCCATTTGGAACGAAATGAAACCATATATTTTTTTCTACTAAAAAAATTATTACAAATTTAAAGTTCCATTACATCACGAGGAGAATTAATAATTGACCTTGAAGAAACTGTTTTTTTTTCAATATAATGCAAGGGTGAAAAACCAAAAATGAGACATCATGAAAAGTGTGAGAAATTTAATCATATCACAACAACGGTTTACTGATAATATAATAATGAATTTCGAGATAGAACGATTTAAACATTTGATGAAGATACGTGTGTTCGAATTTCCATTTAATTTCACAACAAAATAAATATGACAGTTAATTGAATTCATCTATAAATGATTTCAAATCAATTATAAAAATTATCAAAATAAAATATAAACACTCAGAAATAAATGAGAATATTATCTCTATTATTACTGGTACATTTGATGCATATAATTATCGAGTGATTTAATGTAATGTATAACTTCGGAATCCAATTAAGGTAATGTGAAACTGAAAAATATAATTAACAATTGGAAATTTTCTATATAGTTGTGTACTTCTATATTAAGTGATAAAGTTTCTTGAAACAATTAAATGTTACTGAAAATTTTTATAGTTCTTCACGATGAAGCTATTCCAGAATCTAAATTATATACAATTTTCATAAAATGAAATATAAAATATATATTCTAGCTAGGTTTTCTAATTTCATACCGCATTTTTCGTGTTGGATGTATTAGGAAATCTTGAATTTTTTATAAAGGAATTCAATGAGATGAATTGAAATATTCTATTTCATATTTTTATTTGTAATTAAAATAGTTATTACCATTATTTGGTGCTTTATGTAATATTCCTATCCCTTTGATTGTTTTAAAAGTTAAATTGTCCAGTAAATCACTTGAACATAATCTGCATGACAGGTACAGGTCATTTCATTGAGGTTGTTGGGCTTTGTATCCCAGTATATACATTTATCACGACTATCATTTAAGATAAGTTATTATAAGATTTATATGATCTAAATTATTTTCATTATGTTCTTCAAAATATTTTCGAATGTTTATTTTTATTCATTTCATACTACATTATATGTTATATTGACTTATATGTGTAAATTAGCTTTTATGCTTACTGTGTCTGAATTGCCATACGATAAATAAATAATAATAATAATTGATTTATTAACTGAAAACTTATTTCTTTTGTGTAATGTAACAACAAGCAATAATAATACAATTTCACTTTGGAAACAATGAAAGGGTTGAATACGCTTTTGTTTTGAAATATTTAAACACAAATAATTCGAATAAAAAATTATTAACATACGTAAATATCAATCGGAAGTTCTCGATATATCTGATTGTATCCCTCTATAAAAAATTAATATATTCAACATTAAAAATGTAGTATGAAATGAATAAAAATAAACATTCGAAAATATTTTGAAGAACATAATGAAAATAATTTAGATCATATAAATCTTGACATTTATGAAATGAAGATCGGTGCTTCTTCATCCCTTAACAGAATTTCCGTTCGCCAATTGAGGGTATATTTCAAATGTTAGTTACCGTAAAAGTTCAAACGTTTCGATTTTTCAGCATTTTTCACTGATTGGTACAATTCTTGATTTTATTAGGAAGGATCAGAAATCATTTTTTGAGGTTCCCTAGTACTTTGTGTCTAGACCTTCATTCGACTTGCATCATGGATATTGATATGTTATTGATTATTAAGTAATTGTCTGTATCTCACGATATTTTGACAACGGAAAGAGATAGTGACTTGCAATTTTCAGGGTAGGTTGCGCATCTGTATGCAACATTTCAGTTCGTTAATAGACATAATCAGCTTAACGTTTATGGAGTTATATCCATCTGATATTTTGTTGATATTTCCTGAATAACTAAAAAAGTACCAATCTTATCCAATTTAAACATGGTAATTAATTGTAGAATGCCAACGTGCAAATCTTTGTGAAATTGTGTATCAGTAGAAAATTTTAAAAAAATTCTTGAAAAAGTTTATGTTTCTCAGAAATTATCCGTCCAATATCGCTGCAATTTTGCGAGAGCCTTCAAAGACTTACTTTACGGCCAATTCCAAATTTGAAGTCGACTAAACATTCGCGCAAAAGCTCCCGAGTCCATATCAGTGCTTTATAAGATTTTCAGCTCTTTGTTGCTTTTGGGATTTCCAATGTTAATCAATTTCAACAATAATGGCAATTCTTCATCTTCATCAACTAATAAATCTAAATAATATTACAAAATTGATTGTATCCAATCTTCTTCTTTTCAGTCCTTGATTTGCTGCTGCCTCACCGTGTGGATATTCGAGTCTTCTTATTTTTTTTTTCATTCTAGCAATCTTATGGAGTAGTGTCACCTGCATCACTTTGAAGAAATTATTAATATTGAAATATGAAATAGGTGCATTTCAATCGCAACCGTACCTACCTTAAAGAATTATTGGGACATTGAATAAAGTACTGTATCTAATCGACTTCATCCTATTAGCTCTCTCACTTCCGCTAAGGGGAACATTCACTCATCTTAGGTTTTTTCATACTAAGAAGGTCTGAGCTATCTTCTGCGGGGTCCTACACTTTGTTCTCGCCCTTTAGTTGGTCACCCTTCGTCCTCAGATCTATGGTTTGTACCATTCCTATGAACGACATTTTTATAAATTGGTATGGTATTACAGGACGCAACTTTCAGTAAAAAATTTGTGATTAGCTGAATGAAACGAGAAAAAATGTCGATTAATTTCATTTTACATTAATCATGAAATATACCACATGGATAGTTTTTACAGCTTTGATGGGTATAATGAACCTAGTCGATTTTAGTGTCGTCATCTCTGAGAAGTAAACTTTATATTTGAATACCAAAAAATGAGAGAAAAATATCAATTTAATGTATTTAAAAATATACCAGAGCCGTTTTTACTTGGATAATATGTTTGCGTCTCAAGTTTTTCCTTCTTAAATAATTCATTTTCTTTACAGACTTTTTGCATTTGACAACAATAGGTCTAATAGCTCCATGTCAAGAAATGTTTCATAATGATTCAATTGTGCAATACGGATCTAAAAATTTAAGGTAGTTACAAAAATACTTCAACAAGTGTTGGACAATACTATGGTAATGTACCCGGCATGTTGACCACTGAATAATCTGCAAATTATCATTCTCTTGTTCGCAGTCAGCATCTGATACTGTTACTAGAACAGCTGCACTTATATCTATGAAATACATTTTGCATTTATTGCAGTAACCCGTTTGACAATCCGCATTCATTTGACGAAATAATATAATACTCATCTCTTTCCGAACTTTATTTCACTAGAAAATTTCCAATTCTCCTTCCGTATTTGGTACCCTTTTATGAGATATCATATTGACATTGTGTTGGTAATTATTTACATTTAGTTTTTTCTGCTGAATAATTTTCTTCCACAATTTTGTATCCACAATTTCTTCTCATATATTATCAAGTAGCTTCTCAACTCTATAATTATATGTAATAAATTGTATTTGAACGTAGAAGGGTAGAAGAACATAAAGTATTCATTTCTAAATAACTCAAATCGTTTTCAGTTCATTTTATTATAATAATAATAATAATAATAATAACGTTTATTTGTGTAAGAAGCAATACAATGATCCAATATAAACACAATAAACATGACAATATCCACAGAAGTATTATACACACTTGTTCGCGGAATACAAAACAACACAAACAATAATTATAAATAACTAGAATGTTAACTTAATATCAAATGTATACTACAAATTAGAGATAATATAAATAAACACTTTAATCACTGCAAAACACATACAAATACAATATGAGCAATCATTTCAAGAGTAGAATCCAATGATCTTCCATGATATAAAATAGATAGGTACGAGTTCACAACAACACATTTTAGATGGTAGCCTATCTCAACAATACAACACAATATAAACAATTAAAATAATAAAAATAATCAGTGAAACTTAATATAAAATGTACACAACAAATTTGAGACACCACAAACAAATATGGATAAATATTCCAACATCTAGAAGAGTAAAATCACATATTGACACAATGATTGATCTATTTTTTTTTTTTTTTTAATGGTTCATGCTTCAATCAATTTGTGAATATCCATTCTGTCATTTTTCTTTAAAAATGATATGAGCTGCCTTTTGAAGCGTATCAGAGAAGTCTCATCTGCAATTTCCTTTGGTAAAAAATTAAATAATTTCGGAGCTAGATACCAGTAGCCTCTCTGTCCTATGGATTTAGAAGCCAGCGGTATACAATACTGGTGTCTTGTTCTCGTCGCGTATGGATGATTTGGAGTTTCATGTTCAGCTCTGGTCCCATACATTTGGCATCCTATCTGAACGCTGTACAATTGTCTGATATCCAATATATGTGTTTCCGTATACAGCAAATTACGTGAATACCTTGCAGGCCTATTGAGGAGTATGCGAAGAAATCGTCTTTGAGATACGTCAAGAGCATGCAAATGAGTTCTAGATACCCCTCCCCAACCAATAATGCCATAATTTAAGTGTGATTCGACTAAGCTGTGGTATAAAATTTTCTTGTATTTGTAATTCAAGAATCCTCCAACCTGTCTGAACCGATACAAAACACAACGCAGCTTCTTCGTTAAGTACTCCATATGATGGTCCCATCTCAGATGACTATCTATATATATGCCAAGATATTTAATCCCTCTCGAGGGTTTGATCACAAAATCTTGCTGAATGTTCAGAGTGTATTCAGGCAAGGATGCTGAAAGACTGCTGAATGGCATGTATACCGTTTTATCGAAATTAATTGAGAGCAATCTACTGTCGAACCAGTCTTTGAGATCTCCTAGATCTCTTTCAATGTTCTGTTTTAGATTGTATCAGTCGTCATTTTTATAGTATATCACCGTGTCATCCGCGAAACTTATCATTTTTCCAATTGTGTTCTGTATGAACAAATCATTCAAATAAATCACGAATAACACCGGTCCCAGGACTGTCCCTTGAGGCACACCACATGTTATTTTCTGTTCTTCACTAACCTGGCTACCAATTCTTACTCTTTGTTTCCTGTTTGCTAAATAACTTTTCAACAACCTCTGTGCTGTACCTCTCACACCCATATCTTCCATGGTATCTAGAAGTATGGAGTGGTTGACCGTATCGAACGCCTTCCTCAGATCAACAAAGACACCTATTGAGGGAGTACCCGAATCCAGAGATTCATAGATGGTTCTTGTTAGGGAGTGAATTGCATCAGCAGTAGATTTATTATTTCTAAACCCATACTGAGAAGTTGAGAGAAGATTATATTTTGTTAGAAATGTGCATAATCTCGTTTTTAAAATTTTTTCGTAGACTTTACTGATTGATGATAGAAGGGAGATAGGTCTGTAATTTGTGACATCATCAGTCTCTCCACTCTTGAATATTGGAGTTACTATTGACTTCTTCAGCACTGAGGGAAATATTCCCGATTCAAATGACTCATTTATAAGATCCATTAGAGGTTTGCTAACAAACTCAACAACAATCTTGAGAATTTCGGCCCTGATTCCATCTTGCCCAGGAGATTTATTATTTTTCAGTTCATTTATGGTGTTCTTTATCTCATTAATATTTGTTGGCCTGAGGAAAATTGAATTATTGTTTACAAGTTTCTTACTTTTGTAGTTAGGGTTTTTTTCAATGTTTTTTGCTAGGTTTTCTCCTACATTTGCAAAGAAGCCGTTAAACATGTCAGCAATTAGTTTTTGATCCGTGACGACTTCTCCTTTTTCGTTTTTAACATTATTTATCTGTTTTTTCGTTTCGATTTTCAGGATCTCATTAACCGTTTTCCATAGATTTTTGCTTGTATTTTGCTCGTTTTCCATCAACTTTCTATAATACTTGTTCTTGGCATCTCTTATTTTTTTCCCAGTTTTTTTTTTTGGTTGTTAGATAGTCATTTTTCATCTTTACATTATTCTGATCTTGTTTCCATAAGCGATATAATTGGTTTTTTTGGTTGATATGTTTTATTAATGATTTCGTAATCCAGGTTTTCCTTCTGCGCTCACTATTTTTCATTCTTATGTATCTCGTTGATTTACGAATACAGGTATTTATAATGTTTATGAATTTTTCCATTACAGAGTCGAGATCATGCATCGGGTATAATTCATCCTCCCAACTTATGCATCTAACGGATTCAAGCAGTGATATCCTGTCTAATCTTTGGAAGTATTTCTTTGAATTATTATTCATTTCCCCTATTTTTTTACTGTTAAGTACGACTTGTAGTAGCGTTATGTAGTGATCTGTGATAGTGGTGGAGACAGTGATAGGCAGTAGATTGTTGTAGTTTTGCGGCCTCGTTTTAACAAATATATGATCCAGACATGATTCCGATCCATTTCTCGCTCTTGTAGTAGTATTTATTGTCGATTGAAACCCATATTCGCTCATTATGTCTAGATAAGTTCTTGAGTCTTTAGTTTCTTTCAATAGGTCAATATTCACATCACCAACAAACAAACTGCAATGTGGGTTACCATTTTCTTTGTTTAGCATATCGTGTAGTTGGTCCAGAAAGTCATCAACATTACTTGCTGGAGATCTATAGAATGCATAGATGCAGATGGTCTGCTCATCTACAATCATTTTAATTTTCAGTAGCACACTTCCGTTCAGCTTGACATGATTATGGGAATGATATAAGTTCGCTTTTACAAAAGCAATGACACCGTCATTTTGATTGCAGTTGCTCTCATTGTATAGAGTCAGATAATCACTCATATTGAGGGGAGCAACATCTGGCACGTGCCAAGTTTCTGTTAAGACTATGCAATCAAAAGAACTTCCAATTTCCCCAAGATGGATTCTCAGTTCATCCATATTTTTCGAAGCACTACAAATATTAGTATTGAGGATCTTTAAATTACCCAAACTATCATTCACCGACAAAACCTCCCTCACTTCGTTGCAATTATTCAGGGGGTATGTTCTTATTTTCTCCACTTTGAAGTCTCTAATATAAGGATCCATGTAGACAAAATCCAACAACAATATTTCATCAACGCAACGAACTATACAATTCCAGGCATCATTTTATGGATGTATTTACAATAGCGGGCAATGGTGAAAATATACAAACAAATATACGTGATTACTGGTGTTTCTGGTTCACCCACAAATCACAAGAACATTTAATATGCAAGTAGTAAAGTTACAGCTTGCTCTCTTTGGAAATGTGGTTTATTTATTTGCGGATCGCAGTCTCTTCTTTCCATTAGAAATTGGTTCCACTGATCTCTCATTGATCATACTAGAGTTCGCAACGCTAGTTGATTCCTCGATAACCCTATTTTTCTGGAGTGCCGACGTTTCCTGTGAAACTGAGTATTGTCTGATTGTATCCCCGCAAAATCGTTGATTGGACTCTATTTCCGAAGTATATTCTTTATTCCTGATATTTGGTGTAGGGGGGGCACTATTGTGTTTTCCGTAGAAGGGATCTTCTTCGCCGTTTTCAAGTTGTTCCGCTGTGTAGGCTCTATTATTGATGTAAAGTTTATTTCCTCTTATATAAGTGATGTTATCTTTGTTTAGTCGGGCTCTGTTCAGGTTTTCGCGTAATATTCTATTTTCTGCCCTCTGTTTAAATGTCAAGTCATGCAGGATTGATATATTTGTTCCCTTCAGCTTCTTACAATTCCTCAGAATTTCCTGCTTTTTCACATAAGATACCAGCTCCACTTTCAAAGGGTTTTCTTTAATATTTCTTAACGGATAAATATTATTTATGTGATCTTCTGTGATACTGATTCCAAGGGAATTTTCTAATTCTGCGCAAACATTCACTGTGCTAACATCTGTTGTTTGGTCCAAGCCAAATATCAAGATATTATTTTTTTTTGCTATTCTCTCCAGTAGCTCGACTTTCTCCCTCAAACCTTGATTTTCCTTTTCCAATATATTCACTTTATTGTTTAATTCCTCAAATCTTAACAATACTCTCGCTTCGCTAGCTTCTATTGCACTTTTTATTTCTTTCCTATTTCTTATAATTTCCTGACGAAGTTCTTCCATTTCAATAATTCGTATATAAATATAAACGTGCGTGGACACTTTTAGCCAGATGCTTATCTTTAACTGATATGGGCATTTGTTGGCATTTGTTCCTTTTTTTTGACTGGGAATCTTTTATTGCTTTGTAAGTCTATTTGATTTGTTTCCGATATATAGTAACAGTTTGGTAATATATTTTATTCAAGAGTCCTTCGGCACATCATAGTCTCTATGGTTCACTGTCTTTCATAATTTTCAATACAGTTGTTTACATACCGTGACTGAATTTCTGTCGGAGCTCTTTAGTTCGGACACTTCATCTAAAGCCTCACACACACATTGTTATATTTTAGATATTTATAGAAAACTCCCAATTGCCATGTTGATGTAAATTCCAGCGTTGAATATGTTGTCTTTGTTGCAATGTGCGCATATCATTTATATTTTCATTGGCTTTGAAGAAATATCTGCAAAATATGATAAGATTGATCTTTGATTTTTTTTAATTCCATATTAATTGTATGAATGAAATATCAATGAAGTAATACGAATGATTATACAAGCCTTCAGTGCAGATGCAGGACATTTCGGTGAGTGTGAATCAGTGTTCGAAATATGTCCTAACTATATTCGTCTACGAGATACAGGATGTTTTATGTATTTTATCAAAAACTTTCAATCAGCATGACTCTCGAACGCCTAGATGGATTGTCTTGAAAATTTCAGAGATTGAGCATAGACCTATGCCTAATATTCGCTCATAATGCGCTTATGATAGCGCAGGTCCGGACTGAGAAAAATATTTTCTTTATTCCACATCTTGTATAACACCCAGTACATCAAATTTTCAAGAAGTGAAATTTTTCTCAGAATCTACAATAAATACTCTTTCAAACAAGCCTCCTGGCAATAATTGCACACTTTGTATCAATATCTTATGAATGATTGAATATTTGGAATTTTCAATTTATTATAAGCACGGACCTGCGAATCTCCGAATAATGCGTTAATTCATATTGCATCAATTGAAATTCCCTGTAACATCACTTAATTATAGTGCTGCAGCGTATTCCATCCAATACATGCATTTAGAAGTATCACATTTGATTACCTAAATAGAAATGCTAGTACAACTCATTTTCGAAATATTCATATTAGAAAATTCTTTTTTCTAATAATTTGAACGCAGATGTTAGCATAATTGAAGATTTTATGCCAAACAACCGAAAACTCGAATTAAGTATATGGATATAAGTGTGAAGGAATAGTTGCGTGTGTTGAGACTCGAAATAACATTGAACATTTAATTAGGTTATCATAAAAATGACTTAAGGATAAAAATGTAAAATATATCTTATAATCATTAAACTAAGAACAATTGAAAATATATAAATGGGAAAAATTATCTTAACTGTAAGATCTGGGGATCTTGCAGGCCAGTCATAAGGAGCCTTTTATTTTGAGTTAGAATGGGAATATCAATTTGTAACAGCTGTACACAGTTACTAGTTCCTGAGAGTGGATAACTCATAGTTTTTTTTAGTTTACCTGATATAGTTGTTACTCACTTTTCAATAAAATTATCTATCAGACTTAATATTGATTTGTATTTTTTGAGAATGAAATCTTTGATTCTGTCACGATCTGTTCCGGTTATTCAAAACCAATAGTTTTCGAAGATAAATAATCCGAGAATGAGAATTGCTATCATTTGAACCATGTTTTTGAACATAGCAGTATTTTTTTGAAAAACTCTTTTGGGTAATCAGAAGTCCAAACCCTGAATTTTTGTGTATTTAATGAAATAAGATGAACCAAATTCCTGAAGTCATGATACTGAGAATTTCAATTGATGCAACATGAATTAAGGCATTATTCGGAGATTCGTGTTCATAATAAATTGAAAATTCCAAATATTCAATGGTTCATAAGATATTTATACAAAGTGTGCAATTATTAACAGGAGGCTTTTTGAAAGCTTATTTATTGTAGATTCTGAGAACAATTTCACTTCTTGGAAATTTGATGCACAGATTGTTTTACAAGA
Organism: Halyzia sedecimguttata; assembly: GCA_937662695.2. Classification (NCBI taxonomy): domain Eukaryota; kingdom Metazoa; phylum Arthropoda; class Insecta; order Coleoptera; family Coccinellidae; genus Halyzia; species Halyzia sedecimguttata. The sequence goes on from OW569419.2 coordinate 37,362,592, forward strand.
TGTGGAATAAAGAAAATAATTTTCTCAGTCAGGACCTGCGCTATCAACAAATCATTATCAGCGAATATTAGGCATAGGTCTATACTAATTCCCTGAAACTTTCATGAACATCCATGCAGGCTTTCAAGAGTTATGCTGTTTGAAAATTTTTGATAAAATATATAAAACATCCCGTATCTCTTAAACGAATACAGTTATAGGACATATTTCGAACACTGATTTAGACTCACCAAAATGTTCTGCATCTACACTGAAAGCCTGTACAATCATTCGTGAAACACCCTGTATTTTGTAAACTCACGTTTTTCACTTCAGAAAATCATTTTCACCCTAATCTTCTCAAAATTTTAAATAATAATTCTTCTATCTTGTATCTTATGGTCCCATCTATTGCTCAGCAGACATACCTAAAAGAATCTATTATTATTTCCATTCTTGATTAATATGGTTGTCAAATCCCAGTCCTTCGATTCGTACCATGTGTGCCATTAGGCAAATAGTTTAATAATTTGTATTAAACTTTTTTCCATAATTCCATTCTTTAAGCAAAGTCTCCATTTTGCAAATCTGGTTAACTTTCACCTAAAATATCAAAATCTACGTCTACCACCACCATCTTTTAAATCTACTCGGTAAAACTTCAAGAGACAATCAGACCTATTCTGTTTGCGTATTGCTATAAACATTGCTATTCAAGTCATATTGCTATCCTCCTAATTTTTAACAATATGACTATCGTATTACGTATTCTGTTCGGACTGTTATAGCAATGTTGGTTATCAATTTTCTCCCAGCAATATTGCTATGATGTAGGTCAAAATTCATTGATTTTAGGGCTGACAACACTGTATTTCATGACTTTTATGTGAATTAGAAGAAGAATCTAACCTTAATTGATAAACATTTCGTCCGTTTTTCGTTTTCCTAACCAAAAATATATAAATGTCACGAAAGCCAAAAACGAACTGTATTTTATTCATGAAACTAACAAGATGGAGTTATTGATCAATTTTCACATTTTCAGGAAACACATCGAATCTTGGTAACCGCTACCATGACCGAAAAATTGAAGACTTGCAAACACCCAAACAAATATTCAGACCTATTCTGTTCGCGCATAGCAATATTGCTAAGAAAAAGATATTGCTACCCCAGCAAGATCCCAAATATTGCTATTCTGATCATCGTTTTTGAGCAATATGATCTGTCATTTTGATAAACATATTGTTATCCACATTGCTATCTCAGCAACCTCAAAATAGTACTTGCTAAGAGCATAACAAGATTTGGAATATGGCTGAGAACCACTTTTTTCTTCCAAGAAATTGAAAATAGGTAGGTACTTTGATAAATATAGGTATATACATAATCGTATATATTTATTAAAGGTACTTCAAAATACTTAATTTCAAGGGAATTTCTAAGACTTAGGTTTAACACTAACAACCCCTTCTATTCGTAAACAGAAAAGTTCATAAACTATTCAACATCAATAAGAGGCTGAGAGAATTTTATTCATATATTTATTAGTTCATGAGCAAACTAGGATAGATACTGTTTCTTTTATGTTAGAGGCATTCGAAGACTGATCGACTGGATGAAATAAATAAAATAAACTATTAATGCAGCCTTAGTAAAAAGATGACTGCCTTTGATTTCATTGAAGAGACGAGGGTATTTTATTCATTTATTTATGTGTTCATCAGCAATCTATGAGATTTACTGCTTCTTTTAAGTTAGATATGCATTCGAAGACTGACCGACTGGATGAAATAAATTAGATAAACTATTAATTCAGCCTTAGTAAAAATATGACTGCCTTTGATTTCATCGCAGAGCCGAGGGTATTTTATTCATTTATTTATTTGTTCATGAGCAAACTATAAGATATACTGCTTCTTTTAAGTTAGATATGCATTCGAAGACTGACTGGATGAAAAAAATTAAATAAACTATTAATTCAGTCTTACTACGAAGATGACTTCTTTTGATTCAGTTGAAGAACTGAGGGAATTTTTTCTGGAGAAAACTAGGAGACATACTGTTCCGTTTAACTTGTGCATTCGAAGTCTGACTGAAGACAGGAAAAAATCAAAATTTAATATTTGTTTGGGTGTTTGCAAGTCTTCAATTTTTCGGTCATGGTAGCGGTTACCAAAATTCGATGTGTTTCTTGAAAATGTGAAAATTGATCAATAACTCCCATCTTGTTAGTTTCATGAATAAAATACAGTTCGTTTTTGGCTTTCGTGACATTTATATATTTTTGGTTAGGAATTAAGAATAACCACCGAAAAACGGACGAAATGTTTATCAATTAAGGTTAGATTCTTCTTCTAATTCACATAAAAGTCATGAAATACAGTGTTGTCAGCTCTAAAATCAATGAATTTTGACCTACTTCATAGCAATATTGCTGGGAGAAAATTGATAACCAACATTGCTATAACAGTCCGAACAGAATACGTAATACCATAGTCATATTGTTAAAAATTAGGAGGATAGCAATATGACTTGAATAGCAATGTTTATAGCAATACGCAAACAGAATAGGTCTGATTAAATTTTCATTTTTTCCTGTCTTCAGTCAGACTTCGAATGCACAAGTTAAACGGAACAGTATGTCTCCTAGTTTTCTCCTGAAAAAATTCCCTCAGTTCTTCAACTGAATCAAAAGAAGTCATCTTCGTAGTAAGACTGAATTAATAGTTTATTTAATTTTTTTCATCCAGTCAGTCAGTCTTCGAATGCATATCTAACTTAAAAGAAGCAGTATATCTTATAGTTTTCTCATGAACAAATAAATAAATGAATAAAATACCCTCGTCTCTTCAATGAAATCAAAGGCAGTCATCTTTTTACTAAGGCTGCATTAATACTTTATTTTATTTATTTCATCCAGTCGATCAGTCTTCGAATGCCTCTAACATAAAAGAAACAGTACCTATCCTAGTTTGCTCATGAACTAATAAATATATGAATAAAATTCTCTCAGCCTCTTATTGATGTTGAATAGTTTATGAACTTTTCTGTATACGTATAGAAGGGGTTGTTAGTGTTAAACCTAAGTCTTAGAAATTCCCTTGAAATTAAGTATTTTAAAGTACCTTTAATAAATATATACGAATATGTATATACCTATATTTATCAAACTACCTACCTATTTTCAATATTTTCGATTTCTTGGAAGAAAAAAGTGGTTCTCAGCCATATTCCAAATCTTGTTATGCTCTTAGCAAGTACTATTTTGAGGTTGCTGAGATAGCAATGTGGATAACAATATGTTTATCAAAATGACAGATCATATTGCTCAAAAACGATGATCAGAATAGCAATATTTCGGATCTTGCTGTGGTAGCAATATATTTTTCTTAGCAATATTGCTATGCGCGAACAGAATAGGTCTGAATGTCCAGCCTGAACCGGTGGCTTTACAAACATGCATATAACCTTGTTCATATTAATGTTATAATTATTCACTACGAAATCTACACGTCCAAAATAACAAATAGTCCATACCAATATTTTTAACAAAAAAACCTTGAAGCACTTTAGCTTACCTCTTATCTTTCATAATTGGTTGAGAACAATCACTTCTGATTATATAATAATAATAATGTTTATTTCCAAAGACAAAGGTACAATAAACCATGTGCTACAGGTACAATGATAACAAGCAGAATACTACAACAACATTACAACAATAACAACATTAATAACAACATAGATTCTGCATACAGTAACATCTATATGTAAATATATATACATTATAGCAACAACATTACCACAATTTCCACAAAAAATTCACTTTTTGAAATAAACAAATGAACCACTAAGGCTAAAAAGCCAGCGCGTGGTTGTAAAGTGTTTTCTACATAATAAAATTTAATAATTATTTTAATAATGTCTACTGCTTAAATGAGACAATAGGATGATAATGATATTAATACCCTCGGAACAACTCATCAAAATTCTGGGATAATGTCATTAGTGTGCTGTTTTCTTGATTTTCAATGATTGGTGGTACTATATGGAATTTTATTCGCGTCTATGAGATTATGTATCATTTCTCTATCTGTTTCCTGAAGGTACTGTTTTGTATGTTTTTTGAATGATACTACTGATGTTGAGTCTTTGATTTTCCTAGGGATATTGTTAAATATTCGTGCGCTAAGATAAGTATATCCTCTCTGCCCAATAGTTTTGGATGAATATTCAGTGCGCACCATGTTTTCTTTCTTTGCCCTGGTACTGTAGTTGTGGTCAATATTCCTTAGGCTACTTTTGTTTTTGTATTGATCTACCGCTACACGTAGGAAGTAGATCTGTCTGAGCTCTAATATTTTACTCTCAGAATAAAGCAAGGTCGATGAATACGTTCGAGATTTATTAAAACAAATCCTTAGGAATTTTTTCTGTAAAATATCCAGATAAGCTAAGTAACTGCTGGCAACACCTCCCCAACCCAGGATCCCATACGACAATCTAGACTCGACCAATGCATGGTACAGGATTTTCATTTGGTGAGTACTCAATATATTTTTAAAATATAGAAATTTAAAAATGATGCTTCTCAAAGTACCTACAGTTTTTTGCATGTGGACATCCCATCTAATGTGTCTGTCAATGTGAACACCTAGATACTTGACAAATTCTGAGGACCTCAGTTGAATAATATCATCAGCATTTTTTATTTCCAGGTGATTGAAATCGGGGAGATGAGATGAGTAACAAGAGAAAGGTAAAAACGAAGTTTTTTCAAAGTTTAGTGTTAATTTTTTTTGATTGAAACAATCTATAATTTCACTCATATCACATTCGACTTTCTTTTTCAGGTTTTCCCAGGATGTGTCTTCATAGAATATTACCGTGTCATCCGCAAAACTAATCATTTCTCCGGTGGTCTGTGAGGTGAGTATGTTATTCATATAAATGACAAATAATACCGGTCCCAATACTAGCCCTTGTGGCACCCCATATTGTACTGTTTTTTCTTCACTAAGGACATTTTCGATAGCTACACGTTGCTTTCTGTTACCCAGGTAGTTTTCAAATAATTTAAGTACGTTTCCCCTGAATCCTAGATCCCGCAAATCCTCCAAAAGCTGTGCATGGTCAACAGTGTCGAAGGCCTTTGCGAGATCCAAAAAAACAGCCAGAGAATGTTTCTTCCTATCCAGGCTTTTATATATTTTCGATGTCAGTGAACAAATCGCGTCATTCGTGGATTTCCCTTCAATGAATCCAAATTGTTTTTCAGATAGAAGTTTATTTTTATCGATGTAACTGACTATTCTGGCCTTTAAAAGTTTTTCAAATACTTTTGCAATGTTACTGATTAGAGTAATGGGTCGGTAGTTGAGGATTTCGTCATTTTTTCCACTTTTGAATAGTGGCTTTATTATACCAAGTTTGAGTGTTTCAGGCCACTCTCCACACTCAAATATTTTATTAATCAAAAACGTGAGGGGTTGTGAAATTTCGTTTCTGATCTCTTTTAGTAACTCTGCCCTTATTCCATCAAATCCGGGAGCTTTTTTGTCTTTTAAATTATTTATAGTAGAGATTAATTCATTTTCTGTTACAGGTGAAAGAAATATTGATGATTGTGTCCGAACTCCTCTCAGTGGTGGAATTGCAGGTGCCTTAATTTTATCAGCAAATTTCTTCCCTAGCAATGTATAATGTTCATTGAATAAGTTAGCTATTTCAACTCTATCAGTGATTGTTCTATTTTCGTATTGTATCTGGTTTACAGTATTTTGTTTTTTAGCAGCTGATAATTCCTTCACAGTATTCCAAATTATTTTACTATCACCTTTACTAAGGTCAATTTGTTTTTTATAATATGAGGTTTTAGTTTTTTTTATCAATGTATTAACTGTATTTCGGTATCTCAAATATTCGTTTTTTAGGATGTCATCATTTTTGTTCATTTTGTACTGTTGGAAAAGCTTGTTTCTGTGATTTATACTCTCGATTAAACCTTTTGTTATCCAGTTTTTTCTTTTAATTTCGTTATGTTTTATTTTAAATGATTTAGAGCAGTTTTGAGTTGTATTTTTTAAAAGTGTTAAGATATAATCTGTACATGCCTCGACATCCTGTAATGAATAATATTGGGTCCAATCATGATTTTTCAACTCATTTCTCAATTTATCATATTGGACAATAGTCTTTGTAATATTTGAATTTGTTTGGGTACTCATATGTTTCAGTGGCAACTCCATCAGTGTAGAAGAGTGGTCCGTCACATCAATCTCCAGCACCGCAGACGACACAGCAATCTCGTTTTTCGAGTTTTTATAAAATATATGGTCCAAGCATGTGTTACTCTGTAATTTAGTAGGGCAATTTATCAATGAATGAAAATTTGATTCGTACATTGTATTCAGATAGTCGAAAACAATTTCATCCTCATCCAATATGTTCAAATTTAAATCACCTGCAATGATATGATGGTTCGCATTATATTTTTGAGCTATTTTCAAATATTCCTTCAGACCTATAATAAACTGCCTCGAAGCAGAACTAGGAGACCTGTATACAGCAGTTATACACAGATAGTCATTATCTACTTTGAATTTTACCTCTATTGCTTTGCATTTATCTATACGAACTATTTCAAAGTTACATCGTAGGCTAGTCGATGTGTACATCAATACACCATCACATATGTTTACATCTCCTTCGCTGTATGTTATGTTGTATCCTTCTATATGAAATAAATCAACATTTGGAATTTGCCGTGTTTCTGTCAAAATTAGTATTGAAAATTCATTAATAGTTTCTGATAAATATGCCTTGAGAGTATCTAAATTTTTTGATATACTTCTTATGTTCTGATGCAGGATTCTGAAATTATGTCTATCATGTGAAATATGTTCATTGTATTCTTCTATCGTTCCAAACTTCAAAGCGTTATGATGTTTATACTCGTAATCCCTTATATACTGATTCATTATTCAATTTGCAATAGTGATCGAGAAGCCAACAACATGAAAAGTGATTTTGTTGCAAACGAGTTGGTGAAGTTATTTTCTGCTTGTTGAGCGAAGTCGCAGTCTTTCTGTGGATGCTTGTCCTGGAGTTGGATTCGGTTTTAGTGGTTTTTTAGGTAAATTTTGATTTTTTGAGGGTTGCACTTTTTCTATTTGCTGATGGATGCCTGTTTTTTTTGTTTGTGTTTTAATTTGTGTCTGCGTCTCGATTTCACTGTCAGATTCTAAATTTCGGGTCCTGGTGTTTGGTGTTGCGGGTGCACTGTGGTTTTGGTTCTCAACAGTTTCTTCTTCTTTCTCTTCTCTCAATGTTTCTGCAGTGTATGCGGTCCCATCTACGAATAATTTGTTTCCTTTTATGTAGCTTGTTATCCCAGCATTTTCTCTAGCATTCTTCAAGTGATATCTCAACAGTTTATTATCTTCCCTCTGTTCAAAAGTCAGATCGTGCACGATACTTATCTGGGTACCCTTCAGTTTCTTGCAGTTTCTGAAAATTTCTTGCTTCTTTAGGTTGGATACTAAGTCGAGTTTTATCGGGTTGTTTCGTGCATTCCTAATCCAAATAAAATTGTTGACGTCCGACTTTGATATAGTAACACCCAGTAATCTATAAATTTCCTCGAAAACAAGTTCCAAGGATATCCCTTCTTCTTCTTTTGGCTTCATTCCAAATATGACAATGCCATTTTCTTTCGATTTTCTCTCTAACTTTTCAACCTTATTTTTCAACTCTTTATTTTCTTTTTCCAAATGTCTGATTTTGTCCTTCAATGAATCGATTTTCAATAATACCCTTGCCTCACTGGCCTCTATTACATTTCTCAGTTCTGTTCTGTTGTTAACTATTTCGTTCAGAAGTTTATCGAATTGTTCATTTTCATTCATCTTATCACGTTCTTTTCAGTGGAGGTGTATGGTCACCTTTAATTCTTGTGGAGCGTTCCGCAAAAAGTGGTCGGAATGCTTCTCAAGGACGGATATGTGATATGTATTTCCCAGTCTTAGTTTTCCTTCTAACTTTTGTTTTGAGTGTAGAATACCATTAACTTATTATTGAAATGTCTGCTTGTAGTGTTATTTGATACGTGTTCGACTTTCAGAATTATATGTGAACTGTTACATACCAAAATATAATGATTTCTAAGCACAATGTTCAGATGATGGTCACACTCTTTTATTAAATCTAGCAATGATATTTGCTGTTTTTCCAAATTTCACTAATCACCTGGAGGTCTTATTAGTAGAGCTATATCAATAGAAATTTCTATTTTATATAATTTCACCTACATCCAAGAATAAAGAGACAAGATAACCGATAATTTAGCGCCCGAAATTCAGACTAAACAGTCGTCAACCAAAGGCGATTGATTCTGATTAGTCAGCGGTTTTAACTTTTAATGTATACTGGAAGATTACCAAACCGTGAAGAGTGGAAAATTAAAAATAAAGTAATTTTAATCCTTTTCATGTCCTGAAAATCGAAAAACTGCACATGGTGCTGTGCGTCTGTTTGGTTTTGAATGGGGTAGTGATGTATGAAACAACCGTATTAAGAAATCCGCTTCAATATAGCGTTATTAAAATACGAAATAATTTATATCCATATTGCAGAATATTTCCTCAAGCATATTTAGCCCCTGATATTGGAAAGAATTGACATAAGAATTATCCGGATTTGGACAAGTGCCTTTGAAAATGGTAAAATTTGGAAAAAATTATTGGGAAGAAACTGATTGGACAAGGAAGATAATGTAAGAAAAATGAAAGGAAAAATAATTTACGGGTGATTTGCGGTCGGGAAGTGGAAGGGGGTGAGTTTTTAAGGGTAAAAAACCGTTCATCTTGATTTCCGGCAGAACAACCTCAAAATTTATATGAAAACTTCAAGTAACCAAGTTTTCATTTTTTATTTTTTCTTTATAGAAAAAAATACATGATATTTAGTAAAAGTTCCCTCATTATATTCCAAAAACACTCAGGTAAACAAGTTATCTTAAAATAGCAATAAATACGTATCTACGCATATAATTTAGAGAAGATTCTACAACTTTTTCAAAATATTGTAGTTTTCTAATTGAATATTAACTTATCCTGTAATGAGGAAATTTACCATAGTTATGAATTTTTTTTTAACCATCAGAAAGTAGAGATTTCAACAAAAAGCCCACTGACTTTTTTAAAAAGGCAGATACATTGACGTGAGAATTTTCGATTGAAAATTAGGCTGCTTGTTCGATTTGAAGTCAAAATAGGGTGAAAAAATTAAATGTTTTGAATCAAAGGAATTACAATGTGTTTAGTACATAAAAAGGTAAGTTTTCAAGAAATTTCGAGAAAAAATTTTTTTTTGTAAAAGATAAAAATAACCAAAAACCGTGTTCTTTGAATTTTTCACATACATTCTGAAGTTATGTGAAAAAAGTGTGAATTGAAAAGTTGTAGATCTTTTTATTACCTACAACTGTGCCCTTTAACTTTTTTCCATAAGACTAGTAGTTTTGCCGGAAATTGAGATAAACCGTTTTTTACCCTTAAGAACCCCCTTACGCTTCCCGACCTCAAATTACCCAAAGTTAATTAATATTTTTCAAATCTGAATTGTCTCGTCAATAACTTTTTTATCTCTGTGTTTATAATTTTCACGGATATAATTTAGGATAATATTATATAACAGATTTTAAATACTTTAAAGTGAAATTTTATTAACTGAAATATTAGTTTATGATGCGAAATGCAATAGAGTGGATGAATTAAGGAACAAAATTCATAGCTCCGTTATTGAATATTATCAAGCAAATCACTGGAACAGGTCAAGTTTAGATTTTAATTAACCACCTCATGGCACAAAAAAAACGTCATTCAATTTTACATAGTGACATAATTTCTTTTTAATTGAATACCCCAAAAATTTTTGCTGCTTTATTACATGCAACTTATCTAAATGTCGGTGTGAAAAATTGGTACCGTGAATAACTATTTCTTTCATTAAATGAAAAAAAAAATGTTATCTACGGAAACAATTCTTTACACCGTCATTTAGGTAAGTTGAACCGTGTAAAAATCAACCAACAAAAATTTGGGGTATTCATTAAAAAAAAAAATATGACGCCACTCTGTAAAAATGAATGACGTCATAAGTAAATTTTTTATGCTATATGGTGGTTACTTAAGAACTAAAATTGACTTATCCCAGCGATTTGCTCGATATTCAATAACGGTGTTACGAATATTGTTCCTTAATTTATACACTGTACTAAATTTCACAACATAAAACTACGTATAAAGTCTTTATGATTTGTTATAAATATATTATCTTAAATTATATCCTTGAAAATTATAAATACCGAGATACAAAAACCCAACAATTTCATTAAAATTATCCGTTCCTGGGGTGCAGATTATTATTAAGTGATTGACGGCACAATTTAACTTTAGAAACTATTAATTAACTAAAAATTGTTAGACACAGCACCAAATAATTGACAAAAAAATGGTAAAAACAAATAAAGATATCAATTGCATCCACTCTCTAAAAAATTGAGGATTTTCTCAATATATTCAAATTTCACTGCTAAACCTTGTAATTATTTATGATAAACATATTTAAGCCAATTACCAACTATTTTCATTTAATATATTCCATAACAGTAAATAAAATATATCCATAAAATTTTTAAATTCAATTATAAAATTATCATAAAATCACATTTCCGGTATTAATAATTATATAAACTGTGTAAAAATTCAATATTGAAATTTCGCTGGAAAACCTAAAACCAGGTTGGTTTAACCTGTTGGTTTAAGCTATAACGTGAGTTAAAGCTATTTAAGTCAATCTCAATCAAAGTGGATTTATCCTAAATATCACATTTTAAGGAAGTATTTAGTGGTACTTGGTCATATTTTATCGAACATATCGAACAAAACTAAAATATAATAAATAAATCTATCCAATATTGAGTTTGTATTGAGATAATTTTCAAGCCGTTCTAACTGAATAAAATCATAATTGTATTTAACACGAAAAATACAGTATAAAATGAAAAAAATTAGCAATAAATTATTCATTTGAAAGAAGTTTTTAGAACATATAAAAAAAAATTAAAACAAATAAATCTTGTCATTGCCAAAACCAAGATTAGTGTTTTTTTGCATAAATTTTTTCTTCTCGCCTGACCTGAATTCCCGTACGCCAATTGTGCGTATTTACCGAATATGTATTTCTGTGAATGTTCGACCGTTTACTTTTTAGAGATAATTTCACTGACTGATATATTTCTTTGATTTTATCTATGAAAGGAACAATTAAAAAAATTTTTTTTGGGTTAAGTCTTACCTTCTGTCTTGACCGCCAGTCCACTTGACCTCCAGTCGTAAGCAAATCCTCAATCGGCATCCAAAAGATTTCGTCGATCTCACATCTCGTCCTAGATTCGAAATGTGTCGACATTGGGACGTCCTTGATAACATAGAGCCTGGTCACTCCATTGTTAATTGTCGCTTCAACCCAATAATCTGGGTTCGCGAGTCCCGTTATATCGAACCCGATCTCTTCCTGCAATTCCCTGGTGGCACAATCAATCGGGTCTTCGTTGTCTTCAAGTTTTCCCTGAGGGAATCCTATGGTTTTCGTCCAATAACTCTTAACCAACAGCACGTGTGTGAGCCCTTCTGAAAAAATCAACGCACCGTTCCGCGGAAGGTTCGCCTTATATTGCCTCCAATCGGCATAGATTTGAGGCAATCGCGGAACGTCCTCTTCAAGCTGCGGAACACATCTGAATATATTTTCGATGAACTCGAGTAGGGCAAACGATTTCAAATTGCTATCTTTAATTTCATAGCAATCAGTATAATGCCAATGAGCCATTTCTATCTGGGAAAGAATTCTGAAATAGTCTTTACCCCAGATCGGGAGAGGAAATCTATTGAATATGTCATCCAAAATTTCCGCGGGTATAAAAAACTGAATATTCTTCACTTGAGACATGTTTGCATCGAAAATTCAACACAATCACTCACAATAAAATTTCTAATCGTCACTTCGAAAGATCAACTAGATAATGAAGAAATAAAGGGTAGTTCTCCAATTTATAGACTATTATCCCAAATGGTACCTGTTCCTGCGCAAGGAAGTATGCGCACATCGCTGGTCAAATTTTTCTCGTAAGAATAGAGAAATGATCATTATATTCTCAATAATTATATACCAGTCACAAAATTTGAGGGATATACAAAAAAACAAAAAATTTTGAAAAAAAATTCAAAATTTTTGATTTTTAAAAATTCACCCGTGAAATATTTTCAGAAAATTTAAAGCCTTCCATATTATCTCAACTAAAAGACCTGTACGTTGATTTACCACCTTTATTATACTCTAGTCACAAAATTTGAGGGATAAGTATACAAAAATACACCAAAATGTTGTAAAAAAAAAAGCACTGACGTGTAGTCAGTACTCTTTGGCGCGCGTGTTCACGGTGGCTAATTTGAATTGAATGATGAGTACTTCAAGCTCAGTAGATAGAGCGAGCCGAAGATCTACCCAAAGGATAGTGGACACCATTCACTGTCGGTTCAAAAATTAACAGTGCTGTATTTAAGCTGCCATCAGGATAGATTAACAAAGTTGGAAAAGAAAACAAGTGACTCTCCTTAGTCGCACAAGCTCCTAGAAGATTTGGGAGGGTCAGTATAATCCTAATCATGTTAATCGCACGCGCGCCAAAGCAGATTGACTTTTTACACTTTTTCTTTCATTGTTAAGTCAATCTGCTTTTGCGCGCGTGCGATTAACATGATTAGGATTATACTGACCCTCCCAAATCTTCTAGGAGCTTGTGCGACTAAGGAGAGTCACTTGTTTTCGTTTCCCACTTTGTTAATCTATCCTGATGGCAGCTTAAATACAGCACTGTTAATTTTTGAACCGACAGTGAATGGTGTCCACTATCCTTTGGGTAGATCTTCGGCTCGCTCTATCTACTGAGCTTGAAGTACTCATCATTCAATTCAAATTAGCCACCGTGAACACGCGCGCCAAAGAGTACTGACTACACGTCAGTGCTTTTTTTTTTTTTTTTCAAGTTCCTTTAACAAATATAGCTATCAATACAGTTTGGCTGTTAGCTTTACCGTAGATCGAAAAAAAATGCGGTTGTGGGACCTCCGTTTGGAACGCAATTGCCTCTTCTCCAAATCCGAACGTATTTTAATATAGATCTACCGAACATAGTTATTTATAAATTCGCCTCAGGGCCACCATACAGACATTTCAACTCGGAAACAACGCTATTTCCCCCAAACTGACTTGTGTCCGTGCACTGAATTGACATTAATATTCTTTTGAAACCTCACAATATCGGCTCATTGCTTCCAACATAACCCAAACAACCCAAAACCATTCACTTCTCATCTGCGCAAGCGCTATATACTCTTGCCTGCAAGTCCTCCCAAAATTACACACCTCACAAAAAACTCCGATTCTCCAACACTAGTGGTTCAGGAGATATCGCTTCTTGAATCCACGCATGCGCAGACCCTCACCAGGGGATTCTATAGAGGAATAGCATCCGCCACCCCAAAATCCCAATCCTCTCTGACGAAAACACCAGCAGTTAAATCACTGATGGTCTGCTCATGCGCATAACGAAAAATGCCCGTAAGGGGTAACTTCAATTTCGAAATTAGCCCCAGGGCCACGATACGGACACTTTAACTCGGAAACAACGCTACATCCCCCAATCTGACTTGTCCTTGCACTGAATTGCCATGAATATTCTTTTAAAACCTCACAATATCGGTTCAGCACTCCCAACATAACCCATACAACCCAAAAACAGTCACTTCTCTTCTGCGCATGCGCAATCTACTTGCGGCTGAAAGTCCTCCCAAAATCACACACCATACAGAAAACTCCGATTTTCCAACACTAGTGGTTGAGGAGATATCGCCTCTTGAATCCACGCATGCGCAGACCCTCACCAGGGGATTCTGTAGAGGACTAGCATCCGCCACCCAAAACCCCAATCCTCTCTGACAAAAACTTCAGCAGTTAAATCACTGATGGTCTGCTCATGCGCATAACGAAAAATGCCCGTAAGGGGTAACATCAATTTCAAAATTGGCCCCAGGGCCACGGTATGCACACTTCAACTCGGAAACAACGGTATTTCCCCCAAACTGACTAGTGTCCGAGCACTGAATTGCTATGAATATTCTTTTAAAACCTCACAATATCGACTCAGCACTCCCAACATAACCCATCCAACCCAAAAACAGTCACTTCTCTTCTGCGCATGCACAATCTACTCGCGGCTAAAAGTCCTTTCAAAATAACACACCTTACAAAAAACTCCGATTCTCCAACACTAGTGGTTCAGAAGATATCGCATCTTTAATCTACGCATGCGCAGACCCTCATCAGGGATCTGGATTCTATGGAGGAATAGCATCCGCCACCCCAAAACCCCAATCCTCTCTGACGAAAACTACAGCAGTTAAATGACTTCTCATCTGCGCATGCGCACAACGAAAAATGTCCGGAAAGGGCAGCATGAACCTCAAAAAAATAGGTTTCGGCATTTTAAGCAAAGTATTTCGCAAAATAGTAGTAATTTTTTTATTTTTTTCATGTCACGTGATCTTCACGAAATTTTGCAAAAGTGTTTGCATTGGTCTTTTGCATCTAACTACTGAGTTTCAATTTAATCAGATCAGTATTTTTCGAGTTATCCTGAAAACAAAATTTTAAAATTTTTGAAATTTTTTTTGCTACTTTAGGGCCGTCCGATCATAACAAAACTTCGCAGGCATATAAAAGTCATGATTCTACAATTTGCTGCCAAATTTCAGAAAGATCGAGTGATTGGTTCCGGAATTATTCATTAAAAACGTTTTGACTAAAAACGGCCTTAACTCCGAAACCGCTCGGTGGATTTCGCCCGTTAACGAACTTGTCCGAGATATTTACGCTACAAAACTACCCTGCAAATTTCAACGCTCTAAGTCATTGCGTTCGAGAGTTATCGTGCTAACGGCCGGCCAGACCGGCCGGCCGGCCGGCCGGACCGGACGGACAGAATTGAATTTGACCTCGAATTCTTCATCAGGAAGTCGAACCTAATCGTTTGAGACCATTTTCGAAAAAAAATTCGAAAAATACAGACATTGTGACGAAATGATAGCACGCTGTTCCTTGCGGAACACGCGCGCAAAAACGAAGCCCCAGCTGTTTAGATTTCAGATCTGGACATAAAATGTTTCATCTTGTATGGTTTTGGCGTTAGCCTAACCGAACTAGAGGCAGAAAAATTCTTATTTTTGCTTATCTAAAAAAAATTCTATGGGTTTCAAACATGTTTTTTCAAGCTTCAAATTTAAAAATGATGATTATTTGCCGCGTAGTGGTCGTCGATCAAGGCAAATTTTCTTTATTTTGATAATCATGTAGTCGGGAAATAATGATCGTACAGGAAATCGAAGAAGTTTCTGAAAATAACGGAATATTCCTTGTACTTAAGACGATATTAGTAGTCTTCGATGAAGACTTTTGTTGGCAAACGATAATTTGGACTGAAAAAAACCTTAGTATTGGCATATTCAAGGATATTTGGACGTGGTATAACAATATTCGATGAACGAAGGGTATCGTCAGTTTTTTTTCAACCTTGAAGTATCCCGGAAAAACGCTGAAAATTTTAAATTGTTGCGATTTTTTTCCTAGTGCCACGAAATTTCAAATTTATCGTTTTGCCAAAATCACCCTAAAGAGCAATATTACGTTTCTTATTAATTTTTCTAATGAAAAATATTTATTTTCGTTGATAATACTAACTTTTTGCGCGCGTGTTCCGCAAGGAACAGCGAAAATGGTCTCAAACGATTAGGTTCGACTTCCTGATGAAGAATTCGAGGTCAAATTCAATTCTTCCGTCCGGTCCGGCCGGCCGGCCGGCCGGTCCGGCCGGCCGTTAGCACGATAACTCTCGAACGCAATGACTTAGAGCGTTGAAATTTGCAGGGTAGTTTTGTAGCGTAAATATCTCGGACAAGTTCGTTAACGGGCGAAATCCACCGAGCGGTTTCGGAGTTAAGGCCGTTTTTAGTCAAAACGTTTTTAATGAATAATTCCGGAACCAATCACTCGATCTTTCTGAAATTTGGCAGCAAATTGTAGAATCATGACTTTTATATGCCTGCGAAGTTTTGTTTTGATCGGACGGCCCTAAAGTAGCAAAAAAAAATTTCACTGTCGGTTCAAAAATTAACAGTGCTGTATTTAAGCTGCCATCAGGATAGATTAACAAAGTTGGAAAAGAAAACAAGTGACTCTCCTTAGTCGCACAAGCTCCTAGAAGATTTGGGAGGGTCAGTATAATCCTAATCATGTTAATCGCACGCGCGCAAAAGCAGATTGACTTAACAATGAAAGAAAAAGTGTAAAAAGTCAATCTGCTTTGGCGCGCGTGCGATTAACATGATTAGGATTATACTGACCCTCCCAAATCTTCTAGGAGCTTGTGCGACTAAGGAGAGTCACTTGTTTTCTTTTCCAACTTTGTTAATCTATCCTGATGGCAGCTTAAATACAGCACTGTTAATTTTTGAACCGACAGTGAATGGTGTCCACTATCCTTTGGGTAGATCTTCGGCTCGCTCTATCTACTGAGCTTGAAGTACTCATCATTCAATTCAAATTAGCCACCGTGAACACGCGCGCCAAAGAGTACTGACTACACGTCAGTGCTTTTTTTTTTTTTTATTGAAAAGAATAATTTTCGAAAAAATGAAAAATATACCAAAAAATATTTCTGGAAATGTTTTTTTCCATAACCGTATTTTCTCGACGTCTGGAAAATGCTTCATTAACTATAAAAAAAAATTTTATTAAGAGTGTCCGATATAGGAGAATGGACAATAGAACATACGCGCAAAAGCATTCAAGCATGTCAGTGCTTGAATCAATTTTTTTTTTTTCGTAATTTTTAAAATTTTTTTTTTGGGTATTCGAGATAAATTTGAGCTCGAATTCTTGATCAGTCAATTGTACCTAGTCGTTTGATAACATTCTCGGCAAAAAAATCGAAAATTACAGACCTTTGTGCAAAATGATAATGTGATGTTCTCCAGAACATACGCGCCAAATTACTTGTTTTTTGAGCGCTGTTAATGCCTTTAAATGTAAGTTTAAAAATTCATTACAAAATCGATATACCTATGGTATATTCCTGCTCTCCTTCCCTTAAACTTGAATTATTTCCTTGTATTCTTCTTAGCCTGAATAATGAACGCAAGCTCTATTTACAGCGAAAAACAGTTTTTCTCGAAAGTTACTATTTGATTTGTCCCGTCGATACTTATCTGCCATATTGAAGAAAATATATTTCCAGATATTATAATCATTAATATTCTTGATCGGAGTAATTAGGATTATCACCAGAAAGAATTTTTCTTTGGAATAATGAATGAGGATCGAATAATTGTTGATTTGGCGAAAACTATAAATTCGAAACGGAACTACGAAAAATACTTCGCAGTGGTTCAAAATTTCCAGAGCTTTTTCGGCACATTTTAAGTGTATTTGTTGAAGTTATACCAAATTATGCAAATATCCTTGAATATGTGGATGTATCGTTACGAAATAGTAATTTACGTAACAAGTCCGGAAAATAGGGTTTTTTTGGACGAATAGACAAAATTCTAGGACGAGCGTAAGCGAGTCCTGGAAGTCTATGAGTCCAAAAAAACCTTTTTCGGGCGTGTTGCGTACAATATTTTTTCGGCAACAGTGTTTTTCTAGACTATTCGAAGGTTTTCGACCGATTCGGTTCGAAATTCAAATTCGATTTGACATTTCTAATCGCTCGTTCTGACCGAAAACGTCGACCGTGAAGGAGCCGCGTTAAAATTCGCCACAGAAATACGTGAAACGTCAGAAGTTCGTCGATTTTCGCCGAAAAGTCACATTTTCCTATCGTTCTTCCGGGAAAACGAAAGAGTGAATCGAAAAAAGGGCTCAGCTACGGACTAATTTCGAATCTCGTCTTCGCGTTCCCGCAAATACCGTCGTTCCGAACGAGGTTTTCATAATGTATTTACAATGACCAAAACGACGTGATTCTTCCCGGCCTAGTCCGGGAAGTACGTACTTCCCGGACTAGGCCTGGAAATGCTTCTTTCTCAAAGAAAAAGCGTCCGGGAAGTGGGCACTTCCCGGACGGTTGCCGAAAAAATATACTTTCAACTGTAACTACTAATAGCTCATTAAATCTTTCCCCGACTCATTAATCCTCAATTTCAAAAACGACTATTCGATTCGATTGACGATAAATTCGCGGCAAAGAATCATTTGAGATTAAAACGCTTAATGGTGTAAATTTTTAAACCAAAATTTAAAACCCTTAGATATCTTTTAAGATAAGAAAAAATGTGGAATTTTTTTTCGGTGGTTTGGTTAGCGACACCCTGGAACCGTACAGGTTGAAATATTTATGACCAGAGTTGATGACTTAACACTTGGAGCTACATCTAGGACTTTGTTTTGCAGTATGGTAACTTTCGATTAACTAGGAATTAACAATCAACCAAAAATTTGTAATTTAGTTCTATTATATATCATCTTAAGATTTGTGCTTAGTTTAAATAGTTGAAGCTCAAATGTTCCGATGTAGCCTTTCCAAATAATACCTTGTCCCGTATGTGAGGCTCGAATAGACAATAAAACATGCGCACAGAAGCTTCTGACTTAGGTCTCGATTTTTTTTATTAATCTCATATTCCATTTGGAACGAAATGAAACCATATATTTTTTTCTGCTAAAAAAATTAAAACAAATTTAAAGTTCCATTACATCACGAGGAGAATTAATAATTGACCTTGAAGAAACTGTTTTTTTTTCAATATAATGCAAGGGTGAAAAAACAAAAATGAGACATCATGAAAAGTGTGAGAAATTTAATCATATCACAACAACGGTTTACTGATAATAATAATAATGAATTTCGAGATAGAACGATTTAAACATTTGATTAAGATACGTGTGTTCGAATTTCCATTTAATTTCACAACAAAATAAATATGACAGTTGATTGAATTCATCTATAAATGATTTCAAATCAATTGTAAAAATTATCAAAATAAAATATAAACACTCAGAAATAAATGAGAATATTATCTCTATTATTACTGGTACATTTGATGCATATAATTATCGAGTGATTTAATGTAATTTATAACTTCGGAATCCAATTAAGCTAATGTGAAACTGAAAAATATAATTAACAATTGGAAATTTTCTATATAGTTGTGTACTTCTATATTAAGTGATAAAGTTTCTTGAAACAATTAAATGTTACTAAAAATTTTTATAGTTCTTCACGATGAAGCTATTCCAGAATCTAAATTATATACAATTTTCATAAAATGAAATATAAAATATATATTCTAGCTAGGTTTTCTAATTTCATACCGCATTTTTCGTGTTGGATGTATTAGGAAATCTTGAATTTTTTATAAAGGAATTCAATGAGATGAATTGAAATATTCTATTTCATATTTTTATTTGTAATTAAAATAGTTATTACCATTATTTGGTGCTTTATGTAATATTCCTATCCCTTTAATTGTTTTAAAAGTTAAATTGTCCAGTAAATCACTTGAACATAATCTGCATGACAGGTACAGGTCATTTTATTGAGGTTGTTGGGCTTTGTATCCCAGTATATACATTTATCACGACTATCATTTAAGATAAGTTATTATAATTGATTTATTAACTGAAAACTTATTTCTTTTGTGTAATGTAACAACAAGCAATAATAATACAATTTCACTTTGGAAACAATGAAAAGGTTGAATACGCTTTTGTTTTGAAATATTTAAACACAAATAATTCGAATAAAAAATTATTAACATACGTAAATATCAATCGGAAGTTCTCGATATATCTGATTGTATCCCTCTATAAAAAATTAATATATTCAACATTAAAAATGTAGTATGAAATGAATAAAAATAAACATTCGAAAATATTTTGAAGAACATAATGAAAATAATTTAGATTATATAAATCTTGACATTTATGAAATGAAGATCGGTGCTTCTTCATCCCTTAACTGAATTTACGTTCGCCAATTGTGGGTATATTTCAAATGTTAGTTACCGTAAAAGTTCAAACGTTTCGATTTTTCAGCATTTTTCACTGATTGGTACAATTCTTGATTTTATTAGGAAGGATCAGAAATCATTTTTTGAGGTTCCCTAGTACTTTGTGTCTAGACCTTCATTCGACTTGCATCATGGATATTGATATGTTATTGATTATTAAGTAATTATCTGTATCTCACGATATTTTGACAACGGAAAGAGATAGTGACTTGCAATTTTCAGGGTAGGTTGCGCATCTGTATGCAACATTTCAGTTCGTTAATAGACATAATCAGCTTAACGTTTATGGAGTTATATCCATCTGATATTTTGTTGATATTTCCTGAATAACTAAAAAAGTACCAATCTTATCCAATTTAAACATGGTAATTAATTGTAGAATGCCAACGTGCAAATCTTTGTGAAATTGTGTATCAGTAGAAACTTGAAAAAGTTTATGTTTCTCAGAAATTATCCGTCCAATATCGCTGCAATTTTGCGAGAGCCTTCAAAGACTTACTTTACGGCCAATTCCAAATTTGAAGTCGACTAAACATTCGCGCAAAAGCTCCCGAGTCCATATCAGTGCTTTATAAGATTTTCTGCTCTTTGTTGCTTTTGGGATTTCCAATGTTAATCAATTTCAACAATAATGGCAATTCTTTATCTTCATCAACTAATAAATCTAAATAATATTACAAAATTGATTGTATCCAATCTTCTTCTTTCCAGTCCTTGATTTGCTGCTGCCTCACCGTGTGGATATTCGAGTCTTCTTATTTTTTTTTTCATTCTAGCAATCTTATGGAGTAGTGTCACCTGCATCACTTTGAAGAAATTATTAATATTGAAATATGAAATAGGTGCATTTCAATCGCAACCGTACCTACCTTAAAGAATTATTGGGACATTGAATAAAGTACTGTATCTAATCGACTTCATCCTATTAGCTCTCTCACTTCCGCTAAGGGGAACATTCACTCATCTTAGGTTTTTTCGTACTAAGAAGGTCTGAGCTATCTTCTGCGGGGTCCTACACTTTGTTCTCGCCCTTTAGTTGGTCACCCTTCGTCCTCAGATCTATGGTTTGTACCATTCCTATGAACGACATTTTTATAAATTGGTATGGTATTACAGGACGCAACTTTCAGTAAAAAATTTGTGATTAGCTGAATGAAACGAGAAAAAATGTCGATTAATTTCATTTTACATTAATCATGAAATATACCACATGGATAGTTTTTACAGCTTTGATGGGTATAATGAACCTAGTCGATTTTAGTGTCGTCATCTCTGAGAAGTAAACTTTATATTTGAATACCAAAAAATGAGAGAAAAATATCAATTTAATGTATTTAAACATATACCAGAGCCGTTTTTACTTGGATAATATGTTTGCGCCTCAAGTTTTTCCTTCTTAAATAATTCATTTTCTGTACAGACTTTTTGCATTTGACAACAATAGGTCTAATAGCTCCATGTCAAGAAATGTTTCATAATGATTCAATTGTGCAATACGGATCTAAAAATTTAAGGTAGTTACAAAAATACTTCAACAAGTGTTGGACATATTATGGTAATGTACCCGGCATGTTGACCACTGAATAATCTGCAAATTATCATTCTCTTGTTCGCAGTCAGCATCTGATACTGTTACTAGAACAGCTGCACTTATATCTATGAAATACATTTTGCATTTATTGCAGTAACCCGTTTGACAATCCGCATTCATTTGACGAAATAATATAATACTCATCTCTTTCCGAACTTTATTTCACTAGGAAATTTCCAATTCTCCTTCCGTATTTGGTACCCTTTTATGAGATATCATATTGACATTGTGTTGGTAATTATTTACATTTAGTTTTTTCTGCTGAATAATTTTCTTCCACAATTTTGTATCCACAATTTCTTCTCATATATTAACAAGTAGCTTCTCAACTCTATAATTATATGTAATAAATTGTATTTGAACGTAGAAGGGTAGAAGAACATAAAGTATTCATTTCTAGATACCTCAAATCGTTTTCAGTTCATTTTATTATATTTTAGATATTTATAGAAAACTCCCAATTGCCATGTTGATGTAAATTCCAGCGTTGAATATGTTGTCTATGTTGCAATGTGCGCATATCATTTATATTTTCATTGGCTTTGAAGAAATATCTGCAAAATATGATAAGATTGATCTTTGATTTTTTTTAATTCAATATTAATTGTATGAATGAAATATCAATGAAGTAATACGAATGATTAAACAAGCCTTCAGTGCAGATGCAGGACATTTCGGCGAGTGTGAATCAGTGTTCGAAATATGTCCTAACTATATTCGTCTACGAGATACAGGATGTTTTATGTATTTTATCAAAAACTTTCAATCAGCATGACTCTCGAACGCCTAGATGGATTGTCTTGAAAATTTCAGAGATTGAGTATAGACCTATGCCTAATATTCGCTCATAATGCGCTTATGATAGCGCAGGTCCGGACTGAGAAAAATATTTTCTTTATTCCACATTTTGTATAACACCCAGTACATCAAATTTTCAAGAAGTGAAATTTTTCTCAGAATCTACAATAAATACTCTTTCAAACAAGCCTCCTGGCAATAATTGCACACTTTGTATCAATATCTTATGAATGATGGAATATTTGGAATTTTCAATTTATTATAAGCACGGACCTGCGAATCTCCGAATAATGCGTTAATTCATATTGCATCAATTGAAATTCCCTGTAGCATCACTTAATTATAGTGCTGCAGCGTATTCCATCCAATACATGCATTTAGAAGTATCACATTTGATTACCTAAATAGAAATGCTAGTACAACTCATTTTCGAAATATTCATATTAGAAAATTCTTTATTCTAATAATTTGAACGCAGATGTTAGCATAATTGAAGATTTTATGCCAAACAACCGAAAACTCGAATTAAGTATATGGATATAAGTGTGAAGGAATAGTTGCGTGTGTTGAGACTCGAAATAACATTGAACATTTAATTAGGTTATCATAAAAATGACTTAAGGATAAAAATGTAAATATATCTTATAATCATTAAACTAAGAACAATTGAAAATATATAAATGGGAAAAATTATCATAACTGTAAGATCTGGGGATCTTGCAGGCCAGTCATAAGAAGCCTTTTATTTTGAGTTAGAATGGGAATATCAATTTGTAACAGCTGTACACAGTTACCAGTTCCTGAGAGTGGATAACTCATAGTTTTTTTTAGTTTACCTGACATAGTTGTTACTCACTTTTCAATAAAATTATCTATCAGACTTAATATTGATTTGTATTTTTTGAGAATGAAATCTTTGATTCTGTCACGATCTGTTCCGGTTATTCAAAACCAATAGTTTTCGAAGATAAATAATCCGAGAATGAGAATTGCTATCATTTGAACCATGTTTTTGAACATAGCAGTATTTTTTTGAAAAACTCTTTTGGGTAATCTGAAGTCCAAACCCTGAATTTTTGTGTATTTAATGAAATAAGATGAACCAAATTCCTGAAGTCATGATACTGAGAATTTCAATTGATGCAACATGAATTAAGGCATTATTCGGAGATTCGTGTTCATAATAAATTGAAAATTCCAAATATTACATGGTTCATAAGATATTTATACAAAGTGTGCAATTATTAACAGGAGGCTTTTTTGAAAGCTTATTTATTGTAGATTCTGAGAACAATTTCACTTCTTGGAAATTTGATGCACAGATTGTTTTACAAGATGTGGAATAAAGAAAATAATTTTCTCAGTCAGGACCTGCGCTATCAACAAATCATTATCAGCGAATATTAGGCATAGGTCTATACTAATTCCCTGAAATTTTCATGAACATCCATGCAGGCTTTCAAGAGTTATGCTGTTTGAAAATTTATGATAAAATATATAAAACATCCCGTATCTCTTAAACGAATACAGTTATAGGACATATTTCGAACACTGATTTAGACTCACCAAAATGTTCTGCATCTACACTGAAAGCCTGTACAATCATTCGTGAAACACCCTGTATTTTGTAAACTCACGTTTTTCACTTCAGAAAATCATTTTCACCCTAATCTTCTCAAAATTTTAAATAATAATTCTTCTATCTTGTATCTTATGGTCCCATCTATTGCTCAGCAGACATACCTAAAAGAATCTATTATTATTTCCATTCTTGATTAATATGGTTGTCAAATCCCAGTCCTTCGATTCGTACCATGTGTGCCATTAGGCAAATAGTTTAATAATTTGTATTAAACTTTTTTCCATAATTCCATTCTTTAAGCAAAGTCTCCATTTTGCAAATCTGGTTAACTTTCACCTAAAATATCAAAATCTACGTCTACCACCACCATCTTTTAAATCTACTCGGTAAAACTTCAAGAGACAATGTCCAGCCTGAACCGGTGGCTTTACAAACATGCATATAACCTTGTTCATATTAATGTTATAATTATTCACTACGAAATCTACACGTCCAAAATAACAAATAGTCCATACCAATATTTTTAACAAAAAAACCTTGAAGCACTTTAGCTTACCTCTTATCTTTCATAATTGGTTGAGAACAATCACTTCTCACTTCTCACTATTAAATCTAGCAATGATAATTGCTGTTTTTCCAAATTTCACTAATCACCTGGAGGTCTTATTAGTAGAGCTATATCAATAGAAATTTCTATTTTATATAATTTCGCCTACATCCAAGAATAAAGAGACAAGATAACCGATAATTTAGCGCCCGAAATTCAGACTAAACAGTCGTCAACCAAAGGCGATTGATTTTGATTAGTCAGCGGTTTTAACTTTTAATGTATACTGGAAGATTACCAAACCGTGAAGAGTGGAAAATTAAAAA
This sequence comes from Halyzia sedecimguttata, assembly GCA_937662695.2. Taxonomy (NCBI): domain Eukaryota; kingdom Metazoa; phylum Arthropoda; class Insecta; order Coleoptera; family Coccinellidae; genus Halyzia; species Halyzia sedecimguttata. The sequence continues at coordinate 37,387,607 of OW569419.2, forward strand.
TAAAGTAATTTTAATCCTTTTCATTTCCTGAAAATCGAAAAACTGCACATGGTGCTGTGCGTCTGTTTGGTTTTGAATGGGGTAGTGATGTATGAAACAACCGTATTAAGAAATCCGCTTCAATATAGCGTTATTAAAATACGAAATAATTTATATCCATATTGCAGAATATTTCCTCAAGCATATTTAGCCCCTGATATTGGAAAGAATTGACATAAGAATTATCCGGATTTGGACAAGTGCCTTTGAAAATGGTAAAATGTGAAAAAAAATATTGGGATGAAACTCATTGGACAAGGAAGATAATGTAAGAAAAATGAAAGGAAAAATAATTTACGGGTGATTTGCGGTCGGGAAGTGGAAGGGGGTGAGTTTTTAAGGGTAAAAAACCGTTCGTCTTGATTTCCGGCAGAACAACCTCAAAATTTATATGAAAACTTCAAGTAACCAAGTTTTCATTTTTTATTTTTTCTTTATAGAAAAAAATACATGATATTTAGTAAAAGTTCCCTCATTATATTCCAAAAACACTGTAATTTTTTTGATTTAAAAAAAGCTAAAATTTTCAGTAGGACACTCAGGTAAACAAGTTATCTTAAAATAGCAATAAATACGTATCTACGCATATAATTTAGAGAAGATTCTACAACTTTTTCAAAATATTGTAGTTTTCTAATTGAATATCAACTTATCCTGTAATGAGGAAATTTACCATAGTTATGAATTTTTTTTAACCATCAGAAAGTAGAGATTTCAACAAAAAGCCCACTGACTTTTTTAAAAAGGCAGATACATTGACGTGAGAATTTTCGATTGAAAATTAGGCTGCTTGTTCGATTTGAAGTCAAAATAGGGTGAAAAAAATAAATGTTTCGAATCAAAGAAATTACAATGTGTTTACCCAGACGTCACCCAATATTCCTGGAATATGCCTACAATATCCTATTTTCCAATAGATATTGCAATATCCCTGGAATATTCCATGAATATCCATTTATCTTATATCCATGAAGCATATTCCTGGAATATACTTCCACGAATATTCCACAGATATTCTCCTTGAATATGACTGGCATATTCATACGGCATATCAAACTGAAATTTGAGTATTCGAATATTCTATGAATATTCAAAAAGCATGTTCATAGCACATTTCTCTGTAGATACGTAATAAGTTTTGTACTATCAATTTGAAACATTTCGTTAGAAAACCAGCTGGGAAAATTCTTATAGTTCAAGCTTCGCAGCCAAAAATGGAGCATTTAGTAATGTTAGATTTCAAGGGCGTAGCCAGGGGGGGGGTTTTGGGGGTTCAGACCCCCCCGAAATTTTATTTTTCTCTTAAAAAAAATTATTTTTGCTGCAGAAAGTGACCCTTACAACCCCAAAACCCCCCCCGAAATTAATTCCTGGCTACGCCCTTGTTAGATTTTTAATTATGACAATATATGTATAACAACAAAATGCGCCTTTATATATAGCTTAAATTATTTGTTTATATGCTATTTTTATGTAGGAAACTGCGGCTATATCTACACAGATCTACCTCATATCAAAAAATTCTTTTAAATCATTTTTGTACTTTCACACAACCCAACACCAAATCGACGCCTTGAGCGGGATACGAACCCAGGACCTCCGGCATCCTAACAAGTTTTTCAACACGAGACTACCAGTGCAGCCGGTTAAATAGTTGATCGCCGATTAAATAGTTGGACAAGGATGACCGTCGGGCATAGTCGTTCCATCGCCGCGACAAACCGGCCGATATTTTTATACTGAGACCATATACAGTATGGTGCAATTGAAAGGAATAAATTCGTTATTTCGTAAACCGGCGACTTCAAGGAAAAATCCCGAAACCCGTCGATTTTTATTCTTAAACAGGCTATTCGTAAGGAAACCATTTTATTTTTGACGTCATTTTATTTTTGACGTCATATTAAATAATAATAATAAAATTTTATTAATTTTTTAAACAAATACAAAAGTCATTTTTTGTACATTATTGATATGGCTGAATAGGTATTTAAAAGACCTTTCAAATAATGTATTACAACACCCACCTTTCCATCTGAATATTTTAGCGATGACGTCATCACGCTCACATAGATGACGTCAAAAATAAAAAAGGAACCTTACGAATAGCCCGTTTAAAAATAAAAATCGACGGGTTTCAGGATTTTTCCTTAAAGTCGCCGGTTTACGAAATAACGAATTTATTCCTTTCATTGGCACCATACTATATATAAAAACTATATCTTGTCTATGGAAGCTATATTCTGTGTAGTGTTCTGTGGTCATCATCAGACAAAGAAATCATCTTTCTTTCTTTGTCTTCTAGTTCTTACTTCTTTCAGTCTTGCTTTGCTTACTGCTTCCTACTTCGTTATTTTATTGTTTCCTTTGTGAAAGTAATATTAATTTTTAAATCTGTTTTATAGTTGGTTAGTTTACATTTTATTTGGACACACAGTGAATTGGTGAAATTGAGAGATTGTTTTGTTATTTAACAAGTAAGTATAGTGCTGTTAGAGGAGAATTATATTGATATATCCCAATTTTTGGTGAATATCATTTGTCTGATATATCAACCTTTAGCTAGGTGAGAAGATCTCAAGGGTTTTACAGAGTACCTATTTACTTGCAGTCCGGTTTTGTTTTGCTACAAAATGAAGAAATCTTTTTTAAGAAAAGTGAAAAGATTGACCGACCAAACGTTGTTTTCTCTAGACGATAATATTACTGATGATTCGCTAGAGTATGATCAGATGACTGAAGAAACAGTAGATAGTTGTTCTAATGAAACTATTCCAGCCTTGACTCTACCAGAAAACCGCAGTATTGTTACTGAATTCAGTCATGATCTTCAGGGACCGAGTAATGTGGTTGGAAATACTTGTCTCTCATCAGGACCTAGCCAAAGTAACCACCAGAGTTTTCAGGAAGAGATTAAGTTGTGGGCTGTACACAATCAAATAACCCATAAAGCAATTAATGAGTTACTAATTATTTTAAGAAAACAACCAGGTCTTGACGGCATTCCAAAAAGCGCTCGATCCTTTTTATCAACTGTTCGTAAGGTGAATACTAGAGTTGTGAATCCGGGTACATACAGTCATCTGGGTATTGAAAATGTGCTGAGTAATTTTTTTAAGATACATAAATTAATACCTTCAGAAAATATTGAAATTGCTGTAAATATTGATGGACTCCCACTCAGTAAAAGTTCTGGCAGCCAAGTGTATCCTATTCTAGGAATTGTCTTGAATTTGAACATATCTGTTCAAAATGTAGTTTTATTGGGTATATACCATGGCAACCAGAAACCCTATGATGCTAATGAATTTCTGGAGGATTTTGTAAATGACGTAATCAATTTATCGCAGAATGGTTTGAAAATAGGAGAAAGGTTGGTTTCATTTAGGTTGAAGTATTTTCTCTTTGATGCCCCAGCCAAATCATTTTTATTGAAGGTGAAGAGCCACAGTGGCTATTCGTCATGTACTAAGTGCTGTCAAGAAGGAATATATCTTAATGACCGTGTTTGTTTTCCAGATATTCATTCAATTAAACGAACAAATGAAACTTTCAGAAATCAAAGCGATGATAATTATCATCTAGGTTTCACAATCATTCAAAATATTGGTTATATAGATATGGTTGAGGATGTGCCACTAGATTATATGCACTTAGTTTTGCTGGGTGTGACTAAAAAGCTTCTCGTTGGAACTTGGGTATTTGGTAAACCACCGCATAATTTTCCAGGTAGAATAATGAACGCAATGAACGTATTAATATCTAAGATAGCTGTGTATGTACCATCTGAATTCCCTAGAAAGTCGAGAAGCCTTTCAGAAAGTAAAAGGTGGAAAGCAACTGAATTAAGATCATTTCTTTTACACTGGTGTTGTTATTTTGAAACCTTTTTTAACCAGAGAAAAGTATAATCATTTTATATGTCTTTTTGTGAGTATCACAATATTAGTATCACCTCCTCTGTCACACCTATATGATTATGCAAAAAAATTGCTCCTATATTTTGTTCAAGAAACTCAACAAATTTATGGCCGTCACTACATGTCACACAATTTTCACAACTTGTTACACCTTACAGATTGTGCTCGTCGTTTTGGACCACTAGACAAGTTTAGCAACTTTTCCAGTGAAAATTTTCTACAGATTTTGAAACGTTTAGTTAGAAAGGGTGATAAACCGTTGCAACAAATAATAAAAAGGTTGTCGGAAGGTTTTCTTGTCTCAGAGCCAATTAAATCAGAAAATTTGCATCTCAAACATGAAAAAATATATCACCCTTATTACCTTACCCTCAGTATTCACAATTAGTTGTTAAAACATTTACACTAAATGCGGGGTACAAGCGGGATAACTGTTGTGGATTGAAAGATGGCACTGTATCATTAGTTTTTGGTTTTTCTAATACGAAAAATTCAACAGTAGCTCTCGTCAAAAATTTTCAGTTCAAATGTGACTTCTTCGAAACACCATGTAATTCTTCCCTTCTCGGTGTGTATTTCGTGAAAAAATTGTGTAACAAATTTGTGATAATTAATATTGAAGAAATTTCACAAAAATATGTTCGCCTTCCTCATGAAGATGGCTTTGTCGTTTTTCCATTATTGCACACAGTCGGATATTTTTCTGAATGAATGTTATTGCTGAAAACAATATATATCACACTGTATTTCTATAACATATAAAAAAAATTAATGTTGTATTAATGGTCCCTCACACTGACCAAAATTTGAAGATGTCTGTTTCCTTTTTTTTTGCACAATATTTGTCCTCACATTCAATATTTGTGCACAAAACTGATATCTTCTAATTTTGATGCAAAATTTTTGCCAGTGCCAGGGGTCTTTAAGGACACAATAAATTGAAATTTAGTATTAAATAAGTATTTTAGTTTTTGATCACTGAGAAAACCCAAGAAACCTAGCTATTTTGCTTGTTCTTATACATAAAATTATACTTAGGCTCAAGCCATATGTATAACGGCTTGAGCCAAAATATTCATTAAATCTATTTTATATTTATATTTCATATAAATTATTTAGGTTCTCTCTGGGTTGCATAACTTATTCAAATTTGTGTCCTGGAGTACCTTTGTTTACTACCTGTTGTGTAATTATGATTACCGAAATCTTGGTAACGATATGAACTTATTGTCTACCTCTCGAGTTTCCCACTTGTATAAAATCTCAAAGTATCTATTTCTAATGTAATTTATAATTATTTGCTTTTATGTCATCAAATAGCAACATTATATGATGTTCTGCTGTTTTGTTGAAATTTGATAGAAATCTGTAGCAAAGAACACTTTGGCAAATAATGCAAGATAATGAGCATTATTTTTTATTATTAAGTATGTTTCGAATTGTACAAGAATGCTCCTTTTGTCAGGAACTCATATTTGCATGACAGAAATGGAAGGTTGGCAAATAGTCAAATTCGTAGAAGAGGACGATATGGTAGAGACAGTGCCAGCTTCCTGGATCGTTGAAGGGTTGGATGGAAATAGCAAATGTTTGTGGCCACATACAATTTCGGGGGCAAAGGTGAGAGCTGCTATTCGGGGAAAGGAAAAACCGGGAAAAACCTGGAAAAGTATTCCAGTTGAAATTCTAAGCAAGTCTCCGTATGAAAATTTTTATGTGGCAAGTAGAAAAGCTGGGTTGGCCAAGTACACGAGCGAGTTGGACACAGAAAGTGACTTTTCAAGAGGAGACTTGAACAAAAGGAAGAAGAAGAAGAATACGAGATATATTCTTTCTTCAGAAGATGACACAACTCCTCCAGAAAAAGTTGTGAGGAGATCACCGAGATTGAAATTGCCAACGCCTCCTGGTAAGATGAATTCAGGATCTCTTAATTGACATTTTTCTACCTTTTATTTTTACATATTTAAGATTCCAAAGTCATTTTTGTTTTTAGTTTTAATTCATTATTATATCTGATAATATATTTTTCCAGCTTATCAGCCACAACAAGCCTCCTGCTCATCACAGTCAGAAGCAGCATTAGAAGTGGTGAAAAGGAATTTGAATCTCGAGAAGGAAGCGACACAGCACATTATTCCAAGCACCAACTCGGAAGCGTCTACCTCAAGATCTTCAACGTCCACTGCAGAAAAACAGAAATGTTTGTCCTGTAAAGGTCAGTACATCTCTTATATATTTATGCATTTTTGACTTTGAACCTCATTATGTATTTTATAGACTCTACTGAAATTATTAGAATGCTGCATATAATTAATGGAAGGGTCGCACAAAATACTGAATTAATAACGGCAATGCTGAATTCGAGGAGCGAAAATACTGGACAAGATGTCAATATTCAGAAACCTACAGAAGATATCAATATACCAGCGAAGTCCTACATAGAGTTCATGGAATTGGATTCTAAACTGAGTGACAAAAACATGAGAGAATATTTGGTAATATTTATTTTATGATGAATGTCTAGAGCAGGGTAGAAATATAAAACAAATAATTTTAATTATAGTTGGCCAAGCTTGTCCATGTTGGAGGCACTGACACAAAAGATGTCGTCAGAAGATGCATGCCTCAGTTGGTTGACGATAGTATTTTGAAGCAGTTTAGCTGGGTCGGAGGAAAAGGCAAGAAGAAGTTTTCTGTTCTTCATACAGCTACTTTAATCAAAGGTAAAAATATAATCCAGTAGTCTATGTTAATTCCATTTTCTCTTTACTAATTTTATATTGGGTTTCTGACATATTTGAAAAACTTACCCTAATGTTGTCCAACTGTTTTTGAATATATTATTTGTTTTTCGGTGTTTCCATAATCTTTATTCAGAACAACTCTGTCATAGGATTTTTTTCAATTGAATGTCAATACCATCTTCACTTTACAAAATACAATTTCTATTCACCAAATGAATCAATATGCATTATTAGCGGAGGAAATATCATTGACATCGAGATAATATATCAATACTTTTTTCAGAGGTTTGCAGGAAAAACCCACTTACAAAGCAATATACTGAGAAGGAAGTGGAAGAAAGGATTGCTATTTTCCTAACTAAAGCAACTGAAAGGTGCAATAGAAGACTGTGAGTAAATTATTGTATGACGAAGTATTTTTTCTTATATTTTGTTATTTTTAGGAATAAGGAGCACAAACAAAATCACCCGGAAGAAGAATTGGTGTTATGAGAACTTATACATATTAATAAGATGTACTTCTAATTTATTATTTGTTTCCTTTTGTTTGAAAAGTTTAAAAAAAAATGGGTCCAAGCCCTGTGGACAGGAGCTTTCTGGCGCTCTAGTTCAAACAGACAAATTATATCTCCGAAAGTATCGGTTTCTCAGAGTTGGGAATTATATCAATGTATTCATATGATAGAACTGCATCCTAAAGGAAATTCAATTCAAATAATAGTTTATTTATCAAGATTAAATGAGCAATCATGAGAATGAGAAAAGCACCATGGAAGAAATCAATTTAAATCTGGCCAATTTTGCTCAATAACGAACTTAACCGAGATATTCATCTCCCTAAACTACTCTGAAAATTTCAACTACCTACCTCATTCCGTTCGAGAGTTATATCTATGTCTATGGATGAAAAGCAGTCTCACTACTCTCAGATCTCTTACTTCATGTTCAGTTCCGAAATGTAAGAATTTTCTGAGAAAAACTAATTTCGGAGCAAACAACTGAGATTTTTCTCACTTCGCTCACAATTCTTCGATTGATTAGATAATCTGTCAGGAACATCATTTGACATTATGACAATTCATATTCATACATAGAATAATATCATTCTGTGACAACGTTGAAATACGATTTATTATTGAAATTTTGAAAAATCATATCTCCGAAAGTATTAGCTTGTTAGAGTTGAAAATGATATGAATGGATTCTTATGATAAAACCTCTTATTAAAAAAAATTTAATTTGGAATTTGTTTCGTAAAAAAAAAATTTTTTTTTTGTTACTCCGAAACCATCTGTCCGATTTTGCCCAATAACGAACTTAGCCGAGATATTTATCCCCCAAACCTACTCTGAAAATTTCAACTGTCTAGCTCATTCCGTTCGAGAGTTATCGTGCCTACGGCCGGACCGGCCGGCCGGACCGGCCGGACGGCCGGACAGAATGAATTCCGACCACGGATTCTTGATCAGTGAGTCGAACCAAATCGTTTAAGACCATTTTCATCGAAATATTCGAAAATTACAGACATTTGGGCAAATTGATAAGCACTCAGTTCCGAGGAACTAGAGCGCCAAAAAATTATATTATATTAAGTTGCCAAAGTACTTGCGGTAAACCCGCAAGTTTTCTCGTCGCTAAGATATTAATTATATATATTTACTCCAATGTATTTAATGAGATCCCCAGAATGCTCATCTTAAGTGAAAACTCTGCGGTCTCTGTTAGTTTGTATGATATGGGTCCATTCTAAAAATATTCAATTTTCAGCTCATTTTTATTCATTCTTGATCCTTTGCTCAACGATTAGCGTGGTTTTCTTTCAAAAATATCCAATATTCATAATGTAAAAAAAAATTAATATCTAAGCGACTAAAAATTTGCGGGTTTACCACAATTTATATATGTACATATTTTATATATAATATTCTTTTTGTGTTTTTTGTAATATATATTTTCTGATTTAGTTTTGTATTTCTCAAAATAACTGACCTTTATTTGACCATATATGTGGGGGTGGGGTGTATCGCATATAAACTAGGACACCTATGTATACTGGGTGAGTCTTTAAAGTTTTGTACATTCATTTAAACCAGAGTCCTCTCATCAAACAAAAGACAGTTATGTGCTTACAGATTTCACAATGTGCTAAATATACACTCCTGCATATAAATCATCTGTGACGTTGATGATATAGTGAACGAGAAATGTTCCCGCGAGTCTATAAACTAGGGAACTATAGTGGAAGTAGAAAAAAATATATACACGGGGTAAGTCTTAAAGTTTATACATTAATGTGAAACATAGACTCTTATCAAAAATTAAACACTTTTTTCATTTACCATTTTTCCAAATTCAGCTCAGGTAAAAAGGTACAGGCTGTTGAAATTTCGAAAAAAATTATTTTGTATAGCTCTGGCATTCTTTTTCCGAATATAATGAATGTTGGTGTTTAAGTTTCCTATAACTATATGATACATATTTTCCAGAAAAACACGTCAAAGTTACAATATAAAAAAAATGGGTTCAAGCCCTGTGGACAGGAGCTTTCTGGCGCTCTAGTTCAAACAGACAAATTATATCTCCGAAAGTATCGGTTTCTCAGAGTTGGGAATTATATCAATGTATTCATATGATAGAACTGCATCCTAAAGGAAATTCAATTCAAATAATAGTTTATTTATCAAGATTAAATGAGCAATCATGAGAATGAGAAAAGCACCATGGAAGAAATCAATTTAAATCTGGCCAATTTTGCCCAATAACGAACTTAACCGAGATATTCATCTCCCTAAACTACTCTGAAAATTTCAACTACCTACCTCATTCCGTTCGAGAGTTATATCTATGTCTATGGATGAAAAGCAGTCTCACTACTCTCAGATCTCTTACTTCATGTTCAGTTCCGAAATGTAAGAATTTTCTGAGAAAAACTAATTTCGGAGCAAACAACTGAGATTTTTCTCACTTCGCTCACAATTCTTCGATTGATTAGATAATCTGTCAGGAACATCATTTGACATTATGACAATTCATATTCATACATAGAATAATATCATTCTGTGACAACGTTGAAATACGATTTATTATTGAAATTTTGAAAAATCATATCTCCGAAAGTATTAGCTTGTTAGAGTTAAGAATGATATGAATGGATTCTTATGATAAAACCTCTTATTAAAAAAAATTTTATGTGGAATTTGTTTCGTAAAAAAAAAAATTTTTTTTTGTTACTCCGAAACCATCTGTCCGATTTTGCCCAATAACGAACTTAGCCGAGATATTTATCCCCCAAACCTACTCTGAAAATTTCAACTGTCTAGCTCATTCCGTTCGAGAGTTATCGTGCCTACGGCCGGACCGGCCGGCCGGACCGGCCGGACGGCCGGACAGAATGAATTCCGACCACGGATTCTTGATCAGTGAGTCGAACCAAATTGTTTAAGACCATTTTCATCGAAATATTCGAAAATTACAGACATTTGGGCAAATTGATAAGCACTCAGTTCCGAGGAACTAGAGCGCCAATGATATGATTTTTTTTTAAATTTCATCAGCCTGTATCTTTTTACCTGAGTCAAATTAGGAAAAGATGTTGAATGAAAAAAGTATTCCATTTGATGAGAGGAATCTATGGTTAAATTTAATGTACGGCTTAAAAACTCACCCTGTATAATTTGTTGCTATTCATATTCAAAAAGCAATGCTAAACAGTAGGAAAATATATTCCTGGCATATATTTTAATGGTGACTAAATAACGTTCGTTCAAAAAAATTCGTTTTCAAGTAGGCTATGGAATTATGAACTTTTCTATATTCTGCGTCTGATTCAGACGCAGAATATTGAAGTTCATAATTCCATAGCCTACTTGAACACGAATTTTTTTGAACGCACGTTATATGCCTAGCATATGCCATGAATATCTTTTAGGAGATTAAAACATATTCCCGGGATATCCATGGAATATGCGTAGCATATGATTTGGAGGATATGGAATATCCCTGGCATATGCCAATATGCCAGTGGCATATGATGGCATATTCATTGAACATGATTCATGGTGACCTTGGATATCCATGGAATATGCGTGGCATATGCTTTGGAGGATATGGAATATCCCTGGCATATGCCAATATGCCAGTGGGATATGCATGGCATATTCATGCAATATGTTTGTGCCGTCTGGGTAGTACATAAAAAGGTAAGTTTTCAAGAAATTTCGAGAATAATTTTTTTTTTGTAAAAGATAAAAATAACCAAAAACCGTGTTCTTCGAATTTTTCACATACATTCTGAAGTTATGTGAAAAACGTGTGAATTGAAAAGTTGTAGATCTTTTTATTACCTACAACTGTGCCCTTTAACTTTTTTCCATAAGACTAGTAGTTTTGCCGGAAATTGAGATAAACCGTTTTTTACCCTTAAGAACCCCCTTCCGCTTCCCGACCTCAAATCACCCAAAGTTAATTAATATTTTTCAAATCTGAATTGTCTCGTCAATAACTTTTTTATCTCTGTGTTTATAATTTTCACGGATATAATTTAGGATAATATTATATACCAGATTTTAAATACTTTATAGTGATATTTTATTAACTGAAATATTAGTTTATGATGCGAAATGCAATAGAGTGGATGAATTAAGGAACAAAATTCATAACTCCGTTATTGAATATTATCAAGCAAATCACTGGAACAGGTCAAGTTTAGATTTTAATTAACCACCTCATGGCACAAAAAAAACGTCATTCAATTTTACATAGTGACATAATTTCTTTTTAAATGAATACCCCAAAAATTGTTGCTGCTTTATTACATGCAACTTATCTAAATGTCGGTGTGAAAAATTGGTACCGTGAATAACTATTTCTTTCAATAAATGAAAAAAAAACATGTTATCTACGGAAACAATTCTTTACACCGTCATTTAGGTAAGTTGTACCGTGTAAAAATCAACCAACAAAAATTTGGGGTATTCATTAAAAAAAAAATATGACGCCACTCTGTAAAAATGAATGACGTAATAAGTAAATTTTTTTAGCTATATGGTGGTTACTTAAGAGCTAAAATTGACATATCCCAGCGATTTGCTCGATATTCAATAACGGTGTTACGAATATTGTTCCTTAATTTATACACTGTACTAAATTTCACAACATAAAACTACGTATAAAGTCTTTATGATTTGTTATAAATATATTATCTTAAATTATATCCTTGAAAATTATAAATACCGAGATACAAAAACTCAACAATTTCATTAAAATTATCCGTTCCTGGGGTGCAGATTATCATTAAGTGATTTACGGCACAATTTAACTTTAGAAACTATTAATTAACTAAAAATTGTTAGACACAGCACCAAATAATTGACAAAAAACTGGTAAAAACAAATAAAGATATCAATTGCATCCACTCTCTAAAAAATTGAGGATTTTCTCAATATATTCAAATTTCACTGCTAAACCTTGTAATTATTTATGATAAACATATTTAAGCCAATAACCAACTATTTTCATTTAATATATTCCATAACAGTAAATAAAATATATCCATAATATTTTTAAATTCAATTATAAAATTATCATAAAATCACATTTCCGGTATTAATAATTATATAAACTGTGTAAAAATTCAATATTGAAATTTCGCTGGAAAACCTAAAACCAGGTTGGTTTAACCTGTTGGTTTAAGCTATAAGGTGAGTTAAAGCTATTTAAGTCAATCTCAATCAAAGTGGATTCATCCTAAATATCACATTTTAAGGAAGTATTTAGTGGTACTTGGTCATATTTTATCGAACATATCGAACAAAACTAAAATATAATAAATAAATCTATCCAATATTGAGTTTGTATTGAGATAATTTTCAAGCCGTTCTAACTGAATAAAATCATAATTGTATTTAACACGAAAAATACAGTATGAAATGAACAAAATTAGCAATAAATTATTCATTTGAAAGAAGTTTTTAGAACATATAAAAAAAAATTAAAACAAATAAATCTTGTCATTGCCAAAACCAAGATTAGTGTTTTTTTGCATAATTTTTTTCTTCTCGCCTGACCTGAATTCCCGTACGCCAATTGTGCGTATTTACCGAATATGTATTTCTGTGAATGTTCGACCGTTTACTTTTTAGAGATAATGTCACTGACTGATATATTTCTTTGATTTTATCTATGAAAGGAACAATTAAAAAAAATTTTTTTGGGTTAAGTCTTACCTTCTGTCTTGACCGCCAGTCCACTTGACCTCCAGTCGTCAGCAAATCCTCAATCGGCATCCAAAAGATTTCGTCGATCTCACATCTCGTCCTAGATTCGAAATGTGTCGACATAGTGACGTCCTTGATAACATAGAGCCTGGTCACTCTATTGTTAATTGTCGCTTCAACCCAATAATCTGGGTTCGCGAGTCCCGTTATATCGAACCCGATCTCTTCCTGCACTTCCCTGGTGGCACAATCAATCGGGTCTTCGTTGTCTTCAAGTTTTCCCTGAGGGAATCCTATGGTTTTCGTCCAATAACTCTTAACCAACAGCACGTGTGTGAGCCCTTCTGAAAAAATCAACGCACCGTTCCGCGGAAGGTTCGCCTTATATTGCCTCCAATCGGCATAGATTTGAGGCAATCGCGGAACGTCCTCTTCAAGCTGCGGAACACATCTGAATATATTTTCGATGAACTCGAGTAGGGCAAACGATTTCAAATTGCTATCTTTAATTTCATAGCAATCAGTATAATGCCAATGAGCCATTTCTATCTGGGAAAGAATTTTGAAATAGTCTTTACCCCAGATCGGGAGAGGAAATCTATTGAATATGTCATCCAAAATTTCCGCGGGTATAAAAAACTGAATATTCTTCACTTGAGACATGTTCGCATCGAAAATTCAACACAATCACTCACAATAAAATTTCTAATCGTCACTTCTCAAAGATCAACTAGATAATGAAGAAATAAAGGGTAGTTCTCCAATTTATAGACTATTATCCCAAATGGTACCTGTACCTGCGCAAGGAAGTATGCGCACATCGCTGGTCAAATTTTTCTCGTAAGAATAGAGAAATGATCATTATATTCTCAATAATTATATACCAGTCACAAATTTTGAGGGATATACAAAAAAACAAAAAATTTTGAAAAAAAATTCAAAATTTTTGATTTTTAAAAATTCACCCGTGAAATATTTTCAGAAAATTTAAAGCCTTCCATATTATCTCAACTAAAAGACCTGTACGTTGATTTACCACCTTCATTATACTCTAGTCACAAAATTTGAGGGATAAGTATACAAAAATACACCAAAATGTTGTAAAAAAAACGAAGCCCCAGCTGTTTAGATTTCAGATCTGGACATAATATGTTTCATCTTGTATGGTTTTGGCGTTAGCCTAACCGAACAAGAGGCAGAAAAATTCAGATTTTTGCTTATCTAAAAAAAATTCTATGGGTTTCAAACATGTTTTTTCAAGCTTCAAATTTAAAAATGATGATTATTTGCCGCGTAGTGATCGTCGATCAAGGCAAATTTTCTTTATTTTGATAATCATGTAGTCGGGAAATAATGATCGTACAGGAAATCGAAGTAGTTTCTGAAAATAACGGAATATTCCTTGTACTTAAGACGACATTAGTAGTCTTTGATGAAGACTTTTGTTGGCAAACGATAATTTGGACTGAAAAAAACCATAGTATTGGCATATTCAAGGATATTTGGACGTGGTATAACAATATTCGATGAACGAAGGGTATCGTCAGTTTTTTTTCAACCTTGAAGTATCCCGGAAAAACGCTGAAAATTTTAAATTGTTGCGATTTTTTTCCTAGTGCCACGAAATTTCAAATTTATCGTTTTGCCAAAATCACCCTAAAGAGCAATATTACGTTTCTTATTAATTTTTCTAATGAAAAATATTTATTTTCGTTGATAATACTAACTTTTTTTTATTGAAAAGAATAATTTTCGAAAAAAGGAAAAATATATTAAAAAATATTTCTGGAAATGTTTTTTTCCATAACCGTATTTTCTCGACGTCTGGAAAATGCTTCATTAACTATAAAAAAAAAATCGATTAAGAGTGTCCGATATAGGAGAATGGACAATAGAACATACGCGCAAAAGCTCCTGACTTCATTTCAGTGCTTGAATCAATTTTTTTTTTTCGTAATTTTTTTAATTTTTTTTTTGGGTATTCGAGATAAATTTGACCTCGAATTCTTGATCAGTCAATTGTACCTAGTCGTTTGAGAACATTCTCGGCAAAAAAATCGAAAATTACAGACCTTTGTGCAAAATGATAACGTGATGTTCTCCAGAACATACGCGCCAAATTACTTGTTTTTTGAGCGCTGTAAATGCCTTTAAATGTAAGTTTAAAAATTCATTACAAAATCGATATACCTATGGTATATTCCTGCTCTCCTTCCCTTAAACTTGAATTATTTCCTTGTATTCTTCTTAGCCTGAATAATGAACGCAAGCTCTATTTACAGCGAAAAACAGTTTTTCTCGAAAGTTACTATTTGATTTGTCCCGTCGATACTTATCTGCCATATTGAAGAAAATATATTTCCAGATATTATAATCATTAATATTCTTGATCGGAGTAATTAGGATTATCACCAGAAAGAATTTTTCTTTGGATTAATTAATGAGGATCGAATAATTGTTGATTTGGCGAAAACTATAAATTCGAAACGGAACTACGAAAAATACTTCGCAGCGGTTCAAAATTTCCAGAGCTTTTTCGGCACATTTTAAGTGTATTTGTTGAAGTTATACCAAATTATGCAAATATCCTTGAATATGTGGATGTATCGTTACGAAAAATATATTTTCAACTGTAACTACTAATAGCTCATTAAATCTTTCCCCGACTCATTAATCCTCAATTTCAAAAACGACTATTCGATTCGATTGACGATAAATTCGCGGCAAAGAATCATTAAGGATTAAAACGCTTAATGGTGTAAATTTTTAAACCAAAATTTAAAACCCTTAGATATCTTTTAAGATAAGAAAAAATGTGGAATTTTTTTCGGTGGTTTGGTGTGCGACACCCTGGAACCGTACAGGTTGAAATATTTATGACCAGAGTTGATGACTTAACACTTGGAGCTACATCTAGGACTTTTTTTTGCAGTATGGTAACTTTCGATTAACTAGGAATTAACAATCAACCAAAAATTTGTAATTTAGTTCTATAATACTTCGCAGCGGTTCAAAATTTCCAGAGCTTTTTCGGCACATTTTAAGTGTATTTGTTGAAGTTATACCAAATTATGCAAATAACCTTGAATATGTGGATGTATCGTTACGAAAAATATATTTTCAACTGTAACTACTAATAGCTCATTAAATCTTTCCCCGACTCATTAATCCTCAATTTCAAAAACGACTATTCGATTCGATTGACGATAAATTCGCGGCAAAGAATCATTTAGGATTAAAACGCTTAATGGTGTAAATTTTTAAACCAAAATTTAAAACCCTTAGATATCTTTTAAGATAAGAAAAAATGTGGAATTTTATTTCGGTGGTTTGGTGTGCGACACCCTGGAAGCGTACAGGTTGAAATATTTATGACCAGAGTTGATGACACAACACTTGGAGCTACATCTAGGACTTTTTTTTGCAGTATGGTAACTTTCGATTAACTAGGAATTAACAATCAACCAAAAATTTGTAATTTAGTTCTATTATACAGGGTGTTTCCTAAACATGCGGCAAAAATTCAGGGGGTTGTTCCTTGGACTATTTTAAGCATGTTTTGTCCTTGGATGATTTTTGAAAAACCTCTTTGTTTCGAAGATACAGGGCGAACAACATTTTTCATATTTTTAAAATTAATAATAGTTTAAATAAAAATGCGTACCGCACTGTGTTTACTAAGTAGGTACAATTTATTTTTAAATTTGTTTAACAACATTCCAATTACTAAAAACGGCCAGTTTTTTGACTAAAAATTGATAAGTGCAGATGGTAAAGGAATACAGATTAAACACGGTTTTCATTTGAATTCGTTTTGTGATGTATTAGCAATGAACATTTTATCTTTGACTATTATGAATCGCTATACAAACGCCGAGATGACTGACATGCATTTCATTTATGGACTTGCTGATGGAAATTCATTAAAAGCTAGGAGGTTGTACATTAACGATTTCCTGGGCGTAATATTCCTGACAGAAAATTGTTTCAAAATATTCATCAACGTCTGCATGAAACAGGCGCATTGAAAAAAATGGGGGGACCAGGAAAACCAAACACAGTAAGAACGGTGGAACTGGAAGAGAATGTGCTGGACATGATCGAAGAAGACCCTAGTACTTCTACTCGAAAAATTTCCAATACTTTGAATGTGGAAAATTCTTAAAGACAATTTGTTATACCCATACCATATGCAACGCGTTCAGGCACTTATTCCTACTGATTTTCCCCCACGTATTGCATTTTGTCAATGGCTTTTAACCACATTAGTTCAAATTCCTCAATTACTGACGCTGATTCTTTTTACCGATGAAGCGAATTTCTCAAGAAATGCAATAAGAAATTTTCATAACAACCATGTATGGGCCGACGAAAATCCACATGAGGTAATTGAAGATCGTTTTCAACATCAGTTCTCATTGAATGTTTGGGTTGGTATTGTGGGTGACTGCCTAATAGGGCCGATATTTTTACCAGAAAGACTTACCGGGGACGTGTATCGCAACTTTTTAGAACAAACGTTACCTCTGTTTTTGGAGGATGTACCATTGGCAATAAGACATGCAATGTGGTTTATGCACGATGGTGCACCAGCGCATTTTAGTTTGGTTGCTCGTGAGTTTTTAACATTAACATACGGAGATCGCTGGATTGGAAGAGGTGGACCTCATTTATGGCCTGCTCGTTCCCCGGACTTAAACCCCTTAGATTATTTCCTATGGGGCCATCTAAAATCATTAGTTTATACCACTCCAGTAGAAAATGTGGAAGACTTGCGAAATCGGATCATTGCTGGGTGTAACTTAATAAGAAATGATCCTGGTGTTTTTGAAAGGGTTCGGCAGTCAATGAGGAGAAGATTGGATGCTTGTATGCTGGGTAGAGGTGGTCATTTTCAACAGTTTTTGTGGGTTGAGTTGAATTTTCATGTAATTTTTCATAATAAAATGTTATTATCCAAAATTTTGTTTCCCCTATATCTTCGAAACAAATAGGTTTTTCAAAAATCATCAAAGGACAAAATATTCTTAGAATAGTCCAAGGAACAACCCCCTGAATTTTTGCCGCATGTTTAGGAAACACCCTGTATATCATCTTAAGATTTGTGCTTAGTTTAAATAGTTGAAGCTCAAATGTTCCGATGTAGCCTTTCCAAATAATACCTTGTCCCGTATGTGAGGCTCGAATAGACAATAAAACATGCGCACAGAAGCTTCTGACTTAGGTCTCGATTTTTTTTATTAATCTCATATTCCATTTGGAACGAAATGAAACCATATATTTTTTTCTACTAAAAAAATTAAAACAAATTTAAAGTTCCATTACATCACGAGGAGAATTAATAATTGACCTTGAAGAAACTGTTTTTTTTTTCAATATAATGCAAGGGTGAAAAACCAAAAATGAGACATCATGAAATGTGTGAGAAATTTAATCATATCACAACAACGGTTTACTGATAATATAATAATGAATTTCGAGATAGAACGATTTAAACATTTGATTAAGATACGTGTGTTCGAATTTCCATTTAATTTCACAACAAAATAAATATGACAGTTAATTGAATTCATCTATAAATGATTTCAAATCAATTGTAAAAATTATCAAAATAAAATATAAACACTCAGAAATAAATGAGAATATTATCTCTATTATTACTGGTACATTTGATGCACATAATTATCGAGTGATTTAATGTAATGTATAACTTCGGAATCCAATTAAGCTAATGTGAAACTGAAAAATATAATTAACAATTGGAAATTTTCTATATAGTTGTGCTTCTATATTAAGTGATAAAGTTTCTTGAAACAATTAAATATTACTGAAAATTTTTATAGTTCTTCACGATGAAGCTATTCCAGAATCTAAATTATATACAATTTTCATAAAATGAAATATAAAATATATATTCTAGCTAGGTTTTCTAATTTCATACCGCATTTTTCGTGTTGGATGTATTAGGAAATCTTGAATTTTTTATAAAGGAATTCAATGAGATGATTTGAAATATTCTATTTCATATTTTTATTTGTAATTAAAATAGTTATTACCATTATTTGGTGCTTTATGTAATATTCCTATCCCTTTAATTGTTTTAAAAGTTAAATTGTCCAGTAAATCACTTGAACATAATCTGCATGACAGATACAGGTCATTTCATTGAGGTTGTTGGGCTTTGTATCCCAGTATATACATTTATCACGACTATCATTTAAGATAAGTTATTATAATTGATTTATTAACTGAAAACTTATTTCTTTTGTGTAATGTAACAACAAGCAATAATAATACAATTTCACTTTGGAAACAATGAAAGGGTTGAATACGCTTTTGTTTTGAAATATTTAAACACAAATAATTCGAATAAAAAATTATTAACATACGTAAATATCAATCGGAAGTTCTCGATATATCTGATTGTATCCCTCTATAAAAAATTAATATATTCAACATAAAAAATGTAGTATGAAATGAATAAAAATAAACATTCGAAAATATTTTGAAGAACATAATGAAAATAATTTAGATTATATAAATCTTGACATTTATGAAATGAAGATCGGTGCTTCTTCATCCCTTAACTGAATTTCCGTTCGCCAATTGTGGGTATATTTCGAATGTTAGTTACCGTAAAAGTTCAAACGTTTCGATTTTTCAGCATTTTTCACTGATTGGTACAATTCTTGTTTTTATTAGGAAGGATCAGAAATCATTTTTTGAGGTTCCCTAGTACTTTGTGTCTAGACCTTCATTCGACTTGCATCATGGATATTGATATGTTATTGATTATTAAGTAATTATCTGTTTCTCACGATATTTTGACAACGGAAAGAGATAGTGACTTGCAATTTTCAGGGTAGGTTGCGCATCTGTATGCAACATTTCAGTTCGTTAATAGACATAATCAGCTTAACGTTTATGGAGTTATATCCATCTGATATTTTGTTGATATTTCCTGAATAACTAAAAAAGTACCAATCTTATCCAATTTAAACATGGTAATTAATTGTAGAATGCCAACGTGCAAATCTTTGTGAAATTGTGTATCAGTAGAAAATTTTAAAAAAATTCTTGAAAAAGTTTATGTTTCTCAGAAATTATCCGTCCAATATCGCTGCAATTTTGCGAGAGCCTTCAAAGACTTACTTTACGGCCAATTCCAAATTTGAAGTCGACTAAACATTCGCGCAAAAGCTCCCGAGTCCATATCAGTGCTTTATAAGATTTTCTGCTATTTGTTGCTTTTGGGATTTCCAATGTTAATCAATTTCAACAATAATGGCAATTCTTTATCTTCATCAACTAATAAATCTAAATAATATTACAAAATTGATTGTATCCAATCTTCTTCTTTCCAGTCCTTGATTTGCTGCTGCCCCACCGTGTGGATATTCGAGTCTTCTTATTTTTTTTTCATTCTAGCAATCTTATGGAGTAGTGTCACCTGTATCACTTTGAAGAAATTATTAATATTGAAATATGAAATAGGTGCATTTCAATCGCAACCGTACCTACCCTAAAGAATTATTGGGACATTGAATAAAGTACTGTATCTAATCGACTTCATCCTATTAGCTCTCTCACTTCCGCTAAGGGGAACATTCACTCATCTTAGGTTTTTTCGTACTAAGAAGGTCTGAGCTATCTTCTGCGGGGTCCTACACTTTGTTCTCGCCCTTTAGTTGGTCACCCTTCGTCCTCAGATCTATGGTTTGTACCATTCCTATGAACGACATTTTTATAAATTGGTATGGTATTACAGGACGCAACTTTCAGTAAAAAATTTGTGATTAGCTGAATGAAACGAGAAAAAATGTCGATTAATTTCATTTTACATTAATCATGAAATATACCACATGGATAGTTTTTACAGCTTTGATGGGTATAATGAACCTAGTCGATTTTAGTGTCGTCATCTCTGAGAAGTAAACTTTATATTTGAATACCAAAAAATGACAGAAAAATATCAATTTAATGTATTAAAACATATACCAGAGCCGTTTTTACTTGGATAATATGTTTGCGCCTCAAGTTTTTCCTTCTTAAATAATTCATTTTCTGTACAGACTTTTTGCATTTGACAACAATAGGTCTAATAGCTCCATGTCAAGAAATGTTTCATAATGATTCAATTGTGCAATACGGATCTAAAAATTTAAGGTAGTTACAAAAATACTTCAACAAGTGTTGGACAATATTATGGTATTGTACCCGGCATGTTGACCACTGAATAATCTCCAAATTATCATTCTCTTGTTCGCAGTCAGCATCTGATACTGTTACTAGAACAGCTGCACTTATATCTATGAAATACATTTTGCATTTATTGCAGTAACCCGTTTGACAATCCGCATTCATTTGACGAAATAATATAATACTCATCTCTTTCCGAACTTTATTTCACTAGGAAATATCCAATTCTCCTTCCGTATTTGGTACCCTTTTATGAGATATCATATTGACATTGTGTTGGTAATTATTTACATTTAGTTTTTTCTGCTGAATAATTTTCTTCCACAATTTTGTATCCACAATTTCTTCTCATATATTATCAAGTAGCTTCGCAACTCTATAATTATATGTAATAAATTGTATTTGAACGTAGAAGGGTAGAAGAACATAAAGTATTCATTTCTAAATACCTCAAATCGTTTTCAGTTCATTTTATTATATTTTAGATATTTATAGAAAACTCCCAATTGCCATGTTGATGTAAATTCCAGCGTTGAATATGTTGTCTATGTTGCAATGTGCGCATATCATTTATATTTTCATTGGCTTTGAAGAAATATCTGCAAAATATGATAAGATTGATCTTTGATTTTTTTAATTCAATATTAATTGTATGAATGAAATATCAATGAAGTAATACGAATGATTATACAAGCCTTCAGTGCAGATGCAGGACATTTCGGTGAGTGTGAATCAGTATTCGAAATATGTCCTAACTATATTCGTCTACGAGATACAGGATGTTTTATGTATTTTATCAAAAACTTTCAATCAGCATGACTCTCGAACGCCTAGATGGATTGTCATGAAAATTTCAGAGATTGAGTATAGACCTATGCCTAATATTCGCTCATAATGCGCTTATGATAGCGCAGGTCCGGACTGAGAAAAATATTTTCTTTATTCCACATCTTGTATAACACCCAGTACATCAAATTTTCAAGAAGTGAAATTTTTCTCAGAATCTACAATAAATACTCTTTCAAACAAGCCGCCTGGCAATAATTGCACACTTTGTATCAATATCTTATGAATGATTGAATATTTGGAATTTTCAATTTATTATAAGCACGGACCTGCGAATCTCCGAATAATGCGTTAATTCATATTGCATCAATTGAAATTCCCTGTAGCATCACTTAATTATAGTGCTGCAGCGTATTCCATCCAATACATGCATTTAGAAGTATCACATTTGATTACCTAAATAGAAATGCTAGTACAACTCATTTTCGAAATATTCATATTAGAAAATTCTTTTTTCTAATAATTTGAACGCAGATGTTAGCATAATTGAAGATTTTATGCCAAACAACCGAAAACTCGAATTAAGTATATGGATATAAGTGTGAAGGAATAGTTGCGTGTGTTGAGACTCGAAATAACATTGAACATTTAATTAGGTTATCATAAGAATGACTTAAGGATAAAAATGTAAAATATATCTTATAATCATTAAACTAAAAACAATTGAAAATATATAAATGGGAAAAATTATCATAACTGTAAGATCTGGGGATCTTGCAGGCCAGTCATAAGGAGCCTTTTATTTTGAGTTAGAATGGGAATATCAATTTGTAACAGCTGTACACAGTTACCAGTTCCTGAGAGTGGATAACTCATAGTTTTTTTTAGTTTACCTGACATAGTTGTTACTCACTTTTCAATAAAATTATCTATCAGACTTAATATTGATTTGTATTTTTTGATAATGAAATCTTTGATTCTGTCACGATCTGTTCCGGTTATTCAAAACCAATAGTTTTCGAAGATAAATAATCCGAGAATGAGAATTGCTATCATTTGAACCATGTTTTTGAACATAGCAGTATTTTTTTGAAAAACTCTTTTGGGTAATCTGAAGTCCAAACCCTGAATTTTTGTGTATTTAATGAAATAAGATGAACCAAATTCCTGAAGTCATGATACTGAGAATTTCAATTGATGCAACATGAATTAAGGCATTATTCGGAGATTCGTGTTCATAATAAATTGAAAATTCCAAATATTCAATGGTTCATAAGATATTTATACAAAGTGTGCAATTATTAACAGGAGGCTTTTTTGAAAGCTTATTTATTGTAGATTCTGAGAACAATTTCACTTCTTGGAAATTTGATGCACAGATTGTTTTACAAGATGTGGAATAAAGAAAATAATTTTCTCAGTCAGGACCTGCGCTATCAACAAATCATTATCAGCGAATATTAGGCATAGGTCTATACTAATTCCCTGAAATTTTCATGAACATCCATGCAGGCTTTCAAGAGTTATGCTGTTTGAAAATTTATGATAAAATATATAAAACATCCCGTATCTCTTAAACGAATACAGTTATAGGACATATTTCAAACACTGATTTAGACTCACCAAAATGTTCTGCATCTACACTGAAAGCCTGTACAATCATTCGTGAAACACCCTGTATTTTGTAAACTCACGTTTTTCACTTCAGAAAATCATTTTCACCCTAATCTTCTCAAAATTTTAAATAATAATTCTTCTATCTTGTATCTTATGGTCCCATCTATTGCTCAGCAGACATACCTAAAAGAATATATTATTATTTCCATTCTTGATTAATATGGTTGTCAAATCCCAGTCCTTCGATTCGTACCATGTGTGCCATTAGGCAAATAGTTTAATAATTTGTATTAAACTTTTTTCCATAATTCCATTCTTTAAGCAAAGTCTCCATTTTGCAAATCTGGTTAACTTTCACCTAAAATATCAAAATCTACGTCTACCACCACCATCTTTTAAATCTACTCGGTAAAACTTCAAGAGACAATGTCCAGCCTGAACCGGTGGCTTTACAAACATGCATATAACCTTGTTCATATTAATGTTATAATTATTCACTACGAAATCTACACGTCCAAAATAACAAATAGTCAATACCAATATTTTTAACAAAAAAACCTTGAAGCACTTTAGCTTACCTCTTATCTTTCATAATTGGTTGAGAACAATCACTTCTGATTATTAAATCTAGCAATGATAATTGCTGTTTTTCCAAATTTCACTAATCACCTGGAGGTCTTATTAGTAGAGCTATATCAATAGAAATTTCTATTTTATATAATTTCACCTACATCCAAGAATAAAGAGACAAGATAACCGATAATTTAGCGCCCGAAATTCAGACTAAACAGTCGTCAACCAAAGGCGATTGATTCTGATTAGTCAGCGGTTTTAACTTTTAATGTATACTGGAAGATTACCAAACCGTGAAGAGTGGAAAATTAAAAATAAAGTAATTTTAATCCTTTTCATTTCCTGAAAATCGAAAAACTGCACATGGTGCTGTGCGTCTGTTTGGTTTTGAATGGGGTAGTGATGTATGAAACAACCGTATTAAGAAATCCGCTTCAATATAGCGTTATTAAAATACGAAATAATTTATATCCATATTGCAGAATATTTCCTCAAGCATATTTAGCCCCTGATATTTGAAAGAATTGACATAAGAATTATCCGGATTTGGACAAGTGCCTTTGAAAATGGAGAAAATGTGAAAAAAAAATATTGGGATGAAACTCATTGGACAAGGAAGATAATGTAAGAAAAATGAAAGGAAAAATAATTTACGGGTGATTTGCGGTCGGGAAGTGGAAATGGGTGAGTTTTTAAGGGTAAAAAACCGTTCATCTTGATTTCCGGCAGAACAACCTCAAAATTTATATGAAAACTTCAAGTAACCAAGTTTTCATTTTTTATTTTTTCTTTATAGAAAAAAATACATGATATTTAGTAAAAGTTCCCTCATTATATTCCAAAAACACTGTAATTTTTTTGATTTAAAAAAAGCTAAAATTTTCAGTAGGACACTCAGGTAAACAAGTTAACTTAAAATAGCAATAAATACGTATCTACGCATATAATTTAGAGAAGATTCTACAACTTTTTCAAAATATTGTAGTTTTCTAATTGAATATCAACTTATCCTGTAATGAGGAAATTTACCATAGTTATGAATTTTTTTCAACAAAAAGCCCACTGACTTTTTTAAAAAGGCAGATACATTGACGTGAGAATTTTCGATTGAAAATTAGGCTGCTTGTTCGATTTGAAGTCAAAATAGGGTGAAAAAAATAAATGTTTTGAATCAAAGAAATTACAATGTGTTTACCCAGACGTCACCCAATATTCCTGGAATATGCCTACAATATCCTATTTTCCAATAGATATTGCAATATCCCTGGAATATTCCATGAATATCCATTTATCTTATATCCATGAAGAATATTCCTGGAATATACTTCCACGAATATTCCACAGATATTCTCCTTGAATATGACTGGCATATTCATACGGCATATCAAACTGAAATTTGAGTATTCGAATATTCTATGAATATTCAAAAAGCATGTTCATAGCACATTTCTCTGTAGATACGTAATAAGTTTTGTACTATCAATTTGAAACATTTCGTTAGAAAACCAGCTGGGAAAATTCTTATAGTTCAAGCTTCGCAGCCAAAAATGGAGCATTTAGTAATGTTAGATTTCAAGGGCGTAGCCAGGGGGGGGGTTTTGGGGGTTCAAACCCCCCCGAAATTTTATTTTTCTCTTAAAAAAAATTATTTTTGCTGCAGAAAGTGACCCTTACAACCCCAAAACCCCCCCCGAAATTAATTCCTGGCTACGCCCTTGTTAGATTTTTAATTATGACAATATATGTATAACAACAAAATGCGCCTTTATATATAGCTTAAATTATTTGTTTATATGCTATTTTTATGTAGGAAACTGCGGCTATATCTACACAGATCTACCTCATATCAAAAAATTCTTTTAAATCATTTTTGTACTTTCACACAACCCAACACCAAATCGACGCCTTGAGCGGGATACGAACCCGGGACCTCCGGCATCCTAACAAGTTTTTCAACACGAGACTACCAGTGCAGCCGGTTAAATAGTTGATCGCCGATTAAATAGTTGGACAAGGATGACCGTCGGGCATAGTCGTTCCATCGCCGCGACAAACCGGCCGATATTTTTATACTGAGACCATATACAGTATGGTGCAATTGAAAGGAATAAATTCGTTATTTCGTAAACCGGCGACTTTAAGGAAAAATCCCGAAACCCGTCGATTTTTATTCTTAAACAGGCTATTCGTAAGGAAACCATTTTATTTTTGACGTCATATTAAATAATAATAATAAAATTTTATTAATTTTTTAAACAAATACAAAAGTCATTTTTTGTACATTATTGATATGGCTGAATAGGTATTTAAAAGACCTTTCAAATAATGTATTACAACACCCACCTTTCCATCTGAATATTTTAGCGATGACGTCATCACGCTCACATAGATGACGTCAAAAATAAAAAAGGAACCTTACGAATAGCCCGTTTAAAAATAAAAATCGACGGGTTTCAGGATTTTTCCTTAAAGTCGCCGGTTTACGAAATAACGAATTTATTCCTTTCATTGGCACCATACTATATATAAAAACTATATCTTGTCTATGGAAGCTATATTCTGTGTAGTGTTCTGTGGTCATCATCAGACAAAGAAATCATCTTTCTTTCTTTGTCTTCTAGTTCTTACTTCGTTCAGTCTTGCTTTGCTTACTGCTTCCTACTTCGTTATTTTATTGTTTCCTTTGTGAAAGTAATATTAATTTTTAAATCTGTTTTATAGTTGGTTAGTTTACATTTTATTTGGACACACAGTGAATTGGTGAAATTGAGAGATTGTTTTGTTATTTAACAAGTAAGTATAGTGCTGTTAGAGGAGAATTATATTGATATATCCCAATTTTTGGTTTATACCATTTGTCTGATATATCAACCTTTAGCTAGGTGAGAAGATCTCAAGGGTTTTACAGAGTACCTATTTACTTGCAGTCCGGTTTTGTTTTGCTACAAAATGAAGAAATCTTTTTTAAGAAAAGTGAAAAGATTGACCGACCAAACGTTGTTTTCTCTAGATGATAATATTACTGATGATTCGCTAGAGTATGATCAGATGACTGAAGAAACAGTAGATAGTTGTTCTAATGAAACTATTCCAGCCTTGACTCTACCAGAAAACCGCAGTATTGTTACTGAATTCAGTCATGATCTTCAGGGACCGAGTAATGTGGTTGGAAATACTTGTCTCTCATCAGGACCTAGCCAAAGTAACCACCAGAGTTTTCAGGAAGAGATTAAGTTGTGGGCTGTACACAATCAAATAACCCATAAAGCAATTAATGAGTTACTAATTATTTTAAGAAAACAACCAGGTCTTGACGGCATTCCAAAAAGCGCTCGATCCTTTTTATCAACTGTTCGTAAGGTGAATACTAGAGTTGTGAATCCGGGTACATACAGTCATCTGGGTATTGAAAATGTGCTGAGTAATTTTTTTAAGATACATAAATTAATACCTTCAGAAAATATTGAAATTGCTGTAAATATTGATGGACTCCCACTCAGTAAAAGTTCTGGCAGCCAAGTGTATCCTATTCTAGGAATTGTCTTGAATTTGAACATATCTGTTCAAAATGTAGTTTTATTGGGTATATACCATGGCAACCAGAAACCCTATGATGCTAATGAATTTCTGGAGGATTTTGTAAATGACGTAATCAATTTATCGCAGAATGGTTTGAAAATAGGAGAAAGGTTGGTTTCATTTAGGTTGAAGTATTTTCTCTTTGATGCCCCAGCCAAATCATTTTTATTGAAGGTGAAGAGCCACAGTGGCTATTCGTCATGTACTAAGTGCTGTCAAGAAGGAATATATCTTAATGACCGTGTTTGTTTTCCAGATATTCATTCAATTAAACGAACAAATGAAACTTTCAGAAATCAAAGCGATGATAATTATCATCTAGGTTTCACAATCATTCAAAATATTGGTTATATAGATATGGTTGAGGATGTGCCACTAGATTATATGCACTTAGTTTTGCTGGGTGTGACTAAAAAGCTTCTCGTTGGAACTTGGGTATTTGGTAAACCACCGCATAATTTTCCAGGTAGAATAATGAACGCAATGAACGTATTAATATCTAAGATAGCTGTGTATGTACCATCTGAATTCCCTAGAAAGTCGAGAAGCCTTTCAGAAAGTAAAAGGTGGAAAGCAACTGAATTAAGATCATTTCTTTTACACTGGTGTTGTTATTTTGAAACCTTTTTTAACCAGAGAAAAGTATAATCATTTTATATGTCTTTTTGTGAGTATCACAATATTAGTATCACCTCCTCTGTCACACCTATATGATTATGCAAAAAAATTGCTCCTATATTTTGTTCAAGAAACTCAACAAATTTATGGCCGTCACTACATGTCACACAATTTTCACAACTTGTTACACCTTACAGATTGTGCTCGTCGTTTTGGACCACTAGACAAGTTTAGCAACTTTTCCAGTGAAAATTTTCTACAGATTTTGAAACGTTTAGTTAGAAAGGGTGATAAACCGTTGCAACAAATAATAAAAAGGTTGTCGGAAGGTTTTCTTGTCTCAGAGCCAATTAAATCAGAAAATTTGCATCTCAAACATGAAAAAATATATCACCCTTATTACCTTACCCTCAGTATTCACAATTAGTTGTTAAAACATTTACACTAAATGCGGGGTACAAGCGGGATAACTGTTGTGGATTGAAATATGGCACTGTATCATTAGTTTTTGGTTTTTCTAATACGAAAAATTCAACAGTAGCTCTCGTCAAAAATTTTCAGTTCAAATGTGACTTCTTCGAAACACCATGTAATTCTTCCCTTCTCGGTGTGTATTTCGTGAAAAAATTGTGTAACAAATTTGTGATAATTAATATTGCAGAAATTTCACAAAAATATGTTCGCCTTCCTCATGAAGATGGCTTTGTCGTTTTTCCATTATTGCACACAGTCGGATATTTTTCTGAATGAATGTTATTGCTGAAAACAATATATATCACACTGTATTTCTATAACATATAAAAAAAATTAATGTTGTATTAATGGTCCCTCACACTGACCAAAATTTGAAGATGTCTGTTTCCTTTTTTTTTGCACAATATTTGTCCTCACATTCAATATTTGTGCAAAATTTTTGCCAGTGCCAGGGGCCTTTAAGGACACAATAAATTGAAATTTAGTATTAAATAAGTATTTTAGTTTTTGATCACTGAGAAAACCCAAGAAACCTAGCTATTTTGCTTGTTCTTATACATAAAATTATACTTAGGCTCAAGCCATATGTTAACGGCTTGAGCCAAAATATTCATTAAATCTATTTTATATTTATATTTCATATAAATTATTTAGGTTCTCTCTGGGTTGCATAACTTATTCAAATTTGTGTCCTGGAGTACCTTTGTTTACTACCTGTTGAGTAATTATGATTACCGAAATCTTGGTAACGATATAAACTTATTGTCTACCTCTCGAGTTTCCCACTTGTATAAAATCTCAAAGTATCTATTTCTAATGTAATTTATAATTATTTGCTTTTATGTCATCAAATAGCAACATTATATGATGTTCTGCTGTTTTGTTGAAATTTGATAGAAATCTGTAGCAAAGAACACTTTGGCAAATAATGCAAGATAATGAGCATTATTTTTTATTATTAAGTATGTTTCGAATTGTACAAGAATGCTCCTTTTGTCAGGAACTCATATTTGCATGACAGAAATGGAAGGTTGGCAAATAGTCAAATTCGTAGAAGAGGACGATATGGTAGAGACAGTGCCAGCTTCCTGGATCGTTGAAGGGTTGGATGGAAATAGCAAATGTTTGTGGCCACATACAATTTCGGGGGCAAAGGTGAGAGCTGCTATTCGGGGAAAGGAAAAACCGGGAAAAACCTGGAAAAGTATTCCAGTTGAAATTCTAAGCAAGTCTCCGTATGAAAATTTTTATGTGGCAAGTAGAAAAGCTGGGTTGGCCAAGTACACGAGCGAGTTGGACACAGAAAGTGACTTTTCAAGAGGAGACTTGAACAAAAGGAAGAAGAAGAAGAATACGAGATATATTCTTTCTTCAGAAGATGACACAACTCCTCCAGAAAAAGTTGTGAGGAGATCACCGAGATTGAAATTGCCAACGCCTCCTGGTAAGATGAATTCAGGATCTCTTAATTGACATTTTTCTACCTTTTATTTTTACATATTTAAGATTCCAAAGTCATTTTTGTTTTTAGTTTTAATTCATTATTATATCTGATAATATATTTTTCCAGCTTATCAGCCACAACAAGCCTCCTGCTCATCACAGTCAGAAGCAGCATTAGAAGTGGTGAAAAGGAATTTGAATCTCGAGAAGGAAGCGACACAGCACATTATTCCAAGCACCAACTCGGAAGCGTCTACCTCAAGATCTTCAACGTCCACTGCAGAAAAACAGAAATGTTCGTCCTGTAAAGGTCAGTACATCTCTTATATATTTATGCATTTTTGACTTTGAACCTCATTATGTATTTTATAGACTCTACTGAAATTATTAGAATGCTGCATATAATTAATGGAAGGGTCGCACAAAATACTGAATTAATAACGGCAATGCTGAATTCGAGGAGCGAAAATACTGGACAAGATGTCAATATTCAGAAACCTACAGAAGATATCAATATACCAGCGAAGTCCTACATAGAGTTCATGGAATTGGATTCTAAACTGAGTGACAAAAACATGAGAGAATATTTGGTAATATTTATTTTATGATGAATGTCTAGAGCAGGGTAGAAATATAAAACAAATAATTTTAATTATAGTTGGCCAAGCTTGTCCATGTTGGAGGCACTGACACAAAAGATGTCGTCAGAAGATGCATGCCTCAGTTGGTTGACGATAGTATTTTGAAGCAGTTTAGCTGGGTCGGAGGAAAAGGCAAGAAGAAGTTTTCTGTTCTTCATACAGCTACTTTAATCAAAGGTAAAAATATAATCCAGTAGTCTATGTTAATTCCATTTTCTCTTTACTAATTTTATATTGGGTTTCTGACATATTTGAAAAACTTACCCTAATGTTGTCCAACTGTTTTTGAATATATTATTTGTTTTTCGGTGTTTCCATAATCTTTATTCAGAACAACTCTGTCATAGGATTTTTTTCAATTGAATGTCAATACCATCTTCACTTTACAAAATACAATTTCTATTCACCAAATGAATCAATATGCATTATTAGCGGAGGAAATATCATTGACATCGAGATAATATATCAATACTTTTTTCAGAGGTTTGCAGGAAAAACCCACTTACAAAGCAATATACTGAGAAGGAAGTGGAAGAAAGGATTGCTATTTTCCTAACTAAAGCAACTGAAAGGTGCAATAGAAGACTGTGAGTAAATTATTGTATGACGAAGTATTTTTTCTTATATTTTGTTATTTTTAGGAATAAGGAGCACAAACAAAATCACCCGGAAGAAGAATTGGTGTTATGAGAACTTATACATATTAATAAGATGTACTTCTAATTTATTATTTGTTTCCTTTTGTTTGAAAAGTTTAAAAAAAAAATTATATTATATTAAGTTGCCAAAGTACTTGCGGTAAACCCGCAAGTTTTCTCGTCGCTAAGATATTAATTATATATATTTACTCCAATGTATTTAATGAGATCCCCAGAATGCTCATCTTAAGTGAAAACTCTGCGGTCTCTGTTAGTTTGTATGATATGGGTCCATTCTAAAAATATTCAATTTTCAGCTCATTTTTATTCATTCTTGATCCTTTGCTCAACGATTAGCGTGGTTTTCTTTCAAAAATATCCAATATTCATAATGTAAAAAAAAATTAATATCTAAGCGACTAAAAATTTGCGGGTTTACCACAATATATATATGTACATATTTTATATATAATATTCTTTTTGTGTTTTTTGTAATATATATTTTCTGATTTAGTTTTGTATTTCTCAAAATAACTGACCTTTATTTGACCATATATGTGGGGGTGGGGTGTATCGCATATAAACTAGGACACCTATGTATACTGGGTGAGTCTTTAAAGTTTTGTACATTCATTTAAACCAGAGTCCTCTCATCAAACAAAAGACAGTTATGTGCTTACAGATTTCACAATGTGCTAAATATACACTCCTGCATATAAATCATCTGTGACGTTGATGATATAGTGAACGAGAAATGTTCCCGCGAGTCTATAAACTAGGGAACTATAGTGGAAGTAGAAAAAAATATATACACGGGGTAAGTCTTAAAGTTTATACATTAATGTGAAACATAGACTCTTATCAAAAATTAAACACTTTTTTCATTTACCATTTTTCCAAATTCAGCTCAGGTAAAAAGGTACAGGCTGTTGAAATTTCGAAAAAAATTATTTTGTATAGCTCTGGCATTCTTTTTCCGAATATAATGAATGTTGGTGTTTAAGTTTCCTATAACTATATGATACATATTTTCCAGAAAAACACGTCAAAGTTACAATATAAAATGATATGATTTTTTTTTTAATTTCATCAGCCTGTATCTTTTTACCTGAGTCAAATTAGGAAAAGATGTTGAATGAAAAAAGTATTCCATTTGATGAGAGGAATCTATGGTTAAATTTAATGTACGGCTTAAAAACTCACCCTGTATAATTTGTTGCTATTCATATTCAAAAAGCAATGCTAAACAGTAGGAAAATATATTCCTGGCATATATTTTAATGGTGACTAAATAACGTTCGTTCAAAAAAATTCGTTTTCAAGTAGGCTATGGAATTATGAACTTTTCTATATTCTGCGTCTGATTCAGACGCAGAATATTGAAGTTCATAATTCCATAGCCTACTTGAACACGAATTTTTTTGAACGCACGTTATATGCCTAGCATATGCCATGAATATCTTTTAGGAGATTAAAACATATTCCCGGGATATCCATGGAATATGCGTAGCATATGATTTGGAGGATATGGAATATCCCTGGCATATGCCAATATGCCAGTGGCATATGATGGCATATTCATTGAACATGATTCATGGTGACCTTGGATATCCATGGAATATGCGTGGCATATGCTTTGGAGGATATGGAATATCCCTGGCATATGCCAATATGCCGGTGGGATATGCATGGCATATTCATGCAATATGTTTGTGCCGTCTGGGTAGTACATAAAAAGGTAAGTTTTCAAGAAATTTCGAGAATAAATTTTTTTTTGTAAAAGATAAAAATAACCAAAAACCGTGTTCTTCGAATTTTTCACATACATTCTGAAGTTATGTGAAAAACGTGTGAATTGAAAAGTTGTAGATCTTTTTATTACCTACAACTGTGCCCTTTAACTTTTTTCCATAAGACTAGTAGTTTTGCCGGAAATTGAGATAAACCGTTTTTTACCCTTAAGAACCCCCTTCCGCTTCCCGACCTCAAATCACCCAAAGTTAATTAATATTTTTCAAATCTGAATTGTCTCGTCAATAACTTTTTTATCTCTGTGTTTATAATTTTCACGGATATAATTTAGGATAATATTATATAACAGATTTTAAATACTTTATAGTGATATTTTATTAACTGAAATATTAGTTTATGATGCGAAATGCAATAGAGTGGATGAATTAAGGAACAAAATTCATAACTCCGTTATTGAATATTATCAAGCAAATCACTGGAACAGGTCAAGTTTAGATTTTAATTAACCACCTCATGGCACAAAAAAAACGTCATTCAATTTTACATAGTGACATAATTTCTTTTTAAATGAATACCCCAAAAATTTTTGCTGCTTTATTACATGCAACTTATCTAAATGTCGGTGTGAAAAATTGGTACCGTGAATAACTATTTCTTTCAATAAATGAAAAAAAACATGTTATCTACGGAAACAATTCTTTACACCGTCATTTAGGTAAGTTGTACCGTGTAAAAATAAACCAACAAAAATTTGGGGTATTCATTAAAAAAAAAAAATATGACGCCACTCTGTAAAAATGAATGACGTAATAAGTAAATTTTTTTAGCTATATGGTGGTTACTTAAGAGCTAAAATTGACATATCCCAGCGATTTGCTCGATATTCAATAACGGTGTTACGAATATTGTTCCTTAATTTATACACTGTACTAAATTTCACAACATAAAACTACGTATAAAGTCTTTATGATTTGTTATAAATATATTATCTTAAATTATATCCTTGAAAATTATAAATACCGAGATACAAAAACTCAACAATTTCATTAAAATTATCCGTTCCTGGGGTGCAGATTATCATTAAGTGATTTACGGCACAATTTAACTTTAGAAACTATTAATTAACTAAAAATTGTTAGACACAGCACCAAATAATTGACAAAAAACTGGTAAAAACAAATAAAGATATCAATTGCATCCACTCTCAAAAAAATTGAGGATTTTCTCAATATATTCAAATTTCACTGCTAAACCTTGTAATTATTTATGATAAACATATTTAAGCCAATAACCAACTATTTTCATTTAATATATTCCATAACAGTAAATAAAATATAGTATTTAGTGGTACTTGGTCATATTTTATCGAACAAAACTAAAATATAATAAATAAATCTATCCAATATTGAGTTTGTATTGAGATAATTTTCAAGCCGTTCTAACTGAATAAAATCATAATTGTATTTAACACGAAAAATACAGTATGAAATGAAAAAAATTAGCAATAAATTATTCATTTGAAAGAAGTTTTTAGAACATATAAAAAAAAATTAAAACAAATAAATCTTGTCATTGCCAAAACCAAGATTAGTGTTTTTTTGCATAATTTTTTTCTTCTCGCCTGACCTGAATTCCCGTACGCCAATTGTGCGTATTTACCGAATATGTATTTCTGTGAATGTTCGACCGTCATTAAAATTATCCGTTCCTGGGGTGCAGATTATCATTAAGTGATTTACGGCACAATTTAACTTTAGAAACTATTAATTAACTAAAAATTGTTAGACACAGCACCAAATAATTGACAAAAAACTGGTAAAAACAAATAAAGATATCAATTGCATCCACTCTCTAAAAAATTGAGGATTTTCTCAATATATTCAAATTTCACTGCTAAACCTTTCAATTATTTATGATAAACATATTTAAGCCAATAACCAAGTATTTTCATTTAATATATTCCATAACAGTAAATAAAATATATCCATAATATTTTTAAATTCAATTATAAAATTATCATAAAATCACATTTCCGGTATTAATAATTATATAAACTGTGTAAAAATTCAATATTGAAATTTCGCTGGAAAACCTAAAACCAGGTTGGTTTAACCTGTTGGTTTAAGCTATAAGGTGAGTTAAAGCTATTTAAGTCAATCTCAATCAAAGTGGATTCATCCTAAATATCACATTTTAAGGAAGTATTTAGTGGTACTTGGTCATATTTTATCGAACATATCGAACAAAACTAAAATATAATAAATAAATCTATCCAATATTGAGTTTGTATTGAGATAATTTTCAAGCCGTTCTAACTGAATAAAATCATAATTGTATTTAACACGAAAAATACAGTATGAAATGAAAAAAATTAGCAATAAATTATTCATTTGAAAGAAGTTTTTAGAACATATAAAAAAAAATTAAAACAAATAAATCTTTTATAATTTTTTTCTTCTCGCCTGACCTGAATTCCCGTACGCCAATTGTGCGTATTTACCGAATATGTATTTCTGTGAATGTTCGACCGTTTACTTTTTAGAGATAATGTCACTGACTGATATATTTCTTTGATTTTATCTATGAAAGGAACAATTAAAACAAATTTTTTTGGGTTAAGTCTTACCTTCTGTCTTGACCGCCAGTCCACTTGACCTCCAGTCGTCAGCAAATCCTCAATCGGCATCCAAAAGATTTCGTCGATCTCACATCTCGTCCTAGATTCGAAATGTGTCGACATAGTGACGTCCTTGATAACATAGAGCCTGGTCACTCTATTGTTAATTGTCGCTTCAACCCAATAATCTGGGTTCGCGAGTCCCGTTATATCGAACCCGATCTCTTCCTGCACTTCCCTGGTGGCACAATCAATCGGGTCTTCGTTGTCTTCAAGTTTTCCCTGAGGGAATCCTATGGTTTTCGTCCAATAACTCTTAACCAACAGCACGTGTGTGAGCCCTTCTGAAAAAATCAACGCACCGTTCCGCGGAAGGTTCGCCTTATATTGCCTCCAATCGGAATAGATTTGAGGCAATCGCGGAACGTCCTCTTCAAGCTGCGGAACACATCTGAATATATTTTCGATGAACTCGAGTAGGGCAAACGATTTCAAATTGCTATCTTTAATTTCATAGCAATCAGTATAATGCCAATGAGCCATTTCTATCTGGGAAAGAATTTTGAAATAGTCTTTACCCCAGATCGGGAGAGGAAATCTATTGAATATGTCATCCAAAATTTCCGCGGGTATAAAAAACTGAATATTCTTCACTTGAGACATGTTCGCATCGAAAATTCAACACAATCACTCACAATAAAATTTCTAATCGTCACTTCTCAAAGATCAACTAGATAATGAAGAAATAAAGGGTAGTTCTCCAATTTATAGACTATTATCCCAAATGGTACCTGTACCTGCGCAAGGAAGTATGCGCACATCGCTGGTCAAATTTTTCTCGTAAGAATAGAGAAATGATCATTATATTCTCAATAATTATATACCAGTCACAAATTTTGAGGGATATACAAAAAAACAAAAAATTTTGAAAAAAAATTCAAAATTTTTGATTTTTAAAAATTCACCCGTGAAATATTTTCAGAAAATTTAAAGCCTTCCATATTATCTCAACTAAAAGACCTGTACGTTGATTTACCACCTTCATTATACTCTAGTCACAAAATTTGAGGGATAAGTATACAAAAATACACCAAAATGTTGTAAAAAAAACGAAGCCCCAGCTGTTTAGATTTCAGATCTGGACATAATATGTTTCATCTTGTATGGTTTTGGCGTTAGCCTAACCGAACAAGAGGCAGAAAAATTCAGATTTTTGCTTATCTAAAAAAAATTCTATGGGTTTCAAACATGTTTTTTCAAGCTTCAAATTTAAAAATGATGATTATTTGCCGCGTAGTGATCGTCGATCAAGGCAAATTTTCTTTATTTTGATAATCATGTAGTCGGGAAATAATGATCGTACAGGAAATCGAAGTAGTTTCTGAAAATAACGGAATATTCCTTGTACTTAAGACGACATTAGTAGTCTTTGATGAAGACTTTTGTTGGCAAACGATAATTTGGACTGAAAAAAACCATAGTATTGGCATATTCAAGGATATTTGGACGTGGTATAACAATATTCGATGAACGAAGGGTATCGTCAGTTTTTTTTCAACCTTGAAGTATCCCGGAAAAACGCTGAAAATTTTAAATTGTTGCGATTTTTTTCCTAGTGCCACGAAATTTCAAATTTATCGTTTTGCCAAAATCACCCTAAAGAGCAATATTACGTTTCTTATTAATTTTTCTAATGAAAAATATTTATTTTCGTTGATAATACTAACTTTTTTTTAT
The DNA here is from genome assembly GCA_937662695.2 of Halyzia sedecimguttata. Lineage (NCBI taxonomy): Eukaryota > Metazoa > Arthropoda > Insecta > Coleoptera > Coccinellidae > Halyzia > Halyzia sedecimguttata. The sequence goes on from OW569419.2 coordinate 37,425,202, forward strand.
TGAAAAGAATAATTTTCGAAAAAAGGAAAAATATATTAAAAAATATTTCTGGAAATGTTTTTTTCCATAACCGTATTTTCTCGACGTCTGGAAAATGCTTCATTAACTATAAAAAAAAAATCGATTAAGAGTGTCCGATATAGGAGAATGGACAATAGAACATACGCGCAAAAGCTCCTGACTTCATTTCAGTGCTTGAATCAATTTTTTTTTTTCGTAATTTTTTTAATTTTTTTTTTGGGTATTCGAGATAAATTTGACCTCGAATTCTTGATCAGTCAATTGTACCTAGTCGTTTGAGAACATTCTCGGCAAAAAAATCGAAAATTACAGACCTTTGTGCAAAATGATAACGTGATGTTCTCCAGAACATACGCGCCAAATTACTTGTTTTTTGAGCGCTGTAAATGCCTTTAAATGTAAGTTTAAAAATTCATTACAAAATCGATATACCTATGGTATATTCCTGCTCTCCTTCCCTTAAACTTGAATTATTTCCTTGTATTCTTCTTAGCCTGAATAATGAACGCAAGCTCTATTTACAGCGAAAAACAGTTTTTCTCGAAAGTTACTATTTGATTTGTCCCGTCGATACTTATCTGCCATATTGAAGAAAATATATTTCCAGATATTATAATCATTAATATTCTTGATCGGAGTAATTAGGATTATCACCAGAAAGAATTTTTTTTTGGATTAATTAATGAGGATCGAATAATTGTTGATTTGGCGAAAACTATAAATTCGAAACGGAACTACGAAAAATACTTCGCAGCGGTTCAAAATTTCCAAAGCTTTTTCGGCACATTTTAAGTGTATTTGTTGAAGTTATACCAAATTATGCAAATATCCTTGAATATGTGGATGTATCGTTACGAAAAATATATTTTCAACTGTAACTACTAATAGCTCATTAAATCTTTCCCCGACTCATTAATCCTCAATTTCAAAAACGACTATTCGATTCGATTGACGATAAATTCGCGGCAAAGAATCATTAAGGATTAAAACGCTTAATGGTGTAAATTTTTAAACCAAAATTTAAAACCCTTAGATATCTTTTAAGATAAGAAAAAATGTGGAATTTTTTTCGGTGGTTTGGTGTGCGACACCCTGGAACCGTACAGGTTGAAATATTTATGACCAGAGGTGATGACCTAACACTTGGAGCTACATCTAGGACTTTTTTTTGCAGTATGGTAACTTTCGATTAACTAGGAATTACCAATCAACCAAAAATTTGTAATTTAGTTCTATAATACTTCGCAGCGGTTCAAAATTTCCAGAGCTTTTTCGGCACATTTTAAGTGTATTTGTTGAAGTTATACCAAATTATGCAAATATCCTTGAATATGTGGATGTATCGTTACGAAAAATATATTTTCAACTGTAACTACTAATAGCTCATTAAATCTTTCCCCGACTCATTAATCCTCAATTTCAAAAACGACTATTCGATTCGATTGACGATAAATTCGCGGCAAAGAATCATTTAGGATTAAAACGCTTAATGGTGTAAATTTTTAAACCAAAATTTAAAACCCTTAGATATCTTTTAAGATAAGAAAAAATGTGGAATTTTTTTTCGGTGGTTTGGTGTGCGACACCCTGGAAGCGTACAGGTTGAAATATTTATGACCAGAGTTGATGACACAACACTTGGAGCTACATCTAGGACTTTTTTTTGCAGTATGGTAACTTTCGATTAACTAGGAATTAACAATCAACCAAAAATTTGTAATTTAGTTCTATTATACAGGGTGTTTCCTAAACATGCGGCAAAAATTCAGGGGGTTGTTCCTTGGACTATTTTAAGCATGTTTTGTCCTTGGATGATTTTTGAAAAACCTCTTTGTTTCGAAGATACAGGGCGAACAACATTTTTCATATTTTTAAAATTAATAATAGTTTAAATAAAAATGCGTACCGCACTGTGTTTACTAAGTAGGTACAATTTATTTTTAAATTTGTTTAACAACATTCCAATTACTAAAAACGGCCAGTTTTTTGACTAAAAATTGATAAGTGCAGATGGTAAAGGAATACAGATTAAACACGGTGTTCATTTGAATTCGTTTTGTGATGTATTAGCAATGAACATTTTATCTTTGACTATTATGAATCGCTATACAAACGCCGAGATGACTGACATGCATTTCATTTATGGACTTGCTGATGGAAATTCATTAAAAGCTAGGAGGTTGTACATTGAACGATTTCCTGGGCGTAATATTCCTGACAGAAAATTGTTTCAAAATATTCATCAACGTCTGCATGAAACAGGCGCATTGAAAAAAATGGGGGGACCAGGAAAACCAAACACAGTAAGAACGGTGGAACTGGAAGAGAATGTGCTGGACATGATCGAAGAAGACCCTAGTACTTCTACTCGAAAAATTTCCAATACTTTGAATGTGAGTAATAAGACTGTTTGGAAAATTCTTAAAGACAATTTGTTATACCCATACCATATGCAACGCGTTCAGGCACTTATTCCTACTGATTTTCCCCCACGTATTGCATTTTGTCAATGGCTTTTAACCACATTAGTTCAAATTCCTCAATTACTGACGCTGATTCTTTTTACCGATGAAGCGAATTTCTCAAGGAATGCAATAAGAAATTTTCATAACAACCATGTATGGGCCGACGAAAATCCACATGAGGTAATTGAAGATCGTTTTCAACATCAGTTCTCATTGAATGTTTGGGTTGGTATTGTGGGTGACTGCCTAATAGGGCCGATATTTTTACCAGAAAGACTTACCGGGGACGTGTATCGCAACTTTTTAGAACAAACGTTACCTCTGTTTTTGGAGGATGTACCATTGGCAATAAGACATGCAATGTGGTTTATGCACGATGGTGCACCAGCGCATTTCAGTTTGGTTGCTCGTGAGTTTTTAACATTAACATACGGAGATCGCTGGATTGGAAGAGGTGGACCTCATTTATGGCCTGCTCGTTCCCCGGACTTAAACCCCTTAGATTATTTCCTATGGGGCCATCTAAAATCATTAGTTTATACCACTCCAGTAGAAAATGTGGAAGACTTGCGAAATCGGATCATTGCTGGGTGTAACTTAATAAGAAATGATCCTGGTGTTTTTGAAAGGGTTCGGCAGTCAATGAGGAGAAGATTGGATGCGTGTATGCTGGGTAGAGGTGGTCATTTTCAACAGTTTTTGTAGGTTGAGTTGAATTTTCATGTAATTTTTCATAATAAAATGTTATTATCCAAAATTTTGTTTCCCCTATATCTTCGAAACAAATAGGTTTTTCAAAAATCATCAAAGGACAAAATATTCTTAGAATAGTCCAAGGAACAACCCCCTGAATTTTTGCCGCATGTTTAGGAAACACCCTGTATATCATCTTAAGATTTGTGCTTAGTTTAAATAGTTGAAGCTCAAATGTTCCGATGTAGCCTTTCCAAATAATACCTTGTCCCGTATGTGAGGCTCGATAAGACAATAAAACATGCGCACAGAAGCTTCTGACTTAGGTCTCGATTTTTTTTATTAATCTCATATTCCATTTGGAACGAAATGAAACCATATATTTTTTTCTACTAAAAAAATTAAAACAAATTTAAAGTTCCATTACATCACGAGGAGAATTAATAATTGACCTTGAAGAAACTGTTTTTTTTTTCAATATAATGCAAGGGTGAAAAACCAAAAATGAGACATCATGAAATGTGTGAGAAATTTAATCATATCACAACAACGGTTTACTGATAATATAATAATGAATTTCGAGATAGAACGATTTAAACATTTGATTAAGATACGTGTGTTCGAATTTCCATTTAATTTCACAACAAAATAAATATGACAGTTAATTGAATTCATCTATAAATGATTTCAAATCAATTGTAAAAATTATCAAAATAAAATATAAACACTCAGAAATAAATGAGAATATTATCTCTATTATTACTGGTACATTTGATGCACATAATTATCGAGTGATTTAATGTAATGTATAACTTCGGAATCCAATTAAGCTAATGTGAAACTGAAAAATATAATTAACAATTGGAAATTTTCTATATAGTTGTGCTTCTATATTAAGTGATAAAGTTTCTTGAAACAATTAAATATTACTGAAAATTTTTATAGTTCTTCACGATGAAGCTATTCCAGAATCTAAATTATATACAATTTTCATAAAATGAAATATAAAATATATATTCTAGCTAGGTTTTCTAATTTCATACCGCATTTTTCGTGTTGGATGTATTAGGAAATCTTGAATTTTTTATAATGGAATTCAATGAGATGAATTGAAATATTCTATTTCATATTTTTATTTGTAATTAAAATAGTTATTACCATTATTTGGTGCTTTATGTAATATTCCTATCCCTTTAATTGTTTTAAAAGTTAAATTGTCCAGTAAATCACTTGAACATAATCTGCATGACAGGTACAGGTCATTTCATTGAGGTTGTTGGGCTTTGTATCCCAGTATATACATTTATCACGACTATCATTTAAGATAAGTTATTATAATTGATTTATTAACTGAAAACTTATTTCTTTTGTGTAATGTAACAACAAGCAATAATAATACAATTTCACTTTGGAAACAATGAAAGGGTTGAATACGCTTTTGTTTTGAAATATTTAAACACAAATAATTCGAATAAAAAATTATTAACATACGTAAATATCAATCGGAAGTTCTCGATATATCTGATTGTATCCCTCTATAAAAAATTAATATATTCAACATAAAAAATGTAGTATGAAATGAATAAAAATAAACATTCGAAAATATTTTGAAGAACATAATGAAAATAATTTAGATTATATAAATCTTGACATTTATGAAATGAAGATCGGTGCTTCTTCATCCCTTAACTGAATTTCCGTTCGCCAATTGTGTGTATATTTCAAATGTTAGTTACCGTAAAAGTTCAAACGTTTCGATTTTTCAGCATTTTTCACTGATTGGTACAATTCTTGTTTTTATTAGGAAGGATCAGAAATCATTTTTTGAGGTTCCCTAGTACTTTGTGTCTAGACCTTCATTCGACTTGCATCATGGATATTGATATGTTATTGATTATTAAGTAATTATCTGTTTCTCACGATATTTTGACAACGGAAAGAGATAGTGACTTGCAATTTTCAGGGTAGGTTGCGCATCTGTATGCAACATTTCAGTTCGTTAATAGACATAATCAGCTTAACGTTTATGGAGTTATATCCATCTGATATTTTGTTGATATTTCCTGAATAACTAAAAAAGTACCAATCTTATCCAATTTAAACATGGTAATTAATTGTAGAATGCCAACGTGCAAATCTTTGTGAAATTGTGTATCAGTAGAAAATTTTAAAAAAATTCTTGAAAAAGTTTATGTTTCTCAGAAATTATCCGTCCAATATCGCTGCAATTTTGCGAGAGCCTTCAAAGACTTACTTTACGGCCAATTCCAAATTTGAAGTCGACTAAACATTCGCGCAAAAGCTCCCGAGTCCATATCAGTGCTTTATAAGATTTTCTGCTATTTGTTGCTTTTGGGATTTCCAATGTTAATCAATTTCAACAATAATGGCAATTCTTTATCTTCATCAACTAATAAATCTAAATAATATTACAAAATTGATTGTATCCAATCTTCTTCTTTCCAGTCCTTGATTTGCTGCTGCCTCACCGTGTGGATATTCGAGTCTTCTTATTTTTTTTTTCATTCTAGCAATCTTATGGAGTAGTGTCACCGGCATCACTTTGAAGAAATTATTAATATTGAAATATGAAATAGGTGCATTTCAATCGCAACCGTACCTACCCTAAAGAATTATTGGGACATTGAATAAAGTACTGTATCTAATCGACTTCATCCTATTAGCTCTCTCACTTCCGCTAAGGGGAACATTCACTCATCTTAGGTTTTTTCGTACTAAGAAGGTCTGAGCTATCTTCTGCGGGGTCCTACACTTTGTTCTCGCCCTTTATTTGGTCACCCTTCGTCCTCAGATCTATGGTTTGTACCATTCCTATGAACGACATTTTTATAAATTGGTATGGTATTACAGGACGCAACTTTCAGTAAAAAATTTGTGATTAGCTGAATGAAACGAGAAAAAATGTCGATTAATTTCATTTTACATTAATCATGAAATATACCACATGGATAGTTTTTACAGCTTTGATGGGTATAATGAACCTAGTCGATTTTAGTGTCGTCATCTCTGAGAAGTAAACTTTATATTTGAATACCAAAAAATGAGAGAAAAATATCAATTTAATGTATTAAAACATATACCAGAGCCGTTTTTACTTGGATAATATGTTTGCGCCTCAAGTCTTTCCTTCTTAAATAATTCATTTTCTGTACAGACTTTTTGCATTTGACAACAATAGGTCTAATAGCTCCATGTCAAGAAATGTTTCATAATGATTCAATTGTGCAATACGGATCTAAAAATTTAAGGTAGTTACAAAAATACTTCAACAAGTGTTGGACAATATTATGGTATTGTACCCGGCATGTTGACCACTGAATAATCTCCAAATTATCATTCTCTTGTTCGCAGTCAGCATCTGATACTGTTACTAGAACAGCTGCACTTATATCTATGAAATACATTTTGCATTTATTGCAGTAACCCGTTTGACAATCCGCATTCATTTGACGAAATAATATAATACTCATCTCTTTCCGAACTTTATTTCACTAGGAAATATCCAATTCTCCTTCCGTATTTGGTACCCTTTTATGAGATATCATATTGACATTGTGTTGGTAATTATTTACATTTAGTTTTTTCTGCTGAATAATTTTCTTCCACAATTTTGTATCCACAATTTCTTCTCATATATTATCAAGTAGCTTCGCAACTCTATAATTATATGTAATAAATTGTATTTGAACGTAGAAGGGTAGAAGAACATAAAGTATTCATTTCTAAATACCTCAAATCGTTTTCAGTTCATTTTATTATATTTTAGATATTTATAGAAAACTCCCAATTGCCATGTTGATGTAAATTCCAGCGTTGAATATGTTGTCTATGTTGCAATGTGCGCATATCATTTATATTTTCATTGGCTTTGAAGAAATATCTGCAAAATATGATAAGATTGATCTTTGATTTTTTTAATTCAATATTAATTGTATGAATGAAATATCAATGAAGTAATACGAATGATTATACAAGCCTTCAGTGCAGATGCAGGACATTTCGGTGAGTGTGAATCAGTATTCGAAATATGTCCTAACTATATTCGTCTACGAGATACAGGATGTTTTATGTATTTTATCAAAAACTTTCAATCAGCATGACTCTCGAACGCCTAGATGGATTGTCATGAAAATTTCAGAGATTGAGTATAGACCTATGCCTAATATTCGCTCATAATGCGCTTATGATAGCGCAGGTCCGGACTGAGAAAAATATTTTCTTTATTCCACATCTTGTATAACACCCAGTACATCAAATTTTCAAGAAGTGAAATTTTTCTCAGAATCTACAATAAATACTCTTTCAAACAAGCCTCCTGGCAATAATTGCACACTTTGTATCAATATCTTATGAATGATTGAATATTTGGAATTTTCAATTTATTATAAGCACGGACCTGCGAATCTCCGAATAATGCGTTAATTCATATTGCATCAATTGATATTCCCTGTAGCATCACTTAATTATAGTGCTGCAGCGTATTCCATCCAATACATGCATTTAGAAGTATCACATTTGATTACCTAAATAGAAATGCTAGTACAACTCATTTTCGAAATATTCATATTAGAAAATTCTTTTTTCTAATAATTTGAACGCAGATGTTAGCATAATTGAAGATTTTATGCCAAACAACCGAAAACTCGAATTAAGTATATGGATATAAGTGTGAAGGAATAGTTGCGTGTGTTGAGACTCGAAATAACATTGAACATTTAATTAGGTTATCATAAGAATGACTTAAGGATAAAAATGTAAAATATATCTTATAATCATTAAACTAAAAACAATTGAAAATATATAAATGGGAAAAATTATCATAACTGTAAGATCTGGGGATCTTGCAGGCCAGTCATAAGGAGCCTTTTATTTTGAGTTAGAATGGGAATATCAATTTGTAACAGCTGTACACAGTTACCAGTTCCTGAGAGTGGATAACTCATAGTTTTTTTTAGTTTACCTGACATAGTTGTTACTCACTTTTCAATAAAATTATCTATCAGACTTAATATTGATTTGTATTTTTTGATAATGAAATCTTTGATTCTGTCACGATCTGTTCCGGTTATTCAAAACCAATAGTTTTCGAAGATAAATAATCCGAGAATGAGAATTGCTATCATTTGAACCATGTTTTTGAACATAGCAGTATTTTTTTGAAAAACTCTTTTGAGTAATCTGAAGTCCAAACCCTGAATTTTTGTGTATTTAATGAAATAAGATGAACCAAATTCCTGAAGTCATGATACTGAGAATTTCAATTGATGCAACATGAATTAAGGCATTATTCGGAGATTCGTGTTCATAATAAATTGAAAATTCCAAATATTCAATGGTTCATAAGATATTTATACAAAGTGTGCAATTATTAACAGGAGGCTTTTTTGAAAGCTTATTTATTGTAGATTCTGAGAACAATTTCACTTCTTGGAAATTTGATGCACAGATTGTTTTACAAGATGTGGAATAAAGAAAATAATTTTCTCAGTCAGGACCTGCGCTATCAACAAATCATTATCAGCGAATATTAGGCATAGGTCTATACTAATTCCCTGAAATTTTCATGAACATCCATGCAGGCTTTCAAGAGTTATGCTGTTTGAAAATTTATGATAAAATATATAAAACATCCCGTATCTCTTAAACGAATACAGTTATAGGACATATTTCAAACACTGATTTAGACTCACCAAAATGTTCTGCATCTACACTGAAAGCCTGTACAATCATTCGTGAAACACCCTGTATTTTGTAAACTCACGTTTTTCACTTCAGAAAATCATTTTCACCCTAATCTTCTCAAAATTTTAAATAATAATTCTTCTATCTTGTATCTTATGGTCCCATCTATTGCTCAGCAGACATACCTAAAAGAATATAATATTATTATTTCCATTCTTGATTAATATGGTTGTCAAATCCCAGTCCTTCGATTCGTACCATGTGTGCCATTAGGCAAATAGTTTAATAATTTGTATTAAACTTTTTTCCATAATTCCATTCTTTAAGCAAAGTCTCCATTTTGCAAATCTGGTTAACTTTCACCTAAAATATCAAAATCTACGTCTACCACCACCATCTTTTAAATCTACTCGGTAAAACTTCAAGAGACAATGTCCAGCCTGAACCGGTGGCTTTACAAACATGCATATAACCTTGTTCATATTAATGTTATAATTATTCACTACGAAATCTACACGTCCAAAATAACAAATAGTCAATACCAATATTTTTAACAAAAAAACCTTGAAGCACTTTAGCTTACCTCTTATCTTTCATAATTGGTTGAGAACAATCACTTCTGATTATTAAATCTAGCAATGATAATTGCTGTTTTTCCAAATTTCACTAATCACCTGGAGGTCTTATTAGTAGAGCTATATCAATAGAAATTTCTATTTTATATAATTTCACCTACATCCAAGAATAAAGAGACAAGATAACCGATAATTTAGCGCCCGAAATTCAGACTAAACAGTCGTCAACCAAAGGCGATTGATTCTGATTAGTCAGCGGTTTTAACTTTTAATGTATACTGGAAGATTACCAAACCGTGAAGAGTGGAAAATTAAAAATAAAGTAATTTTAATCCTTTTCATTTCCTGAAAATCGAAAAACTGCACATGGTGCTGTGCGTCTGTTTGGTTTTGAATGGGGTAGTGATGTATGAAACAACCGTATTAAGAAATCCGCTTCAATATAGCGTTATTAAAATACGAAATAATTTATATCCATATTGCAGAATATTTCCTCAAGCATATTTAGCCCCTGATATTTGAAAGAATTGACATAAGAATTATCCGGATTTGGACAAGTGCCTTTGAAAATGGAGAAAATGTGAAAAAAAAATATTGGGATGAAACTCATTGGACAAGGAAGATAATGTAAGAAAAATGAAAGGAAAAATAATTTACGGGTGATTTGCGGTCGGGAAGTGGAAATGGGTGAGTTTTTAAGGGTAAAAAACCGTTCATCTTGATTTCCGGCAGAACAACCTCAAAATTTATATGAAAACTTCAAGTAACCAAGTTTTCATTTTTTATTTTTTCTTTATAGAAAAAAATACATGATATTTAGTAAAAGTTCCCTCATTATATTCCAAAAACACTGTAATTTTTTTGATTTAAAAAAAGCTAAAATTTTCAGTAGGACACTCAGGTAAACAAGTTAACTTAAAATAGCAATAAATAGGTATCTACGCATATAATTTAGAGAAGATTCTACAACTTTTTCAAAATATTGTAGTTTTCTAATTGAATATCAACTTATCCTGTAATGAGGAAATTTACCATAGTTATGAATTTTTTTTAACCATCAGAAAGTAGAGATTTCAACAAAAAGCCCACTGACTTTTTTAAAAAGGCAGATACATTGACGTGAGAATTTTCGATTGAAAATTAGGCTGCTTGTTCGATTTGAAGTCGAAATAGGGTGAAAAAAATAAATGTTTTGAATCAAAGAAATTACAATGTGTTTACCCAGACGTCACCCAATATTCCTGGAATATGCCTACAATATCCTATTTTCCAATAGATATTGCAATATCCCTGGAATATTCCATGAATATCCATTTATCTTATATCCATGAAGCATATTCCTGGAATATACTTCCACGAATATTCCACAGATATTCTCCTTGAATATGACTGGCATATTCATACGGCATATCAAACTGAAATTTGAGTATTCGAATATTCTATGAATATTCAAAAAGCATGTTCATAGCACATTTCTCTGTAGATACGTAATAAGTTTTGTACTATCAATTTGAAACATTTCGTTAGAAAACCAGCTGGGAAAATTCTTATAGTTCAAGCTTCGCAGCCAAAAATGGAGCATTTAGTAATGTTAGATTTCAAGGGCGTAGCCAGGGGGGGGGGGTTTTGGGGGTTCAAACCCCCCCGAAATTTTATTTTTCTCTTAAAAAAAATTATTTTTGCTGCAGAAAGTGACCCTTACAACCCCAAAACCCCCCCCGAAATTAATTCCTGGCTACGCCCTTGTTAGATTTTTAATTATGACAATATATGTATAACAACAAAATGCGCCTTTATTTATAGCTTAAATTATTTGTTTATATGCTATTTTTATGTAGGAAACTGCGGCTATATCTACACAGATCTACCTCATATCAAAAAATTCTCTTAAATCATTTTTGTACTTTCACACAACCCAACACCAAATCGACGCCTTGAGCGGGATACGAACCCAGGACCTCCGGCATCCTAACAAGTTTTTCAACACGAGACTACCAGTGCAGCCGGTTAAATAGTTGATCGCCGATTAAATAGTTGGACAAGGATGACCGTCGGGCATAGTCGTTCCATCGCCGCGACAAACCGGCCGATATTTTTATACTGAGACCATATACAGTATGGTGCAATTGAAAGGAATAAATTCGACTTTCAGAATTATATGTGAACTGTTACATACCAAAATATAATGATTTCTAAGCACAATGTTCAGATGATGGTCACACTCTTTTATTAAATCTAGCAATGATAATTGCTGTTTTTCCAAATTTCACTAATCACCTGGAGGTCTTATTAGTAGAGCTATATCAATAGAAATTTCTATTTTATATAATTTCACCTACATCCAAGAATAAAGAGACAAGATAACCGATAATTTAGCGCCCGAAATTCAGACTAAACAGTCGTCAACCAAAGGCGATTGATTCTGATTAGTCAGCGGTTTTAACTTTTAATGTATACTGGAAGATTACCAAACCGTGAAGAGTGGAAAATTAAAAATAAAGTAATTTTAATCCTTTTCATGTCCTGAAAATCGAAAAACTGCACATGGTGCTGTGCGTCTGTTTGGTTTTGAATGGGGTAGTGATGTATGAAACAACCGTATTAAGAAATCCGCTTCAATATAGCGTTATTAAAATACGAAATAATTTATATCCATATTGCAGAATATTTCCTCAAGCATATTTAGCCCCTGATATTGGAAAGAATTGACATAAGAATTATCCGGATTTGGACAAGTGCCTTTGAAAATGGTAAAATTTGGAAAAAATTATTGGGAAGAAACTGATTGGACAAGGAAGATAATGTAAGAAAAATGAAAGGAAAAATAATTTACGGGTGATTTGCGGTCGGGAAGTGGAAGGGGGTGAGTTTTTAAGGGTAAAAAACCGTTCATCTTGATTTCCGGCAGAACAACCTCAAAATTTATATGAAAACTTCAAGTAACCAAGTTTTCATTTTTTATTTTTTCTTTATAGAAAAAAATACATGATATTTAGTAAAAGTTCCCTCATTATATTCCAAAAACACTGTAATTTTTTTGATTTAAAAAAAAGCTAAAATTTTCAGTAGGACACTCAGGTAAACAAGTTATCTTAAAATAGCAATAAATACGTATCTACGCATATAATTTAGAGAAGATTCTACAACTTTTTCAAAATATTGTAGTTTTCTAATTGAATATTAACTTATCCTGTAATGAGGAAATTTACCATAGTTATGAATTTTTTTTAACCATCAGAAAGTAGAGATTTCAACAAAAAGCCCACTGACTTTTTTAAAAAGGCAGATACATTGACGTGAGAATTTTCGATTGAAAATTAGGCTGCTTGTTCGATTTGAAGTCAAAATAGGGTGAAAAAAATAAATGTTTTGAATCAAAGGAATTACAATGTGTTTAGTACATAAAAAGGTAAGTTTTCAAGAAATTTCGAGAATAATTTTTTTTTTGTAAAAGATAAAAATAACCAAAAACCGTGTTCTTTGAATTTTTCACATACATTCTGAAGTTATGTGAAAAAAGTGTGAATTGAAAAGTTGTAGATCTTTTTATTACCTACAACTGTGCCCTTTAACTTTTTTCCATAAGACTAGTAGTTTTGCCGGAAATTGAGATAAACCGTTTTTTACCCTTAAGAACCCCCTTACGCTTCCCGACCTCAAATTACCCAAAGTTAATTAATATTTTTCAAATCTGAATTGTCTCGTCAATAACTTTTTTATCTCTGTGTTTATAATTTTCACGGATATAATTTAGGATAATATTATATAACAGATTTTAAACTATAGAGAATATATACACCGATAATGAAATCCGGGCCAAAGTAAATGGAAATCTTACTGGGCCAATACCGGTGAGATGTGGAATTCGTCAAGGGGACTCCTTGAGCCCCCTCCTATTTAATATCCTTATGGACGAGATAATAAAAGCAGTACGTGTATTGAGAGGATACAAAATGGGAGATCAGGATATAAAAATTTTGTGCTATGCTGATGACGCCGTGCTGTTAGCGGAGAGCGAAGACGATTTGCAACGATTGCTACACCGCTTCAACTGTAAAGCAAAATCATTCAACATGATTATATCAGCCTCAAAAACGAGATGCATGACAACATGCAAAACACCACTTAGATGTAAGCTGGAAATTGATGGAAAGATCGTTCAACAGGAAATGAATTTCAAATATCTCGGCATAACAATCTCGGGATACGGTGATGTCGAAGACGAGGTGAGGGAGCAAACTTTAAAAGCCACCAGAATAGCAGGGTGCCTTAACGATACAATTTGGCGAAACAGAAATATGGGATTGGAAACCAAGTCAAGGATATATAAGGCAGTTATAAGACCAATCATGACGTATACCGCTGAGACCCGACCCGATACAACAAAAACCAAGCAACTTCTAGAAACAACCGAAATGCGGATACTCCGAAGAATAACAGGAAAAACACTGATGGACAGAGAAAGGAGTGAAAGTATAAGGGAAAGCTGCAAAGTACAGAATATAAATGAGTGGGTGCTAGGAAGGAAGAAGGAATGGAATGAACATATTACCAGAATGGATGACCGGAGGGTTGTGAAGGCTGCTCGTGACAAATCACCACTGGGCCGAAGAAGCGTAGGACGCCCCCGAAAAAGATGGAGCGACAATCTAACTGTACGATAGACAAGGTGTTGAAGAGTAAACAGGCGAATCGCCTAAACTAAAGGATGAAGAAGAAGAAGAAGATTTTAAATACTTTAAAGTGAAATTTTATTAACTGAAATATTAGTTTATGATGCGAAATGCAATAGAGTGGATGAATTAAGGAACAAAATTCATAACTCCGTTATTGAATATTATCAAGCAAATCACTGGAACAGGTCAAGTTTAGATTTTAATTAACCACCTCATGGCACAAAAAAAACGTCATTCAATTTTACATAGTACATAATTTCTTTTTAATTGAATACCCCAAAAATTTTTGCTGCTTTATTACATGCAACTTATCTAAATGTCGGTGTGAAAAATTGGTACCGTGAATAACTATTTCTTTCATTAAATGAAAAAAAAAATGTTATCTACGGAAACAATTCTTTACACCGTCATTTAGGTAAGTTGTACCGTGTAAAAATCAACCAACAAAAATTTGGGGTATTCATTAAAAAAAAAAAATATGACGCCACTCTGTAAAAATGAATGACGTCATAAGTAAATTTTTTATGCTATATGGTGGTTACTTAAGAACTAAAATTGACTTATCCCAGCGATTTGCTCGATATTCAATAACGGTGTTACGAATATTGTTCCTTAATTTATACACTGTACTAAATTTCACAACATAAAACTACGTATAAAGTCTTTATGATTTGTTATAAATATATTATCTTAAATTATATCCTTGAAAATTATAAATACCGAGATACAAAAACCCAACAATTTCATTAAAATTATCCGTTCCTGGGGTGCAGATTATTATTAAGTGATTTACGGCACAATTTAACTTTAGAAACTATTAACTAACTAAAAATTGTTAGACACAGCACCAAATAATTGACAAAAAACTGGTAAAAACAAATAAAGATATCAATTGCATCCACTCTCTAAAAAAATTAGGATCTTCTCAATATATTCAAATTTCACTGCTAAACCTTGTAATTATTTATGATAAACATATTTAAGCCAATAACCAACTATTTTCATTTAATATATTCCATAACAGTAAATAAAATATATCCATAAAATTTTTAAATTCAATTATAAAATTATCATAAAATCACATTTCCGGTATTAATAATTATATAAACTGTGTAAAAATTCAATATTGAAATTTCGCTGGAAAACCTAAAACCAGGTTGGTTTAACCTGTTGGTTTAAGCTATAACGTGAGTTAAAGCTATTTAAGTCAATCTCAATCAAAGTGGATTTATCCTAAATATCACATTTTAAGGAAGTATTTAGTGGTACTTGGTCATATTTTATCGAACATATCGAACAAAACTAAAATATAATAAATAAATCTATCCAATATTGAGTTTGTATTGAGATAATTTTCAAGCCGTTCTAACTGAATAAAATCATAATTGTATTTAACACGAAAAATACAGTATAAAATGAAAAAAATTAGCAATAAATTATTCATTTGAAAGAAGTTTTTAGAACATATAAAAAAAAATTAAAACAAATAAATCTTGTCATTGCCAAAACCAAGATTAGTGTTTTTTTGCACAAATTTTTTCTTCTCGCCTGACCTGAATTCCCGTACGCCAATTGTGCGTATTTACCGAATATGTATTTCTGTGAATGTTCGACCGTTTACTTTTTAGAGATAATTCCACTGACTGATATATTTCTTTGATTTTATCTATGAAAGGAACAATTAAAAAAATTTTTTTTGGGTTAAGTCTTACCTTCTGTCTTGATCGCCAGTCCACTTGACCTCCAGTCGTCAGCAAATCCTCAATCGGCATCCAAAAGATTTCGTCGATCTCACATCTCGTCCTAGATTCGAAATGTGTCGACATTGGGACGTCCTTGATAACATAGAGCCTGGTCACTCCATTGTTAATTGTCGCTTCAACCCAATAATCTGGGTTCGCGAGTCCCGTTATATCGAACCCGATCTCTTCCTGCAATTCCCTGGTGGCACAATCAATCGGGTCTTCGTTGTCTTCAAGTTTTCCCTGAGGGAATCCTATGGTTTTCGTCCAATAACTCTTAACCAACAGCACGTGTGTGAGCCCTTCTGAAAAAATCAACGCACCGTTCCGCGGAAGGTTCGCCTTATATTGCCTCCAATCGGCATAGATTTGAGGCAATCGCGGAACGTCCTCTTCAAGCTGCGGAACACATCTGAATATATTTTCGATGAACTCGAGTAGGGCAAACGATTTCAAATTGCTATCTTTAATTTCATAGCAATCAGTATAATGCCAATGAGCCATTTCTATCTGGGAAAGAATTTTGAAATAGTCTTTACCCCAGATCGGGAGAGGAAATCTATTGAATATGTCATCCAAAATTTCCGCGGGTATAAAAAACTGAATATTCTTCACTTGAGACATGTTCGCATCGAAAATTCAACACAATCACTCACAATAAAATTTCTAATCGTCACTTCGAAAGATCAACTAGATAATGAAGAAATAAAGGGTAGTTCTCCAATTTATAGACTATTATCCCAAATGGTACCTGTACCTGCGCAAGGAAGTATGCGCACATCGCTGGTCAAATTTTTCTCGTAAGAATAGAGAAATGATCATTATATTCTCAATAATTATATACCAGTCACAAAATTTGAGGGATATACAAAAAAACAAAAAATTTTGAAAAAAAATTCAAAATTTTTGATTTTTAAAAATTCACCCGTGAAATATTTTCAGAAAATTTAAAGCCTTCCATATTATCTCAACTAAAAGACCTGTACGTTGATTTAACACCTTTATTATACTCTAGTCACAAAATTTGAGGGATAAGTATACAAAAATACACCAAAATGTTGTAAAAAAAACGAAGCCCCAGCTGTTTAGATTTCAGATCTGGACATAATATGTTTCATCTTGTATGGTTTTGGCGTTAGCCTAACCGAACTAGAGGCAGAAAAGTTCTTATTTTTGCTTATCTAAAAAAAATTCTATGGGTTTCAAACATGTTTTTTCAAGCTTCAAATTTAAAAATGATGATTATTTGCCGCGTAGTGGTCGTCGATCAAGGCAAATTTTCTTTATTTTGATAATCATGTAGTCGGGAAATAATGATCGTACAGGAAATCGAAGAAGTTTCTGAAAATAACGGAATATTCCTTGTACTTAAGACGATATTAGTAGTCTTCGATGAAGACTTTTGTTGGCAAACGATAATTTGGACTGAAAAAAACCTTAGTATTGGCATATTCAAGGATATTTGGACGTGGTATAACAATATTCGATGAACGAAGGGTATCGTCAGTTTTTTTTCAACCTTGAAGTATCCCGGAAAAACGCTGAAAATTTTAAATTGTTGCGATTTTTTTCCTAGTGCCACGAAATTTCAAATTTATCGTTTTGCCAAAATCACCCTAAAGAGCAATATTACGTTTCTTATTAATTTTTCTAATGAAAAATATTTATTTTCGTTGATAATACTAACTTTTTTTTATTGAAAAGAATAATTTTCGAAAAAAGGAAAAATATATTAAAAAATATTTCTGGAAATGTTTTTTTCCATAACCGTATTTTCTCGACGTCTGGAAAATGCTTCATTAACTATAAAAAAAAATTCGATTAAGAGTGTCCGATATAGGAGAATGGACAATAGAACATACGCGCAAAAGCATTCAAGCATGTCAGTGCTTGAATCAATTTTTTTTTTTTCGTAATTTTTAAAATTTTTTTTTTGGGTATTCGAGATAAATTTGACCTCGAATTCTTGATCAGTCAATTGTACCTAGTCGTTTGATAACATTCTCGGCAAAAAAATCGAAAATTACAGACCTTTGTGCAAAATGATAATGTGATGTTCTCCAGAACATACGCGCCAAATTACTTGTTTTTTGAGCGCTGTTAATGCCTTTAAATGTAAGTTTAAAAATTCATTACAAAATCGATATACCTATGGTATATTCCTGCTCTCCTTCCCTTAAACTTGAATTATTTCCTTGTATTCTTCTTAGCCTGAATAATGAACGCAAGCTCTATTTACAGCGAAAAACAGTTTTTCTCGAAAGTTACTATTTGATTTGTCCCGTCGATACTTATCTGCCATATTGAAGAAAATATATTTCCAGATATTATAATCATTAATATTCTTGATCGGAGTAATTAGGATTATCACCAGAAAGAATTTTTCTTTGGTATAATGAATGAGGATCGAATAATTGTTGATTTGGCGAAAACTATAAATTCGAAACGGAACTACGAAAAATACTTCGCAGTGGTTCAAAATTTCCAGAGCTTTTTCGGCACATTTTAAGTGTATTTGTTGAAGTTATACCAAATTATGCAAATATCCTTGAATATGTGGATGTATCGTTACGAAATAGTAATTTACGTAACAAGTCCGGAAAATAGGGTTTTTTTGGACGAATAGACAAAATTCTAGGACGAGCGTAAGCGAGTCCTGGAAGTCTATGAGTCCAAAAAAACCTTGTTCGGGCGTGTTGCGTACAATATTTTTTCGGCAACAGTGTTTTTCTAGACTATTCGAAGGTTTTCGACCGATTCGGTTCGAAATTCAAATTCGATTTGACATTTCTAATCGCTCGTTCTGACCGAAAACGTCGACCGTGAAGGAGCCGCGTTAAAATTCGCCACAGAAATACGTGAAACGTCAGAAGTTCGTCGATTTTCGCCGAAAAGTCACATTTTCCTATCGTTCTTCCGGGAAAACGAAAGAGTGAATCGAAAAAAGGGCTCAGCTACGGACTAATTTTGAATCTCGTCTTCGCGTTCCCGCAAATACCGTCGTTCCGAACGAGGTTTTCATAATGTATTTACAATGACCAAAACGACGTGATTCTTCCCGGCCTAGTCCGGGAAGTACGTACTTCCCGGACTAGGCCGGGAAATGCTTCTTTCTCAAAGAAAAAGCGTCCGGGAAGTGGGCACTTCCCGGACGGTTGCCGAAAAAATATATTTTCAACTGTAACTACTAATAGCTCATTAAATCTTTCCCCGACTCATTAATCCTCAATTTCAAAAACGACTATTCGATTCGATTGACGATAAATTCGCGGCAAAGAATCATTTGAGATTAAAACGCTTAATGGTGTAAATTTTTAAACCAAAATTTAAAACCCTTAGATATCTTTAGATAAGAAAAAATGTGGAATTTTTTTTCGGTGGTTTGGTTAGCGACACCCTGGAACCGTACAGGTTGAAATATTTATGACCAGAGTTGATGACTTAACACTTGGAGCTACATCTAGGACTTTGTTTTGCAGTATGGTAACTTTCGATTAACTAGGAATTAACAATCAACCAAAAATTTGTAATTTAGTTCTATTATATATCATCTTAAGATTTGTGCTTAGTTTAAATAGTTGAAGCTCAAATGTTCCGATGTAGCCTTTCCAAATAATACCTTGTCCCGTATGTGAGGCTCGAATAGACAATAAAACATGCGCACAGAAGCTTCTGACTTAGGTCTCGATTTTTTTTATTAATCTCATATTCCATTTGGAACGAAATGAAACCTTCATTCCATTACATCACGAGGAGAATTAATAATTGACCTTGAAGAAACTGTTTTTTTTTCAATATAATGCAAGGGTGAAAAACCAAAAATGAGACATCATGAAAAGTGTGAGAAATTTAATCATATCACAACAACGGTTTACTGATAATAATAATAATGAATTTCGAGATAGAACGATTAAAACATTTGATTAAGATACGTGTGTTCGAATTTCCATTTAATTTCACAACAAAATAAATATGACAGTTGATTGAATTCATCTATAAATGATTTCAAATCAATTGTAAAAATTATCAAAATAAAATATAAACACTCAGAAATAAATGAGAATATTATCTCTATTATTACTGGTACATTTGATGCATATAATTATCGAGTGATTTAATGTAATGTATAACTTCGGAATCCAATTAAGCTAATGTGAAACTGAAAAATATAATTAACAATTGGAAATTTTCTATATAGTTGTGTACTTCTATATTAAGTGATAAAGTTTCTTGAAACAATTAAATGTTACTAAAAATTTCTATAGTTCTTCACGATGAAGCTATTCCAGAATCTAAATTATATACAATTTTCATAAAATGAAATATAAAATATATATTCTAGCTAGGTTTTCTAATTTCATACCGCATTTTTCGTGTTGGATGTATTAGGAAATCTTGAATTTTTTATAAAGGAATTCAATGAGATGAATTGAAATATTCTATTTCATATTTTTATTTGTAATTAAAATAGTTATTACCATTATTTGGTGCTTTATGTAATATTCCTATCCCTTTAATTGTTTTAAAAGTTAAATTGTCCAGTAAATCACTTGAACATAATCTGCATGACAGGTACAGGTCATTTCATTGAGGTTGTTGGGCTTTGTATCCCAGTATATACATTTATCACGACTATCATTTAAGATAAGTTATTATAATTGATTTATTAACTGAAAACTTATTTCTTTTGTGTAATGTAACAACAAGCAATAATAATACAATTTCACTTTGGAAACAATGAAAAGGTTGAATACGCTTTTGTTTTGAAATATTTAAACACAAATAATTCGAATAAAAAATTATTAACATACGTAAATATCAATCGGAAGTTCTCGATATATCTGATTGTATCCCTCTATAAAAAATTAATATATTCAACATTAAAAATGTAGTATGAAATGAATAAAAATAAACATTCGAAAATATTTTGAAGAACATAATGAAAATAATTTAGATTATATAAATCTTGACATTTATGAAATGAAGATCGGTGCTTCTTCATCCCTTAACTGAATTTACGTTCGCCAATTGTGGGTATATTTCAAATGTTAGTTACCGTAAAAGTTCAAACGTTTCGATTTTTCAGCATTTTTCACTGATTGGTACAATTCTTGATTTTATTAGGAAGGATCAGAAATCATTTTTTGAGGTTCCCTAGTACTTTGTGTCTAGACCTTCATTCGACTTGCATCATGGATATTGATATGTTATTGATTATTAAGTAATTATCTGTATCTCACGATATTTTGACAACGGAAAGAGATAGTGACTTGCAATTTTCAGGGTAGGTTGCGCATCTGTATGCAACATTTCAGTTCGTTAATAGACATAATCAGCTTAACGTTTATGGAGTTATATCCATCTGATATTTTGTTGATATTTCCTGAATAACTAAAAAAGTACCAATCTTATCCAATTTAAACATGGTAATTAATTGTAGAATGCCAACGTGCAAATCTTTGTGAAATTGTGTATCAGTAGAAACTTGAAAAAGTTTATGTTTCTCAGAAATTATCCGTCCAATATCGCTGCAATTTTGCGAGAGCCTTCAAAGACTTACTTTACGGCCAATTCCAAATTTGAAGTCGACTAAACATTCGCGCAAAAGCTCCCGAGTCCATATCAGTGCTTTATAAGATTTTCTGCTCTTTGTTGCTTTTGGGATTTCCAATGTTAATCAATTTCAACAATAATGGCAATTCTTTATCTTCATCAACTAATAAATCTAAATAATATTACAAAATTGATTGTATCCAATCTTCTTCTTTCCAGTCCTTGATTTGCTGCTGCCTCACCGTGTGGATATTCGAGTCTTCTTATTTTTTTTTTCATTCTAGCAATCTTATGGAGTAGTGTCACCTGCATCACTTTGAAGAAATTATTAATATTGAAATATGAAATAGGTGCATTTCAATCGCAACCGTACCTACCTTAAAGAATTATTGGGACATTGAATAAAGTACTGTATCTAATCGACTTCATCCTATTAGCTCTCTCACTTCCGCTAAGGGGAACATTCACTCATCTTAGGTTTTTTCGTACTAAGAAGGTCTGAGCTATCTTCTGCGGGGTCCTACACTTTGTTCTCGCCCTTTAGTTGGTCACCCTTCGTCCTCAGATCTATGGTTTGTACCATTCCTATGAACGACATTTTTATAAATTGGTATGGTATTACAGGACGCAACTTTCAGTAAAAAATTTGTGATTAGCTGAATGAAACGAGAAAAAATGTCGATTAATTTCATTTTACATTAATCATGAAATATACCACATGGATTGTTTTTACAGCTTTGATGGGTATAATGAACCTAGTCGATTTTAGTGTCGTCATCTCTGAGAAGTAAACTTTATATTTGAATACCAAAAAATGAGAGAAAAATATCAATTTAATGTATTTAAACATATACCAGAGCCGTTTTTACTTGGATAATATGTTTGCGCCTCAAGTTTTTCCTTCTTAAATAATTCATTTTCTGTACAGACTTTTTGCATTTGACAACAATAGGTCTAATAGCTCCATGTCAAGAAATGTTTCATAATGATTCAATTGTGCAATACGGATCTAAAAATTTAAGGTAGTTACAAAAATACTTCAACAAGTGTTGGACATATTATGGTAATGTACCCGGCATGTTGACCACTGAATAATCTGCAAATTATCATTCTCTTGTTCGCAGTCAGCATCTGATACTGTTACTAGAACAGCTGCACTTATATCTATGAAATACATTTTGCATTTATTGCAGTAACCCGTTTGACAATCCGCATTCATTTGACGAAATAATATAATACTCATCTCTTTCCGAACTTTATTTCACTAGGAAATTTCCAATTCTCCTTCCGTATTTAGTACCCTTTTATGAGATATCATATTGACATTGTGTTGGTAATTATTTACATTTAGTTTTTTCTGCTGAATAATTTTCTTCCACAATTTTGTATCCACAATTCCTTCTCATATATTATCAAGTAGCTTCTCAACTCTATAATTATATGTAATAAATTGTATTTGAACGTAGAAGGGTAGAAGAACATAAAGTATTCATTTCTAAATACCTCAAATCGTTTTCAGTTCATTTTATTATATTTTAGATATTTATAGAAAACTCCCAATTGCCATGTTGATGTAAATTCCAGCGTTGAATATGTTGTCTATGTTGCAATGTGCGCATATCATTTATATTTTCATTGGCTTTGAATAAATATCTGCAAAATATGATAAGATTGATCTTTGATTTTTTTTAATTCAATATTAATTGTATGAATGAAATATCAATGAAGTAATACGAATGATTATATAAGCCTTCAGTGCAGATGCAGGACATTTCGGTGAGTGTGAATCAGTGTTCGAAATATGTCCTAACTATATTCGTCTACGAGATACAGGATGTTTTATGTATTTTATCAAAAACTTTCAATCAGCATGACTCTCGAACGCCTAGATGGATTGTCTTGAAAATTTCAGAGATTGAGTATAGACCTATGCCTAATATTTGCTCATAATGCGCTTATGATAGCGCGGGTCCGGACTGAGAAAAATATTTTCTTTATTCCACATCTTGTATAACACCCAGTACATCAAATTTTCAAGAAGTGAAATTTTTCTCAGAATCTACAATAAATACTCTTTCAAACAAGCCTCCTGGCAATAATTGCACACTTTGTATCAATATCTTATGAATGATTGAATATTTGGAATTTTCAATTTATTATAAGCACGGACCTGCGAATCTCCGAATAATGCGTTAATTCATATTGCATCAATTGAAATTCCCTGTAGCATCACTTAATTATAGTGCTGCAGCGTATTCCATCCAATACATGCATTTAGAATTATCACATTTGATTACCTAAATAGAAATGCTAGTACAACTCATTTTCGAAATATTCATATTAGAAAATTCTTTATTCTAATAATTTGAACGCAGATGTTAGCATAATTGAAGATTTTATGCCAAACAACCGAAAACTCGAATTAAGTATATGGATATAAGTGTGAAGGAATAGTTGCGTGTGTTGAGACTCGAAATAACATTGAACATTTAATTAGGTTATCATAAAAATGACTTAAGGATAAAAATGTAAATATATCTTATAATCATTAAACTAAGAACAATTGAAAATATATAAATGGGAAAAATTATCATAACTGTAAGATCTGGGGATCTTGCAGGCCAGTCATAAGAAGCCTTTTATTTTGAGTTAGAATGGGAATATCAATTTGTAACAGCTGTACACAGTTACCAGTTCCTGAGAGTGGATAACTCATAGTTTTTTTTAGTTTACCTGACATAGTTGTTACTCACTTTTCAATAAAATTATCTATCAGACTTAATATTGATTTGTATTTTTTGAGAATGAAATCTTTGATTCTGTCACGATCTGTTCCGGTTATTCAAAACCAATAGTTTTCGAAGATAAATAATCCGAGAATGAGAATTGCTATCATTTGAACCATGTTTTTGAACATAGCAGTATTTTTTTGAAAAACTCTTTTGGGTAATCTGAAGTCCAAACCCTGAATTTTTGTGTATTTAATGAAATAAGATGAACCAAATTCCTGAAGTCATGATACTGAGAATTTCAATTGATGCAACATGAATTAAGGCATTATTCGGAGATTCGTGTTCATAATAAATTGAAAATTCCAAATATTACATGGTTCATAAGATATTTATACAAAGTGTGCAATTATTAACAGGAGGCTTTTTTGAAAGCTTATTTATTGTAGATTCTGAGAACAATTTCACTTCTTGGAAATTTGATGCACAGATTGTTTTACAAGATGTGGAATAAAGAAAATAATTTTCTCAGTCAGGACCTGCGCTATCAACAAATCATTATCAGCGAATATTAGGCATAGGTCTATACTAATTCCCTGAAATTTTCATGAACATCCATGCAGGCTTTCAAGAGTTATGCTGTTTGAAAATTTATGATAAAATATATAAAACATCCCGTATCTCTTAAACGAATACAGTTATAGGACATATTTCGAACACTGATTTAGACTCACCAAAATGTTCTGCATCTACACTGAAAGCCTGTACAATCATTCGTGAAACACCCTGTATTTTGTAAACTCACGTTTTTCACTTCAGAAAATCATTTTCACCCTAATCTTCTCAAAATTTTAAATAATAATTCTTCTATCTTGTATCTTATGGTCCCATCTATTGCTCAGCAGACATACCTAAAAGAATCTATTATTATTTCCATTCTTGATTAATATGGTTGTCAAATCCCAGTCCTTCGATTCGTACCATGTGTGCCATTAGGCAAATAGTTTAATAATTTGTATTAAACTTTTTTCCATAATTCCATTCTTTAAGCAAAGTCTCCATTTTGCAAATCTGGTTAACTTTCACCTAAAATATCAAAATCTACGTCTACCACCACCATCTTTTAAATCTACTCGGTAAAACTTCAAGAGACAATGTCCAGCCTGAACCGGTGGCTTTACAAACATGCATATAACCTTGTTCATATTAATGTTATAATTATTCACTACGAAATCTACACGTCCAAAATAACAAATAGTCCATACCAATATTTTTAACAAAAAAACCTTGAAGCACTTTAGCTTACCTCTTATCTTTCATAATTGGTTGAGAACAATCACTTCTGATTATTAAATCTAGCAATGATAATTGCTGTTTTTCCAAATTTCACTAATCACCTGGAGGTCTTATTAGTAGAGCTATATCAATAGAAATTTCTATTTTATATAATTTCGCCTACATCCAAGAATAAAGAGACAAGATAACCGATAATTTAGCGCCCGAAATTCAGACTAAACAGTCGTCAACCAAAGGCGATTGATTTTGATTAGTCAGCGGTTTTAACTTTTAATGTATACTGGAAGATTACCAAACCGTGAAGAGTGGAAAATTAAAAATAAAGTAATTTTAATCCTTTTCATTTCCTGAAAATCGAAAAACTGCACATGGTGCTGTGCGTCTGTTTGGTTTTGAATGGGGTAGTGATGTATGAAACAACCGTATTAAGAAATCCGCTTCAATATAGCGTTATTAAAATACGAAATAATTTATATCCATATTGCAGAATATTTCCTCAAGCATATTTAGCCCCTGATATTGGAAAGAATTGACATAAGAATTATCCGGATTTGGACAAGTGCCTTTGAAAATGGTAAAATGTGAAAAAAAATATTGGGATGAAACTCATTGGACAAGGAAGATAATGTAAGAAAAATGAAAGGAAAAATAATTTACGGGTGATTTGCGGTCGGGAAGTGGAAGGGGGTGAGTTTTTAAGGGTAAAAAACCGTTCGTCTTGATTTCCGGCAGAACAACCTCAAAATTTATATGAAAACTTCAAGTAACCAAGTTTTCATTTTTTATTTTTTCTTCATAGAAAAAAATACATGATATTTAGTAAAAGTTCCCTCATTATATTCCAAAAACACTGTAATTTTTTTGATTTAAAAAAAGCTAAAATTTTCAGTAGGACACTCAGGTAAACAAGTTATCTTAAAATAGCAATAAATACGTATCTACGCATATAATTTAGAGAAGATTCTACAACTTTTTCAAAATATTGTAGTTTTCTAATTGAATATCAACTTATCCTGTAATGAGGAAATTTACCATAGTTATGAATTTTTTTTAACCATCAGAAAGTAGAGATTTCAACAAAAAGCCCACTGACTTTTTTAAAAAGGCAGATACATTGACGTGAGAATTTTCGATTGAAAATTAGGCTGCTTGTTCGATTTGAAGTCAAAATAGGGTGAAAAAAATAAATGTTTCGAATCAAAGAAATTACAATGTGTTTACCCAGACGTCACCCAATATTCCTGGAATATGCCTACAATATCCTATTTTCCAATAGATATTGCAATATCCCTGGAATATTCCATGAATATCCATTTATCTTATATCCATGAAGCATATTCCTGGAATATACTTCCACGAATATTCCACAGATATTCTCCTTGAATATGACTGGCATATTCATACGGCATATCAAACTGAAATTTGAGTATTCGAATATTCTATGAATATTCAAAAAGCATGTTCATAGCACATTTCTCTGTAGATACGTAATAAGTTTTGTACTATCAATTTGAAACATTTCGTTAGAAAACCAGCTGGGAAAATTCTTATAGTTCAAGCTTCGCAGCCAAAAATGGAGCATTTAGTAATGTTAGATTTCAAGGGCGTAGCCAGGGGGGGGGTTTTGGGGGTTCAGACCCCCCCGAAATTTTATTTTTCTCTTAAAAAAAATTATTTTTGCTGCAGAAAGTGACCCTTACAACCCCAAAACCCCCCCCGAAATTAATTCCTGGCTACGCCCTTGTTAGATTTTTAATTATGACAATATATGTATAACAACAAAATGCGCCTTTATATATAGCTTAAATTATTTGTTTATATGCTATTTTTATGTAGGAAACTGCGGCTATATCTACACAGATCTACCTCATATCAAAAAATTCTTTTAAATCATTTTTGTACTTTCACACAACCCAACACCAAATCGACGCCTTGAGCGGGATACGAACCCAGGACCTCCGGCATCCTAACAAGTTTTTCAACACGAGACTACCAGTGCAGCCGGTTAAATAGTTGATCGCCGATTAAATAGTTGGACAAGGATGACCGTCGGGCATAGTCGTTCCATCGCCGCGACAAACCGGCCGATATTTTTATACTGAGACCATATACAGTATGGTGCAATTGAAAGGAATAAATTCGTTATTTCGTAAACCGGCGACTTCAAGGAAAAATCCCGAAACCCGTCGATTTTTATTCTTAAACAGGCTATTCGTAAGGAAACCATTTTATTTTTGACGTCATTTTATTTTTGACGTCATATTAAATAATAATAATAAAATTTTATTAATTTTTTAAACAAATACAAAAGTCATTTTTTGTACATTATTGATATGGCTGAATAGGTATTTAAAAGACCTTTCAAATAATGTATTACAACACCCACCTTTCCATCTGAATATTTTAGCGATGACGTCATCACGCTCACATAGATGACGTCAAAAATAAAAAAGGAACCTTACGAATAGCCCGTTTAAAAATAAAAATCGACGGGTTTCAGGATTTTTCCTTAAAGTCGCCGGTTTACGAAATAACGAATTTATTCCTTTCATTGGCACCATACTATATATAAAAACTATATCTTGTCTATGGAAGCTATATTCTGTGTAGTGTTCTGTGGTCATCATCAGACAAAGAAATCATCTTTCTTTCTTTGTCTTCTAGTTCTTACTTCGTTCAGTCTTGCTTTGCTTACTGCTTCCTACTTCGTTATTTTATTGTTTCCTTTGTGAAAGTAATATTAATTTTTAAATCTGTTTTATAGTTGGTTAGTTTACATTTTATTTGGACACACAGTGAATTGGTGAAATTGAGAGATTGTTTTGTTATTTAACAAGTAAGTATAGTGCTGTTAGAGGAGAATTATATTGATATATCCCAATTTTTGGTGAATACCATTTGTCTGATATATCAACCTTTAGCTAGGTGAGAAGATCTCAAGGGTTTTACAGAGTACCTATTTACTTGCAGTCCGGTTTTGTTTTGCTACAAAATGAAGAAATCTTTTTTAAGAAAAGTGAAAAGATTGACCGACCAAACGTTGTTTTCTCTAGACGATAATATTACTGATGATTCGCTAGAGTATGATCAGATGACTGAAGAAACAGTAGATAGTTGTTCTAATGAAACTATTCCAGCCTTGACTCTACCAGAAAACCGCAGTATTGTTACTGAATTCAGTCATGATCTTCAGGGACCGAGTAATGTGGTTGGAAATACTTGTCTCTCATCAGGACCTAGCCAAAGTAACCACCAGAGTTTTCAGGAAGAGATTAAGTTGTGGGCTGTACACAATCAAATAACCCATAAAGCAATTAATGAGTTACTAATTATTTTAAGAAAACAACCAGGTCTTGACGGCATTCCAAAAAGCGCTCGATCCTTTTTATCAACTGTTCGTAAGGTGAATACTAGAGTTGTGAATCCGGGTACATACAGTCATCTGGGTATTGAAAATGTGCTGAGTAAATTTTTTAAGATACATAAATTAATACCTTCAGAAAATATTGAAATTGCTGTAAATATTGATGGACTCCCACTCAGTAAAAGTTCTGGCAGTCAAGTGTATCCTATTCTAGGAATTGTCTTGAATTTGAACATATCTGTTCAAAATGTAGTTTTATTGGGTATATACCATGGCAACCAGAAACCCTATGATGCTAATGAATTTCTGGAGGATTTTGTAAATGACGTAATCAATTTATCGCAGAATGGTTTGAAAATAGGAGAAAGGTTGGTTTCATTTAGGTTGAAGTATTTTCTCTTTGATGCCCCAGCCAAATCATTTTTATTGAAGGTGAAGAGCCACAGTGGCTATTCGTCATGTACTAAGTGCTGTCAAGAAGGAATATATCTTAATGACCGTGTTTGTTTTCCAGATATTCATTCAATTAAACGAACAAATGAAACTTTCAGAAATCAAAGCGATGATAATTATCATCTAGGTTTCACAATCATTCAAAATATTGGTTATATAGATATGGTTGAGGATGTGCCACTAGATTATATGCACTTAGTTTTGCTGGGTGTGACTAAAAAGCTTCTCGTTGGAACTTGGGTATTTGGTAAACCACCGCATAATTTTCCAGGTAGAATAATGAACGCAATGAACGTATTAATATCTAAGATAGCTGTGTATGTACCATCTGAATTCCCTAGAAAGTCGAGAAGCCTTTCAGAAAGTAAAAGGTGGAAAGCAACTGAATTAAGATCATTTCTTTTACACTGGTGTTGTTATTTTGAAACCTTTTTTAACCAGAGAAAAGTATAATCATTTTATATGTCTTTTTGTGAGTATCACAATATTAGTATCACCTCCTCTGTCACACCTATATGATTATGCAAAAAAATTGCTCCTATATTTTGTTCAAGAAACTCAACAAATTTATGGCCGTCACTACATGTCACACAATTTTCACAACTTGTTACACCTTACAGATTGTGCTCGTCGTTTTGGACCACTAGACAAGTTTAGCTACTTTTCCAGTGAAAATTTTCAACAGATTTTGAAACGTTTAGTTAGAAAGGGTGATAAACCGTTGCAACAAATAATAAAAAGGTTGTCGGAAGGTTTTCTTGTCTCAGAGCCAATTAAATCAGAAAATTTGCATCTCAAACATGAAAAAATATATCACCCTTATTACCTTACCCTCAGTATTCACAATTAGTTGTTAAAACATTTACACTAAATGCGGGGTACAAGCGGGATAACTGTTGTGGATTGAAAGATGGCACTGTATCATTAGTTTTTGGTTTTTCTAATACGAAAAATTCAACAGTAGCTCTCGTCAAAAATTTTCAGTTCAAATGTGACTTCTTCGAAACACCATGTAATTCTTCCCTTCTCGGTGTGTATTTCGTGAAAAAATTGTGTAACAAATTTGTGATAATTAATATTGAAGAAATTTCACAAAAATATGTTCGCCTTCCTCATGAAGATGGCTTTGTCGTTTTTCCATTATTGCACACAGTCGGATATTTTTCTGAATGAATGTTATTGCTGAAAACAATATATATCACACTGTATTTCTATAACATATAAAAAAAATTAATGTTGTATTAATGGTCCCTCACACTGACCAAAATTTGAAGATGTCTGTTTCCTTTTTTTTTGCACAATATTTGTCCTCACATTCAATATTTGTGCACAAAACTGATATCTTCTAATTTTGATGCAAAATTTTTGCCAGTGCCAGGGGCCTTTAAGGACACAATAAATTGAAATTTAGTATTAAATAAGTATTTTAGTTTTTGATCACTGAGAAAACCCAAGAAACCTAGCTATTTTGCTTGTTCTTATACATAAAATTATACTTAGGCTCAAGCCATATGTATAACGGCTTGAGCCAAAATATTCATTAAATCTATTTTATATTTATATTTCATATAAATTATTTAGGTTCTCTCTGGGTTGCATAACTTATTCAAATTTGTGTCCTGGAGTACCTTTGTTTACTACCTGTTGAGTAATTATGATTACCGAAATCTTGGTAACGATATAAACTTATTGTCTACCTCTCGAGTTTCCCACTTGTATAAAATCTCAAAGTATCTATTTCTAATGTAATTTATAATTATTTGCTTTTATGTCATCAAATAGCAACATTATATGATGTTCTGCTGTTTTGTTGAAATTTGATAGAAATCTGTAGCAAAGAACACTTTGGCAAATGATGCAAGATAATGAGCATTATTTTTTATTATTAAGTATGTTTCGAATTGTACAAGAATGCTCCTTTTGTCAGGAACTCATATTTGCATGACAGAAATGGAAGGTTGGCAAATAGTCAAATTCGTAGAAGAGGACGATATGGTAGAGACAGTGCCAGCTTCCTGGATCGTTGAAGGGTTGGATGGAAATAGCAAATGTTTGTGGCCACATACAATTTCGGGGGCAAAGGTGAGAGCTGCTATTCGGGGAAAGGAAAAACCGGGAAAAACCTGGAAAAGTATTCCAGTTGAAATTCTAAGCAAGTCTCCGTATGAAAATTTTTATGTGGCAAGTAGAAAAGCTGGGTTGGCCAAGTACACGAGCGAGTTGGACACAGAAAGTGACTTTTCAAGAGGAGACTTGAACAAAAGGAAGAAGAAGAAGAATACGAGATATATTCTTTCTTCAGAAGATGACACAACTCCTCCAGAAAAAGTTGTGAGGAGATCACCGAGATTGAAATTGCCAACGCCTCCTGGTAAGATGAATTCAGGATCTCTTAATTGACATTTTTCTACCTTTTATTTTTACATATTTAAGATTCCAAAGTCATTTTTGTTTTTAGTTTTAATTCATTATTATATCTGATAATATATTTTTCCAGCTTATCAGCCACAACAAGCCTCCTGCTCATCACAGTCAGAAGCAGCATTAGAAGTGGTGAAAAGGAATTTGAATCTCGAGAAGGAAGCGACACAGCACATTATTCCAAGCACCAACTCGGAAGCGTCTACCTCAAGATCTTCAACGTCCACTGCAGAAAAACAGAAATGTTCGTCCTGTAAAGGTCAGTACATCTCTTATATATTTATGCATTTTTGACTTTGAACCTCATTATGTATTTTATAGACTCTACTGAAATTATTAGAATGCTGCATATAATTAATGGAAGGGTCGCACAAAATACTGAATTAATAACGGCAATGCTGAATTCGAGGAGCGAAAATACTGGACAAGATGTCAATATTCAGAAACCTACAGAAGATATCAATATACCAGCGAAGTCCTACATAGAGTTCATGGAATTGGATTCTAAACTGAGTGACAAAAACATGAGAGAATATTTGGTAATATTTATTTTATGATGAATGTCTAGAGCAGGGTAGAAATATAAAACAAATAATTTTGATTATAGTTGGCCAAGCTTGTCCATGTTGGAGGCACTGACACAAAAGATGTCGTCAGAAGATGCATGCCTCAGTTGGTTGACGATAGTATTTTGAAGCAGTTTAGCTGGGTCGGAGGAAAAGGCAAGAAGAAGTTTTCTGTTCTTCATACAGCTACTTTAATCAAAGGTAAAAATATAATCCAGTAGTCTATGTTAATTCCATTTTCTCTTTACTAATTTTATATTGGGTTTCTGACATATTTGAAAAACTTACCCTAATGTTGTCCAACTGTTTTTGAATATATTATTTGTTTTTCGGTGTTTCCATAATCTTTATTCAGAACAACTCCGTCATAGGATTTTTTTCAATTGAATGTCAATACCATCTTCACTTTACAAAATACAATTTCTATTCACCAAATGAATCAATATGCATTATTAGCGGAGGAAATATCATTGACATCGAGATAATATATCAATACTTTTTTCAGAGGTTTGCAGGAAAAACCCACTTACAAAGCAATATACTGAGGAGGAAGTGGAAGAAAGGATTGCTATTTTCCTAACTAAAGCAACTGAAAGGTGCAATAGAAGACTGTGAGTAAATTATTGTATGACGAAGTATTTTTTCTTATATTTTGTTATTTTTAGGAATAAGGAGCACAAACAAAATCACCCGGAAGAAGAATTGGTGTTATGAGAACTTATACATATTAATAAGATGTACTTCTAATTTATTATTTGTTTCCTTTTGTTTGAAAAGTTTTAAAAAAAAATTATATTATATTAAGTTGCCAAAGTACTTGCGGTAAACCCGCAAGTTTTCTCGTCGCTAAGATATTAATTATATATATTTACTCCAATGTATTTAATGAGATCCCCAGAATGCTCATCTTAAGTGAAAACTCTGCGGTCTCTGTTAGTTTGTATGATATGGGTCCATTCTAAAAATATTCAATTTTCAGCTCATTTTTATTCATTCTTGATCCTTTGCTCAACGATTAGCGTGGTTTTCTTTCAAAAATATCCAATATTCATAATGTAAAAAAAAATTAATATCTAAGCGACTAAAAATTTGCGGGTTTACCACAATATATATATGTACATATTTTATATATAATATTCTTTTTGTGTTTTTTGTAATATATATTTTCTGATTTAGTTTTGTATTTCTCAAAATAACTGACCTTTATTTGACCATATATGTGGGGGTGGGGTGTATCGCATATAAACTAGGACACCTATGTATACTGGGTGAGTCTTTAAAGTTTTGTACATTCATTTAAACCAGAGTCCTCTCATCAAACAAAAGACAGTTATGTGCTTACAGATTTCACAATGTGCTAAATATACACTCCTGCATATAAATCATCTGTGACGTTGATGATATAGTGAACGAGAAATGTTCCCGCGAGTCTATAAACTAGGGAACTATAGTGGAAGTAGAAAAAAATATATACACGGGGTAAGTCTTAAAGTTTATACATTAATGTGAAACATAGACTCTTATCAAAAATTAAACACTTTTTTCATTTACCATTTTTCCAAATTCAGCTCAGGTAAAAAGGTACAGGCTGTTGAAATTTCGAAAAAAATTATTTTGTATAGCTCTGGCATTCTTTTTCCGAATATAATGAATGTTGGTGTTTAAGTTTCCTATAACTATATGATACATATTTTCCAGAAAAACACGTCAAAGTTACAATATAAAATGATATGATTTTTTTTTTAATTTCATCAGCCTGTATCTTTTTACCTGAGTCAAATTAGGAAAAGATGTTGAATGAAAAAAGTATTCCATTTGATGAGAGGAATCTATGGTTAAATTTAATGTACGGCTTAAAAACTCACCCTGTATAATTTGTTGCTATTCATATTCAAAAAGCAATGCTAAACAGTAGGAAAATATATTCCTGGCATATATTTTAATGGTGACTAAATAACGTTCGTTCAAAAAAATTCGTTTTCAAGTAGGCTATGGAATTATGAACTTTTCTATATTCTGCGTCTGATTCAGACGCAGAATATTGAAGTTCATAATTCCATAGCCTACTTGAACACGAATTTTTTTGAACGCACGTTATATGCCTAGCATATGCCATGAATATCTTTTAGGAGATTAAAACATATTCCCGGGATATCCATGGAATATGCGTAGCATATGATTTGGAGGATATGGAATATCCCTGGCATATGCCAATATGCCAGGGGCATATGATGGCATATACATTGAACATGATTCATGGTGACCTTGGATATCCATGGAATATGCGTGGCATATGCTTTGGAGGATATGGAATATCCCTGGCATATGCCAATATGCCGGTGGGATATGCATGGCATATTCATGCAATATGTTGTGACGACCTTTTCTACCCTACGGACTTTTTCTCGGGCGCCAGTTGCAAATTTTGTTCCAAGGTTGCAACTCCTTGGCGTACACTTCCCTTTTCCCCAGGTAGCCTTTACACAGTTGGAGAAGGGTTCACTACAATCTATGGTGTAAGCGATTGAGTGGTACCAGTTTCTTTCGGATAATGCGGTCTTGATAAATAATGTAATAAAACTCACTATAACTATGTACAAATATATTACAATATCACTACCATTCACTGTCTGAAATATCAATATATACAGTATACACGGTCAAAGGCAGATGATAAATGTGATGTAAGGTATACTACAGCAGTGAATGTCAACGGTGATTGCGGAGGTGAGAATAGCGAGCAGAGCGGGTAATATAAGCAGTAAAAGCATCAACAGGACCACAGGACAGACAATGAGAGCATACAGTACCAAGTGAAAGTGTTGAAGGTAATAAAAATTTAGGGTCCCTTTGGCTATAATAGATATATGCTTGTGTTCCCAACTTATTAACGTCACAAAATAATCGGTCCTTATGTTTCGGGCGGTCAAATATCTTGTTCACGGTTCGGCAATTCAAACCCGAATACCAGACCGAGTAACCCACCTCGTGCTAGCACGATATGGACATTCACCTCAATCCAATTATTCGAGGATACCTCAGACGCAACACCGCTTCTAGTTCAACCCCTAAAATGCCAGGGCTCGGTCGCTGAAACACTAGGGTCTGAACAGGAAGTTGTCGGAGTGACGTCCTACAACGCTCACAAAGATATGAAATAAAAACTGAATCCAGGGGCAATTCAACAAAATAATAAACTAGCGGGATGTCTGAGGGTTGTTAACCTTGTTCACAGCTCGGCTTTCAAACTCGAATACCAGACAGAGTAACCCACCTCGTGCTAGCACGATATGGACATTCACCTCAATCCGATTATTCACGGATGCCTCAGACGCAACACCACTTCGAGTTCAACCCCCAAAATGCCAGGGCTCGGTCGCTGAAACACTAGGGTCTGAACAGGAAGTTTACCGGGGTTACGCCCTACAATGCTCACAAAGATAACAAATCAAAATATGATACCGGAAAGTTCAATAAAATAATATACAAGTGGGGTGTCGGAGGGTTGTTACCCTTGTTCACAGCTCGGCAATCAAACTCGAATACCAGACCGAGTAACCC
Source organism: Halyzia sedecimguttata (assembly GCA_937662695.2). Lineage (NCBI taxonomy): Eukaryota > Metazoa > Arthropoda > Insecta > Coleoptera > Coccinellidae > Halyzia > Halyzia sedecimguttata. Next base: position 37,461,020 of record OW569419.2, read on the forward strand.
ACCTCGTGCTAGCACGATATGGACATTCACCTCAATCCGATTATTCACGGATGCCTCAGACGCAACACCACTTCTAGTTCAACCCCTAAAATGCCAGGGCTCGGTCGCTGAAACACTAGGGTCTGAACAGGAAGTTTACCGGAGTTACGTCCTACAATGTTCGCAAAGATAACAAATCAAAATAAAACACCAGACAATTCAATTAAATAATGAACAAGCGGGGCGCTACAGGGTTGTTACCCTTGTTCACAGCTCGGCAATCAAACTCAAATACCAGACCGAGTAACCCACCTCGTGCTAGCACGATATGGACGTTGACCTCAATCCAATTATTCAAGGATGCCTCAGACGCAACACCACTTCTAGTTCAACCCCTAAAATGCCAGGGCTCGGTCGCTGAAACACTAGGGTCTGAACAGGAAGTTTACCGGAGCTACGTCCTACAATGTTCGCAAAGATAACAATCAATTCAAAATAAAATACCAGACACTTCAATAAAATAATACACCAATGGGGTGTCAAAGGGTTGTCACCCTTGCTCACAATTCGGCAATTCAAACTCGAATACCAGACCGAGTAACCCACCTCGTGCTAGCACGATATGGACGTTGACCTCAATCCAATTATTCAAGGATGCCTCAGACGCAACACCACTTCTAGTTCAACCCCTAAAATGCCAGGGCTCGGTCGCTGAAACACTAGGGTCTGAACAGGAAGTTTACCGGAGTTACGTCCTACAATGTTCGCAAAGATAACAATCAATTCAAAATAAAATACCAGACACTTCAATAAAATAATACACCAATGGGGTGTCAAAGGGTTGTCACCCTTGCTCACAATTCGGCAATTCAAACTGGAATACCAGACCGAGTAACCCACCTCGTGCTAGCACGATATGGACGTTGACCTCAATCCAATTATTCAAGGATGCCTCAGACGCAACACCACTTCTAGTTCAACCCCTAAAATGCCAGGGCTCGGTCGCTGAAACACTAGGGTCTGAACAGGAAGTTTACCGGAGTTACGTCCTACGATGTTAGCAAAGATAACAACCAATTCAAAATAAAATATCAATAATTCACTAATGGAATCGGATCACCCTGTATACAACAAATTCGGAAATAAACTATTTAAGCTAATTAGTTAACCTGACCAATTATCAAGCATCTGACCTGACTCGGAACAACTCGAAATGAAGGAACACAAGCAATACGGAAAATAAACGGCAAGCCAAAGGGCCCACGGAATGCTTACCCAAATCAGAACTCACTTTCACTCACAAGTTACGGTTAAAATAGAGTCTCTTCCTCGAATAACGGTAATCAAAATCAAAAGGACGGTTTATCGGTGTTCTCGGAAAAATAATTCGGTTATAATATTCGGTGCAATTTAAAATCGGAAATCTACCAAAAAGGTTAAACGTGAACTACTCGGAAATCTAAATAAAAGTTTTCGACGTGTACTACTCGGAAATTTAGCAAAAGTCACCAATTTTGACTCGGACAGCCCTTTTATAGACTCGGTCGGATGGCATGTCACATGATCTCAAATTCGTCTAATGTTGAAGGGAGGTGGATTTTGGACGTCTCTGATTGGTCCGACATTATGTCATTTATTCTAGAAGGAATTCGAACACTCGAGAGCATAAACAACGGACCTCCAGTTTTTGCGCCTTTTCATCGCAGAATTATCTTTCCGCATCTGGCAAAAAACGGCGATAAGCGATAAACTGGAGTTGACGGATTTTTTCTACATAGGCTGTGATTTTAAAATGCATCCGAATAATCGGAATGATTTTAAATTCCCTATATGAATATTTTCTCGATATAATTAATTCTCTCATTTAAATTATATGGAAACGGACTGAACGGAAGTTTCGAATTTCCTTCATGAACGTATCTTACGGTATGACTCTACGGAATAAATGCAGGAATTATCTCGAAATGAAAAATCTTGGAAACAATATCCTGAATTTATTTAGTAACGAAAAAAACACTTCGTTACACACCCCCCTTTCTTCCGCAAAAAATAAAGAAAAACAGAGGTTTTCTTTATTTTTACCTCAGACTTGCTCCATTTTCCATTACCTATTACCTATCACCTATTACCCCTACTCGCTCATTCATCACCTATTTGCAGACGGCGTAGAAAACGCCGGGCTGCCATAGCATCGGCATCTGGTAGGTGGGAGTGGCCAGGATCTCACACTGCACTCCGACGGATCTTCTGGAACGGCCTGACGAGGGACCCACTCTGGGTAGCGTTTCCATATTTCTACGGGGTCCGGGTTGTAGTCGGAGGTCCGGTTCGTTCATCGGCCGAGTGCTTCTCGACCGGCAAGGGCATTCACGGGATAAGACTCCCAATCGACCGCAACCAGAACAGAATAGCTTTGCAGCGTTGTTGCATTCCCTCCTGGCATGTCCAGTCAATCCACATCGCCAGCATGCGCCCTTGGACAACTGCACGTACTGGGGTTCCCTCCGTGGGTGATTGGCTTTCTTCCTCCTTCCTTGGGTTCTCCCCTTCGGTAATCGGGCGGTTCGGTTGTCGGCATGGGTTCTACTCAACGCAGGTGTTCGGTTGTCTCGCTGAGCTGGTGGAACCTTGGGTCGTGTTCTTGACTTCCTTTTCGTTGCCTGGGTTCCGCAGCGGTTCTGGGATGAGTTCTTGTGGCGGGCTTCCTGTCTCGAAGTTGTTGCGAGATTGGTTACTTGTCTAGGCCTGGGGGTGCTCTCAGGTCTCCCATGGAGTCCCGTTCCTTGCGCCGCTTCTCCACCCAATCGGCGAATTCCTCCTCCACCAGGTCATCACAGCTCTCTGGTGACGATTCCACCAGGCCGGCGTCGATTATGTCCCATTCTAACAGAGACATGTTAATCTGAAAACTAACAGAGTTTAGGTACATGAAATCACGAACTTCATCCTGGGGTTCTAAACCTGGATTTTCAGAGTGACTCTGACGGGTGGACGGACGGCGGTATCGGTTAGTATGCTCTCTTAATGTCAGCGGTTTACGGGGTAGTACGCTCGACAGCGGTTCGTCAAGGTTCTCACCTCCTCGGTACGGTTTCAAATCCTTAATGTGGATATTTCGAAGATACTTTCCGGACGTGTCTTTCAGGTCGTAGACCACAGGAGACACTACCTTGACAACAGTATACGGACCGGCGTATTTGGCGGCCAACTTAGACGCAAAACCGTCTACTGCCGAAGATAAATGATGTTCTCGGCGCCAGACCTGGTCTCCTAATCTGCATGACCACTCTCTTCTTCGAAGGTTATAATAACGGCGCTGTTCGTTGAATGCCTTCGCCAGTTGGACCCGCACGAAATCATGCGTTTCCCGCAGTCGTTTGATTCGGTCGGCGTACTGGTCCACGCCCAGTACGAGCGGTTCATCAACGGACTCCTCACCATTACCTGGATCAGGAGATATTCGGCGGTTCGTCTCCGGGGACCGGACTTCCCTTCCAAAATTCAGGAACGCTGGGGTGAATCCGGTCGACTCATGTTTCGCCGAGTTCAGGGCGAAGGTTAATTCAACCATGTGTTCGTCCCAGTTGCGATGATCTCCTTCGCAGAATTGCGCTATCATGGTCTTGATCGTTCGGTTCGCCCTTTCCACCGGATTACACTGGGGAGAATATACTGGGGCGAACCGATGACGTACACCTAAGCTCCTGAGGTTTCCCCTGAACAATCTGCCGTCGTACTGGGAACCATTGTCGCTGATGACGGTCCTGGGACATCCAAACTTCAGCACCACCTGCTCGTAAAATGCCTGGAACACCCCTTTTCCAGTGGCGGCCCTGAGGGGTTTACACTCGATCCACTTGGAAAAACGGTCCTGGAACATCACTAAGAAGGTGTTACCCTTCTTCGAACGGGGGAGTGGTCCAATTAGATCAGTGCTCACAGTATGCCACGGTTCGGTAATCGTATAGGGCTGCATCTTCCCAGCGGGTTTCTGTTGGCATACCTTATACTTCTGGCATTGTGCGCACCTCCGCACATATTGGGCCACTTCGCGGAACATTCCGGGCCAATAGTAGTTTTGGGCCACCCGGGATATGGTCTTCGCGACACCCAGATGACCAGCCACTGGCTCGTCATGGTTCTCCTTCAACACGGCCTGACGGTCCTCGGTAGGGACACACAATTTCCACGGAGTTCCCATCTCGGTTTCTGCGAAATCGTTCGAGTTCCAGAAATGACGGTACAACTTGCCGTTCTGGATGCGGTAGTCGGGATGGTCCGCTGGCTCTTTCGACACTTGTTGGAACCTCCGGGCGTACCAGGAACACATCACCACATCTTCGGCTAAGCATGACTCCTCTCGATACGGTAAAGGGTCCCGTGACAGGGCATCTGCCATACGGTTCTGGTTACCATTCCTGTGCTTTTGCCTCGAACTCGAAGAGCTTACAGCGTGACTATGCGATACCCTCGGTGGAAGTACGGGGCTGGCCAGCAGTTCTTCTCCCAAAAAACATTGTGTTGTCCGGAAGTCGATCCGGAAGTCATGAGATGACAGCAGGTCCATTCCCAAAACCAGATCCATGGGTAGTTGTGGGACCAAGAACAGTCTGGCCTCAATCAGCTCCTTTCCTATTCCCAGCCTTGGGTGATAGACCTCTTCAACGGCAAGGGAACTTCCATCTGCGATGGTGGCTAACACGTCGTGAACTTGTGCTGGGAGCACCCCCGCATTCCTGCAATTCCGTGCTGCCTGTCCACTTATGAATGAACGGGATGCTCCTGTGTCCAATAAGGCCTGTACTGGCGTGTTTCCGATATAGATGGTGATGATAGGGCGGTTTTCTCGGTTCGGCGGTTTCGGCTCTATTGGGGACGTGGGAGATGGGAACTGCCTTCTCCCCAGGTACTGGCAGCCCCGTTCTCGTTTCCCGAACAGCGACAATCCCTCGACAGGACTCCCTGCCGACCACATCGGGAGCAGAAGAGCCTTGGTCGAGATCGGCACTCACTCCTCATGTGACCAGTCTCACCACACCTCCAGCACCGTGGTCCTGTCTCCTTAAACTGGACCCTCCTTGGTTCAGGTGACTTTGTATTCCTGGGTCCGCCGATGCATGGAGTTGGCTGCTGGACGACGGTTTTCGGTTCCGTGACAGACGGCGGTTTGCCCGGGGGAGGCAGTTGTGCTGGCTGACTTGTCCCTTGATGTGCTACATGTAAGGGCAGGTTTCTCGGAGCTTTCGGCTGTGGGCTTTCATACACCAGGTGTGGTTCGTCAATGAAACCCTTTCGAGCCGGCGGTGGGACGTAATTGTCAGCCTGCCACTGCACCAGCTCAAACACCCTTCCTTTGTCCAGTAACTGACGGTAGGTTTTGGTCTCCTGGAAAGCCAGTGCCTTTTGGAGGGTTGGCACCAGACGTTTCTTGATGATGGCTATCTGTTCTTCCTCGGACGGGCGTCTGGTCGTCAACTTCAAGAAGAGGTTCTGCATCCTGGTGACGAACAGCAACAGCTTCTCTCCGTCACCTTGGGTTCGTTTCCTGATCTCGTCGAACAAGTTCTCCTCGTAATCCGGGGGAAGGAAAGCTTCACGTAGTTGTTCCTTGAAGTCTTTCCAATCCCTGAAAGAACCTCTCCTTGGAACGTACCAATCCCTCGCATCCTTCTTGAGTAGCTCGAACACGGACTGGAACAGATTTTGGTGGTCGATGTGTCGAGCTTCAGCCAGCTGTTCGACCTCCTCCAGGAAGGTGTTCACACTGGTGGAACCATCGAAGTGGACTTGCCACTTATAGACGGGTACTAGCGGATGGTGGTCGTTTCGGTTTCTGGGACCATCTTGGCTGTCTTTGGTTTTAACTTCGGGGTTTTGGCAGTCAACCCTCGGTTCTCCTGACGGAATTTGCGATATCCTATCTGGTTCCATCGAACTATTCAGTTCTGCCTCTCGTTCCAAGAATGGGAAGGAGATCCTCCGGGTTGATTCCGCCACGGTCGGCCTACCCCTCCTTGCTGACCTCTGTATCCGGTCATCCTCCGGTCGTCTGATGGGACTGGTGAGGTTCAGCCGTTGACGGACAGCTTCACAAGCTCGTTCACGGAGTCGTTGGAGGAAATCCACGGTGAGTCCAGTCCTCAGCGAAGTTTCGGGTTGCTGGGTGACTGCGGTTCCGTCCCATTCGGAACGATTTCTTCGGTCCCCTTCCCTCCTGTTGGGACTTGGGGTTGTCGGGCACTCGGTACCCACGGCTAATTGTTCAACCAGCCTGGTGTTCTGAGTCCTGGGCTCAATCGGAACGTCGAAGCTAATAAGGTCGCCATCCTGTTCCAGTTGAGACACACTGTCCATTGCAGGATGTCCTGATCGGCTTCTGGTGTCCCCCAACGGATTCTGGAGGACTTGTCTGGACTCGGCAAGAATTTTGGCATCCTTCAACATCTCGTACGTCTGGGTCCAGACGCACTTTAAGTCCTCTAGCCTATCCTCTTCTTCCAACGTGGACGGTCTGATCTGGCTGATCCTGTTCTGGACATGTAGTAGACGGCTCCTTATCCGAGTCTCCTCGTTCGTCGCATTTTCCTCGTCAAACTCTCGGAGTTCCTCTACCAAAAATCCCAGGATCCGGTTGGCAGTGTCCATTTCCTCCTCGGTGTTCCTTGGCTTCGGACAGAACGATTTCTGCTGCGCAAGTATCTTACGCAACTCAGTACGGTTTTCATGGACAGTCCTCCTTGCTTGGCATCCCCGGGCTTCGAGTTCCCAGATCAACTCTTCAGCCCTCAGTCTGTTAACCTCCATGGTCATGACTGGCCTTTCCTGCTCCTGCGATCCTTGAAAGAAATCAGGTCCCTGCTCGGGCGCCATTTTGTGACGACCTTTTCTACCCTACGGACTTTTTCTCGGGCGCCAGTTGCAAATTTTGTTCCAAGGTTGCAACTCCTTGGCGTACACTTCCCTTTTCCCCAGGTAGCCTTTACACAGTTGGAGAAGGGTTCACTACAATCTATGGTGTAAGCGATTGAGTGGTACCAGTTTCTTTCGGATAATGCGGTCTTGATAAATAATGTAATAAAACTCACTATAACTATGTACAAATATATTACAATATCACTACCATTCACTGTCTGAAATATCAATATATACAGTATACACGGTCAAAGGCAGATGATAAATGTGATGTAAGGTATACTACAGCAGTGAATGTCAACGGTGATTGCGGAGGTGAGAATAGCGAGCAGAGCGGGTAATATAAGCAGTAAAAGCATCAACAGGACCACAGGACAGACAATGAGAGCATACAGTACCAAGTGAAAGTGTTGAAGGTAATAAAAATTTAGGGTCCCTTTGGCTATAATAGATATATGCTTGTGTTCCCAACTTATTAACGTCACAAAATAATCGGTCCTTATGTTTCGGGCGGTCAAATATCTTGTTCACGGTTCGGCAATTCAAACCCGAATACCAGACCGAGTAACCCACCTCGTGCTAGCACGATATGGACATTCACCTCAATCCAATTATTCGAGGATACCTCAGACGCAACACCGCTTCTAGTTCAACCCCTAAAATGCCAGGGCTCGGTCGCTGAAACACTAGGGTCTGAACAGGAAGTTGTCGGAGTGACGTCCTACAACGCTCACAAAGATATGAAATAAAAACTGAATCCAGGGGCAATTCAACAAAATAATAAACTAGCGGGATGTCTGAGGGTTGTTAACCTTGTTCACAGCTCGGCTTTCAAACTCGAATACCAGACAGAGTAACCCACCTCGTGCTAGCACGATATGGACATTCACCTCAATCCGATTATTCACGGATGCCTCAGACGCAACACCACTTCGAGTTCAACCCCCAAAATGCCAGGGCTCGGTCGCTGAAACACTAGGGTCTGAACAGGAAGTTTACCGGGGTTACGCCCTACAATGCTCACAAAGATAACAAATCAAAATATGATACCGGAAAGTTCAATAAAATAATATACAAGTGGGGTGTCGGAGGGTTGTTACCCTTGTTCACAGCTCGGCAATCAAACTCGAATACCAGACCGAGTAACCCACCTCGTGCTAGCACGATATGGACATTCACCTCAATCCGATTATTCACGGATGCCTCAGACGCAACACCACTTCTAGTTCAACCCCTAAAATGCCAGGGCTCGGTCGCTGAAACACTAGGGTCTGAACAGGAAGTTTACCGGAGTTACGTCCTACAATGTTCGCAAAGATAACAAATCAAAATAAAACACCAGACAATTCAATTAAATAATGAACAAGCGGGGCGCTACAGGGTTGTTACCCTTGTTCACAGCTCGGCAATCAAACTCAAATACCAGACCGAGTAACCCACCTCGTGCTAGCACGATATGGACGTTGACCTCAATCCAATTATTCAAGGATGCCTCAGACGCAACACCACTTCTAGTTCAACCCCTAAAATGCCAGGGCTCGGTCGCTGAAACACTAGGGTCTGAACAGGAAGTTTACCGGAGCTACGTCCTACAATGTTCGCAAAGATAACAATCAATTCAAAATAAAATACCAGACACTTCAATAAAATAATACACCAATGGGGTGTCAAAGGGTTGTCACCCTTGCTCACAATTCGGCAATTCAAACTCGAATACCAGACCGAGTAACCCACCTCGTGCTAGCACGATATGGACGTTGACCTCAATCCAATTATTCAAGGATGCCTCAGACGCAACACCACTTCTAGTTCAACCCCTAAAATGCCAGGGCTCGGTCGCTGAAACACTAGGGTCTGAACAGGAAGTTTACCGGAGTTACGTCCTACAATGTTCGCAAAGATAACAATCAATTCAAAATAAAATACCAGACACTTCAATAAAATAATACACCAATGGGGTGTCAAAGGGTTGTCACCCTTGCTCACAATTCGGCAATTCAAACTGGAATACCAGACCGAGTAACCCACCTCGTGCTAGCACGATATGGACGTTGACCTCAATCCAATTATTCAAGGATGCCTCAGACGCAACACCACTTCTAGTTCAACCCCTAAAATGCCAGGGCTCGGTCGCTGAAACACTAGGGTCTGAACAGGAAGTTTACCGGAGTTACGTCCTACGATGTTAGCAAAGATAACAACCAATTCAAAATAAAATATCAATAATTCACTAATGGAATCGGATCACCCTGTATACAACAAATTCGGAAATAAACTATTTGAGCTAATTAGTTAACCTGACCAATTATCAAGCATCTGACCTGACTCGGAACAACTCGAAATGAAGGAACACAAGCAATACGGAAAATAAACGGCAAGCCAAAGGGCCCACGGAATGCTTACCCAAATCAGAACTCACTTTCACTCACAAGTTACGGTTAAAATAGAGTCTCTTCCTCGAATAACGGTAATCAAAATCAAAAGGACGGTTTATCGGTGTTCTCGGAAAAATAATTCGGTTATAATATTCGGTGCAATTTAAAATCGGAAATCTACCAAAAAGGTTAAACGTGAACTACTCGGAAATCTAAATAAAAGTTTTCGACGTGTACTACTCGGAAATTTAGCAAAAGTCACCAATTTTGACTCGGACAGCCCTTTTATAGACTCGGTCGGATGGCATGTCACATGATCTCAAATTCGTCTAATGTTGAAGGGAGGTGGATTTTGGACGTCTCTGATTGGTCCGACATTATGTCATTTATTCTAGAAGGAATTCGAACACTCGAGAGCATAAACAACGGACCTCCAGTTTTTGCGCCTTTTCATCGCAGAATTATCTTTCCGCATCTGGCAAAAAACGGCGATAAGCGATAAACTGGAGTTGACGGATTTTTTCTACATAGGCTGTGATTTTAAAATGCATCCGAATAATCGGAATGATTTTAAATTCCCTATATGAATATTTTCTCGATATAATTAATTCTCTCATTTAAATTATATGGAAACGGACTGAACGGAAGTTTCGAATTTCCTTCATGAACGTATCTTACGGTATGACTCTACGGAATAAATGCAGGAATTATCTCGAAATGAAAAATCTTGGAAACAATATCCTGAATTTATTTAGTAACGAAAAAAACACTTCGTTACAATGTTTGTGCCGTCTGGGTAGTACATAAAAAGGTAAGTTTTCAAGAAATTTCGAGAATAATTTTTTTTTTGTAAAAGATAAAAATAACCAAAAACCGTGTTCTTCGAATTTTTCACATACATTCTGAAGTTATGTGAAAAACGTGTGAATTGAAAAGTTGTAGATCTTTTTATTACCTACAACTGTGCCCTTTAACTTTTTTCCATAAGACTAGTAGTTTTGCCGGAAATTGAGATAAACCGTTTTTTACCCTTAAGAACCCCCTTCCGCTTCCCGACCTCAAATCACCCAAAGTTAATTAATATTTTTCAAATCTGAATTGTCTCGTCAATAACTTTTTTATCTCTGTGTTTATAATTTTCACGGATATAATTTAGGATAATATTATATAACAGATTTTAAATACTTTATAGTGATATTTTATTAACTGAAATATTAGTTTATGATGCGAAATGCAATAGAGTGGATGAATTAAGGAACAAAATTCATAACTCCGTTATTGCATATTATCAAGCAAATCACTGGAACAGGTCAAGTTTAGATTTTAATTAACCACCTCATGGCACAAAAAAAACGTCATTCAATTTTACATAGTGACATAATTTCTTTTTAAATGAATACCCCAAAAATTTTTGCTGCTTTATTACATGCAACTTATCTAAATGTCGGTGTGAAAAATTGGTACCGTGAATAACTATTTCTTTCAATAAATGAAAAAAAACATGTTATCTACGGAAACAATTCTTTACACCGTCATTTAGGTAAGTTGTACCGTGTAAAAATCAACCAACAAAAATTTGGGGTATTCATTAAAAAAAAAAAATATGACGCCACTCTGTAAAAATGAATGACGTAATAAGTAAATTTTTTTAGCTATATGGTGGTTACTTAAGAGCTAAAATTGACATATCCCAGCGATTTGCTCGATATTCAATAACGGTGTTACGAATATTGTTCCTTAATTTATACACTGTACTAAATTTCACAACATAAAACTACGTATAAAGTCTTTATGATTTGTTATAAATATATTATCTTAAATTATATCCTTGAAAATTATAAATACCGAGATACAAAAACTCAACAATTTCATTAAAAATATCCGTTCCTGGGGTGCAGATTATCATTAAGTGATTTACGGCACAATTTAACTTTAGAAACTATTAATTAACTAAAAATTGTTAGACACAGCACCAAATAATTGACAAAAAACTGGTAAAAACAAATAAAGATATCAATTGCATCCACTCTCTAAAAAATTGAGGATTTTCTCAATATATTCAAATTTCACTGCTAAACCTTGTAATTATTTATGATAAACATATTTAAGCCAATAACCAACTATTTTCATTTAATATATTCCATAACAGTAAATAAAATATATCCATAATATTTTTAAATTCAATTATAAAATTATCATAAAATCACATTTCCGGTATTAATAATTATATAAACTGTGTAAAAATTCAATATTGAAATTTCGCTGGAAAACCTAAAACCAGGTTGGTTTAACCTGTTGGTTTAAGCTATAAGGTGAGTTAAAGCTATTTAAGTCAATCTCAATCAAAGTGGATTCATCCTAAATATCACATTTTAAGGAAGTATTTAGTGGTACTTGGTCATATTTTATCGAACATATCGAACAAAACTAAAATATAATAAATAAATCTATCCAATATTGAGTTTGTATTGAGATAATTTTCAAGCCGTTCTAACTGAATAAAATCATAATTGTATTTAACACGAAAAATACAGTATGAAATGAAAAAAATTAGCAATAAATTATTCATTTGAAAGAAGTTTTTAGAACATATAAAAAAAAATTAAAACAAATATACTTGTCATTGCCAAAACCAAGATTAGTGTTTTTTTGCATAATTTTTTTCTTCTCGCCTGACCTGAATTCCCGTACGCCAATTGTGCGTATTTACCGAATATGTATTTCTGTGAATGTTCGACCGTTTACTTTTTAGAGATAATGTCACTGACTGATATATTTCTTTGATTTTATCTATGAAAGGAACAATTAAAAAAAATTTTTTTGGGTTAAGTCTTACCTTCTGTCTTGACCGCCAGTCCACTTGACCTCCAGTCGTCAGCAAATCCTCAATCGGCATCCAAAAGATTTCGTCGATCTCACATCTCGTCCTAGATTCGAAATGTGTCGACATAGTGACGTCCTTGATAACATAGAGCCTGGTCACTCTATTGTTAATTGTCGCTTCAACCCAATAATCTGGGTTCGCGAGTCCCGTTATATCGAACCCGATCTCTTCCTGCACTTCCCTGGTGGCACAATCAATCGGGTCTTCGTTGTCTTCAAGTTTTCCCTGAGGGAATCCTATGGTTTTCGTCCAATAACTCTTAACCAACAGCACGTGTGTGAGCCCTTCTGAAAAAATCAACGCACCGTTCCGCGGAAGGTTCGCCTTATATTGCCTCCAATCGGCATAGATTTGAGGCAATCGCGGAACGTCCTCTTCAAGCTGCGGAACACATCTGAATATATTTTCGATGAACTCGAGTAGGGCAAACGATTTCAAATTGCTATCTTTAATTTCATAGCAATCAGTATAATGCCAATGAGCCATTTCTATCTGGGAAAGAATTTTGAAATAGTCTTTACCCCAGATCGGGAGAGGAAATCTATTGAATATGTCATCCAAAATTTCCGCGGGTATAAAAAACTGAATATTCTTCACTTGAGACATGTTCGCATCGAAAATTCAACACAATCACTCACAATAAAATTTCTAATCGTCACTTCTCAAAGATCAACTAGATAATGAAGAAATAAAGGGTAGTTCTCCAATTTATAGACTATTATCCCAAATGGTACCTGTACCTGCGCAAGGAAGTATGCGCACATCGCTGGTCAAATTTTTCTCGTAAGAATAGAGAAATGATCATTATATTCTCAATAATTATATACCAGTCACAAATTTTGAGGGATATACAAAAAAACAAAAAATTTTGAAAAAAAATTCAAAATTTTTGATTTTTAAAAATTCACCCGTGAAATATTTTCAGAAAATTTAAAGCCTTCCATATTATCTCAACTAAAAGACCTGTACGTTGATTTACCACCTTCATTATACTCTAGTCACAAAATTTGAGGGATAAGTATACAAAAATACACCAAAATGTTGTAAAAAAAACGAAGCCCCAGCTGTTTAGATTTCAGATCTGGACATAATATGTTTCATCTTGTATGGTTTTGGCGTTAGCCTAACCGAACAAGAGGCAGAAAAATTCAGATTTTTGCTTATCTAAAAAAAATTCTATGGGTTTCAAACATGTTTTTTCAAGCTTCAAATTTAAAAATGATGATTATTTGCCGCGTAGTGATCGTCGATCAAGGCAAATTTTCTTTATTTTGATAATCATGTAGTCGGGAAATAATGATCGTACAGGAAATCGAAGTAGTTTCTGAAAATAACGGAATATTCCTTGTACTTAAGACGACATTAGTAGTCTTTGATGAAGACTTTTGTTGGCAAACGATAATTTGGACTGAAAAAAACCTTAGTATTGGCATATTCAAGGATATTTGGACGTGGTATAACAATATTCGATGAACGAAGGGTATCGTCAGTTTTTTTTCAACCTTGAAGTATCCCGGAAAAACGCTGAAAATTTTAAATTGTTGCGATTTTTTTCCTAGTGCCACGAAATTTCAAATTTATCGTTTTGCCAAAATCACCCTAAAGAGCAATATTACGTTTCTTATTAATTTTTCTAATGAAAAATATTTATTTTCGTTGATAATACTAACTTTTTTTTATTGAAAAGAATAATTTTCGAAAAAAGGAAAAATATATTAAAAAATATTTCTGGAAATGTTTTTTTCCATAACCGTATTTTCTCGACGTCTGGAAAATGCTTCATTAACTATAAGAAAAAAATCGATTAAGAGTGTCCGATATAGGAGAATGGACAATAGAACATACGCGCAAAAGCTCCTGACTTCATTTCAGTGCTTGAATCAATTTTTTTTTTTCGTAATTTTTTTAATTTTTTTTTTGGGTATTCGAGATAAATTTGACCTCGAATTCTTGATCAGTCAATTGTACCTAGTCGTTTGAGAACATTCTCGGCAAAAAAATCGAAAATTACAGACCTTTGTGCAAAATGATAACGTGATGTTCTCCAGAACATACGCGCCAAATTACTTGTTTTTTGAGCGCTGTAAATGCCTTTAAATGTAAGTTTAAAAATTCATTACAAAATCGATATACCTATGGTATATTCCTGCTCTCCTTCCCTTAAACTTGAATTATTTCCTTGTATTCTTCTTAGCCTGAATAATGAACGCAAGCTCTATTTACAGCGAAAAACAGTTTTTCTCGAAAGTTACTATTTGATTTGTCCCGTCGATACTTATCTGCCATATTGAAGAAAATATATTTCCAGATATTATAATCATTAATATTCTTGATCGGAGTAATTAGGATTATCACCAGAAAGAATTTTTCTTTGGATTAATTAATGAGGATCGAATAATTGTTGATTTGGCGAAAACTATAAATTCGAAACGGAACTACGAAAAATACTTCGCAGCGGTTCAAAATTTCCAGAGCTTTTTCGGCACATTTTAAGTGTATTTGTTGAAGTTATACCAAATTATGCAAATATCCTTGAATATGTGGATGTATCGTTTCGAAAAATATATTTTCAACTGTAACTACTAATAGCTCATTAAATCTTTCCCCGACTCATTAATCCTCAATTTCAAAAACGACTATTCGATTCGATTGACGATAAATTCGCGGCAAAGAATCATTAAGGATTAAAACGCTTAATGGTGTAAATTTTTAAACCAAAATTTAAAACCCTTAGATATCTTTTAAGATAAGAAAAAATGTGGAATTTTTTTCGGTGGTTTGGTGTGCGACACCCTGGAACCGTACAGGTTGAAATATTTATGACCAGAGTTGATGACTTAACACTTGGAGCTACATCTAGGACTTTTTTTTGCAGTATGGTAACTTTCGATTAACTAGGAATTACCAATCAACCAAAAATTTGTAATTTAGTTCTATAATACTTCGCAGCGGTTCAAAATTTCCAGAGCTTTTTCGGCACATTTTAAGTGTATTTGTTGAAGTTATACCAAATTATGCAAATATCCTTGAATATGTGGATGTATCGTTACGAAAAATATATTTTCAACTGTAACTACTAATAGCTCATTAAATCTTTCCCCGACTCATTAATCCTCAATTTCAAAAACGACTATTCGATTCGATTGACGATAAATTCGCGGCAAAGAATCATTTAGGATTAAAACGCTTAATGGTGTAAATTTTTAAACCAAAATTTAAAACCCTTAGATATCTTTTAAGATAAGAAAAAATGTGGAATTTTTTTCCGGTGGTTTGGTGTGCGACACCCTGGAAGCGTACAGGTTGAAATATTTATGACCAGAGTTGATGACACAACACTTGGAGCTACATCTAAGACTTTTTTTTGCAGTATGGTAACTTTCGATTAACTAGGAATTAACAATCAACCAAAAATTTGTAATTTAGTTCTATTATACAGGGTGTTTCCTAAACATGCGGCAAAAATTCAGGGGGTTGTTCCTTGGACTATTTTAAGCATGTTTTGTCCTTGGATGATTTTTGAAAAACCTCTTTGTTTCGAAGATACAGGGCGAACAACATTTTTCATATTTTTAAAATTAATAATAGTTTAAATAAAAATGCGTACCCCACTGTGTTTACTAAGTAGGTACAATTTATTTTTAAATTTGTTTAACAACATTCCAATTACTAAAAACGGCCAGTTTTTTGACTAAAAATTGATAAGTGCAGATGGTAAAGGAATACAGATTAAACACGGTTTTCATTTGAATTCGTTTTGTGATGTATTAGCAATGAACATTTTATCTTTGACTATTATGAATCGCTATACAAACGCCGAGATGACTGACATGCATTTCATTTATGGACTTGCTGATGGAAATTCATTAAAAGCTAGGAGGTTGTACATTGAACGATTTCCTGGGCGTAATATTCCTGACAGAAAATTGTTTCAAAATATTCATCAACGTCTGCATGAAACAGGCGCATTGAAAAAAATGGGGGGACCAGGAAAACCAAACACAGTAAGAACGGTGGAACTGGAAGAGAATGTGCTGGACATGATCGAAGAAGACCCTAGTACTTCTACTCGAAAAATTTCCAATACTTTGAATGTGAGTAATAAGACTGTTTGGAAAATTCTTAAAGACAATTTGTTATACCCATACCATATGCAACGCGTTCAGGCACTTATTCCTACTGATTTTCCCCCACGTATTGCATTTTGTCAATGGCTTTTAACCACATTAGTTCAAATTCCTCAATTACTGACGCTGATTCTTTTTACCGATGAAGCGAATTTCTCAAGAAATGCAATAAGAAATTTTCATAACAACCATGTATGGGCCGACGAAAATCCACATGAGGTAATTGAAGATCGTTTTCAACATCAGTTCTCATTGAATGTTTGGGTTGGTATTGTGGGTGACTGCCTAATAGGGCCGATATTTTTACCAGAAAGACTTACCGGGGACGTGTATCGCAACTTTTTAGAACAAACGTTACCTCTGTTTTTGGAGGATGTACCATTGGCAATAAGACATGCAATGTGGTTTATGCACGATGGTGCACCAGCGCATTTTAGTTTGGTTGCTCGTGAGTTTTTAACATTAACATACGGAGATCGCTGGATTGGAAGAGGTGGACCTCATTTATGGCCTGCTCGTTCCCCGGACTTAAACCCCTTAGATTATTTCCTATGGGGCCATCTAAAATCATTAGTTTATACCACTCCAGTAGAAAATGTGGAAGACTTGCGAAATCGGATCATTGCTGGGTGTAACTTAATAAGAAATGATCCTGGTGTTTTTGAAAGGGTTCGGCAGTCAATGAGGAGAAGATTGGATGCTTGTATGCTGGGTGGAGGTGGTCATTTTCAACAGTTTTTGTAGGTTGAGTTGAACTTTCATGTAATTTTTCATAATAAAATGTTATTATCCAAAATTTTGTTTCCCCTATATCTTCGAAACAAATAGGTTTTTCAAAAATCATCAAAGGACAAAATATTCTTAGAATAGTCCAAGGAACAACCCCCTGAATTTTTGCCGCATGTTTAGGAAACACCCTGTATATCATCTTAAGATTTGTGCTTAGTTTAAATAGTTGAAGCTCAAATGTTCCGATGTAGCCTTTCCAAATAATACCTTGTCCCGTATGTGAGGCTCGAATAGACAATAAAACATGCGCACAGAAGCTTCTGACTTAGGTCTCGATTTTTTTTATTAATCTCATATTCCATTTGGAACGAAATGAAACCATATATTTTTTTCTACTAAAAAAATTAAAACAAATTTAAAGTTCCATTACATCACGAGGAGAATTAATAATTGACCTTGAAGAAACTGTTTTTTTTTTCAATATAATGCAAGGGTGAAAAACCAAAAATGAGACATCATGAAATGTGTGAGAAATTTAATCATATCACAACAACGGTTTACTGATAATATAATAATGAATTTCGAGATAGAACGATTTAAACATTTGATTAAGATACGTGTGTTCGAATTTCCATTTAATTTCACAACAAAATAAATATGACAGTTAATTGAATTCATCTATAAATGATTTCAAATCAATTGTAAAAATTATCAAAATAAAATATAAACACTCAGAAATAAATGAGAATATTATCTCTATTATTACTGGTACATTTGATGCACATAATTATCGAGTGATTTAATGTAATGTATAACTTCGGAATCCAATTAAGCTAATGTGAAACTGAAAAATATAATTAACAATTGGAAATTTTCTATATAGTTGTGCTTCTATATTAAGTGATAAAGTTTCTTGAAACAATTAAATATTACTGAAAATTTTTATAGTTCTTCACGATGAAGCTATTCCAGAATCTAAATTATATACAATTTTCATAAAATGAAATATAAAATATATATTCTAGCTAGGTTTTCTAATTTCATACCGCATTTTTCGTGTTGGATGTATTAGGAAATCTTGAATTTTTTATAAAGGAATTCAATGAGATGAATTGAAATATTCTATTTCATATTTTTATTTGTAATTAAAATAGTTATTACCATTATTTGGTGCTTTATGTAATATTCCTATCCCTTTAATTGTTTTAAAAGTTAAATTGTCCAGTAAATCACTTGAACATAATCTGCATGACAGGTACAGGTCATTTCATTGAGGTTGTTGGGCTTTGTATCCCAGTATATACATTTATCACGACTATCATTTAAGATAAGTTATTATAATTGATTTATTAACTGAAAACTTATTTCTTTTGTGTAATGTAACAACAAGCAATAATAATACAATTTCACTTTGGAAACAATGAAAGGGTTGAATACGCTTTTGTTTTGAAATATTTAAACACAAATAATTCGAATAAAAAATTATTAACATACGTAAATATCAATCGGAAGTTCTCGATATATCTGATTGTATCCCTCTATAAAAAGTTAATATATTCAACATAAAAAATGTAGTATGAAATGAATAAAAATAAACATTCGAAAATATTTTGAAGAACATAATGAAAATAATTTAGATTATATGAATCTTGACATTTATGAAATGAAGATCGGTGCTTCTTCATCCCTTAACTGAATTTCCGTTCGCCAATTGTGGGTATATTTCAAATGTTAGTTACCGTAAAAGTTCAAACGTTTCGATTTTTCAGCATTTTTCACTGATTGGTACAATTCTTGTTTTTATTAGGAAGGATCAGAAATCATTTTTTGAGGTTCCCTAGTACTTTGTGTCTAGACCTTCATTCGACTTGCATCATGGATATTGATATGTTATTGATTATTAAGTAATTATCTGTTTCTCACGATATTTTGACAACGGAAAGAGATAGTGACTTGCAATTTTCAGGGTAGGTTGCGCATCTGTATGCAACATTTCAGTTCGTTAATAGACATAATCAGCTTAACGTTTATGGAGTTATATCCATCTGATATTTTGTTGATATTTCCTGAATAACTAAAAAAGTACCAATCTTATCCAATTTAAACATGGTAATTAATTGTAGAATGCCAACGTGCAAATCTTTGTGAAATTGTGTATCAGTAGAAAATTTTAAAAAAATTCTTGAAAAAGTTTATGTTTCTCAGAAATTATCCGTCCAATATCGCTGCAATTTTGCGAGAGCCTTCAAAGACTTACTTTACGGCCAATTCCAAATTTGAAGTCGACTAAACATTCGCGCAAAAGCTCCCGAGTCCATATCAGTGCTTTATAAGATTTTCTGCTATTTGTTGCTTTTGGGATTTCCAATGTTAATCAATTTCAACAATAATGGCAATTCTTTATCTTCATCAACTAATAAATCTAAATAATATTACAAAATTGATTGTATCCAATCTTCTTCTTTCCAGTCCTTGATTTGCTGCTGCCTCACCATGTGGATATTCGAGTCTTCTTATTTTTTTTTTCATTCTAGCAATCTTATGGAGTAGTGTCACCTGCATCACTTTGAAGAAATTATTAATATTGAAATATGAAATAGGTGCATTTCAATCGCAACCGTACCTACCCTAAAGAATTATTGGGACATTGAATAAAGTACTGTATCTAATCGACAAAATTAACAAAAAGGTAAAACTACTTAAGAACGGCAAATCACCTGGTCCTGGAGGAATATACAATGAACTCATCAAAAATGGCACAACAAAATTATTCCAATTGATAGCCCAACTATTCACAATGTGTATAAATGGTCACCCTGTTCCGGAAGAATGGAAAACCGCTTTCATCACACCTTTACATAAGAAAGGGGATCGAAACAACTGTAACAACTATAGGGCACTGTCAGTTACTAGCACGTTCAGTAGATTTTACGGACGCGTTATAAGGGACCAAATAGAAGAGGAATACCAAAGTGGTGAAGCAGAAGAACAAAATGGCTTCAGAGCAGGACGCTCATGTACAGATAATACTTTCACAATCAAACGATTAATTGAAGAACAAGAAAAAGTATCCAAAGAAACTCATATTTTATTTGTGGATCTCGCCAAGGCATATGACAGTGTTCCAGTCTCGAAACTATGGGAAGCTATGAGACAAACCCGAATCAACGAAAATCTGATTTCAGCGGTACAAGGTTTGTATGAAAACATGTCATCACGGATAAAGATAGGAAATTGTGTATCAGAGAACTTCAAAATAACCAAAGGGTTACGCCAGGGTTGTTGTATATCACCAACACTTTTTAAAATCTATGTCGAACAAGCGTTACAAAGATGGAAGAAAAAATGTAGTAAGATGGGCTTTGAATTGGAGAACGCAACATTGTACACGCTTCAATTCGCGGATGACCAGGTGGTAATTGCACAGTCGAGGGAAGATTTGGAATACATGACTCGGAAGTTATTGGAGGAATATCAGGAATGGGGATTGACTGTCAATGTGGATAAAACTAAATATATGTGTATTGGGAAGGATGTGGCCGATGAAAATTTAGATCTTGAAAATGGAACAACAATAGAAAACTGTGATAATTTCAAATATTTAGGGTACACGTTCAGTTACGATGGAAAAGATACCACAGAAATACAAGACAGAATAACCAAGAGCAGAAAAGTTATAGGTGCACTAAATGGAGTCCTATGGTCGAAGAATATATCAAAAGGAAGAAAGAAAAACATATATAATACAATGATTAAAAGCGTATTAACATATAACTCTGAAGTATGGACAATGACTGAAAGAGACAAAAAGAAAATAATGGCTACGGAAATGGATGCATTGCGAAGATCAGCGAGAATATCAAGACTGGAACGGAGAACAAACGAACACGTAAGAGAGGTTATGAAGAAAGATACCACCATAATAGAGGAGATCGAACAGAGACAGCTCATATGGTATGGACATGTTTGCAGGATGGAAGAAAATAGACTGCCACGACAAATGCTGGAGTGGTCAGCTCAGGGACGAAAACGAAGGGGAAGACCGAAGAAGAATTGGCTACAAAATATCAAGAAGGCCATGAGTGAAAGAAACCTATCGGAAAACGACTGCCAAGATAGGAAAGAATGGAAGTTGGGTATCGTAAGGCGACGACAGACGCTGTAAAACGATGATATATATATATATATATCTAATCGACTTCATCCTATTAGCTCTCTCACTTCCGCTAAGGGGAACATTCACTCATCTTAGGTTTTTTCGTACTAAGAAGGTCTGAGCTATCTTCTGCGGGGTCCTACACTTTGTTCTCGCCCTTTAGTTGGTCACCCTTCGTCCTCAGATCTATGGTTTGTACCATTCCTATGAACGACATTTTTATAAATTGGTATGGTATTACAGGACGCAACTTTCAGTAAAAAATTTGTGATTAGCTGAATGAAACGAGAAAAAATGTCGATTAATTTCATTTTACATTAATCATGAAATATACCACATGGATAGTTTTTACAGCTTTGATGGGTATAATGAACCTAGTCGATTTTAGTGTCGTCATCTCTGAGAAGTAAACTTTATATTTGAATACCAAAAAATGACAGAAAAATATCAATTTAATGTATTAAAACATATACCAGAGCCGTTTTTACTTGGATAATATGTTTGCGCCTCAAGTTTTTCCTTCTTAAATAATTCATTTTCTGTACAGACTTTTTGCATTTGACAACAATAGGTCTAATAGCTCCATGTCAAGAAATGTTTCATAATGATTCAATTGTGCAATACGGATCTAAAAATTTAAGGTAGTTACAAAAATACTTCAACAAGTGTTGGACAATATTATGGTATTGTACCCGGCATGTTGACCACTGAATAATCTCCAAATTATCATTCTCTTGTTCGCAGTCAGCATCTGATACTGTTACTAGAACAGCTGCACTTATATCTATGAAATACATTTTGCATTTATTGCAGTAACCCGTTTGACAATCCGCATTCATTTGACGAAATAATATAATACTCATCTCTTTCCGAACTTTATTTCACTAGGAAATATCCAATTCTCCTTCCGTATTTGGTACCCTTTTATGAGATATCATATTGACATTGTGTTGGTAATTATTTACATTTAGTTTTTTCTGCTGAATAATTTTCTTCCACAATTTTGTATCCACAATTTCTTCTCATATATTATCAAGTAGCTTCGCAACTCTATAATTATATGTAATAAATTGTATTTGAACGTAGAAGGGTAGAAGAACATAAAGTATTCATTTCTAAATACCTCAAATCGTTTTCAGTTCATTTTATTATATTTTAGATATTTATAGAAAACTCCCAATTGCCATGTTGATGTAAATTCCAGCGTTGAATATGTTGTCTATGTTGCAATGTGCGCATATCATTTATATTTTCATTGGCTTTGAAGAAATATCTGCAAAATATGATAAGATTGATCTTTGATTTTTTTAATTCAATATTAATTGTATGAATGAAATATCAATGAAGTAATACGAATGATTATACAAGCCTTCAGTGCAGATGCAGGACATTTCGGTGAGTGTGAATCAGTATTCGAAATATGTCCTAACTATATTCGTCTACGAGATACAGGATGTTTTATGTATTTTATCAAAAACTTTCAATCAGCATGACTCTCGAACGCCTAGATGGATTGTCATGAAAATTTCAGAGATTGATTATAGACCTATGCCTAATATTCGCTCATAATGCGCTTATGATAGCGCAGGTCCGGACTGAGAAAAATATTTTCTTTATTCCACATCTTGTATAACACCCAGTACATAAAATTTTCAAGAAGTGAAATTTTTCTCAGAATCTACAATAAATACTCTTTCAAACAAGCCTCCTGGCAATAATTGCACACTTTGTATCAATATCTTATGAATGATTGAATATTTGGAATTTTCAATTTATTATAAGCACGGACCTGCGAATCTCCGAATAATGCGTTAATTCATATTGCATCAATTGAAATTCCCTGTAGCATCACTTAATTATAGTGCTGCAGCGTATTCCATCCAATACATGCATTTAGAAGTATCACATTTGATTACCTAAATAGAAATGCTAGTACAACTCATTTTCGAAATATTCATATTAGAAAATTCTTTTTTCTAATAATTTGAACGCAGATGTTAGCATAATTGAAGATTTTATGCCAAACAACCGAAAACTCGAATTAAGTATATGGATATAAGTGTGAAGGAATAGTTGCGTGTGTTGAGACTCGAAATAACATTGAACATTTAATTAGGTTATCATAAAAATGACTTAAGGATAAAAATGTAAAATATATCTTATAATCATTAAACTAAAAACAATTGAAAATATATAAATGGGAAAAATTATCATAACTGTAAGATCTGGGGATCTTGCAGGCCAGTCATAAGGAGCCTTTTATTTTGAGTTAGAATGGGAATATCAATTTGTAACAGCTGTACACAGTTACCAGTTCCTGAGAGTGGATAACTCATAGTTTTTTTTAGTTTACCTGACATAGTTGTTACTCACTTTTCAATAAAATTATCTATCAGACTTAATATTGATTTGTATTTTTTGAGAATGAAATCTTTGATTCTGTCACGATCTGTTCCGGTTATTCAAAACCAATAGTTTTCGAAGATAAATAATCCGAGAATGAGAATAGCTATCATTTGAACCATGTTTTTGAACATAGCAGTATTTTTTTGAAAAACTCTTTTGGGTAATCTGAAGTCCAAACCCTGAATTTTTGTGTATTTAATGAAATAAGATGAACCAAATTCCTGAAGTCATGATACTGAGAATTTCAATTGATGCAACATGAATTAAGGCATTATTCGGAGATTCGTGTTCATAATAAATTGAAAATTCCAAATATTCAATGGTTCATAAGATATTTATACAAAGTGTGCAATTATTAACAGGAGGCTTTTTTGAAAGCTTATTTATTGTAGATTCTGAGAACAATTTCACTTCTTGGAAATTTGATGCACAGATTGTTTTACAAGATGTGGAATAAAGAAAATAATTTTCTCAGTCAGGACCTGCGCTATCAACAAATCATTATCAGCGAATATTAGGCATAGGTCTATACTAATTCCCTGAAATTTTCATGAACATCCATGCAGGCTTTCAAGAGTTATGCTGTTTGAAAATTTATGATAAAATATATAAAACATCCCGTATCTCTTAAACGAATACAGTTATAGGACATATTTCGAACACTGATTTAGACTCACCAAAATGTTCTGCATCTACACTGAAAGCCTGTACAATCATTCGTGAAACACCCTGTATTTTGTAAACTCACGTTTTTCACTTCAGAAAATCATTTTCACCCTAATCTTCTCAAAATTTTAAATAATAATTCTTCTATCTTATATCTTATGGTCCCATCTATTGCTCAGCAGACATACCTAAAAGAATCTATTATTATTTCCATTCTTGATTAATATGGTTGTCAAATCCCAGTCCTTCGATTCGTACCATGTGTGCCATTAGGCAAATAGTTTAATAATTTGTATTAAACTTTTTTCCATAATTCCATTCTTTAAGCAAAGTCTCCATTTTGCAAATCTGGTTAACTTTCACCTAAAATATCAAAATCTACGTCTACCACCACCATCTTTTAAATCTACTCGGTAAAACTTCAAGAGACAATGTCCAGCCTGAACCGGTGGCTTTACAAACATGCATATAACCTTGTTCATATTAATGTTATAATTATTCACTACGAAATCTACACGTCCAAAATAACAAATAGTCAATACCAATATTTTTAACAAAAAAACCTTGAAGCACTTTAGCTTACCTCTTATCTTTCATAATTGGTTGAGAACAATCACTTCTGATTATTAAATCTAGCAATGATAATTGCTGTTTTTCCAAATTTCACTAATCACCTGGAGGTCTTATTAGTAGAGCTATATCAATAGAAATTTCTATTTTATATAATTTCACCTACATCCAAGAATAAAGAGACAAGATAACCGATAATTTAGCGCCCGAAATTCAGACTAAACAGTCGTCAACCAAAGGCGATTGATTCTGATTAGTCAGCGGTTTTAACTTTTAATGTATACTGGAAGATTACCAAACCGTGAAGAGTGGAAAATTAAAAATAAAGTAATTTTAATCCTTTTCATTTCCTGAAAATCGAAAAACTGCACATGGTGCTGTGCGTCTGTTTGGTTTTGAATGGGGTAGTGATGTATGAAACAACCGTATTAAGAAATCCGCTTCAATATAGCGTTATTAAAATACGAAATAATTTATATCCATATTGCAGAATATTTCCTCAAGCATATTTAGCCCCTGATATTGGAAAGAATTGACATAAGAATTATCCGGATTTGGACAAGTGCCTTTGAAAATGGTAAAATGTGAAAAAAAATATTGGGATGAAACTCATTGGACAAGGAAGATAATGTAAGAAAAATGAAAGGAAAAATAATTTACGGGTGATTTGCGGTCGGGAAGTGGAAGGGGGTGAGTTTTTAAGGGTAAAAAACCGTTCGTCTTGATTTCCGGCAGAACAACCTCAAAATTTATATGAAAACTTCAAGTAACCAAGTTTTCATTTTTTATTTTTTCTTTATAGAAAAAAATACATGATATTTAGTAAAAGTTCCCTCATTATATTCCAAAAACACTGTAATTTTTTTGATTTAAAAAAAGCTAAAATTTTCAGTAGGACACTCAGGTAAACAAGTTATCTTAAAATAGCAATAAATACGTATCTACGCATATAATTTAGAGAAGATTCTACAACTTTTTCAAAATATTGTAGTTTTCTAATTGAATATTAACTTATCCTGTAATGAGGAAATTTACCATAGTAATGAATTTTTTTTAACCATCAGAAAGTAGAGATTTCAACAAAAAGCCCACTGACTTTTTTAAAAAGGCAGATACATTGACGTGAGAATTTTCGATTGAAAATTAGGCTATTTCGATTTGAAGTCAAAATAGGGTGAAAAAAATAAATGTTTTGAATCAAAGAAATTACAATGTGTTTAGTACATAAAAAGGTAAGTTTTCAAAAAATTTCGAGAATAAATTTTTTTTTGTAAAAGATAAAAATAACCAAAAACCGTGTTCTTTCAATTTTTCACATACATTCTGAAGTTATGTGAAAAAAGTGTGAATTGAAAAGTTGTAGATCTTTTTATTACCTACAACTGTGCCCTTTAACTTTTTTCCATAAGACTAGTAGTTTTGCCGGAAATTGAGATAAACCGTTTTTTACCCTTAAGAACCCCCTTCCGCCTCCCGACCTCAAATCACCCAAAGTTAATTAATATTTTTCAAATCTGAATTGTCTCGTCAATAACTTTTTTATCTCTGTGTTTATAATTTTCACGGATATAATTTAGGATAATATTATATAACAGATTTTAAATACTTTATAGTGAAATTTTATTAACTGAAATATTAGTTTATGATGCGAAATGCAATAGAGTGGATGAATTAAGGAACAAAATTCATAACTCCGTTATTGAATATTATCAAGCAAATCACTGGAACAGGTCAAGTTTAGATTTTAATTAACCACCTCATGGCACAAAAAAAAACGTCATTCAATTTTACATAGTGACATAATTTCTTTTTAATTGAATACCCCAAAAATTTTTGCTGCTTTATTACATGCAACTTATCTAAATGTCGGTGTGAAAAATTGGTACCGTGAGTAACTATTTCTTTCAATAAAAGAAAAAAAAAAATGTTATCTACGGAAACAATTCTTTACACCGTCATTTAGGTAAGTTGTACCGTGTAAAAATCAACCAACAAATATTTGGGGTATTCATTAAAAAAAAAATATGACGCCACTCTGTAAAAATGAATGACGTCATAAGTAAATTTTTTATGCTATATGGTGGTTACTTAAGAACTAAAATTGACCTGTTCCAGCGATTTGCTCGATATTCAATAACGGTGTTACGAATATTGTTCCTTAATTTATACACTGTACTAAATTTCACAACATAAAACTACGTATAAAGTCTTAATGATTTGTTATAAATATATTATCTTAAATTATATCCTTGAAAATTATAAATAACGAGATACAAAAACTCAACAATTTCATTAAAATTATCCGTTCCTGGGGTGCAGATTATTATTAAGTGATTTACGGCACAATTTAACTTTAGAAACTAATAATTAACTAAAAATTGTTAGACACAGCACCAAATAATTGACAAAAAACTGGTAAAAACAAATAATTATATCAATTGCATCCACTCTCTAAAAAATTGAGGATTTTCTCAATATATTCAAATTTCACTGCTAAACCTTGTAATTATTTATGATAAATATATTTAAGCCAATAACCAACTATTTTCATTTAATATATTCCATAACAGTAAATAAAATATATCCATAAAATTTTTAAATTCAATTATAAAATTATCATAAAATCACATTTCCGGTATTAATAATTATATAAACTGTGTAAAAATTCAATATTGAAATTTCGCTGGAAAACCTTAAACCAGGTTGGTTTAACCTGTTGGTTTAAGCTATAACGTGAGTTAAAGCTATTTAAGTCAATCTCAATCAAAGTGGATTTATCCTAAATATCACATTTTAAGGAAGTATTTAGTGGTACTTGGTCATATTTTATCGAACATATCGAACAAAACTAAAATATAATAAATAAATCTATCCAATATTGAGTTTGTATTGAGATAATTTTCAAGCCGTTCTAACTGAATAAAATCATAATTGTATTTAACACGAAAAATACAGTATAAAAAGAAAAAAATTAGCAATAAATTATTCATTTGAAAGAAGTTTTTAGAACATATAAAAAAAAATTAAAACAAATAAATCTTGTCATTGCCAAAACCAAGATTAGTGTTTTTTTACATAAATTTTTTCTTCTCGCCTGACCTGAATTCCCGTACGCCAATTGTGCGTATTTACCGAATATTATGTATTTCTGTGAATGTTCGACCGTTTACTTTTTAGAGATAATTTCACTGACTGATATATTTCTTTGATTTTATCTATGAAAGGAACAATTAAAAAATTTTTTTTTGGGCTAAGTCTTACCTTCTGTCTTGACCGCCAGTCAACTTGACCTCCAGTCATCAGCAAATCCTCAATTGGCATCCAAAAGATTTCGTCGATCTCACATCTCGTCCTAGATTCGAAATGTGTCGACATTGGGACGTCCTTGATAACATAGAGCCTGGTCACTCTATTGTTAATTGTCGCTTCAACCCAATAATCTGAGTCCCGTTATATCGAACCCGATCTCTTCCTGCACTTCCCTGGTGGCACAATCAATCGGGTCTTCGTTGTCTTCAAGTTTTCCCTGAGGGAATCCTATGGTTTTCGTCCAAAAACTCTTAACCAACAGCACGTGTGTGAGCCCTTCTGAAAAAATCAACGCACCGTTCCGCGGAAGGTTCGCCTATACATTAATTCTTGGCGAGCACTCTCCAATCCCGTTGAAGCTGCTCCTGCTCATGCGCTCCGCTCTCCTTGTGTTGGAGATATTTTACCGCGAAATTGGCTGGAATACGATTTCTGATGCCATTCAGCTATTGTCAATCGACAACGAGTTGTCTTATTCAGAGTAATTCCTTAATATACAAGTTATTACTAATA
Source organism: Halyzia sedecimguttata (assembly GCA_937662695.2). Classification (NCBI taxonomy): domain Eukaryota; kingdom Metazoa; phylum Arthropoda; class Insecta; order Coleoptera; family Coccinellidae; genus Halyzia; species Halyzia sedecimguttata. Next base: position 37,489,646 of record OW569419.2, read on the forward strand.
CTAACTATCCTGTTGACATCGATTGTATTTCAATCGTTTCGTTGGATTTATATTTATTATAGGTTGTGAATCGATTGGTTGTATTTCAGTGAAATAATTAAACCCAGGAATATGGAGGAGCAAAAGTAAGTTGCTTTTTAATTAATAGAAAGGAATTATAAGTATATTTACTTTTCAGCGATAACAAACTCAGTTGTCAAGTGTGTGGTAAAAATTTTGGCAGAGTATCGTCAAAGACTCGGCATTTAAAAGAATTCCACAATATTATTACCAATACCTTACGAAAACATATTAAGTGCCCAATATGCTGCGAAAATAATAAAAAACCATTTCAATTTCGAAAAGAATTGATCCACCATTTGAAGCAATACCATACGTTGAATATAGTAGAGACTACCTTGGATTTCAAGACAATTGAAGAGTTTGAAGCTTGGAGGAATCTAGATAATAGAAATATTGATTATGTTTGTGAAAAAAATTGCAAGACTAATTATGGAGAACAACGGCACTATAATTGTAATCGTAGTAATACCACAGGTTGGTTACTTATTAATGTGTTCTAAATGATATATTAATTTCTATTCTATTTAGGATTTGTCAGCAATTGTTCTGAAAGAAGAATGAAAAGGGGAGGCAGCATCAAAATATCTGGAATCTGTCCCTCAAGAATTGAAGCTAAAATCAGCAGTACTGGTAGTTATTTGAATTATTTTACTTATCCAAGGCTCATTATTTATTTTTAGGAGTGATCATATGCTTTACTGAAACACATGTGGGGCATGAGAATGAATTAAGATCTAAACGGTTGACGAAAAGTGAGCAAGAAATGCTCGTCAACAAATTGAATGATGGAGTTACTACAGATAGAATCCTCAGAGATGCAAAAATTACAAGGAATACAGAACTGAGTAGATTAAATATACTAACTCGTGGAGATTTAGCATATCTCATGAGGAAATTTAATGTTGATAAAAGGCGACATGAAGATGACATGATCGCTACAATTTTGAAAGTTCAAGAGTGGAATATCCAAGAAGAAAATCAGGTGTTTCTATTCAAACAAATTGGTGAGTGGTTCTCAAATATGTGTGATTAGTATTTTATTCATCATGTGTTTAGGTGAAAACCACCCTGAGTTGGAAAACCAAGATTTTGCTCTGGGCTTCATGAATAATCTCATGGAGAAGAAGCTCAAAGAGTTCAGTAGAATCATTTGCATAGACGGAACTCATGGGACTAACAGGAAAAACTGGGATTTAACCATAGTGCTAGTTAAAGATGAAAGGAACATAGGATTTCCTGTCGCTTTCTTACTCTCCAATAGAAGGGATCAGAAGATCCAACAAACTTTTTTCCATGCACTAAAAACCAGAGTAGGAGGAAATATTGAAGCTAAATACATCATGTCAGATGATGATGTGAAATATTACAATGCATGGACCCAAGTGATGACTACAGAAAATAAACCCAGAAGATTATTATGCACATGGCATATAATAAAAAACTGGAACCAACAAGGAAGGAATAAATTAAAAAAAATTGAAAATAAGAAAGCTATGAAGAAGGAAATGAGAAGAATCTTGACTGAGATGGACGAGTCAACATTTAGGGAGTTGAAAATAAAATATTTCAAGCACTTGGAAGAAGAAGGGGAAACTGCATTTCTCAACTATTTACAGAGGTGAGTAACAATGTTGGGACTACATCTACATCGTCATTTTGATAAATGATTTTTTTCAGATATTATTTTCAGAGCGACGAAAGGATACACATGTGGGCTCATTGCTATAGGAAGAATTGTGGAATTAATACAAACATGGCAATCGAAAGTTTGAATAAAGTTTTAAAATATAATAAACTGAAAGCAAAACAGAATATTCGGTGAGTGGTGAAATTGTTTAATAATAATTACTAAAAGTGTATGTTGAACTTTCAGAGTGGAAAAGTTGCTGGATATATTGGAAGAATTGGTAAATGACAAAATGTGGAAAAAAATAATCGAAACTGAAAGACCATCTGCTAATTCGTATCAACATAGAGTCAATCTAGAAGCACATGATCGAGCTGAAAATGTTGTCCAGCATATGGTAACTCGGTTAGATTCAGGAGAATTCAAAGTTGAATCAAGTTCAACAGGAGACAAATATTACATAATTTCATATAGTGAACTTTGCGATGAGGGATGTAGAGCTTCGTACTGTGAGAAGTGTAAAATCTGCATACACAGATTCAAATGTGAGTGTTCAGAATACGCTGTGAAAACAGCTTTGTGCAAACATATACATGCAGTTGCTTTGATCGAAAAGAGAAGCGAGTCTGTTTCAGGTGGAGATTCTGATGACTTCAACTTATGTATAGATGAACCTTCTACTAGTAAGGTCCAATACCAATCCGAAGTTGATCGTTTCTTGGAGGAAAATGAAAAAAAAGTTAATTTAAATGTTCCTAATGATGAAAGTAGTAAACGTGAGGTACCCAAGTTGTTATTGAGTAGGAAGTTTGGTAGTATTTCCAATAGCTTGTATATTTATAGATTATGCATAAAAAATTATGTGAAGATCTCAAATTAGTAGATTTTGCAAGTTTCTCTAAATTTTACAATGCTTTCTATGAACATCAGAAAAGTGCAGAAAATGTTGGATGTAGAAAAAGGAAAATTGATAAGCAATTATATTATCCATGCAAAAAGTAGAGTTAATGCAAACGTGGAAAGTAAATAATCTTTTGGTAATTTTTTATGCATTTATGTATAGTTTTGAAAAGTTCTAGGGACCCAGAGAGGTGATTGGCCAATCTTTTAGTAATTAAACAATGCATGTAGGTGATAGCTATGCTTTAACATGGGGTGTTTGGATGACAGCATGTATTATATAATAGGAGTTTTTAACAACAAATTTCCATTTTTCCAGTAGCAGAATATTTCAAAATATGGGAGTAAAAGGTCACGTAGTAATATAACATGTTTGTATGTATTTGTTGTTTTCCCATAGAGTTTCAGGTACATGTTTCTTAAATTTCCAATGCTTGTTGCTTAGTACGCTTAACAATATAAATATGCATGAAGGCCCCGATGTTACTAATATTATACCTACTAGAATGGCATGATAATTCAACAATAACTTTTAAAATGATGATATACCTAGGACTATGGAGGAAAAACCAAGAAGCATATTTTCCAACGAAGAAGTAGTATATAAGACTTTTTTTCAATGGAAAAAGTTAGTAATCATGTTTCAATTATGATCCATATGTTTATCGTCTGTGTAGTGTTTCAGGAACCGTCCATGATTATATGGTGGGGTGGTATGGTGGGCCAAACACAAAAAAAAATATTATTGCATGCTGCTTGATGTACTAATGCTTGATGCATGTAATGTAAATTTCAAAATAAATGGTATTCTTGATCGCTCTTGAAGTTAAGAATGATGTTAATATATAGTTTTATTTGAAAGTATTTCCTGTGTTTGAATTACTACTTGAGTGGTATACAATTTTTTTATTCACTTGGTAGAAAGTATAAAATATATGTATATTGGTATCTAAATAAATGATTTTCATTTTTACAATTACTTTGTTTCCGTTACCTATGAAAACCAATTTTTTCATGCATTTAACATATATTCATATTCTTGGAATACAAATTAATAAGTGGAAATGTCTGTAAACTTTCAATATTCTGAGTTAATACATAATTGCAGATATCAAATGAGTTAACCTAAAATAATTACAAAATGAAAATGATATCTAACTATAAGAAATCATTATTTATCAAATGATTTGTTACAATATAACATTATTACCATATTCCATACCTAGAGAAATTCTTATAATAATATATGCAGGATCAAATCATCTGTTCGGTGGCTAATATATATGGATGATATATGAATAAGCAATAATTCAGCTATTGAGGATGAAAGCAATATTCAAACCTGATTATGGTAAATCTAATTATTTGTTTCCCAAATGGTAAATAGCTTATATTTGTGTCCCTAGATTAGCTATATGATTTCCAGAATAATCATATGTCGTATAGTTGTTAGCATACAATACACTAATCGGTTTCTTTTCAATGGATGAGCCTTCTACAACATCTTAATACAATGAACTGTATGCTTATTGTCGCAATTTGATAGGAATTGTTCATCGTGGAAATAAAACTTACGCAAAAGGTAATGTTGATATTGATTTTTCCCTTAAAAATTATGCACTTAATTTTGAAGGAAAAGTTATTCAAGTGCACAAAATACTGCTTACAGCCGTCCATAACAGTAAGATCTCACATCCAACTAATCCATATTTCACGAGAATTTACAAATAATATCTTCGGTCCTGTCAAAATCGAAATTTGACTGAACAGTCTATTCAAATTTCGTCCAAGATATTTGTAAACACGCGTGGCGCATGAGCACGAGCAGCTTCTTCGGGATTGGAGGGTGCTTGCCAAGAATTAATGTATGCTAGGTTCGCCTTATATTGCCTCCAATCGGCATAGATTTGAGGCAATCGCGGAACGTCCTCTTCAAGCTGCGGAACACATCTGAATATATTTTCGATGAACTCGAGTAGGGTGTAACGTTCGTTTGTTTACCTTCGGCGGGCGATGAGGTTATCGTTCGTGTTGATATTGAATTTGAGGTTGGGTCTCAGTGGTACCAATCGACGCTAAATACTTATTGTATTCGAGGGGCCGAATGACTGTTGGCAATATTGTTGCATTATGACAGTCGGAAATTTAGTGAGTGCGTCGGTCAGGTGAAGTCGTCCATTTTGTGAACAGTCAACGAAGAAAGCATAGGTTAAAACGTATTTTCGGAACTCTAGTAGAATTATTGGAATCGTCTTAATTGGATATAGTTTCGAAAATCGGATTAAGAGTGAGAGTTATATTGGTTTGATTGGGAAGGATAACAGATAACCATCACTTGTCTCGAAAGAGGATATAAAAGCCTTTTGCAGATCCGAGTTGAGCACGTGAACGATCTTGGCGGCTTGGTCAGGTATGTGTTGGATGTTTTATTCTCGTCATTTCTAGTGGAAACAATTCAGGTCGTAATTATATTTCTATATCCAGAACATCGCTGTGTGCCTGAAGAATTATTTGGTGGAGGCACGGCCAGATTTGGTTTCGAAGCAAACGTGTGCAGGACAACCCCGAACATCAGGGTATGTACGAATTCTATAACTATTGCATAACAACGAATAATTGGTCTGATTAATATTCTGATAACCGAAATTATTATGTGTTGGGAAAATTCATTTGTTTCTTATCCGAGAGAAGTCACTGATGATTTCTTTTCTGTCATCAGGGTTTTTGTGCCAGCACGATTTTTTTTGTGTCAGGAAGAGAGGGATTTTTACGTCAGGAGGAGTAGCACTAAGGCATTCGAGTATATACAAGGTGGTCCATAAGTAACGCTGTGAGACAGCCAACGCAGGGTTGCAGATCCCGAGTATATACAAGGTGGTCAGTAAGCAACGCTGTGGGACAGTTAATCGAGGGTTGCAGACTACGAGTACCGAGAGAAAGAGGACATTATTGCGAGAACATCGACGCAGTACTACGTTCAGGAACAAGGAATATCAGCACGCAAGTTATAAGAAACATATCTCGAAACATATCTTATACCTGCTATATATATAACGTGAACTTATTATCATCAATTATATAAATTATTATTGTTGTTGTAAAGCGGAAATTGGGGAAAGATTTGTGGTAGTCATATATGATCATAGATAAGAAACGTGGATGCGCCTGAGCTCAAGCGACGCGTATTTGAATCAAATATTAATATTATCTACGTACAATTTCCGCCACCCTTATTCAGGGTTTCACAGTAGTTTTACTTTATTGAAGCTAAAGACCTGGGTTGTAAGCTACTGGAATAAATTGTTTGTTTTTAGCGTGCATATTCTTTTGGTGAGTTTAGGAATTATTACATTACGCTGGGGTATCTGGGAGACTTAAATTTACCTGGCGCCCATTTACTAGGTTCCCTTTTTAGAAACCCACTCCCATCTCCACTGGAGCTAGACCGCGGATCCCCGAGTTCTAGTAGCTCCGAATTTAACCACTGCGACTTGGGAACAGTCGTATGCCGTTATAAATTGGCGCCCAACGTGATTTTTGAATTTGAGTAGTTGTATTGAACAAATTTACACCAAAATTGATGTAAATAGTGGTATTCTTGATATTTTTTTTGAGAACTTGCTGTATCGTGCTTCACATTGTGCAAAATTGACGTAATTTTTTGTATAGATTTGATTGTATCTGATAATTGTACAGGTCAGTTGAAAGGTGGTTATTTGATTCGCAAAATGGGAGAATTTAAATTGATTGTCAATAGGTTGGATAAAAATCAGTTGATATATGAATTGGTTATTCGGGGTATGTCAGCTGGTACAGTTGAGCATATGCGCAGTAACTTGGCTTTGTTAATTAAGCAGGAGAAGAAGAAAGTTAGTTTCATATACCCAGAGCATCCTTTTTCATTTCAGGATGATAAAGTTGCAATTTCCAACCTGTTAGAACGCTTAGTAAACGAATTTGAAACCTTAGATTTGAATTCACCAAATATAGCGAATAAATTCACCACTGATTTGGTACATGTGATGGGTAGGATAGATAGAAGTGTCCCTGTTAGGGAGGATGAAGTCAGTTGTAAAAGTGAATTCTGCAGGAGAGCAGACAATTTAAAGACAGCATATATAACTAAATTTTTGAAACTTAAAGCATCAGCACCCGATACGTTAGAGGAGAGTAGTGATAATGCAACTGATGATGATAGTGACGAACCTGACAGAGATATACATTTTTCTCCCTTCATGCGACATTCGTCTCCTCCAAGGGGAAATTCTACGGTTATTACATCGGTAATGAAGTCAATTCCAGTCGAGAAATGGAATTTAAAGTTTTCTGGCGATAAAAAGAGTCTATCAGTAAGCGCATTTTTAGAGAGGGTTGAAGAATTGAGATTAGCCCGAGGTATTTCAAAATCGCAATTACTTGGTAGTGGAATAGATCTTTTCACGGGGGTAGCATTGCATTGGTTCAGGGAAGTTAGGAAATCTACGGCTACATGGGATGATCTGATTACTAAGTTAAGAGAAGATTGGCAACCATCAGATTATGATGATAAATTATGGGATGAAATCAAAAATAGAAAACAAGGTCCTAATGAGGATATTATAAGTTTTATGTCAATAATGTCATCTATGTTTGATCGGTTATCTCATACTGTCAAAGAAAAAGACAAATTAAAAATCGTTAGGAAAAATTTGCATCCTTATTATTTAGATCGGGTCAACTTAAGTAAAATCAATACATGGTCTGAATTAAAATCAGCTTGTCGGCAAATTGAAGATCAGAAGCGATTGGTAGAGTCATATTCAGTACCTTCCAGAAAGGGTTGTTTAGAACCGGATTTAGCCTATATTGATACATTGCCTTCCACGTCCACCAACGATGGCACCGACCCTATCGTACGGACAGAGCCAACCACATATGGTGGATTCGCAAACATAAAATGTTATAACTGTGGCATGGCAGGCCATAAAATTAGGGGTTGTCTCAAGCCGAGAATTTTAAAATGTTACCGTTGTTCAAGGGAAGGGTTCACTACTAAAACTTGCCCATCTTGTAATTCTGGTCGTGGACGCAATACTTCGGGAAACGGGGGGAATCGTCACTGACCTGTCGCAACAGTGACGATGCTTTTGGCGACCCATATTCTTCATGTAACACCGTTGATAGCTATAAAGAGGAAAATACTCAACCGTCATTCATACCAGTATTGAGTTATTTAGCAAGCCAGGCGGAAGGGGATAATAGACCCCATCTTAAGGTGGAAATTTTGGGAAAATGTTTCTTGGGTTTACTGGACTCTGGTTCTTGCAGATCAATAATGGGAAAACCGGGATGGAATATTATTAAGAATATGGGAATATCTATCCGAACCTCTAATACCAAGTACTGTAGAGTGGCGAATGGAAGTCTATGCACCGTCCTGGGAAGTTGTGACCTCCCGGTAAAGTTTAAAAATAAAGTGGTACTCGTAGAAATGTTAATAATACCAGAACTCCCACAGACTTTGATTCTGGGTTGGGATTACTGGAATTTGATAGGGCTGATTCCGTCGTTTAATGAATGGCAATTCTGTAAGAATGATGTGGACGTTAATTGTGTTGATGTAGTACAAGGTGAGGAGATTTTGAATCAAAAACAGAGAGAAATCCTAGAATCGATAGTTGAGGAAAATTTTAGGTCTATGGGGGAAGGATTAGGATGTTATCAGTTCGGTTGTGTGGATATTAAGATCGATCCGGATTGTGAACCGATAAAACAGCGGTACTATAGGGTGTCTCCGGTAATGCAACAACATATAGACCGGGAATTGGAAGAAATGTTGAAATTGGGAGTAGTTGAAAAGTCGGAAAGTCCATGGGCATCACCGATTGTATTGGTCAGGAAAAAGGCGGGATACAGGTTTTGCGTTGATTTCAGGAAAGTAAATTCTGTGACGAGGAAGGATAGTTACCCTCTCCCGATGGTATCCGATACATTAGATAAATTAAGAAATGCGAAATATTGTTCGACAATAGATATCAAGAGCGCATATTGGCAGGTACCCCTTTCAGAGCCATCGAAACAATACACCGCCTTCACTGTCCCAAATCGTGGTTTGTTCCAGTTTACTAGACTGCCATTCGGATTAGTGACTAGTGGGTCAAAATTCCAACGCATCATGGATGGAGTGATCGGAGCCGATCTTGAACCTTACGTATTCGTATACTTAGACGATATAGTGATCATTTCAGAAACTTTCCAACATCACTTGGAAATATTAGGGGAAATATTTCGTCGTGTTAGGAAAGCAGGGTTCACTTTAAGTAGGGAGAAATGCGAATTTTGCAAGCCACAACTTAAATATCTGGGATATGTGATTGATAGGTACGGATTACATGTAGACCCCGAAAAAATTAATGCTATGCTTTCATTACCAACACCTACCAATGTCAGAGAAATTCGCAGAGTCGTGGGTACTCTATCTTGGTATAGACGTTTTGTCCCAAATTTTAGTGACCTTATTTCACCTCTCACCCTTTTGCTCCAGAAGAATGTAAAGTTTAAATGGAATACCGAATGCGAGGAGGCCTTTCGGAAAATAAAACAGTGTTTGGTTTCTGCTCCGGTGTTGAGTTGTCCGAATTACGAGCAACCGTTCCAAATTCAAACTGACGCTTCCGGCTTTGGAATAGCCGCGGTATTATCACAACCTCAACCCGATGGGGGAGAAAAGGTTATAGCATATATGAGTAAGTCTTTGACGAAACCCGAACGAAACTACTCTACTACGGAAAGGGAATGTTTGGCAGTAGTATGGGCAATTGAAAAGCTTAGGCCATATATCGAGGGTATCCCATTCACGGTTATTACGGACCATCATTCGTTGATTTGGCTTCATAATCTGAAGGATCCTGCGGGTAGATTGGCGAGATGGAGCGTTAAACTCCAACAATATGATTTTAAGATTGTGCATAGAAAGGGAAAGGAACATGTTGTACCGGATATGTTATCTAGAGCCGTTCCTATGATAGATACGATACAGGTGGATAATGAAATCGAGGTAACTGATAGGTGGTATAAAGAAATGTTCAGTAAAGTTTCAAATAAACCTGCGAAATATCCCCAGTGGAGGATTTCAGTGGATGGTGGGACTTTGTTTAAATACGTAAAGCACGATTATTCGGATTTAGCTTCGGGATCTGACGAATGGAAAATAGTATTACCCAAATCGGAACGTAGAAGGGTGATTTCTAGTTCTCATGACCCACCATTAGCTGGTCACCCCGGTGTATACAAGACGTATTATCGTGTTCGGGAGAAGTATTACTGGCCTAAGATGAAACAGGACATCGCTAAGTATGTGAGGAAGTGCGCTATATGTGGTGCTCATAAAGTTCCAAACCAGACACCGGCTGATAAAATGGCATCTCACCCTAAACCGAACTTACCATGGGAAATGATTTCTATAGATCTTATGGGACCATATCCTAGGTCGAAGAGTGGCTTCACGTTTATATTAGTGATCACCGATTATTTGACTAAATTCCCAATAATTGTTCCGTTGAGAAAGGCGACGGCCATGAATGTAATTAAGGTTTTGGAGAATTCAGTTTTCCTAATGTTTGGGGTTCCGAGAATAATTATAGCCGACAATGGCGTACAATTTTCGGGAAATAAATTCAGACAGTTTCTTGAGGAATATAAGGTGAAGAAAAAATTCTGTGCCCTTTATCATCCCAGGTCGAACCCAACCGAACGTATAAATCGTTCCTTGAAAACTATGATTAGAATGTATGTGTCGGACAATCATAAGGATTGGGATAAACATCTAACCGAAATTTCTTGTGCAATACGAACCGCAAAACATGAAACGATGAAGGTAACCCCATTTTTCGCTAATTTCGGAAGATCATTCAAAGGTTCTGGAGAGGATTATGACCATGATTTAAGAGATAGCTCGGAACCTATAGATTTCAAAACTCGAAATATTGCCTTTCAACGAGTTTGGGATGATATCAAGAAAAGGTTAGAAAAGGCCAACAATAAGGCGGTTCATGACTATAATTTAAGGCGTCGGTATGTGGAATTTCTACCGAATGAGTTGGTATGGCGTAAAAACTTTGTATTGTCGGATGCCTCGAAAAATCTGGTGGGGAAACTTACTCCTCGTTATATAGGGCCATTTAGAGTTAGTCGTAGAGTCTCGCCTTGGATGTACGAACTTAAAGATGACAAAAATAATATGAGGGGAGTATGGCATATCAAAGATCTGAAGGCCTATGAATTGCCGGAAGGATAAATAGGATATGTTTATTTTGAAATAGGAAATTTTTGGAGAATGATTGGCATTTGGTGAATCGGATATATTTGTGAATCGGGTGATTTTTTTTGATGGGTTGCTAGTTTTGTTTTTGTTTTTGATTGCCGATTGATCGCGAGTGAAAGAGCGAGCGCTTGGGGGCTACCTTGACTATTTTGTGGGCGGTCGTCTGCGTGATCCCGAGTGAGTTTTCAAGGTGGGATCGACTTTAATTTTTTTTTATATTCAAAATTCCTTAGTGTTGAGCAGACGAGGTGGGAGCTGAACATCTAGCCCCACGCACTGTTCAACTGGTAAGCGACCATTTCCTTATCAATTTCTGGCCTTAAATTATATTTTTTTTTGTGTGGCCGGTCCCATATTGATTTCTACATTCGCGGATCATTGCTGGCGGTCATCCCTGAATAGGTTTTGGGGTGGTACCGGGTTGCTTGCGTGTGGGCGAATGAAGGCTATAGGCTATGGTTGATGGAGGCTGAAACCCGAAACTCACCACCTATAGACCTGATGCACATCCGGGTTAGCACAGGCGTCCTGGACTATACCGGGAGCTAGGGGGGTCTGGCTTGGCTGTCTTCGATGACAGGGATACGACGGTACGGCACTCGTTCTTTGGGGGAACCACTTGACAGGCTTGGGGTGGTGACCTCGTCGTATCTTGCCTTGTCTGGGCAGCTTCTGGCTGTGGTGTGGCTCAGGGCCGGCGAGTCCCTCCACAAGGGTTAGGCCCTTGGGACCGGATGTTGCCAGTCGTGGGGCTAACTGGTGAGAGTCGATGAATGAAAGGAATGAGTGTTGATGTGCATGATGGAGTATGAACTGAAATTGTAATGGCTGGAATTGGAATGGAAGAGGTGTAGTTTTTTTATGGTTGCTCTTGGTACCTGTCCACGCTCGATGACCCGAACTCTTTGGTTTTTTTTTTTTTTTTTGCTAAGTATTGTAAATCCATAAGTAAAATTTACTAGGTAAATTTTTTTAGGCAACGGGGGATTTTGTAACGTTCGTTTGTTTACCTTCGGCGGGCGATGAGGTTATCGTTCGTGTTGATATTGAATTTGAGGTTGGGTCTCAGTGGTACCAATCGACGCTAAATACTTATTGTATTCGAGGGGCCGAATGACTGTTGGCAATATTGTTGCATTATGACAGTCGGAAATTTAGTGAGTGCGTCGGTCAGGTGAAGTCGTCCATTTTGTGAACAGTCAACGAAGAAAGCATAGGTTAAAACGTATTTTCGGAACTAGTAGAATTATTGGAATCGTCTTAATTGGATATAGTTTCGAAAATCGGATTAAGAGTGAGAGTTATATTGGTTTGATTGGGAAGGATAACAGATAACCATCACTTGTCTCGAAAGAGGATATAAAAGCCTTTTGCAGATCCGAGTTGAGCACGTGAACGATCTTGGCGGCTTGGTCAGGTATGTGTTGGATGTTTTATTCTCGTCATTTCTAGTGGAAACAATTCAGGTCGTAATTATATTTCTATATCCAGAACATCGCTGTGTGCCTGAAGAATTATTTGGTGGAGGCACGGCCAGATTTGGTTTCGAAGCAAACGTGTGCAGGACAACCCCGAACATCAGGGTATGTACGAATTCTATAACTATTGCATAACAACGAATAATTGGTCTGATTAATATTCTGATAACCGAAATTATTATGTGTTGGGAAAATTCATTTGTTTCTTATCCGAGAGAAGTCACTGATGATTTCTTTTCTGTCATCAGGGTTTTTGTGCCAGCACGATTTTTTTTGTGTCAGGAAGAGAGGGATTTTTACGTCAGGAGGAGTAGCACTAAGGCATTCGAGTATATACAAGGTGGTCCATAAGTAACGCTGTGAGACAGCCAACGCAGGGTTGCAGATCCCGAGTATATACAAGGTGGTCAGTAAGCAACGCTGTGGGACAGTTAATCGAGGGTTGCAGACTACGAGTACCGAGAGAAAGAGGACATTATTGCGAGAACATCGACGCAGTACTACGTTCAGGAACAAGGAATATCAGCACGCAAGTTATAAGAAACATATCTCGAAACATATCTTATACCTGCTATATATATAACGTGAACTTATTATCATCAATTATATAAATTATTATTGTTGTTGTAAAGCGGAAATTGGGGAAAGATTTGTGGTAGTCATATATGATCATAGATAAGAAACGTGGATGCGCCTGAGCTCAAGCGACGCGTATTTGAATCAAATATTAATATTATCTACGTACAATTTCCGCCACCCTTATTCAGGGTTTCACAGTAGTTTTACTTTATTGAAGCTAAAGACCTGGGTTGTAAGCTACTGGAATAAATTGTTTGTTTTTAGCGTGCATATTCTTTTGGTGAGTTTAGGAATTATTACATTACGCTGAGGTATCTGGGAGACTTAAATTTACCTGGCGCTCATTTACTAGGTTCCCTTTTTAGAAACCCACTCCCATCTCCACTGGAGCTAGACCGCGGATCCCCGAGTTCTAGTAGCTCCGAATTTAACCACTGCGACTTGGGAACAGTCGTATGCCGTTATAAGGGCAAACGATTTCAAATTGCTATCTTTAATTTCATAGCAATCAGTATAATGCCAATGAGCCATTTCTATCTGGGAAAGAATTTTGAAATAGTCTTTACCCCAGATCGGGAGAGGAAATCTATTGAATATGTCATCCAAAATTTCCGCGGGTATAAAAAACTGAATATTCTTCACTTGAGACATGTTCGCATCGAAAATTCAACACAATCACTCACAATAAAATTTCTAATCGTCACTTCGCAACGATCAACTAGATAATGAAGAAATAAAGGGTAGTTCTCCAATTTATAGACTATTATCCCAAATGGTACCTGTACCTGCGCAAGGAAGTATGCGCACATCGCTGGTCAAATTTTTCTCGTAAGAATAGAGAAATGATCATTATATTCTCAATAATTATATACCAGTCACGAAATTTGAGGGATATACAAAAAAACAAAAAATTTTGAAAAAAAATTCAAAATTTTTGATTTTTAAAAATTCACCCGTGAAATATTTTCAGAAAATTTAAAGCCTTCCATATTATCTCAACTAAAAGACCTGTACGTTGATTTACCACCTTTATTATACTCTAGTCACAAAATTTGAGGGATAAGTATACAAAAATACACCAAAATGTTGTAAAAAAAACGAAGACCCAGCTGTTTAGATTTCAGATCTGGACATAATATGTTTCATCTTGTATGGTTTTGGCGTTAGCCTAACCGAACTAGAGGCAGAAAAATTCAGATTTTTGCTTATCTAAAAAAAATTCTATGGGTTTCAAACATGTTTTTTCAAGCTTCAAATTTAAAAATGATGATTATTTGCCGCGTAGTGATCGTCGATCAAGGCAAATTTTCTTTATTTTGATAATCATGTAGTCGGGAAATAATGATCGTACAGGAAATCGAAGTAGTTTCTGAAAATAACGGAATATTCCTTGTACTTAAGACGATATTAGTAGTCTTTGATGAAGACTTTTGTTGGCAAACGATAATTTGGACTGAAAAAAACCTTAGTATTGGCATATTCAAGGATATTTGGACGTGGTATAACAATATTCGATGAACGAAGGGTATCGTCAGTTTTTTTTCAACCTTGAAGTATCCCGGAAAAACGCTGAAAATTTTAAATTGTTGCGATTTTTTTCCTAGTGCCACGAAATTTCAAATTTATCGTATTGCCAAAATCACCCTAAAGAGCAATATTACGTTTCTTATTAATTTTTCTAATGAAAAATATTTATTTTCGTTGATAATACTAACTTTTTTTTATTGAAAAGAATAATTTTCGAAAAAAGGAAGAATATTAAAAAAATATTTCTGGAAATGTTTTTTTCCATAACCGTATTTTCTCGACGTCTGGAAAATGCTTCATTAACTATAAAAAAAAATTCGATTAAAAGTGTCCGATATAGGAGAATGGACAATAGAACATACGCGCAAAAGCTCCTGACTTCATGTCAGTGCTTGAATCAATTTTTTTTTATTCGTAATTTTTTTAATTTTTTTTTGGGGTATTCGAGATAAATTTGACCTCGAATTCTTGATCAGTCAATGGTACCTAGTCGTTTGAGAACATTCTCGGCAAAAAAATCGAAAATTACAGACCTTTGTGCAAAATGATAACGTGATGTTCTCCAGAACATACGCGCCAAATTACTTGTTTTTTGAGCGCTGTTAATGCCTTTAAATGTAAGTTTAAAAATTCATTACAAAGTCGATATACCTATGGTATATTCCTGCTCTCCTTCCCTTAAACTTGAATTATTTCCTTGTATTCTTCTTAGCCTGAATAATGAACGCAAGCTCTATTTACAGCGAAAAACAGTTTTTCTCGAAAGTTACTATTTGATTTGTCCCGTCGATACTTATCTGCCATATTGAAGAAAATATATTTCCAGATATTATAATCATTAATATTCTTGATCGGAGTAATTAGGATTATCACCAGAAAGAATTTTTCTTTGGAATAATGAATGAGGATCGAATAATTGTTGATTTGGCGAAAACTATAAATTCGAAACGGAACTACGAAAAATACTTCGCAGCGGTTCAAAATTTCCAGAGCTTTTTCGGCACATTTTAAGTGTATTTGTTGAAGTTATACCAAATTATGCAAATATCCTTGAATATGTGGATGTATCGTTACGAAAAGTATATTTTCAACTGTAACTACTAATAGCTCATTAAATCTTTCCCCGACTCATTAATCCTCAATTTCGAAAACGACTATTCGATTCGATTGACGATAAATTCGCGGCAAAGAATCATTTAGGATTAAAACGCTTAATGGTGTAAATTTTTTAAACCAAAATTTAAAACCCTTAGATATCTTTTAAGATGTAACGTTGTAAAACTCATCTGGTGTCCGGCTCACTCGGAGATTTCAGGTAATATAGAAATATGGATCATGCGGTGTAATATATATATGGAAAGGTTTAACGGGTAATTCCGCAAAAGGAGCAGATTAAAAATAATTCTGCTGGTACCTGCCGACACGTGTTTCTGCTAGTTGGCTTCTTCAGGACAGGGCAACCAAGAAACCAAGGAAAAGATGGAAATCAAAGTGATAATAGGTGACACCACACCAGGAGCGAGCAACCAATTGTGCCTTCAGCTCTAGGACCTCCATTTTGGAGGTAAACTATGGCATCGGCACGGAGGAAGCATAAGCTACCTGTGCGATGCGACCTCAACCCGAGGATATGAAACATAGAAATATGGATCATGCGGAGTAATATATATATGGAAAGGTTTAACGGGTAATTCCGCAAAAGGAGCAGATTAAAAATAATTCTGCTGGTACCTGCCGACACGTGTTTCTGCTAGTTGGCTTCTTCAGGACAGGGCAACCAAGAAACCAAGGAAAAGATGGAAATCAAAGTGATAATAGGTGACACCACACCAGGAGCGAGCAACCAATTGTGCCTTCAGCTCTAGGACCTCCATTTTGGAGGTAAACTATGGCATCGGCACGGAGGAAGCATAAGCTACCTGTGCGATGCGACCTCAACCCGAGGATATGAAACATAGAAATATGGATCATGCGGAGTAATATATATATGGAAAGGTTTAACGGGTAATTCCGCAAAAGGAGCAGATTAAAAATAATTCTGCTGGTACCTGCCGACACGTGTTTCTGCTAGTTGGCTTCTTCAGGACAGGGCAACCAAGAAACCAAGGAAAAGATGGAAATCAAAGTGATAATAGGTGACACCACACCAGGAGCGAGCAACCAATTGTGCCTTCAGCTCTAGGACCTCCATTTTGGAGGTAAACTATGGCATCGGCACGGAGGAAGCATAAGCTACCTGTGCGATGCGACCTCAACCCGAGGATATGAAACATAGAAATATGGATCATGCGGAGTAATATATATATGGAAAGGTTTAACGGGTAATTCCGCAAAAGGAGCAGATTAAAAATAATTCTGCTGGTACCTGCCGACACGTGTTTCTGCTAGTTGGCTTCTTCAGGACAGGGCAACCAAGAAACCAAGGAAAAGATGGAAATCAAAGTGATAATAGGTGACACCACACCAGGAGCGAGCAACCAATTGTGCCTTCAGCTCTAGGACCTCCATTTTGGAGGTAAACTATGGCATCGGCACGGAGGAAGCATAAGCTACCTGTGCGATGCGACCTCAACCCGAGGATATGAAACATAGAAATATGGATCATGCGGAGTAATATATATATGGAAAGGTTTAACGGGTAATTCCGCAAAAGGAGCAGATTAAAAATAATTCTGCTGCTCATATCCTCGGGTTGAGGTCGCATCGCACAGGTAGCTTATGCTTCCTCCGTGCCGATGCCATAGTTTACCTCCAAAATGGAGGTCCTAGAGCTGAAGGCACAATTGGTTGCTCGCTCCTGGTGTGGTGTCACCTATTATCACTTTGATTTCCATCTTTTCCTTGGTTTCTTGGTTGCCCTGTCCTGAAGAAGCCAACTAGCAGAAACACGTGTCGGCAGGTACCAGCAGAATTATTTTTAATCTGCTCCTTTTGCGGAATTACCCGTTAAACCTTTCCATATATATATTACTCCGCATGATCCATATTTCTATGTTTCATATCCTCGGGTTGAGGTCGCATCGCACAGGTAGCTTATGCTTCCTCCGTGCCGATGCCATAGTTTACCTCCAAAATGGAGGTCCTAGAGCTGAAGGCACAATTGGTTGCTCGCTCCTGGTGTGGTGTCACCTATTATCACTTTGATTTCCATCTTTTCCTTGGTTTCTTGGTTGCCCTGTCCTGAAGAAGCCAACTAGCAGAAACACGTGTCGGCAGGTACCAGCAGAATTATTTTTAATCTGCTCCTTTTGCGGAATTACCCGTTAAACCTTTCCATATTTCAGGTAATGTTAAGGCAGATAAGCTGGCGAAGCAGGGGGCTCGGATACCATATATAGGTCCTGAGCCTTCACTTCCAGTATGTCGTACCTATGTTAAAACATTCTTCAAGAATCGTTAGGACAAGAATTTCTCCAGTCTATGGAACATGGGAGTAGGACTCAGGCAGTCAAGGCTTCTCATTAAGAAACCATCGTCAAAGTCTGAAGTAAAGAAACTTCTTTCACTCGAAAGAAGAGAACTGAGCCTGGTGACTGGATTACTAACTGGTCACCAGTTCAACAAACATCTGAATAGGATGGGATTGGCCGATAGCGCTCTGTGTCGCTGGTGCAAGAGCATGGAAGAAACAGCTGAACATATTCTGTTCGACTGTAACAACCTTAAAGAATTGAGGGTCATACACCTAGGCAACCCAACACCTACGATTCCTATGGTGAGAGGGACTTCTCCTTTTAAGCTCGCGGCATTCATGTCAGCGTGTTTTTTGGAATGAGTCTCACGAGTCTGTCAAGCGGAAGAACAATGGGCCAGAAGGCCTCAGTTCAGCCTGAGACGGCACCGCGGAAGAAGAAGAAGAAGATCTTTTAAGATAAGAAAAAATGTGGAATTTTTTTTCGGTGGTTTGGTTAGCGACACCCTGGAACCGTACAGGTTGAAATATTTATGACCAGAGTTGATGACTTAACACTTGGAGCTACATCTAGGACTTTTTTTTGCAGTATGGTGACTTTCGATTAACTAGGAATTAACAATCAACCAAAAATTTGTAATTTAGTTCTATTATATATAATCTTAAGATTTGTGCTTAGTTTAAATAGTTGAAGCTCAAATGTTCCGATGTATCCTTTCCAAATAATACCTTGTCCCGTATGTGAGGCTCGAATAGACAATAAAACATGCGCACAGAAGCTTCTGACTTAGGTCTCGATTTTTTTTATTAATCTCATATTCCATTTGGAACGAAATGAAACCATATATTTTTTTCTACTAAAAAAATTAAAACAAATTTAAAGTTCCATTACATCACGAGGAGAATTAATAATTGACCTTGAAGAAACTGTTTTTTTTTTCAATATAATGCAAGGGTGAAAAACCAAAAATGAGACATCATGAAAAGTGTGAGAAATTTAATCATATCACAACAACGGTTTACTGATTATATAATAATGAATTTCGAGATAGAACGATTTAAACATTTGATTAAGATACGTGTGTTCGAATTTCCATTTAATTTCACAACAAAATAAATATGACAGTTAATTGAATTAATCTATAAATGATTTCAAATCAATTGTAAAAATTATCAAAATAAAATATAAACACTCAGAAATAAATGAGAATATTATCTCTATTATTACTGGTACATTTGATGCATATAATTATCGAGGGATTTAATGTAATGTAAAACTTCGGAATCCAATTAAGGTAATGTGAAACTGAAAAATATAATTAACAATTGGAAATTTTCTATATAGTTGTGTACTTCTATATTAAGTGATAAAGTTTCTTGAAACAATTAAATATTACTGAAAATTTTTATAGTTCTTCACGATGAAGCTATTCCAGAATCTAAATTATATACAATTTTCATAAAATGAAATATAAAATATATATTCTAGCTAGGTTTTCTAATTTCATGCCGCATTTTTCGTGTTGGATGTATTAGGAAATTTTGAATTTTTTATAAAGGAATTCAATGAGATGAATTGAAATATTCTATTTCATATTTTTATTTGTAATTAAAATAGTTATTACCATTATTTGGTGCTTTATGTAATATTCCTATCCCTTTAATTGTTTTAAAAGTTAAATTGTCCAGTAAATCACTTGAACATAATCTGCATGACAGGTACAGGTCATTTCATTGAGGTTGTTGGGCTTTGTATCCCAGTATATACATTTATCACGACTATCATTTAAGATAAGTTATTATAATTGATTTATTAACTGAAAACTTATTTCTTTTGTGTAATGTAACAACAAGCAATAATAATACAATTTCACATTGGAAACAATGAAAGGGTTGAATACGCTTTTGTTTTGAAATATTTAAACACAAATAATTCGAATAAAAAATTATTAACATACGTAAATATCAATCGGAAGTTCTCGATATATCTGATTGTATCCCCCTATAAAAAATTAATATATTCAACATTAAAAATGTAGTATGAAATGAATAAAAATAAACATTCGAAAATATTTTGAAGAACATAATGAAAATAATTTAGATTATATAAATCTTGACATTTATGAAATGAAGATCGGTGCTTCTTCATCCCTTAACTGAATTTCCGTTCGCCAATTGTGGGTATATTTCAAATGTTAGTTACCTTAAAAGTTCAAACGTTTCGATTTTTCAGCATTTTTCACTGATTGGTACAATTCTTGATTTTATTAGGAAGGATCAGAAATCATTTTTTGAGGTTCCCTAGTACTTTGTGTCTAGACCTTCATTCGACTTGCATCATGGATATTGATATGTTATTGATTATTAAGTAATTATCTGTATCTCACGATATTTTGACAACGGAAAGAGATAGTGACTTGCAATTTTCAGGGTAGGTTGCGCATCTGTATGCAACATTTCAGTTCGTTAATAGACATAATCAGCTTAACGTTTATGGAGTTATATCCATCTGATATTTTGTTGAAATTTCCTGAATAACTAAAAAAGTACCAATCTTATCCAATTTAAACATGGTAATTAATTGTAGAATGCCAACGTGAAAATCTTTGTGAAATTGTGTATCAGTAGAAAATTTTAAAAAAATTCTTGAAAAAGTTTATGTTTCTCAGAAATTATCCGTCCAATATCGCTGCAATTTTGCGAGAGCCTTCAAAGACTTACTTTACGGCCAATTCCAAATTTGAAGTCGACTAAACATTCGCGCAAAAGCTCCCGAGTCCATATCAGTGCTTTATAAGATTTTCTGCTCTTTGTTGCTTTTGGGATTTCCAATGTTAATCAATTTCAACAATAATGGCAATTCTTTATCTTCATCAACTAATAAATCTAAATAATATTACAAAATTGATTGTATCCAATCTTCTTCTTTCCAGTCCTTGATTTGCTGCTGCCTCACCGTGTGGATATTCGAGTCTTCTTATTTTTTTTTTTCATTCTAGCAATCTTATGGAGTAGTGTCACCTGCATCACTTTGAAGAAATTATTAATATTGAAATATGAAATAGGTGCATTTCAATCGCAACCGTACCTACCTTCGAGAATTATTGGGACATTGAATAAAGTACTGTATCTAATCGACTTCATCCTATTAGCTCTCTCACTTCCGCTAAGGGGAACATTCACTCATCTTAGGTTTTTTCGTACTAAGAAGGTCTGAGCTATCTTCTGCGGGGTCCTACACTTTGTTCTCGCCCTTTAGTTGGTCACCCTTCGTCCTCAGATCTATTGTTTGTACCATTCCTATGAACGACATTTTTATAAATTGGTATGGTATTACAGGACGCAACTTTCAGTAAAAAATTTGTGATTAGCTGAATGAAACGAGAAAAAATGTCGATTAATTTCATTTTACATTAATCATGAAATATACCACATGGATAGTTTTTACAGCTTTGATGGGTATAATGAACCTAGTCGATTTTAGTGTCGTCATCTCTGAGAAGTAAACTTTACATTTGAATACCAAAAAATGAGAGAAAAATTTCAATTTAATGTATTTAAACATATACCAGAGCCGTTTTTACTTGGATAATATGTTTGCGCCTCAAGTTTTTCCTTCTTAAATAATTCATTTTCTTTACAGACTTTTTGCATTTGACAACAATAGGTCTAATAGCTCCATGTCAAGAAATGTTTCATAATGATTCAATTGTGCAATACGGATCTAAAAATTTAAGGTAGTTACAAAAATACTTCAACAAGTGTTGGACAATATTATGGTAATGTACCCGGCATGTTGACCACTGAATAATCTGCAAATTATCATTCTCTTGTTCGCAGTCAGCATCTGATACTGTTACTAGAACAGCTGCACTTATATCTATGAAATACATTTTGCATTTATTGCAGTAACCCGTTTGACAATCCGCATTCATTTGACGAAATAATATAATACTCATCTCTTTCCGAACTTTATTTCACTAGGAAATTTCCAATTCTCCTTCCGTATTTGGTACCCTTTTATGAGATATCATATTGACATTGTGTTGGTAATTATTTACATTTAGTTTTTTCTGCTGAATAATTTTCTTCCACAATTTTGTATCCACAATTTCTTCTCATATATTATCAAGTAGCTTCTCAACTCTATAATTATATGTAATAAATTGTATTTGAACGTAGAAGGGTAGAAGAACATAAAGTATTCATTTCTAAATACCTCAAATCGTTTTCAGTTCATTTTATTATATTTTAGATATTTATAGAAAACTCCCAATTGCCATGTTGATGTAAATTCCAGCGTTGAATATGTTGTCTATGTTGCAATGTGCGCATATCATTTATATTTTCATTGGCTTTGAAGAAATATCTGCAAAATATGATAAGATTGATCTTTGATTTTTTTTAATTCAATATTAATTGTATGAATGAAATATCAATGAAGTAATACGAATGATTAAACAAGCCTTCAGTGCAGATGCAGGACATTTCGGTGAGTGTGAATCAGTGTTCGAAATATGTCCTAACTATATTCGTCTACGAGATACAGGATGTTTTATGTATTTTATCAAAAACTTTCAATCAGCATGACTCTCGAACGCCTAGATGGATTGTCTTGAAAATTTCAGAGATTGAGTATAGACCTATGCCTAATATTCGCTTATAATGCGCTTATGATAGCGCAGGTCCGGACTGAGAAAAATATTTTCTTTATTCCACATCTTGTATAACACCCAGTACATCAAATTTTCAAGAAGTGAAATTTTTCTCAGAATCTACAATAAATACTCTTTCAAACAAGCCTCCTGGCAATAATTGCACACTTTGTATCAATATCTTATGAATGATTGAATATTTGGAATTTTCAATTTATTATAAGCACGGACCTGCGAATCTCCGAATAATGCGTTAATTCATATTGCATCAATTGAAATTCCCTGTAGCATCACTTAATTATAGTGCTGCAGCGTATTCCATCCAATACATGCATTTAGAAGTATCACATTTGATTACCTGAATAGAAATGCTAGTACAACTCATTTTCGAAATATTCATATTAGAAAATTCTTTTTACTAATAATTTGAACGCAGATGTTAGCATAATTGAAGATTTTATGCCAAACAACCGAAAACTCGAATTAAGTATATGGATATAAGTGTGAAGGAATAGTTGCGTGTGTTGAGACTCGAAATAACATTGAACATTTAATTAGGTTATCATAAAAATGACTTAAGGATAAAAATGTAAAATATATCTTATAATCATTAAACTAAGAACAATTGAAAATATATAAATGGGAAAAATTATCATAACTGTAAGATCTGGGGATCTTGCAGGCCAGTCATGAGGAGCCTTTTATTTTGAGTTAGAATGGGAATATCAATTTGTAACAGCTGTACACAGTTACCAGTTCCTGAGAGTGGATAACTCATAGTTTTTTTTAGTTTACCTGACATAGTTGTTACTCACTTTTCAATAAAATTATCTATCAGACTTAATATTGATTTGTATTTTTTGAGAATGAAATCTTTGATTCTGTCACGATCTCTTCCGGTTATTCAAAACCAATAGTTTTTCGAAGATAAATAATCCGATAATGAGAATAGCTATCATTTGAACCATGTTTTTGAACATAGCAGTATTTTTTTGAAAAACTCTTTTGGGTAATCTGAAGTCCAAACCCTGAATTTTTGTGTATTTAATGAAATAAGATGAACCAAATTCCTGAAGTCATGATACTGAGAATTTCAATTGATGCAACATGAATTAAGGCATTATTCGGAGATTCGTGTTCATAATAAATTGAAAATTCCAAATATTCAATGGTTCATAAGATATTTATACAAAGTGTGCAATTATTAACAGGAGGCTTTTTTGAAAGCTTATTTATTGTAGATTCTGAGAACAATTTCACTTCTTGGAAATTTGATGCACAGATTGTTTTACAAGATGTGGAATAAAGAAAATAATTTTCTCAGTCAGGACCTGCGCTATCAACAAATCATTATCAGCGAATATTAGGCATAGGTCTATACTAATTCCCTGAAACTTTCATGAACATCCATGCAGGCTTTCAAGAGTTATGCTGTTTGAAAATTTTTGATAAAATATATAAAACATCCCGTATCTCTTAAACGAATACAGTTATAGGACATATTTCGAACACTGATTTAGACTCACCAAAATGTTCTGCATCTACACTGAAAGCCTGTACAATCATTCGTGAAACACCCTGTATTTTGTAAACTCACGTTTTTCACTTCAGAAAATCATTTTCACCCTAATCTTCTCAAAATTTTAAATAATAATTCTTCTATCTTGTATCTTATGGTCCCATCTATTGCTCAGCAGACATACCTAAAAGAATCTATTATTATTTCCATTCTTGATTAATATGGTTGTCAAATCCCAGTCCTTCGATTCGTACCATGTGTGCCATTAGGCAAATAGTTTAATAATTTGTATTAAACTTTTTTCCATAATTCCATTCTTTGAGCAAAGTCTCCATTTTGCAAATCTGGTTAACTTTCACCTAAAATATCAAAATCTACGTCTACCACCACCATCTTTTAAATCTACTCGGTAAAACTTCAAGAGACAATGTCCAGCCTGAACCGGTGGCTTTACAAACATGCATATAACCTTGTTCATATTAATGTTATAATTATTCACTACGAAATCTACACGTCCAAAATAACAAATAGTCAATACCAATATTTTTAACAAAAAAACCTTGAAGCACTTTAGCTTACCTCTTATCTTTCATAATTGGTTGAGAACAATCACTTCTGATTATTAAATCTAGCAATGATAATTGCTGTTTTTCCAAATTTCACTAATCACCTGGAGGTCTTATTAGTAGAGCTATATCAATAGAAATTTCTATTTTATATAATTTCACCTACATCCAAGAATAAAGAGACAAGATAACCGATAATTTAGCGCCCGAAATTCAGACTAAACAGTCGTCAACCAAAGGCGATTGATTCTGATTAGTCAGCGGTTTTAACTTTTAATGTATACTGGAAGATTACCAAACCGTGAAGAGTGGAAAATTAAAAATAAAGTAATTTTAATCCTTTTCATGTCCTGAAAATCGAAAATTTTATACATGGTGCTGTGCGTCTGTTTGGTTTTGAATGGGGTAGAGATGTATGAAACAACCGTATTAAGAAATCCGCTTCAATATAGCGTTATTAAAATACGAAATAATTTATATCCATATTGCAGAATATTTCCTCAAGCATATTTAGCCCCTGATATTGGAAAGAATTGACATAAGAATTATCCGGATTTGGACAAGTGCCTTTGAAAATAGTAAAATGTGAAAAAAAATATTGGGATGAAACTCATTGGACAAGGAAGATAATGTAAGAAAAATGAAAGGAAAAATAATTTTCGGGTGATTTGCGGTCGGGAAGTGGAAGGGGGTGAGTTTTTAAGGGTAAAAAACCGTTCATCTTGATTTCCGGCAGAACAACCTCAAAATTTATATGAAAACTTCAAGTAACCAAGTTTTCATTTTTTATTTTTTCTTTATAGAAAAAAAATACATGATATTTAGTGAAAGTTCCCTCATTATATTCCAAAAACACGTTAATTTTTTTGATTTAAAGAAAAAAAAATTTTCAGTAGGACACTCAGGTAAACAAGTTATCTTAAAATAGCAATAAATACGTATCTACGCATATAATTTAGAGAAGATTCTACAACTTTTTCAAAATATTGTAGTTTTCTAATTGAATATTAACTTATCCTGTAATGAGGAAATTTACCATAGTTATGAATTTTTTTTAACCATCAGAAAGTAGAGATTTCAACAAAAAGCCCACTGACTTTTTTAAAAAGGCAGATACATTGACGTGAGAATTTTCGATTGAAAATTAGGCTGCTTGTTCTATTTGAAGTCAAAATAGGGTGAAAAAAATAAATGTTTTGAATCAAAGAAATTACAATGTGTTTAGTACATAAAAAGGTAAGTTTTCAAGAAATTTCGAGAATAATTTTTTTTTTGTAAAAGATAAAAATAACCAAAAACCGTGTTCTTTGAATTTTTCACATACATTCTGAAGTTATGTGAAAAAAGTGTGAATTGAAAAGTTGTAGATCTTTTTATTACCTACAACTGTGCCCTTTAACTTTTTTCCATAAGACTAGTAGTTTTGCCGGAAATTGAGATAAACCGTTTTTTACCCTCAAGAACCCCCTTCCGCTTCCCGACCTCAAATCACCCAAAGTTAATTAATATTTTTCAAATCTGAATTGTCTCGTCAATAACTTTTTTATCTCTGTGTTTATAATTTTCACGGATATAATTTAGGATAATATTATATAACAGATTTTAAATACTTTATAGTGAAATTTTATTAACTGAAATATTAGTTTATGATGCGAAATGCAATAGAGTGGATGAATTAAGGAACAAAATTCATAACTCCGTTATTGAATATCAAGCAAATCACTGGAACAGGTCAAGTTTAGATTTTAATTAACCACCTCATGGCACAAAAAAAACGTCATTCAATTTTACATAGTGACATAATTTCTTTTTAATTGAATACCCCAAAAATTTTTGCTGCTTTATTACATGCAACTTATCTAAATGTCGGTGTGAAAAATTGGTACCGTGAATAACTATTTCTTTCAATAAATGAAAAAAAAAATGTTATCTACGGAAACAATTCTTTACACCGTCATTTAGGTAAGTTGTACCGTGTAAAAATCAACCAACAAAAATTTGGGGTATTCATTAAAAAAAAAAAATATGTCGCCACTCTGTAAAAATGAATGACGTCATAAGTAAATTTTTTATGCTATATGGTGGTTACTTAAGAACTAAAATTGACCTATCCCAGCGATTTGCTCGATATTCAATAACGGTGTTACGAATATTGTTCCTTAATTTATACACTGTACTAAATTTCACAACATAAAACTACGTATAAAGTCTTTATGATTTGTTATAAATATATTATCTTAAATTATATCCTTGAAAATTATAAATACCGAGATACAAAAACTCAACAATTTCATTAAAATTATCCGTTCCTGGGGTGCAGATTATTATTAAGTGATTTACGGCACAATTTAACTTTAGAAACTATTGATTAACTAAAAATTGTTAGACACAGCACCAAATAATCGACAAAAAACTGGTAAAAACAAATAAAGATATCAATTGCATCCACTCTCTAAAAATTTGAGGATTTTCTCAATATATTCAAATTTCACTGCTAAACCTTGTAATTATTTATGATAAACATATTAAAGCCAATAACCAACTATTTTCATTTAATATATTCCATAACAGTAAATAAAATATATCCATAAAATTTTTAAATTCAATTATAAAATTATCATAAAATCACATTTCCGGTATTAATAATTATATAAACTGTGTAAAAATTCAATATTGAAATTTCGCTGGAAAACCTAAAACCAGGTTGGTTCAACCTGTTGGTTTAAGCTATAACGTGAGTTAAAGCTATTTAAGTCAATCTCAATCAAAGTGGATTTATCCTAAATATCACATTTTAAGGAAGTATTTAGTGGACTTGGTCATATTTTATCGAACATATCGAACAAAACTAAAATATAATAAATAAATCTATCCAATATTGAGTTTGTATTGAGATAATTTTCAAGCCGTTCTAACTGAATAAAATCATAATTGTATTTAACACGAAAAATACAGTATAAAATGAAAAAAATTAGCAATAAATTATTCATTTGAAAGAAGTTTTTAGAACATATAAAAAAAAATTAAAACAAATAAATCTTGTCATTGCCAAAACCAAGATTAGTGTTTTTTTGCATAAATTTTTTCTTCTCGCCTGACCTGAATTCCCGTACGCCAATTGTGCGTATTTACCGAATATGTATTTCTGTGAATGTTCGACCGTTTAATTTTTAGAGATAATTTCACTGACTGATATATTTCTTTGATTTTATTTATGAAAGGAACAATTAAAAAAATTTTTTTTTGGGTTAAGTCTTACCTTCTGTCTTGACCGCCAGTCCACTTGACCTCCAGTCGTCAGCAAATCCTCAATCGGCATCCAAAAGATTTCGTCGATCTCACATCTCGTCCTAGATTCGAAATGTGTCGACATTGGGACGTCCTTGATAACATAGAGCCTGGTCACTCTATTGTTAATTGTCGCTTCAACCCAATAATCTGGGTTCGCGAGTCCCGTTATATCGAACCCGATCTCTTCCTGCACTTCCCTGGTGGCACAATCAATCGGGTCTTCGTTGTCTTCAAGTTTTCCCTGAGGGAATCCTATGGTTTTCGTCCAATAACTCTTAACCAACAGCACGTGTGTGAGCCCTTCTGAAAAAATCAACGCACCGTTCCGCGGAAGGTTCGCCTTATATTGCCTCCAATCGGCATAGATTTGAGGCAATCGCGGAACGTCCTCTTCAAGCTGCGGAACACATCTGAATATATTTTCGATGAACTCGAGTAGGGCAAACGATTTCAAATTGCTATCTTTAATTTCATAGCAATCAGTATAATGCCAATGAGCCATTTCTATCTGGGAAAGAATTTTGAAATAGTCTTTACCCCAGATCGGGAGAGGAAATCTATTGAATATGTCATCCAAAATTTCCGCGGGTATAAAAAACTGAATATTCTTCACTTGAGACATGTTCGCATCGAAAATTCAACACAATCACTCACAATAAAATTTCTAATCGTCACTTCGCAAAGATCAACTAGATAATGAAGAAATAAAGGGTAGTTCTCCAATTTATAGACTATTATCCCAAATGGTACCTGTACCTGCGCAAGGAAGTATGCGCACATCGCTGGTCAAATTTTTCTCGTAAGAATAAAGAAATGATCATTATATTCTCAATAATTATATACCAGTCACAAAATTTGAGGGATATACAAAAAAACAAAAAATTTTGAAAAAAAATTCAAAGTTTTTGATTTTTAAAAATTCACCCGTGAAATATTTTCAGAAAATTTAAAGCCTTCCATATTATCTCAACTAAAAGACCTGTACGTTGATTTACCACCTTTATTATACTCTAGTCACAAAATTTGAGGGATAAGTATACAAAAATACACCAAAATGTTGTAAAAAAAACGAAGACCCAGCTGTTTAGATTTCAGATCTGGACATAATATGTTTCATCTTGTATGGTTTTGGCGTTAGCCTAACCGAACTAGAGGCAGAAAAATTCAGATTTTTGCTTATCTAAAAAAAATTCTATGGGTTTCAAACATGTTTTTTCAAGCTTCAAATTTAAAAATGATGATTATTTGCCGCGTAGTGATCGTCGATCAAGGCAAATTTTCTTCATTTTGATAATCATGTAGTCGGGAAATAATGATCGTACAGGAAATCGAAGTAGTTTCTGAAAATAACGGAATATTCCTTGTACTTAAGACGATATTAGTAGTCTTTGATGAAGACTTTTGTTGGCAAACGATAATTTGGACTGAAAAAAACCTTAGTATTGGCATATTCAAGGATATTTGGACGTGGTATAACAATATTCGATGAACGAAGGGTATCGTCAGTTTTTTTTCAACCTTGAAGTATCCCGGAAAAACGCTGAAAATTTTAAATTGTTGCGATTTTTTTCCTAGTGCCACGAAATTTCAAATTTATCGTTTTGCCAAAATCACCCTAAAGAGCAATATTACGTTTCTTATTAATTTTTCTAATGAAAAATATTTATTTTCGTTGATAATACTAACTTTTTTTTATTGAAAAGAATAATTTTCGAAAAAAGGAAAAATATATTAAAAAATATTTCTGGAAATGTTTTTTTCCATAACCGTATTTTCTCGACGTCTGGAAAATGCTTCATTAACTATAAAAAAAAAATCGATTAAGAGTGTCCGATATAGAAGAATGGACAATAGAACATACGCGCATAAGCTCCTGACTTCATGTCAGTGCTTGAATCAATTTTTTTTTTCGTAATTTTTTTAATTTTTTTTTGGGTATTCGAGATAAATTTGACCTCGAATTCTTGATCAGTCAATTGTACCTAGTCGTTTGAGAACATTCTCGGCAAAAAAATCGAAAATTACAGACCTTTGTGCAAAATGATAACGTGATGTTCTCCAGAACATACGCGCCAAATTACTTGTTTTTTGAGCGCTGTTAATGCCTTTAAATGTAAGTTTAAAAATTCATTACAAAATCGATATACCTATGGTATATTCCTGCTCTCCTTCCCTTAAACTTGAATTATTTCCTTGTATTCTTCTTAGCCTGAATAATGAACGCAAGCTCTATTTACAGCGAAAAACAGTTTTTCTCGAAAGTTACTATTTGATTTGTCCCGTCGATACTTATCTGCCATATTGAAGAAAATATATTTCCAGATATTATAATCATTAATATTCTTGATCGGAGTAATTAGGATTATCACCAGAAAGAATTTTTCTTTGGAATAATGAATGAGGATCGAATAATTGTTGATTTGGCGAAAACTATAAATTCGAAACGGAACTACGAAAAATACTTCGCAGCGGTTCAAAATTTCCAGAGCTTTTTCGGCACATTTTAAGTGTATTTGTTGAAGTTATACCAAATTATGCAAATATCCTTGAATATGTGGATGTATCGTTACGAAAAATATATTTTCAACTGTAACTACTAATAGCTCATTAAATCTTTCCCCGACTCATTAATCCTCAATTTCAAAAACGACTATTCGATTCGATTGACGATAAATTCGCGGCAAAGAATCATTTAGGATTAAAACGCTTAATGGTGTAAATTTTTAAACCAAAATTTAAAACCCTTAGATATCTTTTAAGATAAGAAAAAATGTGAAATTTTTTTTCGGTGGTTTGGTTAGCGACACCCTGGAACCGTACCGGTTGAAATATTTATGACCAGAGTTGATGACTTAACACTTGGAGCTACATCTAGAACTTTTTTTTGCAGTATGGTAACTTTCGATTAACTAGGAATTAACAATCAACCAAAAATTTGTAATTTAGTTCTATTATATATCATCTTAAGATTTTTGCTTAGTTTAAATAGTTGAAGCTCAAATGTTCCGATGTAGCCTTTCCAAATAATACCTTGTCCCGTATGTGAGGCTCGAATAGACAATAAAACATGCGCACAGAAGCTTCTGACTTAGGTCTCGATTTTTTTTATTAATCTCATATTCCATTTGGAACGAAATGAAACCATATATTTTTTTCTACTAAAAAAATTAAAACAAATTTAAAGTTCCATTACATCACGAGGAGAATTAATAATTGACCTTGAAGAAACTGGTTTTTTTTTCAATATAATGCAAGGGTGAAAAACCAAAAATGAGACATCATGAAAAGTGTGAGAAATTTAATCATATCACAACAACAGTTTACTGATAATATAATAATGAATTTCGAGATAGAACGATTTAAACATTTGATTAAGATACGTGCGTTCGAATTTCCATTTAATTTCACAACAAAATAAATATGACAGTTAATTGAATTCATCTATAAATGATTTCAAATAAATTGTAAAAATTATCAAAATAAAATATTAACACTCAGAAATAAATGAGAATATTATCTCTATTATCACTGGTACATTTGATGCATATAATTATCGAGTGATTTAATGTAATGTATAACTTCGGAATCCAATTAAGCTAATGTGAAACTGAAAAATATGACTAACAATTGGAAATTTTCTATATAGTTGTGTACTTCTATATTAAGTGATAAAGTTTCTTGAAACAATTAAATATTACTGAAAATTTTTATAGTTCTTCACGATGAAGCTATTCCAGAATCTAAATTATATACAATTTTCATAAAATGAAATATTAAATATATATTCTAGCTAGGTTTTCTAATTTCATATCGCATTTTAAGTGTTGGATGTATTAGGAAATCTTGAATTTTGTATAAAGGAATTCAATGATATGAATTGAAATATTCTATTTCATATTTTTATTTGTAATTAAAATAGTTATTACCATTATTTGGTGCTTTATGTAATATTCCTATCCCTTTAATTGTTTTAAAAGTTAAATTGTCCAGTAAATCACTTGAACATAATCTGCATGACAGGTACAGGTCATTTCATTGAGGTTGTTGGGCTTTGTATCCCAGTATATACATTTATCACGACTATCATTTAAGATAAGTTATTATAATTGATTTATTAACTGAAAACTTATATCTTTTGGGTAATGTAACAACAAGCAATAATAATACAATTTCACTTTGGAAACAATGAAAGGGTTGAATACGCTTTTGTTTTGAAATATTTAAACACAAATAATTCGAATAAAAAACTATTAACATACGTAAATATCAATCGGAAGTTCTCGATATATCTGATTGTATCCCTCTATAAAAAATTAATATATTCAACATTAAAAATGTAGTATGAAATGAATAAAAATAAACATTCGAAAATATTTTGAAGAACATAATGAAAATAATTTAGATTATATAAATCTTGACATTTATGAAATGAAGATCGGTGCTTCTTCATCCCTTAACTGAATTTACGTTCGCCAATTGTGGGTATATTTCAAATGTTAGTTACCGTAAAAGTTCAAACGTTTCGATTTTTCAGCATTTTTCTCTGATTGGTACAATTCTTGATTTTATTAGGAAGGATCAGAAATCATTTTTTGAGGTTCCCTAGTACTTTGTGTCTAGACCTTCAGTCGACTTGCATCATGGATATTGATATGTTATTGATTATTAAGTAATTATCTGTATCTCACGATATTTTGACAACGGAAAGAGATAGTGACTTGCAATTTTCAGGGTAGGTTGCGCATCTGTATGCAACATTTCAGTTCGTTAATAGACATAATCAGCTTAACGTTTATGGAGTTATATCCATCTGATATTTTGTTGATATTTCCTGAATAACTAAAAAAGTACCAATCTTATCCAATTTAAACATGGTAATTAATTGTAGAATGCCAACGTGCAAATCTTTGTGAAATTGTGTATCAGTAGAAAATTTTAAAAAAATTCTTGAAAAAGTTTATGTTTCTCAGAAATTATCCGTCCAATATCGCTGCAATTTTGCGAGAGCCTTCAAAGACTTACTTTACGGCCAATTCCAAATTTGAAGTCGACTAAACATTCGCGCAAAAGCTCCCGAGTCCATATCAGTGCTTTATAAGATTTTCTGCTATTTGTTGCTTTTGGGATTTCCAATGTTAATCAATTTCAACAATAATGGCAATTCTTTATCTTCATCAACTAATAAATCTAAATAATATTACAAAATTTATTGTATCCAATCTTCTTCTTTCCAGTCCTTGATTTGCTGCTGCCTCACCGTGTGGATATTCGAGTCTTCTTATTTTTTTTTTCATTCTAGCAATCTTATGGAGTAGTGTCACCTGCATCACTTTGAAGAAATTATTAATATTGAAATATGAAATAGGTGCATTTCAATCGCAACCGTACCTACCTTAAAGAATTATTGGGACATTGAATAAAGTACTGTATCTAATCGACTTCATCCTATTAGCTCTCTCACTTCCGCTAAGGGGAACATTCACTCATCTTAGGTTTTTTCGTACTAAGAAGGTCTGAGCTATCTTCTGCGGGGTCCTACACTTTGTTCTCGCCCTTTAGTTGGTCACCCTTCGTCCTCAGATCTATGGTTTGTACCATTCCTATGAACGACATTATTATAAATTGGTATGGTATTACAGGACGCAACTTTCAGTAAAAAATTTGTGATTAGCTGAATGAAACGAGAAAAAATGTCGATTAATTTCATTTTACATTAATCATGAAATATACCACATGGATAGTTTTTACAGCTTTGATGGGTATAATGAACCTAGTCGATTTTAGTGTCGTCATCTCTGAGAAGTAAACTTTATATTTGAATACCAAAAAATGAGAGAAAAATATCAATTTAATGTATTTAAACATATACCAGAGCCGTTTTTACTTGGATAATATGTTTGCGCCTCAAGTTTTTCCTTCTTAAATAATTCATTTTCTTTACAGACTTTTTGCATTTGACAACAATAGGTCTAATAGCTCCATGTCAAGAAATGTTTCATAATGATTCAATTGTGCAATACGGATCTAAAAATTTAAGGTAGTTACAAAAATACTTCAACAAGTGTTGGACAATATTATGGTAATGTACCCGGCATGTTGACCACTGAATAATCTGCAAATTATCATTCTCTTGTTCGCAGTCAGCATCTGATACTGTTACTAGAACAGCTGCACTTATATCTATGAAATACATTTTGCATTTATTGCAGTAACCCGTTTGACAATCCGCATTCATTTGACGAAATAATATAATACTCATCTCTTTCCGAACTTTATTTCACTAGGAAATTTCCAATTCTCCTTCCGTATTTAGTACCCTTTTATGAGATATCATATTGACATTGTGTTGGTAATTATTTACATTTAGTTTTTTCTGCTGAATAATTTTCTTCCACAATTTTGTATCCACAATTCCTTCTCATATATTATCAAGTAGCTTCTCAACTCTATAATTATATGTAATAAATTGTATTTGAACGTAGAAGGGTAGAAGAACATAAAGTATTCATTTCTAAATACCTCAAATCGTTTTCAGTTCATTTTATTATATTTTAGATATTTATAGAAAACTCCCAATTGCCATGTTGATGTAAATTCCAGCGTTGAATATGTTGTCTATGTTGCAATGTGCGCATATCATTTATATTTTCATTGGCTTTGAATAAATATCTGCAAAATATGATAAGATTGATCTTTGATTTTTTTTAATTCAATATTAATTGTATGAATGAAATATCAATGAAGTAATACGAATGATTATATAAGCCTTCAGTGCAGATGCAGGACATTTCGGTGAGTGTGAATCAGTGTTCGAAATATGTCCTAACTATATTCGTCTACGAGATACAGGATGTTTTATGTATTTTATCAAAAACTTTCAATCAGCATGACTCTCGAACGCCTAGATGGATTGTCTTGAAAATTTCAGAGATTGAGTATAGACCTATGCCTAATATTCGCTCATAATGCGCTTATGATAGCGCAGGTCCGGACTGAGAAAAATATTTTCTTTATTCCACATCTTGTATAACACCCAGTACCTACATCAAATTTTCAAGAAGTGAAATTTTTCTCAGAATCTACAATAAATACTCTTTCAAACAAGCCTCCTGGCAATAATTGCACACTTTGTATCAATATCTTATGAATGATTGAATATTTGGAATTTTCAATTTATTATAAGCACGGACCTGCGAATCTCCGAATAATGCGTTAATTCATATTGCATCAATTGAAATTCCCTGTAACATCACTTAATTATAGTGCTGCAGCGTATTCCATCCAATACATGCATTTAGAAGTATCACATTTGATTACCTGAATAGAAATGCTAGTACAACTCATTTTCGAAATATTCATATTAGAAAATTCTTTTTTCTAATAATTTGAACGCAGATGTTAGCATAATTGAAGATTTTATGCCAAACAACCGAAAACTCGAATTAAGTATATGGATATAAGTGTGAAGGAATAGTTGCGTGTGTTGAGACTCGAAATAACATTGAACATTTAATTAGGTTATCATAAAAATGACTTAAGGATAAAAATGTAAAATATATCTTATAATCATTAAACTAAGAACAATTGAAAATATATAAATGGGAAAAATTATCATAACTGTAAGATCTGGGGATCTTGCAGGCCAGTCATAAGGAGCCTTTTATTTTGAGTTAGAATGGGAATATCAATTTGTAACAGCTGTACACAGTTACCAGTTCCTGAGAGTGGATAACTCATAGTTTTTTTTAGTTTACCTGACATAGTTGTTACTCACTTTTCAATAAAATTATCTATCAGACTTAATATTGATTTGTATTTTTTGAGAATGAAATCTTTGATTCTGTCACGATCTGTTCCGGTTATTCAAAACCAATAGTTTTCGAAGATAAATAATCCGAGAATGAGAATTGCTATCATTTGAACCATGTTTTTGAACATAGCAGTATTTTTTTTGAAAAACTCTTTTGGGTAATCTGAAGTTCAAACCCTGAATTTTTGTGTATTTAATGAAATAAGATGAACCAAATTCCTGAAGTCATGATACTGAGGATTTCAATTGATGCAACATGAATTAAGGCATTATTCGGAGATTCGTGTTCATAATAAATTGAAAATTCCAAATATTCAATGGTTCATAAGATATTTATACAAAGTGTGCAATTATTAACAGGAGGCTTTTTTGAAAGCTTATTTATTGTAGATTCTGAGAACAATTTCACTTCTTGGAAATTTGATGCACAGATTGTTTTACAAGATGTGGAATAAAGAAAATAATTTTCTCAGTCAGGACCTGCGCTATCAACAAATCATTATCAGCGAATATTAGGCATAGGTCTATACTAATTCCCTGAAATTTTCATGAACATCCATGCAGGCTTTCAAGAGTTATGCTGTTTGAAAAATTTTGATAAAATATATAAAACATCCCGTATCTCTTAAACGAATACAGTTATAGGACATATTTCGAACACTGATTTAGACTCACCAAAATGTTCTGCATCTACACTGAAAGCCTGTACAATCATTCGTGAAACACCCTGTATTTTGTAAACTCACGTTTTTCACTTCAGAAAATCATTTTCACCCTAATCTTCTCAAAATTTTAAATAATAATTCTTCTATCTTGTATCTTATGGTCCCATCTATTGCTCAGCAGACATACCTAAAAGAATCTATTATTATTTCCATTATTGATTAATATGGTTGTCAAATCCCAGTCCTTCGATTCGTACCATGTGTGCCATTAGGCAAATAGTTTAATAATTTGTTTTAAACTTTTTTCCATTATTCCATTCTTTAAGCAAAGTCTCCATTTTGCAAATCTGGTTAACTTTCACCTAAAATATCAAAATCTACGTCTACCACCACCATCTTT
Organism: Halyzia sedecimguttata; assembly: GCA_937662695.2. Classification (NCBI taxonomy): domain Eukaryota; kingdom Metazoa; phylum Arthropoda; class Insecta; order Coleoptera; family Coccinellidae; genus Halyzia; species Halyzia sedecimguttata. Next base: position 37,526,440 of record OW569419.2, read on the forward strand.
TAAATCTACTCGGTAAAACTTCAAGAGACAATGTCCAGCCTGAACCGGTGGCTTTACAAACATGCATATAACCTTGTTCATATTAATGTTATAATTATTCACTACGAAATCTACACGTCCAAAATAACAAATAGTCCATACCAATATTTTTAACAAAAAAACCTTGAAGCACTTTAGCTTACCTCTTATCTTTCATAATTGGTTGAGAACAATCACTTCTGATTATTAAATCTAGCAATGATAATTGCTGTTTTTCCAAATTTCACTAATCACCTGGAGGTCTTATTAGTAGAGCTATATCAATAGAAATTTCTATTTTATATAATTTCACCTACATCCAAGAATAAAGAGACAAGATAACCGATAATTTAGCGCCCGAAATTCAGACTAAACAGTCGTCAACCAAAGGCGATTGATTCTGATTAGTCAGCGGTTTTAACTTTTAATGTATACTGGAAGATTACCAAACCGTGAAGAGTGGAAAATTAAAAATAAAGTAAGTTTAATCCTTTTCATGTCCTGAAAATCGAAAATTTACACATGGTGCTGTGCGTCTGTTTGGTTTTGAATGGGGTAGTGATGTATGAAACAACCGTATTAAGAAATCCGCTTCAATATAGCGTTATTAAAATACGAAATAATTTATATCCATATTGCAGAATATTTCCTCAAGCATATTTAGCCCCTGATATTGGAAAGAATTGACATAAGAATTATCCGGATTTGGACAAGTGCCTTTGAAAATGGTAAAATGTGAAAAAAAATATTGGGATGAAACTCATTGGACAAGGAAGATAATGTAAGAAAAATGAAAGGAAAAATAATTTACGGGTGATTTGCGGTCGGGTAGTGGAAGGGGGTGAGTTTTTAAGGGTAAAAAACCGTTCATCTTGATTTCCGGCAGAACAACCTCAAAATTTATATGAAAACTTCAAGTAACCAAGTTTTCAATTTTTTATTTTTACTTTATAGAAAAAAAATACATGATATTTAGTAAAAGTTCCCTCATTATATTCCAAAAACACTGTAATTTTTATGATTTAAAAAAAGCTTAAATTTTCAGTAGGACACTCAGGTAAACAAGTTATCTTAAAATAGCAATAAATACGTATCTACGCATATAATTTAGAGAAGATTCTACAACTTTTTCAAAATATTGTAGTTTTCTAATTGAATATTAACTTATCCTGTAATGAGGAAATTTACCATAGTTATGAATTTTTTTTAACCATCAGAAAGTAGAGATTTCAACAAAAATCCCCACTGACTTTTTTAAAAAGGCAGATACATTGACGTGAGAATTTTCGATTGAAAATTAGGCTGCTTGTTCTATTTGAAGTCAAAATAGGGTGAAAAAAATAAATGTTTTGAATCAAAGAAATTACAATGTGTTTAGTACATAAAAAGGTAAGTTTTCAAGAAATTTCGAGAATAATTTTTTTTTTGTAAAAGATATAAATAACCAAAAACCGTGTTCTTTGAATTTTTCACATACATTCTGAAGTTATGTGAAAAAAGTGTGAATTGAAAAGTTGTAGATCTTTTTATTACCTACAACTGTGCCCTTTAACTTTTTTCCATAAGTCTAGTAGTTTTGCCGGAAATTGAGATAAACCGTTTTTTACCCTTAAGAACCCCCTTCCGCTTCCCGACCTCAAATCACCCAAAGTTAATTAATATTTTTCAAATCTGAATTGTCTCGTCAATAACTTTTTTATTTCTGTGTTTATAATTTTCACGGATATAATTTAGGATAATATTATATAACAGATTTTAATACTTTATAGTGAAATTTTATTAACTGAAATATTAGTTTATGATGCGAAATGCAATAGAGTGGATGAATTAAGGAACAAAATTCATAACTCCGTAATTGAATATCAAGCAAACCACTGGAACAGGTCAAGTTTAGATTTTAATTAACCACCTCATGGCACAAAGAAAACGTCATTCAATTTTACATAGTGACATAATTTCTTTTTAATTGAATACCCCAAAAATTTTTGCTGCTTTATTACATGCAACTTATCTAAATGTCGGTGTGAAAAATTGGTACCGTGAATAACTATTTCTTTCAATGAATGAAAAAAAAAATGTTATCTACGGAAACAATTCTTTACACCGTCATTTAGGTAAGTTGTACCGTGTAAAAATCAACCAACAAAAATTTGGGGTATTCATTAAAAAAAAAATATATGACGCCACTCTGTAAAAATGAATGACGTCATAAGTAAATTTTTTATGCTATATGGTGGTTACTTAAGAACTAAAATTGACCTATCCCAGCGATTTGCTCGATATTCAATAACGGTGTTACGAATATTGTTCCTTAATTTATACACTGTACTAAATTTCACAACATAAAACTACGTATAAAGTCTTTATGATTTGTTATAAATATATTATCTTAAATTATATCCTTGAAAATTATAAATACCGAGATACAAAAACTCAACAATTTCATTAAAATTATCCGTTCCTGGGGTGCAGATTATTATTAAGTGATTTACGGCACAATTTAACTCTAGAAACTATTGATTAACTAAAAATTGTTAGACACAGCACCAAATAATTGACAAAAAACTGGTAAAAACAAATAAAGATATCAATTGCATCCACTCTCTAAAAAATTGAGGATTTTCTCAATATATTCAAATTTCACTGCTAAACCTTGTAATTATTTATGATAAACATATTTAAGCCAATAACCAACTATTTTCATTTAATATATTCCATAACAGTAAATAAAATATATCCATAAAATTTTTAAATTCAATTATAAAATTATCATAAAATCACATTTCCGGTATTAATAATTATATAAACTGTGTAAAAATTCAATATTGAAATTTCGCTGGAAAACCTAAAACCAGGTTGGTTTAACCTGTTGGTTTAAGCTATAACGTGAGTTAAAGCTATTTAAGTCAATCTCAATCAAAGTGGATTTATCCTAAATATCACATTTTAAGGAAGTATTTAGTGGTACTTGGTCATATTTTATCGAACATATCGAACAAAACTAAAATATAATAAATAAATCTATCCAATATTGAGTTTGTATTGAGATAATTTTCAAGCCGTTCTAACTGAATAAAATCATAATTGTATTTAACACGAAAAATACAGTATAAAATGAAAAAAATTAGCAATAAATTATTCATTTGAAAGAAGTTTTTAGAACATATAAAAAAAAATTAAAACAAATAAATCTTGTCATTGCCAAAACCAAGATTAGTGTTTTTTTGCATAAATTTTTTCTTCTCGCCTGACCTGAATTCCCGTACGCCAATTGTGCGTATTTACCGAATATGTATTTCTGTGAATGTTCGACCGTTTACTTTTTAGAGATAATTTCACTGACTGATATATTTCTTTGATTTTATCTATGAAAGGAACAATTAAAAAAATTTTTTTTGGGTTAAGTCTTACCTTCTGTCTTGACCGCCAGTCCACTTGACCTCCAGTCGTCAGCAAATCCTCAATCGGCATCCAAAAGATTTCGTCGATCTCACATCTCGTCCTAGATTCGAAATGTGTCGACATTGGGACGTCCTTGATAACATAGAGCCTGGTCACTCCATTGTTAATTGTCGCTTCAACCCAATAATCTGGGTTCGCGAGTCCCGTTATATCGAACCCGATCTCTTCCTGCACTTCCCTGGTGGCACAATCAATCGGGTCTTCGTTGTCTTCAAGTTTTCCCTGAGGGAATCCTATGGTTTTCGTCCAATAACTCTTAACCAACAGCACGTGTGTGAGCCCTTCTGAAAAAATCAACGCACCGTTCCGCGGAAGGTTCGCCTTATATTGCCTCCAATCGGCATAGATTTGAGGCAATCGCGGAACGTCCTCTTCAAGCTGCGGAACACATCTGAATATATTTTCGATGAACTCGAGTAGGGCGAACGATTTCAAATTGCTATCTTTAATTTCATAGCAATCAGTATAATGCCAATGAGCCATTTCTATCTGGGAAAGAATTTTGAAATAGTCTTTACCCCAGATCGGGAGAGGAAATCTATTGAATATGTCATCCAAAATTTCCGCGGGTATAAAAAACTGAATATTCTTCACTTGAGACATGTTCGCATCGAAAATTCAACACAATCACTCACAATAAAATTTCTAATCGTCACTTCGCAAAGATCAACTAGATAATGAAGAAATAAAGGGTAGTTCTCCAATTTATAGACTATTATCCCAAATGGTACCTGTACCTGCGCAAGGAAGTATGTGCACATCGCTGGTCAAATTTTTCTCGTAAGAATAGAGAAATGATCATTATATTCTCAATAATTATATACCAGTCACAAAATTTGAGGGATATACAAAAAAACAAAAAATTTTGAGAAAAAATTAAAAATTTTTGATTTTAAAAAATTCACCCGTGAAATATTTTCAGAAAATTTAAAGCCTTCCATATTATCTCAACTAAAAGACCTGTACGTTGATTTACCACCTTTATTATACTCTAGTCACAAAATTTGAGGGGTAAGTATACAAAATTACACCAAAATGTTGTAAAAAAAACGAAGACCCAGCTGTTTAGATTTCAGATCTGGACATAATATGTTTCATCTTGTATGGTTTTGGCGTTAGCCTAACCGAACTAGAGGCAGAAAAATTCAGATTTTTGCTTATCTAAAAAAAATTCTATGGGTTTCAAACATGTTTTTTCAAGCTTCAAATTTAAAAATTGGTTCAAGCCCTGTGGACAGGAGCTTTTGGGCGCATGTTCATCTTCCTTGTGGCCCGTACTGACCAGTAAAGAAAAAAAGCAGTATCATGTTGAATACCGTAATATTATTCTGGAACACAAATTTTCCATTACAATAATCTTCATCTAGCTTCTATTTAGTATCAATTCCTGTAGAACGTGATCATAATAAGTGTTTTCCATATAATAAAATGTGTTTGAACTTGGTATGTAGGAAATCTGACATCAATTATTGGAATTAATTGATTTGACAAACAGCCGTCAAATGAGGTAAATAGATTTTTGTGACGATTTTCTGTGACCATAGAACGTCAAAACACGCTGGAATGTGAATTTTAAGCAATATCTTCTGGAATTGAGATCGTATCGAACTGAAATTTTGCACACTCGTGTAGAATGCTTGATTTAACGTCGGTACAAATTTTTTTATTAAAAAATTTTCCAACTGCCCGATCCCAACAATACTTAGATAATATTATATCCATAAATTAAGCATTTCATTATTGCATTTCTTGAAATAGGTACCTTTTCAAGTCGATCAACATCGTCCTTCTTTCGACGTCTAAACTATGACTTGATTCTTTATGTTTATCTCTTTGAATTTGTTTTCGGTGGAATTCAAAGAGTTCATAGAATAATCGATGAAAATACTGAGAGAGACCCAGGAAATTTGACACATTTTGTCTTATATCTCCAGAAATTGAAATCCTATAGAGCCAAAATTTTGCACAATGTTGCAAAATACTACAATTGACGTTAGTACAAGTTTTTGTTGCAATCTGATGAATAGTTCATGAAAAAAAAATTTTTTTTTTGAAAAAATTAAAAGAAATATTTTTTTAAAAATTACCAACATTTCGATCATAACAGAATTTTGCCAAAAGTTGCGCGTTTATATCCTCGAACTGACTACCAAGTTTCGATTCAACATCTTCTTTAGTTCCTGAAATATCAGGGAAATAACCTCAAAATTTTAAATGTCTATAACTCCTAAACTGTCCGGCCGATTTTGCCCGTTAACGAACTTAACTGTCGCATTTTGATCAGAAGCCTACCCTGAAAGTTTGAAGTCGATAGGACCTTCGGTGCTCCTGTTATCGTGCCTACGGCCGGAAGTACGGCCGGCCGGCCATACGGCACCCAAAATTCTGACACCGGATTCGTGATCAGAGAGTCCGAATTAGTCTATTAGCCAATTTTCAGCTCGAAATTCGAAAATTACAGACATTTGGACGAAATGATAGGACGATGTTCCCCTAGAACATGCGCCCAAAAATGATGATTATTTGCCGCGTAGTGATCGTCGATCAAGGCAAATTTTCTTTATTTTGATAATCATTAAGTCGGGAAATAATGATCGTACAGGAAATCGAAGTAGTTTCTGAAAATAACGGAATATTCCTTGTACTTAAGACGATATTAGTAGTCTTTGATGAAGACTTTTGTTGGCAAACGATAATTTGGACTGAAAAAAACCTTAGTATTGGCATATTCAAGGATATTTGGACGTGGTATAACAATTAATATTCGTTGAACGAAGGGTATCGTCGGTTTTTTTTCAACCTCGAAGTATCCCAGAAAAACGCTGAAAATTTTAAATTGTTGCGATTTTTCAAATTTATCGTTTTGCCAAAATCACCCTAAAGAGCAATATTACGTTTCTTATTAATTTTTCTAATGAAAAATATTTATTTTCGTTGATAATTATAATTTTTTTTTATTGAAAAGAATAATTTTCGAAAAAAGGAAAAATATATTACAAAATATTTCTGGAAATGTTTTTTTCCATAACCGTATTTTCTCGACGTCTGGAAAATGCTTCATTAACTATAAAAAAAAATTCGATTAAGGTTGTCCGATATAGGAGAATGGACAATAGAACATACGCGCAAAAGCTCCTGACTTCATGTCAGTGCTTGAATCAATTTTTTTTTTTTCGTAATTTTTTTAATTTTTTTTTGGGTATTCGAGATAAATTTGACCTCGAATTCTTGATCAGTCAATTGTACCTAGTCGTTTGAGAACATTCTCGGCAAAAAAATCGAAAATTACAGACCTTTGTGCAAAATGATAACGTGATGTTCTCCAGAACATACGCGCAAAATTACTTGTTTTTTGAGCGCTGTTAATGCCTTTAAATGTAAGTTTAAAAATTCATTACAAAATCGATATACCTATGGTATATTTCTGCTCTCCTTAAACTTGAATTATTTCCTTGTTTTCTTCTTAGCCTGAATAATGAACGCAAGCTCTATTTACAGCGCAAAACAGTTTTTCTCGAAAGTTACTATTTGATTTGTCCCGTCGATACTTATCTGCCATATTGAAGAAAATATTTTCCAGATATTATAATCATTAATATTCTTGATCGGAGTAATTAGGATTATCACCAGAAAGAATTTTTCTTTGGAATAATGAATGAGGATCGAATAATTGTTGATTTGGCGAAAACTATAAATTCGAAACGGAACTACGAAAAATACTTCGCAGCGGTTCAAAATTTCCAGAGCTTTTTCGGCACATTTTAAGTGTATTTGTTGAAGTTATACCAAATTATGCAAATATCCTCGAATATGTGGATGTATCGTTACGAAAAATATATTTTCAACTGTAACTACTAATAGCTCATTAAATCTTTCCCCGACTCATTAATCCTCAATTTCAAAAACGACTATTCGATTCGATTGACGATAAATTCGCGGCAAAGAATCATTTAGGATTAAAACGCTTAATGGTGTAAATTTTTAAACCAAAATTTAAAACCCTTAGATATCTTTTAAGATAAGAAAAAATGTGGAATTTTTTTTCGGTGGTTTGGTTAGCGACACCCTGGAACCGTACAGGTTGAAATATTCATGACCAGAGTTGATGACTTAACACTTGGACCTACATCTAGGACTTTTTTTTTGCAGTATGGTAACTTTCGATTAACTAGGAATTAACAATCAACCAAAAATTTGTAATTTAGTTCTATTATATATCATCTTAAGATTTGTGCTTAGTTTAAATAGTTGAAGCTCAAATGTTCCGATGTAGCCTTTCCAAATAATACCTTGTCCCGTATGTTAGGCTCGAATAGACAATAAAACATGCGCACAGAAGCTTCTGACTTAGGTCTCGATTTTTTTTATTAATCTCATATTCCATTTGGAACGAAATGAAACCATATATTTTTTTCTACTAAAAAAATTAAGACAAATTTAAAGTTCCATTACATCACGAGGAGAATTAATAATTGACCTTGAAGAAACTGTTTTTTTTTTCAATATAATGCAAGGGTGAAAAACCAAAAATGAGACATCATGAAAAGTGTGAGAAATTTAATCATATCACAACAACGGTTTACTGATAATATAATAATGAATTTCGAGATAGAACGATTTAAACATTTGATTAAGATACGTGTGTTCGAATTTCCATTTAATTTCACAACAAAATAAATATGACAGTTAATTGAATTCATCTATAAATGATTTCAAATCAATTGTAAAAATTATCAAAATAAAATATAAACACTCAGAAATAAATGAGAATATTATCTCTATTATTACTGGTACATTTGATGCATATAATTATCGAGTGATTTAATGTAATGTATAACTCCGGAATCCAATTAAGCTAATGTGAAACTGAAAAATATAATTAACAATTGGAAATTTTCTATATAGTTGTGTACTTCTATATTAAGTGATAAAGTTTCTTGAAACAATTAAATATTACTGAAAATTTTTATAGTTCTTCACGATGAAGCTATTCCAGAATCTAAATTATATACAATTTTCATAAAATGAAATATAAAATATATATTCTAGCTAGGTTTTCTAATTTCATACCGCATTTTTCGTGTTGGATGTATTAGGAAATCTTGAATTTTTTATAAAGGAATTCAATGAGATGAATTGAAATATTCTATTTCATATTTTTATTTGTAATTAAAATAGTTATTACCATTATTTGGTGCTTTATGTAATATTCCTATCCCTTTAATTGTTTTAAAAGTTAAATTGTCCAGTAAATCACTTGAACATAATCTGCATGACAGGTACAGGTCATTTCATTGAGGTTGTTGGGCTTTGTATCCCAGTATATACATTTATCACGACTATCATTTAAGATAAGTTATTATAATTGATTTATTAACTGAAAACTTATATCTTTTGGGTAATGTAACAACAAGCAATAATAATACAATTTCACTTTGGAAACAATGAAAGGGTTGAATACGCTTTTGTTTTGAAATATTTAAACACAAATAATTCGAATAAAAAAATTATCAACATACGTAAATATCAATCGGAAGTTCTCGATATATCTGATTGTATCCCTCTATAAAAAATTAATATATTCAACATTAAAAATGTAGTATGAAATGAATAAAAATGAACATTCGAAAATATTTTGAAGAACATAATGAAAATAATTTAGATTATATAAATCTTGACATTTATGAAATGAAGATCGGTGCTTCTTCATCCCTTAACTGAATTTCCGTTAGCCAATTGTGGGTATATTTTAAGTGTTAGTTTCCGTAAAAGTTCAAACGTTTCGATTCTTCAGAATTTTTCACTGATTGGTACAATTCTTGATTTTATTAGGAAGGATCAGAAATCATTTTTTGAGGTTCCCTAGAACTTTGTGTCTGGACCTTCATTCGACTTGCATCATGGATATTGATATGTTATTGATTATTAAGTAATATTCTGTATCTCACGATGTTTTGACAACGGAAAGAGATAGCAACTTGCAATTTTCAGGGTAGGTTGCGCATCTGAATGCAACATTTCAGTTCGTTAATAGACATAACCAGCTTAATGATTTTGGAGTTATATCCATCTGATATTTTGTTGATATTTCCTGAATAACTAAAAAAGTACCAATCTTATCCAATTTAAACATTGTAATTAATTGTAGAATGCCAACGTGCAAAACTTTGTGAAATTGTGTATCAGTAGAAAATTTTAAATAAATTATCGAAAAGATTTATGTTTCTCAGAAACTATCCGTCCAATATCGCTGCAATTTTGCGAGAGCCTTCAAAGACTTACTTTACGGCCAATTCCAAATTTGAAGTCGACTAAACATTCGCGCAAAAGCTCCCGAGTCCACATCAGTGCTTTATAAGATTTTCTGCTATTTGTTGCTTTTGGGATTTTCAATGTTAATCAATTTCAACAATAATGGCAATTCTTTATCTTCATCAACTAATAAATCTAAATAACATTACAAAATTGATTGTATCCAATCTTCTTCTTTCCAGTCCTTGATTTGCTGCTGCCTCACCGTGTGGATATTCGAGTCATTCTAGTAATCTTATGGAGTAGTGTCACCTGCATCACTTTGAAGAAATTATTAATATTGAAATATGAAATAGGTGCATTTCAATCGCAACCGTACCTTAAAGAATTATTGGGACATTGAATAAAGTACTGTTTCTAATCGACTTCATCCTATTAGCTATCTCACTTCCGCTAAGGGGAACATTCACTCATCTTAGGTTTTTTCGTAATAAGAAGGTCTGAGCTATCTTCTGCGGGGTCGTACACTTTGTTCTCGCCCTTTATTTGGTCACCCTTCGTCCTCAGATCTATGGTTTGTACCATTCCTATGAACGACATTTTTATAAATTGGTATGGTATTAAACGACGCAACTTTCAGTAAAAATTTTGTGATTTGCTGAATGAAACGAGAAATAATGTCGATTAATTTCATTTTACATTAATCATGAAATATACCACTCGGATAGATTTTACAGCTTTGATGGGTATAATGAACCTAGTCGATTTTAGTGTCGTCATCTCTGAGAAGTAAACTTTATATTTGAATACCAAAAAATGAGAGAAAAATATCAATTTAATGTATTTAAACATATACCAGAGCCGTTTTTACTTGGATAATATGTTTGCGCCTCAAGTTTTTCCTTCTTTACAGACCTTTTGCATTTGATAACAATAGGTCTAATAGCTCCATGTCAAGAAATGTTTCATAATGATTCAATTGTGCAATACGGATCTAAAAATTTAAGGTAGTTACAAAAATACTTCAACAAGTGTTGGACAATATTATGGTAATGTACCCGGCATGTTGACCACTGAATAATCTGCAAATTATCATTCTCTTGTTCGCAGACAGCATCTGATACTGTTACTAGAACAGCTGCACTTATATCTATGAAATACATTTTGCATTTATTGCAGGAACCCGTTCGACAATCCGCATTCATTTGAAGAAATAATACAATACTCATCTCTTTCCGAACTTTATTTCACTAGGAAATTTCCAATTCTCCTTCCGTATTTGGTACCCTTTTATGATGGTAATTATTTACATTTAGTTTTTTCTGCTGAATAATTTTCTTCCACAATTTTGTATCCACAATTTCTTCTCATATATTATCAAGTAGCTTCTCAACTCTATATTAATATGTAATAAATTGTATTTGAACGTAGAAGGGTAGAAGAACATGAAGAATTCATTTCTAAAAACCTCAAATCGTTTTCAGTTCATTTTGTTATATTTTAGATATTTATAGAAAACTCCCAATTGCGATGTTGATGTAAATTCCAGTGTTGAAACTGTTGTCTATGTTGCAATGTGCGCATATCATTTATTTTTTCATTGGCTTTGAAGAAATATCTGCAAAATATGATAAGATTGAACTTTGATTTTTTTTTATTCGATATTAATTGTATGAATGAAATATCAATGAAGTAATACAAATGATTATACAAGCCTTCAGTGCAGATGCAGGACATTTCGGTGAGTGTTAATCAGTGTTCGAAATATGTCCTAACTATATTCGTCTACGAGATACAGGATGTTTTATGTATTTTATCAAAAACTTTCAATCGGCATGACTCTCGAACGCCTAGATGGATTGTCTTGAAAATTTCAGAGCTTGAGTATAGACCTATGCCTAATATTCGCTCATAATGCGCTTATGATAGGGCAGGTCCGGACTGAGAAAAATATTTTCTTTATTCCACATCTTGTATAACACCCTGTACATCAAATGTTCAAGAAGTGAATTTTTTCTCAGAATCTACAATAAATACTCTTTCAAACAAGCCTCCTGGCAATAATTGCACACTTTTTATCAATATTTTATGAATCATTGAATATTTGGAATTTTCAATTTATTATAAGCACGGACCTGCGAATCTCCGAATAATGCGTTAATTCATATTGCATCAATGGAAATTCTCTGTAGCATCACTTAATTATAGTGCTGCAGCGTATTCCATCCAATACATGCATTTAGAAGTATCACATTTGATTACCTAAACAGAAATGATAGTACAACTCATTTTCGAATTATTCATATTAGAAAATTCTTTTTTCGAATAATTTGAACGCAGATGTTAGCATAATTGAAGATTTTATGCCAAACAACCGAAAACTCGAATTAAGTATATGGATATAAGTGTGAAGGAATAGTTGCGTGTGTTGAGACTCGAAATAACATTGAACATTTAATTAGGTTATCATAAAAATGACTTAAGAATAAAAATGTAAAATATATCTTATAATCATTAAACTAAGAACAATTGAAAATATATAAATGGGAAAAATTATCATAACTGTAGAATCTGGGGATCATGCAGGCCAGTCATAAGGAGCCTTTTATTTTGAGTTAGAATGGGAATATCAATTTGTAACAGCTCCTGAGTGTGGATAACTCATAGTTTTTTTTAGTTTACCTGTCATAGTTGTAACTCACTTTTCAGTAAAATTATCTATCAGACTTAATATTTATTTGTATTTTTTGAGAATGAAATCTTTGATTCTGCCACGATCTGTTCCAGTTATTCAAAACCAATAGTTTTCGAAGATAAATAATCCGAGAATGAGAATTGCTATCATTTGAACCATGTTTTTGAACATAGCAGTATTTTTTTGAAAAACTCTTTTGGGTAATCTGAAGTCCAAACCCTGAATTTTTGTGTATTGAATGAAATAAGATGAACCAAATTCCTGAAGTCATGATACTGAGAATTTCAATTGATGCAATATGAATTAAGGCATTATTCGGAGATTCGTGTTCATAATAAATTGAAAATTCCAAATATTCAATGGTTCATAAAATATTTATACAAAGTGTGCAATTATTGCCAGGAGGCTTTTTTTTTTTTTTTTTTTTTAATTTGTGTGTCTCGACTGCAGAGGTCATTGACACGGTTGCAGTCTAATCAAGATCAATATGTGACAATATGATAAGGAAATTCAAATTTGAGTGTACAGTTGAGTAGCCTTAAAATATTTTAACAGGTATTCAAAGTTTGGGGAGTTGTGTAGGGTTTCTCTCAGATTCAGCTCAATTTTGTGGATTCTTCTTTGGTTTTCGTATTTCGGACACTCTACTAGGAAGTGAGGAATAGTCAGTGGGGTGTCGCAGTGGGAGCACATTGGGGGATCTTGGTTGCTCATAAGGTAGCCGTGGCTGAGTCTACAGTGTCCAATACGAAGTCGTCTGATTACAGCTTGTTCCTTCCTTGTCATTGCTGGTAACTGGATGGGGTTCCATACGGAGTCTTGTATACTACGTAGTTTTCCGCTGGATCTGCTCCATTGTTCCTGCCATTGTACGTTGACTGTTTTTCTGAAGTGTGAGCTGAGGTCTTGTGGGAGTTGGATGTGTTTTGTGCGAAGGATGGAGTTGGATGCTTCTTTACAGGCTCGGTCGGCCGTTTCGTTGCCCTCAATTCCCACATGAGATGGAACCCAGATTAAAACAATTGTTGATCCAAGGTGTATAAGTTCGTGAGATTGGGCTTGAATCTTGTCAACAATGGGATTTTGGGAGTAGGGGTCCGATATTGAATGTATAGAGGCCAGTGAGTCTGTGCATATTGCGACCTTTTTAGAGGTGAGGTGGATAATTTTCAAGGCTTGTAGGATGCCAAAGAGTTCGCCTGTTTGAACACATGATATTGCTGAGATCCGCGATTGTTTTAGGATATTGTTTCGATCAGTAACTGCGCATCCTACCGAGGAGTCAGCTTTGGAGGCATCCGTGTATAGGACTTCATCAAACGAGTATTTCTCTAGTATCTCCCGGAAGGACTTTCGAAAAAGTTCGTTTGGAACATCATATTTTTTGTGCTGGCTAAGTGATATGTCAACGATTGGTAAGACTCTTATCCAAGGGGGAGTCTGAGAGATCGAGAAGGTAGTGGTGGCAGAGAAAGAGATGGATGTTGAGAAGGTTTCAATTAGTGCTGAAAGAGGCTGGCATCGTGTGCTGTTTGCTGGTAATCTCTCTGGGGAATTAATTAAAGTGTAGACAGGGTTACTTGGGTTAGCTGATACTCTGGCTGCATATGTTAAGAGCAGTTTTTGGCGTCGAAGTTGGAGGGGAAGTTCATGAGACTCACAATAGAGACTTAGTGCTGGGCTTGAGCGGAAGGCTCCGGTGCAAATTCTTAGGGCGGTATTATGAACGACGTCGAGAGATCGGAGAGTGTTTTTCGAAGCTGTAGTGTATATTATGCAGCCGTAGTCCAGTTTTGAACGAATTAGGGCTATGTAGATTCTGAGAAGTACTCTTTCATCGGCGCCCCATCGGTAGTGGGCCAGCGTTTTGAGGATGTTCATCTTCTTCAAACAGCTACCTTTTAGTTTTTGTATATGATGTTTCCAGGTGAGTTTTGAGTCGAAGCTAAGGCCCAAAATGGTTAAGTCGTTCACTATTGGGAGAACGACACCGTTGAGACGAATTGTAGGAGTCTGATGGTTATTGCGTCTTCTAGAGAATTTGATGACCTTAGACTTATTGGCAGCGAATTTAAATCCACTAGATTCTGACCAGAGTTCGAGAGCATTTACAGCGTGTTGTAGGACGGTACTGGTAGTAGTTGTGTTTTTCCCATGGCTGTACAGATACAGGTCATCGGCAAATATGGAGAGCTTGACTGGTAGAGATATACATTTGTCTACATCGTTTATGGCAATCAGGAAGAGGGTTGTACTAAGTACAGAACCCTGATCGAGTCCGTTCTCAACGAAAAATTGTTTTGATGTTTTGCCGTTAGCAGTAACTGAAAATGACCTGAAGGAGATAAATTTGACTAGGAACTGTAATATATTTCCGGAAAGACCGATTTTTCTAAGATTTAGTGTGATGGTGGGGGTCTTCGTTGTGGGATAAGCACTCTCGATGTCTAGTGCAACTGCAATGACATCTTGGTTTTGGTACAGCGAATTTGCGATGTGGGTTTGTAGGGAAAATAGGTTGTCCATGGTGCTTCGGTGAGTTCTGAAGCTCGATTGGTATTTGTTCAGAAGGTTGTGCCTTTCAAGATACCAGAGAAGCCGACAATTAACCATCTTCTCCAACAGCTTACACAGAGTGCATGTGAGCGAGATCGGTCTGAAGGAGCTCGGGCAAGAGTCAGTTGTACCTCTTTTCCTGACTGGAATAATGGTGGATCTTTTCCAGGAGGGTGGGAATTTTTGAGTCGTCCATATGTTGTTGTACAGCTTCAGGATTATCTCTAGGGAATTGTTATGCAGGTGTTTCAGGAATATTACTGGAATATCATCAGGACCAGCTGCTGAGTTTTTAAACGTATTAAGAGAATAAGTAAGTTCAGTCATGGTGAACGGCAGGTTTAACTCATTGCAATCGGCGGATGGTGATGGAAAATTTTCTTCAGAATTGAGGGGGTTGGCAGGTGTCTGGTTTGTGGTAGTTTTCGAGTAGAAGTATTGCCCAAGAACATCAACTATTTCTTGGCTGTCCGAGTGGATTGTGTTGTTGTATGTAATTGCTGGGATTTTGTATGCAGTGCTCTTTCCCTGTATCTGGTGAATTTTTTTCCATATTAGATTGCTCGGTGTGTTAGGTGTTATGGAATTTACATACGTGGACCAGGAGCTTTTCTTGGATTCTTTGAGTGTTCTTAAGCAAATAGCTCTGAGTTTCTTAAATTTGACTAGGTTGTCTTGGCTACGAACTCTTCGGAATTTATTCAACGCAGACTTACAATTCCTTACAGCTTCGGCGCATTGGTCATTCTTCTTATTTTTTTTTTCATTCTAGCAATCTTATGGAGTAGTGTCACCTGCATCACTTTGAAGAAATTATTAATATTGAAATATGAAATAGGTGCATTTCAATCGCAACCGTACGTACCTTAAAGAATTATTGGGACATTGAATAAAGTACTGTATCTAATCGACTTCATCCTATTAGCTATCTCACTTCCGCTAAGGGGAACATTCACTCATCTTAGGTTTTTTCGTACTAAGAAGGTCTGAGCTATCTTCTGCGGGGTCCTACACTTTGTTCTCGCCCTTTAGTTGGTCACCCTTCGTCCTCAGATCTATGGTTTGTACCATTCCTATGAACGACATTTTTATAAATTGGTATGGTATTACAGGACGCAACTTTCAGTAAAAAATTTGTGATTAGCTGAATGAAACGAGAAAAAATGTCGATTAATTTCATTTTACATTAATCATGAAATATACCACATGGATAGTTTTTACAGCTTTGATGGGTATAATGAACCTAGTCGATTTTAGTGTCGTCATCTCTGAGAAGTAAACTTTATATTTGAATACCAAAAAATGAGAGAAAAATATCAATTTAATGTATTTAAACATATACCAGAGCCGTTTTTACTTGGATAATATGTTTGCGCCTCAAGTTATTCCTTCTTAAATAATTCATTTTCTTTACAGACTTTTTGCATTTGACAACAATAGGTCTAATAGCTCCATGTCAAGAAATGTTTCATAATGATTCAATTGTGCAATACGGATCTAAAAATTTAAGGTAGTTACAAAAATACTTCAACAAGTGTTGGACAATATTATGGTAATGTACCCGGCATGTTGACCACTGAATAATCTGCAAATTATCATTCTCTTGTTCGCAGTCAGCATCTGATACTGTTACTAGAACAGCTGCACTTATATCTATGAAATACATTTTGCATTTATTGCAGTAACCCGTTTGACAATCCGCATTCATTTGACGAAATAATATAATACTCATCTCTTTCCGAACTTTATTTCACTAGGAAATTTCCAAAACTCCTTCCGTATTTGGTACCCTTTTATGAGATATCATATTGACATTGTGTTGGTAATTATTTACATTTAGTTTTTTCTGCTGAATAATTTTCTTCCACAATTTTGTATCCACAATTTCTTCTCATATATTATCAAGTAGCTTCTCAACTCTATAATTATATGTAATAAATTGTATTTGAACGTAGAAGGGTAGAAGAACATAAAGTATTCATTTCTAAATACCTCAAATCGTTTTCAGTTCATTTTATTATATTTTAGATATTTATAGAAAACTCCCAATTGCCATGTTGATGTAAATTCCAGCGTTGAATATGTTGTCTATGTTGCAATGTGCGCATATCATTTATATTTTCATTGGCTTTGAAGAAATATCTGCAAAATATGATAAGATTGATCTTTGATTTTTTTTAATTCAATATTAATTGTATGAATGAAATATCGATGAAGTAATACGAATGATTATACAAGCCTTCAGTGCAGATGCAGGACATTTCGGTGAGTGTGAATCAGTGTTCGAAATATGTCCTAACTATATTCGTCTACGAGATACAGGATGTTTTATGTATTTTATCAAAAACTTTCAATCAGCATGACTCTCGAACGCCTAGATGGATTGTCTTGAAAATTTCAGAGATTGAGTATAGACCTATGCCTAATATTCGCTCATAATGCTCTTATATTAGCGCAGGTCCGGACTGAGAAAAATATTTTCTTTATTCCACATCTTGTATAACACCCAGTACATCAAATTTTCAAGAAGTGAAATTTTTCTCAGAATCTACAATAAATACTCTTTCAAACAAGCCTCCTGGCAATAATTGCACACTTTGTATCAATATCTTATGAATCATTGAATATTTGGAATTTTCAATTTATTATAAGCACGGACCTACGAATCTCCGAATAATGCGTTAATTCATATTGCATCAATGGAAATTCCCTGTAGCATCACTTAATTATAGTGCTGCAGCGTATTCCATCCAATACATGCATTTAGAAGTATCACATTTGATTACCTAAATAGAAATGCTAGTACAACTCATTTTCGAAATATTCATATTAGAAAATTCTTTTTTCTATTAATTTGAACGCAGATGTTAGCATAATTGAAGATTTTATGCCAAACAACCGAAAACTCGAATTAAGTATATGGATATAAGTGTGAAGGAATAGTTGCGTGTGTTGAGACTCGAAATAACATTGAACATTTAATTAGGTTATCATAAAAATTACTTAAGGATAAAAATGTAAAATATATCTTATAATCATTAAACTAAGAACAATTGAAAATATATAAATGGGAAAAATTATCATAACTGTAAGATCTGGGGATCTTGCAGGCCAGTCATAAGGAGCCTTTTATTTTGAGTTAGAATGGGAATATCAATTTTTAACAGCTGTACACAGTTACCAGTTCCTGAGAGTGGATAACTCATAGTTTTTTTTAGTGTACCTGACATAGTTGTTACTCACTTTTCAATAAAATTATCTATCAGACTTAATATTGATTTGTATTTTTTGAGAATGAAATCTTTGATTCTGTCACGATCTGTTCCGGTTATTCAAAACCAATAGTTTTCGAAGATAAATAATCCGAGAATGAGAATTGCTATCATTTGAACCATGTTTTTGAACATAGCAGTATTTTTTTGAAAAACTCTTTTGGGTAATCTGAAGTCCAAACCCTGAATTTTTGTGTATTTAATGAAATAAGATTAACCAAATTCCTGAAGTCATGATACTGAGAATTTCAATTGATGCAACATGAATTAAGGCATTATTCGGAGATTCGTGTTCATAATAAATTGAAAATTCCAAATATTCAATGGTTCATAAGATATTTATACAAAGTGTGCAATTATTAACAGGAGGCTTTTTTGAAAGCTTATTTATTGTAGATTCTGAGAACAATTTCACTTCTTGGTAATTTGATGCACAGATTGTTTTACAAGATGTGGAATAAAGAAAATAATTTTCTCAGTCCGGACCTGCGCTATCAACAAATCATTATCAGCGAATATTAGGCATAGGTCTATACTCATTCCCTGAAATTTTCATGAACATCCATGCAGGCTTTCAAGAGTTATGCTGTTTGAAAATTTTTGATAAAATATATAAAACATCCCGGATCTCTCAAACGAATATAGTTATAGGACATATTTCGAACACTGATTTAGACTCACCAAAATGTTCTGCATCTACACTGAAAGCCTGTACAATCATTCGTGAAACACCCTGTATTTTGTAAACTCACGGTGTTCACTTCAGAAAATCATTTTCACCATAATCTTCTACAAATTATAAATAATAATTCTTTCTTTTATCTTATGCTCCCATCTATTGCTCAGCAGACATACCTAAAAGAATCTATTATTATTTCCATTCTTGATTAATATGGTTGTCAAATCCCAGTCCTTCGATTCGTACCATGTGTGCCATTAGGCAAATAGTTTAATAATTTGTATTAACCTTTTTTCCATAATTCCATTCTTTAAGCAAAGTCTCCATTTTGCAAATCTGGGTAACTTTCACCTAAAATATCAAAATCTACGTCTACCAATACCATCTTTTAAATCTACTCGGTAAAACTTCAAGAGACAATGTCCAGCCTAAACCGGTGGCTTTACAAACATGCATATAACCTTGTTCATATTAATGTTATAATTAATCACGAAATCTACACGTCCAAAATAACAAATATTCCATACCAATATTTTTAACAAAAAACCTTGAAGCACTTAAGCTTACCTCTTATCTTTCATAATTGGTTGAGAACAATCACTTCTGATTATTAAATCTAGCAATGATAATTGCTGTTTTTCCAAATTTCACTAATCACCTGGAGGTCTTATAAGTTGAGCTATATCAATAGAAATTTCTATTTTATATAATTTTACCTACCAGGAGATCCAAGAATAAAGAGACCAGATAACCGATAATTTAGCGCCCGAAATTCAGACTAAACAGTCGTCAACCAAAGGCGATTGATTCTGATTGGTCAGCGGTTTTAACTTTTAATGTATACTGGAAGATTACCAAACCGTGAAGAGTGGAAAATTAAAAAAAAAGTAATTTTAATCCTTTTCATGTCCTGAAAATCGAAAAACTGCACATGGTGCTGTGCGTCTGTTTGGTTTTGAATGGGGTAGTGATGTATGAAACAACCGTATTAAGAAATCCTCTTCAATATAGCGTTATTAAAATACGAAATAATTTATATGCCATATTGCAGAATATTTCCTCAAGCATATTTAGCCCCTGATATTGGAAAGAATTGACATAAGAAATATCCGGATTTGGACAAGTGCCTTTGAAAATGGTAAAATGTGAAAAAAAATATTAGGATGAAACTCATTGGACAAGGAAGATAATGTAAGGAAAATGAGAGGAAAAATAATTTACGGCTGATTTGAGGTCGGGAAGTGGAAGGGGGTGAGTTTTTAAGGGTAAAAAACCGTTCATTTTTATTTCCGGCAGAACAACCTCAAAATTTATATGAAAACTTCAAGTAACCAAGTTTTCATCTTTCATTTTTTTCTTTATAGAAAAAAATACATGATATTTAGTAAAAGTTACCTTATTATATTCCAAAAACACTGTAATTTTTTTTGATTTAAAAATAAGCTAGAATTTTCCGTAGGTCACTCAGGTGAACAAGTTATCTTAAAATAGCAATAAATACGTATCTACGCATATAATTTAGAGAAGATTCTACAACTTTTTCGAATTATTGTAGTAGTCTTATTGAATATTAAATTATCCTGTAATGAGGAAATTTACCATAGTTATGAATTTTTTTTAACCATCAGAAAGTAGAGAGATTTCAACAAAAAGCCCACTGACTTTTTTAAAAAGGCAGATACATTGACGTGAGAATTTTCGATTGAAAATTAGGCTGCTTGTTCGATTTGAAGTCAAAATAGGATGAAAAAGATAAATATTTTAAATCAAAGAAATTACAGTGTGTTTAGTACATAAAAAGGTAAGTTTTCAACAAATTTCGAGAATAAATTTTTTTTTGTAAAAGATAAAAATAACCAAAAACCGTGTTCTTTGAATTTTTCACATACATTCTCAAGTTATGTGAAAAAAGTGTGAATTGAAAAGTTGTAGATCTTTTTATTACCTACTACTGTGCCCTTTAACTTTTTTCCATAAGACCAGTAGTTTTGCCGGAAATTGAGATGAACCGTTTTTTACCCTTAAGAACCCCCTTCCGCTTCACGACCTTAGATCACCCAAAGTTAATTAATATTTTTCAAATCTGAATGGTCTCGTCAATAACTTTGTGCGCGCGTGTTCCGCAAGGAACAGCGTGCTATCATTTCGTCACAATGTTGTATTTTTCGAATTTTTTTTCGAAAATGGTCTCAAACGATTGGGTTCGACTCCCTGATGAAGAATTCGAGGTCAAATTCAATTCTGTCCGTCCGGTCCGGCCGGCTGTTAGCACGATAACTCTCGAACGGAACGACTTAGAGCGTTGAAATTTGTAGGGTAGTTTTGTAGCGCAAATATCTCGGACAAGTTCATTAACGGGTGAAATCCACCGAGCGGTTTCGGAGTTAAGGCCGTTTTTAGTCAAAACGTTTTTTATGAATATTTCCGGAACCGATCACTTGATCTTTCTGAAATTTGGCAACTCGAAAAATACTGATCTGATTGAATTGAAACTCAGTAGTTAGATGCAAAAGACCAATACAAACTTTAATGCAAAACACCAATGCAAACACATTTGCAAAGTTTCATGAAGATCACGTGACATGAAAAAAATCAAAAAATTACTACTATTTTGCGGAATACTTTGCTCAAAATGCCGAAACCTATTTTTTTGAGGTTCATGCTGCCTTTTCCGGGCATTTTTCTTTGTGCGCATGAGCAGATGAGAAGTCATTTAAATGCTGTAGTTTTCGTCAGAGAGGATTGGGGTTTTGGGGTGGCGGATGCTATTCTTCCATAGAATCCAGATCCCTGATGAGGGTCTGCGCATGCGTAGATTAAAGATGCGATGTCTCCCGAACCACTAGTGTTGGAGAATCGGAGTTTATTGTAAGGTGTGTTATTTTGAGAGGACTTTTAGCCGCGAGTAGATTGCACATGAGGGGAAGAGAAGTGACAGTTTATTAATTGGATGGGTTATGTTGGGAGTGCTGAGTCGATATTGTGTTATTGTGAGGTTTTAAAAGAATATTCATAGCAATTCAGTTCAAGGACAAGTCAGTTTGGGGGATGTAGCGTTGTTTCCGAGTTAAAGTGTTCGTACCGTGGCCCTGGAGCTAATTTTGAAATTGATGTTACCCCTTACAGGCATTTTTCGTTATGCGCATGAGCAGACCATCAGTGATTTAACTGGTGGTGTTTTCGTCAGAGAGGATTATGGTTTTGGGGTGGCGGATGCCATGCCTCCATAGAATCCCCTGTTTAGGGTCTGCGCATGCGTGGATTAAAGATGTGATATCTCCTTAACCACTAGTGTTGGAGAATCGGAGTTTTTTGTAAGGTGTGTGATTTCGAGAGGACTTCTAGCCGCAAGAAGATTGCGCATGCGCAGAAGAGAATTGACTCCTTTTGGGTTGTATGGGTTATGTTGGGAGTGCTGAGCCGAGTTTGTGAGGTTTCAAAAGAATATTCATGGCAATTCAGTGCAAGGACAAGTCAGTTTGGGGGATGTAGCGTTGTTTCCGAGTTAAAGTGTCCGTACCGTGACACTGGGGCTAATTTCGAAATTGATGTTACCCCTTACGGGCATTTTTCGTTAAGCGCATGAGCAGACTATCAGTGATTTAACTGCTGGTGGTTTCGTCAGAGAGGATTGGGATTTTGGGGTGGCGGATGCTATTCCTCTATAGAATCCCCTGGTGAGAGTCTGTGCATGCGTGGATTCACGAAGCGATATTTCCTGAACCACTAGTGTTGGAGAATTGGAGTTTTTTGTGAGGTGTTTAATTTCGGGAGGACTTGCAGCCACGAGTATATTGCGCATGCGCAGACGAGAAGTAAATGGTTTTGGGTTGTTTGTGTTATGTTGGGAGTAATGAGCCGATATTGTGAGGTTTCTAAAGAATATTCATGTCAATTCAGTGCACGGACACAAGTCAGTTTGGGGGAAATAGCGTTGTTTCTGAGTTGAAATGTCTGTATGGCAGCCCTGATGCGAATTTATGAATAATATTTGGTAGATCTATATTATAAAACGTTCGGATTTCGAGAAGAGGCAATTGCGTTCCTATCGGAGGTCCCACAACCGCCATTTTTTTCGATCTACGGTAAAGCTAACAGCCAAACTATATTGATAGCTATATTTATTAAAGGAACTTGAAAAAAAAAAAGCACTGACGTGAAGTCAGTACTCTTTGGCGCGCGTGTTCACGGTGGCTAATTTGAATTGAATGATGAGTACTTCAAGCTCAGTGGATAGAGCGAGCCGAAGATCTACCCAAAGGATAGTGGACACCATTCACTGTCGGTTCAAAAATTAACAGTGCTGTATCTAAGCTGCCATCAGGAAAGAGTAACAAAGTTGGAAAAGAACACAACTGACCCTGCTTAGTCGCACAAGCTCCTAGAAGATTTGGGAGGGTCAGTATAATCCTAATCATGTTTATAGCACGCGCGCAAAAGCAGAGTGACTTAACAATGAAGGAAAAAGTGTAAAAAGTCAATTTGCTTTGGCGCGCGTGCTATAAACATGATTAGGATTATACTGACCCTCCCAAATCTTCTAGGAGCTTGTGCGACTAAGGAGGGTCAGTTGTGTTCAAACTTTGTTACTCTTTCCTGATTGCAGCTTAGATGCAGCACTGTTAATTTTTGAACCGACAGTGAATGGTGTCCACTATCCTTTGGGTAGATCTTCGGCTCGCTCTATCCACTGAGCTTGAAGTACTCATCATTCAATTCAAATTAGCCACCGTGAACACGCGCGCCAAAGAGTAGAGACTTCACGTCAGTGCTTTTTTTTTATCTCTGTGGGTATAATTTTCACGGATATAATTTAGGATAATATAATATAACATATTTTGAATACTTTATAGTGAAATTTTATTAACTGAAATATTAGTTTATGTTGCGAAATGTAATAGAGTGGATGAATTAAGGAACAAAATTCATAACTCCGTTATTGAATATTATCAAGCAAATCGCTGGGACAGGTCAAGTTTAGATTTTAATTAACCACCTCATGGCACCAAAAAAACGTCATTCAATCTTACATAGTGACATAATTTATTTTTAATTGAATACCCCAAAAAAATTTTCTGCTTTATTACATGCAACTTCTCTAAATGTCGGTGTGAAAAATTGGTACCGTAAATAACTATTTCTTTCAGTAAATGAAAAAAAAATGTTATCTACGGAAACAATTCTTTACACCGTCATTTAGGTAAGTTGTTCCGTGTAATAAAGAACCAACAAAAATTTGGGGTAGGTATTCATTTAAAAAAAAAATATGACGCCACTCCGTAAAAATGAATGACCTCATAAGTAAATTTCTATGCTATAAGGTGGTTACTTAAAAACTAAAATTGACCTATCCCAGCGATTTGCTCGATATTCAATAACGGTGTTACGAATATTGTTCCTCAATGTATACACTGTACTAAATTTCACAACATAAAATAATATTTCAGTTAATAAAATTTAACTACGTATAAAGTGTTTATGATCTGTTATAAATGTATTATCTTAAATTATATCCTTGAAAATTATAAATACCGAGATACAAAAACTCAACAATTTCATTAAAATTATCCGTTCCTGGGGTGCAGATTATGATTAAGTGATTTACGGCACAATTTAACTTTAGATTATATTAATTAACTAAAAATTTTTAGACACAGCACCAAATAATTGACAAAAAACTGGTAAAAACAAATAAAGATATCAATTGCAACCACTCTCTAAAAAATTGAGGATTTTCTCATTATATTCAAATTTCACTGCTAAACCTTGTAAATATTTATGATAAACATATTTAAGCCAATAACCAACTATTTTCATTTAATCTATTCCATAACAAGATAAATAATAGATAATAATAATATATCAGTAAATAAAATATATCCATAAAATTTTTAAATTGAATTATAAAAATTATCATAAAATCACATTTCCGGTATTAATAATTATATAAACTGTGTAAAAATTCAATATTAAAATTTCGCTGGAAAACCTAAAACCAGGTTGGTTTAACCTGTTGGTTTAAGCTATAACGTGAGTTGAAGCTATTTAAGTCAATCTCAATCGAAGTGGAATTATCCTAAATATCACATTTGAAGGAAGTATTTAGTGGTACTTGGTCATATTTTATCAAAGATATCGAACAAAACTAAAATATATTTAATAAATCTATCCAATATTGAGTTTGTATTGAGATAATTTTCAAGCCGTTCTAAATAAATAAAATTATAATTGTATTTAACACGAAAAATACAGTTTAAAATGAAAAAAAAAAAAAAAAAGCACTGACGTGAAGTCAGTACTCTTTGGCGCGCGTGTTCACGATGGTTAATTTTAATTGAATGATGAGTACTTCAAGCTCAGTGGATACAGCGAGCCGAAGATCTACCCAAAGGATAGTGGACACCATTCACTGTCGGTTCAAAAATTAACAGTGCTGTATCTAAGCTGCCATCAGGATAGAGTAACAAAGTTGGAAAAGAACACAACTGACTCTCCTTAGTCGCACAAGCTCCTAGAAGATTTGGGAGGGTCAGTATAATCCTAATCATGTTTATAGCACGCACGCCAAAGCAGATTGACTTTTTACACTTTTTCTTTCATTGTTAAGTCACTTTGCTTTTGCGCGCGTGCTATAAACATGATTAGGATTATACTGACCCTCCCAAATCTTCTAGGAGCTTGTGCGACTAAGGAGAGTCAGTTGTGTTCTTTTCCAGCTTTGTTACTCTATCCTGATGGCAGCTTAGATACAGCACTGTTCATTTTTGAACCGACAGTGAATGGTGTCCACTATTCTTTGGGTAGATCTTCGGCTCGCTGTATCCACTGAGCTTGAAGTACTCATCATTCAACTCAAATTAGCCACCGTGAACACGCGCGCCAAAGAGTACTGACTTTACGTAAGTGCTTTTTTTCTTCAAGTTCCTTCAACAAATATAGCTATAAATACAGTTTGGCTGTCAGCTTTACTGTAGATAAAAAAAAATTGCGGTTGTAGGACCTCCGTTAGGAAAGCAATTGCCTCTTCTCCAAATCCGAACGTATTTTAATATAGATCTACCGAATATAGTTATTTATAAATTTGCCTCAGGGCTACCATACAGACATTTCAACTCGGAAACAACGCTATTTCCCCCAAACTGACTTCTGTCCGTGCACTGAATTGACATGAATATTCTTTTGAAACCTCACAATATCGGCTCATTACTCCCAACATAACCCAAACAACCCAAAACCATTCACTTCTCGTCTGAGCATGCGCAATATACCCGTGGCT
The DNA here is from genome assembly GCA_937662695.2 of Halyzia sedecimguttata. Taxonomy (NCBI): domain Eukaryota; kingdom Metazoa; phylum Arthropoda; class Insecta; order Coleoptera; family Coccinellidae; genus Halyzia; species Halyzia sedecimguttata. The sequence continues at coordinate 37,552,650 of OW569419.2, forward strand.
GCAAGTCCTCCCAAAATTACACACCTCACAAAAAACTCCAATTCTCCAACACTAGTGGTTCAGGAGATATCGCTTCTTGAATCCACGCATGCGCAGACCCTCACCAGGGGATTCTATAGAGGAATAGCATCCGCCACCCCAAAATCCCAATCCTTTCTGACGAAAGCACCAGCAGTTAAATCACTGATGGTCTGCTCATGCGAATAACGAAAAATGCCCGTAGGGGGTACATCAATTTCGAAATTAGCCCCAGGGCCACGGTACGAACACTTTAACTCGGAAACAACGCTACATCCCCCAAACTGACTTGTCCTTGCACTGAATTGCCATGAATATTCTTTTGAAACCTCACAAAATCGGCTCAGCACTCCCAACATAACCCATACAACCCGAAAAAAGTCACTTCTCTTCTGCGCATGCGCAATCTACTTGCGGCTAAAGGTCCTCTCAAAATCACACACCTTACAAAAAACTCCGATTCTCCAACACTAGTGGTTCAGGAGATATCACATCTTTAATCCATGCATGCGCAGACCCTCAATAGGGGATTCTATGGAGGAATAGCATCCACCACCCCAAAACCCCAATCCTCTCTGACGAAAACACCACCAGTTAAATCACTGATGGTCTGCTCATGCGCATAACGAAAAATGCCTGTAAGGGGTAACATCAATTTCAAAATTAGCCCCAGGGCCACGGTACGGACACTTCAACTCGGAAAGAACGATATATCCCCAAACTGACTTGTCCTTGAACTGAATTGCTATGAATATTCTTTTAAAACCTCACAATATCGACTGAGCACTCCCAACTTAACCCATCCAATTAAAAAACAGTCACTTCTCTTCTGCGCATGCGCAATCTACTCGCGGCTAAAAGTCCTCTCAAAATAACACACCTTACAAAAAACTCCGATTCTCCAACACTAGTGGTTCGGGAGATATCGCATCTTTAATCTACGCATGCGCAGACCCTCATCAGGGATTCTATGGAGGAATAGCATCCACCACCTCAAAACCCCAATCCTCTCTGACGAAAACTAGAGCAGTTAAATGACTTCTCATCTGCGCATGCGCACAACGAAAAATGCCCGGAAAAGGAAGCATGAACCTCAAAAAAATAGGTTTCGGCATTTTAAGCAAAGTATTCCGCAAAATAGTAGTAATTTTTTGTTTTTTTTCATGTCATGTGATCTTCACGAAACTTTGCAAATGTGTTTGCATTGGTGTTTTGCATCTAACTACTTAGTTTCAATTTAATCAGATCTGTATTTTTCGAGTTATCGTGAAAACAAAATTTTAAAATTTTTGAAATTTTTTTTTGCCACTTTAGAGCCGTCCGGTCATAACAAAACTTCGCAGGCATATAAAGGTCATGATTCTACAATTTGATGCCAAATTTCAGAAAGATCGAGTGATCGGTTCCGGAAATATTCATGAAAAACGTTTTGACCAAAAACGGCCTTAACTCCGAAACCGCTCTGTGGATTTCGCCCGTTAACGAACTTGTCCGAGATATTTACGCTACAAAACTACCCTGCAGATTTCAACGCTCTAAGTCGTTCCGTTCGAGAGTTATCGTGCTAACGGCCGGCCGGACCGGACGGACAGAATTGAATTTGACCTCGAATTCAGGGAGTCGAACCCAATCGTTTGAGACCATTTTCGAAAAAAAATTCGAAAAATACAGACATTGTGACGAAATGATAGCATGCTGTTCCTTGCGGAACACGCGCGCAAAAAATCAGCAAGAAATTATTCATTTGAAAGAAGTTTTTAGAACATATAAAAAAAAATTTTAAAAAATAAATCTTGTCATTGCGAAATCCAAGATCAGTGTTTTTTTGCATACATTTTTTCTTCTCGCCTGACCTGAATTCCGTACGCCAATTGTGCGTATTTACCGAATATGTATTTCTGTGAATGAATTATATACCAGTCACAAAATTTGAGGGATATACAAAAAAACAAAAAATTTTGAAAAAAATTTCAAAATTTTTGATTTTTAAAAATTCACCCGTGAAATATTTTCAGAAAATTTAACGCTTTCCATATTATCTCAACTAAAAGACCTGTACGATGATTTACCACCTTTATTATACTCTAGTCACAAAATTTGGGGGATAAGTTACAAAAATACTCCAAAATGTTGTAAAAAAAAACGAAGCCCCAGCTGTTTAGATTTCAGATCTGGACATAATATGTTTTATCTTGTAAGGTTTTGGCGTTAGCCTAACCGAACTAGAGGCAGAAAAATTCAGATTTTTGCTTATCTAAAAAAAATTCTATGGGTTTCAAACATGTTTTTCAAGCTTCAAATTTAAAAATGATGATTATTTGCCGCGTAGTGATCGTCGATCAAGGCAAATTTTTTTTATTTTTATAATCATTAAGTCGGGAAATAATGATCGTACAGGAAATCGAAGTAGTTTCTGAAAATAACGGAATATTCCTTGTACTTAAGACGATATTAGTAGACTTTGATGAAGACTTTTGTTGGCAAACGATAATTTGGACTGAAAAAAACCTTAGTATTGGCATATTCAAGGATATTTGGACGTGGTATAACAATATATTCGATGAACGAACGGTATCATCAGTTTTTTTTTCAACCTTGAAGTATCCCGGAAAAACGCTGAAAATTTTAAATTGTTTCGATTTTTTTCCAAGTGCCACGAAATTTCAAATTTATCGTTTTGCCAAAATCACCCTAAAGAGCAATATTACGTTTCTTATTCATTTTTCTAATGTAAAATATTTATTTTAGTCGATAATACTAATTTTTTTTTTATTGAAAAGAATAATTTTCGAAAAAAGGAACAATATATCAATAAATATTTCTGGAAATGTTTTTTTCCATAACCGTATTTTCTCGACGTCTGGTAAATGCTTCATTAATAATAAAAAAAAATCGATTAAGAGTGTCCGATATAGGAGAATGGACAATAGAACATACGCGCAAAAGCTCCTGATTTCATGTCAGTGCTTGAATCAATTTTTTTTGTCGTAATTTTTTTAATTTTTTTTAGGGGTGGTCGAGATAAATTTGACCTCGAATTCTTGATCAGTCAATTGTACCTAGTCGTTTGAGAACATTCTCGGCAAAAAAATCGAAAATTACAGACCTTTGTGCAAAATGATAACGTGATGTTCTCCAGAACATACGCGCAAAATTACTTGTTTTTTGAGCGCTGTTAATGCCTTTAAATGTAAGTTTAAAAATTCATTACAAAATCGATATACCTATCTATGGTATAATCCTGCTCTCCTTCCCTTAAACTTGAATTATTTTTTATTCTTCTAAGCCTGAATAATGAACGCAAGCTCTATTTACAGCGAAAAACAGTTTTTCTCGAAAGTTACTTTTTGACTTGTCCCGTCGATACTTATCTGCCATATTGAAGAAAATATATTTCCAGATATTTTAAATAATTAATATTCTTGATCTGAGTAATTAGGATTATCAGCAGAAAGAGTTTTTCTTTGGAATAATGAATGAGGTTCGAATAATTGTTGATTTGGCGAAAACTATAAATTCGAAACGGAGCTACGAAAAATACTTCGCAGCGGTTCAAAATTTCCAGAGTTTTTTCGGCACATTTTAAGTGTATTTGTTGAAGTTATACCAAATTATGCAAATATCCTTGAATATGTGGATGTATCGTTACGAAAAATATATTTTCAACTGTAACTACTAATAGCTCATTAAATCTTTCCCCCGACTCATTAATCCTCAATTTCAAAAACGACTATTCGATTCGATTGACGATAATTTCGCGGCAAAGAATCATTTAGGATTAAAACGCTTAATGGTGTAAATTTTTAAACCAAAATTTAAAACCCTTAGCATAAGCATAAGCAATAATGTGGAATTTTTTTTCGGTGGTTTGGTTAGCGACACCCTGGAACCGTACAGGTTGAACTATTTATGACCAGAGTTGATGACTTAACACTTGGAGCTACATCTAGGACTTTTTTTGCAGTATGGTAACTTTCGAGTAACTAGGAATTAACAATCAACCAAAAATTTGTAATTTAGTTCTATTATATATCATCTTAAGATTTGTGCTTAGTTTAAATAGTTGAAGCTCAAATGTTCCGATGTAGCCTTTCCAAATAATACCTTGTCCCGTATGTGAGACTTGAATAGACAATAAAACATGCGCACAGAAGCTTCTGACTTAGGTCTCGTTTTTTTTATTAATCTCATATTCCCTTAGGAACGAAATGAAACCATATATTTTTTCTACTAAAAAAATTAAAACAAATTTAATGTTCCATTACATCACGAGGAGAATTAATAATTGACCTTGAAGAAACTGTTTTTTTTTTCAATATAATGCAAGGGAGAAAAACCAAAAATGAGACAACATGAAAAGTGTGAGAAATTTAATCATATCACAACAACGGTTTACTGATAATATAGTAATGAATTTCGAGATAAAACGAATTAAACATTTGATTAAGATACGTGTGTTCGAATTTCCATTTAATTTCACAACAAAATAAATATGCCAGTTAATTAAATTCATCTATAATTGATTTCAAATCAATTGTAAAAATTATCAAAATAAAATATAAACACTCAGAAATAAATGAGAATATTATCTCTATTATTACTGGTACATTTGATGCATATAATTATCGAGTGATTTAATGTAATGTATAACTTCGGAATCCAATTAAGCTAATGTGAAACTGAAAAAATAATTAACAATTGGAAATGTTCTAAATAGTTGTGTACTTCTATATTAAGTGATAAAGTTTCTTGAAACAATTAAATAATACTGAAAATTTTTATTGTTCTTCACAATGAAGCTATTCCAGAATCTAAATTATATACAATTTTCATAAAATGAAATATAAACAATATATTCTAGCTAGGTTTTCTAATTTCATACCGCATTTTTCGTGTTGGATGTATTAGGAAATCTTGATTTTTTTATAACGGAATTCAATGAGATGAATTCTATTTCATATTTTTATTTGTAATTGAAATTTTTATTTCCATTATTTGGTCCTTTATGGAATATTCCTATCCCTTTAATTGTTTTAAAAGTTAAATTGTCCAGTAAATCACTTGAACATAATCTGCATGACAGGTACAGGTCATTTCATTGCGGTTGTTGGGCTTTGTATCCCAGTATATACATTTATCACGACTATCATTTAAGATAAGTTATTATAATTGATTTATTAACTGAAAACTTATTTCTTTTGTGTAATGTAACAACAAGCTATAATAATACAATTCCACTTTGGAAACAATGAAAGGGTTGAATACGCTTTTGTTTTGAAATATTTAAACACAAATAATTAGAATAAAAAAATTAGTAACATACGTAAATATCAATCGGAAGTTCTCGATATATCTGATTGTATCCCTCTATAAAAGATTAATATATTCAACATTAAAAATGCAGTATGAAATGAATAAAAATAAACATTCGAAAATATTTTGAAGAACATAATGAAAATAATTTAGATTATATAAATCTTGACATTTATGAAATGAAGATCGGTGCTTCTTCATCCCTTAACTGAATTTCTGTTCGCCAATTGTGGGTATATTTCAAATATTAGTTTCCGTAAAAGTTCAAACGTTTCGATTTTTCAAAATGTTTCACTGATTGGTACAATTCTTGATTTTATTAGGAAGGATCAGAAATCATTTTTTGAGGTACCCTAGTACTTTGTGTCTGGACCTTCATTCGACTTGCATCATGGATATTGATATGTTATTGATTATTAAGTAATATTCTGTATCTCACGATATTTTGACAACGGAAAGAGATAGTGACTTGCAATTTTCAGGGTAGGTTGCGCATCTGTATGCAACATTTCAGTTCGTTAATAGACATAATCAGCTTAACGTTTATGGAGTTATATCCATCTGATATTTTGTTGATTGTATCCAATCTTCTTCTTTCCAGTCCTTGATTTGCTGCTGCCTCACCGTGTGGATATTCGAGTCTTCTTATTTTTTTTTTCATTCTAGCAATCTTATGGAGTAGTGTCACCTGCATCACTTTGAAGAAAATTAATATTGAAATATGAAATAGGTGCATTTCAATCGCAACCGTACCTTAAATAATTATTGGGACATTGAATAAAGTACTGTATCTAATCGACTTCATCCTATTAGCTCTCTCACTTCCGCTAAGGGGAACATTCACTCATCTTAGGTTTTTTCGTACTAAGAAGGTCTGAGCTATCTTCTGCGGGGTCCTACACTTTGTTCTCGCCCTTTATTTGGTCACCCTTCGTCCTCAGATCTATGGTTTGTACCATTCCTATGAACGACATTTTTAAAAATTGGTATGGTATTACAGGACGCAACTTTCAGTAAAAAATTTGTGATTAGCTGAATGAAACGAGAAATAATGTCGATTAATTTCATTTTACATTAATCATGAAATATACCACTTGGATAGTTTTTACAGCTTTGATGGGTATAATGAACCTAGTCGATTTTAGTGTCGTCATCTCTGAGAAGTAAACTTTATATTTGAATACCAAAAAATGAGAGAAAAATATCAATTTAATGTATTTAAACATATACCAGAGCCGTTTTTACTTGGATAATATGTTTGCGCCTCAAGTTTTTCCTTCTTAAATAATTCATTTTCTTTACAGACTTTTTGCATTTGATAACAATAGGTCTAATAGCTCCATGTCAAGAAATGTTTCATAATTATTCAATTGTGCAATACGGATCTAAAAATTTAAGGTAGTTACAAAAATACTTCAACAAGTGTTGGACAATATTATGGTAATGTACCCGGCATGTTGACCACTGAATAATCTGCAAGTTATCATTCTCTTGTTCGCAGTCAGCATCTGATACTGTTACTAGAACAGCTGCTCTGCACTTATATCTATGAAATACATTTTGCATTTATTGCAGTAACCCGTTTGACAATCCGCATTCATTTGAAGAAATAATTAAATACTCATCTCTTTCCGAACTTTATTTCACTAGGAAATTTCCAATTCTCCTACCGTATTTGGTACCCTTTTATGAGATATCATATTGACATTGTGTTGGTAATTATTTACATTTAGTTTTTTCTGCTGAATAATTTTCTTCCACAATTTTGTATCCACAATTTCTTCTAATATATTATCAAGTAGCTTCTCAACTCTATATTAATATGTAATAAATTGTATTTGAACGTAGAAGGATAGAAGAACATAAAGTATTCATTTCTAAATACCTGAAATCATTTTCAGTTCATTTTATTATATCTTAGATATTTATAGAAAACTCCCAATTGCCATGTTGATGTAAATTCCAGCGTTGAAACTGTTGTCTATGTTGCAATGTGCACATATCATTTATTTTTTCATTGGCTTTGAAGAAATGTCTGCAAAATATGATAAGATTGATCTTTGATTTTTTTTTAATTCAATACTAATTGTATGAATGAAATATCAATGAAGTAATACGAATGATTATACAAGCCTTCAGTGCAGATGCAGGACATTTCGGTGAGTGTGAATCAGTGTTCGAAATATGTCCTAACTATATTCGTCTACGAGATACAGGATGTTTTATGTATTTTATCAAAAATTTTCAATCGGCATGACTCTCGAAAGCCTAGATGGATTGTCTTGAAAATTACAGAGGTTGAGTATAGACCTAGGCCTAATATTCGCTCATAATGCGCTTATGATAGCGCAGGTCCGGACTGAGAAAAATATTTTCTTTATTCCACATCTTGTATAACACACTGTACATCAAATTTTCAAGAAGTAACATTTTTCTCAGAATCTACAATAAAAACTCTTTCAAACAAGCCTCCTGGCAATAATTGCACACTTTTTATCAATATTTTATGAATCATTGAATATTTGGAATTTTCAATTTATTATAAGCACGGACCTGCGAATCTCCGAATAATGCGTTAATTCATATTGCATCAATTGAAATTCTCTGTAGCATCACATAATTATAGTGCTGCAGCATTTTTACTACTAAATATTCATTATCTGAAAAACTGTACATAGGATCGAACTAAAAATTGGAGGTAGTTTTAATAAGCCCCAGCAGAAAAAAATGGCGTTTACCCCTTTACTTACACCCTCAGGGGGGGCCAGGGGAGACACTTTTATTACTAAATATTCATTTTCTGAAAAGCGGTACATAAGATCAATATCAAATTTTGAGGTAGAATTAAGAAGCACCAGCAGAAGAAAACTCACTTTACCTCATTCACTTACACCCTCAGGAGGGCGAGGGGGGACATTTTTATTACTAAATATTCATTATCTGAAAAACGGTACATAGGTTCAATATCAAATTTTGAGGCAAAATTGAGAAGCCGTAGCAGAAAAAAACCCACTTTACCTCATTCACTTACACCCTCAGGGGGGCGAGGGGGGACATTTTTATTACTAAATATTCATTATCTGAAAAACGGTACATAGGATCAATATCAAATTTTGAGGCAAAATTGAGAAGCCCTAGCAGAAAAAAAAACACTTAACCTCATTCACTTACACCCTCAGGGGGGCCAGGGGGGAAACTTTTATTACTAAATATTCATTTTCTGAAAAACGGTAAATAAGATCGATATCAAATTTTGAGGTAGAAATAAGAAGCCCCAGCAGAAAAAAACACACTTTACCTCATGCAATTACCCCTTCAGGGGGCCGAGGAGGGAAATTTTTATTACTGAATATTCATCATCAGAAAAACTGTACATAGGATCGAACTAAAAATTGGAGGTAGTTTTAATAAGCCCCAGCAGAAATAAACAGCGTTTACCCCATTTACTTACACTCTCAAGGGTGGCCAGGGGGAAGACTTTTATTACTAAATATTCATTATCTGAAAAACGGTACATAGGATCAATATCAAATTTTGAGGTAGAATTAAGAAGCACCAGCAGAAGAAAATTGACTCTACCGCATTCAATTACACCCTAAGGGGGCCGAGGGGGGACATTTTTACTACTAAATATTCATTATCTGAAAAACTGTACATAGGATCGAACTAAAAATTATAGGTAGTTTTAATAAGCCCCAGCAGAAAAAAATAGCGTTTACCCCATTTACTCACACCCTCAGGGGGGGGCAGAGGGGACACTTTTATTACTAAATATTCATTTTCTGAAAAACGGTACATAAGATCAATATAAAATTTTGAGGTAGAATTAAGAAGCACCAGCAGAAGAAAACCCACATTACCTCATTCACTTACATCCTCAGGGAGGTGAGGGGGGGACATTTTTATTACTAAATATTCATTATCTGAAAAACATTACATAGGATCAATATCTGAAAAACTGTACATAGGATCGAACTAAAAATTATAGGTAGTTTTAATAAGCCCCAGCAGAAAAAAATAGCGTTTACCCCATTTACTCACACCCTCAGGGGGGGGCAGAGGGGACACTTTTATTACTAAATATTCATTTTCTGAAAAACGGTACATAAGATCAATATAAAATTTTGAGGTAGAATTAAGAAGCACCAGCAGAAGAAAACCCACATTACCTCATTCACTTACATCCTCAGGGAGGTGAGGGGGGGACATTTTTATTACTAAATATTCATTATCTGAAAAACATTACATAGGATCAATATCAAATGAGGCAAAAATGAGAAGCCTTAGCAGAAAAAAACCCACTTTACCTCATTCACTTACACCCTCAGGGGGGCCAGGGGGGCCATTTTTGTTACGAAATATTCATTATCTGAAAAACGGTACATAGGATCAATATCAAATTTTGAGGCAAAATTGAGAAGCCCTAACAGAACAAAAAATCACTTTACCTCATTCACTTACACCCTCACGGGGGGCCAGGGGGGACACTTTCATTACTAAATATTCATTTTCTGAAAAACGTTACATAAAATCAATATCAAATGTTGAGGTAGAATTAAGAAGCCCCAGCAGAAAAAAACCCACTTTACCTCATTCACTTACACCTTCAGGGGGCCGAGGGGGGACATTTTTATTACTGAATATTCATTATCTGAAAAACTGTAAATAGGATCGAACTAGCAAGGAAGATTCCCGGAAGCGAAACTTCCAGAACTTGTATCAATTTAGTATATTTAGACTTATCGTAGGTAAAAGTTGAGCTGGTTCCTGACGCACCGATACTTCGTCTTCGTCTCGACGAAAAATTCGGAGCCAGAGCAGTCGTATTTTCGAAGCCTTATGCGAAATAAAGTCGGTCTCGCTTTTTCGCCGGGCGAAGGATAAAAAATACATTTTCGTTCGTTACGGGAAAACCGCGATAGATATCGACTTAGGGTTTTCAGATTTACCCTTTCCCCCTTCCTAAGATTCGATATCCACCCCCTTCGAACCTCGATCCGTCCTCTAGATTTTTAAAACAATTACCAAATTTCCCGATTTACTTAGGAAAAATCGCAAAAATTTCGTAGATTTCTCGAATTTTTTTAACGCATAAGGACCCCTCCGAAAAATCTTCTCGATAGCCTATGTTGTGTAGAAATCTTTCCCCTTTCCCCTCCTGTTGTAATATAGCGGTTATATAGGAGGGTTTAGCCAGCCAGATACCGCCCGTGTTTACACATCTTTCTCTAAGTAAGACTCAATTTCAATTAGTATTTATCTGAAAAACTGTAAATAGGATCGAATTAAAAATTGGAGGTAGTTTTAATAAGCCCCAGCAGAAAAAAACAGCGTGTACCTCATTTACTTACACCCTCAGGGAGGGCCAGGGGGGAGACTTTTATTACTAAATATTCATTATCTGAAAAACGGTACATAGGATCAATATCAAATTTTGAGGCAAAATTGAGAAGCCCTAGCAGAAAAAAATTCACTCTACCGCATTCATTTACACCCTAAAGGGGCCAAGGGGGGACATTTTTACTACTAAATATTCATTATCTGAAAAACTGTACATAGGATCGAACTAAAAATTGGAGGTAATTTTAATAAGCCCCAGCAGAAAAAAACAGCGTTTACCTCATTTACTTACACCCTCAGGGGGGGCTAGGGGGGAGACTTTTATAATCAAATATTCATTATCTGAAAAACGGTACATAGGATCAATATCAAATTTTGAGGCAAAATTGAGAAGCCCTAGCAGAAAAAAATTGACTCTACCGCATTCACTTACACCCTAAAGGGGCTGAGGGGGGACATTTTTACTACTAAATATTCATTATCTGAAAAACTGTACATAGGATCGAACTAAAAATTGGAGCTAGTTTTAATAAGCCCCAGCAGAAAAAATAGCGTTTATCACATTTACTTACACCCTCAGGGGGGGGCCAGGGTGGACACTTTTATTACTAAATATTCATTTTCTGAAGAACGGTACATAAGATCAATATCAAATTTTGAGGTAGAATTAAGAAGCACCAGCAGAAGAAAACCCACTTTACCTCATTCACTTACACCCTCAGGATGGCGAGGGGGGACATTTTTATTACTAAATATTCATTATCTGAAAAACGGTACATAGGATCAATATCAAATTTTGATGCAAAATAGACAAGCCGTAGCAGAAAAAAACCCACTTTACCTCATTCACTTACACCTTCAGGGGGGCGAGGGGGGACATTTTTATTACTAAATATTCATTATCTGAAAAACGGTACATAGGATCAATATCAAATTTTGAGGCAAAATTGAGAAGCCCTAGCAGAAAAAAATTCACTTTACCCCATTCACTTACACCCTCACGGGGGGCCAGGGGGAAACATTTATTTCTAAATATTCATTTTCTGAAAAAAAGTACATAAGATCAATATTTAATTTTGAGGTAGAATTAAGAAGCCCCAGCAGAAAAAAACTCTTTTTACCTCATTCTTTTACACCTTCAGGGGGCCGAGGGGGGACATTTTTATTACTAAATATTCATTATCTGAAAAACAGTACATAGGATCGAACTAAAAATTGGAGGTAGTTTTAATAAGCCCCAGCAGAAAAAAACAGCGTTTACCTCATTTACTTACACCCTCAGGGGGGGCCATGGGGGAGACTTTTATTACTAAATGTTCCTTATCTGAAAAACGGTACATAGGATCAATATCAAATTTTGAGGCAAAATTGAGAAGCCCTAGCAGAAAAAAAATCACTCTACCGCATTCACTTACACCCTAAGGGGACCGAGGGAGGACATTTTTACTACTAAATATTCATTATCTGAAAAACTGTACATAGGATCGAACTAAAAATTGGAGGTAGTTTTAATAAGCCCCAGCAGAAAAAAACAGCGTTTACCTTATTTACTTACACCCTCAGGGGGGGCCAGAGGGGAGACATTTATTACTAAATATTCATTATCTGAAAAACGGTACATAGGATCAATATCAAATTCTGAGGCGAAATTGAGAAGCCCTAGCAGAAAAAAATTGACTCTACCGCATTCACTTACACCCTAAGGGGGCCGAGGAGGGAAATTTTTACTACTGAATATTCATTATCTGAAAAACTGTACATAGGATCGAACTAAAAATTGGAGGTAGTTTTAATAAGCCCCAGCAGAAAAAATAGCGTTTATCACATTTACTTACACCCTCAGGGGGGGGCCAGGGTGGACACTTTTATTACTAAATATTCATTTTCTGAAAAACGGTACATAAGATCAATATCAAATTTTGAGGTAGAATTAAGAAGCACCAGCAGAAGAAAACCCACTTTACTTCATTCACTTACAACCACAGGGCGGCGAGGGGGGACATTTTCATTACTAAATATTCATTATCTGAAAAACGGTACATAGGATCAATATCAAATTTTGAGGCAAAATTGAGAAGCCGTACCATAAAAAACCCACTTTATCCCATTCACTTACACCCTCAGGGGGGCGAGGGGGGACATTTTTATTACCAAATATTCATTATCTGAAAATCTGTACATAGGATCGAACTTAAAATTGGAGGTAGTTTTAGTAAGCCCCAGCAGAAAAAATAGCGTTTACGCCATTTACTTACACCCTCAGGGGGGGCCAGGGGGGACACTTTTATTACTAAATATTCATTAGCTGAAAAACGGTACATAGGATCAATATCAAATTTTGAGGTAGAATTAAGAAGCCCCAGCAGAAAAAAACCCACTTTACCTCATTCACTTACCAGTTCAGGGGGTCGAGGGGGGACATTTTTATTTCTAAATATTCATTATCTGAAAAACAGTACATAGGATCGAACTAAAAATTGGAGGTAGTTTTAATTAGGCCCCAGCAGAAAAAGATCGCGTTTACCTCATTAACTTACACCTTCAGGGGGGGCCAGGGAGGACACTCTTAATACTAAATATTCATTTTCTGAAAAACGGTACATAAGATCAATATAAAATTTTGAGGTAGAATTAAGAAGCCCCAGCAGAAAAAATCCCACTTTACCTCATTCACTTACACCCTAAGGAGGCCGAGGGGGGACATTTTTACTACTAAATATTCATTATCTGAAAAACTATACATAGGATCGAACTAAAAATTGGAGGTAGTTTTAATAAGCCCCAGCAGAAAAAAACAGCGTTTACCCCATTTACTTACACTATCAGGGGGGGCCAGGGGGGACACTTTTATTACTAAATATTCATTAGCTGAAAAACGGTACATAAGATCAATATCAAATTTTGAGGTAGAATTAAGAAGCCTCAGCAGAAAAAAACCCACTTTACCTCATTCACTTACACCTTCAGGGGGCCGAGGGGGGACATTTTTATTACTGAATATTCATTATCTGAAAAACTGTACATAGGCTCGAACTAAAAAAATAAAAAAAAGCACTGACGTGAAGTCAGTACTCTTTGGCGCGCGTGTTCACGGTGGCTAATTTGTATTGAGTGATGAGTACTTCAAGCTCAGTGGATAGAGCGAGCCGAAGATCTACCCAAAGGATAGTGGACACCATTCACTGTCGTTTCAAAAATTAACAGTGCTGTATCTAAGCTGCCATCAGGATAGAGTAATAAAGTTGGAAGAGAACACAACTGACTCTCCTTAGTCGCACAAGCTGCTAGAAGATTTGAGAGGGTCAGTATAATCCTAATCATGTTTATAGCACGCGCGCCAAAGCAGGTTGACTTTTTACACTTTTTCTTTCATTGTTAAGTCAATTTGCTTTTACGCGCGTGCTATAAACGTGATTAGGATTATACTGACCCTCCCAAATCTTCTAGCAACTTGTGCGACTAAGGAGAGTCAGTTGTGTTCTCTTCCAACTTTATTACTCTATCCTGATGGCAGCTTAGATACAGCACTGTTAATTTTTGAAACGACAGTGAATGGTGTCCACTATCCTCTGGGTAGATCTTCGGCTCGCTCTATCCACTGAGCTTGAAGTACTCATCATTCAATTCAAATTAGCCACCGTGAACACGCGCGCCAAAGAGTACTGACTTCACGTCAATGCTTTTTTTTATTTTTTCAAGTTCCTATAACAAATATAGCTATCAATACAGTTTGACTGTTAGCTTTATCGTAGATCGAAAAAAATTGCGGTTGTTGGACCTCTGTTAGGAACGCAATTGCTTCTTCTCCGAATCCGAACGTATTTTAATATAGATCTACCGAATACAGTTATAGATAAATTCGCCTCAGGGCCACCATACAGACATTTCAACTCGGAAACAACGCTGTTTATCCCAAACTGCCTTGTGTCCGTGCACTGAATCGACATGAATATTCTTTTAAAACCTCACAATATCGGCTCATTATTCCCAACATAACCCAAACAACCCAAAACCATACACTTCTCGTCTGCGCAAGCGCAATATACTCGTGGCTGCAAGTCCGCCCGAAATTACACACCTCACAAAAAACTCCGATTCTCCAACACTAGTGGTTCAGGAGATTTCGCTTCTTGAATCCACGCATGCGCAGACCCTCACCAGGGGATTCTATAGAGAAATAGCATCCGCCACCCCAAAACCCCAATCCTCTCTGACGAAAGCACCAGCAGTTAAATCACTGATGGTCTGCTCATGCGCATAACGAAAAATGGGTTCAAGCCCTGTGGACAGGAGCTTTCTGGCGCTCTAGTTCAAACAGACAAATTATATCTCCGAAAGTATTGGTTTCTAAGAGTTGGGAATTATATCAATGTATTCATATAATAGAACTGCATCCTAAAGGAAATTCAATTCAAATAATAGTTTATTTATCAAGATTAAATGAGCAATCATGAGAATGAGAAAAGCACCATGGAATAAATCAAATTAAATCTGGCCAATTTTGCCCAATAACGAACTTAACCGAGATATTCATCTCCCTAAACTACTCTGAAAATTTCAACTACCTACCTCATTCCGTTCGAGAGTTATATCTATGTCTATGGATGAAAAGCAGTCTCACTACTCTCAGATCTCTTACTTCATGTTCAGTTCCGAAATGTAAGAATTTTCTGAGAAAAACTAATTTCGGAGCAAACAACTGAGATTTTTCTCACTTCGCTCACAATTCTTCGATTGATTGTCTCAGGAACATCATTTGACATTATGACAATTCATATTCATACATAGAATAATATCATTCTGTGACAACGTTGAAATACGACTTATTATTGAAATTTTGAAAAATCATATCTCCGAAAGTATTAGCTTGTTAGAGTTAAAAATGATATGAGTGGATTCTTATGATAAAACTTTTTATTAAAAAAAATTTAATTTGGAATTTGTTTCGTAAAAAAAAAATTTTTTTTTTGTTTCTCCGAAACCATCTGTCTGATTTTGCCCAATAACGAACTTAGCCGAGATATTTATTCCTCAAACCTACTCTGAAAATTTCAACTCTCGAGCTCATTCCGTTCGAGAGTTATCGTGCCTACGGCCGGCCGGACCGGCCGGACAGAATGAATTTCGACCACGGATTCTTGATCAGTGAGTCGAACCAAATCGTTTAAGACCATTTTCATCGAAATATTCGAAAATTACAGACATTTGGGCAAATTGATAAGCACTCAGTTCCGAGGAACTAGAGCGCCAAAAATGCCCGTAAGGGCTAACATCAATTTCGAAATTAGCCCCAGGGCCACGGTACGGACACTTTAACTCGGAAACAACGCTACATCCCCCAAACTGACTTGTCCTTGCACTGAATTGCCATGAATATTCTTTTAAAACTTCACAATATCGGCTCAGCACTCCCAACATAACCCATCCAACCCAAAAACAGTCACTTCTCTACTGCGCATGCGCAATCTACTCGCGGCTAAAAGTCCTCTCAAAATAACGCACCTTACAAAAAACTCCGATTCTCCAACACTAGTGGTTCAGGAGATATCACATCTTTAATCCACGCATGCGCAGACCCTCAACAGGGGATTCTATAGAGGAATAGCATCCGCCACCCCAAAACCCTAATCCTCTCTGACGAAAACAACACCAGTTAAATCACTGATGGTCTGCTCATGCGCATAACGAAAAATGCCTGTAAGCGGTAACATCAATTTCAAAATTAGCCCCAGGGCCACGGTATGGACACTTTAACTCGAAAACAAAGCTACATCCCCCAAACTGACTTGTCCTTGCACTGAATTGCTATGAATATTCTTTTAAAACCACATAATATTGACTCAGCACTCCCAACATAACCCATCCAACCCAAAAACAGTTACTTCTCTTCTGCGCATGCGCAATCAACTCGCGGCTAAAAGTCCTCTCAAAATAACACACCTTACAAAAAACTCCGATTCTCCAACACTAGTGGTTCGGAAGATATTGCATCTTCAATCTACGCATGCGCAGACCCTCATCAGGGATCTGAATTCTATGGAGGAATAGCATCCGCCACCCCAAAACCCCAATCCTCTCTGACGAAAACTACAGCAGTTAAAGGACTTCTCATCTGCGCATGCGCAATACGGAAAATGCCAGGAAAGGGCAGCATGAACCTCAAAAACATATGTTTCGGCATTAAAAGCAAAGTATTCCGCAAAATAGTAGTAATTTTTTTATTTTTTTCATGTCACGTGATCTTCACGAAATTTTGCAAAAGTGTTTGCTTTGGTCTTTTGCATCTAACTACTGAGTTTCAATTTAATCAGATCAGTATTTTTCGAGTTATCGTGAAAACAAAATTTTCAAATTTTCAAATTTTTTTTTTGCCACTTTAGGGCCGTCCGTTCAACACAAAACTTCGCAGGCATATAAAGGTCATGATTCTACAATCTGATGCCAAATTTCAAAAAGATCGAGTGATCGGTTCCGGAAATATTCATAAAAAACGTTTTTACTAAAAACGGCCTTAACTCCGAAACCGCTCGGTCGATTTCGCCGGTTAACGAACTTGTCCGAGATATTTACGCTACGAAACTACCCTGCAATTTCAACGCTCTAAGTCGTTCCGTTCGAGAGTTATCGTGCTAACGGCCGGACCGGCCGGCCGGCCGGACCGGACGGACAGAATTGAATTTGACCTCGAATTCTTCATCAGGGAGTCGAACCCAATCGTTTGAGACCATTTTCGAAAAAAAAATCGAAAAATACAGACATTATGACGAAATGATAGCACGCTGTTCCTTGCGGAACACGCGCGCAAAAATTGGAGTTAGTTTTAATTAGCCCCAGCAGAAAAAAACAGCGTTTACCTCATTTACTTACACCCTCAGGGGGGGCCAGGGGGGACACTTTCATTACTAAATATTCATTTTCTGAAAAACGGTACATAGGATCAATATCAAATTTTGAGGCAAAATTGAGAAGCCCTAGCAGAAAAAAAATCACTTTACCGCATTCACTTACACCCTCAGGGGGCCGAGGGGGGACATTTTCATTACTGAATATTCATTATCTGAAAAACTGTAAATGGGATCGAACTACAAATTGGAGGTAGTGTTAATAAGCCCCAGTAGATAATAACAGCGTTTAACTCATTTACTTACACCCCTAGGGATGCGAGGGTGTACACTTTCATTACTAAATATTCATTTAGAGGTGGTAGTATATATCCCCAAATTGCGGATATTGAAACGAAATAATAGCGCATTGTTCCGTACGTCAGTGAAAACCTTACATAAAAATTACCAATTTAAGTGTTGCATATATAATTCCAAATGCGTAAAATTGAAATTTAATCCATTTCAATCCTGAAAATATTACTGCGATGTAATTAACGAAACTTCCGTGACTACAAGTCAATCATTTATGCAAAATAGCAGATTTGATCTTGAAATTCCCTATTTGTAGCTGTATTGAAAACATAGTCCACAAATATAATTTTCAAATTTAATGTTGAACAAACATCGTTCATGAAAAATTCGCAAACAAAGTTTACATCTTCTAGAAATATCGTTCCGGGTACTTCCACAGATGAGACATATGTTCTCTACAGATACAGGGTCTTTCACGAGGAACCTCACCCATATTTATACGGGAAACTACTGAACGTATTTTCATGAAATTCAGCACTTATAAGTATTTCACGATGCTGATGAAATCTAAAATATTTTCAAGGCATGAGCACCTCCGGTTTTTCCGGAAATGACGTCAACTTCCGTTTTTCAAATTAGAACACCATTTTTTCATTGCAGAAATAGAGAAAATTTCAAGTTATTTTGATGTAACATTTTTCAGTTTTGGTTGGAAAATTCTCTCTGAGCGGGAAAATTCGAAAAAAAAATCGAAAATAGAGCTCCGCTGAAACAAGAATAACTTCGAGGTTTTTGGATGGAAAATTTTCATTTTTGAGATTTTTCAAGATGTAAGATTGATGTATCCACTTTAAAAATCGAAATCGCGATTCATGATACAGGGGGTGAAAAAATCGCTTTCAAAGTTAGGGATGACAAAATCATGAAAAATCAATTTTTTCAAATTAGAACCCCATTTTTTTATGGCAGATATTGAATCTACGTTAAAAAATAATGTTAGTGTATGCATCACACCCTTGCCCTAAAATGGATATTTTCTGAGTTATTCACAAAAAACTGTTTTTCGTCTTGAATTTTCAGCTATTTCTTTTCCCTTCACGCCAAAAAGATGAAATTTTCAGGAACTGTTATTTGAACCATGCTGTAGATTTTTCACCCCTTCTTGAAACCGACTTCAAGTTACTATTAGAAGAACCATGGCAAACTCTCGCAGTTATAACTAGAGAAGATGCTCAAAGTTTTGACCGTTAATTTCTAGACATTTATTTATACGTCTCAGGAATGCTTCGTGCGTTGCTCTTCTTATTTCATCGGGAGGAAGAGATCTGCAAAAGTGTTTAAAAACCAAATTGAGTTTCAAAACTATGAATCTAAAAATCTAAACAAACCTGGACGCATTTCTGACTCGTTCTATGCAGTCCTCTTTATCAGCCAGGGGAGTTGAGTAGACAATATTTTTTATCCTACCCCAAACATAATAGTCTAAAGGAGTTAAATCGGGAGAACGTGGTGGCCAAAGATGTGGACCATTGTTCGCCAACCATCGATCTTCAAATAGCCTGTAGAGGATATTTGACACATTGAGTGAATTGTGTGGAGGCGCGGCCATCTTGTTGATACCATAAGTCATTATGGTTCTGTACTAGCGGCTCAATTATTTGAGTCAATATGTCAGAATATCTATCTCCTAAGGGAGAACATTCTTTAAATAATGCAAACATGTGTAGTGTTCTATCTTACCAGTCAAAGTCCCATCATAAATGTGAACATCGAGAATTGCATTATTTTTGATGTCACAAAAAACATTGAAACTCCAGGTCTCTTGAAAGTTCCATTGTCTGAAGTGGTGGTTGTTCTCTTCATCCCAATAATGACTGTTATGCCTATTGAAAGAACCATTCTTTGTGAATTTAGATTCATCTGTCCAAATTATACAGTCCAAAAAGTTTTCATTCTCTTGAAACCGAATCATCATAGCTTCGCAAAAGTCTGTTCTCCTGATGACGAAATCAGTTTCCTTCAAATGCTGTACCCTATTGAATTTATATGAGTGCATTTTATGTTTTTTTAATATTCTCCAAACACTCGATTGCGATAATCCCAGATCAATCTCGGCATCTTTGAGAGAATTTTGAGGATTCACACGAAAATATGCAAGAACTGTAATTTCGTTGTTCTCATCTTCTACTACACTTTTTTCTCTGTGTATAGTTTTCTTAATGAAAGATCCGACATTTCTCAAGTTTGTCATGGTTCTGTTAATGGTATCTCTCGTTGGTCTGGGTCGGTCAGGAAACCTCTCAATGAACAGTCGAATCGTTCTATCTACAATTTTATTACATTCTCCATGAAGTAGAATGAGATTTGAATAATCTTCATTGGTAAAATTAGTTGAAATAAAGAGGTTTCCGATACAAATTCGAATCAAAATTCGCCATCTATTTAGGAACAACCTGTAACTTTTTTCTCTTGCATATTAGGGTAGTAAAATCTAAAACATGGTTTAAGTAACAGTTCCTGAAAATTTCATCTTTTTGGCGTGAAGGGAAAAGAAATAGCTGAAAATTCAAGACGAAAAACAGTTTTTTGTGAATAACTCAGAAAATATCCACTTTAGGGCAAGGTTGTGATGCATACACTCACATTATTTTTCAACATAGATTCAATATCTGCCATAAAAAAATGGGGTTCTAATTTGAAAAAATTGATTTTTCATGATTTTGTCATCCCTAACTTTGAAAGCGATTTTTTCACCCCCTGTATCATGAATCGCGATTTCGATTTTTAAAGTGGATACATCAATCTTACATCTTGAAAAATCTCAAAAATGAAAATTTTCCATCCAAAAACCTCGAAGTTATTCTTGTTTCAGCGGAGCTCTATTTTCGATTTTTTTTTCGAATTTTCCCGCTCAGAGAGAATTTTCCAACCAAAACTGAAAAATGTTACATCAAAATAACTTGAAATTTTCTCTATTTCTGCAATGAAAAAATGGGTTCAAGCTTTGTGGACAGGAGCTTTCTGGCGCTCTAGTTCAAATAGACAAATTATATCTCCGAAAGTATTGGTTTCTCAGATTCGGGAATTATATCAATGTATTCATATAATAGAACTGCATCCTAAAGGAAATTCAATTCAAATAATAGTTTATTTATCAAGATTAAATGAGCAATCATGAGAATGAGAAAAGCACCATGGAAGAAATCAAATTAAATCTGGCCAATTTTGCCCAATAACGAACTTAACCGAGATATTCATCTCCCTAAACTACTCTGAAAATTTCAACTACCAACCTCATTCCGTTCGAGAGTTATATCTATGTCTATGGATGAAAAGCAGTCTCACTACTCTCAGATCTCTTACTTCATGTTCAGTTCCGAAATGTAAGAATTTTCGGAGAAAAACTAATTTGGGATCAAACAACTGAGATTTTTCTCACTTCGCTCACAATTCTTCGACTGATTAGATAATGTCTCAGGAACATCATTTGACATTATGACAATTCATATTCATACATAGAATAATATCATTCTGTGACAACGTTGAAATACGATTTATTATTGAAATTTTGAAAAATCATATCTCCGAAAGTATTAGCTTGTTAGAGTTTAAAATGATATGAATGGATTCTTATGATAAAACTGCTTATTAAAAAAAATTTGATTTGGAATTTGTTTCGTAAAAAAAAATTTTTTTCTTTGTTACTCCGAAACCATCTGTCCGATTTTGCCCAATAACGAACTTAGCCGAGATATTCATCCCCCAAACCTACTCTGAAAATTTCAACTCTCTAGCTCATTCCGTTCGAGAGTTATCGTGCTTACGGCCGGCCGGACAGAATGAATTCCGACCACGGATTCTTGATCAGTGAGTCGAACCAAATCGTTTAAGACCATTTTCATCGAAATATTCCAAAATAACAGACATTTGGGCAAATTGATAAGCACTCAGTTCCGAGGAACTAGAGCGCCAAAAATGGTGTCCTAATTTGAAAAACGGAAGTTGACGTCATTTCCGGAAAAACCGGAGGTGCTCATGCCTTGAAAATATTTTAGATTTCATCAGCATCGTGAAGTACTTATAAGTGCTGAATTTCATGAAAATACGTTCAGTAGTTTCCCGTATAAATATGGGTGAGGTTCCTCGTGAAAGACCCTGTAGATGATTTCAAGATCTCGGTCTGAAATTCCTGTCTCAAATCATCCATATTGGCCGATTCTTGAAGAGATTTATTTTTGGCGCTCTAGTTCCTCGGAACTGAGTGCTTATCAATTTGCCCAAATGTCTGTAATTTTGGAATATTTCGATGAAAATGGTCTTAAACGATTTGGTTCGACTCACTGATCAAGAATCCGTGGTCGGAATTCATTCTGTCCGGCCGGTCCGGCCGGCCGTAAGCACGATAACTCTCGAACGGAATGAGCTAGAGAGTTGAAATTTTCAGAGTAGGTTTGGGGGATGAATATCTCGGCTAAGTTCGTTATTGGGCAAAATCGGACAGATGGTTTCGGAGTAACAAAGAAAAAAAATTTTTTTTACGAAACAAATTCCAAATCAAATTTTTTTTAATAAGCAGTTTAATCATAAGAATCCATTCATATCATTTTCAACTCTAACAAGCTAATACTTTCGGAGATATGATTTTTCAAAATTTCAATAATAAATCGTATTTCAACGTTGTCACAGAATGATATTATTCTATGTATGAATATGAATTGTCATAATGTCAAATGATGTTCCTGAGACATTATCTAATCAGTCGAAGAATTGTGAGCGAAGTGAGAAAAATCTCAGTTGTTTGCTCCCAAATTAGTTTTTCTCAGAAAATTCTTACATTTCGGAACTGAACATGAAGTAAGAGATCTGAGAGTAGTGAGACTGCTTTTCATCCATAGACATAGATATAACTCTCGAACGGAATGAGGTTGGTAGTTGAAATTTTCAGAGTAGTTTAGGGAGATGAATATCTCGGTTAAGTTCGTTATTGGGCAAAATTGGCCAGATTTAATTTGATTTCTTCCATGGTGCTTTTCTCATTCTCATGATTGCTCATTTAATCTTGATAAATAAACTATTATTTGAATTGAATTTCCTTTAGGATGCAGTTCTATTATATGAATACATTGATATAATTCCCAACTCTGAGAAACCAATACTTTCGAGATATAATTTGTCTGTTTGAACTAGAGCGCCAGAAAGCTCCTGTCCACAGGGCTTGAACCCATTTTTTTATTATCTCTTTGAAGAAGTATATTACATAAATGCCACAATTATTGGCATCATTTTGTTTTAGATGTTTCTTACTCACTATTTTCCAACTATCGTAATTCTGAAGTGCTTTCAATTGTTTACTCTTTTCTAAGTACATAATAAATTTTTTCAAATAAAGAGCACTGGTGGATTTTCGTTCACCGAATGGATCTATGTATGTGAATTCTCTCTTCGAAATATTGATTTCGACTGCGCACCAATGGTTTCCATTAACCAATAGGGGTATATATAAATGATCCTTCACAATCTTGAAATTTTCGAGGAATGAATGTTCTGGATGGCTGAAAATTAACTGGGCGTGAAGTCCAGCATTAACGATTTGATCATTCTCCTTCGTATTTATCATGTTCAAAATAAAATCTATTACAGCGTCGCTTAGCCAGTTTTCACTATTTAAACTCAAGTAATCCACTAGAGCTAATTTTTTGTGATTACGATCTAAAATTGAAACCACATAGCTTCTTCCATTAGGAAAATTATTGTAATAAGCATGGTCTCTTATGAGGCCATTATCAAAAAATTGGTGTTTTATTGTTCTTGATGGTATCCTACGGTGGTTATCAACCTCAGAAGTTCTTTTACACAGTCTACAAATGAATTCTCCCGTGAAAGTCCTATCAGGCTCGCATATCTGAAGTACCCAAAAATTGCATTCATCACATTGTACCCAATTGGTGGCGGTTGTGTCCAAAGATCCCTCTGAACAGTACTGACAAATAGGTGTTTCGTTCGAGCCTTGTGAGTCTTCGTTCGGTAATCCTTGTTTTTCAGAAAAAATTTTCTAATGACGTTCTTCGAAATGTCATTATGAACCGCTCTTCTTCTTTGCCACATTGCCCTTTCCTGTCTATGAACACGTCCTGTCAGATTACTCTTCGGTATCACGCAGAGGATTTCTTTATATTGTGACAGCACTGATTCTCTGGTAGCTCTTACAAACCGTGAGCATTTCCAATTTCTTTCTCCTCGTAATACATAATGTTTCATCGTATCAAAGTAATTTTCAACAGGAGCATTACTCACTCTGTCCCTATCAAAGACTTCCAACATCATCGCTGACCACAGAGGCAAGAACGGTATATATTTCTTCAGAATCAGTTCGTACAGCTTAGGATTATAAAACTGATTCATGCCATCATTCACTTGATCAATGCTAATCTGATATTCAAGCTTTTCGAAATGCCTGAAAAAAAGCTCTGCTTGGCCAGATAATTACTGGGAGGATCGTTTTCTTTAGAAATTCCTGTTGACTTCAGATCATGTATGTAATCCGTATGTATAGAGTGCTCTTTATCAGCCGCTATTAATAATAATTCATTAATTGATTTTTTTACTGTCGAATTTCGATATTGACTACATAACAAAATGAATATATTTTTCATCCAATTCTCAATTTGGTCGAATTTTTTCAGCATCATACAGGCTGCCATCAAATCCTTAAATTGATTCTGAATATTGCATGGACCCACTGTATGTTCAATGTCCTTACAAAACATTTTGACGAAATGAGCAAAACATAAATGAAGGGAAATAAAATTTCCTGCACGTAGTCCAGCAACAATAAAAAAATTATCATAACAATAATTGATGTATTCGATCAATTGCATTTCACAAAATACCTGTGATAACGCATTCAAACTGGCTAAGCAAAAATCAGTAACAACACCAGTAAAAGTTGGCCAGGTCGAATGCTCTTGAGCGAAATACTTGAAATCTGATAAGAATTTACGTATATCTCGGGTGTAGTGTGTCCCAGAAATTAATTCCATAACTGGAAAAATTCGCTGGTTGCTAGTTTGAATAACCCCAGAATACAGATAAATACGTTTGCATTCTTTATAAGGCTTTCTCACAATAGACCCTGTTGCATCGAGGTGTAATAGGAACTTGGATTGTTTAGTCTTTTTTTCATATTTTAGTACTTGCAGTTGTTCTTTACTGAAATCAGCCAGCATATCATCTCAAGAATTTTTTACGATCATATACAGTCATATCAAGGGTACACACACATATACACTGATGCATCAAAAACAGAAGAAGGGGTGGGAGCTGCGTTCACTACAAATGACCATGAAAGCAGATTCAAACTACCCCAACCTACTACAGTGTTCACAGGAGAGCTATACGCATTATGGAAAGCCTTGGAGTTCACAAACAGCAGAAGATACCAACAATGTAATAATAATAATAATAATAATAATAATGCCTTTATTGTATACCAAGATATAGGAGTACAACGATGAGAAAAGAGGCGAAGTCTAGCCTAAGCTACTCAACTTAACCTCTACAACATACAAGATTTGAGGAAATCACAAAATTTTATAACTTACACTAAGTGAATTAACAATTATCCATATATTACAACTATCTAAAACTTCGAACTTAATCAATTCTTCTCCAGTGTGAGAACAAAAAAAAAAAAATAAATAAACCCAGCAGAAGAAGTAGAAATAGAAAATCACAATACCTGACTTACCAATCCAACATGAGCTACCCACTGCCCTGTGCCAGCAATAAAGAACCTTTATAAGTACGTTTGAATGAAGATAACGAATTTGAATTTAATGACACCATTGGAACACTATTATAAACTGAGACGGCGTTATAGGCAAAACATTTCCTGAAATTGGCCAGGCGATGTCTTGGCATTTCAAGTCTATTGCCAAATCTCAAAGGGCGTCCCCGCACAACACCACGCACAACAAGCCTATCTCTTAAGTATGAAGGGGATGAATGCCCAAGCACACGATACACCATTGTAGCCATTGAATATTTATATGAACTATCCAATCTTAGCCATGTCTTATCATTACTGACTCGCTCAACTCACTGCAAGCAATGGATGAACTTTACCCCACTCACCCAATTCTAGCAAAAATAAAGGAAGAACTTGAAAAGATTAAAACCAACCAAACGGAGCTGAGATTGTTGTGGATTCCATCGCATACTGGGATAAGTGGAAATGAGCGAGCTGACTATCTAGCTAGGACGGCCATAACCAACACAGAATCTTCAATATGTCACGAGACTGTTCATACCGACATGAGACCATTTTTGAAAGAAATTCAAAGACGACTGTGGCAAACTGAATGGGACTCCTCTACATCCAAACTGGCCGAAGTGAAAATATGTGTACTCCCTGACAAGATTATACCTAAAACTAGAAAACACCAAGTACTATTGAGCCGACTTCGGATTGGTCATACCAGATTGACACATGAATACCTCATCACACATACCCCAGAAGCCTCATGTGATGTATGTGACACACGTTTAACTGTAAAACATATTTTATGTGAGTGTCCGCTTTACCATCAGAAGAGAGTGAATCATGAGATATCAGGAACTTTGAAGGACATATTGGGTGAAAAGTGCAATTTGAACAATTTAATAGCTTTTCTTAATAGTACCCGTTTAGACAAAGAATTGTGAAACACATAATGAATTAATTGTATTGTACCTTCGCTAATAACCCTCGCGGTTGATGCGATATATTTTAAATAAAAAAAAAAAAAAAAAGTTTAACCATAAATGGAACGGTAACTTCTTGTATATATTCCCCATTAATTAACTGCATCTTACACATATCATTCAAATCATTCACATCTCTATCGAGTTGTCTTTTTGCTTCCGACCTAATTTTCCGTATGGTTGGATCAGATTTGATATCCTGAAGGTTTCCCTCCTTTATCAACATTATGTCCGCTTTCTGAAGAGTTTTCTTCTTATATTCGGATGGCTTCAAAAGCAGTAACTTCTTTTTGGCCTTAAATCTCTCGTGGCCTTTAATATAGGTCGTAATTAACTTTTCGTGATAATAGTCTTTAGAAGAACTATAAACACTAATACATTTTTTGGAGACTTTAATTCGGAACTTTTTGCAGCTCCGCTTGTTATGGATGCAATAAGCCAATATAAGTATATCCCCATTTTTCAACTGTTTTTTATCTTTTATTGCCAGAGAACAAGTGTTATTCACATACTTTCGGATTCTGTTTCTTATATAATAGTTCATATAACTTTTACCAGAAGAGTTTTCGAATAAATATTTTCGATGTGCGTCAGATATGTCAAATTTACCCTCAAAAATAACGCAGTTTTTATAAAGGTAAAAGTTTCCCGGTTCTGCGAATTCGGTTAGTACTACCAAAAGATATTAATTCCTTCACTACACGATCGGAAAGATGGAGATCGCTTGATAACTCTAAAGCGTTAATGGTAACATCCTTATAATCCATCGTTGCATTTCCGATTTCATAGGATATAGCACTGCCACAATTCTTTTTTTTAATGGGAGAGAGATGACATTCGTTGGAGATCAATGTATTACCGATATCTTTCTCAGGAGTTGAAGTAGGTAATATTATTCTATCATCTGGAATTATCTCATTCTCGTATTCCGTTGGAAAGCAAGAATTCAGGGTGAGAATAACTTCGTCTTTATTTCTCTTCATATACTGACATAATATGCTCGGAAATATTTTCAGTTCAAATGACATGGCTTTTATAGCATCACTCCTTGGATCAATTAGCTCATGATAGTTATGATTCACAATATTTGTTTTTATGTATTCTAATATAGCCGATAGCACGCTATATTTTTTATAAACCAATATTATGTGCTTTGGTTTCTAATCCCGCTGATGGACAGATAAATGAGAGCCAATTGAAAAACTGAAGATTGTAATGGAACAAATAATAATAAAACAAAAATTAAAATGAAGTAGGGTTACAAGCAGGACAAAGGAACAAACGAAAGATTTGGTGAATTCAAAAACAGGATGTCAATAAACCACAAAGAGAACAAAGAATAACTATTCGTAAATAGTAAAAACAACAAAAATAAATTCTAAGGGAAACAAAAATATATGCAAAACGAAGGGAATATTATAAATTCGAAAACCTGTACACAATCACAAGAATCTAGTGATGAGGCTTTTCAGCAAAACTAAGAGATAAAAATGGGTTCAAGCCCTGTGGACAGGAGCTTTCTGGCGCTCTAGTTCAAACAGACAAATTATATCTCCGAAAGTATTGGTTTCTCAGAGTTGGGAATTATATCAATGTATTCATATGATAGAACTACATCAAAAGGAAATTCAATTAAAATAATAGTTTATTTATCAAGATTAAATGAGCAATCATGAGAATGAGAACTGCACCATGGAAGAAATCAAATTAAATCTGGCCAATTTTGCCCAATAACGAACTTAACCGAGATATTCATCTCCCTAAACTACTCTGAAAATTTCAACTACCTACCTCATTCCGTTCGAGAGTTATATCTATGTCTATGGATGAAAAGCAGTCTCACTACTCTCAGATCTCTTACTTCATGTTCAGTTCCGAAATGTAAGAATTTTCTGAGAAAAACTAATTTCGGAGCAAACAACTGAGATTTTTCTCACTTCGCTCACAATTCTTCGATTGATTAGATAATGTCTCAGGAACATCATTTGACATTATGACAATTCATAGAATAATATCATTCTGTGACAACGTTGAAATACGATTTATTATTGAAATTTTGAAAAATCATATCTCCGAAAGTATTAGCTTGTTAGAATTAAAAATTATATGAATGGATTCTTATGATAAAACTTCTTATTAAAAAAAATTTAATTTGGAATTTGTTTCGTAAAAAAACCAAATCGTTTAAGACCATTTTCATCGAAAAATTCGAAAATTACAGACATTTGGGCAAATTGATAAGCACTCAGTTCCGAGGAACTAGAACGCCAAAAATAAAAGAATATTCGTCTAGATATCGAGACCAAGATACTAATAACTAACTTAATTTATTTAAATAAATCAAAAATATTCAGAGAGTATTGACTACTTCAACCAGGATACGCGCAAAAAGTGAAACCATCAAGAAATTGCTGCGTACTGACTGCATAAAATCCGAGCTATAAACTTCGCTTGTATCACCACGCGGTCCGGTTCAGCGTTATAAACGGACTTCTAATCGGAACTCTGTGCGATGAAATTGATTTTTCCCATCGTTTATTAATTCTTCTCATATTCGATCATACATACAGGGTGTTTCACGAATGATTGTACAGGCTTTCAGTGAAGATGCAGGACAGTTTGGTGAGTCTAAATCAGTGTTCGAAATATGTCCTAACCATATTCGTTCAAGAGATACAGGATCGTCTATGTATTTTCTCAAAAACTTTCAATCGGCATAACTCTTGAACGCCATCATTGATCTTCGTGAAAGTTTCAGGGAATGAGTATAGGCCTATGCCTAATATTCTCTCATAATGACTTGTTGATAGCGCAGGTCCGGACTGAGAAAATTATTTTCTTTATTCCACATCTTGTAAAACATCAAATTTTCAATGAGTGAATTTTTTCTCATAATCTACACTAAATACTATATCAAACAAGCCTATTGGCAATAATGGCACACTTCGCATCAATATTTTATGAACCATTGAATATCTGGAATTTTCAATTTATATAGATTCGTAGGTCCGTGTTTATTATAAATTGAAAATTCCAGATATTCAATGGTTCATAAAATATTGATGCGAAGTGTGCCATTATTGCCAATAGTCTTGTTTGATATAGTATTTAGTGTAGATTATGAGAAAAAATTCACTCATTGAAAATTTGATGTTTTACAAGATGTGGAATAAAGAAAATAATTTTCTCAGTCCGGACCTGCGCTATCAACAATATGAGAGAATATTAGGCATAGGCCTATACTCATTCCCTGAAATTTTCATGAAGATCAATGCTGGCGTTCAAGAGTTATGCCGATTGAAAGTTTTTGATAAAATACATAAACGATCCTGTATCTCTTGAACGAATATGGTTAGGACATTTTTCGAACACTGATTTAGACTCCCCAAAATGTCCTGCATCTGCACTGAAAGCCTGTACAATCATTCGTGAAACACCCTGTATGTATGATCGAATATGAGAAGAATTTACAAACGATGGGAAAAATCAATTTCATTGCACAGAGTTCCGATTAGAAGTCCGTTTATAACGCTGAACCGGACCACCACGCTAGGAAAGTTTACCTTATGCCTGACGTTCCTCGTGGCGATACAAGCGAAGTTTATAGCTCGGATTTTATGCAGTCAGTACGCAGCAAATTCTTGATGGTTTCACTTTTTGCGCGTATCCTGGTTGAAGTAGTCAATACTCTCTGAATATTTTTGATTTATTTAAATAAATTAAGTTAGTTATTAGTATCTTGGTCTCGATATCTAGACGAATATTCTTTTATTTTTTATTTTCAACTTATTTTCTTAGGTTCGTAGTACATTTAGAATAGCAATCTGTTTTTATTGATTATTTGAAGTTTTCTGTTCTTTCTTTTTAACTCTTTGTTTTGCTGAAAAGCCTCATAACTAGATTCTTGTGATTGTGTACAGGTTTTCGAATTTATAATATTCCGTTCATTTTGCGTATATTTTTGTTTCCTTTATTTTTGTTGTTTTTGCGCGAGTGTTCCGCAAGGAACAGCGTGCTATCATTTCGTCACAATGTCTGTTGGTTCTTCTTAATTCTACCTCAAAATTTTATATTGATCTTATGTACCGTTTTTCAGAAAATGAATATTTAAAAATAAAAGTGTCCCTCCTGGCCCCCCTGAGGGTGTTAGTAAATGGGGTAAACGCTATTATTTTCTGCTGGGGCTTATTAAAACTACCTCCAATTTTTAGTTCGATCCTATGTACAGTTTTTCAGATAATAAATATTTAGTAGTAAAAATATCCCCCCTCGGCCCCCTTAGGGTGGAAGTGAATGCGGTAGAGTCAATTTTTTTCTGCTAGGGCTTCTCAATTTTGCCTCATAATTTGATATTGATCATATGTACCGTTTTACAGATAATGAATATTTAGTGATGAAAGTCTCCCCCCTGGCCCCCCCTGAGGGTGTAAGTAAATAAGGTAAACGCTGTTTTTCTCTGCTGGGGCTTATTAAAACTACCTCTAATTTTTAGTTCGATCCTATGTACAGTTTTTCAGATAATGAATATTTAGTAGTAAAAATGTCCCCCCTCGGCCCCCTTAGGGTGTAAGTGAATGTGGTGGGGTGAATTTTTTTCTGCTAGGGCTTCTCAATTTTGCCTCAAAATTTGATATTGATCCTATGTACCGTTTTTCAGGTAATGAATATTTAGTAATAAAAGTCTCCCCCCTGGCCCCCCCTGAGGGTGTAAGTAAATGAGGTAAACGCTGTTTTTTTCTGCTGGGGCTTATTAAAACTACCTCCAATTTTTAGTTCAATCCTATGTACAGTTTTTCAGATAATGAATATTCAGTAATAAAAATGTCCCCCCTCGGCCCCCTGAAGGTGTAAGTAAATGAGGTAAAGTAGGTTTTTTTCTGCTAGGGCTTCTTAATTCTACCTCAAAATTTGATATTGAATTTATTTACCGTTTTTCAGGAAATGATTATTTAGTAATAAAAGTGTCCCCCCTGGCCCCCTCTGAGGGTGTAAGTGAATGAGGTAAAGTGATTTTTTTCTGCTGGGGCTTCTCAATTATGCCTCAAAATTTGATATTGATCCTATCTACCGTTCTTCAGATAATGAATATTTAGTAACAAAAATGTCCCCCCTGCCCCCCCTGAGGGTGTAAGTGAATGAGGTAAAGTGGGTTTTTTTCTACTACGGCTTCTCAATTTTGCCTCAAAATTTGATATTGATCCTATGTACCGTTTTTCAGATAATGAATATTTAGTAATAAAAATGTCCCCCCTCGCCCCCCTGAGGGTGTAAGTGAATGAGGTGAAGTGGGTTTTTTTCTGCTACGGATTCCCAATTTTGCCTCAAAATTTGATATTGATCCTATGTACCGTTTTTCAGATAATGAATATTTAGTAATAAAAAAATCGGCCCCCTTAGGGTGTAAGTGAATGCAGTAGAGTCAATTTTTTTCTGCTAGGGCTTCTCAATTGTGCCTCAAAAGTTGATATTGATCCTATGTACCGTTTTTCAGATAATGAATATTTAGTAATAAAAATGTCCCCCCCTCGCCCCCCTGAGGGTGTAAGTGAATGAGGTGAAGTGAGTTTTTTTCTGCTACGGATTCTCAATTTCGCCTCAAAATTTGATATTGATCCTATGTACCGTTTTTCAGATAATGAATATTTAGTAATAAAAAAATCGGCCCCCTTAGGGTGTAAGTGAATGCGGTAGAGTCAATTTTTTTCTGCTAGGGCTTCTCAATTTTGCCTCAAAAGTTGATATTGATCCTATGTACCGTTTTTCAGATAATGAATATTTAGTAATAAAAGTCTCCCCCCTGCCCTTCCCTGAGGGTGTAAGTAAATAAGGTAAACGCTGTTTTTTTCTGCTGGGGCTTATTAAAACTACCTCCAATTTTTTGTTCGATCCAATGTACAGTTTTTCAGATAATGAATATTTAGTAGTAAAACAGTCCCCCTTCGGCCCCCTTAGGGTGTAAGTGAATGAGGTAGAGTGAATTTTTTTGTGCTAGGGCTTCTCAATGTTGCCCCAAATTTGATATTGATCCTATGTACCGTTTTTCAGATAATGAATATTTAGTAATAAGAGTCTCCCCCTTGGCCCCCCCTGAGGGTGAAAGTAAATGAGGTAAACGCTGTTTTTTTCTGCTGGGGCTTATTAAAACTACCTCCAATTTTTAGTTCGATCCTATGTACAATTTTTCAGATAATGAATATTCAGTAATAAAAATGTCCCCCTTCGGCCCCCTGAAGGTGTAAGTGAATGAGGTGAAGTGGGTTTTTTTCTGCTGGGGCTTCTTAATTCTACATCAAAATTTGATATTGATTTTATGTACCGTTTTTCAGAAAATGAATATTTAGTGTACTGATACCGCTTTTAAATACCTCTAATAACCTTTCAGTATCACAGGGACCTCTACTATTGAAGTCTATGACCTAATTTATCTAACCTTGGCTGTATTGTGATCGTCTAGTGAATTGGTAGGACTACTTACTTACGTTGTGTAGGCAACCCAAGTTACACTCAATGAAACAAGGAAAATGGGCGGGAAGTTTAAAGATTCAAACAACGGTTGTGCGTTCTGATACGTATATTTGGTATAACTGGGGGAAAAGAACGCTTAGAAAAACCCCCAGTAGTGTGATCATCGTGATCAGACAAAGTTATATCAACCAACTGGTATATTCACATTTCTACAATAATTAAGAACAATAAAGAGAGCACCTGGTGGATCCTACAGTCTTTGTAATATGATAATGGAATATTCACCTGATCGGAGGTCAGTAAGCATTAGTGTTTATACCACATGGACATTCCCCGGAGGGGAGTAAAGAGCAGTTCCAGACCTACACTCTTTCTACCTTATTCATACACTCAGGAGGTGATTAAAGAGCAGTGCCAGACCTCACCCTTTCTTCCTCAAGCCAGTGCCTGACCTACAGCTATCGGGAGGCGCAGGATATGTACAGGGGATGCGCTAACCGCAGAGGTGTTCGGTGTCGTTTAGCTTCGCCAGAAGGAATCATCGTATTTGAACAAACTCACAGAGATCTAGGCTCTGAATAACGAAACCGTGTTCCTGCTTCATCTGTGTGGCCAAAGCTGATGAAAATGCAGGAAAACGTTCGTGACATTATAAAACTAACTCTGGGTTCACTCTCGTTACACCTGGGAAGACATTTTACTCATTCATACTCTACCGTATTAACATTCCTGCTTACTGATGCTACGGAGTTTCCAATTCCAACAATATTAAGAATTTACCTTTTTATCTGTTATCAAACCCACCATAAATGCTCTATACTATCACCACAAAGCTCACAGACACAAAAAGCTCTCAAAATTACATACAAAGCGTTACCCAACCCCCCATTAATCCTCTACAATATCTCCACAAAGCTCAAAGACACAAAAAGCACTCAAAATTACATACAAAGCGTTACTTACATGCATTTAGTAACCTTCAGTGTGGAAGGGTTGCCCTTTTACACGTCTGGTATCGTATTTACTATATCAATAATTATATACAAGCTGAAATACGGAAACACATTAATAATCCAGATCCTAGTACCAGTAGGTTGATTATACCAAATAAGACACACCAAAAGCTACACAAAAGGGAGACTGAATCGCGAGATGTATTTAGGAGCATGTAGTAAAATGCACGGAAATAATAAGGCCACAACGACCATGTACGGATTGTACTGATAATGGAACAGACTAGACAGGCTTTGCATCCTTACCTGTTGATAACTGTACTTCTTAAAACACTACTAATATTGGAATTAATGACTTGTTAAACGCTGAGCGAACAGGAACCAAAGAGAGCTCATTCCTCCAAGCTATTTCTTTTTATATCCCTTCAATATCAAGTGGCGTCACTTTTCAAGTGCCTGGCTTGCTTGCCATCCTTTTCTTGTAAAAACAATCACAGATCCTCACTGTCATAATTTCTATGTTCTATGGAAAACGTCAGCCGAATGAGGGTGCGTTCCCTTCTCTACAATTGATAGATTAGCATTCTAGTGAAAATTATACAAATCTCTTCAGTCGCCCCTTAGTAACTTACGGTGAGTGGCTAAAAGGAAACTAAGCTAAGTTACTACAACTATACATTTGTGCCTCAGGGAGGTGGTGGTGGCCTTCCTTAGGTGGACCGGTGGTAGAACTTCAAATTGGCAATATTGTAGCGGCCTACCCTTTGTCGTGCCGGAATAGATACGAGGGTGTAAAGATTCGGGTGTGGATTACTGTCAATTTCGTACGGCCCAGAGTATGGTAGATGGAATTTGGCTGTGGTCTTCAGAGCGGCATCAGAAGTTGGTTGTTCACGCAGGAGAACCCAATCTCCCACCTGTAGTTGGTCTCCAGTAGGTTTCCGTTTCACCCTCAGATCTGCTTGGTGGTGCAGGTTTCGTCGGGCCATTTCCCTGATTTGGTTCAGAGGCAACTTGGGTGAGGGCGGTATATGGGAGGAGAGGACAGGATCTATGAGGTGGGGGTCTGATTCCCCTGTCAGTAACTGATGAGGCGAGAAACCCGTGCTCAGATGCGGGGTATTGTTAAACAAACGCTCGATAGCAGGGATTTGTAGCGACCAGCCTGTGTGGGACGCGGAGCAATAGGTACGGAATAGGCGGCCCAACTCTTTCATCACCCGCTCGCAGGGGTTCGAGGCGGGATGGCGTATCGACGAATAGGAGCAGGAGATTCCGTAGGATGATAATATCTGTTTCCAGACCCGCGATGTGAATTGAGTTCCGTGGTCAGAAAGTACCGTCTTGACAGGTAAGGCAGCGTGGTAGTCTTGTACCAATCGCAGGGCGGCAATCTTTCCTTGGGCTTTCCGCAGTGGGTACAGTCGTACATACTTTGAAAAATTATCTATGACAACGAAAATATAGGACACGCGACTACGACTCATGGGTAGGGGTCCATAAAAATCGACACAGACAAGGTCTCCTGGATTATCACATCGGATGGGGTTAGTGGGGCCTACAAGGTACCGTTGGGGAAATTTACAGCGTTGACAAATATCACAAACCTTCACAACTTGGTGGATTTGTTTACGCATTTTTCGAAAGAATAGGCCGATCTGCATGATACTACACAACTTACTAGTCCCGAAATGACCATACAACTGATGGTACGCTGTTACTAACTGTTTGACTACGTTATTTGGAATCACCAGGCGTGGGGATGGTGCGTTCTCAGGTTGGTACAACAGAACCGAGCCAGGGCTCATCCAACAAAATAGAAGTTGTCGTTGTTGCGCGGATGAAAGAACCGTGGAGTGACCGCTAAAGAAGTTATAAATGGGACCCCAGAATAGACACTTTTTCTGGTTCCAGGAAACGTCGGCCAGGGCGGTTTTAAGCTCTTGGGGACAATCGACTTCAAAAAAACTGATAAGGAAAGTGTCCGAACACTGATGCAAATTCGCCAGTTGCGAGGACTGACTTACTAAGGTCCCCCCGGCCACTAATGGTTCGGCGTTCTTGGAGGAGGCCTCCGACATCGCTGCCGGATGATACCGCGAGAGGGTATCTGCAACGATATTCTCCTTGCCCGGGACATATTCAATCTCATAATCGAATTCGTTTAGGTACAGAGACCACCGGGTAAGTCGTTCATTTAATAGACGACATTGTTTGAGAAATTTGAGGGCGTGGTGGTCTGTTCGTATAATAACTCGATTACCCACTAAAAGTGTACGATACTTTTTGAGACCAAAAATTATCGCCAACAACTCCTTCTCCGTAACTGTATAATACAGTTCGGGGCCCTGCAACACCCTACTACCAAAACCGAGCACACGATGCTCCTGTTGCTCATCCAGCTGATAAAGTTCCGCCCCTAAGGCAACGCCGGAGCTATCACATTGAAGGTAAAATAGGCGCTGAAAGTCCGGGAACCGGAGCATGACAGTATGTACGAACAGCTGTTTCAAACGATCAAAGGTGGTGTTCTCGACACTGGTCCATTCCCAGCGAACTTCCTTACGTAAAAGCTTAGTAAGGGGGTACATGACTGCACTGTAGTGGCGGGCGAACCGGCGGTAATAGTTGCATAAGCCTAGGAAAGCACGCAGTTGTTTCAGATTCCGGGGCACAGGAAAATTTTGTATAGCCGCTGTCTTATCGGGATCTACTCGTACACCGGTGGAAGTGAGAATATGACCTAAGAAGGGTACTTGCTCCCGGAAAAACTCGGTCTTCGACAAATTTAGGGTCAAATTGGCCTCGGAAAGCCGGACAAAAATGCGTCGCAAGTAATCCAGATGTTGGTCATAGTCTTGCGAGACGACCAGTAGGTCGTCAATGTATTTATGTGTGAATGAGCGAATCTCTGGGCCGAGAACAATATCCATGGCCCGCGAAAAACTGGCGACGGCAGTCTTAAGGCCAAACGGGAGTACTTGGTAGGTGTAAGTGCGACCGTCATAGATAAAAGCGGTGTATTTGGTACTTTCGGGATGCAAGGGAATTTGCCAATAAGAGGCCCTTAAATCTAACGTTGTAATAAATTTGCACTCGCTAAAGGACTGAAAGATTTCCTCGGGCGGTGTGGGGGTCTCATGATCCGAAATCATTTGCGCATTGATCCAACGGGCGTCTAGGCAAATGCGCACCGTGCCGTCCTTTTTCGTCACGACGGTCATGGGGCTAGCATAAGGGGATGGTTCTCGCTTGATCACCCCTAGGCTTAGCATCTCCTGTAATACCGTCTCGACAGCTTCTCGTTTAGCGAATGGGACGGGGTATGGACGGCGCACGAAGGGATCCTCCCTGTGAAGGGTAATTTTGTGGGCATACTTGTCTGTCCTCCCTGGGTACAAGTTGAACAAATGCCGATACTCGGACAAAAGATGTAGGAAGGCATTTCTTTGTGGCGAGGTGAGACCCTCTATAGCAGCTACCTTGGCCCGGATTTCTTCCTCAGAGACAATATGTTCTGACAAGCGAATTGTGGGGAAGGTCTCTTCCGTGTCACGAAGAACACAGGTAGGAACCTCGACTGAGCCGTCAACGAGGCTGGTTGGTAATACCGCCGGTATCTCACCCTCAAAGGGGACTGAACAGCACATTTCAGGGCGACGTATGGTGAGGCATTGTTTTTCGAAATCAAGCGCCCCCGAGACCGAAGCCAGCCAATCGCTCCCGAGGATGACAGGTCGGATCAGTTTGGGGACTACCAACAATGAATGTTGGTACGTAAACTCCGATGGGAGGATCCGAAATGTAAGCCACACTTGTTGCCGAATTCGCGAACTTCGGTTACCCAACGCCCCACGTAGGTAGGTGTTATTCACTGGGAGGTACATAACTGCCGGATCTGATATGGAGGACATGCTATCAGCACTTATACATGAAATTTCGCAACCTGAATCTAACAAAGTCAGAAACGATTGTCCAAAACAACTAATGGTTACATGAGGAAGCGAACTAAAGGTGGGGCCTACAGCGGTTACCGACTGGGGATGTGTCCCAATCGGATTCGGGGGGTCCGCACACACATTTACTCGATTGTTCGATTGTAACACCGTCAATGGTTGCGATTGTCTGAGGAGGAGCCTCGCAAGAAAGTCCTCACGCGCCCCTAATAACCTTAATCCCCTGGGATACAATCTTTGCAACAGTTGTAGGGGTAATGGTGGGCTATGTCCGACTATAGGGTGATGTGTGGGGTACTTGACCAAGCAATAACAAACCGGAAGGGTTTCCCCACACATATAGCAAGAGGTCCCAGCTGATACCAATCTTACAGCAGGTATTTGCGGTTTTCGGGATCGCGACATAGGTTCAGGGAACATCTCCCCGATAGATGTTCCCACTAGAAGTTTCCCGAAGCATTGCCTGGATTTCCTGCAGCTTTAGGCGGGATTGAGTAGGGTCTTGCCCGGCGTAATTCGTTGGGGTGTGCGCCCCTAAATCTGTGTACCCCTGTTGTCGGTCTGGGTAACCCAAACGCGTCTTGCAGCTCTAAAAAGGAGAGGGTATCAGTAACCGTTGCATACCGCATTGAGGCCCACAGGGATTGTGTCGTGGGTGGATATTGACGAATAATTTCATCCAACATAATGTCTTCGGCAATGGGGGGTTCGAAACGCCGGTAGTGGTTTACCTGTACTTGGAAATAGGTCGACATACTTTGGTCCCCATAGCAGTCGTATCGCATTGCGCTCAGCCGGTTCCTTTCTTGCAGCTGTTGGTTGCGTGCCCAGAAGGCAGAAAGAAAGGACTTGCGAAAATCCTCAAAGGATTTCCAATCCCCCTCATGAAATTCTTTCCACTCCTCAGCCTTCCCATGCAATAGGCTTTTAGCCACATTTAGCTGTTCCGGGGGGGGCGTTCGGGATAAAGCGAAATATTGCTGTAGTTTTTTCAAAAATTTGGCCGGGTTCTGTGCCTGCGGATCGCGAAAATGAGGTGGTTCAGCAGTTCGGGGCGAGTTATGGTGGGGTAGCAATGACAAAGCTAGTTGCTGCCACTCAGGGTTGTCTATAGAGGGTGGTGTAGGGAGATCTGAAGGAGAAGGTGAAGGGGTTTCCTCACCCAATACTTGGCAGTTCACGGAGCTCCTCAAGATGGGGGAGCCACCTGTTGCACGGTCCTGTCGGGAAGCAGACATCACCGGAACCTTTGGTGCTATCTGGGAACGTAGGGCCTGCAGGCTCTCCACTAAGAGGGACTGCGTCTCAACCTGTCTGTTCATAAAGGCATCCATCTGTCGTCTCTGTTGGTCCAGTTCCTTCCGTAGCGACTCAATGGTATCTTCATGGGTGCTCATGTCGTCAGACTGTCTCTGGTTTGAATTATCCATTACCTGTTGATAAAACACAGGGCAGATTAATTGTATCAAGCAACCATGTTACTGCCTATGGCACACAAAAGATCTGATTGGTCCCAGGGCCAAAAGCACCCTTAGGGATAACAAACCCCCCCTTATCTAATCTACAATCTTTAAACTTCCACTTCCTTGTTCATTTGAGTATCCTGGTCACCTGGCAACACTGTACTGATACCGCTTTTAAATACCTCTAATAACCTTTCAGTATCACAGGGACCTCTACTATTGAAGTCTATGACCTAATTTATCTAACCTTGGCTGTATTGTGATCGTCTAGTGAATTGGTAGGACTACTTACTTACGTTGTGTAGGCAACCCAAGTTACACTCAATGAAACAAGGAAAATGGGCGGGAAGTTTAAAGATTCAAACAACGGTTGTGCGTTCTGATACGTATATTTGGTATAACTGGGGGAAAAGAACGCTTAGAAAAACCCCCAGTAGTGTGATCATCGTGATCAGACAAAGTTATATCAACCAACTGGTATATTCACATTTCTACAATAATTAAGAACAATAAAGAGAGCACCTGGTGGATCCTACAGTCTTTGTAATATGATAATGGAATATTCACCTGATCGGAGGTCAGTAAGCATTAGTGTTTATACCACATGGACATTCCCCGGAGGGGAGTAAAGAGCAGTTCCAGACCTACACTCTTTCTACCTTATTCATACACTCAGGAGGTGATTAAAGAGCAGTGCCAGACCTCACCCTTTCTTCCTCAAGCCAGTGCCTGACCTACAGCTATCGGGAGGCGCAGGATATGTACAGGGGATGCGCTAACCGCAGAGGTGTTCGGTGTCGTTTAGCTTCGCCAGAAGGAATCATCGTATTTGAACAAACTCACAGAGATCTAGGCTCTGAATAACGAAACCGTGTTCCTGCTTCATCTGTGTGGCCAAAGCTGATGAAAATGCAGGAAAACGTTCGTGACATTATAAAACTAACTCTGGGTTCACTCTCGTTACACCTGGGAAGACATTTTACTCATTCATACTCTACCGTATTAACATTCCTGCTTACTGATGCTACGGAGTTTCCAATTCCAACAATATTAAGAATTTACCTTTTTATCTGTTATCAAACCCACCATAAATGCTCTATACTATCACCACAAAGCTCACAGACACAAAAAGCTCTCAAAATTACATACAAAGCGTTACCCAACCCCCCATTAATCCTCTACAATATCTCCACAAAGCTCAAAGACACAAAAAGCACTCAAAATTACATACAAAGCGTTACTTACATGCATTTAGTAACCTTCAGTGTGGAAGGGTTGCCCTTTTACACGTCTGGTATCGTATTTACTATATCAATAATTATATACAAGCTGAAATACGGAAACACATTAATAATCCAGATCCTAGTACCAGTAGGTTGATTATACCAAATAAGACACACCAAAAGCTACACAAAAGGGAGACTGAATCGCGAGATGTATTTAGGAGCATGTAGTAAAATGCACGGAAATAATAAGGCCACAACGACCATGTACGGATTGTACTGATAATGGAACAGACTAGACAGGCTTTGCATCCTTACCTGTTGATAACTGTACTTCTTAAAACACTACTAATATTGGAATTAATGACTTGTTAAACGCTGAGCGAACAGGAACCAAAGAGAGCTCATTCCTCCAAGCTATTTCTTTTTATATCCCTTCACTATCAAGTGGCGTCACTTTTCAAGTGCCTGGCTTGCTTGCCATCCTTTTCTTGTAAAAACAATCACAGATCCTCACTGTCATAATTTCTATGTTCTATGGAAAACGTCAGCCGAATGAGGGTGCGTTCCCTTCTCTACAATTGATAGATTAGCATTCTAGTGAAAATTATACAAATCTCTTCATTAGTAATAAAAGTGTCCCCCCTGGCACCCCCTGAGGGTGTAAGTGAATGAGGTAAAGTGGGTTTTTTCTGCTACGGCTTCTCAATGTTGCCTCAAAATTTGATATTGAACCTATGTACCGTTTTTCAGATAATGAATATTTAGTAATACAATTGCCCCCCCTCGCCCCCCTGAGGGTGTAAGT
Source organism: Halyzia sedecimguttata (assembly GCA_937662695.2). Lineage (NCBI taxonomy): Eukaryota > Metazoa > Arthropoda > Insecta > Coleoptera > Coccinellidae > Halyzia > Halyzia sedecimguttata. Next base: position 37,594,067 of record OW569419.2, read on the forward strand.
GATTGAGGTAAAGTGAGTTTTCTTCTGCTAGTGCTTCTAAATTCTACCTCAAAATTTGATATTGATCTTATGTACCGTTTTTCAGAAAATGAATATTTAGAAATAAAAGAGTCCCCCCTGGCCCCCCCTGAGGGTGTAAGTAAATGAGAAAAACGCTATTTTTTTCTGCTGGGGCCTATTAAAACTACCTCCAATATTCAGTTCGATCCTATGTACAGTTTTTCAGATAATGAATATTTAGTAGTAAAAATGTCCCCCCTCGACCCTCTTTAGGGTGTTAGTGAATGCGGTAGAGAAAATTTTTTTCTGCTAGGGCTTCTGAATTGTGCCTCAAAATTTGATATTGATCCTATGTACCGTTTTTCAGATAATGAATATTTAGTAATAAAAGTCTCCCCCCTGGCCCCCCCTGAGGGTGTAAGTTATTGAGGTAAACGCAATTTTTTTCTGCTGGGGCTTATTAAAACTATCCCCAATTTTTAGTTCGATCGTATGAAAAGTTTTTCAGATAATGAATATTTAGTAGTAAAAATGTCCCCCCTCGGCCCCCTGAGGGTGTGAGTGATTGAGTGAATGAGGCAAAGTGGGTTTTTTTCTGCTAGGGTTTCTCAATTCTACCTCAAAATTTGATAATGATCCTATGTACCGTTTTGCAAATAATGAATATTTAGTAATAAAAATGTCTCCCGTCGGCCCACTGAGGGTGTAAGTGAATGAGGTAATGTGGGTTTTTTTCTGCTGGTGCTTCTTAATTCTACCTCAAAATTTGATATTTATCCTATGTTCCGTTTTTCAGATAATGAATATTTAGTAATAAGTGTCTCCCTCCTGGCCCCTCCTGAGGGTGTAAGTAAATTATGTAACGCTATTTTTTTCTGCTTGGGCTTATTAAAACTACCTCCAATTTGAGTTCAATCCTATGTACAGTTTTTCAGATAATGAATATTTAGTAATGAAAATGTCCCCCTTCGGCCCCCTGAAGGTGTAAGTGAATGAGGTAAAGTGGGTTTTTTTCTGCTGGGGCTTCTTAATTCTATCTCAAAATTTGATATTGATCCTATGTACCGTTTTTCAGATAATGAATATTTAGTAATAAAAGTGTCCCCCCTGGCCCCCTTGAGGGTGTAAGTAATTGAGGTAAACGCAATTATTTTCTGCTGGGGCTTATTAAAACTATCTCCAATTTTCAGTTCGAACCTATGTATTGTTTTTCAGATAATGAATATTTAGTAGTAAAAATGTCTCCCCTCGGCCCCCTGAGGGTGTGAGTGAATGAGGCAAAGTGGGTTTTTTTCTGCCAGGGTTTCTCAATTCTACCTCAAAAATTGATAATGATCCTATGTACCGTTTTGCAGATAATGAATATTTAGTAATTAAAATGTCCCCCTTCGGCCCCCTGATGGTGTAAGTGAATGAGGTTAGGTGGGTTTTTTCTGCTAGAGTTTCTTGACTCAACCTCAAAAATTTTATAATGATCCTATGTACCGTTTTGCCGATAATGAATATTTAGTAATAAAAACGTACCCCCTCGAACCCCTGAGGGTTTAAGTGAATGAGGTAAAGTGGGTTTTTTTCTGCTGGTGCTTTTCAATTCTACCTCAAAATTTGATATTTATCCTATGTTCCGTTTTTCAGATAATGAATATTTAGTAATGAAGGTCTCTCCCGTGGCCCCCCCTGAGGGTGTAAGTGAATGATGTAAAGTGGTTTTTTTTTCTGCTTGGGCTTCTTAATTCTATCTCAAAATTTGATATTGATCCTGTGTACCGTTTTTCAGATAATGAATATTTAGTAATAAAAGTGTCCCCCCTGGCCCCCCTGAGGGTGTAGGTAATTGAGGTAAACGCAATTATTTTCTGCTGGGGCTTATTAAAACTATCTCCAATTTTCAGTTCGAACCTATGTATTGTTTTTCAGACAATGAATATTTAGTAGTAAAAATGTTTCTCCTCGGCCCCCTGAGGGTGTGAGTGAATGAGGCAAAGTGGGTTTTTTTCTGCCAGGGTTTCTCAATTCTATACAAAAATCTCAAAAAAGAAGCAGGGCTTCCCAGGTCGTCATCCCGCGAAATCCCTGCAGCTGCATAGACAGATCTTCGAACACTCTGAAAGATAAAATTTCATCTTTAAAGATCTGCACCTGGAATGTTCAAAGCATGTTTGAGTCGGGTAAAATTCACAACACCATAAAAGAAATGAAAAGATTACAAGTAGATGCCATGGGAATCAGTGAAATGCGATGGCCCGGAGCAGGTGACTGCATCATAGATGATCATAAAATTTACTACGTTGGCAATAATAGAAACATCATCACCGAGGAGTCGGTATCATCATAAACAAACGCATACAATCCGCTGTAATTGGATATGTAGCTCAATCAGACAGGGTAATGATGCTCAAACTAAAGGGAATACCATTTAACATTAACTTGATACAAGTATATGCCCCGACTCTTGATAAAGAAGATGAAGACGCAGAGGAATTTTACGACGTGATCAAAACGATATTGAAAAATACCAAAAACAGTGAGGTGACCATCATTATGGGAGACTTTAACGCCAAAGTTGGTAAGGGGGCAGAAGAAGACATAGTTGGCCATTTCGGTTTAGGACAAAGGAACCATCGAGGTGATAGATTGGTACAGTTTTGCAAGGAAGAAAACTTGATTATAACCAACACTTTCTATAAATTACCACCAAGGCGTCTCTACACATGGAGATCCCCAGCCGATGCTCCTAATAATGTTGTGAGAAACCAAATTGACTTCATATTGATTAAACAGAGATTCAGAAACAGCGTACTCTCATGTAAGACTTACCCAGGAGCTGACGTACCGTCGGACCACAATCCACTTGTCTGCCAGTTAAGAATAAAATTAAAAAAGATAACCCCAACGAAGAAACAACAAAAATATGATTTTGAAAAGCTTAAAGATGAAAATATACAATCTGAAATCAAAGCTATCATGGAAACCAACGTGGAACGAACACAGTTAACAGAAACTTCTACTGAAACAACTTGGAATGAAATCAAAAAATCTATTAAGGGAGTCTATAACCGATTGGTAATCTCCCAAACGACAAAAAAGGGAAAGAAGGAATGGATGACTGAGGAAATATTAGATAGGATGGAGGAGAGACGAAAATTGAAAGGTTAAAATCAGGCATCATATCAAGCCGTGCAGAAGGACATAAGGAGGATGATAAGAGAAGCTAAGGAGAAATGGATGACCGAAAAATGCGAGGAAATAGAAGATCTAAACAACAGACACGACATATACAATGTACATAAAAAGATAAAAGAAGCCACAGGCAGAGCTAGAAGTCGTATGTCTGGGAATATATCAGATAAACATGGACATCTTGTTATTGAAATAGAGGATAGGTTGAAAGTATGGCAGAACTACATTCAAGAATTGTTTGCCGATGATCAACGCCAGGACAAACCAGAAATAGCTGCCAACGATGGCCCAGAAATCACTATCGATGAAGTAAAGCATGCAATTGCGCTCACAAAATCCAAAAAGGCTGTTGGACCAGACGAAATACCCGCAGAAATCCTCAAAATCATGGGAGATAACTGCATTCGAACACTAACATCGTTGTTCAACAATATATATAATTCTGGAATAATACCGGATGACTGGTTGAAATCTGTTTTCGTTACAATACCAAAGAAACCAAACGCTAAGTCATGTGATGATTTTCGTACTATTAGCTTAATGTCCCATACCTTGAAAATCTTTCTCAAAATTATACATGCACGTATTTATCATAAATGTGAAGAGAGGTTAAGCGATACGCAGTTCGGGTTCCGGAATGGGTTGGGTACTCGTGAAGCCTTGTTTGCTACAGGTTCTGATTCAACGTTGCAGAGACGTTAACTGTGACGTATATATATGCTTTCTGGACTATTCGAAAGCCTTTGACAGATGCTAACATGGAAAGATGATAAAAACCTTGCAAGATACGGGAGTGGATACAGAAGACAGGATTATCACTAACCTATATTGGGGACAAACATCGACTGTTCGTATTGAAGATCGAACATCAGATTACATTGAAATCAGAAGGGAAGTGCGTCAGGGATGCGTAATGTCGCCACTTCTATTTAACCTATATTCTGAAAATATATTTAGAAGGGTTTTAGAGGAGGTGGAGGAAGGCGTCAAAGTCAATGGAGAGATAATAAATAATATCCGTTATGCCGACGATACTGTGCTGATTTCCAACCGTATGGATGGTTTGCAACTATTGCTAAATAGAGTTGTTGAGGTTAGTGAAGAATATGGACTATGTTTAAATACAAAGAAGACCAAATATATGGTAATCAGCAAATCAGAGCCTCGACGGCACTCTCTGGCGGTCAACAATCAATTAATTGAGAATGTATCTCACTTTACCTATCTGGGCTGCTCATTAACGATGACTGGGACCACTCTAAAGAGATCAAATGTAGGGTTGAGAGAGCAAGAACAACATTTTTGCAGATGAGATCGGTACTTTGTTGTCGGGATTTAAGTTTGTCTCTCAAGAAGCGCATTATATCCACTTATGTGTATTCCACCCTCCTGTATGGCGTGGAGGCCTGGACCTTGTCGGAGGCGTCAGAAAAAAAATTGCAGGCATTTGAGATGTGGGTGTATCGACGGGTATTAAGAATACCATGGGTGGATCGGGTAACTAACGAGGAGGTTCTTCGTAGAATGTCGAGTGAACCTGAATTGTTGTTTACTATAAAACGCAGAAAACTAGAATATTTTGGGCATATTATGCGGAACAACAGTAAATACCGGCTCTTACAGAATATTATCCAGGGCAAGATCGAGGGACGTAGAGGTCCCGGTAGGAGAAGAATTTCTTGGCTCGCAAATTTAAGAAAGTGGTTCGGTGCAACATCGTCCGAACTTTTCCGTAGTGCAGCAAGCATAGTACGTATTGCCATGATGATAGCTCACGTCCGGAACGGATAAGGCAACACAAGAAGAAGAAGATCTCAAAAATTGATAATGATCCTATGTACCGTTTTGCAGATAATGAATATTTAGTAATTAAAATGTCCCCCTTCGGCCCCCTGAGTGTGTAAGTGAATGAGGTAAGGTGGGTTTTTTCTGCTAGGGTTTCTTGACTCAACCTCAAAAATTTTGTAATGATCCTATGTACCGTTTTGCAGATAATGAATATTTAGTAATAAAAACGTACCCCCTCGAACCCCTGAGGGTTTAAGTGAATGAGGTAAAGTGGGTTTTTTTCTGCTGGAGCTTCTCAATTCTACCTCCAAATTTGATATTTATCCTATGTTCCGTTTTTCAGATAATGAATATTTATTAATAAAGGTCTCCCCCGTGGCCCCCCCTGAGGGTGTAAGTGAATGATGTAAAGTGGGTTTTTTTCTGCTGGGGCTTCATAATTATATCTCAAAATTTGATATTGATCCTATGTACCGTTTTTCAGATAATGAATATTTAGTAATAAAAGTGTCCCCCCTGGCCCCCCTGAGGGTGTAAGTAATTGAGGTAAACGCAATTATTTACTGCTGGGGCTTATTAAAACTATCTCCAATTTTCAGTTCGAACCTATGTATTGTTTTTCAGATAATGAATATTTAGTAGTAAAAATGTCTCCCCTCGGCCCCCTGAGGGTGTGAGTGAATGAGGCAAAGTGGGTTTTTTTCTGCCAGGGTTTCTCAATTCTACCCCAAAAATTGATAATGATCCTATGTACCGTTTTGCAGATAATGAATATTTAGTAATTAAAATGTCCCCCTTCGGCCCCCTGAGGGTGTAAGTGAATGAGGTAAGGTGGTTTTTTTCTGCTAGGGTTTCTTGACTCAACCTCAAAAATTTTATAATGATCCTATGTACCGTTTTGCAGATAATGAATATTTAGTAATAAAAACGTACCCCCTCGAACCCCTGAGGATTTAAGTGAATGAGGTAAAGTGGGTTTTTTTCTGCTGGTGCTTCTCAATTCTACCTCAAAATTTGATATTTATCCTATGTTCCGTTTTTCAGATAATGAATATTTAGTTATAAAGGTCTCCCCCGTGGCCCCCCCTGAGGGTGTAAGTGAATGATGTTAAGTGGGTTTTTTTCTGCTGGGGCTTCTTAATTCTACCTCAAAATTTGATATGGTACCGTTTTTCAGATATTGAAATATGTCCTCCCTCGCTCCACTGAGGGTGTAAGTAAGTTAGGTACACGGGGTATTTTTCTGTCAGGAAAGGGTCTATCAGTTATGAAATTTCCCTTGTAGGTGTAAGTGAACCATCCCCTTATGCTAAGAATCTTGTTTCCGAATGTGATAAATATTCTCTGTACATTTTTTAAATATTCAATATCAAGCTGGTCAAATGTCTTCCCACCGGTAGCTGTTTCATCCCTGAATTAGATTTTCCCCCTTTTTTAATATATACTGTTATCCCTTAGATTCCTGCAGATGTAAATGGATGAAGTAAATGCACTCTTCGATATCATACCTCATATCAGATTAATGTGTTCACACATTCAATTACTCAGACGCGACTGTTCGTATCTGTTTGCATCAGTATCCGTCCAATTGTACAGTAGCCGTCCAATTGTACAGTAGCGTACGAATACTTCAAGGTCAAATTCTGATATCTCATTCGGCTGTTTTCACACCGGTAGAAAAATAATCTAGCAGCGTGTAAACCTTGATCAATGCCATTATATACCGACTCAACAAACTTGAGTGCAGCCGAAAGAGTTGAACGGCCACTTCTGAAGCCGTACTGGGCGTTATTCAAAATAGCGTACTTGTTCAGAAATTTTGACATCTTAGTGGAAACGACTTTTTCAAATATCTTGGACAGAACACTCAAAATTGAGATCGGACGATAGTTCACGATATCTTCCGAACATTTTGGTACAGGATTTACAATAGATTCCTTTAGTATATTGGGAAATTTGCCCAAGGACACCGACAAGTTGATAAGATGGGCGAACAGCTCGGCCAACAGGTGAGCTGTTGTTTTCACGATTTTGGTGGAAATGAATTGGATTCCAACGTTTTTTTTGTTTTTCAAATTATTAATAGTATCCAAGACCTCAAATTTAGTGACAGGATTGAAAAAAAAGGTTCTCTCGGTAATTTGCGCCAAAGTGCAGGACATAGATAAGTCACCACCATACCGTAATTTCAATTGACTTTCAGCTTTTGTTGAGAAATGATGTGCAAACACATTGACAAGTTCTGAAGGACTAACTTAACATCAACTTAACATCAACAACGATCGTGATTAGATCGATCGTCTCAGTGCGCTCCGCCAATCTCAATTTTTCGTGAATTTATTGAAGTAGAATACACACATTTTGAGTGAATAATTCAAAACTCGAGAGTCACTCATCACAGGTTACCTGACACATCTGAAAACGAAGTATTTACCTGAAAAACACACCGTTTGTGCTCATTCCCTATACGTCCTATACGTATCCGTATCAAGCACGGGAGCAAAAACTTATCAATTGTATTGATTGCTGAATAAATCTGTTTTGTCTGGATCTCACTTAAGCTTTCCACACACTAGAATGACGGAAACTGGAATCACTTTGCGAGATTTGCATGATGAGATTATGAGAAATAGAGAGGAATTGAAGCTTATTATACAGGCAAGTGAGGCAAATATAATACTGGAGGTAGAAACTCTGAGAAGAAAGGTATCTATACTGGAGAAAGAGAATGCAGAACTTAAGAGGACCGTACAGGAATTAGAGGTGGATGTTAGAAAGAATAACTTCGTGATACATGGTTCGAGTCTGTCTGAATACGATAATATAACTGTCAATTCCGTATCAGATGAGATTAACAGGATTTTACAGCTGGATTTAGTTGAATCTGATTTCAGTGACGTATACCGACTAGAAAAGTCCAAAAGTTGCCCTATTAAAGTCAAACTAAGATCTTATCAGACAAAGATAAAAATATTCAAAAATCTTCGAAACCTGTTAGGGACAAAAATATATTTCACGCACGATCTAACAAAAAAGCAGCGTGAAGATCACAATCAACTTCGACAACATCTCGCAGATCTCAAAACACAGAGTGTAAAGAACTGTCGTATCAGGGGCAACAGAATATACATAGAAAATACTCCCTACAGTCTAGCCGAACTTGAGAATTTCCAAGAGCAACCGCCAAAGCTCCCGAATAGTGCTCCATCAACTCCCAATATCAAGGGGGATCAGAAACGTACAACATCAGCAAAACATCAAAGCGTCACTCAAAACAGTCAACAACGACCAACGAGGCAAAATATTGTTGAAGACGAGGAGCAGATACCAGGGAAGACATCGAAGACTACTCTGGATAGGAGCCGGACAAACCAGACCACAACTGTTATCCGTGAGGCTTTTTCCGGAGCAACGAGGCTGAATGCAGCAAATGAAAGAGTGAGAACGCGATCGAATAAGTAGATTATATTCCATTATATTCTTTTCACTATTGTTTGCATTTTATATTAGGTTATTTTGTGGTATATATCGATTTTTTTTTTGTGTTCTGTTTAAAATTTGTCATGGATCCAGGCATACGAGATATCAATTTTACACCATTTAATACGATGGAATTCGGTGGAGTTGATGCTTATAGCAACTCTGTTAGATCGGGGGATGGGTGCCTTAGGATGCTCCATCAAAACATTAGAAGTGTATCTAGAAATTTGGATGAGTTCAGGATACTTCTCAGTAGAATTAAAGAGCTTCCTGAATTTATAGTCTTATCTGAGACTTTCAGGTTATCTGATGATGCTTCTTACCTGTTGGAGGGATATAATATGGTATATAGTGGGGGTGCAATCAATAAGAACAACGGTGTAATGATTTATGTGGGAAAGAAATTCAATTTTCAAGCGGACACAACGTTTATTGCACAGGTGAAAGTATTGGAAATTACCATCCAACTCCCGCAGAATAAGAGACTTCTTATTACTGGGGCCTACAGGCCTCCGTCTAGCAGTGCATACGATTTTGTCCAGTCGCTCGAAGAATATCTGAAAAAGAGAGGAAAATTAGGACTTACCTGTCACGTAATAGTAGGAGATATGAATATCAATATTTTAAATGAATCTGATGAATTGGCATCCACATATATGAACATTATGAGTGAATATAATTACGTATCGGTGATAAATAAAGCTCTTCTTCGTCAGCCTTCCTTTGTCCACTCCTGGACGTAGGCCTCTTTCAAGTTCCTCCACACTGTTCTGTCCTGAGCAATCTGAAACCACCTATTTCCCGCATGTTGTCTAATATCATCGAGCCATCTTCTCTGTGGTCTCCCTACACTACGTTTTGTTGTCCTCGGTCGCCAGTGTGTTATTTTGTATGTCCATCTCGATTTGTCCAGTCGGGCCACGTGTCCCGCCCACTGCCACTTCAATTCTGCTATCCGCGCTATGATATCTACGACTTTGGTTTTTTGTCGGATTTCTTCATTTCTTTTCCTGTCTCTGAGGCTGATATTAAGCATTGCTCTTTCCATCGCTCTCTGCATCACTCTCAGCTGGTTCGCACTCTTTTTGGTTATTGCCATCGTTTCCAAGCCATAGGTAGCCACTGGTAATATGCAGGTGTCGAAAACCTTTCTTTTGAGGTTGATAGGGATTTCATTATTTCTGAATATATAGCTCATCTTCCCGAAAGCCATCCAAGTCAGCCGTATTCTCCTCTTCAACTCCGTTGTTTGATTCTCTTTGCCAATTCGTATTGAGTGTCCTAGATAGATATATTCCTCCACATTTTCAAGTCTTGTGCCGTCAATGTATATGTCTTCTGTGGTATTGCTGATGATTTTAGTCTTTGATATGTTCATTTTTAAGCCAACTTTTTTCAAGGCATCGTTTAGTTCGTTTAGCATAACGCTCAACTCCTGCAGGTTTCCACTTATTAAGACGATGTCATCCGCAAAGAGGAGATGGTTTAAATAGGAGCCGTCCACATTTATACCCTTAGTTTTCCACTGTAATAATTTGAAAACATTTTCCAGGGCTAAGGTGAACAGTTTTGGCGATATGGTGTCACCCTGACGTACTCCTCTACCTATCTTGATCTTATCCGTCCTTAAGTCCTCGTTTATTTTGACATGAAATGTGGCATCTTTATATATATTCTCCAATAAGTTTGTGTATCTGGAGTCTATTCTTGCATCATACATAGCTTGTATGAACGACCATGTCTCTATAGAATCGAACGCCTTATGGAAATCGACAAATGCCATGTATAGGGGTACATTGTATTCAGTTGTTCTTACGGTCTGTAGGTGGTCGATAGTACTAAACCCACGGCGAAATCCTGCTTGTTCCACAGGTTGGTATTCGTCAAACTTGTTGGTCAGCCTATTAGTTACAATTTTTGTTAGAAGTTTGTACATGTGGGATAGAAGGCTAATAGGTCGATAGTTTTCTATGTTGTCACTGTTTCCTTTTTTAAGCAGAAGAACGACCTCTGCGTTTTTCCACGTTTTCGGTATATTGCCTTCTAGTAGACATTTATTCAGGAGAATTTGCAGAGGTTTCTCTATTACTTCTTCTCCCAGTTTCAACATTTCACATGTGATTCTATCTTCACCGGGACATTTCCTGTTTTTCATTTTTTTCAGTGCTGCCCTTATTTCCTCTCTGGATATCTCTGGAATATCCTCAGAACCCACATTTCGCACAGTTACACGTTCGATTGTTGGAGCAGATTCGATGGAAGTGTAAAGAGTTGTGTAAAATGTCCTAATGTGTTCGGCAATACCTTTGCTATCTGATATTAAGTTTCCCCGATGGTCTTTCATTTTGTTGATCAATAGTTTACCTTGGGATAGTTTTGACCTCAAAACCCGCATATTTGAATTGTCCTCTATTTCGTTTTCAATAACTTTGGTGTTGTAAGTTCTGATGTCTTTTCTCACTTCTTTGTGTATTTTCTTATTCAGTTCTCTATAGGCATTTGTATCTCTGGATGTTCTTTTCCTTTGCTCCATAAGCTCCAGTGTTTCTTGTCGCAACCTGGTATCTTTCAAGCACCGTGGTTTCGCGCAGACCCTCTTGACCGCTGTACAAATGGCAGTGGTTATCTTAGTGTTGAGTTGGTCGATGTTCATGTTTTCCAGAGTGTTAGTTGATCCTATTTTCTTTTCGAGTTCTTTCTTATACTCCGTTGTTCCTTGTTCCAACCCTTCAACAGTAGGAAACCTACCCCCGTGTATTAGCTTATTTCTCTCTATTTTGAGATTAAAACAGAGACATGCTCTAACCAGCCTATGATCGCTATCTGTGTCAAACCTGTTCAGTACGGAGACATCTGTACATATTTTTTTGTTGTTGGAGAGTATGTAATCAATCTCATTTTTAGTGTGGCCATTAGGGCTTTTCCACGTCCACTTTCTCTGTATAGGCTTTTTGAATAAGGTGTTCAGGCAGTATAAATTTTCTTTATTCAGATGGTTAATCAGCATATCTCCTCTGTGATTCCTTACACCCAGACCAACATTTCCCACGTAATCCGAGTCAGTTGTAGTTTTTTGCCCGACCTTGGCATTGAAATCTCTACTTATTATCTTGAAGTGAGTTTGGTGTGAGCACTTGGCTTTGGACAGGTCTTCAAGGAAGGTTTCCATTTCTTCATCATCTGCCTGGCTTGTTGGTGCATAACCCTGGATGAACTGTACACTGTATCTTTTGTTTAGTTTCAATACCATATAGATTACTCTATCAGAAATCGATTTTGTTTCTGTTATCAAATGTTTCAGCCTCTTATTAATGAGGAATGCTACTCCTCCCTGGCCACTGGGGTTGGCAGCATTATTCTGATACAGCACGTGGCCTGATTTCAGAATTGTCGTTTTTTCACCTGGTAGTCGGGTTTCACACAGACCGACGATATCCCATTTTATGTGTTTTAATTCCTTCTCTAGCTTGATTAAATGTTCTGGGGTTCTCATTGTTTTTATATTATATTGAGCTATGTAAATATTAGTGCAATTCCTTGATTTGTGGGTTTTATCCCGATAAATCGAATTCTTGCCTCCCCCAGAATCCGAAATGAGGCAGACTGATTTTGCATCAGTGTGAGATTCTGTGTCAACAACACTACTCACCTGGGGTATTATCTTTAAATTCGACATCTCAGCATAAATTTACTTGAAAGGTTCTTGGCAAATAAAACGCCCCGCTTGCCGAGCGTGTTGGCGAGTGTGTTTGTCGGCCGCTCACTCTGAGTCAGACGCCGTTTGTAGCCGTTCATTCTGAATCAGACGCTACAGTGATGGTTTTGGTCCGCCCCGAGTATTTGATTTCCTCGGTACCACCCATATCTGGGAAGCATTCCCCTATCCGCCACCTGGGGAGGCGCCCTATGGGGGACCATCAACCCCACAAGAGGATAAATAAAGCAACCCGAGAAAAATCTTGCTTGGACCACATATTCTTGAGGAGTGAGGTATATAATTATGAAAATCTAGTAGCTGCCTCAACAATTGAAACGTGGATAACAGACCACCGCGCTACGACCATCAGTTTTCCAATTGCAGGGAAGGGGCCACAGGTCAATTATTGGAGGTACCGGAAAATCGTAGATTACCCAGGACTTAGAGCGGAACTGGCAGACTTTGACTGGGGTTCTGTCTACTCTCGGAAAGATACTCAACTGAGGTCAACCTGCTTCTTGAAAACGGTGGACCGACTGATAGAACAGAACACCAAGACGTTCAGGATCAAAAGAAGCGATGTTCGGAGAAGGGAATGGATAACTGCTGGTATCGTTAAGTCCGTCAACACTAAAAATGAGTTGCATAAAAAATATAGAAAAGAGCCTGATAAGTACAGAGAAAAGTTTGCACAATACAGGAATAAACTAAATCGTATTGTAAAAACAGCTAAATGTAACTTCTTTAGGACAAAAATTTATGAAAATGAGAACAACACAAGGAATTTATGGAAAACACTCAACAATTTATACAGAGCTGAAGAACGAGGTACCATAAAAAGTGTTCGAGACCGGAATGGCTCTGTTGTGGAGAATGCAAGGGAAATGGCAAACGTTCTCAATCGTCACTACATAGACGTAGGTAAAGAGCTTGCCGATAACATCAAGGTGGCTGGTTCGATACCAAACAAACAAAAGAGAGCGGAGCATTCATTCTTCCTAAACCCAACAACACCAGAGGAAATAAAACTGATCATTGACGGCATGAAGGAAAACAAATCCCCGGGATACGATAATATCTCAAACGAGGTCTTGAAAAATATCAAGGATGAAATTGCTGTGCCGCTGAGTGAGGTAATGGATGATATCATTCAGTCCGGAGTTTGTCCAGGGGAGTTCAAGATATCTGTCGTCATTCCGCTGTACAAGAGGAAGGGACCTGTGGATTTACCAAGTAGCTATAGACCTATATCGCTTATTACCTCATTCACGAAAGTGTTTGAGAAGATTGTTGAGAGAAGATTAAGAGACTACTTGGACAAACATAAGATAATATCTGATAAGCAGTTTGGGTTCCGGAGGGGAAGATCCACCTCTGATGCAGTATCCCGCCTTTGCGATGCAGTTTACAGGGCTTTGGACTCGAACGAGGTTGCCCTGTGCGTGTTTCTGGACCTCTCAAAGGCGTTTGATACCGTGAACCACGACCTTCTGCTGGATGTTTTGGAAAACGCGGGTGTTCGTGGTGTCCCACTCGAACTTTTCAATAGTTACTTGAGGGACAGGACTCAGATGGTGAGGATTGGGGATACACTTAGCGACCCTTTAAATATTCAGTGTGGTGTGCCACAGGGCACGGTTCTGGGTCCAATCTTATTCACGCTGTACATCAATGATATATTGAATATCGGCACTGGAGGTGATATTATCGGCTTCGCCGATGATACAGCTATTCTTTATAATGACTTATCCTGGGAGAAATTGAAGCACAAAGCAGAGAACGACTTAGAACACATTTTTAACGCCTTCAATCATAAATATCTCACAGTCAACCTTGATAAAACTAAATACTTACCATTTTCAATTTACAAGAACAACCTACCTCATTTTGATAAACTAGAGATCAGAAGTCCACACGAGAACGTCCAACTTGCTCCGGTAACCTTCATAAAATATTTGGGAGTTCACATCGATTGTTCTTTGCGTTGGGACATTCATGTTGGCAATTTAGTTGCTACTCTGAGGCGCTTCTTATATAGGTTTCACTTTTTGAGTGAAATTTTAGAAACAAAACACTTGAAAGTGTTGTACCACGCTTTGGTGGAGTCCCGTCTGCGGTACTGTGTTCTGGCCTGGGGTGGTTTATACGATGTACATCTGAAAAAGTTGCAGGTAGTTCAAAATTCGTTCCTTAGAATGATTTTACACAGAGAAAGACTTTATCCCACGGACCAACTATATCGAGAGACAGGTTTCCTGGATGTGAGGAAGATATATGTCCACACCCTGCTCATGTATGTTTATAAGAACAAAGATAGCCTTACTTACCTGGAGCACGGCTATACCACTAGAGGAAGAACAGGACAAAAGGTTTCGTCATATAGGGCATATAAGACCTTTGGACAGCGTACGTACTCGTATCTTGTTCCACACGTCCTCAATTCCCTGCCCTCAGATCTGAGGGGTAGGTTGCGTTCACCGAGTTCCTTCAGCATGTTCAGTAGGGCCATAAAAAATTATCTGAGAATGATTGACAGAACTGAAATAGCCGATATTGTAAATGGTACCAGATAGATTTGAATGGATGCTGTATTGGTTTTTCATAGACGTAGCATTTTTATTGTAGTTGTGTTGATTTTGTGTGGCTGGAGTGATCCCCCGCACAACCTTTGGTTTCGGGGGATAATATTCTTATTATTCTTATTATTGATTTCATATTGTGTTAACTTATCATACCGAACACCCTCAACATTAACAGCTAGTATGTTATGATATTGTTTTTTTGCGTAGGTAAGTGGTTAGTGAATTAACAATCTTCCAGAGAGTCTTACTTACAGATTTACTGTAATACATAAGTTTGGAAGTTTTTATCAATGAGTTGTGTTGTGATTTTGCATACCTGTATCTCATTAAAGTGGAAGATGAACGTATATTTCCATGATCCAATAAATATTGTCCAAATTTTGTTTGCTCTGCTTTATTTCAGCCGTAAACCAATTCTTACGTTTATCTGTTACCGGAATAGTTTCTACAGGACAGCACATATCAAGATGATACAACATTTCATTCGTGAATGTTTCAAGCTTATATCAATATAATTAACAGAGTATAATGATTCAAAATTACTTTTAGACATGTAGGTAGCCATTTTGTTGAGGTTGGATTGACTCATATTCCTAATGGATCTAGATTTTTTTTTGAGCAGGTGAATATTGTATCTTCAATTTAAGAAGTATAGCTCTATGGTCAGAAATATGGGGCTCAAAAACATCAACAACATAATCATGCAAAATTGAACTACACAAAATATAGTCCACTGCAGAAATAGAAGTGATCCCATTCATATTAGTGAAAACTCTGGTGGGAACTTGGGACGTTTTTTTGAGATCAAAGCAATCCAGCAAATCATGCAAAAGTTTAGTCCTGGCGCAGCCCGGTTCTAAGTAATCAATGTTTAGATCACCACATAAAGAAATTGGTTCAAGCATTGACTTGAAGGACTTGAAGGAGCTTTTGCGCGTATGTTCTATTGTCCATTCTTCTGTATTGGACACTTTTAATCGAATTTACCATGGTGAATTCTATTGTCTATTCTCCTGTATTGGACAGCCTTAATCGAATTCACCATGATAAATTCGAATTAAGTGTCCAATACAGGATAATGGACAACATAATTTACCATAGTAAATTCGATTAAGAGTGTCCAATACAGAAGAACAGACAATATAATTCACAATGGTAAATTCGATTAAGAGTAATCAATACAGGAGAATGGACAATAGAACATACGCGCAAAAGCTCCTAACTTCACGTCAGTGCTTGAACCAATATTTTTCGTGAAGTCAGGAGCTTTTGCGCGTATGTTCTATTGTCCATTCTCCTGTATTGAGCACTCTTAATCGAATTTACCTTTGTGAATTATATTGTCTGTTCTCCTGTATTGGACACTCTTAATCGAATTAACCCTGGTGAATTCGATTAAGGCTGTCCAATAAAGGAGAATAGACAATAGGATTCACCATAGTAAATTCGATTAAAAGTGTCCAATATAGAAGAATGGACAATAGAACATACGTGCAAAAGCTCCTGACTTCACGTCAGTGCTTGAACCAATTTTTTTTCGTGAAGTCAGGATAGAAAGCAATGATGAATAAATTAACACATTATTGTCTACCTTCAATTCTTCTTTAGGGGAAGAATACGTGATTATTCTTGAAAAATATTACTGGAATTAATTTCATATTTAAAAAATGGGTTCAAGCCCTGTGGACAGGAGCTTTCTGGCGCTCTAGTTCAAACAGACAAATTATATCTCCGAAAGTATTGGTTTCTCAGAGTTGGGAATTATATCAATGTATTCATATAATAGAACTGCATCCTAAAGGAAATTCAATTCAAATAATAGTTTATTTATCAAGATTAAATGAGCAATCATGAGAATGAGAAAAGCACCATGGAAGAAATCAAATTAAATCTGGTCAATTTTGCCCAATAACGAACTCAACCGAGATATTCATCTCCCTAAACTACTCTGAAAATTTCAACTACCTACCTCATTCCGTTCGAGAGTTATATCTATGTCTATGGATGAAAAGCAGTCTCACTACTCTCAGATCTCTTATTTCATGTTCAGTTCCGAAATGTAAGAATTTTCTGAGAAAAACTAATATCGGAGCAAACAACTGAGATTTAACTCACTTCGCTCACAATTCTCAGGAACATCATTTGACATTATGACAATTCATATTCATACATAGAATAATATCATTCTGTGACAACGTTGAAATACGATTTATTATTGAAATTTTGAAAAATCATATCTGAGATTTTTCTCACTTCGCTCACAATTCTTCAATTGAACATCATTTGACATTATGACAATTCATATTCATACATAGAATAATATTATTCTGTGACAACGTTGAAATACGATTTATTATTGAAATTTTGAAAAATCATATCTCCGAAAGTATTAGCTTGTTAGAGTTAAAAATGATATGATTGGATTCTCATGATAAAACTTTTTATTAAAAAAAATTTAATTTGGAATTTGTTCCGTAAAAAAAAAATTTTTTTTTTGTTACTCCGAAACCATTTGTCCGATTTTGCCCAATAACGAACTTAGCCGAGATATTTATCCCCCAAACCTACTCTGAAAATTTCAACTCTCTAGCTCATTCCGTTCGAGAGTTATCGTGCCTACGGCCGGCCGGACCGGCCGGCCGGACAGAATGAATTTCGACCACGGATTCTTGATCAGTGAGTCGAACCAAATCGTTTAAGACCATTTTCATCGAAATATTCGAAAATTACAGACATTTGGGCAAATTGATAAGCACTCAGTTCCGAGGAACTAGAGCGCCAAAAATAAAAAAAATCACTGACGTGAAGTCAGTACTCTTTGGCGCGCGTGTTCACGGTGGCTAATTTGAATTGAATGATGAGTACTTCAAGCTCAGTGGATAGAGCGAGCCGAAGATCTACCCAAAGGATAGTGGACATCATTCACTGTCGGTTCAAATATTAACAGTGCTGTATCTAAGCTGCCATCAGGATAGAGGTACAAAGTTGGAAAAGAACACAAGTGACTCTCCTTAGTCGCACAAGCTCAGTGGATAGAGCGAGCCGAAGATCTACCCAAAGGATAGTGGACATCATTCACTGTCGGTTCAAATATTAACAGTGCTGTATCTAAGCTGCCATCAGGATAGAGGTACAAAGTTGGAAAAGAACACAAGTGACTCTCCTTAGTCGCACAAGCTCCTAGAAGATTTGGGAGGGTCAGTATAATCCTAATCATGTTTAAAGCACGCGCGCCAAAGCAGATTGACTTTTTACACTTTTACTTTCATTGTTAAGTCAATCTGCTTTTGCGCGCGTGCTATAAACATGATTAGGATTATACTGACCCTCCCAAATCTTCTAGGAGCTTGTGCGACTAAGGAGAGTCACTTGTGTTCTTTTCCAACTTTGTACCTCTATCCTGATGGCAGCTTAGATACAGCACTGTTAATATTTGAACCGACAGTGAATGATGTCCACTATCCTTTGGGTAGATCTTCGGCTCGCTCTATCCACTGAGCTTGTGCGACTAAGGAGAGTCACTTGTGTTCTTTTCCAACTTTGTACCTCTATCCTGATGGCAGCTTAGATACAGCACTGTTAATATTTGAACCGACAGTGAATGATGTCCACTATCCTTTGGGTAGATCTTCGGCTCGCTCTATCCACTGAGCTTGAAGTACTCATCATTCAATTCAAATTAGCCACCGTGAACACGCGCGCCAAAGAGTACTGACTTCACGTCAGTGATTTTTTTTATTTTTGAAACTAAACTCAGTATGTATGAATTCAAAATAACAAGCTCTGTAAAATCAGGTCTGCTCATGCGCATAACGAAAAATACCTGTAACATCAATTTCTAAAATTAGCCCCAGGGCCACGGTACGGACACTTGAACTCGGAAACCTCACAATATTGGCTCAGCACTCCCAACATAACCCATACAACCCAAAAACATTCACTTCTCAACTGCGCATGCGCAATCTACTTGCAGCTGAAAGTCCTCCCAAAATCACACACCTTACAAAAAACTCCGATTCTCCAACACTAGTGGTTCAGGAGATATCGCATCTTGAATCCACGCATGCGCAGACCCTCACCAGGGGATTCCATAGAGGAGTAGCATCCGCCACACCAAATCCCCAATCCTCTCTGACGAAAACTTCAGCAGTTAAATCACTGATGGTCTGCTCATGCGCATAACGAAAAATGCCCGAAAGGGGTAATATCAATTTCAAAATTGGCCCCAGGGCCACGGTATGCACACTTTAACTCGGAAACAACGCTATTTCCCTCAAACTGACTAGTGTCCGTGCACTGAATTGACATGAATATTCTTTTAAAACCTCACAATATCACAACATAACCCATACAACCCAAAAACAGTATTTTCTCTTCTGCGCATGCGCAATCAACTTGCGGCTGCAAGTCCTCCCAAAATCACACACCTTACAAAAAACTCTGATTCTCCAACACTAGTGGTTCGGGAGATATCGCATCTTTAATCCACGCATGCGCAGACTCTTACCAGGGGATTCTATGGAGGAATAACATCCGCCACCCCAAAGCCCCAATTCTCTCTGACGAAACCACCCGCAGTTAAATCACTGATGGTCTGCTCATTCGCATAGCGAAAAATGCTCGTAACATCAATTTCAAAATTAGCCCCAGGGCCACGGTACAGACACTTCAACTCGGAAACAACGCCACATCCCTCAAACTGACTTGTCCTTGCACTGAATTGCCATGAATATTCTTTTGAAACCTCACAATATCGGCTCAGCACTCCCAACATAACCCATACAACCCAAAAACAGTCACTTCTCTTCTGCGCATGCGCAATCTACTTGTGGCTAAAAGTCCTCCCAAAATCACACACCTCACAAAAAACTCCGATTCTCCAACACTAGTGGTTCAGGAGATATCGCTTCTTGGATCCACGCATGCGCAGACCCTCACCAGGGGATTCTATAGCGGAATAGCATCCGCCACCCCAAAACCCCAATCCTCTCTGACGAAAGCACCAGCAGTTAAATCACTGATGGTCTGCTCATGCGCATAACGAAAAATTCCCGTAAGGATTAACATCAATTTCGAAATTAGCCCCAGGGTCACGGTACGGACACTTTAACTCGGAAACAACGCTACATCCCTCAAACTGACTTGTCCTTGCACTGAATTGCTATGAATATTCTTTTAAAACCTCACAATATCGACTCAGCACTCCCAACATAACCCATCCAACCTAAAAACAGTCACTTCTCTTCTGCGCATGCGCAAACTACTCGCGGCTAAAAGTCCTTTCAAAATAACACACCTTACAAAAAACTCCGATTCTCCAACACTAGTGGTTCGGAAGATATCGCATCTTTAATCTACGCATGCGCAGACCCTCATCAGGGATCTGGATTCTATGCAGGAATAGCATCCGCCACCCCAAAACCCCAATCCTCTCTGACGAAAACTACAGCAGTTAAATGACTTCTCATCTGCGCATGCGCACAACGAAAAATGCCCGGAAAGGGCAGCATGAACCTCAAAAAAATAGATTTCGGCATTTTAAGCAAAGTATTCCGCAAAATAGTAGTAAGTTTTTTATTTTTTTCATGTCACGTGATCTTCACGAAATTTCGCAAAAGTGTTTGCATTGGTCTTTTGCGTGTAACTACTGAGTTTCAATTTAATCAGATCAGTATTTTTCGAGTTATCCTGAAAACAAAATTTTTAAATTTTTGAAATTTTTCTTTTTCCACTTTAGGGCCGTCCGATCAAAACAAAACTCCGCAGGCATATAAAGGTCACGATTCTACAATTTGATGCCAAATTTCAGAAAGATCGAGTGATCGGTTCCGGAAATATCCATAAAAAACGTTTTTACTAAAAACGGCCTTAACTCCGAAACCGCTCGGTGGATTTCGCCCGTTAACGAACTTGTCCGAGATATTTACGCTACAAAACTACCCTGCTAATTTCAACGCTCTAAGTCATTCCGTTCGAGAGTTATCGTGCTAACGGCCGGACCGGCCAGCCGGCCGGCCAGCCGGCTGGACCGGACGTACAGAATTGAATTTGACCTCGAATTCTCCATCAGGAAGTCGAACCTAATCGTTTGAGACCATTTTCGAAAAAAAATTCGAAAAATACAGACATTGTGACGAAATGATAGCACGCTGTTCCTTGCGGAACACGCGCGCAATAATCAAAGTAAAGAAAATTATAAGTTTAGTTACTAACATATTGAAGGAAATTCAATTGAATTCCAGTAATATTCAGTTACTTATTCTTAACCAATAAATGTCCATTGATAGATCTAAAGGTGATGAGGTGAAACATAAAGATATATTCTCATAAGTGATAGAAAAACTGGCCTAAAATTCCTCTCTACCCATCACGAGATTTAATATCGACAAATGAGCCTCTCACCACACAAGATCAGAAAGTGTGGTTAATTTAAAGTCAAGTTTTGACCGGCGTGAAGTTGGCAGCCACTTATTAGCGCGATAGCTGTCGTTTCACCAGTGGCGTCGGTGTAAATACATTATATGGCGTAACTTCCGTTTGAAACATGGCTGGTATTTAAAATTTGCAGGAAATGTTTATTGTGGACCAATGAAATAGTTGTATTAATCGTATCCACTTCAGATGGACCTAAGGGGTGGAAATTGGAACCGCCCCCTGAATAGATATTCACATACTTTCATAACTCGTTGAAAAATATATCCTCTACAGATGAAAATCACACAGAACGTTTATTTTGGACCAATGAAGAATTCATATAAATTTTATTGACTTCGGATGGGTCCGAGGGGTGGAAATGATAACCACCCCCTACTTTTCATATACCTTCATAACACATTGAAAAAAATATCCTCTACAAATGAAACTTACAGAAAATGTTTAATGTGAACTCAAGAACAATACTTATTAATTTTATCGCCTTCGGGGGGGTCTGAGGGGTGAAAATGGGAACCGCCCCCCAATGGATGTCTACCGCCATAACACGTCAAAAAAAATGGCCTCTACAGATGAAATTCACAGGAAACGTTTATTGTGATTTCATGAATAATACTTATTAATTCTATCGCCTTCGGAGGGGTCCGAGGGGTGGAAATGGTAACCGCCCCCCAATTGATATCTAGCTTCATAGCACGTCGAAAAAAATGGCCTCTACAAATGAAAGTCACAGGAAACGTTTATTGTGAACTCGTGAACAATATTTATTAATTTTATCGCCTTCGGAGGGGTCCGAGGGGTGGAAATGGTAACCGCCCCCGGACTGCTTTCTATATACCTCCATAACTCGTCGAAAAAAATGGCCTCTACAGATGAAATTCACAGGAAAACTTTATTGTGAACTCATGAACAATACTCATTAATTTTATCGCCTTCGGAGGGGTCTGAGGGGTGGAAATGGGAACCATCCCCCAATTGATGACTACCTTCATAACACGTCGAAAAAAATGGCCTCTACAGATGAAATTCACAGGAAACGTTTATTGTGAACTTATGAAAAATACTTATTAATTTTATCGCCTTCGGAGGGGTCCGAGGGGTGGAAATGGGAACCGCCCCCGGAGTGCTTTCTATATACCTCCATAACTCGTCGAAAAAAATGGCCTCTACAGATGAAATTCACAGGAAAACTTTATTGTGAACTCATGAACAATACTCATTAATTTTATCGCCTTCGGAGGGGTCTGAGGGGTGGAAATGGTAACCGCCCCCCAATCGATATCTACCTTCATAACACGTCGAAAAAAATGGCCTCTACAGATGAAATTCACAGGAAACGTTAATTGTGAACTCATGAACAATACTTATTAATTTTATCGCCTTCGGAGGGGTCCGAGGGGTGGAAATGGGAACCGCCCCCCAATTGATGACTACCTTCATAACACGTCGAAAAAAATGGCCTCTACAGATGAAATTCACAGGAAACGTTTATTGTGAACTCGTGAACAATATTTATTAATTTTATCGCCTTCGGAGGGGTCCGAGGGGTGGAAATGGTAACCGCCCCCGGACTGCTTTCTATATACCTCCATAACTCGTCGAAAAAAATGGCCTCTACAGATGAAATTCACAGGAAAACTTTATTGTGAACTCATGAACAATACTCATTAATTTTATCGCCTTCGGAGGGGTCTGAGGGGTGGAAATGGGAACCGCCCCCCAATTGATGACTACCTTCATAACACGTCGAAAAAAATGGCCTCTACAGATGAAATTCACAGGAAACGTTTATTGTGAACTTATGAACAATACTTATTAATTTTAACGCCTTCGGAGGGGTCCGAGGGGTGGAAATGGGAACCGCCCCCGGAGTGCTTTCTATATACCTCCATAACTCGTCGAAAAAAATGGCCTCTACAGATGAAATTCACAGGAAACGTTTATTGTGAACTCATGAACAATACTTATTAATTTTATCGCCTTCGGAGGGGTCCGACGGGTGGAAATGGTAACCGCCCCCCAATCGATATCTACCTTCATAACACGTCGAAAAAAATGGCTTCTACAGATGAAATTCACAGGAAACGTTTATTGTGAACTCATGAACAATACTTATTAATTTTATCGCCTTCGGAGGGGTCCGAGGGGTGGAAATGGTAACCGCCCCCCAATTTATGTCTACCTTCATAACACCTCGAAAAAAATGGCATCTACAGATGAAACTCACAGGAAACGTTTATTGTGAACTCATGAACAATACTTATAAATTTTATCGCCTTCGGATGGGTCTGAGGGGTGGAAATGGGAACCGCCCCCCAATTGATGACTACCTTCATAACACGTCGAAAAAAATGGCCTCTACAGATGAAATTCACAGGAAACGTTAATTGTGAACTTATGAACAATACTTATTAATTTTATCGCCTTCGGAGGGGTCCAAGGGGTGGAAATGGTAACCGCCCCCAATCGATATCTACCTTCATAACACGTCGAAAAAAATGGCCTCTACAAATGAAATTCACAGGAAACGTTTATTGTGACCTCATGAACAATACTTATTAATTTTATCGCCTTCGAAGGGGTCTGAGGGGTGGAAATGGGAACCGCCCCCCAATTGATGACTACCTTCATAACACGTCGAAAAAAATGGCCTCTACAGATGAAACTCACAGGAAACGTTTATTGTGAACTCATGAACAATACTTATTAATTTTATCGCCTTCGGAGGGGTCCGAGGGGTGGAAATGGTAACCGCCCCCCAATTGATGTCTACCTTCATAACACGTCGAAAAAAATGACCTCTACAAATGAAATTCACAGGAAACGTTTATTGTGAACTCGTGAACAATACTTATACAATTCCTGTGAATTTCATCTGTAGAGACCTTTTTTTCGACGTGTTATGAAGGTAGACATCAATTGGGGGGCGGTTACCATTTCCCCCTCTCGGACCCCTTCGAAGGCGATAAAATTAATAAGTATTGTTCATGAGGTCACAATAAACGTTTCCTGTGAATTTCATTTGTAGAGGCCATTTTTTTCGACGTGTTATGAAGGTAGATATCGATTGGGGGGCGGTTACCATTTCCACCCCTCGGACCCCTCCGAAGGCGATAAAATTAATGAGTATTGTTCATGAGTTCACAATAAAGTTTTCCTGTGAATTTCATCTGTAGAGGCCATTTTTTTCGACGAGTTATGGAGGTATATAGATATCACTCCGGGGGCGGTTCCCATTTCCACCCCTCGGACCCCTCCGAAGGCGATAAAATTAATAAGTATTGTTCATAAGTTCACAATAAACGTTTCCTGTGAATTTCATCTGTAGAGGCCATTTTTTTCGACGTGTTATGAAGGTAGTCATCAATTGGGGGGCGGTTCCCATTTCCACCCCTCGGACCCCTCCGAAGGCGATAAAATTAATAAGTATTGTTCATGAGTTCACAATTAACGTTTCCTGTGAATTTCATCTGTAGAGGCCATTTTTTTCGACGTGTTATGAAGGTAGATATCGATTGGGGGGCGGTTACCATTTCCACCCCTCAGACCCCTCCGAAGGCGATAAAATTAATGAGTATTGTTCATGAGTTCACAATAAAGTTTTCCTGTGAATTTCATCTGTAGAGGCCATTTTTTTCGACGAGTTATGGAGGTATATAGAAAGCACTCCGGGGGCGGTTCCCATTTCCACCCCTCGGACCCCTCCGAAGGCGATAAAATTAATAAGTATTTTTCATAAGTTCAGAATAAACGTTTCCGGTGAATTTCATCTGTAGAGGCCATTTTTTTCGACGTGTTATGAAGGTAGTCATCAATTGGGGGATGGTTCCCATTTCCACCCCTCAGACCCCTCCGAAGGCGATAAAATTAATGAGTATTGTTCATGAGTTCACAATAAAGTTTTCCTGTGAATTTCATCTGTAGAGGCCATTTTTTTCGACGAGTTATGGAGGTATATAGAAAGCAGTCCGGGGGCGGTTACCATTTCCACCCCTCGGACCCCTCCGAAGGCGATAAAATTAATAAATATTGTTCACGAGTTCACAATAAACGTTTCCTGTGAATTTCATTTGTAGAGGCCATTTTTTTCGACGTGCTATGAAGCTAGATATCAATTGGGGGGCGGTTACCATTTCCACCCCTCGGACCCCTCCGAAGGCGATAGAATTAATAGGTATTATTCATGAAATCACAATAAACGTTTCCTGTGAATTTCATCTGTAGAGGCCTTTTTTTTCGACGTGTTATGAAGGTAGATATCGATTGGGGGGCGGTTACCATTTCCACCCCTCGGACCCCTCCGAAGGCGATAAAATTAATGAGTATTGTTCATGAGTTCACAATAAAGTTTTCCTGTGAATTTCATCTGTAGAGGCCATTTTTTTCGACGAGTTATGGAGGTATATAGAAAGCAGTCCGGGGGCGGTTACCATTTCCACCCCTCGGACCCCTCCGAAGGCGATAAAATTAATAAATATTGTTCACGAGTTCACAATAAACGTTTCCTGTGAATTTCATTTGTAGAGGCCATTTTTTTCGACGTGCTATGAAGCTAGATATCAATTGGGGGGCGGTTACCATTTCCACCCCTCGGACCCCTTCGAAGGCGATAGAATTAATAAGTATTATTCATGAAATCACAATAAACGTTTCCTGTGAATTTCATCTGTAGAGGCCATTTTTTTTGACGTGTTATGGCGGTAGACATCCATTGGGGGGCGGTTCCCATTTTCACCCCTCAGACCCCTCCGAAGGCGATAAAATTAATAAGTATTGTTCTTGAGTTCACATTAAACATTTTCTGTAAGTTTCATTTGTAGAGGATATTTTTTTCAATGTGTTATGAAGGTATATGAAAAGTAGGGGGTGGTTATCATTTCCACCCCTCGGACCCATCCGAAGTCAATAAAATTTATATGAATTCTTCATTGGTCCAAAATAAACGTTCTGTATGATTTTCATCTGTAGAGGATATTTTTTTCAACGAGTTATGAAAGTATGTGAATATCTATTCAGGGGGCGGTTCCAATTTCCACCCCTTAGGCCCATCTGAAGTGGATACGATTAATACAACTATTTCATTGGTCCACAATAAACATTTCCTGCAAATTTTAAATACCAGCCATGTTTCAAACGGAAGTTACGCCATATAATGTATTTACACCGACGCCACTGGTGAAACGACAGCTATCGCGCTAATAAGTGGCTGCCAACTTCACGCCGGTAAGTTTTGAAGCCTTCAGCAAAGTTTCAGCGATATCATATTAAAAATAATACATAACCTTTCAAAAGTCCCCTCTCACAAATATACTCCTCTGAAGGCACATGGATCTCTTGAAGAAGAATCACCTTCTCTATTTCTCAAAGATATTCACTCTTGATCATAGAAATCCCTTCAATACTTAGTTACCTCCTCCTAAGGAGGATCTCTTTCAAATCCAGGTCTGACCGCTAACGTAGGGCTATCATCTCCCATTGATTTGTGATGAAATAACACGATTTTCCCAAGAACATACGCGCAAAAATATGTCATCATGACATTCATGTTTTTGAAGGTTCTCGCAAAAATACGACGATTCGCATCCAGCTACCGAACTCACAAAAGGCTGCTCGGTTCTCCAACAATATGGATCCGATCGTGTTCAAACTTGGAACTCTGCAGTAGAGTTAGGTTGTGAAAGCTCTTCCAAAATTTCAGCCATGCCGGACGAATAGTTTATGATATATAGAATTTTTTCCATTATTTTCAATAATTTTTTTGAACGTTTCTAGTTATACCATCCTCACGAAATTCTGCAAGAATTTTCGCGTTGGCATCCTACAACTAATAACCATGTTTGAATTCAATCGATTCTGTATTTTTCGATTTAATGAGGAACAAAAAACAACCAAATTTCAGATGGCTATAACTCTAAAACCGTTTGGCCGATTATGCTTATAATCGAACTCAAATGTCGCATCAGATGCACAACCTAACCTGAAAATTTCAAGCCACTATCTCCTTCCGTTCTCAGGCGATCTTCAAACCACGTTTGTCTCGATCATATTCGAACTACCCTCGTATTTATTGACACGATTCTCACAAAATTTCACAAACGTACTTAGGTTTATATTCTACAACTATTAACCAAGTTTAAATTCGATCGAATTCATTTTGGTTGAAAACAAAATTATTACTCGAAAACCATTGGGCCGATTATACCCATTAACGAACTTGTCCGTCGTATTGGGATGCGCCACCTAACCTGAAAATTTCAAGTCGCTAGCTCTTTCCGTTCTCAAGTTATCGTGGCAACGGCCAGACCACCGGACGGCACCACAGAATTAAATTTCACATTTGGGCAAAATGATAACGCGATGTTCTCCAGAACATACGCGCAAAAATATAATCAACTTTGGTTACACAGGATTGCAGGGAACTTGTCCGTCGTATTGGGATGCGCCACCTACCCTGAAAATTTCAAGTCGCAAGCTCTGTTCGTTCTCAAGTTATCGTGGCAACGGCCGGACGGCACCACAAAATTAAATTTCACATTTGGGCAAAATGATAACGCGATTTTCCCTAGAACATACGCGCAAAAAGTCAAATATTTGAAAATGAAATTGCAATTTTGGTTTCACTATAACTAGAAAAATACTGATCCGATTGAATTGAAGCTCGGTAGTTAGATGCGAAGTACCAACGAAAACACTTTCGTTGGTACAATTCAAGACAATTCTATGGACGAACAAGTCAGTATCGAGGAACTAGCGTTGTTTTCGAGTTGATATGTCTGTGCCGTGGCCCTGGGGCCAATTTATAGATAACTGTATGTGGATGATCAATTTTAAATTACTTTCGGATTTGGAGAATAGGCGAAGAAATTGCGTTCCTTATTCGAAATTCATGTAGCCCCTTTCGGATATTTTTCTGTTGGAGTTTTCGTCTGAGAGGCTTGGAGTTTTCAGGTGCTGGATGCTATTCCTCCATAGAAGGCCCTTGGAAGTGTCTGTGCATGCGTGGATTGGAGCAGTGATATCTCCTCAACCAATGGTGTTGAAGAATCAGAATTTTGTGTGAAGTGTTATTTTCAGGGGACTTCGAGCCACGAGTAGATTGCGTATGCGCAGAGGAGACGTTTGGACTGTATGGCACATGTTGGGAGTGGTTTGCGTCTAGCGGTAATGGATTTGTTGCTGAGCCGTCATTTTAAGGTTTTAAGAGAAATTTCATGGCAATTCTGTGCACGGACAAGTCAGTTTCGGTGAAATAGCGTTGTTTTCGAGTTGAACTGTCAGTATCGTGGCCCCGGGGTGAATTTATAAATAACTATATTCCGTAGATCTATATTAAATTACGTTTGTATTTGGAGAAGAGGCAATTGCGTTCCTAACGGAGGACCCACAACCGCAATTTTTTTCGATCTGCAGTAAAGCTAACAGCCAAACTGAATTGATAGCCATATTTGTTGAAGGAACTTGAAAAAATAAAATAAATAGTGGACACCATTCACACAGTGAATGGTATCCACTATCCTTTGGGTAGATCTCCGGCTCGCTCTATCCACTGAGCTTGAAGTACTCATCATTCAATTCAAATTAGCCACCGTGAACACGCGCGCCAAAGAGTACTGACTTCACGTCCGTGCTTTTTTTATTTTTCAACTTTGTTACTCTATCCTTATGGCAGCTTAGATACAGCACTGTTAATTTTCGACCCGACAGTGAGTGATGTCCAATATCCTCTGGGCAGATCTCCGGCTCGCTCTATCCACTTATGATATTGAAGTACTCATCATCCAAATCAAATTAGCCATCGTGAACACGCGCGCCAAAGAGTACTGACTTCACATCAGTGCTTTTTTTTATTTTTTGAGGTTCATGCTGCCCTTTCCGGGCATTTTTCGTTATGCGCATGTGCAGATGAGAAGTCATTTAACTGCTATAGTTTTCGTCAGAGAGGATTGGGGTTTTGGGGTGGCGGATGCTGTTCCTCCATAGAATCCAGATCCTTGATGAGGGTCTGCGCATGCGTGGATTAAAGATGCGATATCTCCCGAACCACTAGTGTTGGAGAATCGGAGTTTTTTGTAAGGTGTATGATTTTGAGAGGACTTTTAGCCACGAGTAGATTGCGCATGCGCAGAATAGAAGTGGCTGTTTTTGGGTTGTATGGGTTATGTTGGGAGTGCTGAGCCGATATTGTGAGGTTTTAAATGAATATTCATGGCAATTCAGTGCAAGGACAAGTCAGTTTGGAGATGTAGCGTTGTTTCCGAGTTGAAGTGTCCGTACCGTGGCCCTGGGGCTAATTTTTGAATCTATGTTACCCCTTATGGGCATTTTTCGTTATGCGCATGTGCAAACAATCAGTGATTTAACTGCTGGTGTTTTCGTAAGAGAGGATTGGGATTTTGGGGTGGCGGATGCTATTCCTCCATAGAATCTCCTGGTGAGGGTCTGCGCATGCGTGGATTCAAGATGCAATATCTCCTGAACCACTAGTGTTGGAGAATCGGAGTTTTTTGTAAGTTGTGTGATTTTGGGAGGACTTGCAACCGCGAGTAGATTGCGCATGCGCAGAAGAGATGTGACTGTTTCGGGTCGAATGGATTATGTTGGGAGTAATGAGTCGATATTGTGAGGTTTCAAAAGAATATTCATGTCAATTCAGTGCACAGACACAAGTCAGTTTCACAGAAATAGCATTGTTTCCGAGTTGAAGTGTGCATACCGTGGCCCTAGGGCTAATTTTGAAATTGATGTTACCGCTTATGAGCATTTTTCGTTATGCGCATGAGCAGACCATCAGTGCTTTAACTGCTGGTGTTTTCGTCAGAGAGGATTGGGGTTTTGGGGTGGCGGATGCTATTCTTCTATAGAATCCCCTGGTGCGGGTCTGCGCATGCGTGGATTCAAGATGCGATATCTCCTGAACCACTAGTGTTGGAGAATCGGAGTTTTTTGTAAGGTGTGTGATTTTGGGAGGACTTTCAGCTGCTGGTAGATTGCGCATGCGCAGAAGAGAAGTGAATGTTTTTGGGTTGTACCGGTTATGCCGGGAGTGCTGAGCTAATATTGTGAGGTTTTAAAAGGATATTCATGTCAATTTAGTGCACGGATAAGTCAGTTTGGGGGATGTAGCGTTGTTTCCGAGTTGAAGTGTCCATACCGAGGCCCTGGGGCTAATTTTTAAATCGATGTTACTCCTTACGGGCATTTTTCGTTATGCGCATGAGCAGACCATCAGTGATTTAACTGGTGGTGTTTTCAACAGAGAGGATTGTGGTTTTGTGGTGGCGGATGCTATTCCTCCATAGTGGAACCTCACCCTGGTGAGGGTCTGCGCATGCGTCGATTA
Source organism: Halyzia sedecimguttata (assembly GCA_937662695.2). NCBI lineage: Eukaryota > Metazoa > Arthropoda > Insecta > Coleoptera > Coccinellidae > Halyzia > Halyzia sedecimguttata. The sequence goes on from OW569419.2 coordinate 37,624,566, forward strand.
AAGATGCGATATCTCCTGAACCACTAGTGTTGGAGAATCAGAATTTTTTGTGAGGTGTGTAATTTTGGGAGGACTTGCAGCCACGAGTAGATTGCGCATGCGCAGACGAGAAGTGACTGTTTTTGGGTTGTATGGGTTATGTTGGGAGAAATGAGTCGATATTGTGAGGTTATAAAAGAATATTCATGTATTGATAGCTATATTTGTTAAGGGAACTTAAAATAAAAAGCACTGACGTGAAGTCAGTACTCTTTGGCGTGCGTGTTCACGGTGGCTAATTTGAATTGAATGATGAGTTTCAAGCTCAGTGGATAGAGCGAGCCGAAGATCTACCCAAAGGATAGTGGACACCATCCACTGTCGGTTCAAAAATTAACAGTGCTGTATCTAAGCTGCCATCAGGATAGAGTAACAAAGTTGCAAAAGAACACAACTGACATTCCTTAGTCGCACAAGCTCCTAGAAGATTTGGGAGGGTCAGTATAATCCTAATCATGTTCATAGCACGCGCGCCAAATGCATATTGACTTAACAATGAAAGAAAACGTGTAAAAAAGCATTGACGTGGGGTCAATCTGCTTTGGCGCGCGTGCTATGAACATGATTAGGATTATACTGACCCTCCTAAATATTCTAGGAGCTTGTGCGACTAAGGTGAGTCAGTTGTGTTCTGTTCCAACTTTGTTACTCTATCCTGATGGCAGCTTAGATACAGCACTGTTAATTTTTGAACCGACAGTGGATGGTGTCCACTATCCTTTGGGTAGATCTTCGGCTCGCTCTATCCACTGAGCTTGAAGCTCATCATTCAATTCAAATTAGCCACCGTGAACACGCGCGCCAAAGAGTACTGACTTCACGTCAGTGCTTTTTTTAATGAAATCAATAATTACTTCATTTAACAGTACATCAGTTGTTTTGAATTTATTATAAAATTTCTCGCAATGATTAATAAAGCGTGCAAGGTTTGCTTGGTTACCATCAAAAGGTAGAATCGGTTTTGCAAATATATCTATTAGTTTCATTTTATCAAAAACTTTCTTTTTCATCTTGGAAATATTATGTTTGAGTTATACACTTACTTTCGCGTTAATCGGTTTTTTAATAAGAAACCTAGAACAAATTTTAACACAACTTTTACACACAAAACTGTGGGGAAAGGGATTGGCTAACTTTGACCAGTTTAGGAAAACTGGGAAAAACAGTATAGGAATTGCTCAATGCTCACCAAGTTGTTTTTATTGAAGTCGTTGAAGTCCTGAGTCCGATTGATTAAGTTGCGCCTACTCAATCAATCGGACTCAGGATTCTTCTCCAAATTAATGAGTAAATACAGTATGGACCTTTGGAAATGAACCTATCTATTAAATATGGAATTGGACTCATGTGATTATATTTAAAATTTTTTTTATATATTTACAGGGTGAGTTTTAAGGTTGTACATTAATTTTAACCATAGATTCCTCTTATCACATGAAACACTTTTTTCATTTACCATTTTTTCAAATTCGGCTCAGGTAAAAAGTTATAAAAGTTTAAAGACTTCACAATGTGCTTATGTTATCCTGCATATAAATTATCTATGAAATTACTGGTGGACGAGAAGAAGGTACGTTAGCGTTGTTTACAGCTTGATGCGAGATTCTTACGCTCGGTGACGGATCCATAAAAGTAGTAAGTTTCCCATTCTATAAACATTCAATGAAGAATATCTCGAAAACGGTACGTTTAGGGAGAAATGATGACTAATAATTCAATTAATCATTAAAGGATACTGTTGGAGGTATATTCATCATTGTTTTCTTTCCCAAAGTCTGAAAAATATCTAGAAAAATCAAAAATTTATTTTTTTGTGATTTGCTTCTGCGTAAGAAACACAAGATATGTGTCAGAAGCAATCAATTAAACAATGTTGCCTAACAAATATCAACGAAACAACATCAACGAAGAAACAACTATATCCTCACGTGTCGGAGTGTATATCAGACTACTTCGTCAGACGCTTAACGATAAAATCCTCAGAATTATTTTGTTGATTGTTATTCTGATATTTTTCAGAGTTTGGGAGAGAAAACCCAGAAAGAAACCATTCAATAATAATTCAATGTTATAAAACGATTGAGTATTCTTGAAATGACTAAAAAAAAACGTTATCTACTTTATTTATGCTAATTTCGTTTAGTTTTATGAATTCACGAATCTCTAACTAGAAAACCAGTAGAAGTAGGAAAAAACTAATAGTTGGAAAATATGTTTCATAGTTATAGGAAACTTCACACCAACATTTATTTTATTCGTCGAAAGGATCTCAAAGCTACAAAATAAAAAGCGATTTTTTTTCGAAATTTCAACAGCTTGTATCGTTTTACCTGAACTGAACTTGGAAAAATGGTAAATGAATATAGTGTTTCATTTGATGATAAAAATCTATGGTTAAATTAATGTACAACTTAAAGACTCACCCTGTATATATAAAAAAAATCAACTTGATAAACATCTAATAAAATAATTTAAAAAAAGTGAAAAAAATATATTTTTAAATCAGTTAATAGTGCTATTAGGTTATAGGTCCATAAATAAAAGAAACAATTATTATATTCAGGTTAAATCGGTGCTTTATGGTAAAGTTGTTGGGTTACAACATGCATCGTAAGGACAGATAAGATGGCTATAGTGGGGTTGCTGTGGCTGTCAGAAGCTCTATTACCTACAGGGTGTCTCCTCTCTGTACACGAAATTTGTCTCCTACGGTACAAGGTATGACTGTTGAGGTCTTCGGTGTCTGTGTCTGCTCTCTGTATGTTCCACCTGATGTTAAACTTCTGCCGAACCAGTGGAACGAATTTTTTTCCAAATTGACTCCTCCTTTTATGTACGATGTAAACGCCCAGAATCCCATAGGTCAGTCCCCAGACGCCAAAACAAGACCCCAGCTCGATTTAAGATACACTGGTGGGACGACGAGGTAGCAGCCTCCATTCAGGAGAGAAGAGACGCCTTTCACAAGTACAGGAGTGATCCCTCCATGGCCAACTTTGTTGTCTTCAAAAAAGTAAGGGCTAGTTGTCGTAGACTGTTTAGAATAGAGAAACGGAGCTCCTTTCAGAATTTCTGTGAAAGCATTTCATTTGAGAGAACGGGTAACATGTGGAGAGTTCTCAAAAGATTTATGGGCGGTCAGTCTAATGAAAGGCATCCTCCTCCCTCAAAGGCATGCCTTTTGGGAATACTGAGAAATCTCAGCAGGTTTGGAGGTGGGATAGCCTCTAGACCACACCGAATTGAAGAGGTACAGCGCATCTCCATTGGGGAGCTGCACTACGCACTGGCACCTAAGAAGGATACAACACCTGGTGTTGATGGTTTGAACTATCCTTTGTATTCCCAACTCCCTCTCTCGGCAAAACTGATATTGCTGCAGACATATAATGAGTGCTTGATCACGGGTAGAGTCCCCGTAGAATTTAAAGAAATCCTCTTATTTCCTATCCTTAAAAAAGGTAAGCCTCCTAATGTTGCTTCTAGCTACAGACCAATAGCGCTATCTCCTTGTATCACCAAAATCATGGAGACTGTGCTCAAAAACAGAATAGAGCCATATGTTGAGGGTAAGATCGGACCTACTTTTGGATTTCGTAGGGGGCACTCTACTAATGATTGCTTCGCCTACTTGGCGGCTACCATATATGGCGCGTTCTCACGTGGTGATGGGGTCATGACTGTATTTCGGACGTTAAGGGTGCTTATGATCATGTTTTACCCTCCATCCTGCAAGAAGATATGGTGGATGCGAGGATACCTGTTTTTGAGGTAAATCTGATCACAGCTCTGTTGACCGGTAGATCTCTTTTTATCTCCTCGTCGGCTTCCCCTACAGTTTTAGGACCACGGCCATGATCGGTTGGTTTATCACAGGGCTCAATACTGGCCCCTGTTCTGTTTAATCTATACTCCATTCACTTTTATAAAGTCTCCCGGTTGGCCATGAAAATTGGACACATTTCACCTTGTATGTTTTAAAAATGTTAAGTTATAGTCATTTTCCTGTCAGATAACTACGCAACGTTGTCCTCTCTACAAAGTCAAAAAGTCGTAGTAATAACGTATTTCCACAATGTGAATTTACTTCGGAAAAATAATGAATTTGAGAAGATATAATGTGAATTCAATAATTCCACAGTCCTGGCGACTGTAGAAGAAAATGTTTCCTCTGTTGTTACTATAAATAATTAACGTATATAAACTGGTTGGAATATTCAATTATGCTATTTTCTTGTATGGAAATTAAGAATCTAGTGTTGGAATTTTACTGAAAAATAATGGATAGAGTGGTCCGTTACTTTGTGATAGTTCATTTGAAAAATGAATAAAAGACCTGAATAACCCGACAGGAAAACTTCCAAACGAACAGACGTACCTATGGAATTTTCCACTTTTCTCAAGAAGAAATTTAAATACCTTGTTGCACAACTTGAGATACACCAGTTTCAAAATGTAGTAGTACTACGAAACCCGAGTCATTCTTATACCTCAATAAAATATGATAGGAATGATAGGAAACTAAGTAATTTCATTCTAGAGTTCAACATGTCAGAATGAAGTTTTCCTATTGCAGATTTCGGTTCTGTATAGCACTTCTGCTTCTTCAAAACTACTTTCGGCATTTTCAATTTTAAAGCTAAGGGTTCTTTATTATTCGGAGGTAATGGTCTGTGATTATATCTTGTCTAAGATTGAAAATTATGATATGATTATGTTAAGAGTAGAAATTGGCAACGTCTCGGCGAATTGTTTTGACCTTGACGATATTTCAGCAGTACCAACCTGCCTGTGTTAGTTACAAAAACGTGATAAACCTAAATCATGGCCAACCGGGAGACTTTATAAAAGTGAATGGAGTATATATTCTGTTATTCTTCTGGGTACCTTGTCATCTTCTGTTCGGGTACTTCAATATGCTGATGATTTATGTATACTGATGCGAGGCACAAATCTCGTTGAGATGGCTGGTCAGATGAGTGCAGATTTGGATCGCCTATCCTCTTGGATGCTTTCCAGGAACTTATTACTTTCTCCGGAAAAGTCTACAGCGATGATTTTCATTAAGGCTGGCGTTGTTCGTGAGCCTCCTATTGTAACATGCGGGGGGGTTTTGTCCCCTGGAAATCTGATCATAGGTACTTGGGATTACAGTTGGAGAGCAACTTTCGCTGGATGAAGCAGATAGATTATGCAACGGGCAAGACAATGAAAGTTCATAATATCATTAAGGCCCTAGGTAAGACTACATGGGGCGCTTATCCTTCCATTCTACATAGAATCTATAAAGTCCTGGCCCTCCCTCACTTGAATTATGGCAGTTTGGTCTATGGAAGATGCGCCACGGCAACCCTCCTTAAGTTGGACAGAGCTAAGTACAGTCTCATCAGATCGGCCATGTCAATGCTCAGGTCCATCCCGACCAACATTCTGTTACTTGAGAGCACCCAGCTGCCTGTTCATATGAGACGACGGTGGTTGGCTTATAAATATGCCACCAAGGCCTATAGAATGGAACATCAGCCTGTGGTTGCAATTGTCTTAGATACGGCTGATTTGTCCAATCTCTGGTTCAATAATACGGTTCCGCGGTTTATTCAGGCGTTGACAGAGATCTCGAACGAGGAACGAATATGTAGGTCGGCTAAGATACCCTACTTCTCAGCCCCATTGGAGGTAATGACCCACAAAATACGTGTGTTCAATTCAGGTTAGTCCAAGTTTGCGCTCAGTAACCATTTTGACTTCCTCAAACTGATTGTGAGACGCTTCCCTCAGCATATCTTGGCATTTACTGATGCATCGGTCTCTACTAGACCTGATTCGGTTGGGTTTGGCGTCTATTTTACATCTTTAGATGTCTGGTTATTGGGTCGCCTTCCTAATCACTGTTCGATATATCTTGCAGAACTGTATGCGGTGGGACGAGCGGTAGCTGAGGCCCTTGACAGGTGTTTGAGTAGAGTCCTGGTCGTTTCAGATTCTCTTAGTGTACTTGAGGCGCTCAAGTCAAACAAATTCGGGTTCTGATGTGGATAGTAGTTTCATGAACGTCAGAAGAACCATGCATGAAGCAAGCATTAGAGGCTGTACGGTCAGCTGTTTGTGGGTCCCAAGCCACTCGTACATTCACTCTAATGACATAGCTAATCGACTTGCGAACCAAGGTCGCTATTCGGGTGACCCCCTCAGGATCACAGCCGGGCCTCAGGCGCTGTGGCCAGCCTTTAGAAGACTGCTCAGGGAACAATGAATGTCCGCATTTCTCGACATATCGGCTACCAAGGGCAAGGTATACGGTTCATTCATAACTAAGGCTAATTTTCCTATGAAACCCTGGTTCTCGCAAGTGAGCAATCCCAGACGTTTTATCACCACGGTTCTACGGCTTGAATCCGGTCACTGTCTTTCTCCTGCCCACTTACACATGTTGGGATTAAAGGATTCTCCCCTCTGCGAGTGTGGAGCGGAGGGCACGCTAGTGCTTATATTTATGAAGTGTATTAATTATAGTAACCAAATAAACGAACTCTACTCCAATCTGGCTGACAAGGAGCTCCCCATCCCCATAAACTTATATGAGGTTTTTTTTTGCGCGTATGTTCTGGGGAACATCGCGTTATAGTTTTGCCCAAATGTCTGTAACTTTCGAATTTTTTGACGAAATTGGTCTCAAACGATCAAGTTTGACTCCCCGATGAAGAATCCGAGGTCAAATTTGATTCTGTCCGTCCGGCCGTCCGGCCGTACGGCCGTCCGTTGCCACGATAATTTGAGAACGAAAAGAGCTAGCGACTTGAAATTTTCAGGGTGGGTGGCGCATCGCAATACGACGGACAAGTTTGTTAATGGGCATAATCGGCCCAGTGGTTTCCGAGTAATAATTTTGTTTTCAACCAATTTAAATCCGATCGAATTGAAACTTGGTGAGTAGTTGTAGAATATGAACCTAAGCATGTTTGTGAAATTTTGGGCGAATCGTATGGCTAGAAAATTTTAAGAAAAATTATTAAAAAATATTTTTTTTGTCACGATAACCTGAGAACGAAAAGAGATAGCGGCTTGAAAATTTCAGGTTATGTTGTGCATATGAATGCCACATTTGAGTTTGTTTATGAGCATAATCGACCAAACGGTTTCAGAGTTATAGCCATCTGAAATTTTCTGAAATTTGGTGGTTTTTTGTTCCTCATTAACTCGAAAAATACTGAACCGATTGAATTCAAACATGGTTATTAGATGTAGAATGCCAACGTGAAAATGTTTGCGAGATTTGGTGAGGATAGCATCTGTAGAAAATTTTTAATAAATCATTGAAAATAAAAAAAAAAAATTCTATATATCAGTAACTATACGTTTGAAATTGCTGAAATTTTGCAAGAGCGTTCATTACCTAACTCTACTGCCAAGTTTCAAGTTTTAATACGATCGGTTGAATATTGTTGGAGATTCGAGCATTCTTGTGTGAGTTCAGTAGATGGGTGACCGTTGCCTCGATAACTTTCGAACCAAAGGAGATAGGGACTTGCAATTTTTAGGGTAGGTTGCGTATCCGAAAGGGAGAGTTGAGTTCGTTTTTGGGCATAATCGGTTTAACGGTTTCCGAGTTATATCCACCTGGAATATTGTTTCCTTGATAACTCAAAAAATAAATATTCGATTGAATTGAAGCTTGATAACTAGTAGTAGAAAATCAACACAAAGACGTGTTTAAAATTCTGTAAGAACCGTACTCCTAGAAAATTTGAAAAAAATGACGAAAAAAAAAATTTTAAGAACCGCGCCTCCAGAAAATTAAAAAAAAATCACGAAAAAAAAATTGGTTCAAGCACTGACGTGAAGTCAGAAGCTTTTGCGCGTATGTTCTATTGTCCATTCTTCTGTATTGGACACCCTTAATCGAATTTACCATGGTTAATTATGTCGTCCATTCTCCTGTATTGGACACTTAATTCGAATTTACCGTGGTAAATTCGAAGTAAGAGTGTCCAATACAGGAGAATGGACAACATAATTTACCATGGTAAATTCGATTAAGGGTGTCCAATACAGAAGAATGGACAATAGAACATACGCGCAAAAGCTTCTGACTTCACGTCAGTGCTTGAACCAATTTTTTACAGATAGACTGGCTATATCGGAGCCTGTTGCGCGTTTTGTGGCTGAGTCTGGTGTGGTTTTGTAGACTTGCATGTCAACCATGATTTGCTCTTTTGTGCTACCACTGTGTGCTGCCTTTATTTTACCTTTGCCCTTGCTTCCTGAACCTATCGCTGAAGCATGCCATCCAGTAGCGTATATACTGATTATATAGGTTATTATACCTATATATAGAAAACTGATCCATGTTCATAGATTGACTCTAGACTGTTGGCTGAACTTAACTGTCATGGTTCCCAGAGAGGGAAGGTATAACATAAATTGAATTCTGGGATTGTTACACAAAACTCCTGCGCACTCAGGATCAAGAATACCCATCTTCACCCTACTGAGACTGGGTAAATAGTCTCAAGGCTGAGCCCATATTCAAGTTCCCCCAAATAGAGGACTGCTATTTGGGGTTCAGTCAGTGTTGCCAGATATACAGATTTCTCCGTATTTATACAGATTTTCGATGTATGATACAGATTGCCTCCGAATACAGATTTTTATACAGAATTCTCCCATATTGATAAGAAATATCATTTTATACTTTAAGATGATTTAGTCTAATAAATTATGAATTCTTAAATTGGACATGGTAGAAAAAATAAAGAATATCGATATCTTGGCGCTCTGGCGGTTAACATAGAGTTCAGAAAAGGTCGGGGAATCCCGAGACTTAGGTAGTTCCCACATATTTCGCACACGTTGCACTAGTTGCTCTAGTGGATCGAGATTAGTAGAAATATGACTTCGCCGAAGATTTCAAAGGATTGTATAATTATTTACTACTAAGTAAATTTTTTTTTTTTTCTGTACATAACCACATACAACCTTGTTGAGAGAACAAAATTATTTAATAATCATGATCTCCATTAATTACAAATATGTATTTCATTTGATTCTGCACTTAGCCATACCTAGTGGCTGTTCGCATTTTTAATTTATAGGAATATAAAAAAATGTTGAATTTCTAAGTGGAAGATGCTGACGTCATGAAAATTGTAATAAAACTAAAGATTTCTGAGTACTTGAATTACTGATGAATTAAACCACAGATAAGATGTCAAATCTACAAAAATAAAGTTTCTATGATCATACAGATCTTATAGATTTCGGCTAATCAACTACAGGTAAATGCCTTCAGCCATCTGGTAACACTGAATTAAGTTTATTTGAGAAAGAGAAGAAGAAGAATTACCTCTTTCTCTTTTGTTAATCCGGCGAACGAAGTGGTCCACGTTTTTCGTCTGAGATTAGTGTTTTAATTCCGTTTTATTTTCAAATTGTGATAATTTGTGAATATGTCGGGACTAGCTTTAAACTCCAACAAATCCTGAGTTCCTAATTGTGAAGACAAGTATGGTAAACGTCATCGTTTTCCAAGAGCAGAAACCCAGCCAACTATTTTCAAACTTTGGATGGAAAAAGTTAATAATCCATTGTTGAAAAACAAAACTAATGAACAAATACGGAAGAGTTGATTTGTTTGTGATAGGCATTTCACAGATGAAGTGAAATTAAATAATCTAAGAGGTCTTTGGAAGAGTGCTATCCCTGTTTTATTTCTGCCTGGTAAGTTGAATTGTTAGTTATGTATTTTCACTTGTTGAAAAGATAAACCATGTCGCTTTATTAAGTTCTCAGCCAATTAAGTATAAACAATATTTTGTTCATATTTCATTGGTGTTATGGATTGAATAATTGATGCTGAGGACTCATATGTATTTTGCATTAAACGCATTTCATTAACTTATTTAATTATAATTTGCAGGATATTCAGATGGAAATGGAGAAGAAATTGAAACACAAACACACAGTAATGATGTTCATGAAGGATTCTCTGTCTCAACACTTCAAACAGATGATGTCCGAAGAGCAACAGCAGGGACTTCTCATATATTCTATGAATATAGGAGAAATTCGATTCATGTAAGAATAAGAGCAATGTTAACTAATAATGTACTTACTCTATTAAGAAGAACAGTAATTAATCAGAGTCACAAATTAAGAAAAATGCAGAATGAGGTTACATTATTCAAGGAAAGACTGAAAAAAAAATTGGTTCAAGCACTGACGTGAAGTCAGAAGCTTTTGCGCGTATGTTCTATTGTCCATTCTTCTGTATTGGACACCCTTAATCGAATTTACCATGGTGAATTATGTTGTCCATTCTCCTATATTGGACACTCTCAATTCGAATTTACCATGGTAAATTCGAATTTACCATGGTAAATTCGCTCGAACCAATTTTTTTCTCGTGATTTTTTCAAATTTTCTAATAGTACGGCTCTTAAAATTTTTTTTTTTCGTAATTTTTTTCAAATTTTCTAGGGGTATGGTTCCTACAAAATTTTAAACACGTCTTTATGTTGATTTTCTACTACTAGTTACCAAGCTTCAATTCGATCGAATATTTATATTTTGAGTTATCAAGGAAATATTAATCCAGGTGGGTATAACTCGGAAACCGTTAGACCGATTATGCCCAAAAACGAACTCAACTGTCCCTTTCGGATACGCAACCTACCCTGAAAACTGCAAGTCCATATCTGCTTTCGTTCGAAAGTTATCGAGGCAACGGTCACCCATCTACTGAACTCACACAAGAATGCTCGAATATCCAACAATATTTAACCGATCGTATTAAATCTAGAAACTTGGCAGTAGAGTTAGGTTATGAAGGCTCTTGCAAAATTTCAGCAATTTCAAACGCATAGTTACTGATATATAGAATTTTTTTTTTTATTCTCAATGATTTATTAAAAATTTTCTACAAATGCTATCCTCACCAAATTTTGCAAACATTTCCGCGTTGGCACTCTACAACTAATAACCATGTTTGAATTCAATCGGTTCAGTATTTTTCGAGTTAATGAGGAACAAAAAAACACCAAATTTCAGAAAATGTCAGATGGCTATAACTCTAAAACCGTTTGGCCGATTATGCTCATAAACAAACTGAAATGTCGCGTTCTGGTGCACATCCTAACCTGAAAACTTCAAGCCGCTATCTCTTTCCGTTCTCAAGTTATCGTGACAACAAAAATATTTTTTAATAATTTTTTTTCAATTTTCTAGCCATACGATTCGCATAAAATTTCACGAACGTGCTAAGGTTCATATTCTACAACTACTCAACAAGTTTCAATTCGATCGGATTTATATTGGTTGAAAACAAAATTATTACTCGGAAACCACTGGGCCGATTATGCCCATTAACGAACTTGTCCGTCGTATTGGGATGCGCCACCCACCCTGAAAATTTCAAGTCGCTAGCTCTTTTCTTTCTCAAGTTATCGTGGCAACGGCCGGCCGGACGGCCGGACGGACAGAATCAAATTTGACCTCGAATTCTTCATTGGGGAGTCGAACTAAATCGTTTGAGACCATTTTCGTCAAAATATTCGAAAGTTACAGACATTTGGGCAAAACTATAACGCGATGTTCCCCAGAACATACGCGCAAAAAAGAGAAACTCAATTCATCGACAACTTTCAACAAATTCATGGACTATGTTTCGGAGCCGACTTACAGATTTAAACTGTCTCAAGTCAGGAATCAGTTCATAAAGCGGCCCATAAACGCTCAATATTATTGTGCAAAGTGAGTTGCACAATATATTGTCGGTGGCCCCTAGTCGGTCAATATTATTGTACAATTGTATCGTATGGAGGCGATATTGATGGTTGTGCATTATATTGCGCTATTGTGCAACCTTTCAATATCGCCCACACACGATCAATTATATTGCACAAACCAAAATATTGTACAATAATATTGAGCGTGTATGGGCTGCATTAGACCTAGAGGTAGACGCTTCAAACTTGAGGATAAAATTATGGCATTGTCACTTTTGAAGGCAATTGGAAGAGGATATCGTTTACTTTCCAAAATTTTCACCTTGCCTTCAAAACAAACCTCAACAAACCTGTTAAATGTTGTTAGCGTTCGTCAGATGCACATCGAATTAATATTGCTCTTGTAGAAGTGTATTTTCAAGCATAGGAGGTTCTTTTTCGTCCTGGATTGTTGTACTGATCTGCGCGGTTCTTGAAGAGGATTCGAGTGGTGCTACTATAATTCCGGAATAATAATGGCCGTATGTCCTATTTGTGAAATTTCGGTCACAAAGAGATCACCGGGAATTCAGTGCGGTTCATGTCGGAGATTTTATCACGCCAATGGCAGATGCTCCGAGGTTGCAAAAAATCAAATTGCTGTTATCACCACCTTGCCCGGTAATCAGTGGTCTTGTAAAAACTGTCGAAGTCAGGATTCCCTCGCGGCAGTGGCGTCGATTGGGGACGGGGGCAGTGACCACGACGTAGATGTCGGGTCGGAAGGGACTGTTGTTCTTGCTGAGCTGGTGCGTGCCCTTAAATCAGAACTTTGTGCTGTGCGGGGTGAGATCAGAGAGTTGCGTAACTCTGTTGACTTTTGCTCCAATAAGGTGTCCGATTTCGAGGATATGTTATCCAAGCTGGATGAAGCTATAAGAGTCACCAACCTTGTGAAAGTCGAAAATGAATCCTTAAATAGAAAGGTTGGAATCATGGAAGTGAAGTTCAACAGCATGGAGCAAAATCTACGGAACAATAACGTGGAAATAGCGGAAATTCCTGAACAAAAAAATGAACCTGTTTGAAATTGTGAGGAAGATTGGCGACTTCATCGGACACGATGTGACAGGTAGCTCTATAAATGTGATAACGCGTGTGCCAACAAGACTGGAGAACAAGCCAAAAAACATTATTGTAAAATTCAACAGGAAGATTGAAAGAGATTCTTTTTTGTCGGCTGTGAAATCCAAGAGAATCCTCTTGGGTGGAAGACCTGGGCTGGAGTTGCTTGATGTTTCGAAACGATTCTACGTCAATGAGCACCTGACAACAGCCAACAAGATTTTGTTCAAGGAGGCACGAGTGACTGCTAAGGAAAAGAACTACAAATATGTATGGGTTCAAAATGGCGGTATTCTTGTTCGTAGAGATAATGGTGCGCAAATTCAGCAGGTGCATTGTAGGGCTGATTTAAGTAAGCTCTGAAGAATTTTATTTATTTAAATTGTTCTTGTTTTTTATGTTAACCAAAATGATGCTACATGTTGCCTACCAGAATGTGCGGGGTTTGCGCACCAAACTAACCGATTTTAAAATAAATGTACAGTTGAATAATTATGACATTGTGTTCATAACAGAGACATGGCTAGGAGATTGTATTCTTGATACTGAACTGGTAGACACTGAAACGTACTTCATATTTAGGAGAGATCGTTCGGATAGTTGTTCATTGAAAAAGGTGGGGGGTGGTGTGTTTATTGCAGTTCGTAATGAATATGCTCTACAAGTTTTATCCGATTTCAACAGCGATGCTGAAGATCTTTGGCTGTTGCTTACTATAGGAAATGTAAAATTATATTTGTGTTGTATTTATCTGCCACCTGGAGACGCCTATGCTTCATCGTCATTTGTAAACAAGTTGGAAGTCAACAAAGGTAGAATACACAATAGTTTAATTTTGATTTGTGGAGATTTTAACTGTTCCACTGTTAATTGGGTGAAGGATGAATTTGGTCCCTTTTTGGTACCTTTGAATGTAGAAACCAAGTATTCAGGTATTATTGATGCATTAATTTTCACGGAACTGATGCAGTTTAACTGTATCCCTAATGGCTCAAACAAAATACTTGATCTGATGCTTTGCAATAAAAATAAAATAAAGGAAATTTCACACGCTGAAATTCCTTTTGTTACTGAGGATGAACACCATCCTTGCCTCGAATTTTTGTTTGATGTCAAAAAACACCGTTATCTCGGGAATAACTTTGAGAATCGATTATTGAATTATAAACGTGCCGATTATTCTGTAATGAATCGTGAGATTTCTAATGTTGAATGGCAATCAATCTTAAATAATGAGGATGTAAACGATGATGTCAATACTTTTTGTGATGTTCTTAACCGAATTCTGCTTGAGAATGTGCCTACGTCTAGAAAACCTTTGAACTATCCACTTTATTTATCACATAGAACGATCAAATTAATCAAATTGAAAAATAAATTTCATGTAAAGTGGAAAATTTATAACAACCAGGGGGACCTGAAAAGGTTTAGAGAACTGCGAACACTTTCCAAGCGTTTTATGAGGTTGGATTTTGATAACTATTTGAGGGTTGTAGAGTCTGAACTTGCAGTGAATTCCAAGCGTTTATTTAGTTTCATCTCAACCAGGAAAAAACATGGCAAACTTCCATCCGAAATGTATTTGGGAGACACTTGCGCTTCGTCGGCCGCAGAAATTGCAGAATCGTTTGCCTCATTTTTCAAGGGCAATTTCGTGCCCTCAGGTTCAGACAGCTCGCGGAATCGGGAATAAGTTGATAATTGTTACGGTGCAAACTACTTGAATTCCATACATCTCACCGTTGACGAGATTGTCGGCGCAATGAAGTCAACAAATGTTTCGAAGGGTCCAGGGCCGGATGGAATCCCTCCCATCGTGCTAAGAGAATGCGCCGGTGCTCTGGCTCAGCCACTGCATATTATTTTCAATAAATCGCTGAGGAGTTCTGTTTTTCCTAGTAGATGGAAGGTGTCAGCTGTAATTCCTATATTCAAAGGCGGTCAGAAGCATCGTGTGGAGAATTATCGACCTATCAGCATACTTTCGTCTTTTCCGAAATTGTTCGAATCCATTATTCACAAGTACATGTTCCACCAAGTAAAAAATTTAATTATCGATGAGCAGCATGGTTTTATGAAGGGTAAAAGTATTGAGACAAATCTGGTTTGTTTCTTGGAAGGTGTGCAGGATAGTCTTGACTCGCGCATTCAGGTTGATGCGGTGTATACCGATTTCTGTAAAGCATTCGATAAGATATCTCATGCCTTGTTGTTTCGTCGTCTTGCGGAGGTGGGCGTTTGCGGGAGTCTCCTGAGATGGGTTGAGTCATATATATTGAATCGGTCTCAGTACGTTTCTATTAATACTTTTCGATCGAGAGTATTCGAAAATACTTCAGGTATACCGCAAGGCACTCATTTGGGCCCACTGCTATTTTTGATTTATATCAATAACATCGGGATGTGTTTTCAACACTCAAAATTTCTTTTATATGCGGATGACTTAAAATTTTTCAGACCGGTGGAAACGTCTCGGGATTGCTTGTGGCTGCAACAGGATTTCTTGAGACTCCAGAGATATTGCAGAGACAATTCCCTATTTCCCTATTTCTGAATTTTGAGAAGTGCTGTAAGATATCTTTCACTAGGAATAGTAATCGTATTGATTTTGAATATTCGATTAATGACAGAGTCATCGGAACGGTCGATAGTGTATCGGATTTGGGCGTGATTCTGGATTCGAGATTCATATTCGACCACCATATTGAAAAAATTGTGAATAATGCCAATAAAATGCTCGGTTTTATTATTCGTAACAGCATGCAGTTTAGGGAAAATAAAACACACCTGATACTCTATCATTCATTTGTCCACAGTAGATTGAATTTTGCCTCGTCTGTGTGAAGCCCTCGTTATAAATGTTACGTGCAGCGCTTGGAGAGTGTTCAGAATAGGTTCCTAAGGCATTTAGCTTATAAAAATAAAATTATTATTGTCAATCACGACTACACGGCAATTCGACGTAGATTTGGCTTGTTAAGTTTGTTTAATCGCAGACGACTGACAGGTGTTCTATTCGCCAGCAAAATTTTAAAAGGACAGTTTTCGGTATCTGAGATTTTCCATTTCTTGTCGCTTAGAGTTCCAGCAATTAATTTACGGTGCTTCGGTACTTTCTATTGCAATGTCAGAAACACAAATTCTGCACAGAACTCCCCAGCCTATAGAATGATGACGACTTGTAATGCTCTCTGTTCCAACGTGGATATATTCCATGACTCATTGCTTAGGTTGAAAAGAGCGATAAAAGCTGATCTTGAGTCCTCTGATGCTTAGTTTATGCGGGTAATTTGGTTATTGTTCAAGCTGTAATTTTTGTTGTAACTTGTTTACTTTCTCAGAGTGTAAGTTTGTGTAAAAATATTAGGTTATTTTCCGGGTTGTAGTTTATTGTAACTTGATTGTTTTGTTTGGATTGTCGCTACCTTTCAGTTGTTTATATTTTCATGGGTTGGATGATGCAAGAATTTTTTTATGTTTGAAATGATTTTTTTATATATGTGGATACTCTTTTGGGCGGATGCCTGTTTGTATTCCAATGTTGAATAAATAAATAAATAAATAAACAAATATAGTACTCATGAAACCAGGGTTGAATAAGCATATAGTCTTAACTTAACATTCGAAGCCAACAGTTTTGGAAATGCCGGCAGAAGACAAGTTCTGTATCCTTATGTTTGATGAGATGTCTCTCCGACATTGCAGTATGATTCTGGACAGGATATCATAAAAGGAGTGCCGAATAGTGGACATTCTAGGAAGCCAGATATTGCCAACCATGTCACAGTTTTTCTTCTGAAGGGCATACGAAAGCAGTGGAAGCAACCAGTTGCTTTCACCTTCAACAATGGCCTCGAGAAGAGTTCTACTCTGAAAAATACTGTGTTATAAATGCATTCAAGCATCTCAAGAGGTTGGCTTGAATGTCATGTGCACTGTGTGTGACCTAGAAGGTGCAAATTCAGCTGCCGTTAACGCTCTCCTGAAAGAGAGGGGAGAATATTGCCTCAGGGAAAATATGGAAGATCAATATTTTGGTTTTCTTCGATATAACAAGGAAATAATCCCTTCGTTATATGTTCCACATTTAATCAAAGAGATTCGTAATAATCTTATTACGAAAGATCTACATTCTTCCCATCAAGCCCAACAGAGAGTTGCAAAGTAGTCACACATAGAAGAACTCTATTATATGGATTCTTCAGAACCTGTCCGTATTTGTCCAAAACTAACAGATCAACACAATGATGTCATCATAAGAGGAAGAATAAAAAAATTAAAGTTTCTTGTTGTACCCAACTATTTAGTTATCAAGTTGAGTCTCTGATGAAAGTAATTGCAGTAATCATTAAAGGATACTGTGGGAGGTATATAATTAATTTTTATTTTATAGATATTTTTCAGAGTTTGGGAGAGAAAACCCAGAAAAAAACCGTTGAATAAAGTAATTGCAGGACGGGGTAAATGTTGTTTTTATTTTCTACTCGTAAAACACTTTATTTTGATGATTCCTACACCATGCAAAAAAGACTTCTTACACTCTTGGAAGAACCTTTGAATTGTATAATTTTAGTTAAATGGCACAGTGACAATTATAATCACTTGTTTTCAATTGGCAAAAAGAACAAAGTTTTTTTGGCGCTCTAGTTCCTCGGAACTGAGTGCTTATCAATTTGCCCAAATGTCTGTAATTTTCGAATATTTCGATGAAAATGGTCTTAAACGATTTGGTTCGACTCACTGATCAAGAATCCGTGGTCGAAATTAATTCTGTCCGGCCGGTCCGGCCGGCCGGCCGTAGGCACGATAACTCTCGAACGGAATGAGCTAGAGAGTTGAAATTTTCAGAGTAGGTTTGGGGGATAAATATCTCGGCTAAGTTCGTTATTGGGCAAAATCGGACAGATGGTTTCGGAGTAACAAAAAAAAAATTTTTTTTTTACAAAACAAATTCCAAATTACATTTTTTTTAATAAGCAGTTTTATCATAAGAATCTATTCATATTATTTTTAACTTTAACAAGCTAATACTTTCGGAGATATGATTTTTCAAATTTTCAATGTAAATCGTATTTCACAGATTATTCTATGTATGAATAGTCATAATGTCAACTTGACAGAAGGGAATATTGTAACTTCAAAAATATTGGGGTTGAAATACTCGTATTTTAGCTTAGCGATGCAACGGGAACCTCACCCGAAAATGTTCGAAAATATTACGTAAATATTGAAAGCATAATTCTGTAGTTCGAGAAAAAATTTGTTGAACGTAGATCAGGAAATTTTTGATCGATTACAAGGTAATTTTTGGCGCTCTAGTTCCTCGGAACTGAGTGCTTATCAATTTGCCCAAATGTCTGTAATTTTCGAATATTTCGATGAAAATGGTCTTAAACGATTTGGTTCGACTCACTGATCAAGAATCCGTGGTCGAAATTCATTCTGTCCGGCCGGTCCGGCCGGCCGTAGGCACGATTACTCTCGAACGAAAGGAGTTAGCGGATTGAAAATTGCAAGGTGGTTTTGGAGCGTAAATATCTCGG
The DNA here is from genome assembly GCA_937662695.2 of Halyzia sedecimguttata. Lineage (NCBI taxonomy): Eukaryota > Metazoa > Arthropoda > Insecta > Coleoptera > Coccinellidae > Halyzia > Halyzia sedecimguttata. The sequence goes on from OW569419.2 coordinate 37,642,975, forward strand.
ACAAGTTCGTTCGATATATCTGAAATTTAGCATCAAATTGTAGAATCATGACCTTTATACGCATGTGAAGTTTTGTATTGACCAGATTACCGCAAAGTGTAAAAAAAAATTTTTGAAAATTTAAAAAAAGTTTTTCCACAATAACTCTCGAACGGAATGAGCTAGGTAGTTGAAATTTTCAGAGTAGGTTAGGGAGATGAATATCTCGGTTAAGTTCGTTATTGGGCAAAATTGGCCAGATTTAATTCGATTTCTTCCATGGTGCAGTTCTCATTCTCATGATTGCTCATTTAATCTTGATAAATAAACTATTATTTGAATTGAATTTCCTTTATGATGCAGCTCTATCATATGTATACATTGATATAATTCCCAACTCAGAGAAACCAATACTTTCGGAGATATAATTTGTCTGTTTGAACTAGAGCGCCAGAAAGCTCCTGTCCATAGGGCTTGAACCCATTTTGTTACAGATGTCGGCAAATTGCAGTTAGAAGCTGTAGATACTGCAGAACTAATCCTTCTATTCGACAAACTGTTCGATAACCTGAATGGAAGCAACTGGTTGGCTCCAGGTGGCAAACCATTAAAAGGGGGTGTGACCAAAGTATTGCCTCACCTGCAGTACTGGAGAGATTCAATTTCTAGTTAATCGAATTTACCATGGTAAATTCGATTAAAAGTGTCCAATACAGCAGAACGGACAATAGAATTCACCATGGTGAATTCGATTAAGAGTGTCCAATACAGAAGAGTGGACAATAGAACATACGCGCAAAAGCTCCTGACTTCACAGTCAGTGTTTGAACCAATTTTTTGTTCATAATTTCTTTGAAATTTTCTTGGATTACAGTTCTTAGAAACAATTTTTTTTCGTAATTTTTGTGAGTTTTTCTAGGGGTTCGGTTCTTACAAAATTTCAAACACGTCTTTGTATCAATATTCTACAACTAGTTACCAAGCTCCAATTCGATCGAGTTTATATTTTTTGAGTTATCGAGGAAATAATATTCCAGGTGGGTATAACTCCGGAACCGTTGGACCGATTATGCCCGTAAACAAACTTAACTCTCCCATTCCCCTTTCGTTCAAAAGTTATTGAGGCATCGGTCACCCATCCATCTACTGAACTCACACAAGGCTGCTCGAATCTCCAACAATATATATCCGATCGTGTTCAAACTTAGAACTTGGTAGGTGAGTTAGATTCTGAAGGCTCTCGCAAAATTTCAGCGATATTGGATGAATAGTTTCCGATATATAGAATTTTTTTCAATAATTTTCAATGATTTTTTAGAAATTTTCATGTGATATGATCCTCACGAAATTTTGCAGGAACTTTCGCGTTGGCATTCTACATCTAATAACCATGTTTGAATTGGATCGCTTCTATATTTTTCGAGCTATTGAGGAAATAACAACCAAATTTCAAATGGGTAAAACTCCAAAATCGTTTGGCCGATTATGCCTATAAACAAACTCAAATGTCGCATTCAGAAGTACAACCTAACCTGAAAATTTCAAATCGCTTTCTCTTTCCGTTCTCAGGTTATAGCGTATTGAAAAATATTTTTTAATAATTTTCTTTTTAATTTTCTAGCGATACGATTCTCACAAAATTCCACGAACGTGCTTAGGTTTATATTCTACAACTATTCATCAAGTTTCAATTTGATCAGATTCATATTGGTTGAAAACAAAATTATTACTAGGAAACCATTGAGCTGATTATACCCATTAACGAACTTGTCCGTCGTATTGGGATGCACCACCTACAATGAAAATTTCAAGTCCTTAGCTCTTTCCGTTATCAAGTTATCATGGCAACGTCCGGACGGCCGGCCGGACAGAATCAAATTTGACCTCAAATTCTTCATCGGGAAGTCGAACCGAATCGTTTGAGACCATTTTCGTCAAAAAATTCGAAAGTTACAGACATTTGGGCAAAATGATAACGCGATGTTCCCCAGAAAATACGCGCAAAAAGCCAATTGGGAGGATTTTCAAAATAAAAGATCCGAATTAATAGATCCCCTTTTCGAATATGATGTAGGTACCCTACAACAGATAATTATTATCCTAGCGGTAGAACAGACTATATCTACCTCTCAAAAAGAAATTTGATAAACTTAGATCCCCATATTTTTCACAATTGTGGAACGAATCTCTATCGGAAACTGTAAAATCGAGAATGACTGCCTTCAGCGAATATTTACAGTGTCCATCTCAGGAAAAATACGTACTAGCTAAGAAAGCTCAGGCTCTAGCTAAACTTAAAATTAATCAAGCCAAGAAAAAAGCGTTTCAAATGTTCTGTGAGAATCTGTCTCCCAAAAATAGCTCTCAAATGTGGATAGATATAAAAAGGTTTAGAACTGTTAATCTTTCGAAGCCTAGACAAAGACAAGGTGTTGTCTGTGGACAGTAGATTCTTTATCTTCTGTGTCCTCCCGGAAATAACTTTCAGTGAACTTATTCAAGTTTTATATAAGAAAAAAGACACCACCCCAGGGAAAGATGGAATCACGTACAGCATGTTGAAAATCCTACCCATGATCGCTAAAATTAAACTTCTGCAAGTATACAATTCCAATTTGATGACCCCATCTATTCCCAATTCTCTGAAAAAGCTGTGATCGTTCCCATTTGTAAACCAGGTAAATCCCCTAACAATCCCTTTAATTATAGACCGATTGCGTTAGGATCATGCCTCTTAAAGATCTTATCTGCATTGCTCACTACTAGGTTAGAAAGACTCTATGAATATAACATCCCCAAGCATGAATTTCAATTTGGGTTTAGAAAAGGAAAATCGGTTAATGATGCAATTTCTTATCTCACCTAATCTATTTACTCTTCCTTTGCCAAGGGAGAAGTTATATTGCTGGTATTTTTGGACATCAAGTGAGCATATGACAGTATTGATTTTAATTTATTAGAGTAAACACTACAACTTGAGGGAGTACCTCCAAATATTATAGAATTGCTCAAATCCTTGATTCTTCAACGCTCTGTGTTTCTGATAGATCCGCTGAATAAAAATCTCATAAGTCCGAATCAAGCAAATCTGGGGTTGGAGTAGGGCACCACAGTCAGCACAGTTTTGTTCAATATGTTCGTCAAAGATGTGGGGACATTCGTTAACGTTCGGTAAGTCAAAGTGCTCAAATATGCGGATGACACTACCTTATTCGTTTGTGAGCGTAGTTTTAAAACAGCCTTTAGTGCTATATCCAATGCTTTATCCCAGTTAGAGGACTGGTCTATCCAAAAGGGATTGCGCATATCACCAGAAAAATCGTCCACACTTTGTTGTCACAAATCAAAAAAATGGATTAACCTCCCATCTTTTCAACTCTTTAATTGCAGAATACCTTGGGTAGAAGGTGTCAAATATTTGGGAGTTATTATACAAAGAAACCTAATTGGACTGAACATATCGACACAGTATGCAAAAAAGCCTTCCAAGGCATTAACGTCATCAGATCATTGACAAGAACTTGGTGGGGGTCTCATCCATCAACAGTGATGATCCTTTTCTAGTAATCATTTTTCACAAATTTTACTCAAAAAAGTTTCAAAGTTCCCTGATTTTTTTTGTATTTTTTAGTGACCGCAGATGAACCACACATCTTCGGAAAGGAAGGCATCTGAAGTGGAAATATAGAATTGGCTCAGAAGGGCCAAGGAGAGGAGCTTCTCCAGCGAATAGGAACGCAGAACTCTGAAGTGGATTCTTAAACATTTTCAAATAAGTATACTTTTTTGCGCGTATGTTCTGGGGAACACTACGTTATCATTTTGCCCAAATGTCTATAATTTTCGAATTTTTCGCCAAAAATGGTCTCAAACAATTGGGTTCGACTCCCTGATGAAGAATTCGAGGTCAAATTTGATTCTGTCCGTCCGGCCGGCCAGCCGGCCATTGCCACGATAATTTGAGAACGGAAGGAGCTAACAACTTGAAATTTTCAGCGCATCCCAATACGACGGACAAGTTCGTTAATGGGCATAATCGGCCCAATGGTTTCCGAGTAATGATTTTGTTTTCAACCAATATATATATAAATCCGATCGAATTGAAACTTGGTGAATAGTTGTAGAATATAAACCTAAGTACGTTTGTGAAATTTTGAGAGAATCGTATAGCTAGAAAATTTAACAAAAATTATTAAATAATATTATTTATGACACGATAACCTGAGAACGGAAGGAGATAGTAGCTTGAAATTTTCAGATTTGATTGTGCATCTGAATGCGTCTATAGGTATAATCGGCCAAACGGTTTTAGAGTTATACCCATCTGAAATTTGGTTGTTATTTCCTGGATAACTCGAAAAATACAATACCGATATAATTCAAACATGGTTAATAGTTGTAGAATGCCAACGCGAAAATTCTTGCGGAATTTCGTGAGGATGGTCTAACTAGAAAAATTAAAAAAAATATTGAAAATAATAGAAAAAAATTCTATACCTATATCATAAACTATTCGTCCGGCATAGCTGAAATTTTGGAAGAGCCTTCAGAACCTAACTCTACTGCAGAGTTCCAAGTTTGAACACGATCGGATTCATATTGTTGGAGAACAGAGCAGCCTTTTGACATATTTTTGCGCGTATGTTCTGGGGAAAATCGCGTTATTTCATCACAAATCTATGGGAGATGATAGCCCCACATTAGGTTCCTGTAGCGGTCAGACCTGGTTTTGAAAGAGATCCTCCTTAGGAGAAGGCAACTAAATATTGGAGGGATTTCTATGAACAAGAGTGAATATCTTTGAGAAACAGAGAAGACGATTCTTCTTCAAGAGATCCATGTGCCTGCAGAGGAGTATATTTGTGCGAGGGGACTTTTGAAAGGTAATGTATTATTTTTAATATGATATCGCTGAAATTTTGCTGAAGGCTTCAAAACATAACTTTAAATCAACCACACTTTCTGATCTTTTCGAGGTGAGAGGCTCATTTGTCGATATTAAATCTCTTGATGGGTAGAGAGGCATTTTAGGCCAGTTCTTGGTGCTCTTGTTCCTCGGAACAGAGTGCTTATCAATTTGCCAAATGTCTGTTGTTTTCGAATTTTTGGCTGAAAATGGTCTTGAACGATTTGGTTTGACTCACTGATCAAGAATCCGTGGTCGAAATCGATTCTGTCCGGCCGGCCGTCCGTCCATCCGTTAACACAATAACTCTCGAACGGAATGAGCTAGACAGTTGAAATTTTCAGAGTAGGTTTGAGGGATAAATATCTCGTTTAAGTTCGTTTTTGGGCAAAATCGGTCTAATAGTTTCGGAGTAACGAAAGAAAATATTTTTTTTTACATCACAACTTTTGAATTCAATTCATTTCAAGATGCAGTTTTATTATAAGAATCCATTGTTATCATTTTCAACTCTGACAAGCTAATACTTTCGGAGATATATATGATGTTTCAAAGTTTCAATAATACATCGTAAGTTCTATGTATTTACAGAATGTGAACACAGAATCTGTCTGTGTTCACTATTCATAAATGTCATCTTTTCTAACTATAAGAGATTGTCAAATCATAGCTGTTATTTTCTCTTGGAAAACAAATATTCGATTCTTGAATTTGTGAATATACGAGTATATAAGACTGTTTTGATGTAGTTTATGGAGGCAATGGGAAAGAAGAATATAATGGAATCATCAAAAGAAATTAGTGTTCGTTGACCACTGAGGTTAATATTTCCTTTTACTTCCTTAAGTAGTGAGACATGTTCCTATATACAGTATTTTCATAATGTTGCTAGCAAAAAAATACTGAAATATGGGTCAACATTTGTGTATCAATCATTTTTTCTTGAGTAAAGGTTCATAATACAGAAAAGAATGTGTTAGTGGTATGAACTATTAAATTTTAAATTATGAAAAGAGGATAGTATTTTATTAATATATTTTGAACTATTAAAATAATTTGTTCGTAATCCACTATCCACTCAAATATCAGGAATAAATGGACAATCTGCTATGATTGTCTTCAGCCTTGCTCTAGACATTTCGATGATACTTTCCTTAGGTATTTCGAGTTGTGAAAACTATGCACCGAGTATAAGTTGCAGCAACCCATTCCACGAGGTTGAATCATTGCAGATTGCTCATTTAATCTTGATAAATAAATTTAATGACAACTTTTGAAGCATTAAGGCATTGAAGCATTGTAGATTGCTGTTTTTTTTATAAGATAATTTTTGAAACATTCTTTTTAAACGACAATTTTTTAAAGTTTAATTTCTTTCATGATGCATTGAATATTAATGGAATTCAATTGAATTTCATTCAAAATGTTAGTAACTAAACTTAGAATCTTCTTTACTTTGATTATTTAAGTATGAAATTAATTCCATTAATATTTTTCTAGAATAATTATGTATTCTTCTCCCAAGGAAGAATTGAAGGTAGACAATGTGTTAATTTTTTCATATTTGCTTTCTATCCTAACTTCACGAAAAAAAAATTGGTTCAAGCACTGACGTGAAGTCAGGAGCTTTTGCGCGTATGTTCTTTTGTCCATTCTCCCGTATCGGACACTCTTAATCGAATTTACCATGGTGAATTATATTGTCTATTCTACTGTATTGGATTCTCTCAATCGAATTCACGATGGTAAATTCGATTAAGAGTGTCCAATTCAGGAGAACAGACAATAGAATTAACCATGGTAAATTCGATTAAGAGAATCGAATTTAACATGGTGAATCACCGCTAACTGTTGCGCGCTATCTTGTAAGTTGTCTGTTTTTTTTTTAGAGATAAATTTGGCAGCATTTTTTTTAAACGACCCTTTTTTAAATTCAATTTCTTTCATGATGCAGTTCTATCATAGGAATCCATTGATATCATTCCCAACTCTGAGAAACCAATACTTTCGGAGATATAAATTGTCTGTTTGAACAAGAGCGCCAAAAAGCTCCTGTCCACAGGGCTTGAACCAATTTTTTTAATAACCGGGTTATAAGCGGTATCCTCGCTAAAAAATTGGTTCAAGTCCTGTGGACAGGAGCTTTGGCGCTCTTGTTCAAACTTTGACAAATCATATGTCCGAAATAATTGGTCTCTGGGAATGATATAAATGGATTCTTACGATAGAACTGCATCATGAAAGAAATTAAATTCAAACAGACCGATTCTCCCCAATAACGAACTTATCCGAGATATTCATTCCTCAAATCTACTGAAAATTATGTTATATCAATTAAAACTTAGACAATATTGCAGTTCTGTTTTTACTGGAGATATTCTGAACCCAATTTGATTATGTATCTTACCAAAAAGTATATTTCCATCACCTTATGGGTTATCCACGGGCATTATATTATCTTTTTTTTTGGCATAAGAATAAAGGAACATCATCACAGCTACAAAAACAACAAAATTCATTCAAATTATTCGAACCATTTATTAGCAGGACATAAGTTCAACCCAGATTTCAAAATTCTAAACAATTTGAATAAAGGTGCTCAACTCAATTACTGGGAAATGGTGGAAATAAGTTGGGAAAACCATACGGGTAATTTAGTTCATGAACAATTAGATCTAAATTTTTCACCGTTACTCAATCTATTCAAATGGAGAATCAATATATAAAAGCATTAGGAATGAATTATTGTTAATGTGTACAAAGAATTCAGCTGTGTAATCTCATGTAATTAGTTTTAAATAAGTATATTATGTAATTTGTTTTAAATAAGTTTCTCATGTAATTAGTTTTAAATGATTCTGCGTCCATGTCATCTAGGTATAGGGAGATAATAACTTGTTAAGAATTTTGTATGATGTAGTCCGATGAAGTCGCTGTGTCAACGAAACGCGTCACAATATTCAATAAATAAGTGTAAATCGTATGTAATTTTTCATTGAGTCATTATATTATCACCTCAAAAGTACGATAGCTGAGGCTATTTCATTGGTCATTTTGCATTCAATCATACTTTGTTTTATAGAACAGGAAGGGTATTTCATATCAAGAATAACGAACCAGAAATTATTTTGACATTTATCTCTCAAAGGAAAATAAGATGGCATGTAAGAATACAGATCATATAATAATTCATAGATAGAAAAATTAAGTACAGCAATCTGTGAAAACATAGAAGTACGATTCATTATTGAAATTTCGAAAAATCATATCTCCGAATGTGATAGCTTGATAGAGTTGAAAATGATATCAATGGATTTTTATGGTGGATCTGCATCTTAAAAAAATTGAATTTGAAATTTGTAATGGAACATTTGTGTATCAATCATTTTTTCTTGAGTTGAGGTTCATAATACAGAAAAGAATGTGTTAGTGGTATGAACTATTAAATTTTAAATTATAACAGGATAGTATTTTATTAATATATTTTGAACTATTAAAATAATTTGTTCGTAATACACTATCCACTCAAATATCAGGAATAAATGGACAATCTGCTATGATTGTCTCCAGCCTTGCCTTAGTCATTTCGATGATACTTTCCTTAGGTATCTCGAGTTGTGAAAACTATGCACCGAGTGTAAGTTGCAACAACCCATTCCACGAGGTTGAATCATTGCAGATTGCTCATTTAATCTTGATAAATAAATTTAATGACAATTTTTGAAGCATTAATGAATTGAAGCATTGTTTATAAGATAATTTTTGAAGCATTTTATTTAAACGTCACTTTTTCTAAATTTTATTTCTTTCATGATGCATTTCTATCATAGGAATCCATTGATATAATTCCCAACTCTGAGAAACCAATACTTTCGGAGATATAATTTGTCTGTTTAAACAAGAGCGCCAAAAAGCTCATGTCCACAGGGCTTGAACCAATTTTTCTATCACTAATGAGAATATATCTTTATGTTTCACCTCAACACCTTTAGATCTATCAATGGGCACTTATTGGTTAGGAATAAGTAATTGAATATTAATGGAATTCAATTGAATTTCATTCAATATGTTAACTTAGAATTTTCTTTACTTTGATTATTTAAGTATGAAATTAATTCCATTAATATTTTTCTTGAATAATTATGTATTCTTCTCCCAAGGAAGAATTGAAGGTAGCCAATGTGTTAATTTTTGGCGCTCTAGTTCCTCGGAACAGAGTGCTTATCAATTTGCCCAAATGTCTGTAATTTTCGAAGTTTTCGATGAAAATGGTCTTAAACGATTTGGTTCGACTCACCGATCAAGAATCCGTGGTGGAAATTCATTCTGTCCGGCCGTCCGGCCGGCCGGTCCGGCCGTAGGCACGATAACTCTCGAACGGAATGAGCTAGAGAGTTGAAATTTTCAGAGTAGGTTTGGGGGATAAATATCTCAGCTAATTTCGTTACTGGGACTCGGACTGAAGGTTTCGGAGTAATAAAAAAAAAATTTTTTTTTTACGAAACAAATTCCAAATTAAATTTTTTTTAATAAGCAGTTTTATCATAAGATTCCATTCATATCATTTTTAACTCTAACAAGCTAATACTTTCGGAGATATGATTTTTCAAAATTTCAATGTAAATCGTATTTCACAGATTGATATAATTATTCTATTCTATGTATGAATTTTCATAATGTCAACTTGACAGAAGGGAATATTGTAACTTCAAAAATATTGGGGTTGAAATACTCGTATTTTAGCGATGCAACGGGGACCTCACCCGAAAATGTTTGAAAATATTACGTAAATATTGAAAGCATAATTCTTTAGTTCGAGAGAGGAGAAAATTTGGTGAACGTAGATGAGGAAATTTTTGATCGATTACAAGGTAATTTTTTCATTATTTCTTCTGTTCTTTAATACATGTTTTATGGAATATCTACTATTTGTAGGTACTTTAAACCTGTTTTGGGCAATTGTCATACGAAACTTGTTTTTTTGGCGCTCTAGTTCCTCGGAACAGAGTGTTTATCAATTTGCCCAAGTGTCTGTAATTTTGGAATTTTTGTCTGAAAATGGTCTCAAACGATTTGGTTCGACTCACTGATCAAGAATCCGAGTGCGAAATCGATTCTGTCCGGCCGGCCGACCGGCCGTAGGCACGATAACTCTCGAACGAAAGGAGTTAGCGGATTGAAAATTGCAAGGTGGTTTTGGAGCGTAAATATCTCGGACAAGTTCCTTCGATCTATCTGAAATTTAGCATCAAATTGTAGAATCATGACCTTTATACGCAAGTGAAGTTTTGTATTGACCAGATTACCGCAAAGTGTAAAAAAAAAAATTTTGAAAATTTAAAATATGTTTTTCCACAATAACTCTCGAACGGAATGAGTTAGGTAGTTGAAATTTTCAGAGTAGGTTAGGGAGATGAATATCTCGGTTAAGTTCGTTATTGGGCAAAATTGGCCAGATTTAATTTGATTTCTTCCATGGTGCAGTTCTCATTCTCATGATTGCTCATTTAATCTTGATAAATAAACTATTATTTGAATTGAATTTCCTTTATGATGCAGCTCTATCATATGTATACATTGATATAATTCCCAACTCAGAGAAACCAATAATTTCGGAGATATAATTTGTCTGTTTGAACTAGAGCGCCAGAAAGCTCCTGTCCACAGGGCTTGAACCCATTTTTTCATCATTGCTTTCTATCATAACTTCACGAAAAAAAATTGTTTCAAGCACTGACGTGAAGTCAGGAGCTTTTGCGCGTGTTCTTTTGTCCATTCTCCCGTATCGGACACTCTTAATCGAATTTATCATGGTGAATTCTATTGTCTATTCTACTGTATTGGACACTCTCAATCGAATTCACCATGGTAAATTCGATTAAGAGTGTCCAATACAGGAGAACAGACAATAGAATTAACCATGGTAAATTCGATTAAGAGTGTCATATACAGGAGAATGGACAATATTACATACGCGCAAAAGCTTCTGACTTCACGTCAGTGCTTGAAACAATTTTTTTTCGTGAAGTCAGCAGATTTTGCGCGAATATTCTATTGTCCATTCTCCTGTATTGAACACTCTTAATAGAATTTACCATTGTGAATTATATTGTCTGTTCTCCTGTATTGGACACTCTTAATCGAATTTACCCTGGTGAATTCGATTAAGGCTGTCCAATACAGGAGAATAGACAATAGAATTCACCATAGTAAATTCGATTAAAAGTGTCCAATACAGGAGAACAGACAATAGATTTAACCATGGTAAATTCGATTAAGAGTGTCAAATACAGGAGAAAGGACAATATTACATTCGCGCAAAAGCTCCTGACTTCACGAAAACAAAATTGGTTCAAGCACTGACGTGAAGTCAGGAGCTTTTGCGCGTATGTTCTATTGTCCATTCTCCTGTATTGGACACTCTTAATCGAATTTACCATGGTGAATTCGATTAAGAGTGTCCAATGCAGTAGAATAGACAATAGAATTTACCATGGTTAATTCGATTAAGCATGTCCAATATAGGAGAATGGACAATAGAACATAGGCGCAAAAGCTACTGACTTCACGTCAGTGCTTGTTGTGTTGTTAGAATTATATTTTTGAGTCATACATTATTTTCAAGTGTTGTTTTCTTTCCAAGTAATGATTTCAAGGAATTCTTTTGTGAATAAAACTAAATTTGTTTTGATTCCTTAACAAATTCCTTCTAAGACATATATGTTCCATTTTCAAGATTTAGATCTTGTAAGCAAAAAAAATAAATGGTTTGCATATCTCTCGATGAAGAAGTTTATAATTTTTTCATCAAATGGTTTTCATTGCACTTTCAATTTGAATTTTACAGTAACGATTGAAGTAAAAAAAATCTTGTCACTAGATTAAACTAGATTTGATATTCTTCAAGTAATTTTTGGCATTTCTTTTCATAAAAATGTTTAAATCTTATCAGTTGAAGAATATCGACTCCAGTTTAATTCACATCCTCTCAAAATATTTCATGGATATCGGTAACAGACATCTTATGGATGTCCATAACAGATGTCTTATGGATTTCTGTAACAGATATCTTATGGACGTCGGTAACGGATATCTAAAGGATAATCTCAAGGACGTCCATAGGATATCCAATAAGCTCCCAGGATATCCTATGGATGTCCAGAATATCCGCTACGGATATCCTTAGGACATCCATTGGACGAACCTGTGCTATCTGGGTAGATCACCGCTAACTGTTGCGCGCTATCTTGTAACGTGCCAATTGTCCACATATAGACGATTATCGAGCTTGAGAATCTACTTTTAATTTTCTAGGGGTGGGAGGCTAAACTGGCTTAATTCGGCAACAAAACTCCATCCCAGGTTTTCACAATACATATCATATTAAAATTGAAGAATTACAATAGGTCGACCCTTTCTCACTCTACACAGTCTTACGGTGGGTTTCACGAAGCTTTGACAGCTCTTAATTGCCAAATTAGTGCGATTCTATGTCGATTTTCAGTTCATTTTTGATACAACCATCAAAACAATCAATGTCGGGGCCTCCTCGGAGTTCGATCTTATCTTGATTTTCCAATTCCGAAGAAACCACTTCTAGATGGCCTTCCAATTCGAAGTAAAGTGTCTTCTGGATATTTTCCCATCCAAAGGAAGTACTACGTTGATTCCCCAATTCCAAGGGTAGTTGGTATATCTGGATGATTCCTCGGTACAAATTCAATTCCAGCCAAGGTATAATTTCAATCTCAGCCAAAGTACAAATTCTATCCAAGCCAAGGTGCGAGAATTTCAGCACAATTCTCGCCAATAATTCAACTTGAATATCTAACGATAAAAATGCTGTTATATTGAAATCTTCCAGAACGCAAGAAGAACTTTCAGGAGTTCCAGCATTTTCATGAAAAACATGAAGATGCCGACGCTCTGATTTACGCGCAGCCTCCCGGTAGTGTTCGACGCGTTGTAATTCACGCAAACGATCAAAACAGAGGCGGATCGTCCACTTGATTTATCCATAGACGTGCTATATCGTTGCAATCTCCACAAATATGTTTACACGGAACTGGAATGCGAGGGGCGCGTGGTAGGGCTGTTTTTCGACTTGACATATGAAATTCATGAAAGATAAATTATAAAGCGTTGGATTCAGATGATTTTTTTTGGATTGCACTGTAGATTTAATCAAAAATAGAAAAATGATAGTCTAGTAAGGGATGCTAATTCCCACTCTCATATTACGAATGAGGGAGTTCCTCAGGGGTCTCTACTGGGAACGCTTATATTTTGGAGGCTCAGTCAGTGCAGACTTCAGGGCAACTCCATTAAGGCTACTGTTAATTTTTTTGTCAATTGTTATGGTGTAACTGTTCAATGGTCAATATGGATAAGAGTGGTAAGACAGAATGTATACATTTTCATTCCCATAGTTTTCTCTCCAACTTATCTTGTCTTACATGTCGAGTTGAACGTAATATAATTGAATCAGATAAAACAACAAAGTATTTGATTCAGATTTCAAAAAAGTTTCAGAAGCCATTCAAAATAATTTTTCTGAATTCTGTCCGGCCGGCCGTTAGCACGATAACTCCCGAACGGAAGGAGTTAGAGGATTGAAATTTTCAGGGGTTTGGAGCGTGAATATCTCGGACGAGTTCGTTAACCGGCGAAATCCACCGAGCGGTTTCGGAGTTATAGCCCTTTACACTCAAAACATTTTTTATGAATATGTCCGGAACCCATCACTCGATCTATTAAAAATTTAGCATTAAATTATAGAATCATGACCTTTATATGCATAAGAAGTTTTGTATTGATCGGGGTTCCCTAAAATGGCAAAAAAAAATTCAAAAATTTAAAAATTTTATTGTCAGCATAACTCGAAAAATACTGATCTGATTGAATTGAAACTCGGTAGATGCAAACAACCGAAGCAAACACTTTTGCAAAATTTCGTGAGGATCACGTGACATGAAAAATTTCAAAAAATTACTACTATTTTGCGCTCTTGTTCCTCGGAACAGAGTGCTTATCAATTTGCCCAAATGTCTGTAATTTTCGAATTTTTGGCTGAAATTGGTCTTAAACGATTTGGTTCGACTCACTGATCAAGAATACGTGGTTGAAATCGATTCTGTCCGGCCAGCCGTTAACACGATTACTCTAGAACGGAATGAGCTAGACAGTTGAAATTTTCAGAATAGGTTTGGGACATAAATATATCGGCTAAGTTCGTTATTGGGCCAAATTGGTCAGATGGTTTTAGAGCAACAAAAAAAAAATTTTTTTACATCACAAATTTCAAAATAAGTTTTTCTCAAGATGCAGTTTCACCATAGGAATCCATTGATCTCATGTTCAACTCTAACAAGCTAATACTTTCGGACATATGATTTTTCAAAATTTCAATAATAAATCGTACTTCTGTGTTTTCACAGAATGCGACAATTATTCTATCTGTGAATTATTATAATATGATCTGTGTTGATACATGTCATCTTATTTTCCTGAGACATGATATGTCAAGTTTTGATATTTAATGCCCATGGTTAATCCATATGATGATGGGAATGGTAATGGTAAGTTAATAATATTGAGTTCAGAATATCTCCAGTAAAAACAAAACTGAAATATTGGCTAAAGTTTCAATTGATATAATATAATTTTCAGAGTGGATTTGAGGAAAAAATATATCGTTCATCATAGAATTGAGGAACGAATATCTCGGATGAGTTCGTTGTTGGGTAGAATTGGTCTATTGGCTTTGGATTAATAATTTTTGGCACTCTTGTTGAATTTGAATTCTTTCGTGATGTTTGAATTTAAATTCTGCTATTATGAAGTAGTATCATAAGAAAACATTGATACCATTCCCAATCTTACCAATACTTTCGAAGATATGATTTGTCAAAGTTTGAACAAGAGCGCCAAAGCTACTGTCCACAGGGATTGAACCAATCTTAAAAGTTCCTGACGCCCCTTCCTAGCATTTTTCGTTATGCGCATGCGTATATGAGAAGTGATTTAACTGCTGGAGTTTTCGTCTGAGAGGATTGGGGTTTTGGGGTGGAGGATGCTATACCTCCATAGAATATCCTGGTGAGGGTCCGCGCATGCGTGGATTCAAGATGCGATATCTCCTAAACCACTAGTGTTGGAGAATCGAAGTTTTTTGTAAGACTTTTGGGAGGACATTCAGCCGCGAGTAGATTGCGCATGCGCAGAGGAGAAGTGACTGTTTTTGGGTTGTATGGGTTATATTGGGAGTGGTTTAGGACTATCGATCATGGGGCTGGTGCTGAACCGATATTGTAAGGTTTTAAAATAATATTCATGGCAATTCAGTGAGCGGACATTTCAGATTGGGGGAAGTAGCGTTGTTTCCGAGTTGAAGTGTCCGTACCGTGGCTCTGGGGCTAATTTTGAAATTCATTTTACCCCTCACGGGTATTTTTCGGTATGCGCATGAACAAACGATCAGTGAATCAAATGCTGGAGTTTTCGTCATTGAGGATTGGGGTTTTGGGGTGGAGGATGGTATTACTCCATAGAATCCCCTGTTGAGGGTCCGCGCATGTGTGGATTCAAGATGCAATATCTCCTGAACCACTAGTGTTGGAGAATCGGAGTTTTTTTTGAGGTGCAGGATGCTATTACTTCACAGAATCCCCTTGGAAGTGTCCACGCATGCGTGGTATGAAGGTGCGATATCTCCTGAAACAATGTTGAAGAATCAGAGTTTTGTGTGAGGAGTTTGATTTAGGAGGACTTTCAGCCACGAGTAGACTGCGCATGCGCAGAGGATACTTGGCTCTTTTTGGGTTGTATTACTTATATTGGGAGTGGTTTGCGTCTAGCGGTCATGTATTCGGTGCTGAACTATTATCTTGAGGTTTTAAGAGAAATTTCATGGCAATTCTGTGCACGGACAAGTCAGTTTCGAGGAAATAGCGTTGTTTCCAAAGTGAAATGTCTATACCGTGGCCTTAGAGTAAATTTATAGATAACTTTATGTGGAAGATCTATATTAAATTACGTTCGGATTTGGAGAATAGGCAATTGCGTTCCTAACGGGGTCCCATAACCGTAATTTTTTTATTTCGACCAACGGTAAAACTGATAGCCAAATTGTTTTGATAGCCAGATTTGTTAGAGCACTGACGCGAAGTCAGTACTCTCTGGCGCGCGTGTTCACGTTGGCTAATTTGAATTGATTGATGAGTGTTTTGAGCTCAGTGGATTGAGCGAGCCGGAGATCTACCCAGAAGGTAAAAGACACCATTCACTGTCGGGTCGAGAACTAACAGTGCTGTATCTGAGCTGGCATAAGGATAGAGTAACAAAGTTAATCAAGAACACAACTGACTCACCGTAGTCGCTCAAGCTCAGCAGAGCTTGTGAGGGATCTCCTTGGGGAAGACTCGGTAGAGTCAGTATAATCATAATCATGTTTATAGCACGCGCCAAATGCAGATTGACTTTACAATGAAAGAGAAATGCTAAAAAAGCATTGACGTAGAGTCAATCTCCTTTGGCGCGCGTGCTATAAAAATGATTATGATTATACTGACCCTACCAAGTCTTCCCCAAGGAGATCCCTCAGAAGCTTCTTGGAGCTTGTGCGACTACGGAGAGTCAGTTGTGTTCTTTGGCAACTTTCTTACTCTATCCTTATGCCAGCTTAGAAACAGCAATGTTAGTTTTTGACCTGACAGTGAATGGTGTCCATTACCCTCTGGGTAGATCTCCGGCTCGCTCTATCCACTGAGCTTGAAACATTCATCAATCAATTCAAATTAGCCAACGTGAACACGCGCGCCAAAGAGTACTGACTTCACGTCAGTGCTTTTTTATATTGTTTCACTGAACGACGTCCATTGCACCGAGTATTTTTCAATTCTTACATTCCTACGATGACTCTCATTCAGGATAAAAATGAATTTTTGCTAGACGTATCCTTCAGGGTGAGAAAATAAACACTGTCTTGGAATACATTCCTACGATGACCCTCTTTCAGAATAAAAATGAATTTTTGCTCGACGTATCGTACAGTGTGAGAAAATGAATACTTCATTGGAAAATAATGTTTTTTGCGCGCGTGTTCCGCAAGGAACAGCGTGCTATCATTTCATCACAATGTCTGTATTTTTCGAATTTTTATTCGAAAATGGTCTCAAACGATTGGGTTCGACTCCCTGATGAAGAATTCGAGGTCAAATTCAATTCTGTCCGTCCGGTCCGGCCGGCCGTCCGGTCCAGCCGGCCGGCCGGCCGTTAGCACGATAACTCTCGAACGGAACGACTTAGAGCGTTGAAGTTTGCAGGGTAGTTTTGAAGCTTAAATATCTCGGACAAGTTCGTTAACAGGCGAAATCCACCGAGCGGTTTCGGAGTTAAGGCCGTTTTAAGTCAAAACGTTTTTTATGAATATTTCCGGAACCGATCACTGGATCTTTCTGAAATTTGGCATCACATTGTAGAATCATGACCTTTATATGCCTGCGAAGTTTTGTTATGACCGGACGGCCCTAAAGTGGCAAAAAAAAATTTCAAAAATTTTAGAATTTTGTTTTCATGATAACTCGCAAAATACTGATCTGATTGAATTGAAACTCAGTAGTTAGATGCAAAAGACCAATGCAAACACTTTTGCAAAATTTCGTGAAGATCACGTGACATGAAAAAAATCAAGAAATTACTACTATTTTGCGGAATACTTTGCTTAAAATGCCGAAACCTATTTTTTTGAGGTTGCTGCCTTTTCCGGGCATTTTTCGTTGTGCGCATGCGCAGATGAGAAGTCATTTAACTGCTGTAGTTTTCGTCAGATAGGATTGGGGTTTTGGGGTGGCGCATGCTATTCCTCCATAGAATCCAGATCCCTGATGAGGGTCCGCGCATGCGTAGATTAAAGATGCATCTCCCGAACCACTAGTGTTGGAGAATCGGAGTTTTTTGTAAGGTGTGTTATTTTGAGAGGACTTTTAGCCGCGAGTAGATTGCGCATGCGCAGAAGAGAAGTGACTGTTTTTGAATTGGATGGGTTATGTTGGGAGTGCTGAGTCGATATTGTGAGGTTTTAAAAGAATATTCATAGCAATTCAGTGCAAGGACAAGTCAGTTTGGGGGATGTAGCGTTGTTTCCGAATTGTAGTGTTCGTACCGTGTCCCTAGTGCTAATTTTTAAATTGATGTTACACCTTACGGGCATTTTTCGTTATGCGCATGAGCAGACCATCAGTGATTTAACTGGTGGTTTTTTCGTCAGGGAGGATTGGGATTTTGGGGTGGCGGATGCTATTCCTCCATAGAATCCCCTGTTGAATGTCTGCGCATGCGTGGATTAAAGATGTGATATCTCCTGAACCACTAGTGTAGGAGAATCGGAGTTTTTTTTAGGGTGTGTGATTTTGAGAGGACTTTTAGCCGCAAGTAGATTGCGCATGCGCAGAAGAAAAGTGACTGTTTTTGGGTTGTATGGGTTATGTTGGGAGTGCTGAGCCGATATTGTGAGGTTTCAAAAGAATATTCATGGCAATTCAGTGCAAGGACAAGTCAGTTTGGGGGATGTAGCGTTGTTTCCGAGCTGAAGGTGCGTACCGTGGCCCTGGGGCTAATTTTGAAATTGATGTTACCCCTTACGGGCATTTTTCGTTGTGCGCATGAGCAGACCATCAGTGATTTAACTGCTGGTGCTTTCGTCAGAGAGGATTGGGGTTTTGGGGTGGCGGATGATATTCCTCCGAAGAATCCCCTGGTAAGGGCCTGCGCATGCGTGGAAAAAAGATGCGATATCTCCTGAACCACTGGTGTTGGATAATCGGAGTTTTTTGTAAGGTGTGTAATTTTGGGATGACTTGCAGCCGCGAGTTGATTGCGCATGCGCAGAAGAGAAGTGACTGTTTTTGGGTTGTATGGGATATGTTGAGAGTAATAAGCCGATATTGTGAGGTTTTAAAAGAATATTCATGTGAATTCAGTGCACGGACACTAGTCAGTTTGAGGGAAATAGCGTTGTTTCCGAGTTGAAGTGTTCATACCGTGGCCCTGGGGCCAATTTGGAAATTGATTTAACTGCTGATGTTTTCGTCAGAGAGGATTGGGGTTTTGTAGTGGCGGAAGCTATTCCTCTATAGATTCCCCTGGTGAGGGTCTGCGCATGCGTGGATTCAAGATGCGATATCTCCTGAACCACTAGTGTATGCGCAAGTAGATTGCGCATGCGCCGAAGAGGAGTGACTGTTTTTGAGTTGTATGGGTTATGTCAGTGATTTAACTGCTGGTATTTTCGTCAGAGAGGATTGGGATTTTGAGGTGGCGGATGCTATTCCTCCATAGAATCCGCTGGTGCGGGGCTGCGCATGCGTGGATTAAAGATGCAATATCTCTTGAACCACTAGTGTTGGAGAATCGGAGTTTTTTGTAAGGTATGTGATTTTGGGAGGACTTGCAGCCGCAAGTAGATTGCGCATGCGCAGAAGAGAAGTGACTGTTTTTTGGTTGTATGGGTTATGTTGGGAGTGCTGAGCCGATATTGTGAGGTTTTGAAAGAATATTCATGGCAATTCAGTGCAAAGAATAGTCAGGTTGGGTAATTAGCGTTGTTTCCGAGTTAAAGTGTCCTTATCGTGGCCCTGGGGCTAATTTCGAAATTGATGTTAACCCTTACGGGCATTTTTCGTTATGCGCATGAGCAGACCATCAGTTATTTAACTGCTGGTGCTTTCGTCAGAGAGGATTGGGGTTTTGGGGTGGCGGATGCTATTTCTATATAGAATCCCCTGGTGAGGGTCTACGCATGCGTGGATTCAAGAAGCGATATCTCCTGAACCACTAGTGTTGGAGAATTGTTTTTTGTGAGGTGTGTAATTTTGGGAGGAATTGCAGCCACGAGTATATTGCGCATGCCCAGACGAGAAGTGAATGGTTTTGGGTTGTTTGGGTTATGTTGGGAGTAATGAGCCAATATTGTGTGGTTTTAAAAGAATATTCATGTCAATTCAGTGCAAGGACACAAGTCAGTTTGGGAGAAATAGCGTTGTTTCGGAGTTGAAATGTCTGTATGGTAGCCCTGAGGCGAATTTACAAATAACCATATTCGGTAGATCTATATTAAAATACGTTCGGATTTGGAGAAGAGGCAATTGCGTTCCTAACGGAGGTCCCACAACCGCAAATTTTTTTGATCTACAGTAAAGCTAACAGCCAAACTGTATTGATAGCTATATTTGTTAAAGGAACATGAGAAAAAAATTGGTTCAAGCACTGACGTGAAGTCAGAAGCTTTTGCGCGAATGTTCTATTGTCCATTCTTCTGTATTGGACACCCTTAATCGAATTTACCATGGTAAATTATGTTGTCCATTCTCCTGTATTGGAGAATACAGCAGAATGGACAACATAATTTACCGTGGTAAATTCGATTAAGGGTGTCCAATACAGAAGAATGGACAATAGAACATACGCGCAAAAGCTTCTGACTTCACGTCAGTGCTTGATCCAATTTTTTTTTCGTGATTTTTTTAAAATTTTCTAGAGGTACGGTTCTTGAAATTTTTTTTTTCGTCATTTTTTTCAAATTTTCTAGGGGTACGGTTCTTACAAAATTTTAAACACGTCTTTATGTTGATTTTCTACTACTAGTTACCAAGCTTCAATTCGATCGAATATTTATTTTTTGAGTTATCAAGGAAATAATATTCCAGGTGGGTATAACTCGGAAACCGTTAGACCGATTATGCCCAAAAACGAACGCAACTCTCCCATTCGGATACGCAACCTACCCTGAAAATTGCAAGTCCCTATCTCCTTTTGTTCGAAAGTTATCGAGGCAACGGTCACCCATCTACTGAACTCACACAAGAATGCTCGAATCTCCAACAATATTAAACCGATCGTATTAAAACTTGAAACTTGGCAGTAGAGTTAGGTTATGAAGGCTCTTGCAAAATTTCAGCAATTTCAAACGAATAGTTACTGATATATAGAATTTTTTTTTTATTTTCAATGATTTATTAAAAATTTTCTACAAATGCTATCCTCACCAAATTTTGCAAACATTTTTGCGTTGGCATTCTACAACTAATAACCATGTTTGAATTCAATCGGTTCAGTATTTTTCGAGTTAATGAGGAACAAAAAACCACCAAATTTCAGAAAATTTCAGATGGCTATAACTCTGAAACCGTTCGGCCGATTATGCTCATAAACAAACTGAAATGTCGCGTTCTGGTGCACATCCTAACCTGAAAATTTCAAGCCGCTATCTCATTCCGTTCTCAAGTTATCGAGATAACAAAAATATTTTTTAATAATTTTTTTTAAATTTTCTAGCCATACGATTCGCACAAAATTTCACGAACGTGCTTAGGCTCATATTCTACAACTACCCACCAAGTTGCAGTTCGATCGGATTTATATTGGTTGAAAACAAAATTATTACTCGGAAACCACTGGACCAATTATGCCCATTAACGAACTTGTCCGTCGTATTGGGATGCGCCACCTACTCTGAAAATTTCAAGTCGCTAGCTCTTTTCGTTCTCAAGTTATCGTGGCAACGGCCGAACGGCCGGACGGACAGAATCAAATTTGACCTCGAATTCTTCATTGGGGAGTCGAACTTAATCGTTTGAGACCATTTTCGTCAAAAAATTCGAAAGTTACAGACATTTGGGCAAAACTATAACGCGATGTTCCCCAGAACATACGCGCAAAAAGCACTGACGTGAAGTCAGTACTCTTTGACGCGCGTGTTCACGGTGGCTAATTTGAATTGAATGATGAGTACTTCAAACTCAGTGGAAAGAGCGAGCCGAAGATCTACCCAAAGGATAGTGGACACCATTCACTGTCGGTTCAAAAATTAACAGTGCTGTATCTAAGCTGCCATCAGGATAGAGTTACAAAAATGGAAAATAACACAACTGACTCTCCTTAGTCGCACAAGCTCCTAGAAGATTTGGGAGGGTCAGTATAATCCTAATCATGTTTATAGCACGCGCGCAAAAGCAGATTGACTTAACAATGAAAGAAAAAGTGTAAAAAGTCAGTCTGCTTTGGCGCGCGTGCTATAAACATGATTAGGATTATACTGACCCTCCCAAATCTTCTAGGAGCTTGTGCGACTAAGGAGAGTCAGTTGTGTTCTTTTCCAACTTTCTAACTCTATCCTGATGGCAGCTTAGATACAGCACTGTTGATTTTTGAACCGACAGTGAATGGTGTCCACTATCCTTTGGGTAGATCTTCGGCTCGCTCTTTCCACTGAGCTTGAAGTACTCATCATTCAATTCAAATTAGCCACCGTGAACATGCGCGCCAAAGAGTACTGACTTCACGTCAGTGTTTTTTTTCCTGAACGACGGCCGTTGCATCGAGTATTTTTCAATTCTTACATTCCTACGATGACCCTCATACAGAATAAAAATGAATTTTTGCTCGACGTATCGTACAGGGTGAGAAAATAAATACAGACTTAGAAGAAAAATTTTTTTTCACTGAACGACGGCCATTTCAACGAGTATTTTTCGATTCTTACACTCCTACGATGTCCCTCTTTCAGAATAGAAATGAAGTTTTGCTCGACGTATCGTACTGGGTGAAAAAATTAATACTGACTTGGGAGGTTATGTTTTTGCGCGCGTGTTCCGCAAGTAAGAGCGTGCTATCATTTCGTCAAAATGTCTGTATTATTCGATTTTATTTTTGCGAAAATGGTCTCAAACGATTGGGTTCGACTCCTTGATGAAGAATTCGATGTCAAAGTCAATTCTGTCCGTCCGGTCCGGCCGTTAGCATGATAACTCTCGAAAGGAACGAGTTAGAGCGTTCAAATTTGTAGGGCATGTTTGGAGCGTAAATGTCTCGGACAAGTTCGTTGATGGGCAAAATCCAACGAGCCGTTTCGGAGTTATGACAATTTTTAGTTATAAAGTTTTTCAAGAATATTTCCGAAACCGATAACCCAATCCATCTGAAATTCAGCATCAAATTGTGGAATCATGACCTTTATATGCCTGCGAACTTTTGTATTGATGGGATATAAACTAGAAAAAAAAGTCAAATATTTGCAAATGAAATTGAAATATTGTTTTCACTATAACTCGAAAAATACTGATCCGGTAGTTAGATGTAATGTACCGACGAAAACACTTGTGCAAAATTTCGTGGGGATAGCATGAGAAAAAAAAATTTATAACATTTTTTTCTATCAGCGGAATATATTGCTTGAAATTCCGAAACCAAATATCGGATTGAGTTATATTTTGGTACTTCGGTGATCAATTATGACCTCTTGTGTTGTGCAAAATTTCTCTTAGAACAGACCACTAAAAAAAAAAGCACTGACGTGAAGTCAATACTCTTTGGCGCGCATGTTCACGGTGGCTAAATTGAATTGAATGATGAGTACTTCGAGCTTAGTGGATAGAGCGAGGTGAAGATCTACCCAAAGGATAGTGGACACCATTCACTGTCGGTTCAAAAATTAACAGTGCTGTATCGAAGTTGCCATTAGTATAGAGTAACAAATTTGAAAAAGAACACATCTGACTCTCCTTAGTCGCACGAGCTCCTAGAAGATTCTGAGGAATCTGCTTGGGAAAGACTTGGGAGGGTCAGTATAATCATAATCATGTTTATAGCACGCGCACCAAAGCAGATTGACCCCACGGCAATGCTTTTTTACACTATTTCTTTAATTGTCAAGTCAATCTGCATTTGGCGCGCATGCTATAAACATGATTATGATTATACTGACCCTCCCAAGTCTTTCCCAAGCAGATCCCTCAGAATCTTCTAGGAGCTTATGCGACTAAGGAGAGTCAGTTGTGTTTTTTTTTCAACTTTGTAACTCTATACTAATGGCAACTTAGATACCGCACTGTTAATTTTCGAACCGAGTGTGAATGGTGTCCACTATCCTTTGGGTAAATCTCCGACTCGCTCTATTCACTGAGCTTGAAGTACTCATCATCCAATTCAAATTAGCCACCGTGTACACTCGCGCCAAAGAGTGCTGACTTCACGTCAGTGCTTTTTTTTTTCAAGTTACTTCAACAAGTATGGATACAGTTTGGCTGTTAGCTTTACCGTAGATCGAAAAAAATTGCGGTTATGGGACCTCCGTTAGGAACACAATTGACTCTTCTCCAAATCCGAACATAATTTAATATAGATCTACCGAATATAGTAATTTATAAATTTGACTCAGGGCCACGATACAGACATACCAACTCGGAAACAACACTATTTCCCCGAAACTGACTTGTCCGTGCACAGAATTGCCATGAAGTTTCTCTTAAAAACTTAAAATGACGGTTCAGCACCAAATCCATTATCGCTAGACGCAAACCACTCCCCTCATGAGCCATACAATCCAAACGTCTCCTCTGCGCATACGCAATCTACTCGTGGCTTAAGTCCCCTGAAAATAACACTCCACACAAAATTCTGATTCTTCAACACCATTGGTTCAGGAGAAATAACTGCTTCAATCCACGCAGGCGGAGACACTTCCAAGGGGATTCTATGGAGGAATTGCATCCAGCACCTGAAAACTCCAATCCTCTCAGACGAAAACTCCAGCAGTTAAATCACTTCTTGTCTGCTCATGCGTGAAACGAAAAATCTCCAAAAGGGGTTACATGAATTTCGAATATGGAAAGCAATTTCTTCGCCTATTCTCCAAATCCGAAAGTAATTTAAAATTGATCATACTAATATGGTTATTTATAAACTGGCCCATTTCCTCGAAACTGACTTGTTCGTTCAGATGATTGTCTTGAAATTTCTTATAAAACCTCACAATATTGGCTCAGCATGAAATCCATGAACGCTAGAGGTAAACCGCACCCAACATAAGCCATACAACCCAAAAAGAGCCACGTCGCATATGCGCATGCGCAATCTACTCGTGTCTGAAAGTCCTCTCAAAATCACACACCGCACACAAAACTCTGATTCTTCAAAACCATTGGTTCGTACCTTCAATCCACGCATGCGCGTATACTGCCAAGGGGTTTCTGTTAAGTAATAGCATCCTGCACCTCAAATCCCCAATCCTCTCAGACGAAACCTCTAGCAGTTAATTCACTTATCGTCTGCTCATGCACATAACGAAAAATGCTCGTAAGGGGCAATATCAATTTCAAAATTAACCGCAGCGTCACGGTACGCACACTTCAACTTGGAAACAATGGTATTTCCCCAAACTGACTCGTGTCCGTGCACTGAGTTGACATGAATACTCTTTTAAACCTCACAATATCGGCTCAGCACTCCCAACATAACCCATATAACCCAAAAAACAGTCACTTCTCTTCTGCGCATG
Source organism: Halyzia sedecimguttata (assembly GCA_937662695.2). Classification (NCBI taxonomy): domain Eukaryota; kingdom Metazoa; phylum Arthropoda; class Insecta; order Coleoptera; family Coccinellidae; genus Halyzia; species Halyzia sedecimguttata. Next base: position 37,668,192 of record OW569419.2, read on the forward strand.
CGAAATCTACTCACGGCTGAAAGTCCTCTCAAAATCACACACTTTTTAAAAAACTCCGATTCTCCAACACTAGTACAGGAAATATCGCATCTTGAATCCACGCTTGCGCTGTCCTCACCAGGGGATTCTATGGAGGAATAATTGCGAAAATTTGATCGGAAGAAATTACGGTTATGGGACCTCCTTAAGGAACGCAATTGCATCTTCTCCAAATCCGAACGTAATTTAATATAGATCTACCGAATATAGTGATTAATAAATTCGCCCCAGGGCCACGATACATACATTTGAACTCGGAAACAACGCTATTTCCCCGAAACTGACTTGTCCGTGCACAGAACTGTCATGAAATTTCTCTTAAAACCTTAAAATGACGGCTCAGCACCAAATCGATCATCGCTAGACGCAAACCACTCCCAACATGAGGCATACAATCCAAACGTCTTCTCTGCGCATATGCAATCTACTCGTGGCTTAAAGTCCCCTGAAATTAACACTTCACACAAAATTCTGATTCTTCAACACCATTGGTTCAGGGAATATCACTGCTCCAATCCACGCATGCGCGGACACTTCCAAGGGGATTCTATGGAGGAATAGCATTCTGCACCTCAAATCCCAAATCCTCTCAGACGAAAACTCCAGCAACTTATGCTCATGCGCATAACGGAAAATGCCCGTAAGGGAAAACGTCAATTTCAAAATTAGCCCCAGGCCCACGGAGTACACACTTCAACTATGAAACAACGGTATTTCCCCCAAACTGACTCGTGTCCGTTCACTGAATTGACATGAATATTCTTTTAAACCTCACAATATCGGCTCATTACTCCCATTAAAACCCATACAACCCAAAAACAGTAACTTCTATTCAGCGCATGCGCAATCTACTCGCGACTGCAAGTCCTCCCAAAATCACACACCTTATAAAAAACTTATAATGAACTTGTCCAAGATATTTACGCTACAAAACTACCCTGTAAATTTGAACGCTCTAACTCGTTCCATTCGAGAGTTATCGTGCTAACGGCCGGCCGGCCCGACCGGACGGACAAAATTGCATTTGACCTCGAATTCTTCATCAAGGAGTCGAACGCAATCGTTTGAGACCATTTTCGAAAACAAAAATCGAAAAATACAGTCATTGTGACGAAAGGATAGCACGCTGTTATTTGCGAAACACGCGCGCAAAAATAGGTTTCGGCATTTAAAGCAACGTATTCCGCATAATAGTAGTAGTTTTTTTAATTTTTTCATGTCACGTGATCTTCACGAAATTTTGCGAAAGTGTTTGCTTTGGTCTTTTGCATCTAACTACTGAGTTTCAATTCAATCAGATCAGTATTTTTCGAGTTATCGTGGAAACAAAATTTCAAAATTTTTGAAATTTTTTTTTGCCAGTTTATGCCCATCCAGTCAGTAAAAAACTTCGCAGGCCTATAAAGGTCATTATTCTACAATTTGATGCCAAATTTCAGATAGATCGAGTCTTCGGTTCCGGAAATATTCATACAAAACGTGTGCACTAAAAACACCCTTAACCTCGGAACCGCTTGGTGGATTTCGCCCGTTAACGAACTTGTCCGAGATATTTACGCTACAAAACTACCCTGCAAATTTGAACGCTCTAACTCGTTCCGTTCGAGAGTGATCGTGCTAACGGCCAGCCGGACCGGCCGGACAGAATTGAATTTGACGTCGAATTCTTCATCAAGGAGTCTAACCCCAATCGTTTGAGACCATTTTCGCAAAAAAATTCGAAAAATACAGACATTGTGACGAAATGGTAGCACGCTGTTCCTTGCGGAACACGCGCGCAAAAATTTATAATTTTGAACTTCCAAACAACACAAATTATTTCAGTTCGAATTCCTACACGGAATATCTAACATCTGGTGTGAACATATTTTGACGGGTTTTCAAGCGTTTATCTGAATCAGTGCGATATGTACGAGGGCAACTGATTAAAATATGGACGAGGATGTACTGCGCCAATTGAAGTAATGCGTGAGCTATATGTGGAATTTAATTGGTTTCCAAAATTTTTCTGAACAACTGGGGGTGTAACTGGAAGGCCATATTAACTGTTTCGCCAGTTTCGAGGAGAAAGCGTAGTGTCCGAGGTGTAGCGTTAATAACGTCCTTGGGGCCAATATTTAAATTCATAAAGCCTCTTTCGGGCATTTTTGCGCGCGTCACAATGTCTGTATTTATTGCGCGCGTGTTCCGCAAGGAACAGCGTGCTATCATTTCGTCACAATGTCTGTATTTTTCGAATTTTTTTTCGAAAATGGTCTCAAACGATTGGGTTCGACTCCCTGATGAAGAATTCGAGGTCAAATTCAATTCTGTCCGTCCGGTCCGGCCGGCCGTTAGCACGATAACTCTCGAACGGAACGACTTAGAGCGTTGAAATTTTCAGGGTAGTTTTGTAGCGTAAATATCTCGGACAAGTTCGTTAACGGGCGAAATCCACCGAGTGGTTTCGGAGTTAAGGCCGTTTTTACTCAAAACGTTTTTTATGAATAGTTCCGGAACCGATCACTCGATCTTTCTGAAATTTGGCATCAAGTTGTAGAACCACTCCCAACATGAGGCATACAATCCAAACGTCTTCTCTGCGCATATGCAATCTACTCGTGGCTTAAAGTCCCCTGAAATTAACACTTCACACAAAATTCTGATTCTTCAACACCATTGGTTCAGGGAATATCACTGCTCCAATCCACGCATGCGCGGACACTTCCAAGGGGATTCTATGGAGGAATAGCATTCTGCACCTCAAATCCCAAATCCTCTCAGACGAAAACTCCAGCAACTTATGCTCATGCGCATAACGGAAAATGCCCGTAAGGGATAACGTCAATTTCAAAATTAGCCCCAGGCCCACGGAGTACACACTTCAACTATGAAACAACGGTATTTCCCCCAAACTGACTCGTGTCCGTTCACTGAATTGACATGAATATTCTTTTAAACCTCACAATATCGGCTCATTACTCCCAACAAAACCCATACAACCCAAAAACAGTAACTTCTATTCAGCGCATGCGCAATCTACTCGCGACTGCAAGTCCTCCCAAAATCACACACCTTATAAAAAACTTATAATGAACTTGTCCAAGATATTTACGCTACAAAACTACCCTGTAAATTTGAACGCTCTAACTCGTTCCATTCGAGAGTTATCGTGCTAACGGCCGGCCGGCCCGACCGGACGGACAAAATTGCATTTGACCTCGAATTCTCCATCAAGGAGTCGAACGCAATCGTTTGAGACCATTTTCGAAAACAAAAATCGAAAAATACAGTCATTGTGACGAAAGGATAGCACGCTGTTATTTGCGAAACACGCGCGCAAAAATAGGTTTCGGCATTTAAAGCAACGTATTCCGCATAATAGTAGTAGTTTTTTTAATTTTTTCATGTCACGTGATCTTCACGAAATTTTGCGAAAGTGTTTGCTTTGGTCTTTTGCATCTAACTACTGAGTTTCAATTCAATCAGATCAGTATTTTTCGAGTTATCGTGGAAACAAAATTTCAAAATTTTTGAAATTTTTTTTTGCCAGTTTATGCCCATCCAGTCAGTAAAAAACTTCGCAGGCCTATAAAGGTCATTATTCTACAATTTGATGCCAAATTTCAGATAGATCGAGTCTTCGGTTCCGGAAATATTCATACAAAACGTGTGCACTAAAAACACCCTTAACCTCGGAACCGCTTGGTGGATTTCGCCCGTTAACGAACTTGTCCGAGATATTTACGCTACAAAACTACCCTGCAAATTTGAACGCTCTAACTCGTTCCGTTCGAGAGTGATCGTGCTAACGGCCAGCCGGACCGGCCGGACAGAATTGAATTTGACGTCGAATTCTTCATCAAGGAGTCTAACCCCAATCGTTTGAGACCATTTTCGCAAAAAAATTCGAAAAATACAGACATTGTGACGAAATGGTAGCACGCTGTTCCTTGCGGAACACGCGCGCAAAAATTTATAATTTTGAACTTCCAAACAACACAAATTATTTCAGTTCGAATTCCTACACGGAATATCTAACATCTGGTGTGAACATATTTTGACGGGTTTTCAAGCGTTTATCTGAATCAGTGCGATATGTACGAGGGCAACTGATTAAAATATGGACGAGGATGTACTGCGCCAATTGAAGTAATGCGTGAGCTATATGTGGAATTTAATTGGTTTCCAAAATTTTTCTGAACAACTGGGGGTGTAACTGGAAGGCCATATTAACTGTTTCGCCAGTTTCGAGGAGAAAGCGTAGTGTCCGAGGTGTAGCGTTAATAACGTCCTTGGGGCCAATATTTAAATTCATAAAGCCTCTTTCGGGCATTTTTGCGCGCGTCACAATGTCTGTATTTATTGCGCGCGTGTTCCGCAAGGAACAGCGTGCTATCATTTCGTCACAATGTCTGTATTTTTCGAATTTTTTTTCGAAAATGGTCTCAAACGATTGGGTTCGACTCCCTGATGAAGAATTCGAGGTCAAATTCAATTCTGTCCGTCCGGTCCGGCCGGCCGTTAGCACGATAACTCTCGAACGGAACGACTTAGAGCGTTGAAATTTTCAGGGTAGTTTTGTAGCGTAAATATCTCGGACAAGTTCGTTAACGGGCGAAATCCACCGAGTGGTTTCGGAGTTAAGGCCGTTTTTACTCAAAACGTTTTTTATGAATAGTTCCGGAACCGATCACTCGATCTTTCTGAAATTTGGCATCAAGTTGTAGAATCATGACTTCCATCTGTCTGCGAAGTTTTGTTTTGACCGGACGGCCCTAAAGTGGCAAAAAAAAATTTCAAAAATTTTAAAATTTTGTTTTCACGATAACTCGAAAAATACTGATCTGATTAAATTGAAACTCAGTAGTTAGATGCAAAAGACCAATGCAAACACTTTTGCAAAATTTCGTGAAGATCACGTGACATGAAAAAAATCAAAAAATTACTACTATTTTGCGGAATATTTTGCTCAAAATGCCGAAACCTATTTTTTTGAGGTTCATGCTGCCCTATCCGGGCATTTTTCGTTGTGCGCATGCGCAGATGAGAAGTCATTTAACTGCTGTAGTTTTCGTCAGAGAGGATTGGGGTTTTGGGGTGGCGGATGCTATTCCTCCATAGAATCCTTATCCCTGATGAGGGTCTGCGCATGCGTAGATTAAAGATGCGATATCTCCCGAACCACTAGTGTTGGAGAATCGGAGTTTTTTGTAAGGTGTGTTATTTTGAGAGGACTTTTAGCCGCGAGTAGATTGCGCATGCGCAAAAGAGAAGTGACTGTTTTTGGGTTGGATGGGTTATGTTGGGAGTGCTGAGTCGATATTGTGAGGTTTTAAAAGAATATTCATAGCAATTCAGTGCAAGGACAAGTCAGTTTAGGGGATGTAGCGTTGTTTCCGAGTTAAAGTGTCCGTACCGTGGCCCTGGGGCTGATTTTGGAATTGATGTTACCCCTTACGGGCATTTTTCGTTATGCGCATGAGCAGACCATCAGTGATTTAACTGCTGAAGTTTTCGTCAGAGAGGATTGGGGTTTTGGGATGGCGGATGCTATTCCTCTATAGAATCCCCTGGTGAGGGTCTGCGCATGCGTAGATTAAAGATGCGATATCTCCAGAATCACTAGTGTTGGAGAATCGGAGTTTTTTGTAAGGTGTGTGATTTTGGGAGGACTTTCAGCCGCAAGTAGATTGCGCATGCGCAGAAGAGAAGTGACTGTTTTTGGGTTGTGTGGGTTATGTCAGGAGTGCTGAGCCAATATTGTGAGGTTTTAAAAGAATATTCATGGCAATTCAGTGCACGGCAAGTCAGTTTGGGGGATGTAGCGTTGTTTCTGAATTGAAGTGTTCGTACCGTGGCCCTGGGGCTAATTTTGAAATCAATGTTACCCCTCACGGGCATTTTCGTTATGCGCATGAGCAGACCATCAGTGATTTAACTGCTGGTATTTTCGTCGGAGAGGATTGGGATTTTGGGGTGGCGGATGCTATTCATCCATAGAATCCACTGGTGAGGGTCTGCGCATGCGTGGATTCAGGATGCAATATCTCCTGAACCTCTAGTGTTGGAGAATCGGAGTTTTTTGTAAGGTGTGTGATTTTAGGAGGACTTGCAGCCGCTAGTAGATTGCGCATGCGCAGAAGAGAAGTGCCTGTTTTTGGGTTGTATGGGTTATGTTGGGAGTGCTGAGCCGATATTGTGAGGTTTTAAAAGAATATTCATGGCAATTCAGTGCAAGGACAAGTCAGTTTGGGGGATGTAGCGTTGTTTCCAAGTTAAAGTGTCCGTACCGTGGCCCTGGTGCTAATTTCGAGATTGATGTTACCCCTTACGGGCATTTATCGTTATGCGCATGAGCAGACCATCAGTGATTTAACTGCTGGTGCTTTCGTCAGAGAGGATTGGGGTTTTGGGGTGGCGGATGCTATTCCTCTATAGAATCCCCTGGTAAGGGTATGCGCATGCGTGGATTCAAGAAGCGATATCTCCTGAACCACTAGTGTTGGAGAATCGGAGTTTTTTGTGAGGTGTGTAATTTTGGGAGGACTTGCAGCCACGAGTATATTGCGCTTGCGCAGACGAGAAGTGTATGGTTTTGGGTTGTTTGGGTTATGTTGGGAGTAATGAGCCGATATTGTGAGGTTTTAAAAGAATATTCATGTCAATTCAGTACACGGACACAAGGCAGTTTGGGGGAAATAGCGTTGTTTCCGAGTTGAAATGTCTGTATGGTGGCCCTGAGGCGAATTTATGTATAACTGTATTCGGTAGATCTATATTGAAATACGTTCGGATTCGGAGAAGAGGCAATTGCGTTCCTAACAGAGGTCCCACAACCGCAATTTTTTTCGATCTACGGTAAAGCTAACAGTCAAACTGTATTGATAGCTATATTTGTTAAAGGAACTTGGAAAAATAAAAAAAAGCACTGACGTGAAGTCAGTACTCTTTGCTGCGCGTGTTCACGGTGGCTAATTTGAATTGAATGATGAGTACTTCAAGCTTAGTGGATAGAGCGAGCCGAAGATCTACCCAAAGGATAGTGGACACCATTCACTGTCGTGACAAAAATTAACAGTGCTGTATCTAAGCTGCCATCAGGATAGAGTAATAAAGTTGGAAGAGAACACAACTGACTCTCCTTAGTCGCACAAGCTGCTAGAAGATTTGGGAGGGTCAGTATAATCCTAATCATGTTTATAGCACGCGCGCCAAAGCAGTTTGACTTAAAAATGAAAGAAAAAGTGTAAAAAGTCAATCTGCTTTGGCGCGCGTGCTATAAACATGATTAGGATTATACTGACCCTCCCAAATCTTCTAGCAGCTTGTGCGACTAAGGAGAGTCAGTTGTGTTCTCTTCCAACTTTATTACTCTATCCTGATGGCAGCTTAGATACAGCACTGTTAATTTTTGTCACGACAGTGAATGGTGTCCACTATCCTTTGGGTAGATCTTCGGCTCGCTCTATCCACTAAGCTTGAAGTACTCATCATTCAATTCAAATTAGCCACCGTGAACACGCGCGCCAAAGAGTACTGACTTCACGTCAGTGCTTTTTTTATTTTTTATAGAATATTTTTCCGCAATGGTCGCAAACGATTACGGGTTCAAATTCGATTCTGTTCGTCCGGTCCGGCCGTTAGCACGATAACTCTCGAACGGAAAGAGTTATAGCGTTGAAATTTGGAGGGTACTTATGTAAATATCTCGGACAAGTTCGTTAACGAGCGAGATCCACCAAGCGGTTTCGGAGTTTAGTAAAAACGTTTTTTATGAATATTTCCGGAACCTATCACTCGATCTATCTGAAATTTGTCATCAAATTGTAGAATCATGACCTTTTTATGCCAGCGAAGTTTAGTACTGACCGGATGGCCATAAAGTGGCAAAACAAATTTTTAAAAATTTTTAAAAATTTTAAAATTTTGTTTTCACGATAACTCGAAAAATACTGATCTGATTGAATCGAAACCAAGAGACCAAAGCAAACGCCTTTGCAAAATTTCGTGAAGATCAAGTGACATGAAAACATTAAAAAAATTACTACTATTTTGCGGAATAATTTGCTAAAAATTCCGAAACGTATATTTTGCGCGCGTGTTCCGCAAGGAACAGCTTGCTATAATTTCGTCACAATGTCTGTATTTTTCGATTTTTTTTTCGAAAATGGTCTCAAACGATTGGGTTCGACACCTTGATGAAGAATCATAGGTCAAATTCAATTATGTCCCTCCGGTCCGGCTGGCCGGCCGACCAGGCCGTTAGCACGATAACTCTCGAACGGAACGACTTAGAGCGTTGAAATTTGCAGGGTAGTTTTGTAGCGTAAATATCTCGGACAAGTTCGTTAAGGGGCGAAATCCACCAAGCGGTTTCGGAGTTAAGGCCGTTTTAGGTAAAAACGTTTTTTATGAATATTTCCGGAACCGATCACTCGATCTTTCTGAAATTTGGCATCAAATTGTAGAATCATGACCTTTATATGCCTGCGAAGTATTGTTTTGACCGGACGGCCCTAAAGTGGCAAAAAAATGTCAAAAATTTCCAAATTTTGTTTTCAAGATAACTGGAAAAATACTGATCTGATTAAATTGAAACGCAGTAGTTCGATGCAAAAGACCAAAGCAAACACTTTTACAAAATGTCGTAAAGATCAAGTGACATGAAAACATTAAAAAAACTACTACTATTTTGCGGAATAATTTGCTTAAAATTCCGAAACCTATTTTTTGCGCGCGTGTTCCGCAAGGAACAGCGTGCTATCATTTCGTCACATTGTCTGTATTTTTCGAATTTTTTTTCGAAAATGTTGTCAAACGATTGGGTTCGACTCCTTGATGAAGAATCCGAGGTCAAATTCAATTCTGTCCCTCCGGTCCGGCTGGCCGGCCGTTAGCGCGATAACTCTCGAACGCAACGACTTAGAGCGTTGAAAATTGCAGGGTAGTTTTGTAGCGTAAATATCTCGGACAAGTTCGTTAACGGGCGAAATCCACCAAGCGGTTTCGGATTTAAGGCCGTTTTTAGTAAAAATGTTTTTGCGCGCGTGTTCCGCAAGGCACAGCGTGCTAACATTTCGTCACAATGTCTGTATTTTTCGAATTTTTTTTCGAAAATGGTCTCAAACGATTGGGTTCGACTCCCTGATGAAGAATTCGAGGTCAAATTCAATTCTGTCCGTCCGGTCCGGCCGGCCGGCCGTTAGCGCGATAACTCTCGAACGCAACGACTTAGAGCGTTGAAAATTGCAGGGTAGTTTTGTAGCGTATTCCTTCATAGAATCCAGATCCCTGATGAGGGCCTGCGCATGCGTAGATTAAAGATGCAATATCTCCCGAACCACTAGTGTTGGAGAATCGGAGTTTTTTGTAAGGTGTGTTATTTTGAGAGGACTTTTAGCCGCGAGTAGATTGCGCATGCGCAGAAGAGAAGTGACTGTTTTTGGGTTGAATGGGTTATGTTGGGAGTGCTGAGTCGATATATTGAGGTTTGAAAAGAATATTCATAGCAATTCAGTGCAAGAACAAGTCAGTTTGGGGGATGTAGCGTTGTTTCCGAGTTAAAGTGTCCGTACCGTGGCCCTGGGGCTAATTTTGAAATCGATGTTACCCCTTACGGGCATTTTTCGTTATGCGCATGAGCAGACCATCAGTGATTTAACTGCTGGTATTTTCGTCAGAGAGGATTGGGATTTTGGGGTGGCGGATGCTATTCCTCCATAGAATCCACTGGTGAGGGTCTGCGCATGCGTGGATTCAAGATGCAATATCTCCTGAACTACTAGTGTTGGAGAATCGTAGTTTTTTGTAAGGTGTGTGATTTTGGGAGTACTTGCAGCCACAAGTAGATTGCGCATGCGCAGAAGAGAAGTGACTGTTTTTGGGTTGTATGGGTTATGTTGGGAGTGCTGAGCCGATATTGTGAGGTATTAAAAGAATATTCATGGCAATTCAGTGCAAGGACAAGTCAGTTTGGGGGATGTAGCGTTGTTTCCGAGTTAAAGTGTCCGTCCCGTGATCCTGGGGCTAATTTCGAAATTGATGTTACCCCTTACGGGCATTTTTCGTTATGTGCATGAGCAGACCATCAGTGATTTAACTGCTGGTACTTTCGTCAGAGAGGATTGAGGTGGCGGATGCTATTCCTTTATAGAATCCCCTGGTGAGGATCTGCGCATGCGTGGATTCAAGAAGCGATATCTCCTGAACCACTAGTTTTGGAGAATCGGAGTTTTTTATGAGGTGTGTAATTTTGGGAGGACTTGCAGCCACGAGTAAATTGTGCATCCGCAGACGAGAAGTGAATGGTTTTGGGTTGTTTGGGTTAAAATGGGAGTAATGAGCCGATATTATGAGGTTTTAAAATAATATTCATGTCAATTCAGTGCACGGACACAAGTCAGTTTGGGGGAAATAGCGTTATTTCCGAGTTGAAATGTCTGTAAGGTGGCCCTGAGGCGAATTTATAAATAACTATATTCGGTAGATCTATATTAAAATCCGTTCGGATTTGGAGAAGAGGCAATTGCGTTCCTAACGGAGGTCCCACAGCCGCAATTTTTTTCGATCTACGGTAAAGCTAACAGCCAAACTGTATTGATAGCTATATTTGTTAAAGGAACTTGAAGAAAAAAAAGCACTGATGTGAAGTCAGTACTCTTTGGCGCGCGTGTTCACGGTGGCTTATTTGAATTGAATGATGAGTACTTCAAGCTCAGTGGATATAGCGAGCCAAAGATGCACCCAAAGGATAGTGGACACCATTCACTGTCGGTTCAAAAATTAACAGTGCTGTATCTAAGCTGCCATCAGGATAGAGTAACAAAGTTGGAAAAGAACACAACTGACTCTCCTTAGTCGCACAAGCTCCTAGAAGATTTGGGAGGATCAGTATAATCCTAATCATGTTTATAGCACGCGCGCCAAAGGAGATTGACTTGAAAGAAAAAGTGTAAAAAGTCAATCTGCTTTGGCGCGAGTGCTATAAACATGATTAGAATTATACTGACCCTCCCAAATCTTCTAGGAGCTTGTGCGACTAAGGAGAGTCAGTTGTGTTCTTTTCCAACTTTGTTACTCTATCCTGATGGCAGCTTAGATACAGCACTGTTAATTTTTGAACCGACAGTGAATGGTGTCCACTATCCTTTGGGTAGATCTTCGGCTCGCTTTATCCACTGAGCTTGAAGTACTCATCATTCAATTCAAATTTGCCACCGTGAACACGCGCGCCAAAGAGTACTGACTTCACGTCAGTGCTTTTTTTTAAGGATCATGCTGCCCTTTCCGGGCATTTTTCGTTATGCGCATGCGCAGATGAGAAGTCATTTAACTGCTATAGTTTTCGTCAGAGAGGATTGGGGTTTTGGGGTGGCGGATGCTATTCCTCCATATTATCCAGATCCCTGATGAGGGTATGCGCCTGCGTGGATTCAAGATGCGATATATCCCGAACCACTAGAGAGGGTTATGGATTGCGCATGCGCAGAAGAGAAGTGACTGTTTTTGGATTGTATGGGTTATGTGGGGAGTGCTGAGCTGATATTGTGAGGTTTTAAAAGAATATTCATGGCAATTCAGCGCACGGACAAGTCAGTTTGGGGGATGTTGCATTGTTTCCGAGTTGAAGTGTCCGTATTGTGGACCTCGGGCTAATTTTCAAATTGATGTTACCCCATACAGGCATTTTTCGTTATTTAACGGCTGGTGTTTTCGTCAGAGAGTACTGGGGTTTTGGGGTGGCGGATGATATTCCTCCACAGAATCCCCTGGTGAGGGTCTGCGCATGCGTGGATTAAAGATGCGATATCTTCTGAACCACTAGTGCTGGAGAAGTGTTTGAGTTTTTTGTAAGGTGTGTGATTTTGGGAGGACTTTCAGCCACGAGAAGATTGCGCATGCGCAGAAGAGAAGTGACTGATTTTGAGTTGTATGGGTTATGTTGGGAGTGCTGAGCCGATATTTTGAGTTTTTAAATTAATTTTCTTGTCAATTCAGTGCACGGAGATAAGTCAGTTTGGGGGAAATAGAGTTGTTTTCGAGTTGAAGTGTTCGTGCCGTTGCTCTGAGGCTAATGTTCTATTGTCCATTCTCCTGTATTGGACACTCTTAATCGAATTTACCATGGTGAATATTATTGTCTGTTCTTCTATATTCAACACTCTTAATCGAATTTACATTGGTAAATTCGATTCAGTCAGAAGCGTTTGCACGTATGTTTTATTGTCCATTCTCCTGCATTGGACACTCTTAATCGAATTTATCATGGTGAATTCTATTGTCTGTTCTCCTGTATTGGACACTCTCAATCGAATGTATCAATGTAATTTCGAATGAGAGTGTCCAATACAGGAGAACAGACAATAGAATTCACCATGATAAATTCGATTAAGAGTGTCCAATGCAGAAGAATGGACAATAGAACATGCGCGCAAAAGCTTCTGACTTCACGAAAAAAAAATTTGGTTCAAGCACTGACGTGAAGTCAGAAGCTTTTGCGCGTATGTTCTATTGTCCATTCTCCTGCATTGGACACTCTTAATCGAATTTATCATGGTGAATTCTATTGTCTGTTCTCCTGTATTGGACACTCTCAATCGAATTTACCAATGTAAATTCGATTAAGAGTGTTGAATATAGAAGAACAGACAATAGAATTCACCATGGTAAATTCGATTAAGAGTGTCCAATACAGGAGAATGGACAATAGAACATACGCGCAAAAGCTTCCGACTTCACGTCAGTGCTTGTTCAATCTTACATTCCTACGATGACCCTCATTCCGAATAAAAATGAAATTTTGCTCGACGTATCGTAAAGGGTGACATAATAAATACTGTTTTGGAAAAATAGGTAATGTTTTTTTCACTGAACGACAGCCGATGCATCGAGTAGTTTTCGATTCTTACATTCCTACCATGACTCTCATTCAGAATAATTATTTTTGCTCGACGTATCGTACAGTGTGAGAAAATAAATACTTCATTGGAAAGTAATGTTTTTTTCACTGAACGACGGCTAGGGACCGGAATTTAGAAGGTTCGGATTCGCGTAGGAACGTAGAAGAAGGTTGATTCTATCGACGTTCATAAATATCGTTTGTCAATTCGGAACGTGAGTATTTTCTAAAAATTTAAGAAAAACGTTAATTTTTTGGAGATTTCTCGATATTTTCGATCAAAAAATTCCGACTACTGTCAGATAGGAACGAAATGGAAGAGGACCAAAATTTTTTACGCTAAATATGTCGATTCGGACCGTTTTCGGACGGTAAACATGGCAAAAAGTGATGATGAGAATTAGAATCGTCAAATAATATGCTATATGGCGATATTCTTCAGAAAGGTGAAAAGTACCAGAATCTTTCCGAGGTTAATACTCTTTATTCGTCAAGTCCGAGGTTTCGCGTATAGCATCGCTGGCGCATAATATAAGTGTCCAGCTTTCCGCAAAAACCCAGGGTCGAATCCCGGATCGGACATACCTCATTTTTCAACTTTTTAGGCTGATCTACTCTGCAAAAATATTGATCTATAGCTTGGTAGATCTGCTGATGATTTTCAATACTACATAATACTAACGTGAAGTATTGGAGTCATCGAAGGGGATTAAAGGTAAGCGTCCACATATCCGCATCGTACGAATCGGACGCATCGCACCAAACGGATCGTAGTATTTTTTCTTTCTATAGAAATTCACACAAGTGCGTCCACTTGTACGGTTCACTGGAATCGACTCATCGGTACTGTCAGCTATGGTCGCGTTCGGCAGAAAGATCAGTAGCATGAACCGCTACGCTACCGGTAGGTAGCCGTATCGTGTTCTGCCGAACGGACAGCTCCTTTTTTCGGCAAATCACAGATGTTTGAAGTTCAGGTTAAGTGAATCGAATTTTCTTTGATTATCCGTCACAAAAATAAATATTCAATCATGAATCCAAATATCATTTCATTACTCTTCGAAGATGATAATATTACGGCCAACATAAGAAGTGAACTTGTTAAATTATTGGCTCAACCTCTGCCTTTATTGGAAGATCAAAACAGATAAATTGTTCCCAGGAATCAGAATTTTTATGAAGATACAATTCCTCAATATATGGGTGATTTATTCAAAGACCATTTCAGAATGTCCCGAAGTGCAGGTAATTCTTTCCGTCGAAAATATATAGTCGAATTTAAGCGATGGACCGAAAGGTTTTGGTCCAACCTGCGGTTATCGTACTGGTTATAAGACAAATGACAATCTGACGTCACATTTTATAACCGACATCTCTGTCGCTTAAATGCATTGGTTTTAACCGTGTAATCTTTCAGTGCGAAAACTAACCTATTTTATTTTCTTTTCTCCAGAGACAAGTTTACTCCTTCTATAAATATATCTTTTCAAGTTCAATTTTGGGGAAAGTAAAACCAATTTCAGAAAAATTAAAAGTAATTTCGTAATAAGTAAATTCCGTGGAGATCACTCTTGCATATAATTGTATCAGTTGTGGATATGCTTGTATATATTTGGACATATTTGAATATATTCGGATATGTATTTTCTGTTGTTTCTTCATACGTACATGCTCAATCACTTTTTGAGTTTATTCAAAATAATAGATAACACACAATTGGACTAATACTGGTGAAATATGAGTTTATATTATTGGGGAAGTACCTACCTGAAGAAGGGTAGCTAGCTGATCGGGAACTGTTGTCTAAGGAATTAAATTTGAGTAACAGTCCACATTTAAAAGATGATGCCAATAATAATCTGAACCAAAATAATTCCGAAAGAAACAAGAATCAGCAGAGTTCAGATCGCACAGAAAGAGTAAAATATGTATTTCATGCAACATTCTTGACCATACCAATCGAGAAGTCAGTTAAGTCTAGAACTGTATTCGAGTTTTTCAATGCCAATTATGAATTAATTATAGAGGAGTTGTCTTCAATTCCTTGGAAAAACATTTTGAATGATGATGTAAACAAATGTGTAAATGCCTTTTATATAGTTTTGAATAAAAAAAGCAAATTGGCTGTCTCAATATTCTCCACTTGCATATTATAATCGGTGTTCTCATAATTGATAGAAATACAATAAATTTGATCGTTTTCCGCCATTTTATATTTCCCGCACATTCGATGGACCGTTCGTAAAACTACTACAGAGCTGGGTTAAAACCGCAAAATTTTGGTTATGCTCGTGATCTGTTCACAACTGATACATGACGTCTGCGGACCTAAACCGATCGAATAACCGTTTTCGCTTAAATGAATTGGTTAAGACCGAAAGGGATTGGTTTTAACCGCTCTGCTTTGGTATTTCTCTTAAATTCGACTTATGTCCACTCCTTGTTTTTAAAACGAATGTCACAACTGTCAAACTTACAACATGTTACCGACGCTGAGCGGAAAAAATCTTCGCTCCTAAATGACGGCCGCTACTCAACATGTTCCACATTGAGCGTACCGTTTGGCAGAAAAATCATAGAAATGTGACAACTGTTCCGCAACTGTTGGTTCTGCCATAGATGCATAGAATACATGGTGATGACACTCTTTGATATATTTTCGGCCGAATTGCGGTCCAAATACTGTCAAAATACAAGGATTTTGTTCTAGTTCAGTTATCGCCGATAGATGCCGGCACTAGAAATTTTATGGGCAAAATTATCGACATGTCAAATTAAATTTGAATCTTTGTTTATTCTGGTTTCTCGTGGAAAGTCGTACCGTTTGCTGAAATTTAGTATTTTGAGTATTTTGTTCAACGTCCTTGTTTTCCGCGCCGAAATTAAGCCAAATGTTTGCTGTGTGAACTCTGAACGAGTATACAGAACCATTTTAATCAAATTACTATTTTCATTTCAAAAATACTTCGTTTTTATGCTAATATAGTTTTTTTAACAATTGTTTATTCTTACCGGATCAGGGGCAGATTTCTAGTATCAAGATAGGTATAAATATTATATTAATAATATTGAAATATCGCTAATACCGTTAATTGTTAATAACTCAACATAAGAGAACGCGAAGATTGTTGATTTACTATTATCTTGCCGGTTGATGAACATAAACTGTTTTAACAGTTGAAACATTGAGGTATAACTCTATTAATTAATAATTATGTTCATTATACAATTATCAGTTAAATATTGAGAAGGAATGAAATGAGATGTTATAAAAAGTAACAATATTATTTGTCAACGATGAAGGGACTAGCAGAGAACAAAGTTCAGAGCAACCACACAGTGTGATTTCATCAAAGTTGAATAGCTTTCCTAAAGCGTAGTTCTTTTTGGCGCTCTTATACTATAATAATATTTGCTTCAAGGATATTGTTACGCGACAAGAATGGCAACTGGCTTGTGGTAGAGGTAAGGTATTGAAAATTAGAACATTTGTTTATTCAAAATATTTTTCTAGAATATATATTGAATAAAAGATTGAAACGTAGTACACTACCCTCTATTTGGTTAGTTATTCAATTTAATGAATCATTTTTCGATAATTCAGTATACTTAGTTCTGAATAATGACTATCGAATCAAATATATTTTACAATCTAATTGCTGAGAATATAAAAAGTTGTCAAGGGGTATTGGGTGACTGAAAAAATGCTGTTACATGAGAATGTTTTGATGAAGTTTCAAATTATACATCAAAAATAATAAGTAAAATGCTGAATTCAAATGAGCCTTACATGATCAAGGTAATTAATACATTGGAATAATAATATGATATCGAAGGATATTATGTAGAGGTATTACAGAAAATTCTGTATTAATTATTCAATGCATTTCAAAATACATAAATTGAATTCTTATATTCTATTGGATGCTATTGGATGTGATCTTTTGTAATGGAAAAATAATGATTCCACAGATTTCTTCATTTACAGTTCCATTCAAAATGTTCCAATGAAACTCCATTACTGATAAATCCCTTATTTGACCTCATTATGTCTTGGCAAGATGAAATTTCTGTTCCATACAAATGGGGTTTACATATAATGTCCGAACAGATGTCTGATTAATCAAAAAGTGAATTGATTTTTCAATATACTGCTTCATTATATTCTTTTAATTTGGATTTACGAACCAGCAACGGAGGAAAGTGAACTTTGACGCTCACAGTTTTCATTTATTCGCGTGTCAGAATCTTCGAAATCGACTCTAGCGGCGCCATCGTTAATAAAGTGAAGTAGTACATAAAGAACGTGATTTGACAGTTCCAGGTCCGTTATTCAGCCGAAAATTTTAACAGGAATTAGTAGGGAGTGTCGACACCTTGTTATCCTATGCATCTTGGTTCTGCCGAACGTGGCCATTGTCGGCAATGCCGATGCGGTTGTTGCTATAGTTGCGTCCAAGATGCATAGAATAACAAGGTGTCGACACTCCCTGCTACTTCCTGTTAAAATTTTCGGCCGAAAAATGAATCTAGAAGTGTCAAATCACGTACTTTATGTACTACTTCACTTTGTTAACTATGGTGCCGCTAGTGTCGATTTCGAAGATTCTGACCAGCGAATAAATGAAAACAGACAAGCGAGAATGTTCACTTTCCACCGTTGCTAGTTCGTAAATCTAAATTTTAAGAATATGATGGAGCAGTTTATTGAAAAATCAATTCACTTTTTGATTAATCAGACATCTGTTCGGACATTATATGTAAACTCCATTTGTTTGGAACAGAAAATTCATTTTGCCAAGACACAATGAGGTTAAATAAGGGATTTATCAGTAAAGGAGTTCCATCTGAACATTTTGAATGGAACTGTAAATGAAGATATCTGTGAAATAATTATTTTCCCATTACAAAAGATCACATCCAGTGTCTTTAGAATATAAGCATTTAATTTGTGTATCTTGAAATACATTGAATAATACAGAATTTTCTGTAATACCTCTACATATAATATCTTTCGATATCATATTATTATTCAAATGTATTAATTACCTTAATCATGTAAAGCTCATTTAAGTTGAATATTTTACTTATTATTTTCGATGTATAATTTGAAACTTCATCAAAACATTCTAATGTATACAGCATTTTTTCACCCAATACCCCTTGACAACTTTTTAAGTTCTTAGCAATTGGATGATTAGATTGCAAAATTCGATAGCTATTATTCAGAACTAAGTATACTGATGAAATATCGAAAAATGATTCATTAAATTGAAAAACTAACCAAATAGAGGGTAGTGTACTCCGTTTGAATATTTTATTCAACATATATTCGGTACAAAAATGTTTTGAACAAACAAAGGTTCTAATTTTCAATACCGTACCTCTACCAGTTGCCATTCTTGTCGTGTAACAATATCCTTGAAACAAATAATATAGAATAAGCGTGCCAAAAAGAATGACGCTTTAGGAAAGCTATTCAACTTTGATGAAATCACACTGTGTGGTTGCTCTGAACTTTGTTCTCTGCTAGTCCTTTAATCGTTGACAAATAATATTGTTAGTCTTCATAACATTATCATTTCATTCGTTCTCAATATACAGGGTCTTTCACGAGGAACCTCACCCATATTTATACGGGAAACTACTGAACGTATTTTCATGAAATTCAGCACTTATAAGTATTTCACGATGCTGATGAAATCTAAAATATTTTCAAGGCATGAGCACCTCCGGTTTTTCCGGAAATGACTTCAACTTCCGTTTTTCAAATTAGAACACCATTTTTTATTGCAGAAATAGATTCCTTAGAAAATTTCAAGTTATTTTGATGTAACATTTTTCAGTTTTGGTTGGAAAATTCTCTCTGAGCGGGAAAATTCGAAAAAAAAAATCGAAAAAGAGCTCCGCTGAAACAAGAATAACTTCGAGGTTTTTGGATGGAAAATTTTCATTTTTGGGATTTTTCAAGATGTAAGATTGATGTATCCACTTTAAAAATCGAAATCGCGATTCATGATACAGGGGGTGAAAAAATCGCTTTCAAAGTTAGGGATGACAAAATCGTGAAAAATCAATTTTTTCAAATTAGAACCCCATTTCTTATGGCATATTGAATCTACGTTAAAAAATAATGTGAGTGTATGCATCACACCCTTGCCCTAAAATGGATATTTTCTGAGTTATTCTAAAAAACTGTTTTTCGTCTTGAATTTTCAGCTATTTCTTTTCCCTTCACGCCAAAAAGATGAAATTTTCAGGAACTGTTATTCGAACCATGCTGTAGATTTGTCACCCCTTCTTGAAACCGACTTCAAGTTACTATTAGGAGGACCATGGCAAACTCTCGCAGTTATAACTAGAGAAGATGCTCAAAGTTTTGACCGTTAATTTCTAGACATTTATTTATACGTCTCAGGAATGCTTCGTGCGTTGCTCTTCTTATTTCATCGGGAGGAAGAGATCTGCAAAAGTGTTTAAAAACCAAATTGAGTTTCTAAACTATGAATCTAAAAATCTAAACAAACCTGAACGCATTTCTGACTCGTTATATGCAGTCTTCTTTATCAGTCAGGGGAGTTGAGTAGACAATATTTTTTATCCTACCCCAAACATAATAGTCTAAAGGAGTTAAATCGGGAGAACGTGGTGGCCAAAGATGTGGACCATTGTTCGCCAACCATCGATCTTCAAATAGCCTGTAGAGGATATTTGACACATTGAGTGAATTGTGTGGAGGCGCGCCATCTTGTTGATACCATAAGTCATTATGGTTCTGTACTAGCGGCTCAATTATTTGAGTCAATATGTCAGAATATCTATCTCCTAAGGGAGAACATTCTTTAAATAATGCAAACATGTGTAGTGTTCTATCTTACCAGTTAAAGTCCCATCATAAATGTGAACATCGAGAATTGCATTATTTTTGATGGCGCAAAAAACATTGAAACATTCTTTGTGAATTTAGATTCATCTGTCCAAATTATACAGTCCAAAAAGTTTTCATTCTCTTGAAATCGAATCATCATAGCTTCGCAAAACTCTGTTCTCCTGACGAAATCAGTTTCCTTCAAATGCTATACCTATTGAATTTATATGGGTGCATTTTATGTTTTTTTAATATTCTCCAAACACTCGATTGAGATAATCCCAGATCAATCTCGGCATCTTTGAGAGAATTTTGAGGATTCACACGAAAATATACAAGAACTGTAATTTCGTTGTTCTCATCTTCTACTACACTTTTTTCTCTGTGTATAGTTTTCTTAACGAAAGATCCGACATTTCTCAAGTTTGTCATGGTTCTGTTAATGGTATCTTACGTTGGTCTGGGTCGGTCAGGAAACCTCTCAATGAACAGTCGAATCGTTCTATCTACAACTTTATTACATTCTCCAAGAAGTAGAATGAGATTTAAATAATCTTCATTGGTAAAATTAGGCATAGTGATCGATTTTATAACTTAATACGAATTATCACCAAATTAATAGTAAACACAAAATGCTACTGAATAAAGAGGAATTTGGCAGATGTAACTAATGATATCTATCATAAAAAAATAGAATGTAAAACATGGTAAGTTTTTGCATATGGTTCATAAGGAATTATTTATTTATCACTGGAGAGAAAACCGATGGCCGATTAGTTGAAATAAAGAGGTTTCCGATACAAATTCGAATCAAAATTCGCCATCTATTTAGGAACAACCTGTAACTTTTTTCTCTTGCATATTAGGGTAGTAAAATCTAAAACATGGTTTAAGTAACAGTTCCTGAAAATTTCATCTTTTTGGCGTGAAGGGAAAAGAAATAGCTGAAAATTCAAGACGAAAAACAGTTTTTTGTGAATAACTCAGAAAATATCCACTTCAGGGCAAGGGTGTGATGCATACACTCACATTATTTTTTAACGTAGATTCAATATCTGCCATAAAAAATGGGGTTCTAATTTGAAAAAACTGATTTTTCACGATTTTGTGTTCCCTAACTTTGAAAGCGATTTTTTCACCCCCTGTATCATGAATCGCGATTTCGATTTTTAAAGTGGATACATCAATCTTACATCTTGAAAAATCCCAAAAATGAAAATTTTCCATCCAAAAACCTCGAAGTTAATCTTGTTTCAGCGGAGCTCTATTTTCGATTTTTTTTTTCGATATTTCCCGCTCAGAGAGAATTTTCCAACCAAAACTGAAAAATGTTACATCAAAATAACTTGAAATTTTCTAAGGAATCTATTTCTGCAATGAAAAAATGGTGTTCTAATTTGAAAAACGGAAGTTGACGTCATTTCCGGAAAATCCGGAGGTGCTCATGCCTTGAAAATATTTTAGATTTCATCAGCATCGTGAAGTAAGTACTTATAAGTGCTGAATTTCATGAAAATACGTTCAGTAGTTTCCCGTATAAATATGGGTGAGGTTCCTCGTGAAAGACCCTGTATAACTGAATTGTATAATGAATATAATATTATTAATAGAGTTATACCTCAATGTTCATCAACCGGCAAGATTATAATAAATCAACAAGTCTAAGCGTTCTCCTATGTTGATTTATTAACAACGGTATCAGCGATCATTCAATATTATTAATATTATAATTAATACCTATCTTGATCCTAGAAATCTGCCCCTGATCCGGTATTCGAATTTGATTTGACATGTCGATAATTTTCTCCATAAAATTTCCACTGCCGGCATCTATCGGCGAAAACTGAAGTAGAACAAAATCCTTGTATTTTGACAGTATTTGGACCGCAATTCGGCCGAAAATATGTCAAAGAGTGTCTTCACCATGGAGGTAGGAGGAAGTGGAGGGAGCATGTGCTATATTTCCCTTGTAATGAAAGTGCCACATAAAATCGGCCATATTGGTATGGGCAAATCCTTCGTTATAAACATGAAATTGTGAGTTTTCTATGGTTGGAATTCAGCATTCCTATAGAAAATTGGGACACACCAATATGGAGGTTTACGTGACAAGTTTCGATCTTTATGCCCCCTCCACTTTCTTCTACCTGCATGGTCTTCACCATGTATTCTGTGCATCTATGTTGCGTCGTAGATGCGTGGCTCATCAATTATTTGTGTTCTGTGTGGCCCATGCCGCACGCTGCCGATACAGTGGACGCATTGTGAAAAATTAATACGTTTGATGCGGTTTCGGTATATCTCGAAGAGGTTAATATTCACAATTGGACCCGGTACGTGGCGCTAAAATCGATTTACAGAACTCAGAAACGGTTATACCGATTTTGATGAAGTGTTTCAGTGGCTTTAGGCTCACAAAACGATCCTGTAGGTGGCACTACAATCGGTCTATTAGAACTCAAAAACGGAATGACCGATTTTAATAGAAAATGTAGATCTACCGGAAAAATGTAGATCTACTGGAAAAATGTAGATCTACTGGCTCGTCTGATTCCCAAACTATGGACTGCTGGTAACTAGTGGATAACTAATTGAAACATCGCGATAAACATTTTTGGACCACGGATCATTGTTCATTGATCTATCCTGCAGGCGCCTGATTTTTTTCAATTTTTTATTTCCATATTTAATAAGTTTAAATAATATTTATTCATCAAAGGTACGAAGGGGGCGAGGCTTGCGCAAGCCGGAGTACCCGTTTTCGGGAGTATTTTCAACCCTCTGGGGATATTATAAATATTGGTCCTAGTTCCGCGAGTTGAGATTTTTTTTAGGACATTTCATCCTCTTTTGAATCTCTTGTCGAATGTGAATTATCTCAGATAGTTTTTGAGATATTGGCGAAAATCTAAACCTCCTTTTTTTCACTTAATTGTTTATTCTTAGCATTTTCTCAAAATCTACATGCCATTCCGAATCGAATAACACCTCAATCATATTTTTCGGAGAATACGCAAAAATTTTGACCTAAAAAGCACTTTTGACTAGACTATACACGTTTCACAATCTTCTAATTGAAATTTTGCTAACATGCACGTTTCAGGTATCACTTTCTCAGAACTGAATACGTCAAGTCAGCAAAAAAATTGACAATATTCAGGAACAAATTCCTTGCATTGCAGTATATTTAGGAGGCTTCTATAATTATTCAAAATAAGGAGAAAATTAAGAATAAATGCTTATGTATTAATGTTGGCGGGATTCGAACTAAAAAAGGTTGCTCAATTAAAGTTTATTTTGACTCAACATTATTTTCATTTCACTACAAAATTTGTCAGTATGTTTTTTGTATTTCACCAGCAACAACATTATCAAAGTCAAGAAAAGTAAATAGTTTCAAACATTAAATGTATTCAACTCAAAACTAACAAAATTGAGTAACTTCCTTTGTATTATGTTCTACAATTAAATAATGCAAAATTCTTTTTTCGGCTTTTTCTTTGTGTCTATTCTTCAAAAAAAAAACCTATTTTCCGGACTTGTAACCTATATTACTATTCTCAGATTTCCAAAGTTAAATGGTTCCATTTTATATGATCTTTGAGACGTCTTTCTTAATATTCAATTAATCACATAAATGACGGTCTTGTTAATTCGAATGAACTGAATGAACTTTTTGAAGGATTTTTTTTCCATTCACTGAATATTCACAAGAGTGACATTCATCTTACTTAAATTCAAATGAACTGCATCTATGTGATTTTTGAGGGAAACTTTCAGATTTGCAGAATAGTCACAAGAGTGACATTTCTACGTAAATTATTCAAATGAACTACATTTATGTGATTTTTGAGATCAACTTTCCGATTTGCAGCATAATCGCATAGATTACACTCATGTTGCCTTAAATTTTAATGAACTGAATCTATATGTATTTTGATAGAGTCTTTTCGATTTGCAGAATATTCACATAAGTGACATTTATGTTGCTTCAAATTCAAATGAACTGCATCTATGTGATTTTTGAGGGAAACTTTCAGATTTGATGAATAGTCACAATAGTGACATTTATGTTGCTTCAAATTCAAATGAACTGCATCTATGTGATTTTTGAGGGAAACTTTCAGATTTGATGAATAGTCACAAGAGTGACATTTATGTTGCTTCAAATTCAAATGAACTGCATCTATGTGATTTTTGAGGGAAACTTTCAGATTTGATGAATAGTCACAAGAGTGACATTTATGTTGCTTCAAATTCAAATGAACTGCATCTATGTGATTTTTGAGGGAATCTTTTTGATTTGCAGAATAGTCACAAGAATGACATTTATGTTGCTTCAAATTCAAATGAACTGCATCTATGTGATTTTTGAGGGAATCTTTATGATTTGCAGAATAGTCACAAGAATGACATTTATGTTGCTTCAAATTCAAATGAACTGCATCTATATGACTTTTGAGGAGCAGTTTTCTATTTGCAGAATATTCACATAAGTGACATTCATGCAGCTTCAAATTCAAATGAGCTGTATCTATGTGATTTTTGAGGGAAACTTTATGATTTGCAGAATATTCACAAAGGTGACAATTATGTGGCTTCAAATTCAAATGAACTGCATCTATGTGATTTTTAAGGATACTTTTTTTAATTGCGGAATATTCACAAGAGTGACATTTATGTGGCTTCAAATTCAAATGCATTGCATATATGTGATTTTTGAGAAGAAATTTTGTATTTGCAGAATATTCACATGAGTGACATTGATGTTGCTTTAAATTCAAATGAACTGCATCTACATGATTTTTGAGGGACTTTTTTTGATTTGCAGAATATTCACATAAGTGACATTTATGTTGCTTCAAATTCAAATGAACTGCATCTATGTGATTTTTGAGATATACTTTTCGATTGGAAGAATATTCACATAAGTGACATTTATGTGGCTTCAAATTCAAATGAACTGCATCTATGTGATTTTTGAGGGAGTCTTTCTGATTTACAAAATATAAGTGACCCTTGTGCTCTTTTTTGTTATTGTGAACAGAATCTATATGTTTTGTAAGATCATTTTTGTATTTACCGACATAATCACATAGCTCACATTTATGATGCATATGTTTTGATGGGGGGAGGCGAAATTTATCTGTATCAATTCGTTGAGACGATCCATTGAAGTGATCATAATCCCTTTTATCGGTGTATTCTTCTCTATCATGTACTCCATTTTCATCGATGAATTGTAGAGCAATATCCACATCTTCAATCTTCACCTCAAGGTTTTCGAATTGCACTTCATCATCTGGATGTGGAGAACTGAAAAAAAATGTAAAGATACTAGCTATTTTGTCCAACAAAAAGCTATTTACAAGACCATTTTCATGATATTTACAACATTGGCGCAATATTTGAAACTCGCTTCAAATTGGCATGATGTCACATGTCAGATGAGACTGAGAATCAGTAATCATGGAGCATTACACGATTGCGCACACATTAAAGATGTTGGAATTTAGTTTGCCTTTTTGTTAGTGAATGGGCATTATCCGCTCAATGTTTTCGGAGTTTTTCATTCACTAACAAATTTGAGATTCAGAGAATTTGGTGATTGCCTCTTCACGAGAAGAATAGAAAACAATTTTCGAGAAAAGTTCGACTCTAGCACTCAAAAACATCGCAGTACAATAGATTTAATGGTATATGGGATATGAAAGGTATGTTTAAATTGAAACTTTTCGATTGAAATGACGCTTTTTATAGTGTTTGGCGCTCTAGTTCCTCGGAACAGAGTGCTCATCAATTTGCCGAAATGTCTGTAATTTTCGAATTTTTGGATGAAAATGGCCTTAAACGTTTTGGTTCGACTCACCGATCATGAATCCGTGGTCGAAATAAATTCGGAAGGAGTTAGAGGATTGAAATTTGCAGGGAAGGTTTGGAACTTAAATATCTCGGACGAGTTCGTTAACGGGCGAAATCCACCAAGCGGTTTCGGAGTTATAGCCGTTTTTAGTAAAAACATTTTTTATAAATATTTCCGGAACCGATCACTCGATCTATCTGAAATTTAGCATCAAATTGTAGAATCATGACCTTTATATGCATGCGAAATTTTGTATTGATCGGACTGCCGTAAAGTGCCAAAAACAATTAAATTACAAATTTCAATTTTTTTTAAGATGCAGTTCCATCATAAGAATCAATTTGTATCATTTTCAACTCTGATGCTGGGTCCACACTAGCGCGATTCTGCGAATATTCGCTGCAAGTGTGGCCGGATACTTCGTCGAATCGCGGTGTGTTCTGGCGAAGACGAATATACTTCGCCGGGCTGTCGGTAAACTGGAACGATTCAAAGGGTTTTTTACTTCGGTGTTCAGTTCAGTAGCGTTCCAGATTTTGAGTGTATGTTTGATTTCAGAGGAAATTTACGACTTGTGGTAGATAATTATTCAACGACAAATAATAGAACGCCACTGCTTCCTCCATTTCCATTCTCAAGAATTATCATCACGTCACGTTGACTGCAGATGTAGACAAGAACATCGCGACGAAAACTTCGCGATGTTTTCATCGTGAATAATTAGTAAAAATGTTCGCCTGCAAATGTGGCCCCAGCATAACAAGCTAACCCTTTCGGAGAAAAGATTTTTCAAAATTTCAATAATACATCGTCCTTCTATGTTTTCACAGAATGCGATTCATGTCATCTGCCTATAAGAGACGTCATATTTATGTATTTATATAATTCGTACAGTGAAAATGTTTTGTGTTCGAAAACAAGGTTCCGCATCTTGAATTTGTGAATATATAAGACTGTTTTGATACCAAAAATAATATTGACTTGTTGCGTATGGAATAATTTGTGTGCAACTGCAACCCCCCCCCCCCTTAAATATAATTTTCTTCTCAAAAACAAAAAAATTACTTGCTACAGAAAGCGACCCTTAAGCCCCCTGCCCGTATAAAGTCAATTGCCAAAATTCCAAAACTTGAATAAGAGCGCCAAAGCTCCTGCCACAGGACTTTCCCCCTTTTTGCGCGTATGTTCTGGGGAACATCGCGTTATCATTTTGCCCAAAGGTCTGTAATTTTCGAATTTTTCACCGTAAATGGTCTCAAACGATTGAGTTCGACTCCCTGATCAAGAATTCGAGGTCAAATTTGATTCTGTCCGGCCGGCCGTTGCCACGATAACTTGAGAACGGAAAGAGATAGCGACTTGCAAGGTCGGGCAAGTTCGTTAATGGGCATAATCGGCCCAACGGTTTCCGAGTAATAATTTTGTCTACAACCAATACTAATCCATTCAAATTGAAACTTGATGAGTAGTTGTAGAACCTAAGGACTTTTGTGAAATTTTGTGAAAATCGTATTTGCTAGAAAATTTTAAAATAATTATTAAAAAATATTTTTTACGTCACGATAACCTAAGAAAGGAAAGAGATAACGACTTGAAATTTTCAGGTCAGGTTGAGGATTTTAATGCGCCATTTGAGTTCGTTTATAGGCATAATCGGCAAAACGGTTTTGGAGTTATACCCATCTGAAATTTGGTTGTTATTTCCTCAATAACTCGAAAAATACAAAACCCATCCCATTCAAATATGGCTATTAGTTGTAGAATGGCAACACAAAAATTCTTGCAAAATTTTGTGAGGATCGTATAACTAGAAAATTAAAAAAAAATGGGTTCAAGCCCTGTGGACAGGAGCTTTCTGGCGCTCTAGTTCAAACACACAAATTATATCTCCGAAAGTATTGGTTTCTCAGAGTTGGGAATTATATCAATGTATCCATATGATAGAACTGCATCATAAAGGAAGTTCAATTCAAATGATAGTTTATTTATCAAGATTAACTGAGCAATCATGAGAATGAGAACTGCACCATGGAAGAAATCAAATTAAATCTGGCCAATTTTGCCCAATAACGAACTTAACCGAGATATTCATCTCGCTAACCTACTCTGAAAATTTAAACTACCTAGCTCATTCCGTTCGAGTCTATGTCTATGGATGAAAAGCAGTCTCACTACTCTCAGATCTCTTACTTCATGTTCCGTTCCGAAATGTAAGACTTTTCTGAGAAAAACTAATTTCGGAGCAAACAACTGCGATTTTTCTCACTTCGCTCACAATTCTTCGATTGCTTAGATAATGACATGTCTCAGGAAAATAATTTGACATTATGACAATTCATACATAGAATAATTATATCATTGTGTGACAACGTTGAAATACGATTTATTATTTAAATTTTGAAAAATCATATCTCCGAAAGTATTAGCTTGTTACAGTTAAAAATGATATAATTGGATTCTTATGGTAAAACTGCTATTGAAAAAAATTTAATTGTGGTGGATGGTTACATTTAGGTGCGAATAATAACTAATCGTTCGAACTTCGTTTATTGAACTCTACAGTATTAACATTGAACTGTTTTGGATTTCTACAATACAATATTTATATATCAGAATATTCGGTAACTAGGTAACTGCCTCCGTAAGCGTGAACGCGGGAAGCGCCCTCGTTCCGCTTAACAATTCTTGCGATTCCGCATTTGTTACAATTAGGACAATTACCCAACATCCGATATACAGGCTGTACACCATCCTTTTCCGAAAAAGAACGCACTTTACTATGGCCACTTGTAAAGGGCGTTTCTTCTCGTTCATGGACAGTAATTGTGTTAAAATAAGCATCAATTACCTATAACCTATAAATATGTAGATACTCATATACTTACAGTAATACTTAAATACTAACAAACATATTTCTTAAGCCTATTTTTATGTACAGTCAATTTTTGTCCTTTGTTATTTTTTATCACACAATTTACTCCTTGCACAGAAATAACACTGAAAGGACCATTATACCATGGATCAAATTTCTGACGATTTTCATTCGTCATTAAGACTAAATCGCCTGGCTTAACGTTTGTAGATTTCAGATCATACTGAATCTTTCGTTCCTTCTTAGCTATATCGAGATGATTTTTCACCCTGTTCAATGCGAATTGAAGTCTATGCCTTATGATTTGATCATAGGCATCTATGTTATAAAGCGGTTCTATTCTAGTTTTGGTGAATATATCTGCCTGAATGTTGGCTTTCTTCGCAAATACTAACTCATAAGGTGTATAGTCATGATAATTATTTGGTGTTGTATTATAGCAAAAGGCAAAGAATTTTGTCCAAGTATCCCAATCAGATTTAGTTTCATTGGAATACATACGAATGAATTCATTTAGTACTCTGTGATTTCTCTCACATCCACCTATTGTTTGACTGTGGTATGCCGTTGATAGTTTATGATTGATGTTCAACAATTTAGAAAGATTTGAAAAAACTTCGTTCTTGTATTCTGTACCCATATCCGTTCTAACTTCCTTCATGGGTCCGTATACAAGCACGAAATTTTCGAAAATTGCCTTGGATATTGTCGCTGCTTCCTTATTTGGAACAGGCACTATAACTACATATTTTGTTAATTCACACTGTATTGTTACAGCATAATGATTACCATAATCAGATTTTTGAAAGGGACCAATTGTATCAATACAAACAATATCAAATGCATTTTGAGGCGTGGGTGTTAACACCAAGGGTTCTATGTGTTTTCTATTAATCTTATTCATTTGACACTTATGACACTGATTTGTATATTTCGCAACATCGCGTGACATACATTTCCACCTATAGAAAGATTTCAATTTTTTCAGCATACGCTTCTGACCACAATGACCACCGAACAGAGGATCATCATGAAATTTTCCGCATTAGTTCCGTTTTTTCTTCCGTATTTGTAATCAACTTCTGAGGTTGGCATAATATAATAGATACATTTTTTAAAACATCTTGACCTATCTCTTTAAATTCTTGTACAGTATACTGTTTAAAAATATCATCATTTAAATTCAATCTCAATAATTTCAAATTCATTTCACCAGCCATTTTATCCAGCTTAGACAATATCTGTGCTAACAAAGAAGTACTGCCATTAGTGAACGTGAATCTTGTTTGAGCGCTCAATTTTCTTTTCGAAGATATCGAAATACATACACATTTTTGTTAATTACATTGGAACTTAATTCGAAGCAAGGGCCACCTCATTGCTGCGTAATTATTTAGAGAGTCAAATATTGTACAAGACGGTTCTTGTTTCGCTGCGCTTAGGGAATTTCCAGTATCTGTTGACCTATCGTCCGATCTTGTCATTGACCTAGTGACCGCGAATATTTCTGTCGAATCAGTTTTCATTTGTTTTAATTCACCTATAGTGATCCTAGACAGAGCATCTGCACAAATGTTTTCCTTTCCTTTAATATAAACAATTTCAAAATCAAACTCTTCTAGATCTAGTCGCATTCTAGTTAATTTGGATGAAGGGTCTTTCATTGAAAACAGATAAACTAAAGGTCTATGATCTGTTTTTACTATAAATTTTTGACCATACAAGTAACATCGAAAATGTTTGATCGACCAATGAATTGCAGTTAATTCTTTCAAAATTGTAGGCTTATGCATTTCTCCTTTACTGAAACTGCGAGATGCATATGATATGGGTAAATCTTGCCCATCAATGATTTGAGATAAAACAGCTCCAGAAGCTTTTTCAGAAGCATCTGTTGTTAAAATGAACGGTTTAGAAAAATCTGGATATTGCAGAATTTGCGGACTGATAAGTGATTGTTTTAGTATCTCAAATGACTTTTGTGTTTCTTCCGACCACAAAAATTTTACGTGTTTGCGAACTAATTTATTTAATGGTAGAGTTATTTCAGCAAAATTTGGAATGAATCTTCTATAATAATTGCAAAAAGCTACAAATCTTTTCACTTCACCTGCGTTAGTTGGAGTGGGATATTTGTTTATGGTATCAAATTTGGAATCATCAGGTAGTATACCTTTATCTGTGACTTTATGGCCTAAAAATACAACTTCTTTTCTGAAGAATTTACACTTCTCAGGATTTAGTTTTAAGTTATATGATCTGCAGGTTTCAAATACGCGTTTTAGATTTTGCAAGTGGTGTTTTTCTGAACAACCAATAACTATTAGATTATCCATATACAAAAATGCCTTTTCAGGTGTTAGAGATGCAAAAGCTAGTGACATCATTCTTTGAAAACTATTGGCACTTATTGACATGCCAAAGGGTAATCTAGTGAATCTATATGATCCCGAGTCTACACTAAAAGAAGTTACATCTCGAGAATTTTCTTCAAGTTCAATTTGGTGGAATCCAGAAATCAAATCAATTACCGAGAAAAATTTTGCTCTTCCAAGTTGATCTAGAATATCGTCTATTCTCGGAAGTGGAAATTTATCGGCTATTATTTTCTTATTGACGTTTCTGCAATCTATAACCAATCTCCACTGCTTCTGACCCTTAAGTCCTTTTTTTGGAACAAGTAATACCGGACTGTTGTACTCTGAGACAGATGGTTCAATAATCTTGTTGTCAATTAGTTTCTGCACTTGACTTTTGATTTCTTGCTTTTGAGAAAATGGAGTTCTGAAACTTTTGGTATAAACCGACCTGTTATCATTTAATTTTATTTTCTGTTTGTAGAAATTGTTCACTGTAATCATATCAGTTTTCAAAGCAAAAATGTCTGAAAATTCTTCACATAGTTTTAAAACATCAGGTTTAACATCATTTGGTATTTCTTGATTTAACTGTTTCATCAATTGCGATGTTCTATCATTGTTTTCGATTTCAATATTGAAAATATTATATTTGTCAAGCTCTTCAGTTTCTAATTTTAAATTTTCGATTACCACACTCTGAAATGTTGTATTTAAAATTTTGACTAATGGATTATTTGGTTGAATTATAGATCTGGCTACAAAAACACCTGGTAAAATTTCTTTGTTGTGTACCAACAAACATTTTGATTCATTTTTCAGATAATGGATGTGCCTTACAACTTCACAACGAGGAGGAATATAAATTTCATTTGCTTTTAATCCCGTTATGATAGGAATAGTAATATTTCTATTCTCAAAATAGATGTTCAAGGTCCAATCGAAATAATCCACATTTGCACCATACCTTATTAAAAAATCTCTGCCTAGTATTCCATTTCCTGGAATGGGAAAATCATCCCCAACTACATGAAATATTTGATTCAATCTATACCTTCCTAGCAAAACTGAGGTATTCACCGTACCCAAAGAGTATTTATGACCATCAGATATTCCACGAATTCGTATCTTCTCCGCTGTATTGATATATAAATAATAATAATAAATAATAATAATAATAATGTTTATTATCTCAGGTTTACATCAATTCTTGTACATAATCTATTATTTACGAAATATAAACATAATACTCCACAAGGAAAAGTTTCCGCGCGTGGACATTCTCTGAACTTATTTCATTAGCACATTCGAAAACAAAACTTCAAAAATAAAACAACCATAACCGACCATAATAAACATCTAATAACTAATTATAATAAACAATTAATAACCCATTATACTGAACAACCACGACCAGCCATACCCAACTAACCGGAACCAAAAATTTGTATTATGTCTTATTTTCTATCTATTAAATCCCTAACAGCTGTACGACCTTTATTGACCAAATATTCTGATACAACTTTTCTGAACATGTTTTTCGATTTCATTTTTTTTACTGTTTTTGGAAGATCATTTACTAACTTAGGTCCCAAGTAAATGAATGAGTGCTGCCCTATCGTTTTATTCATTCTAGGTTCTACTATGGAATGTTCCCTGTATCGTGTACTATGCGTATGTTCTACCTCTAACCAATCGCTCTTATATTTAAATTGATGCATGCACAGAGATTGACAATACAACTGTCTCATGTCCAAGAATCCACTTTCCCGAAACAATTGATCTGTCGGAAATCGATAACCCTTTCGAAACATAACTTTCATAATCCATTTTTGTGCAATCTCTACTTTGCGTAAAAAAAATCTTCAGGTATTACGCTATGTTTCAATATGGAAATATCTGCTCCTGTGTCAACTAATAAAATATTTTCATTAAAATTATTCTCAATTCCTACTTGAACGAAATTTGAAAGTGTAAGTTCTAACGAATAAATTTTCACATTTCCCCCAACTGATTCTGTTGGGGGCTCGTTTGGTTTTCCGATTCAGACTGTGTCTCTAAATATCGGATATTTCTTGAACTATTTTGACGACCCCTATAATTTACATACCCAGAAGTACGACCACGAAAATTCTGCGGGATTCTATTATAACCGTTATTTTGAGAAAAATTTCGATAATTATTATTCGAGTAATTTCTATTATAACCGTTATTTTGAGAAAAATATTGATAATTATTATTCGAGTAATTTCCTCTTCCTCTAAAAAAACGTGTATTTCCTACGGACCTTCTGTTATTGAAATTTTGTTGTCGGGTATAAAAATTATTGCTAGATGGATTAGTAGTTTTGACATTCACAAATTTTCCAATAACTTCTGATATGCTTTTGAAATTACCTGCTTCAACTACCAAACGAGCCCTTTCAGAACTTGCATTTTCTGATATTGCCTGTACTGTTGCTTCTACGGTGAAATTTTCAGCAACTTCGATTGGTACTCCTTCTATTATATAAGCCTGTTGAAGCTTTTCAGCCAAACTCTCTATTTCTGCCGCGTAAACTGATGAATCCTTATTGTTTTGTTTAAGGTTTAGTAATTTTGAAGATAAAATTTTTGAACTATCGCCTTTAATTCCGTTTTTCAATTTCGAAATAATTGTATCAATGTCATCAGCATTAGAAATCAACGTACGCGCTTTTCCTACTAGCCGTGTCTTAATGAATGCAACCGCATTGGTTGAATTATCTGTGGAATTCAATTTCAGTAGTTCCAATGAATCTAAAAATGATTGTAGATTTTCTTTCTTGCCATCAAATTGGTTAGGTATTATTTTACCTGCTAAATTGAAAAATTCGACCGAAGGTAAAGCCATTTTTTCTGATTCTGAGTCACTCTCGTCAGTATCGTCTCCTAATATACAGGGATCAATTTTGCTTATATGAAAAGGAACTTTGAATTTAACTCGAAGAGTCTGGAAACACCTTATTATTTTATCGCGATTGTTACTGAATTGTTTTTTATATCTGTTTGTCGATATCATCTAATTTTTCAGCATTATTAGTTAAAATTTCAACAAATTCATTGAACAGAGTAACCAAATTATCTCGAATATCTAACAAAACTGCTTCGCTTTTCGGAATATTCCTTTTCAAAATTCTCTTTGCGTTGTTGTTTATGGATGTATTGACTTTTGATAATCTGTCTCTTATCTCCTCTACATTGACATAAGTTTTAAATCAAGAAGCCATTCATATTATCAATAATAGTTTAAAAAAACTAAAAAAACACGCTTTTATAGCTAACCAAACTAAAAATTAGAAAATAATTTTTAATTTCAGAGAGTTTATAATACAGTAGTAGAAGATCGAACAATCAATCAGAATTTATCACCTCAAAATAAAATTATAATAAAGTTTAAGTTATTAACAAAAGAATTCAATTCAGAGTAAACAGCGTGGGGTGCTTGATAAAGTAAATGTAGCAACCATTCTATTGGCAACTATCTATGAGAAGAGAGTTATGGAAAGTAGTAAAATGCACCCCACGCTTTTTACTCTGAATTGAATTCTTTTGTTAATAACTTAAACTTTATTATAATTTTATTTTGAGGTGATAAATTCTGATTGATTGTTCGATCTTCTACTACTGTATTATAAACTCTCTGAAATTAAAAATTATTTTCTAATTTTTAGTTCGGTTAGCTATAAAAGCGTGTTTTTTTAGTTTTTTTAAACTATTATTTATTTTTCATTTTTTAGTTCGATTTATCAATTAGTTATTTGTTGACATGTGGTATTGAAATGTCTCACAAATTATTTCGCAATCTCATCATTTCATTCAAAATTTTATTAATCCTGGCGGTCCCAATAAGGATAATGGGAAACTGTTAGAATTAGAACATGTTAGAACTGTTAGAATATGAGCCCAAAATGATATATCGCATGCGACAAATCGCCTTGCGATAGACAGGCTCCACTCTGTGAGATTTTGTACATGAGATACAGATAGTCCGCCGTATTCACAAATCATTCAATCTCCGTTAAGTCCTAACTGAGGTACTCAGTTGAGGATAAATTTGAATCGGAACCTCAGTTACCTAAAGTGAAAATCAACGTGAAACAGGCCAGTTTCACCACCGTTAAATACTTTAACTGAGGTTGCGATTCAAATTTATTCTTAACTGAGGACCTGAAACATCACGTTGCAAATTGGCGGAGGTGCCCGGTATGAGATAATATGCTATAAATAATAATCAATTTTTGTGGATAATAAGGATAATGGGAAACTGTTATCAAATTATTGCATTGTCATCGGTTCTTGATACGTATGCAAAGTTTCAAATTAATCAGACTTCTGGAAACTGGTGAAAATTAAGTTCAAAGATTCCGTTACATACATAGTCAGATACAACCCAAGCTAATAAAAGCGTGTTAAAAATATAAGTCACTTACTACTACTGTTTGTCACTTCACTTATAACTCTTTTGCTTTCTTACTGCAACCGGCTCCTGGGAAGAATGGATGTTGTGGAGCCAATAGCTAGACCTGGTTCAGCAGATTATTGCTCCTCGCGACCTCTCGTCTGATCTGTTTTTGTAGACGTCCCTTCGTCCACTTGTATAAGACGTAGATCAACACCAATATTGCTAATAACATTACAGTTCCTGCGCCTACCTCGTTGATTGTTATTTTTCCAGTTGGTTCGGCGTTGTTTGTTGCCGTTTGGGCTATTATGACCTCTTCCTTTGACGTTTTTGAGCCCATCCTTGTTGTAATTTACTGCAGGAGGAAATTCAACTTGGTCGCGTTGGCAGGATCTAAAATTTCCTAGGTTTTCGTCGGCAGGATCGCCATGTAGTGGATGGTTACATTTAGGTGCGAATAATAACTAATCGTTCGAACTTCGTTTTTGAACTCTGCAGTATTAACATTGAACTGTTTTGGATTTCTACAATACAATATTTATATATCAGAATATTCGGTAACTAGGTAACTGCCTCCGTAAGCGTGAACGCGGGAAGCGCCCTCGTTCCGCTTAACAATTCTTGCGATTCCGCATTTGTTACAATTAGGACAATTACCCAACATCCGATATACAGGCTGTACATAATTTTGAATTTGTTTTGTAAAAAAATTTTTTTTTTGTTACTCCGAAACCATCTGTCCGATTTTGCCCAATAACGAATTTAGCCGAGATATTTACCTCCCAAACCTACTCTGAAAATTTCAACTGTCTATCTCATTCCGTTCGAGAGTTATCGTGCCTACGGCCGGCCGGACCGAATGATTTTCGACCACGGATTCTTGATCAGTGAGTTGAACCAAATCGTTTAAGACCATTTTCATCGAAAAATTCGAAAATTACAGACATTTGGGCAAATTGATAAGCACTCAGTTCCGAGGAACTAGAGCGCCAAAAATCATACAAAATTATTGAAAAAAATTATATATATCAGAAACAATTCGTCCGATATCGCTGAAATTTTGCCAGAACCTAACTCTACTACCAAGTTCCAAGTTTGAACATGATCGGATATATATTGTTGGAGATCCGAGCAGCCTTGTGTGAGTTCAGTAGCTGGATGGGTGATCTTTGCCTCGACAACTCTCGAACGAAAGGAGATAGGGACTTGCAATTTTCAGGATAGGTTGCACATCTGAATGGGAGACTTAAGTTCGCTGTTGGCCATAATCTTCCCAACCGTTTCGGAGTTATACCCATCTGGAAAATTATTTCCTCGACAACTCAAAAAATATAGTCTCGATCGAATTGAAGCTTGGTTAGTAGTTGTAATATGTCGACATGAAGATGTGTGTAAAATTTTGTGGCGACCGTTACAATATATGTACATATTATGTTTCTCATGATTTCTTGAGAACGGAAAGAAATAGCGACTTGCAGTTTTCAGAGTAGATGACGCATCTGAATACGACATCTAAGATCGTTAACTAGCATAATCGGCCAGATGGTTTCGGAGTTATATCAATCTAAAATTTGGTTTTAATTTCCTCAATAACTCAAAATATACAAGTCCGATCCAATTCAAATATGGTTATTAGTTGT
Source organism: Halyzia sedecimguttata (assembly GCA_937662695.2). Classification (NCBI taxonomy): domain Eukaryota; kingdom Metazoa; phylum Arthropoda; class Insecta; order Coleoptera; family Coccinellidae; genus Halyzia; species Halyzia sedecimguttata. The sequence goes on from OW569419.2 coordinate 37,705,133, forward strand.
AGAATGGCAACGCCAAAATTCTTGCATAATTTCGTGAGGATCGTAGCACTAGAAAATTTTTAAAAAATAATTGAAAAAATAAATTGGTTCAAGCACTGACGTGAAGTCAGAAGCTTTTGCGCGTATGTTATCTTGTCCATCTCCTCTATTGGACACTCGAATATACCAAGTCCCAGTGTCCAATAAAGGAGAATGGACAAGAGAACATACGCGCAAAAGCTTCTGACTTCACGTCAGGGCTTGAACCAATTTTATAGCATAGTCTAAAGAACCGAAAGATGAACAAGCTTGCACAGCAGCGACTTCAAGTCAGAGCTTATTCCAATTTATTTTTAAACCGAACGACTCTCTCTCATCCTTCAATATTATACGTGGTATACTAGACATACCACAAACAGAGACAACAAATATAAAATTCATTCACGATTCTGCTTTGTGGTTAGTGAAGCGTACCACCGATTTTTACGTCTTTTTGTATATGACGCAAAAATAAACTGTTCACTTGGCAATGAATGTTCTAGTGAATCAATTCCTTTCGCGTTGTTTTTTTATGCTCTTTCCTTTTATATGCATCTTTTTCTAAAGGCTGCCGCAAAGGGTTAAAATTAATAATAGCCCAGGACGAAAATTGACCAAATACATATCATCCATCATAACTAGCTGAAATTTGGTATACTGACTCTGTGTTTGATAACTAACTAGTCAAAACTCCCCAAGCATCCACCTCTTGCGTCATAAGATATACAGGGTGTAAAAATAAAATACCTAATTTATTTTTATTTCATTAAACTTACCATAAATATTTTTTTACAATCGTATCTTCTTAAAGTAACTTCAAATAGTAAAAAATTGGTTCAAGCACTGACGTGAAGTCAGGAGCTTTTGCGTGTATGTTCTATTGTCCATTCTCCTGTATTGGACACTCTTAATCGAATTTACCATTGTGAATTATATTGTCTGTTCTCCTGTATTGGACACTCCTAATCGAATTCACCATGGTAAATTCGATTAAGAGTGTCCAATACAGGAGAATGGACAATAGAGCATACGCGCAAAAGCTCCTGACTTCACGTCAGTGCTTGAACCAATTTTTTTTTTTCGAATTTTTTTGAAATTACGGTACGGTCCTCTCAAAATTTTATACACGTCTTCATGTCGATATTCTTCAACTAGTTACCATGCTTCAATTCGATCGAGTCTATTTTTGGCGCTCTAGTTCCTCGGAACTGAGTGCTTATCAATTTGCCCAAATGTCTGTAATTTTCGAATATTTCGATGAAAATGGTCTTAAACGATTTGGTTCGACTCACTGATCAAGAATCCGTGGTCGAAATTCATTCTGTCCGGCAGGTCCGGCCGGCCGGCCGTAGGCACGATCACTCTCGAACGGAATGAGCTACAGAGTTGACATTTTCAGAGTAGGTTTGGGGGATAAATATCTCGGCTAAGTTCGTTATTGGGCAAAATCGGACAGTTGGTTTCGGAGAAACAAAAAAAAAATTTTTTTTTTACAAAACAAATTCCAAATTAAATTTTTTTTAATAAGCAGTTTTATCATAAGAATCCATTCATATCATTTTTAACTCTAACAAGCTAATACTTTCGGAGATATGATTTTTCAAAATTTCAATGTAAATCGTATTTCACAGATTGATATAATTATTCTATGTATGAATTCTCATAATGTCAACTTGACAGAAGGGAATATTGTAACTTCAAAAATATTGGGGTTGAAATACTCGTATTTTAGCGATGCAACGGGGACCTCATCCGAAAATGTTTGAAAATATTACGTAAATATTGAAAGCATAATTCTGTAGTTCCAGAGAGGAAAAAATTTGGTGAATGTAGATCAGGAAATTTTTGATCGATTACAAGGTAATTTTTTATTATTACTTATCATCTTTCATACATGTTTTATGGAATACCTACTATTTGTAGGTACTTTAAACCTGTTTTGGGCAATTGTCATACGAAACTTGTTTTTTTGGCGCTCTAGTTCCTCGGAACAGAGTGCTTATCAATTTGCCCAAGTGTCTGTAATTTTGGAATTTTTGGCTGAAAATGGTCTCATACGATTTGGTTCGACTCACTGATCAAGAATCCGAGTGCGAAATCAATTCTGTACGGCCGGCCGACCGGCCGTAGGCACGATAACTCTCGAACGAAAGGAGTTAGCGGATTGAAAATTGCAAGGTGGTTTTGGAGCGTAAATATCTCGGACAAGTTCGTTCGATCTATCTGAAATTTAGCATCAAATTGTAGAATCATGACCTTTATACGCATGTGAAGTTTTGCATTGACCAGATTACCGCAAAGTGTAAAAAGAAAAATTTTGAAAATTTAAAAAAGTTTTTCCACAATAACTCTCGAACGGAATGAGCTAGGTAGTTGAAATTTTCAGAGTAGGTTAGGGAGATTAATATCTCGGTTGAGTTCGTTATTGGGCAAAATTGGCCAGATTTAATTCGATTTCTTCCATGGTGCAGTTCTCATTATCATGATTGCTCATTTAATCTTGATAAATAAACTTTTATTTGAATTGAATTTCCTTTATGATGCAGTTCTATCATAAGAATACATTGATATAATTCCCAACTCTGAGAAACCAATACTTTCGGATATAATTTGTCTGTTTGAACTAGAGCGCCAGAAAGCTCCTGTCCACAGGGCTTGAACCCATTTTTTTTTTTTTGAGTTATCGAGGAAATAATATTCCAGGTGGGCATAACTCCGAAACCGTTAGACCGATTATGCTCAAAAACGAACTTAACCCTCCCATTCGGATGCGCAACCTACCCTGAAAATTGCAAGTCCTTATCTCCTTGTCTTCGAAAGTTATCGAGGCAAAGGTCATCCAGCTACTGAACTCACACAAGTCTGCTCGAATCTCCAGAAATATAGATCCGATCGTGTTCAAACTTGGAATTTTGTAGTAGAGTATGGTTCTGATTGCTCTCGCAAAATTTCAGTGATGTAGGACGAATAGTTTCTGAAATATAGAATTTTTTTCAATGATTTTCAATGTTTTTGCGCGTATGTTCTGGGGAACATCGCGTTATCATTTTGCCCAAATGTCTGTAACTTCCGAATTTTTTGACGAAAATGGTCTCAAACGATTAAGTTCGACTCCCCAATGTGAAATTCGAGGTCAAATTTGATTCTGTCCGTCCGGCCGTCCGTTGCCACGATAACTTGAGAACGAAAAGAGCTAGCGACTTGAAATTTTCAGGGTGGGTGGCGCATCCCAATACGACGGACAAGTTCGTTAATGGGCATAATCGGCCCAGTGGTTTCCGAGTAATAATTTTGTTTTCAACCAATATAAATCCGATCGAATTGAAACTTGGTGAGTAGTTGTAGAATATGAACCTTAGCACGTTCGTGAAATTTTGTCCGAATCGTATAGCTAGAAAATTTTAAAAAAATTATTAAAATATATTTTTGTTGTCACGATAACTTGAGAACGGAAAGAGATAGCGGCTTCAAGTTTTCAGGTTAGGATGTGAACCAGAACGCGACATTTCAGTTTATTCATGAGCATAATCGGCCAAACGGTTTTAGAGTTATATCCATCTGAAATTTTCTGAAATTTGGTGGTTTTTTGTTCCTCATTAACTCGAAAAATACTGAACCGATTGAATTCAAACATGGTAATTAGTTGTATAATGCCAACGCAAAAATGTTTGCGAAATTTGGTGAGGATAACATTTGTAGAAAATTTTTAATAAATCATTGAAAAAAAAAAAAAGCTCTATATATCAGTAACTATTCGTTTGAAATTGCTGAAATTTTGCATGAGCCTTCATAACTCCCCAATGTGAAATTCGAGGTCAAATTTGATTCTGTCCGGCCGGCCGTCCGTTGCCACGATAACTTGAGAACGAAAAGAGCTAGCGACTTGAAATTTTGAGGGTAGGTGGCGCATCCCAATACGACGGACAAGTTCGTTAATGGGCATAATCGGCCCAGTGGTTTCCGAGTAATAATTTTGTTTTCAACCAATATAAATCCGATAAAATTGAAACTTGGTGGGTAGTTGTAGAATATGAACCTAAGCACGTTTGTGAAATTTTGTGCGAATCGTATGGCTAGAAAATTTTAAAAAAGTTATTAAAAAATATTTTTGTTGTCACGATAACTTGAGAACGGAATGAGATAGCGGCTTGAAATTTTCAGGTTAGGATGTGCACCAGAACGCGACATTTCAGTTTGTTTATGAGCATAATCGGCCAATCGGTTTTAGAGTTATAGCCATCTGAAATTTTCTGAAATTTGGTGGTTTTTTGTTCCTCATTAACTCGAAAAATACTGAACCGATTGAATTCAAACATGGTAATTAGTTGTATAATGCTAACGCAAAAATGTTTGCGAAATTTGGTGAGGATATCATTTGTAGAAAATTTTTAATAAATCATTGAAAAAAAAAAAAAAAAAGCTCTATATATCAGTAACTATTCGTTTGAAATTGCTGAAATTTTGCATGAGCCTTCATAACCTAACTCTACTGCCAAGTTTCAAGTTTTAATACGATCGGTTAAATATTGTTGGAGATTCGAGCATTCTTGTGTGAGTTCAGTAGATGGGTTACCGTTGCCTCGATAACTTTCGAACGAAAGGAGATAGGGACTTGCAATTTTCAGGGTAGGTTGCGTATCCGAAAGGGAGAGTTGAGTTCGTTTTTGGGCAAAATCGGTCTAACGGTTTCCGAGTTATACCCACCTGGAATATTATTTCCTTGATAACTCAAAAAATAAATATTCGATCGAATTAGTGCTTGGTAACTAGTAGAAAATCAACATAAAGACGTGTTTAAAATTTTGTAAGAACCGTACCCCTAGAAAATTTGAAAAAAATGACGAAATAAGAAAAATTAAGAACCGTACCCCAAGAAAATTTTTAAAAAATCAAGAAAAAAAAATTGGTTCAAGCACTGACGTGAATTCAGAAGCTTTTGCGCGTATGTTCTATTGTCCATTCTTCTGTATTGGACACCCTTAATCGAATTTACCATGGTAAATTATGTTGTCCATTCTCCTGTATTGGACACTTAATTCGAATTTACTATGGTAAATTCGAATTATGAGTGTCCAATACAGGAGAATGGACAACACAATTTACCATGGTAAATTCGATTAAGGGTGTCCAATACAGAAGAATGGACAATAGAACATACGCGCAAAAGCTTCTGACTTCACGTCAGTGCTTGAACCAATTTTTTTTTTAATTTTCTTGTGATACGATCCTCACGAAAAAAAATTTTCGCGTTGGCATTCTACAACTAATAACCATGTTTGAATTGGATCGGATTTGAATTTTTCGAGTTATTGAGGAAATAACAACCAATTTTCAGATGGGTAAAACCGTTTGGCCGATTATGCCTATAAACGAACTCAAATGTCACATTCAGATGCACAACCTAACCTGAAAATTTGAAATCACTATATCTTTCCGTTCTCAGGTTATCATGACATAAATAATATTTTTCAATATTTTTTTTTTTTATTTTCTAGCGATGCGATTCTCACAAAATACTCACCAAGTTTCAATTCGATCAGATTAGTAATGGTTGAAAACAAAATTATTACTCGGAAACCGTTGGGCCGATTATGCCCATTAACGAACTTGTCCGTCGTATTGGGATGCGCCACCTACCATGGAAATTTCAAGCAATAACTTTCCGTTCTCAAGTTATCGTGATAACGGACGGCCAGCCGGCTGGACAGAATCGAATTTGACCTCAAAATATTCATCAGAGAGTTGAACCTAGTCAACGTAGTACACGATACGAGTGTTGTCGAGTAGCATCTTTAGTAGGTGGCAAATATGAAAGCTGAAAATTATCCTTTATGGTTTGCTCGGGCAACTGTCTGAACTGAGGTCCTATGGTTTTCAACAAAAAGTTCATCGACCAACAAGAGTTAACAATTGTCTAGACAATATTTTCACAAATCTGGACTCAGAGATCGCGAGCGTTGTTATGACTCGTTTTTGCGCGTATGTTCTGGGGAACATCGCGTTATAGTTTTGCCCAAATGTCTGTAACTTTCGAATTTTTTGAAAAAAATGGTCTCAAACGATTAAGTTCGACTCCCCAATGAAGAATTCGAGGTCTAATTTGATTCTGTCCAGCCGGCCAGCCGTCCGTCCGTCCGGCCGTTGCCACGATAACTTGAGAACGAAAAGAGCTAGCGACTTGAAATTTTCAGGGTAGGTGGAGCATCCCAATACAACGGACAAGTTCGTTAATGGGCATAATCGGCCCAGCGGTTTCCGAGTAATAATTTTGTTTTCAACCAATATAAATCCGATCGAATTGAAACTTGGTGAGTAGTTGTAGAATATGAACTTAAGCACGTTTGTGAAATTTTCTGCGATTCGTATGGCTAGAAAATTATTAAAAAATATTTTTGTTGTCACGATAACTTGAGAACGGAAAGAGATAGCGGCTTCAAGTTTTCAGGTTAGGATGTGCACCAGAACGCGACATTTCAGTTCGATTATGAGCCTAATCGGCAAAACGGTTTTCAGAGTTATAGCCATCTAAAATTTTCTGAAATTTTGTGGTTTTTTGTTCCTCATTAACTCGAAAAATACTGAAGCGATTGAATTCAAACATGGTTATTAGTTGTAGAATGCCAACGCGGAAATGTTTGCAAAATTTGGTGAGGATAGCATTTGTAGAAAAATTTGAATAAATCATTGAAAATAAAAAAAATAATTCTATATATCAGTAACTGATCGTTTGAAATTGCTGAAATTTTGCAAGAGCCTTCATAACCTAACTCTACTACCAACTTTCAAGTTTTAATAAGATCGGTTAAATATTGTTGGAGATTCGAGCATTCTTGGGTGAGTTCAGTAGATGGGTGACCGTTGCCTCGATAACTTTCGAACGAAAGGAGATAGGGACTTGCAATTTTCAGGGTAGGTTGCGTATCCGAAAGGGAGAGTTGAGTTCGATTTTGGGCATAATCGGTCTAACGGTTTCCGAGTTATACCCACCTGGAATATTATTTCCTTGATAACTCAAAATATAAATATTCGATCGAATTGAAGTTTGGTAACTAGTAGTAGAAAATCAACATAAAGACGTGTTTAAAATTTTGTAAGAACCGTACCCCCAGAAAATTTAAAAAAAATGACGAAAAAAAAAATTTTAAGAACCGTACCCCTAGAAAATTCCAAAAAAATCACGAAAAAAAAATTTGGTTTTAGCACTGACGTGAAGTCAGAAGCTTTTGCGCGTATGTTCTATTGTCCATTCTTCTGTATTGGACACCCTTAATCGAATTTACCATGGTAAATTATGTTGTCCATTCTCCTGTATTGCACACTTCGAATTTACCATGGTAAATTCGAATTAAGAGTGTCCAATACAGCAGAATGGACAACATGATTTACCGAGGTAAATTCGATTAAGGGTGTCCAATACAGAAGAATGGACAATAGAACATACGCGCAAAAGCTTCTGACTTCACGTCAGTGCTTGAACCAATTTTTCTGATTTATAGTTGAGCATACCTGGTCATCCCACAACTGATACCCCTAGAGGGGTGAGGCCGCTCACAAAGTGTGGTTTTAACGTCATGCACCGGCTGCTTGGTGAGACGGACTGGGCATTCATGGACGATGCTAGTTTGGATTGCGAGGCGTGTTTTGAGCTGTTTCGTGGAAGATTGGTTGATGCATTTCAACTCTCTTTCCCGGAAAGGCTGGTGAGAGTGAGGTAATCTTAGGCTGAAGGTGGTTGCTTTACTGATGAGTAAAGAGGAATATTGGAAAGGCTTCTTCTTGGCAACTGTCTGTTTGACCAAAAAGTACCTGAGCTCAGCTAAATCCATCTTGAGGTCAGATTTATTATATATATGTACAAAACAAATGCTTCCCCAGCTTTCGCAATGTCGTTATTTTCAGCTCGAGGCTTGTTCAATACGGAAACGGTTGTCCGCAACTCTGCATTTTTCAAGCATTGGAAGGTTTTTAGTTTACCTTTTCTGAAGAACGCTGATGTCGTATCACACCCTGACATAGCGGGCGCAAATAGAAAGACATCTTTCAAAGGACAACCGTTTCCGTATTTGAATTAAGCTGAGCTCAGGTACTTCTTATTTAAACAGAGAGAGAAAGAGAGAGAGATGGAAAGAAAGAGAGTGTTTATTGGTGCTAGTAAAATATAAATTGCTTACACAAGTCAAAGCATGAAGTATGTCTGACAAAACAACATATAATGTATAAATAAAATAATAAATATAGCTAATATAATAAAATACACCAATATGTATACAACGTTTGCAGAGTTTTAAGCGAACAAGAACAAATTGAATATAGAATAACTCAAAATTGGCTGATTCTGAAAGCACTAAACTCATCCAGTGAATAAAAAGCATTATCCACCAAAATAGCTTTTAACTTTGCTTTGAATTCAGTCTCACTTAACCAGGTAATCAATTATATAGGGAAGTGCGCAGTAGTCCGGACTCTGCTGTGATCTCCACAGCCTGAAGAAGTCTTTTCTAATAGACGAATTGTTTCTTGTGTTGTACTCATGAATATCAGACTGCGGGCGATATTTTTCAATAGTATCCCGAACATACAGCAAATTCTCAAGGATGAAAATAGAAGGAAAGGTCAGTATAACCAAAACCTTAATGACTCCTTACAGCAGTCCCTGTATCGTAGACCACCCACCAACCACGTCTCTGCAATCTGAAAATGTCATCACGTCTGGCACAACTTCCCCGTAACAAGACACAATTATTTCAGCCTAGACTCAATTAATGCGTGATAAACAGTTTTTAAAACTACACCAGATAGAGAATGCGACAAAACCCTCAGAGCAAAAATATTCTTACTAAGAGTCGACACCAATTGAGGAGTACCTTTTCAAAACGCATTATGTCCAATTTGGGCGAAATTGAGTTTGAAGCGGATTCAGAAATGATTTGTATTGCTCTATAGCCCTATGTAAACAAAATCTACCAAATTGCAATATGTCCATGTGTAATTCAAATCCAAAGTATGTAAGTCGCATCGCCATGATGCAGTGAACATGTTTACGTTTGTATTTTTAAAACAAATTAAATATAACTAAAAAATATTTTTATCGATTTGCTCATGTTAATTAGGTTACAGGTTACAGGCCAACACTTACTGTGAAGAAAGTTTTCTCTAAATTTATAATAAATCGCAACAAACAGCATTGTGTTCAATTTCTACCACAACAAAACGCATTATATACAATGGGATGAATCAAAACGCATTAAGTCCAATCGTAATTACATTTTCTGTATATATCTGATCAATATTGATTTAAATGACACTAGTTATTAACTTTAGATGTGAATTTCTATCAAACAAACTCGACGCACTCAAATTATAAGCCAGGGTGGAAGAAAAAATCGTTTTTCGTTGATTCCCAATAAAATGGTTTTTGGACTAAATGCGTATTGAAAAGTTGCTCCTCAATTATTCATCTGCATGGGGCACCCAGGTGAGAGTAGTGTCCAAACACATACCAAGAAATCAAGTCGTTTGCACTGTGGTATCTTCCTGGCTTCGATTTTTCAGCTCAAAGCGAGTCGTTGTGTCTTTTCATTGTTCATATGAAGTCCATTTGCACTAAACCATTCCAAGGCTACCAGCCTAGCCTAGGCACTGCACAACTCACCACAGGATTTGACTGCAATGGTAGTATCATCCACAAACAAAGTAATCTCAGCATCAGGCACATAATCAGAAAAATCATTGATATATCAAGAAAAGTAATGGACCTAATGTGGATCCTTGGGGTACACCAATTTCCATAGGTCTCAGTTCCGAATACATACCATCTACAAATACCGCCTGATAGCTACCGCTGAAAAAAGACTGGAACAGTGCCACAGCATCCGGATCCATCCCGTACATACTCAGTTTCTTCAAAAGTATGGCATGGGGGACGCAGTCGAAAGCCTTTGATAAATAAAGAAATAAGGCAAGACAGTGCTCTCTCTCTCTCTCTCTCTCTCTCTCTCTCTCTCTCTCTCTCTCTCTCTCTCTCTCTCTCGCTCTCTCTTCAAAGCAATTCACAACGAAGTCCACAAAGATACCGCTTTGACTGTACTCATGCGCTTCTTATAACCAAACTGCCTGTCCGAGAGTAGACAATGCCCCTCAAAAAATTATATCACCTCTTTCAATACGATTTTTTCGAATATTTTCGATATGATCGGCGTCCATGAAATTGGTCGATAATTATTTACATCAATGCGATCCCCTTTTTGGGGCTCTTGTTCCTCGGAACAGAGTGCTTATCAATTTGCCCAAATGTCTGTAATTTTCGAATTTTTGGCTGAAAATGGTGTTAAACGATTTGGTTCAACTCACTGATCAAGAATGATCGAAATCGATTCTGTTCGGCCAGCCGTCCGTTAACACGATAACTCTCGAGCGGAATGAGCAAGACAGTTGAAATTTTCAGAATAGGTTTGGGACATAAATATCTCGGCTAAGTTCCTTATTGGGCAGAATCGGTCAGATGGTTTCGGAGTAACAAAACAAAACTTGTTTTTACATTACAAATTTCAAAAAAGTTTTTCTCAAGATGCAGTTTCACCATAGGAATCCATTGATGTAATTTTTAACTCTAACAAGCTAATACTTTCGGAGATATGATTTTTCAAAATTTCAATAATAAATCGTACTTCTGTGTACTCACAGAATGCGATAATTATTCTTCATTTCTTTATCTGAGTTGATACATGTCAACTTATTTTCCTGAGACATGATATGTCAAATTTTGATATTTAATGCCTATGGTTAATCTATATGATGATGGGAATGGTAACGGTAAGTTAATAATATTGAGTTCAGAATATCTCCAGTAAAAACAAAACTGAAATATTGGCTAAAGTTTCAATTGATATAATATAATTTCCAGAGTGGATTTGAGGAAAAAATATATCTTTCATTATAGAATTGAGGACCAAATATCTAGGATCAGTTGGTTGTTGGGTAGAATTGAGGAGCAACTTTTCAAAACGCATTTAGTCCAAAAACCATTTTATTGGGAATCAACGAAAACCAATTTTTTTCTTCCACCCTGGCTTATAATTTGAGTACGTCGAGTTCGTTTGCTAGAAATTCACATCTAAAGTTAATAACTAATATCATTTAAATCAATATTGATCAGATATACACAGAAAATGTAAAAAACGTTTGGACTTATTGCGTTTTGATTCATCCCATTGTATATAATGCGTTTTGTTGTGGTGGAAATTGAACATAATGCTGTTTGTTGCGATTTATTATAAATTTAGAGAAAACTGTCTGCACAGTAAGTGTTGGCCTGTAACCTCATTAACATGAGCAAATTGATAAAACCCTTTTTTTAGTTATATTCAATTTGTTTCAAAAATACAAACGTAAACATAATTCATGGCGATGCGGCTTACATACTTTGGATTTGAATTACACAGGGACATAATGCCATTTGGAAAATTTTGTTTACATAGGGCTATAGAGCAATATAAATCCTTTCTGAATCCGCTTCAAACTCAATTTTGCCCAAATTGGACATAATGCGTTTTGAAAAGTTACTCCTCAATTGGTCTATTGGTTTGGATTAATAATTTTTGGCACTCTTGTTGAATTTGAATTCTTTTATGATGTTTCAATTTCATTTCTGCTATCATGAAGTTCTATGATAAGAATCCATTGATATAATTCCCAACTCTTACCAATACTTTCGAAGATATGATTTGTCAAAGATTGAACAAGAGCGCCAAAGCTCCTGTCCACAGGGCTTGAACCAATTTTAAATACTGGGATAACCTTGGATATCTAAAGAACCTGGGAAAATAACCAGTTATGAGGCATCTGTTTAATAATCTTGTTAATGGTGATATAATAGAGCTAAGGTTCGCCTTGATGATCCTCACAGAAAGTCCATGGAAGTCAGTAGATTTACTTGCTTTCAGGCCCTTCACCACCTCTCTCACTTCAATAGGACCAACCTCACAGAACTCGAATCTAATATTGTTTGGGACTTTCTTTTTGAAACTATCCTCAAAACTTAACAAATATTGTGGTATTTTCTTCAAAGATTCCTCCGCGATCGAAAAAAATATGCGTATAAGATGTCTGGTTCAATTTCTAAGTTTTTATTTATGGTTTTATTCTTAAAGTGATTATTAACAAGCTGCCAAGCCATCTTAGATTTATTCGTTGACTTTTCTAAGATGTTAGTGAAATATTCAGCTTTCTAATTTCTGATTGCCATTCTAGAGCACTTCGTTAAGTCATTCTTGAATGAACGCAAATTGTCTGTCCTATATTTACTCTACATTTCCCTCACCAGAAGAAGCCTTTCCCTCATTCGTCTTTGCTCATCAGTAAACCAACCACCATCAGCCTCAGATTACCTCACTCTCACCAGCCTTTCCGGGAAAGAGAGTTGAAACGCATCCACTAATCTTCCATGAAACAGCTCAAAACACGCCTCGCAATCCAGACTAGTATCGTCCATGAAAGCCCAGTCTGTCTCACCAAGCAGCCGGTGCATGACGCTAAAACCACACCGTGTGAGCGGCCTCACCCCTCTACGGGTAACAGTTGTGGGATGACCAGGTATGCTCAACTATAAAAACTGTGCATCGTGATCAGAAAAATTGGTTCAAGCCCTGTGGACAGAAGCTTTCTGGCGCTCTTGTTCAAACAGACAAATTATATCTCCGAAAGTATTGGTTTCTAAGAGTTGAGAATCATATCAATATATAATATAGAACTGCATCATAAAGGAAATTCAATTCAAATAATAGTTTATTCATCAAGATTAAATGAGCAATCTGAGAATGAGAACTGCACCATGAAAGAAATCAAATTAAAATAGCTGAAATTAATTTGACTCTCTCTTATAGAACAGGATGACATGTACGAGTATGAACACAGATCATATAATAAATCATAGATAGAATAATTATAGCATTCTGTGAAATCATAGAGGTACGATTCATTATTGAAATTTCGAAAAATCATATTTCCGAAAGTATTAGCTTGTTAGAGATGAAAATTATATTTTTATGGTGAAACTGCATCTTAAAAAAAAATTATTTTGAAATTTGTAAGTTAAACAAAAATTGTTTTCGTTACTCCGAAACCATCTGGCCCATTTTGCCCAATAGCGAGATATTTATCGCCCTAACCTACTCTGAAAATTTCAACTGCCTAGCTCATTCCGTTCGAGAGTTATTGTAGAAACAAAATTTTAAAATTTTCAAAGTTTTTTTTTGACACTTGACCGTAACCCGATCAATAGAAAACTCCACTAGGGTCTAACGGTCATGATTCTACAATTTGATGGTAAATTTCAGATCGATCGATTGTTCGGTTTCGGAAATATTCATAAAAAATGTTTCACTAAAAACTAGTGACCGACCGAAAGTTCGGTTTCGGTTTCGGCCAAGAAATCTAGTTTCGGCCTTAGTTTCGGTTTCGGCCCAAAATGGCCGAAACTTTCGGCCGGGCCGAAACTTTAATGTTCGTGAATTACCTGGTCGTTTGGCCAGGAGTTATAACTAGGAATACATAATTGTCGTACGAGTTATTGTGATCTATCTTTGTTAAGACTGAGAATTCATGAGAATTCACTTTAATGATAATTAATTAGATTATATAGGGTGATTCCAACTAAGACGTGAAACTTGGAGTATTACTCATTAGCTGTTGTTTAATCCATATTTATTAATAACCGAAAATCAACGGTTTTTGGAGTTCGGGTGATTTTTAAAAGATTTCTGAACTTATAGTACATATTTCCTCAATTTTTTCTACGTTGACCCAATTTGGTGATAATTTTGTTTTGTTTTCATCAGAAAAGAATATGATATGTACGAAAAAAGCAAAACTATGCTGTATAAGAGGTTGAAGAAGAATTAGTATGATTTGAAATGTGGTATATGAATAAATGAAAAATCAATTTCTAATATCAATTTGTCTGCAACTTTCGAATTTCACAATTTTGTATGCCAAAATTATTTTAATAACTTGCCAAATTCCTTCTTCATTCTCTAAAAGATTTCGTTAGATTGCTTAACTAGTTTCGTTTCAGCAGATTTTTTATATGCAACCTTTTGAATGTCCGACATTTAAAATAGTATCAAAATGTGTATCAAAAGACAGCGTGATAAATTTCAGGCGGAAAATAACAACTGACCTCAGAAAGACGGCACGTGTTAGCCTATGGAATGGTGGAACATAATTTATGAATACATTTTCTAATGTAATTTCGAGCTTAGTTGCAACAAAAAAATATTTAATTCGTTATTTTCCTCTATTTGCTTGCTATATCTCCTTTCAAATCATACTAATTCTTTTTCAACAGAACCAGTACTTAAATATCTCGGAAACCGTTGATTTTTGGTCATCAATAAAAATGGCTCAATCCGCAGCAAATGATTGATACTAACACCTCCTCTAAGGTTCACGTCTGATTTGGAATCACCCTGTATACTTCGACTAATTATTTTGATAACTTGGTAATATCAAAATAATAAATAAAGATCTAAAAAAAAATGTCTTTTTATTTTTTTTAATACTCCTTAACTATTCTTATGTTGTGCGAATAATATTGTAAAAAATACAGTAGATTTCAGTATGAAATATATAGGTTCGGTTTCGGTTTCGGCCGAAACTGGGACCCTGGAAGAAAGTTCGGTTTCGGTTTCGGCTGAAATACCAGTTTCGGTCGGACACTACTAAAAACGGCCATAACTCCGAAACCGCTTGACGGATTTCGCCCGTTAACGAACTCGTCCGAGATATTTACGCTCCAAACCTACCCTGCAAAGTTCAATCCTCTAACTCCTTTCATTCGATAGTTATCGTGTTAACGGACGGCCAGCCGGACATAATCGATTTCGACTACGGATTCTTGATCAGTGAGTCGAACCAAATCGTTTGATACCATTTTCAGCCAAAACTTCGAAAATTACAGGCATTTGGGCAAATTGATAAGCACTCTGTTCCGAGGAACAGGAGCGCCAAAAACGAGTCATAACAACGCTCGCGCTCTCTGAGTCCAGATTTGTGAAAATATTGTCTAGACAATTGTTACCTCTTGTTGGTCGATGAACTTTTTGTTAAAAACCATAGGACCTCATCAGTTCAGAAAGTTGCCAAGCCAACCATAAAGAATAATTTTCAGCTTTCATCTTTGCCACCTACTAAAGATGCTACTCGACAACACTCGTAACGTGTATACTTACAAGTGCAGCGATGGTTGGGAAACTGTCTTCCACCGTGCGAATGGGGTTGGATAAAGCGTGGCTCATCAATTGTTCCAATCACTACAGAGCTTTCCTATGCGCCTGATAATTTACTCAATCTCATTACCTGTGGTTGTAAAAAAAGATGTAAACGTTGGTGCGTGTTTAAAATTGAGCATCCCCCCAATTTGAAGCCACATAGAAGTCCCGAATTCAACCTACTTAGTTGCACTTCTACAAGTAAACAAGTCTGCACACTATCTTTCCGCTCTATAGTATTTTTGAATTTAGCGCCTTCAACTCTTTAATCTCGAACAAGTATGCATTTCTCAAGCAACCTGCGCCGAGGTGAATTTTAATTTCGACCCCCGGTCAACGACGACTTCGACTTGTGAATTTGATTGATTCATTACGAATAAACTCTTTGTCTTCTCTCTAGCGTTTATACAAGTTCAATTTGATTCTCTCACAACTCATTAGTTCATCTCATAATTTGTTAATCTAGTGCAATCAGTGTCCTGAAAACACAGGTAATTTACAGCTCTCAATGTCAGTTTATTTATTCTCAAAACTCACAATACGTAAATTGTAATTCAGAAGTGCACATGTTCCGAGTGAAATGCTGATGGCTGAAATCGTTCTTTCATTCATCCACATGTGTCTGAATTAATTCGAATATCTCATAATGATTTCTCTTAATTGGATTTGTGCATACAACATGATTTTATATTACGATGAAATAATTGATCTTCTCAAATTATATCATCTCGTATTGAAACCAACTCGTATTGAATAGCATCAGCTGTAAATTTAAGTCAACTCATTTCTTGTCTAGATATAATAATCAATGGTTTGTTCGATATAAAATATCAGAACGTCTGCTCTTTTCGACAGTTTTAATATGAATTTTAACTAGCTCGTTTGCAGGACAGGTTGCACTAGAGTTCCACCATTTTAATTGTCTCACATGTTCGATCTCACAGAATTGATTCAAGTCACAATAGTTTATTGTTTGAAAATTGCTTCAATTATCCAACTCACTTTCAGCTCAAATTTACTCAATACATTATTACTCTCAGAATTGCTCACAGAATTGATTCAAGTCACAATAGTTTATTGTTTGAAAATTGTTTCAATTTATCTCAGTGGTCCCTAGTTTCTCACTAGTTAATCACTTACTCAAGAATGGTAATGTGCACCCAACTCATACAAGCTTTTACCTATGTCAAATTACCTCAGTAATTGAAATCTCAACTTAATCTCATGTTCTACTCTCGATGTGAAATTTCATAAAAGCTAATCGTTGGTGCACTGCGCTAGTCTGCTCTCAGCTCATACATTTATATGTATTCTCATGTCTCATTCTCTGGAAACAGTGTATATATGTAAATAAATTGTTTTTAACAGTTTTTCCAACTCAATCGTCTGTAACAGTCCACTACTCTAAATTTTGACAAAATCTGAACAACCCCGATTTTGAACAGTGCGAGTGTAGAAAAGCAGCTTTGATGTGTTCCGCAATGTGTCGCCATTGTGTAGGCCAATCGTGTGAAAATTCACCATGTGATTTAATTAGTCGAAAAATTGTAAGTTTTTCATTCTAATGAATATTTACAGTTCGAGTTTACATTTTTTTACTATTTGAAGTTCATTTCAAAAGGGTTTGGAGATTTATATTTATAATTTTTTTCACGCCCTATACTTGTATATCTAATTACGCAAGAGGCGGAAGCATGGGGAGTTTTGACTAGTTGTTAATTATCAAATAGAGTCACGGTGGGTTTCACAAAGCTTCGACAGCTCCGAATTGCCAAATAAGCGCGATTCTATGTTAATTTCCAGTTCAATTTTGATGCAACGATAGAATCAAATCCACAATTGAGCTAATCGAAGCTTCGTGAAACCCACCATTGTACCAAATTTCAGCCAGTTATGAAGGATTTTATGTTTAAAACCTAATATTCCTGGACTACAATGGTTTTGCTTAGCAACAGCTTCACCAATACAGTGTGTTTCAACGGTAATCAGAGGAAGTTTTCGAAGTAGATACCAGTACTAAATTATATGTTCACAAAATTTCGAAGCCGATCGAGCTGAATTCCTGTACTCGATTTTAAAATGGCGGCTTGAAGGTCTGTGCAGAAATTCCGCGGAATTTGACGGATGATTTCTGGAATATAAAATTTTCACGTTCGGATGCGCAACTACGCTGAAAATTCAATAAAATAAAATAATTAGATCATAATCTCTTTCGGTTCGAAAGTTATCGTGGCAACGGCCGCTCGGTCGGCATTTGTGCAAAATGATAGCACTCTATTCCTTAAAACATGCGCGCAAAAAGCACCCAGGATCTAATGATTGCATCATTAAAACAAGTCATCATCAAAGGATAATTTGGGAGATGTATTCATATTAAATGGTTCCTTTCTGGGTTTTCTCTCCCAAACTCTGGCAAATATCTCTAAAATGAAGAAATTATTATTTTTTGAATTGCTTCTAACATAGAAACACAAGATATTTCGTCAGAAGCAATGTATCGGAACAATTTTGTCTAACAAACAATATCGAAAAACATCAACGATAAAACAACTATTTCGTAACGTTTCGGAGACTATCAGACTCCTTCGTCAGACACCAAACGAAATTCCTCAGGATTATTTTTTGTTAATAGCTATTCTCAAATTCGAAAATTGTAGCCGCAGCGAGTAGCTTGGTTGATTGAACGCCAGGTGTCTACTTTTTACTCGGAAGGGATAGCTGGCTCGTCACCTTTATAGATACAGCGCTAAAATTGGGGAGATGCGCAGCAGAAGCATTATTTTTGCGCGTATGTTCTGGGGAACATCGCGTTATCATTTTACCCAAATGTCTGTATTTTTCGAATTGTTTGCCTAGAATGGTCTCAAACGATTGGGTTCGACTCCCTGATGAAGAATTCAGGGTCAAATTTGATTCTGTCCGCCCGGCCGGCCGTTGCCACGATAACTTGAGAACGGAAAGAGATAGCGACTTGAAATTTTCAGAGTAGGTGGCGTATCCCAATACGGCGGACAAGTTCGTTAATGGGCATAATCGACCCAACGGTTTCCAAGTGATAATTTTGTTTTGAACCAATACAAATCCGATCGAATTGAAACTTGGTGAGAAGTTGTAGAATATAAAACTAAGGACGTTTGTGAAATTTGGTGGGAATCGTATAACTAGAAAATTTTAAAAAATTATTAAACAATATAATTCTTGTCACGATAACCTGAGAAATAAAGGAAATAGCGACTTGAAATTTTCAGGATAGTTGTGCATCTGCGACATTTCAGTTTGTTTATAGGCATAATCGGCCAAACGGTTCTGGAGTTTTACCCATCTGAAATTTGGCTGTTATTTCCTAAATAACTCGAAAAATAAAATATGAAAAAAAAGCACTGACGTGAAGTCAGTACTCTTTGGCGTTCGTGTTCACGGTGGCTAATTTGAATTGAGTACTTCAAACTCAGTGAATTGAGCGAGCCGGAGATCTACCCAAGGGATAGTGACACCATTCACTGTCGGGTCAAAAATTAACAGTGCTGTATCTAAGCTTCCGTAAGGATAGAGTAACACTGTTGAAAAAGAACACAACTGACTCTCCTTAGTCGCACAAGCTCCTAGAAGATTCTGAGGGATCTCCTTGGGAAAGACTTGGCAGGGTCAGTATAATCATAATCATGTATATAGCACGCGCGCCAAAGCAGATTGAACCCACGTCAATGCTTTTCTACACTTTTTCTTTCATTGTTAAGTCAATCTCCATTTGGCGCACGTGCTATATACTTGATTATGATTATACCGACCCTGCCAAGTCTTTCCCAAGGAGATCCCTCAGAATCTTCTAGGAGCTTGTGCGACTAAAGAGGGTCAGTTGTGTTCTTTTTCAACAGTGTTACTCTATCCTTACGGAAGCTTAGATACAGCACTGTTAATTTTTGAGCCGACAGTGAATGGTGTCACTATCCCTTGGGTAGATCTCCGGCTCGCTCAATTCACTGAGCTTGAAGTACTCATCACTCAATTCAAATTAGCCACCGTGAACATGCGCGCCAAAGAGTACTGACTTCACGTCAGTGCTTTTTTTATTTTTTCAAGTTCCTTTAACAATACAGTTTGGCTGTTAGCTTTACTGTAGATCGAAAAAAATTGCGGTTATGGGACCTCCTTTAGGAACGCAATTGCCTCTTCTCCAAATCCGAACGTAATTTAATATAGATCTACCGAATATAGTTATTTATAAAATCACCCCAGGGCCATGATACATACAATTCAACTCGGAAACAACACTATTTCCCCGAAACTGACTTATCCGTGCACAGAATTGCCATGAAATTTCTCTTAAAACCTTAAAATGACGGCTCAGCACCAAATCGATCACAACTAGACGCAAACCACTCCCAACATGAGCCATGCAATCCAAACGTCTCCTCTGCGCATACGCAATCTACTCGTGGCTTTAAGTCCCCTGAAAATAACACTTCACACAAAATTCTGATTCGACACCATTGATTCAGGGGATATCACTGCTCCAATCCACGCATGCGCAGACACTTCCAAGGGGATTCTATATAGGAATAGCATCCTGCACCTGGAATCCCAAATCCTCTCAGACGAAAACTCCAACAGTTAACTCACTTATGCTCATGCGCATAACGAAAAATGCGCTTCAATTTCAAATGGTTAACATCAATTTCAAAATTAGCCTCAGGGCCACGGTATTCACACTTCAACTCGGAAACAACGCTATTTCCAACAAACTGAGTTGTGTCCGTGCACTGAATTGAAATGAATATTCTTTAGAAACCTCACAATATCGGCTCATTACTCCCAACATAACTCATACAACCCAAAAACAGTCACCACTCTTCTGCGCATGCGCAATCTACTCGCGGCTGCACTTCCTCCCAAAATCACACACCTTGCGAAAAACTCCGATTATCCAACACCATTGGTTCAGGAGATATCGCATCTTTAATCTACGCATGCGCAGACCCTTATCAGGGGATTCGATAGAGGAATTGCATTCGCCACCCCAAAACCCCAATCCCCTCTGACGAAAACATCAGCAGTTAATTCACTGATGGTCTGCTCATGCGCATAACGAAAAATGCCCGTAAGGGGTAACATCAATTTCAAAATTAGCCCCAGGGCCACGGTACGGACACTTCAATTCGGAAACAACACTACATCCCCCAAACTGACTTGTCCGTGCACTGAATTGCCATGAATATTCTTTTAAAACCTCACAATATTGGCTCAGCACTCCCGACATAGCCCGTACAACCCAAAAACAGTCACTTCTCTTCTGCGCATGCGATATATACTTGCGGCTGAAAGGCTTCCCAAAATCACACACTTAACAAAAAACTGCGATTCTCCAACACTAGTGGTTCGGGAGATATCGCATCTTTAATCCACGCATGCGCAAACCCTCATCAGGGATCTGGATTCTATGGAGGAATAGCATCCGCCACCCCAATCCTCTCTGACGAAAACTACAGCAGTTAAATGACTTCTCATCTGCGCATGCGCATAACGAAAAATGCCCGGAAAGGGCAGCATGAACCTCAAAAAAATAGGTTTCGGCATTTCAAGCAAAGTATTCCGCAAAATAGTAGACATTTTTTGATTTTTTTCATGTCACGTGATCTTCATGAAATTTTGCAAAAGTGCTTGCTTTGGTCTTTTGCATCTAACTACCGAGTTTCAATTTAATCAGATCAGTATTTTTCGAGTCATCGTGAAAACAAAATTTCAAATTTTTTCAGTACAAAACAACGCAGGCATGATTCTACCATTTGATGCAAACTTCAGAAAGATCGAGTGATCGGTTCCGGAAATATTCATAAAATACGTTTTTACCAAAAACGGCCTTAACTCCGAAACCGCTTGGTGGATTTCGCCCGTTAACGAACTTGTCCGAGATATTTACGCTAAAAAACTACTCTGCAAATTTCAACGCACTAAGTCGTTCCGTTCGCGAGTTATCGTGCTAACGGCCGGCCGTACCGGACGGACAGAATTGAATTTGACCTCGAATTCTTCATCAAGGAGTCGAACCCAATCGTTTGAGACCATTTTCGAAAAAAAAATCGAAAAATACAGACATTGTGACGAAATGATAGCACGCTGTTCCTTGCGGAACACGCGCGCAAAAACCACTCCAATTCAAACTTGGTTATTAGTTGTAGAATGCCAACGCGAAAATTCTTGCAAAATTTCGTCAGGATCGTGTCACTAGAAAATTTTTAAAAAATCAGTGAAAAAAATTCTATGTCAGAAACTATTCGTCCGACATCAACCTTCAGAACCTAACTCTACTACCAAGTTCGAAGTTTGAACACGATCGGATTTATATAGATGGCGATCCGAGCAGGCTTGTGTGAGTTCAGTAGATGGATGGGTGACCGTTGCCTCGATAACTCTCGAACGAAAGGCGATGGGGACGTTTTCAGGGTAGGTTGCGCATCTGAATGGGAGAGTTAAGTTCGCTGTTGGCCATAATCAGCCCAACGGTTTTGGAGTTATACCCATCTGGAATATTATTTCCTCGATAACTCAAAAAATATTGACTCGATCGAATTGAAGCTTGCTAACTAGTTGTAGAATATCGACATGAAGACGTATGTGAAATTTTGTGAGGACCCTACCACCAGAAATTTTTTAAAAAATCACGAAAAAAAAAATTGGTTCAGTCACTGACTGTGAAGTCTGGACCCTTTGCGCGTATGTTCTATTGTCCATTCTCCTATTTTGAACACTCTTAATCGAATTTTTTCAGATTGGTTTGTTGAATGCCCCTTCTATGATCATAAAGCTGGAAGAAATTCAGTGTCAAGTACAGGGTGAAATAATATTAACAAAGATATCAAATATTCAAAATTTTTCCACTCTGTTCCTGATTTTTTAATATCGAAAATGGCAAACGAACGCGGTCGAAAATGTTGATAGAACTGCAAACTTTGAAATCTGTCAGTTGATTGGTTCAAGATCTATTGAACTTTGAAATTATACTGGATAACCAAAAATCACCCAACTTCGATAAATATTAGTTTCTAATTGACACAGTTTTGAACAGGATTTTTTTTTCGATGTATTGCCCAACCTAAGGAAAGATGTGGTTAGGTCTGTCTGTCTCGACCTAGATAATACAAGAGCGCAAAAATGTGCACCGCCACAGACAGCCAATTGGCTTTTAGACACCTATATAGGCCACCGACTGCAGGTTATAGTCTGTCTGGAACTGCAAAAATCTCCTAGATAACTGGCTAAGATTGATGGAGTAGTTCTAATTTGGGTAAGCTGCTCTCCATAATGTTCAAGGAAACAACTACAACTAGGCTGATGTCCCTACGAAACAAAGTGCCAGATATCGCTTTCACTGATAAGAGTGAAGGCTGATCAATAGTAGAAGGAACAGAAATATTCCTATAGAAGGAATACTCGTTATCGAAGAAAGAATTCAGGTTGTTTTGCAGGCTTACTTACAGATCACTTTTGGGGAAAGTATCACCTGTATAAGATCAGGAGAAACAGTTCTATGACTTGCAGGTTACGTGAATTGGCTGCAGAAACTACCTAACACATACTGTATCATTGCAAAGCGCTAGGCCGCCAAACTTGCAGTGGTTGGTCGTAGATTTCTGTCACTCTCAAACATCTTAGGCAAGTCTCCCAGGAAAATTATAAATTTCAAAAAGATAATCTCCTGGGAAACTGACTGAAGCATGGTTTCAGACAAAAGATCTTATTGGTTGCAGTGCAGAAAGGGTCTTTGTAGACTAGTACTGTAATCTAATATAAATCTTCACATTCTTCATATACCTAGGCCAATCTTAACAAAGCAAGAATGACCAATTAATTAGATCTATTAGTTTGACTGCTACCCCCTAATGGCAGATAACTCAAGAAAAGACATAGAGTTCTATGGCTAGTTAAATTGATGGGGTACGGAAATACTCAAGAATCTGTCTATTCAACACAATCGTATATTGTTTCCTATTAAAATTGTACAACTTCTCTCGGTTATTAACTAGATGTACTAATTCATATTGCATTTTACACTTGGTTTCTTAGAAGTTCGAAATTCAAATCGTAAAACATTGCGGTAATAGTATCAAATTAGGCGTTGAGTCAGTAATACATATTTCCTAGTATGCCAGTATCAACCACAATTCACTGCTTGGTCTAAAATTAACAGTGCGTAATGACACAACAAGGCCAATCCTGAATACAACTGATTATCTTTACTCATGTTAAGATTTTCGTGGGTTCTTGTCGGAACACTTAGAAGTTTCAGCTTGATCATATATCTATCTGTGCATCATCCTAGACTCTAGATAGAATAGACTAAGTTACAGAAATAATTGGATGTGAGAGAAGTGACTCTCCCATATCTGATTGGTAAGTAGAGGAATGCATATGATTTATAGGTCATTAATAACAATCATTCGAATTTAGGGAACCTACACAGGCGGGGAGAAACTACATGTGACCATGTATGATGTATGAAAGGTTTGGAGACACCCTTTAAAAGACGATATGAAGGCCTTGTGCTATATTAATTCAAGGAAGATCCAGTGGAACAATAAGAATATCCTGAAATTTGGCTATATACAAAAATTTACGCTTAGGCTTTGAACATATTTTATGTACGTCTGAATAAAGATAAACAAAATTAAGGTACTCACCAATCAGCAGAAACAGGTATTTCATTTTTCATATGAGTGCATGATGGGTTGTTCTCCATTTTCTTTAGTTCAAGCTCTGGTTCAAGATAGCTGAATATTATTTTAGAGTTTGGAAACTGTTCGTTCTGTTGTTATTTGGCAATATTGGTGTTTATACTGTCACAGAACACCATAGGCTTTAGAGTCATTAGGCAATAATAGGCGCTTTCTATTTGACGCTGTATCACTTCCAAACTGATGCGAAATCAGTTTAAACCACAGAAATAGCCGGAATTTCCCTCTATTTCTCTGGTTTGAACTGATTTCGCATCACTTTGGAAGTGATACAGCGTCAAATAGAAAGCTAGGAATAATAAGCTCTTACAATTCCTAGAAATGCTGCAATCTGAACTCGTAACTATTCAATGAATAATGATTTCAATGGAGCAAAATAGCAAATAAATATAAATTTTGGCGAGGCGGCCATCGCCATGTCAGTTGCCAGCACTGGTTGCATAGATTATAGATGACTGGTTGCCAGAGCAGTAGGGCAGTAGGGGCAAGGCGGGAATATTTGAATAATTGTTTCCCGCCGACAGATGAATATATTATAAAATATCTCCGAAAGTATGGGTTTCTCAGAGTTGGGAATTATATAAATGTATTCTTATGATAGCACTGCATCATAAAGGAAATTCAATTCAAATAATAGTTTATTTATCAAGATTAAATGAGCAGTCTGAGAATGAGAACTGCACCATGGAAGAAATCGAATTAAAATAGCTGAACTGAATTTGACTCTCTCTTATAGAACAGGATGAAATGAACGTGTATGAACGCAGATCATATAATAAAGCTTAGATAGAATAATTATAGCATTCTGTGAAAACATAGAAGTACGATTCATTATTGAAATTTAGAAAAATCATATCTCCGAAAGTATTAGCTTGTTGGAGTTGAAAATTATATCGATGGATTTTAATGGTGAAACTGCATCTTAAATAAAAATTGAATTTGAAATTTGTTGCTAAGAAAAAAAATTGTTTTTCGTTACTCCGAAACCATCTGGCCTATTTTGCCCAATAACGAACTTAACCGACATATTCATCTCGTATAAAGGTCATGATTCTACAATTTGATGCTAACTTTCAGATAGATCGAGTGATCGGTTTCGGAAATATTCATAAAAAATGTGTTTTACTATATCGGCCATAACTCCGAAACCGCTTCATGGATTTGGCCCATTAACGAATTTGTCGGAGATATTTACGCTCCAAACCCACCTTGCAAATTTAAATCCTCTAACTCCTTTCGTTCTAGAGTTATCGTGCCTACGGCTGGCCGGACAGAATCGATTTCGACCTCGGATTCTTGATCAGTGAGTCGAACCAAAGCGTTTGAGACCATTTTCAGCCAAAAATTCGAAAATTTCAGAAATTTTGGGCGAATTGATAAGCACTCGGTTCCGAGGAACTAGAGCGCCAAAAATATTACTTTTGACTATAAACTGAAATCAAAATAAGCCAATATATGTAGTCTGTGGTGGCTGCTGCTGCATATACAGTATGGTGCCAATGAAAGGAATAAATTCGTTATTTCGTAAACCGGCGACTTTAAGGAAAAATCCTGAAACCCGTCGATTTTTATTTTTAAACGGTCTATTCGTAAGGATACCTTTTTATTTTTGACGTCATCTATGTGAGCGTGATGACGTAATCGCTAAAATTTTCAGATGCAAAGGTGGGTGTTGTAATACATTATTTGAAAGGTCTTTCAAATACCTATTCAGCCATATCAATAATATACAAAAATTGACTTTTGTATTTGTTTAAAAAATTAATAAAATTTTATTATTATTATTTAATATGACGTCAAAAATAAAATGACGTCAAAAATAAAATGGTTTCCTTACGAATAGCCTGTTTAAGAATAAAAATCGACAGGTTTCGGGATTTTTCCTTAAAGTCGCCGGTTTACGAAATAACGAATTTATTCCTTTCAATTGCACCATACTGTATATGGTGGGGATTGGGGCAAACGAACCCATCTCCTAGAATATTTTGTCGCACATTTGGTGTATCTTTGAAGTGACTTAAAAGCGAAAATAGCGTTTTTCTTCGATCCTGGGAAATGTGACACTATTTTGACCTGTTTTCTATGCGCAAAGCTCAACATTCCAGAATAGTGGGCAGTTGCTAAGCAATTAGAAAATATCAGTGCGGTAATATTCTTACCGCACTGCTGTAGCGTGCGGTAATGTTACAAATGGATTATTACAATAAAATGAAACAAAGTATGGTTTTAATTTTCATATTGATAAAGTTTTTATGAAAGAAATAAAAGAATCATCTAATTTATAACGATATTCTTGAACACAAATTAATTGTTGTTAATATTTACATTTATTGTACAGATTGTATACAATTTTTAAATTGTACTGGAGGGCAACGAGAATTTATAGACGTTGAAGCTGCATTGCTTATTGTTTGGTTTATCTCGTTTCGATCATTTTCATTTGAAGTAGAGGCAGGGGTGTTGAATATTTT
The DNA here is from genome assembly GCA_937662695.2 of Halyzia sedecimguttata. Lineage (NCBI taxonomy): Eukaryota > Metazoa > Arthropoda > Insecta > Coleoptera > Coccinellidae > Halyzia > Halyzia sedecimguttata. The sequence continues at coordinate 37,731,617 of OW569419.2, forward strand.
ATTAGCCACTTTCTACTTTATTATTAAGTGATTTGTCAATATATTCTTCCCGCTTCCGCTACATTGAAAGATTTCCATCCTACGTGGCGCTTTAAAGAAAGAATATCAGCTCCAGCATCTACCAAATGTGTTGCCGATGATCTTCGGAAACAATGTCCTGTATATTCTGTCGGATTTGGCAACTGTAAATAACTTGCAACAATTTGCGGCATTTTTCCAAATTGATTTATTCCAATGACTGTCTTCCATCCTTTTCCGTTGTTGAATTTCAAAAAAAATCTAGGATTTTCAAAATCATTAGGCCTAAATGATACGTACTTTCTATAAACATTTAAATAGGATTCGTTAGTGATAAATGATCTAGGTTTATTTGTTTTTGTTTCTGGTATTTTTACCAGTATTTTTGAACCGAAATCTTCTATATCCTGAACTTTCATTCGGACAAGCTCATCTCGTCGACAGGCTCCTGCTATTCCAAATATTAGAACTACCTAAAAGGTAATCAAAAATTATATATTTCTTATTTTATGTATTTTGAGTAATACTATTTTATCTATATCTATTTACTTTGGTCGATAAAAAGATGTCATCTCTGGGGCCTCTAAAATGAATTTCTGAACTTGTTACTGGGTTGAAATTTTGGATTTTTTCGGTTTGTATCCTATAGCTTGACGTTTTAAAAATCTCAGTTTTTGATACTGGGCACTATTAATATTATTTTTAACAGACAAAGTTGATCGAAGCATGGAATAATGTGACCACAACGTCGAAGATTTCATTGTTTTAGCCAATTCAGCAATCAGTACATTCTCAGGAAAGGATACACTGTTGTTTTTTCTGCAAAAATCCATGAAGCGTTGGTACGCAAGTTCATATTTCTCTCTGGATTTCGCCGGAAGTAAATTAAGTGAAGCCACGTTCGCGGCTTCTACTGGTTCAGGAGCCGAGCAAGTTAACAATTAATCACTATCAGTGTTCATATTTATTATTTATTGCGCGTATGTTCTGGGGAACATCGCGTTATAGTTTTGCCCAAATGTCTGTAACTTTCGAATTTTTTGACGAAAATGGTCTCGAACGATTAAGTTCGACTCCCCAATGAAGAATTCGATGTCAAATTTGATTCTGTCCGTCCGGCCGTCCGGCCGTCCGGCCGTCCGGCCGTCTTGCCGTTGCCACGATAACTTGAGAACGAAAAGAGCTAGCGACTTGAAATTTTCAGGGTGGGTGGCGCATCCCAATACGACGGACAAGTTCGTTAATGGGCATAATCGGCCCAGTGGTTTCCGAGTAATAATTTTGTTTTCAACCAATATGAATCCGATCGAATTGAAACTTGGTGAGTAGTTGTAGAATATGAACCTAAGCACGTTTGTGAAATTTTGTGCGAATCGTATGGCTACAAAATTATTAAAAAATTATTAAAAAATATTTTTGTTGTCACGATAACTTGAGAACTGAGAGAGATAGTGGCCTCAAGTTTTCAGGTTGGGATGTACACCACAACGCGACATTTCAGTTTGATTATGAGCCTAATCGGCCAAACGGTTTCAGAGTTATAGCCATCTGAAATTTTATGATATTTTGTGGTTTTTGTTCCTCATTTACTCGAAAAATACTAAACCGATTGAATTCAAACATGGTTATTAGTTGTAGAATGCCAATGCGGAAACGTTTGCAAAATTTGGTGAGGATAGCATTTGTAGAAAATTTTAAATAAATCTTTGAAAATAAAAAAAAAAAGTTCTATATATCAGTAACTAATCGTTCGAAATTGCTGAAATTTTGCAAGAACCTTCATAACCTAACTATACTGACAATTTTCAAGTTTTAATACGATCGGTTAAATAATGTTGGAGATTCGAGCATTCTTGTGTGAGTTCAGTAGATGGGTGAACGTTGCCTCGATAACTTTCGAACGAAAGGAGATAGGGACTTGCAATTTTCAGGGAAGGTTGCGTATCCGAAAGGGAGAGTTGAGTTCAATTTTGGGCAAAATCGGTCTAACGGTTTCCGAGTTATACCCATCTGGAATATTGTTTCCTTGATAACTCAAAAAATAAATATTCGATCGAATTGAAGTTTGGTAATTAGTAGTAGAAAATCAACATAAAGACGTGTTTAAAATTTTGTGAGAACCGTACCCCTAGAAAATTTGAAAAAAACGACGAGAAAAAAAATTTTAAGAACCGTACCCCTAGAAAATTTCAAAAAAATCACGAAAAAAAAATTGGTTCAAGCACTGACGTGAAGTCAGAAGCTTTTGCGCGTATGTTCTATTGTCCATTCTTCTGTATTGGACACCCTTAATCGAATTTACCATGGTAAATTCGATTAAGGGTGTCCAATACAGAAGAATGGACAATAGAACATACGCGCAAAAGCTTCTGACTTCACTTCAGTGCTTGAACCAATTTTTTTTTTTAATTCCTTTTGAAATATAACGAATCCAAGATGCATAGAATAACAAGGTGTCGACACTCCCTGCTAATTCCTGTTAAAATTTTCGGCCGAAAAACGGACCTAGAACTGTCAAATCACGTATTTTATGTACTACTTCACGTTATTAACGATGGTGCCGCTAGAGTCGAATTCGAAGCTTCTGACAAGGGACATCTTGTCTATGCAAGGGACTAATTGAAAACTGACAAGCGACAAAGTTCAACCTCCACCGTTGCTAGTTCGTAAATCCAAATTAAAATAATATAATAAAGCAGTTCATTGAAAATAAACCAATTCACTTTTTGATTAATCAGACATCTGTTCGGACATTATATGTAAACCCCATTTGTTTGGAACAGAAATTTCATCTTGCGAAGAAATAATGAGGTGAAATGAGGAATTTATCAGTAAAGAAGTTTCTTTGGAACATTTTGAATGGAACTGTAAATGGAGAAATCTGTGAAATCAATATTTATTCAAATGTATTAATTACCTTTATCATGTAAGGCTCGTTTAAATTGAGCATTTTACTCATTATTTTCTATGTATAATGTGAAACTTCCTCAAAATGTTCTCAGATATACAGCATTTTTTCAGTTACCCAATACCCCTTGACAACTTTTTATGTTCTCAACAATTAGATTGCAAAATATATTTGATTCGATAGCTATTATTCAGAACTAAGTATACTGATGAAATATCGAAAAATGATTCATTAAATTGATAAACTAACCAACTAGAGGGTAGTGTACTACGTTTCAATCTTTTATTCAATATATTATATTCGCTAGAAAAATATTTTGAACAAACAAATGTTCTAATTCTCAATACCCTACCTCTACCACAAGCCAGTTGCCATTCTTGTCATGTAACAATATCCTTGAAACAAATAATATTATATTATAAGAGCGCCAAAAAGAATGACGCTAGTCCATTCATCGTTGACAAATAATATTTTTAGTTTTCGCAACATGTCAGTTGATTCCTTCTCAATATATAACTGAATTGTTTAATGAATATAATTATTGATTAATAGAGTTATACCTTGATGTTTCAACTGTTAAAACAGTTTATGTTCATCAACGCGGCAAGATTATAGTAAATCAACAAGTCTTAGCGTTACCCTATGTTGATTTATTAACAATTAACGGTATCAGCGATCTTTCGATATTATTAATATTATAATTAATACCTATCTTGATACTAGAAATCTGCTCCTGATCCGGCAAGAATAAACAATTGTTGAAAAAACTATATACGCATAAAAACGAAGTATTTTCGAATTTAAAATAGTATTTGATTAAAATGATTCTGGATACTCGTTCAGAGTTCACACAGCAAACTTTCGGCGCGGAAAACAAGAACGTTGAACCAAATACTCAAAATACTAAATTTCAGCAAACGGTACGACTTTCCACAAGAAACTAGAATAAACAGATATTCGAATTTAATTTGACATGTCGATAATTTTGTCCATAAAATTTCTACTGCCGGCATCAATCGGCGAAAACTAAAGTGGAACAAAATCCTTGTATTTTGACAGTATTTGGACCGCAAATCGGCCGAAAATATGTCAAAGAGTGTCTTCACCATGTATTCTATGCATCTATAACGAATCAAACAAATCCAGCTTGAAAATTATTTTTTCGGCAACCGTCCGTGAAGTGCCCACTTCCCGGACGCTTTTTCTTTGAGAAAGAAGCATTTCCCGGCCTAGTCCGGGAATTACGTACTTCCCGGACTAGGCCGGAACAATCACGCCGTTTTGGTCATTGTAAATATGAAAATCTTGGTAGGTATATTTTTGATAAATGAAGTTTCCATAGCACTGAGAAAACGGCTGACAGTTCATATAAAATTAGTTGTCAACATGTGATATTTTCTGTTCTGTTTAATTTGAATAAGATTCAAAATATATAAAAAGAAATGTGTCGTCTCATTGATTTGTTATTCTACACGGTTGCCGAAAAAATATTGTACGCAACACGCCCGAAAAAGGTTTTTTTGGACTCATAGATTTCCAGGACTCGCTTACGCTCGTCCTAGAATTTTGTCTATTCGTCCAAAAAAACCCTATTTTCCGGACTTGTTACGTAAATTACTATTTTCGGCAACCGTCCGGGAAGTGCCCACTTCCCGGACGCTTTTTCTTTGAGAAAGAAGCATTTCCCGGCCTAGTCCGGGAAGTACGTACTTCCCGGACTAGGCCAGAAGAATCACGTCGTTTTGGTCATTGTAAATATGAAAATCTTGGTAGGTATATTTTTGATAAATGAAGTTACCATAGCACTGAGAAAACGGCTGACAGTTCATATAAAATTAGTTAACATGTTATATTTTCTGTTCTGTTTAATTTGAATAAGAATCAAAATATATGAAAAAGAAATGTGTCGTCTCATTGATTTGTTATTCTACACGGTTGCCGAGAAAATATTGTACGCAACACGCCCGAAAAAGGTTTTTTTGGACTCATAGACTTCTAGGACTCGCGTACGCTCGTCCTAGAATTTTGTCTATTCGTCCAAAAAAACCCTATTTTCCGGACTTGTTACGTAAATTACTATTTCGTACTTCCGGGCCTAAAGTGACAACTTCACTCCCTTGTGACAGGTACTAAAGTGTCACATTTAATCCCTCCGGGATTAAATATTGACGAAACTCCCGGAACGATTAAATCACAAACAAACGAATTTAAGGGATATTTTATTGAAAAATATAATTAATTAGAATGGTAATTAACGTTAATATTCAAATTAATATTGTGACAGTTCGTCATATTGACCAGTCTTTCCTGGGTTAATGCAGCGGGTAACTGACGAGTAACAGATAGGTCCTTTTCATATTGAACTGGTGTTTGTTTCGAAGATCCTGCGGAAACAGGAAGCGAGAATGAGGACTGTGGCATAACTATAGTGGACGAATCGGCGACTTGACCAAATATTTTATCTGAAATTTTTTGTTTATTTTTAATAGACGATTCAATATATCCCTCGGCCACGTTGGAGGATTTCCATCCTCCATGTCTCTTCAGCACGTCTATTGTTGCTCCCGAATCAGCTAACAAAGACGCAGATGTGCGTCTAAAACAATGTCCCGTATAAGACGTCGCATTTTCTAATTTCAAGAAAGCTGTTATTTGCCGTGGAAATGTACCAAACATGTTTGTTCCTACCCTTCGCGTAGTACATTCTTTGTTGATGTATTGAACAAAAAATTTTGAATGAGGTGTCCCTGTCTTTCGCAATGCCACATATTTTCGAAATATCGCCACAAAACTGATGGCACTGTTTTCTGAATTTTTGATCACAAAATTTCGGTCAATTTTATTTTTGGTGTTTCTAATCGCAATTAGGAAGGAATCGCCCAAATCTCTCACATCGTCGATTTCTAAATCAACCAACTCTTTTCCACGACAAGCTCCCGCAACGCCCAAAATAAGTGCAACCTACAAAAAAATTGATTTCTTAAAATTTCTGAATATAAACACATTTCCAAATTTACCTCAAGCATTAAATATTTATCATCCGGAGCCTCCCGTAAGAACTGATCTACCTGCTCAGACGTGAGAATTCTTGACTTCTTTGGCTTAAATCCCTCATTTCTTCTCTTCAAAAAAGCTAATAATTTTGGAAATTTACTTATATCAATATCTTCTCTAATGTTAATAACCGATTTCAGCATTGAGTAATGTGCCCAGAGAGTTGAGGCACAAACCGCTTTTGATTTATCATTGAAGTAGACTAACAGCGCATTTTCAGTAGGTTGTCTCACATTTTTTAAGCGGCACCACTTTTTAAAAGCATCGTACTGCTGCTCGTATAGTTTTCTAGATTTCGGTGGTAACAATTCTTCACCTACTTCGGCTGCTCTTTTATCAATATCAGATACACCTTCTTCACTCATGATACCAATAATTATCAATAACAATGTTTCTTTACAATGACACTAGTAATGACAATGTTTCTAAATTATAATTGTCTCAACGCAATGTTACTATGGTAACTTATTTTAAAGACAGTTTATTAAATGAGTTGAAGAGAGAAAAAACTGATTGAAATTATTGAAATAATTAATAAAATCATACCGGAAGTACGAAAAGTATCGTATATACCTTGCGACTGAAGTACATTTAATCCTTCAGGTAAATTATGGCCCTCCCTGCGGTCGGGCCATAAACTTTACCTTCAGGATTAAATGTACTACTTCAGTCCCGCGGTATATAATATACTATTTTTCTCCTCCGGGATGCAAAGTTCACTTTTAGTCCCTGTCACACGGGACTAAAGTACCCGATTCTCTCCCGGTGAGATGGCAAATGTGCGCATGCGGGTACTTTACTTTATCTCCCGGTTACCTAGCAACCGCGTGTTTATATCTCAAGTTGATGACAGCTGAGTCAAAAAAAGGTTAATTATTTCAGTGAATACCGACAAATATAATAAAAATGGGTTCAAGCCCTGTGGACAGGAGCTTTCTGGCACTCTAGTTCAAACAGACAAATTATATCTGGTATTGGTTTCTCAGAGTTGGGAATTATATCAATGTATTCATATGATAGAACTGCATCATAAAGGAAATTCAATTCAAATAATAGTTTATATATCAAGATTAAATGAGCAATCATGAGAATGAGAACTGCACCACATTTTCAAATTTTTTTTTCGACACTTTACGGTAATCTGGTCAATACAAAACTTCACATGCGTATAAAGGTCATGGTTCTACAATTTGGTGCTAAATTTCAGATAGATCGAGTGATCGGTTTCGGAAATATTCATAAAAAATATTTTTACTAAAATCGGCCATAACTCCGAAACCCCTTGATGGTTTTCGCCCATTAACGAGCTTGTCCGAGATATTTACGCTCCAAAACCACCTTGCAATTTTCAATCCGCTAACTCCTTTCGTTCGAGAGTCATCGTGCCTACGGCCGGTCGGCCGGCCGGACAGAATCGATTTCGCACTCGGATTCTTGATCAGTGAGTCGAACCAAATCATTTGAGACCATTTTCAGCCAAAAATTCCAAAATTACAGACACTTGGGCAAATTGATAAGCACTCTGTTCCGAGGAACTAGAGCGCCAAAAAAACAAGTTTCGTATGACAATTGCCCAAAACAGGTTTAAAGTACCTACAAATAGTAGGTATTCCATAAAACATGTATAAAAGAAGATAAATAATAATAAATTACCTTGTAATCGATCAAAAATTTCCTGATCTACGTTCACAAAATTTTCTCCTCTCTCGAACTACAGAATTATGCTTTCAATATTTACGTAATATTTTCAAACATTTTCGGGTGAGGTCCCCGTTGCATCGCTAAAATACGTGTATTTCAACCCCAATATTCTTGAAGTTACAATATTCCCTTCTGTCAAGTTGACTTTATGACAATTCATACATAGTACATTCTATGTATATACATAGAATGATTATATCAATCTGTGAAATACGATTTACATTAAATTTTGAAAAATCATATCTCCGAAAGTATTAGCTTGTTAGAGTTAAAAATGATATGAATGGATTCTTATGATAAAATTGCTTATTAAAAAAAAAATTTAATTTGGAATTTGTTTGTCGAAAAAAATTTTTTTTTTTATTACTCCGAAACCTTCTGTCCGATTTTGCCCAGTAACAAACTTAGCCGAGATATTCATCCCCCAAACCTACTCTGAAAATTTCAACTCTCTAGCTCATTCCGTTCGAGAGTTATCGTGCCTACGGCCGGCCGGGCGGCCGGCCGGACAGAATGAATTTCGACCACGGATTCTTGATCAGTGAGTCGAACCAAATCGTTTAAGACCATTTTCATCGAAATATTCGAAAATTACAGACATTTGGGCAAATTGATAAGCACTCAGTTCCGAGGAACTAGAGCGCCAAAAATGGATTTGATTAACTCTGATTAAAGTGAATTAGACGGAGAAGAAAAAAATTGTATACGCACCTAGGGAGAAAAGTAGGACATCCTCGCCCGCGATTGTCACCCTCGCCTTCGGCTCTGGTGACAATCATTCGCGGGCGTGAATGTCCTACTTTTCTCCCTCGGTGCGTAATATACTATATTACTTTTGTCATAACAAAGTAATTTCCATGGTTACCACTTCTATATTTCAATATGACCATAGAGAAACCTATTCAAGCTTACTTGATTACATCTTGAATGAAATATTTTTCAATTAATTTCTTAATCAACGATCGAAGAAAAAATAGTATGTATAATTCGTGGGAAACGCATATTCCCAAACTCCTGTGTTACCAGACTCGTTGCTACGCTCCTCGTTTGGTAATTATCACAGTCGTTTGGGAATATTATGTTTTTCCCACTAATTATACAATATACTATTTTCTTCGAACGTGGGAAAAGTGACACTATTCTGACCTGTTTTCTATGCGCAAAGCTCAACATTCCAGAATAGTGGGCAGTTGCTAAGCAATAAGAAAATAACAGTGCAATTAGAAAATTAATAACACTGCTTATTCTTACCGCACTGCTGTAGCGTGCGTAATTGTTACAAATGGATTATTACAATAAAATGAAACAAAGTATGGTTTTAATTTTTATATTGATAAAGTTGTTATAAAAGAAATAAAAGAATCATCTAATTTATAACGATATTCTTGAACACAAATTAATTGTTGTTAATATTTACATTTATTGTACAGTTTATACAATTTGTAAATCGTACTGGAGGGCAACGAGAATTTATAGACGTTGAAGCTGCATGGCTAATTGTTTTGGTTTATCTCGTTTCGATCATTCTCATTTGAAGTCGAGGCAGGGGTGTTGAATATTTTATAAGCCACTTCTACTTTATTATTAAGTGATTCGTCAATATATTCTTCCGCCACATTGGAAGATTTCCATCCTCCGTGGCGCTTTAAAGAAAGAATATCAGCTCCAGCATCTACCAAATGTGTTGCCGATGATCTTCGGAAACAATGTCCTGTATATAATGTCGGATTTGGCAACTGTACTGAACTTGTTCCTGGGTTAAAATTTTAGATTTTTTCGGTTTTTATCCTGTAGCTTGACGTTTTAAAAATGCTCTCAGTTTTTGGTACTGGGCAATATTAATATTATTTTTAACAGACAAACTTGATCGAAGCATGGAATAATGTGCCCACAACGTCGAAGATTTCATTGTTTTAGCCAATTCAGCAACATAAGCCATCAGTACATTCTCAGAAAAGGATACACTGTTGTTTTTTCTGCAAAAATCCATGAAGCGTTGGTACGCAAGTTCATACTTCTCTCTGGATTTCGCCGGAAGTAAATTAAGTGGAGCCGCATTCCCGGCTTCTACTAGTTCAGGAGGCGTGAAAGGTAACAAATAATAATCACTATCAGTATTCATGTTTATTAATTCTTTTTTAATTCCTTATAAAATACAACGAATTAAACAAAACCAGCTTGAAAATTATTTTACTTTTGTCATAACAATGTAATTTCCATGGTTACCACTTTCAATATGAACATAGAGAAACCTATTTAAACTTACTTGATTACATCTTGAATGTAATATTTTTTAATTAATTTTTTAAATGTAAATCAACGATCGAAGAAAAAATAGTAGGTATAATTCGTTGGAAAAGCATATTACCAAACTCCTGTGTTACCAGACTCGTCGCTACGCTCCCCGTCTGGTAATTATCACAGTCGTTTGGGAATATTATGTTTTTCCCGCTAATTATACAATATAATATTTGAGACCCTATTTTTGGAATAATTGTCATTATTGGTTCATTGCGAATACCATGAGGTAGGTAAGTGATCAATAGTCTAGCTAGAGAGTTGTTGTGGTTTGACAATTTTCAGTTCAAATACACCGTCTCAAATGATTTCCAAAACTGAATATCTCTCTTTTTTCATATTTGGTGTGGTAAGTTGTATAGTTCTCCAGTTGTTGTGTAACTTTCGAAGTACCCAACTGAACATTTATTCAGGTAATGTTTTCTTTCTGGCGCTCTTGTTCCTCGGAATAGAGTGATTATCAATTCGCCCAAATGTCTGTAATTTTCGATTTTTTTGATGAAAATGGTCTTGAACTCACTGATCAAGAATCCTTGGTAAAATCGATTCTGTCCGGCCAGCTGGATCTGCTGGCCGGCCCTCCGTTAACACGATAACGCCCGAACGGATTGAGCTAGGCAGTTTTCAGAGTAGGCTTAGGAGATAAATATCTCGGTTGAGTTCGTTATTGGGTAGAATTGGCATGATGGTTGGGGAGTAGAGAAAAAAAAAATTTTTTACATTACAAATTTCAAATTAATTTTTTTTTTAAGATGCAGTTTCATCATAAGAATACATTGTTATAATTTTCAACTCTAAAAAGCTAATACTTTCGGAGATATGATTTTTCAAAATTTCAATAATACATATCGTAGTTTTATGTATTCACAGAATGTGAGCCCAGAATCTGTCTGTGTTCACTGTTCATAAAAGTCATCTTATCTAGCTATTAGAGACTTGTCAATTCATAGTTTGAAAATATCTTCTGTTGGAAAACAAGTATCCGATTCTTGAATTTGTGAATATATACAAGACTGTTTTGAAACCGAAAATCATATTGACTGATTACATATTGAATAATGTATGTATAAATATTGGGTATGATGTTTTAGAAGATTTAGAATTGGATTATTTTAATGATGTATTTTATGAAGGCAATAGGAGAGAAGAAGATATTGGAATCATCAAAAGAAATTACAGTATTTCCATAATGTTGCTAGCAAAAAAATTCGGAAATATGGATCTACATTTGTGTATCAAACATTTTTTCTTGAAGGAGGGTCCATAATACAGAAAGGAATATGTAAGTGGTATGAAGTATTAAATTTTAAATTATGAAAAGGGGATAGTATTTTATTGATATATTTTGAACTATTAAATAATTTGTTCATCAGCCTCTACCTACTCAAATATCAGGAATAAATGGACAATCTGCTATGATTGATCCTTAGGTATTTTCATGTGGTGAAAACTATGCACCGAGTGTAAGTTGCAACAACCCATTCCACGAGGTTGAATCATTGCAGATTGCCTATTCAATCTTGATAAATAAATTTAATGACAATTTTTGAAGTATTAAAGCATTGAAGCATTGCTGATTGCTCTTTTTTTTAAACGATAATTTTCGAAGCATTTTTTTGTAATTTAATTTCTTTCATGATGCAGTTCTATCATAAGAATACATTGATATAATTCCCAACTCTGAGAAACCAATACTTTCGGAGAAATAATTTGTCTGTTTGAACAAGAGCGCCTAAAAGCTCCTGTCTACAGGGCTTGAACCAATTTTATTCAAAGAAACACCGCAAAAGTATATTCCACTAATTCCATTTTCAGGTGTAGTATTGAAGAAGGATTTGGGTATATTTTGTTTAAGAAGTACTGCAATGTTCATCATATTTCATATATGGAACTAATTGAAAATATTACCTTATGGGCACTGCAACTTAATTCTACCCTGAATTCTAAACAAAAATCCATATTTCAGGCGGGTACCTACCGAATATATTGAAAAGTTGAAATTGTTTGGAAGTATTAATCCGAAGAATGACGTGTTGGATTATTTGCTTTTCTGTGTGAACCATGGAAATATCCAAAAGTGTGAACCCTTCGATATATTGCCAAATCAGAGCTCACAATAGTTTGTTTAATTTTTTTTTTAATATTTCGCAAACAAATGTCCAGATGAAAATAACACAGAAAATGAAGAAAATGCATCAAAACCCTTCTGGCACTTACTTACCTTCGATGGTATTGATGCGTGATCCTGGGGATCCCCTTCTGCCTGAAGCTTCACCTACAGCAAAACAAAATTGATATTTTGAAAAAAGTAGCAAAAACTTCAGAAAATTCGAACTCGAGAAACATCACATGTAACGTCTTTCTTCTCAGGGTCGGTTTCTCAAATACAAGTTAACTCGAAGTTGTGAGTTACGCAAGTATTTAGCTACAGATTAATTAATTAATCTGTAATTAAGCGATCTTTATGAACGTGTAAAGGTGCGTATAAACTACGCGAGGTGGCCTCCTGCTATAAATACGGGGTTGCCGAGCGAGACATGCCTGTATAAAAAGCGGAATGCCGCCTCGCGTATCAATGTTCGAGGGTTTGCCGCGCGTAGTTTATACGCAGCTTAACACTCGGGTTACCCGCAACCTTGAGTTAAATCGCAATAGAGGATTCCATTAATTTAAATCAATGTTGCCACTACTAGTTTCGGGCCCAAAATGTCTGTCATTTTGTAGGCCTTTATTGATATGATTCAAAGTCGAAAGGGCCTTTATTTTCAATTTTAAGGATTTCTGAGTGTTCCTGAACACATAAAACAGAATGTTTATCTTGATATGAACAAAAAACAATATCCTAGGTGATTTGGCTTTTATACGTTTGTCAAACATTCGGCCCGTTTTATTCAATCGCTTTATGCAAGGTGTGATATTTGTTGGTTTGTTTCTTCTGCTAATTAAACAAGACAACATGTTTTTTGCATAAAACATGCCGAAATATATGAGATTTATGATAATAAAATGACAGGTTGACGAATGTACAAAAGTCAAATCCCCTAGGATATTGTATATTTTTCATATCAACATTAATATTCTGTTCTATATGTTCGGGAACACTCAGAAATACTTAAAATTGAAAATTATATCCGTTTTGACTTTGAATTATATCAATAAAGGCCTAAAAAATGTCAGAGATTTCGGGCCCGAAACTAATAGTCGCATAGTGGCAATATTGAATTGAATTAATGGAATCCTCTATTGAGAAAACGGCCCTCAATCGATGAATTAATTCGATTCGATTCTTCTCATTCGCGCAACTTAGCATACGCAAAAGTGCCCTTTCAAGAAGCTGTGACACATATTTGATTTCAAGCACGGTACACTAACAGTGTATCGTGATTTCAATCCATAAACACTCTGGAATGTTGTACTAACAGTTGTTAATTCCTATAAAAGTCCTCTTTTGATACGCATAAACAATAAATACAGTCCACGGAAACATAAAAATAATAGGGAAGAATACTTCTAATTCAAGTATATAGTTGTTTTGGTATCGAACCACCATCTGGAAATTATTGTGAAGGTCCAACTGTTAGGTTAGGTTAGGTTATATATTGATTTCTTTATATATCCTCTATCCAACTCTAGTAGAATGATTTATTGCACTGCCTGCCTTCTGGGTGAAACCACCTCTAGAAAAAACATACAATACCAAAATTTGTTTTAGAACTCTTAAGATAAAATGAAGTGTTATTAATTTTCTCATACGTCCCCTATCCAACAGTAGTAAAATAATACCTTGCACTGCCTGTTTTCTGGGTGAAACAACCCCCAGAAAAAAATCTGAATTTTCCTTCAAATATTTCGCAAACGAATGTCAAGAAGAAATGAAGTTTTCTTGATTCTTTTATGTGTCCTCTATCCAAACGTAGCGAAATTATTTAATTTAATAATTTTTGAATTTTTTTTTTCAATTTAGGAGCATAATCATGTTAGAAAACTATCATTATTTTTCACCGCAGAATCCAACGCAATCATAAAAAAATAGGGTTCTAATTTGAAAAACAGAAGTTATGGCAAAATTCGAAACACCCTGTGATGATATTTCTGAATTTCAAAAGATGCATGACCTTTCCACATTCTTCCTCTTCGATGTTGTAAAAACGGTTCACACTCAGGATGTTTAAAATAAGAATAATGAACATAATACTGACTAAACATATTTGGCTTTTTTTCCGGTTTTTTTTCGATATTTTGAAAAATATTCTAATGAATACAATGGTTTTAAAAGAAATGTATTCAGCATTGAATACTTGATCATACCAGGAATGCAAAACTTGAAAAATTTTTCATCAAATTTATTTTCACTCCCTGTATAACCGGAAGTGCTTGTGCTTCGAAAATATTTTAGCTCTGTAGAGAATTTCAAGCAATATCATAATCCAAATTTTCAGATTTCAAATATGTCCAGTTCTACAGAAACGTCTAATAGGCACTCGAACTTTGGACACCCTGTATATTCTCAGAGAGAATATATAGTCACTGTACTGATGATTCCAACTGTACGCCATTAGGGTATCTTCGGAACTCTGGCAGCTAGCGTTTGACAGCCAGGTTTACGCCGCTTACATTTCGAAGGTGAGCTAGCTGAATCTTCGAAAATAATAATTGAAACACATTCTAAAATATGAGATACGTAAGTAGTTATTTGAAATGCAAACAGGGATTACCAAGAGACGATATTTAGAAGTCGTCTGTTTGATTGCAAGAAGTGGAGAACTGCAACAATTCTCTGTAGGGCCTCACACACTTCAGGACAAGAATGTCTGTTGGCGTGGAGTTTGTAAAAATTTTGAGGGAAGAACTGCTCAAGCAAACGGCTACCTTGAGGAAGGATTTGGAGAGAATAGAGGCCGAAATTAAAGGAGATAAGAAGGCTGTGTGGAGCCGACTGCAGTCGGTTGGAACTCGTCTGGATAGTGTGGAGTCTGAGATACTGAAAGCCGAGAGAAAAGCGAGAAAGAATAATTTAATCATTGTGGGACTGGAGGTTGATTTTGGGAATATTGTGGAATCAACGATAGCTAAACTCAATCAGATTTTAAATCTAAGCCTTTCCGAGTGGAGCATCAACAATATATATAGCCTTGGTCGCTCGAGCTTGGCTCTCATCAAGGTGGAGTTTACTTCGTTCCTAGCGAAATCCTTGGTACTGAAGAATAGATCTAAGCTACGTGGAACTAATATCTATATACGTGAAGACTTGTGTGATAAGGATAGAAGAGACAAAAAAATTCTGAGAAGTCATCTCAGGGAGGCTAGAAAAAGGGAATATAAGGCTTATCTCAGAAACGGCTTTCTTTACGTGAATGGTACTAAGTATGGTCCTGAGGAGTTGTCTGGAGGTGAGCCGATAGTGAATGTGCGTGAAAACGATAACGGTGATCCTTTGGGTGATGAAGTTTCTGATGGGGAGGGATCAGACGTGCTGGATGTGACCGTGAAGGGGGTTCGAGATCAGGGAGTGGCGGAAGTTGAAATTGTGGAGAGTGTGAAGTCAAACAGTGCTCCGAATTCGCCGAACCCAGTGTCGCGTCTCAAGCAGTTATCCCTAGAACATGAGCATATACAGATCTTGGACGAGTGCCGTATCCGTAAGGATGCAGATAGGATCAGCGAAGTTTTAATGAAGGCGGAGGATATTGTCCAACATAAGAAAGGGAGTCATCAAGCCTCTAGCGGCGAGAGTTCTTCAACTAGAACAACGAGGAAGAGGAACAAAGAGACTGTGGTGAATAAAAATTGATACTGCCAAATTTTTCTTATTGTTTGATTTTCTGTATTGCTGCATGATATTTTTTTGCTATTTTTTTGCTATTATTCAAGCTGCTTATTGCATCCTTGCTTTTTTTTGTTTTTCTTGTTTTTCCTGTTTTTCACTGCATTTGTTTTTCTGCTTGCTTTTTGTTTGTACTAATTTCAGCGCAAAATTTTTTTTTGTTTTTTTTCTAATTAATTTTTCTTTGCTGTCTCTAATTTTGAACCGCTTAACATGAGGTTGTCTCATTTGAATGCGAGATCTTTGCAGCCCAAGTTGTGTGAGTTCAGGGATATTGTGCATAATTCTCAATACGATATTGTGGGGGTGACTGAGACCTGGTTTGTTGATGGGATGGGATCAGACGATGTGTCGGTGCAGGGTTTTAGGCTATATCGCAGCGACAGGCTCGGGAGGGGTGGCGGAGTTTGTGTGTATGTCAGAGAATATCTGAGGTGTGAGTTGGTTAATTTGGAGGTGGAAACGGAGAGCCCCGTTGAGTACTTGTGGTTGAAGGTTCATCTGTCTGGCTATACAATCATCGTGGGATTTTTTTATCGACCACCTGATAAAAAGAAGCGACCATCTAAGTTGAGTCCTTTTATTGACGACATGAATAAGATGTTGAGTTTAGTAGGTCCTATGGGAAGTTATTTGTTTTGTTTGGGTGATGTCAATGTGGATCTGTTGACTGGTAGAGGCCCGGTTGTTGATTGTTTTTTTTCGTTTGGCCTTGATCAGATAATAAGTGAGCCTACTAGGATAACATCACGTGGAGGTTCGTTGGTGGATCCTATTTTTGTTAGTTGCCCTAGTACAATGATCAAGTCTTCCGGTGTTGTTAACGTGGATCACATAAGTGATCATAGTCTTACATTTGTTGAGGTAAAACTGGTGAGAGTGAAAAAAGTTTCCAGGTTGATAAAATACAGGGACTTCTCCAATTTCGATAATGATTTGTTTCTCGAGGACCTACAAAATAAGAGGTGGAATGAGTTTTTGTAGGAGTCGAATATTGATAATAAGGTAGAAATTTTCAACAGCTTTTTACTGAGCGTATTTGATAAGCATGCTCCTGTTGTGACTAGAAAGGTTTCTCGTCCTAAGGCTCCGTGGATTAATGACTTTATAAGACATCTGATGGGGGAACGTGATCGCGCCTTGAACAGGTTTAAGAACTGCCGGAGCGATGACATGTGGAAGGAATATAAGAGCTTAAGAAATAAGGTCCTTTTTGAGATTCGTAAATCAAAGAAGTCATTTATTGCTGAGGCTACATTAGGAGGAAGTAAAAAAGCATGGATGGCGTTGAAAAATATTGGGATTTCTTGTAGATTTAGGTCGGGCTTACCTGAAGAATTGTCTGACCTAGAAGTAATTAATGATTATTTTGCACAATTTAATGCCACCACGAATGATGCATTGTGTATGGAGAAAACTTCCTTCTATAATGATAATAAGTTTGACCGGTCATTGTCGTTTGAATTCCACATTGTAGAGCAAGCATTGGTTACCGATTTGCTTGATGGTATCAAGACCAAGTCAATGGGTGCAGATTCTATAGACATTGGGATGCTCAATTTTTGTAGGCCATTTATTGATCCATTCATACTGCACCTAGTGAATAGTTGCATTCTTAAAGGTGTATTTCCGACCACCTGGAAAACTGCTATTGGGGTTCCCTTGCCGAAGGTCCTAGAACCAAAGACCGTGTCGGATTTACGAATTATTAGTATTTTACCTGTTCTATCGAAGGTGCTAGAAAGGGTACTTTACCAGCAGATGAGCTGTTACTTTGAAGCAAAAGAGTTGTTACCTTCCTATCAGTCTGGCTTTCGGAGGGGATGTAGCACGGCTGCATGTCTCCTGTCGGTGACTGATGCTATTTTCCGTGATCTTGATCGGGGATTCATTGATGTACTCGTTCTGCTGGATTTCAGCAAAGCCTTCGACACTATCAATCATAAGTTGTTGTGCGCGAAGCTGAGATACTATGGTTTCTCTTCCTCTTCGCTGGCTTTGATATCTTCATTTCTGGCTCTCCGTACGCAGACTATAAGGGTTGGTGATAGGCTTTCTAGCAGGAGGGATGTTTTAGCTGGATTTCCACAGGGATCTATTCTTGGTCCTCTGATGTACATCATCTACACAGCCTATGTTTTTTCTAGGTTGAAATTTTGCATGGTCGAACTATTTGCTGATGATACACAATTGTTATTCAGGTTCTTACCGGAGGACATATTGCTGTCTTCCGACAGAATAAACTCGGACTTGGAGGTTTTACGGAATATTTCACTGCACCATAATCTGAACATAAACCCAGATAAAAGTAAAATGTTGGTCTTTACGGGCAAGAGAGACTATGAGAATATTGTGAACAGTTTGAACATATGTGTCGAAGGAGTAGGGCTGAGGGCATATGACAGTGCTAGAGATCTGGGTCTATTGATTGATAGAGAGCTGAATTTTTCAGACCATGTATCCCAGATTACGAGATCAGCTTTTTTCAAGCTTAAATTGATTTACTCCGTACGGAGGTATTTGACGATTGAGATCAAGAAAATGCTGTGTGAAACATTCATTCTATCGAGATTCAATTACTGTGACGTTGTGTATGGTTCGTGTGTCAATCATTTTTCCCGGAATCGCATTCAGAGTATCCAAAATTGGTGCGTAAGGTTCATTTATGGGCTCAGGAAATTTGACAGAGGAATTTCTCGTAGAATAAATGAGCTGAATTGGCTACGCATGGATAATCGGGCTAAATTGCACTTGGGTTGCTTCGTGTTCAGGTTGATGAAGGTGCCATCGGTGCACGATTTGGGGCTCAGGTTGATACCGAGATATGCCGTTCATGATCGTCATATCCGAGGGGCGAACTTGCTGACGATTCCGTCTCATCGGACGACCAGGTTTCAAAGGTCATTCTCTTACGGTGCTGCAAAAATTTTCAATGCAGTCAACGTGGATTTGCATTCAACTTCATATTCACAGTTTAGGGCACGTTTGAGATCTATATTATTCCAGAGACAGATTCAGTGATGTTTATTTTATCATATTCTATTTTTTTATATTTTTTTTTGCTTTCTATAAGTGTTAAGTTTTCGCATATGATTTGTTTCTTTTCTGGTGTTGATGTCATGTTGTATTATTATGGTTTGGACCATTACAATGTAAATTTTTTTTTTTTTTTGGGGCCTCTCTGGAGTTAAGTGTAAGAGTAGTCATAGACTAAACTTCGCTTCAGTTGGGTCCCTAACATCTTCAGAGTGTATCTATATGGTATGATTTCATTCTAATAAAGGCGTCATTATTATTATAATTCAAGAAATACATATAATCCTGTAATAATACCCCCTATTAATTAAATACCTTTATAATTAGAACGCATAAGAATATGAATATGACTGTGTTATAATTTGCTGATGAAGCTACAATTGATAACGCCACGTGTGACGCCTCTCATTGTTTATAAACTACAAATAGCCTCCTAATCAATTAGTCGAGGAGAATAATATTGAGTACGAGTCAGAAAGAACGTAATTGTATCACCTCATCCATCTATTGATTCCGATGTAAACAAATCTGTTTCAATTTTTAAAAATAGTGTTTTCTCCCCAAAATTCCTGAATGGCGACGAGGATGGGATTCTGCGCCGGTTTTCGTGAATAGATTGTCGAAAATGGGCTCAAGCCCTGTGGAAAGGAGCTTTCTGGCGCTCTTGTTCAAACAGACAAATTATATCTCAGTTGGTTTCTCAGAGTTTGGAATTATATCAATGTATTCTTATGATATAACTGCATCATAAATGAAATTCAATTCAAATAATAGTTTATTTATCAAGATTAAATGAGCAATCTGAGAATGAGAACTCTTATAGAACAGGATGACATGTACGAGCATGAACACAGATCATATAATAAAGCTTAGATAGAATAATTATAGCATTCTGTGGAAACATAGAAGTACGATTCATTATTGAAATTTAGAAAAATCATATCTCCGAAAGTATTAGCTTGTTGGAGTTGAAAATGATATCGATGGATTTTCATGGTGAAACTGCATCTTAAATAAAAATTGAATTTGAAATTTGTCACTTAAGAAAAATTTTTTTTTTTGTTACTCCGAAACCATCTGGCATATTTTGCCCGATAACGAAATCAACCGAAATATTCATCTCGCTAACCTACTCTGAAAATTTCAACTGCCTAGCTCATTCCGTTCGAGAGTTATTGTAGAAACATTTTTTTTAAGTTTGAAAAATTTTTATTTACACTTCTCGGTATCCTGGTCAACACAAAACTTCACATGCGTATAAAGGTCATGATTCCACAATTTGATGCTAAATTTCAGATAGATCGAGTGATCGGTTTCGGAAATATTCATAAAAAATATTTTTACTAAAATCAGCCATAACTCCGAAACCGCTTGATGGATTTCACCCATCAACGAACTCGTCCGAGATATTTACGCTCCAAACCCACCTTGCAAATTTCAATCCTCTAACTCCTTTCGTTCGAGAGTTATCGTGCCTACGGCCGGCCGGCCGGACCGGCCGGACAGAATCGATTTCGACCTCGGATTCTTGATCAGTGAGTCGAACCAAATCGTTTGAGACCATTTTCAGCCAAAAATTCGAAAATTTCAGACATTTGGGCAAATTGATAAGCACTCAGTTCCGAGGAACTAGAGCACCAAAAATTGTGAAAAATCGTAAAAAACAAACTTTCCGAAAAACTGTCAATTTCAATTGTTAAGGTGTAGAGTGAACAAGTGCGAAGATATTGTGGTAGAAAACAAGAAGCCCCTGATCACTGGAGTAGCGACCGTGACGACTTCAACCCTTCAACAGCGTAGTACATTGGTGAGTGAGAGCAATTCCCGTACTCCTCTTTAATTTTTTTCCCCAGTTTCCTAATCTGGCCCAAAATTAGTCAACCTTTTATCCAAGTTTTGTGTGTAAAACTTGTACAAATAGTTTTTCCTAGGTTTCTTTCAAAAAACCGAGTTGGACAGTTTTTCCCAGATTTTTCTATTGTATAAAAACCGAATTAAAAAAGTTTTCCGTGTGTTTCTTATAATAGCCTAACCCTAGGTTAAAACTAAATTTATCCCAGCAAAATGGTAGGGTTAAATCGCCAAGTCCAGTCAGTCATGTAAAAATTGACATTTCTAATTTAAATAGTTTGGATTTGTGCTGAATTTCTAGAAAATAATAAATATTAGCATTGATCGGTAACTTGCTTGTCTTGTGTGGTATTTTTGAGAAAATGATTCTGATGTACGCATGCGCCCCCGACATTTCGTTTTAACCTCAACCTCGAAAGGATACACTAATTCTTGGCAAGCACTCTCCGAAGAAGCTGTGTCTGCGCATGTTTACCATTCTCCACATTAATGGGCCGTCAAGTTTAGATGGTACTGAATTAAGGGCACTACTTTGTAAACATAAAGAACAAATGTCTATAAAACTGGGACCACAAATTGTTTTGTCACACACGATTACATGATCTACATTTAGAACCTCTTCTCCTTCTACAAAGATTCTAGAATTAGAAGTTGAAACTCCTATGTACTCCAGAAATTCTAATGAACTGAGTCCCTTCTTAACCATTCGACAAATAGTAACTGAAAGAGCTTTTAAATATAAGGTAGCAGTTTGTCAAACATATGAATATAAAATAAAAATTATTTATTTTGTGATTTGCTTCTGCGTAAGAAACACAAGATATTTGTCAGAAGCAATCAATTGAACAATGTTGCCTAACAAACAACAACGAAACAACATCAACGAAGAAACAACTATATCGTAACCTTTCGGAGTCTATATCAGACTCCTTCAGTCGCTTAACGAAAATTTTTCGAATTATTTTGTTGATAGTTATTCTGAAATTCATTATAATCCTTTAATGATTATATATGAATATACCTACTGGTTGTAGTCTTTATATCAATCAAGTGCCATACAATTAGTTATATAATGATCAACATTTAAAAATATATCACAAAGTAATCCAACAAAGATCTCAAGTCAATTCAAAGTTAAATTTTCGATTAAAATTTCTATCAAACTTCGTCGTCTGATCTATCCAACCACAGAACCATAGACAAGATACAACAAAGACAGACAGAAACCAAATAATATCCAACACAAGATTGTTTACATTCATTACTAGCGTGGTTAGTTGCCGAAACCCGCCACCCTGTCGCTGGCATCGTCTTGGAAGTTCCCAATCCCGAAGAAGCTGTGTCTGGACCAGAGAAATAGAGGGATAGAGAACGGCTGACAACCTGCGCGAAGTTGCTAAAAAAAGTGGGTCCGCCATATTCTACTCTTCGACGAGGGTTGAACAAAAAGATAATAGCTTAGTTACAGGGTCCAGCAGAAAAATAGGGAACTAAATCATAATGAAAACGATGCATTTCTACTGAAATACAAACTATCAAGTAGGATTTAAACATTTTAATGTGAAGCTGACAGATATTACGAAATTGTATGCAAATAATTAGGTTAATAATGATCAATAAAATGGGTTGAAGCCCTGTGGACAGGAGCTTTCTGGCGCTCTAGTTCAAACAGACAAATTATATCTCCGAAAGTATTGGTTTCGCAGAGTTGGGAATTATATCAATGTATTCTTATGATAGAACTGCATCATAAAGGAAATTCAATTCAAATACTAGTTTATTTATCAAGATTAAATGAGCAATCTGAAAATGAGAACTGCACCATGGAAGAAATCGAATTAAATCTGGCCAATTTTGCCCAATAACGAACTTAACTGAGATATTCATCTCCCCAACCTAATCTGAAAATTTCAACTACCTAGCTCATTCCGTTCGAGAGTTATTGTAGAAAAACTTTTTTTAAATTTTCAAATTTTTTTTTGACACTTTGCGGTAATCTGGTCAATACAAAACTTCACATGCGTATAAAGGTCATGATTCTACAATTTGATGCTGAATTTTAGATATATCGAGTGATCGGTTTCGGAAATATTCATAAAAAATATTTTTACCAAAATCGGCCATAACTCCGAAACCGCTTGATGGATTTCGCCCATTAACGAGCTCGTCCGAGATATTTACGCTCCTAACCCACCTTGCAAATTTCAATCCGCTTACTCCTTTCGTTCGAGAGTTATCATGCCTACGGCCGGCCGGACAGAATCGATTTCGACCTCGGATTCTTGATCAGTGAGTCGAACCAAATCGTTTAAGACCATTTTCATCGAAAAATTCGATAATTACAGACATTTGGGCAAATTGATAAGCACTCAGTTCCGAGGAACTAGAGCGCCAACAAGTTTCGTATGACAATTGCCCAAAACAGGTTTAAATTCCTACAAATAGTAGTTTTTTCATAAAACATGTATCAAAGAAGAGTAATATAATAATATAATATATGAAAAATATAATATAATAATGAAAAATTACCTTGTAATCGATCAAAAATTTCCTGATCTACGTTCACCAAATTTTCTCCTCTCTCGAACTGCAGAATTATGCTTTCAATATTTACATTCTATTTGCATTCTATGTCGATGGATGAAAAACAGTCTCACTACTCTCAGATCTCTTACTTCATGTTCCGTTCCGAAATGTAAGACTTTTCTGAGAAAAACTAATTTCGGAGCAAACAACTGAGATTTTTCTCACTTCGCTCACATTTCGGAATACACTTTATTCTCATAATTCTTCGATTGATTAGATAATGTCATGTCTCAGGAATATAAGTTTGACATTATGACAATTCATACATAGAATAATTATTATATCTCTGTGAAATACCATTTATCATTGAAATTTTGAAAAATCATATCTCCGAAAGTATTAGCTTGTTAGAGTCAACCTCTTGGAAGAGGTTTTCATAATCCCCAAACTCTTTTCGAACAGCAAAAATTGGTCTGATCCACCACTGACGTTTACTCTTCCGCTTATTTTTCAATTCGAGACAGTACTCCCCCAACGCCAAAGCAAGGGAACCCAATGTTTTTTCCGAAGTTGACTTTTCGCCTCGACATTATTCAATATTCAGTGTATTCACACTTCTTAAACAAGAGCGCCAAAAAGTTAATCAAATGTGAGGTTCTGGAATTAAAATTATAGGAATACGAAACGAATTCTGTCAAAACAAACATACTGAGCACGCGCGAAGATTTCCAATTACAATTAGTCGTAGAAGTTTGGACATTGCAAAGTATTAATTTTAAGTGTAATTGTAAGTATAATTGGCAGTCTAGGCAGCTCAACCATTAGGGGAACACCAGGCAGGGGATGCCCACAGGGTGGTGTTCTATCACCTCTTCTGTGGAATCTGGTCCTGGATGGGCTCCTGGTTGAGCTGGCGGGGGCTGGCCTAAAGGTTGTAGCCTATGCAGATGATCTCGTAATACTAATCAGAGGAAAACATCCAAATGTCGTCGCTGATCTTATGCAGGATGCTCTGTGTAGGATTGAGCGATGGTGCTTGAATAACGATCTTACGGTTAATCCTGAAAAAACAGAGATGGTTCTCTTCGACAGGAAGAGGGGGCCCTGTAACATAAGACTACCAAGTCTATTTGGAGTAGGGCTCAATCTAACAGAGCAAGTTCGATATCTGGGTGTGATACTGGACCACAAACTACTGTGGAACAATCACATTGAGAAACAAACAAAAAAGGCCGAGATGATCTTTTGGTCTACTCGGAGAGTAGTGGGAAATGGATGGGGCTTTAAACCACACATTATTCACTGGTTGTATACTGTGGTGGTGAGGCCTATCCTAACCTACGCATCATTGGTGTGGTGGACTTCTTTGAAGAAGTCATATATCCGCAACAAATTGACAAGAACTCAGAGAAAAGCTTGTTTAAGCATCACAGGTGCTCTGAGATCTACTCCAACAACAGCTATGGAGTGCCTGCTGGGGCTACCTCCCCTGCATCTTGTAGTTGAGGAGGGGGCTATGAAGACAGCTTTAAGAATCTGGGAACAGGGACAGTGGCGTGACAGCGGAATGTTCAGGGGACACGCGTGGGCACTCAAGAAGGTGGAGGATGATGATGCATCTCTCCTCCGGAGGAGTGACCGTGCGGGCTCCTTATTCTGCTTTAACGAACCCTATAGGGTGATTGTTCCTGATAGAGACCAATGGGATACAAGGAGTGATCTCCTTAAACCAGAGGGGCCCACATGGTTCACAGATGGCTCTGTAACGACTACAGGGACAGGTGCAGGCATTGTGGGACCTCGAGTGAGCATGTCCATCCCTCTCGGGAAAAACTGCTCGATAATACAGGCAGAACTATACGCTGTTCTTGTCTGCGCGCTGGAAAACATCCGACTAGGATACTCTGGCAAGTACATATATATATGTTGTGACAGTCAAGGAACGTTAAAATCCCTATCTGATGTGAAGATAAACTCCTACTTAGTAGGCGAATGCAGGAAGGCTCTGCGAAGGCTGGGCGCTGGTAACGTTGTAAAACTCATCTGGTGTCCGGCTCACTCGGAGATTTCAGGTAATGTTAAGGCAGATAAGCTGGCGAAGCAGGGGGCTCGGATACCATATATAGGTCCTGAGCCTTCACTTCCAGTATGTCGTACCTATGTTAAAACATTCTTCAAGAATCGTTTGGACAAGAATTTCTCCAGTCTATGGAACATGGGAGTAGGACTCAGGCAGTCAAGGCTTCTCATTAAGAAACCATCGTCAAAGTCTGAAGTAAAGAAACTTCTTTCACTCGAAAGAAGAGAACTGAGCCTGGTGACTGGATTACTAACTGGTCACCAGTTCAACAAACATCTGAATAGGATGGGATTGGCCGATAGCGCTCTGTGTCGCTGGTGCAAGAGCATGGAAGAAACAGCTGAACATATTCTGTTCGACTGTAACAACCTTAAAGAATTGAGGGTCATACACCTAGGCAACCCAACACCTACGATTCCTATGGTGAGAGGGACTTCTCCTTTTAAGCTCGCGGCATTCCTGTCAGCGTGTTTTTTGGGATGAGTCTCACGAGTCTGTCAAGCGGAAGAACAATGGGCCAGAAGGCCTCAGTTCAGCCTGAGACGGCACCGCGGAAGAAGAAGAAGAAGTATAATTGGAAACGTTAATTTGGAGGTTGTGAATGATCCAATTCTATAGCGTATACCATACTTCTACGACTAATTCCAATTACTAATTTTAATTGTAATTTGGTGGCTGTGAATGTAGCTTAATAATGAAAAATTTCCTTGTAATCGATCAAAAATTTCCTGATCTACGTTCATCAAATTTTCTCCTCTCTCGAACTGCAGAATTATGCTTTCAATATTTACATTCTATTTGCATTCTATGTCGATGGATGAAAAACAGTCTCACTACTCTCAGATCTTTTACTTCATGTTCCGTTCCGAAATGTAAGACTTTTCTGAGAAAAACTAATTTCGGAGCAAACAACTGAGATTCTTCTCACTTCGCTCACATTTCGGAATACACTTTATTCTCATAATTCTTCGATTGATTAGATAATGTCATGTCTCAGGAATATAAGTTTGACATTATGACAATTCATACATAGAATAATTATATCTCTGTGAAATACGATTTATCATTGAAATTTTGAAAAATCATATCTCCGAGAGTATTAGCTTGTTAGAGTTAAAAATGATATGAATGGATTCTTATGATAAAACTGCTCATTAAAAAAATTTAATTTGGAATTTTTTCTGTAAAAAAAAAAGTTTTTTTTTATTACTCCGAAACCTTCTGTCCGATTTTGCCCAGTAACGAACTTAGCCGAGATATTTATCCCCCAAGCCTACTCTGAAAATTTCAACTCTCTAGCTCATTCCGTTCGAGAGTTATCGTGCCTATGGCCGGCCGGACCGGCCGGACGGCCGGACAGAATTAATTTCCACCACGGATGCTTGGTCAGTGAGTCGAACCAAATCGTTTAAGACCATTTTCATCGAAAAATTCGAAAATTACAGACATTTGGGCAAATTGATAAGCACTCAGTTCCGAGGAACTAGAGCGCCAAAAAACCGGAGATAATACAATAAAAGTGCATTTTATCATTTACTTATTGATAAGATTGTCCATAAAACAATTGATTACTGATGAATAGTAAGTTGAATGAGTATAGCCTTATGAGGCATTCATATTATTTATTTTTATGGAAGAGTTAGAATTAACGAAGAAAGGAAATTTACATCTTTCAAGGAATTAAGAAGAAAATTAATATACTAATACTAAATGGTCTTATTTATCACTTCAAATAGAATAAATATATTGATTTTTGTATGGGTTTGTTATATATCGCCCATATGACCATCTATCTACTACAAAGTAGCATCAAAGTGTATAACCCTATTCTCACGTGAAAACAGCTATTTCTGTATAAAACAAGCCCTGTGGACAGGAGCTTTCTGGCGCTCTAGTTCAAACAGAGAAATTATATCTCCGAAAGTATTGGTTTCTCAGAGTTGGGAATTATATCAATGGATTCATATGATATAACCGCATCATAAAGGAAATTCAATTCAAATAATAATTTATTTATCAAGATTAAATCAGCAATCATGAGAATGAGAACTGCACAATGGAAGAAAGCAAATTAAATCTGGCCAATTTTGTCCAATAACGAACTTAACCGAGATATTCATCTCCCTAATCTACTCTGAAAATTTCAACTACCTACCTCATTCCGCTCGAGAGTTATATCTATGTCTATGGATGAAAAGCAGTCTCACTACTCTCAGATCTCTTACTAACTTCATGTTCCGTTCCGAAATGTAAGACTTATCTGAGAAAAACTAATTTCGGAGCAAACAACTGAGATTTTTCTCACTTCACTCACAATTCTTCGATTGATTAGATAATGTAATGTCACAGGAACATAAGTTGACATTAGGACAATTCATACATAGAATTATATCATTCTGTGACAACGTTGAAATACGATTTATTATTGAAATTTTGAAAAATCATATCTCCGAAAGTATGAGCTTGTTAGAGTTATGAATGATATGAATGGATTCTTATGATAAAACTGCTTATTAAAAAAAAATTAATTTGGAATTTGTTTTGTAAAAAAAAATTTTTTTTTTACTCCGAAACCATCTGTCCGATTTTGCCCAATAACGAACTTAGCCGAGATATTTATCCCCCAAACCTACTCTGAAAATTTCAACTCTCTAGCTCATTCCGTCCGAGAGTTATCGTGCCTACGGCCGGCCGGCCGGACAGAATGAATTTCGACCACGGATTCTTGATCAGTGAGTCGAACCAAATCGTTTAAGACCATTTTCATCGAAAAATTCGAAAATTACAGACATTTGGGCAAATTGATAAGCACTCAGTTCCGAGGAACTAGAGCGCCAAAAATATCTATTAAATGTGTGAACACTACTTCAATATTTATTTACTTCATGGGTGATTTTTGAAGGTAATTAAACATTATGGAATTGAGCCTAGTCAAAAAAAACTCCAACATATACTTTTTGTCGAGCTGTCGATTTTACAGGAACATTTTGATAAATAAAACAAATGCATATTGATATTGATTATATTTTCAGGTATTTCACTCTTAAAAAAACATGAAGTCAATCAGTATCCTTTAATCAATACCTACTCAGTAACATGTGTAATAGTGTTTTAGCTCAAAATGAAATGTTCAATGAGAGTCATAACAAATATTTAGAGATAAATTGATAGTAACTTCACAAAAGAAAATCAATCAATTCTTCAAATGATTAAATCTTTGTTTCTAACTCACAGTGCACCTGGTTACTAGTGGCAATACAGCCTAAAATACTAAACGCAATAATTCTTTATAATTTGAGCATCGCAGGTCACCAATGTTATTTGGACATTTATTTCATGTAATCATATGAGACTTTCTTCCGCAATATTTGCTTTTTCTCTTGCAGTGAGGGATATAATGAAGAAGGAATTTTCCAGTGTTCATTATGACAAACAACCATAAGTATAAAAGCTTCAGAAGTAGGTTTCAATTGATCATTATCAATATTTATTCCTATATTTGCATAGCTCCACATTAAATGTGGAGCTATGATTTTGATGGACAACAAATTTTGTCGTCCATCAAAATCTAGTTGCGTTAGTATAGAAACTTCATCAACGATAAGTGAACAAACGACTTCCATATTGAATATATAATATTCCTGAACGTTAGCTTGCAGTCCATTAAATGCTACTAAAATAAACCCTTGTTAACAATTAATATTCTGGTACCACTTTCGTATTGTGGCTTGGTGTGGTAAAGACATGGCAAATTTTTTATTCAAGAAATTCATAACAGCTTCCATATCACTGTTACTTTCTTTTTCAATGCAGCAATTTTTTTTATTAGCCTTATAGAATCTCTTTTGGCATGCAGCATGTCTGGCTTTTAAGTTTTGATGGCGGGATACTGTAAATAATGTAATAATGTTTCATCAGAGGTCATATTTTTCAAAGTAACACAAGAAAGGCATAGGCAAGCTGACATTTAACTACTTATAACTATGTATGGACTTGATGAATTGGATTTTTCATCTTCTTGAACTACTGCTTATACTTGTTGAAGAGGTACTTTTGTCACCTTTATTTCTGAAACAATATGAGTTTATAATAGCTTGCAAGAAGTGAGAGAGTGTGGATAGATGATAGAAGTATTGCTAACACTATACAAACCGAAAACTAATGACTGATATTTTATTAACAGAAATCAGAAATTATTCTCACCTTGCATGACGATAACTTAATTTTTTTTTCCTCTTTGATATTCTTCATATTAATGGATGATTCAGGAGGTGATAAGGTATTTAACTGATCTTTACTTGTAGATTCTTCTGCTAGAAAGTACGATTTTGATGCTCAGAGCAAACTACTTTATTGGTAGACCAATTCCAAGTAATTAATTCTAAGCACATTCAACCATACTTTTTGTAGTTCTCCTTTAGGAAACTTTCAAGAACACATAACAATGAATAAATCTGAAATGTTTAAGCAACCATTACCTATGAAAACCAATTATTGATCATGTTGGAAGTTGGATTGGAACACTAGAAATATCTCATATCAACATCAAAATTCATGAGACACATGCAACTGAATTCGCGAACGCTCGAAATTTAAATCAAAACGACCATAGAATAGACGAAAATGACGTCACAAAGTAGAATATGACGGACCCAGTAGTGTCCCCCAAAATTTGGATGCGCAGTGGTCGACGCTCATTCTCTTTCCCTCTATTTCTCTGGTCTGGACATGCGCCATGCGTGTTTACAAACCTTCAACGACATTTAAACATAATAATGTTTCTCCAAATTTCGACTTTGCCAGGACTCGTCAGATCTTACTGTTGAGACTGACCGTGTAATCTCCGTCTAAGGAGAACCAGTTGATGTGTTCTGTGCATGCTTTGTTACTATGTCCTTACGCCACCTTAGGCATAGCACTGTTAATTTTTGACCCAACAGTGAATGGTGACGATTACCAACATTATCATATTAGCCATCAAACAATTTTTATTATTCATAATCATAAGAATGTCTCTCGATATAGAATATGGTAATAATTTGACATATCGTTCGATGAATAATCATTTTCAAAACTCTTGTCACTCGTTGATATGTGATATTATCTGAAATTATAGATAAACTCTAAATATTCCATTCATTTTAAAATTAAGTATTCCGACATTTCAACGTAGAGTTGTATTTCAAGATAATGAATGTATTGAGCTAAAGATTCATGTAAGTCTGTAAAATTGGATTTTCACAGGTTTGGGGGAAAAAGTAATTGTGAAAATAAGATTCATTTATTTAGATACTAATATATCTATATATTATACCTACTAATTACTAAGTAAACAAAAAAATTGTATCCTAAACTGAAGCCGCAATTAAAACACAGGAAATAATTTCGAATAAAATATAATCTATTAACATTTTGATTATTTACTTCAAGAGAGATCAAGAATAACATTCATGCAGCATGCAATAATTTTTTCCGAGTTGGGACCACTACCACCATAGTCATGAGGATTCCTGAAACACTACAGGGAGGATAAATATATGGATCATAATTAAAACATGATTAACTAACTTTATCCATTTCCTTATATCCTACTTCTCGTTGGAAAATATTCTTGGAGTTTCCTCCACAGGACTAGATATATCATCATTTTCAAAGTTATCGTTGAATATCAAGCCATTCTATTATAATATTAGTAAAATTGGTCCTTCACATGTATTTATTATTAAGCATACTAAGCAACAAGAATTTAAGAAACATGTACCTGAAACTCCAAGAGAAAACAACATATATACAGACAGACACACATGTTATATTAATAATAACATTTTACTACTATATTTTGAAATGTTCCGATATCAGAAAAAATAAAATGCTTCGTTAAAAATTCCTATAATGCTGTATTTCAAAGACCCTGATGATGGACCGTCAGAGATCCATTATATCAGGTATCAGGACACCAGAATAAGTGCAATTCAACTTTTTTTGCGCGTATGTTCTGGGGAACATCGCCTTATCATTTTACGCAAATGTCTGTAATTTTCGAATTTTTTGCCGAGAACAGTCTCAAACGATTAGGTTCAACTCACTGATGAATAATTCGAGGTCAAATTTGATTATGTCCGGCCGGTCGTTGCCACGATAACTTGAGAGCGGAAGGAGATATAGCGAATTGAAATTTTCATGATAGGTGGCGCATCCCAATACGACGGACAAGTCCATTAATGGGCATAATCGGCCCAACGGTTTCCTAGTAATAATTTTGTTTTCAACCATTACTAACCCAGTAAACATGAGATGTATATGAAACGTTTCAGTATTCCTTTAATTTTGAGTATTCGAAACATTGTGTTGATATATTTCAGAAATGTTCCAAAAAATATGAAACATTTCGAAAACATCTCCGAAAGACTTATACTGAAATATTTCAAAATTCTCTTTTTGGCGCTCTAGTTCCTCGGAACTGAGTGCTTATGAATTTGCCCAAATGTCTGTAATTTTGGAATATTTCGATGAAAATGGTCTTAAACGATTTGGTTCGACTCACTGATCAAGAATCCGTGGTCGGAATTCATTCTGTCCGGCCGGTCCGGCCGGCCGGCCGTAAGCACGATAACTCTCGAACGGAATGAGCTAGCGAGTTGAAATTTTCAGAGTAGCTTTGGGGGATGAATATCTTGGCTAAGTTCGTTATTGGGCAAAAACGGACAGATGGTTTCGGAGTAACAAAAAAAAAATTTTTTTTTTACGAAACAAATTCCAAATCAAATTTTTTTTAATAAGCAGTTTTATCATAAAAATCCATTCATATCATTTTCAACTCTAACAAGCTAATACTTTCGGTAATATGATTTTTTAAAATTTCAATGTAAATCGTATTTCACAGATTGATATAATTATTATTCTATGTATGAATTCTCATAATGTCAACTTGACAGAAGGGAATATTGTAACTTCAAAAATATTGGGGTTGAAATACTCGTATTTTAGCGATGCAACGGGGACCTCACCCGAAAATGTTTGAAAATATTACGTAAATATTGAAAGCATAATTCTGTAGTTTGGTGAACGTAGATCAGGAAATTTTTGATCGATTACAAGGTAATTTATTATTACTTATCTAATAAACTATTATTTGAATTGAATTTCCTTCATGATGCAGTGATATCATATGAATACATTGATATAATTCCCAACTCTGAGAAACCAATACCAGATATATTTTGTCTGTTTGAACTAGAGCGCCAGAAAGCTCCTGTCCACAGGGCTTGAACCCATTTTTTGTAAGCATTTGAATCGTTTCAGAATGACCTCAATTACGAATCTTTGAAAATTTAGACTGTAACATTTCAGAAATATTCTAGAATCATATACCTATTCAAAAATATTTCAAAGTTATTGTTTTTATGAACATAAGAAACGTTTCAGAATTACCTCATTTATGAAGGTTTGAAACATTAATATTGGGATATTTGAGAAATATCCTCGCAACATAATTTCAGAATATTTCAGACTTTCAGAGTTACGCTTATTATGAACATAAGAAACGTTTCAGAATGACCTCATTTATTAAGGTTTGAAACATTAATATTGGCATATTTGAGAAATATCCTCGAAATATAATTTCGAAATATATCAGAGTTGCTCTTATTATGAACATTAGAAACGTATCAAAATGACCTCATTTATGAAGGTTTAAAACATAAATATTGGTTAATTTGAGAAATATCCTGGAATCATATATTTCGAAATATTTCAAAGTTGCTCTTATTATGAAGATATGATCTCAATTGTAAATGTTTGAAACCTTATTTTGCTACATTAAAAAAATGTCTTAGACTCATACATTTCGAAAGATCTCAGTGTTTCTGATATTGTAGACATTTGAAACACTGCTTGATTAGCTCGAATGTAGGTGTATGGAAACATAATCTAACATTTCAGAAATGTTTCATTAGAAACGCTTCAAAATCACCTGAATATTGAATATATTCGGATAGATATTTACAAAATGTTATGTTTTATTTTTCAAAAGTATTTGAATATAATATGTATTTTCAAGTTATGAAATCGTTACACCATTTTCAATATTTAGGCACCTGCAAGCAATGCAAACCATAGACTAAGATGTAAGATGCAAACTTGTATTGTATTGTATACGAATCTGTGGTTGAGAAATTGAGGTTAACTCTCTCTCATTCTCGAACAAACAGAGCCCCAAAATAGTAACCCCCTAGTTGGGGAGGTTTGAACATGGGCTCAGGTGCGTGGCTATGTACCCAATCTCAGTAAATCTTAGTAGTATATCCTGGTGTCCCTGGGGCCAACAGGAGTCTCGGAAAAGCCGATCACCAGGAATGTAACAGCCTCGTGTACATTCACTTTTCAACAATCACAACAAATCCGGGCAATCTTTCCAAACTTTTCACAAATTATAATTACACCTTTAACATTTATTCATCTTAGTCGTTCTTTATATATATTTTTCAATATATATTAAATGTTGGAGCTCCAAACTGGGACGCGGGGAAAGTAGACATCCCGCCGTAACGACCATTTTGGAACTGAAATTGAGGTTAAGAAATTGACCGGGAATCGAAGTCACACCCAAAGTGTTTCATGCATACTAAACCAGTGAACTCTATTATACCTGTGTTGCGTTCGGAATCAACGTCGGACGTTGTCCGGCGCGCACCCGACCCGTTCGGAATCGACGTTGGGTAAATATCAACCCCGTTCGGAAACAGACAAGACGCACGTCGGGGTGTGCAACTTTGCAACCGTGAAAATACATGTGTAATAATCACTCGTCCTGCGCAGATTTAGGTATTAGTTTTGAACGTATGTATTTGAATATTCGGGGTCTTCATAAATGATTGTAACATCGCAGTTCGGTTTGAATAATTATTTGCCGCTCTTCGATAAGGATACTGACTATTTTACAGGCCATTGAAAGTGTTAGCCTTGATAATTGTAGCGTCAGAAATTAAATTATGTGGATGGAATCGCAAATGTGAACAGTTTATATATGAAACGGCAAAACAATAATATTTCAAAGCCATCTGCGATGTTACAATTAATTGTGAAGACCCTGTAGAAGGTTCCTTCGTTTAAATCGTTTTATTACCCTTTGTCGTTTTGTTAAGAACACGAAGAAGATGTTTAGTTTACGGTGAAGTTATTTGCTACTTATAGACGAAAAACAGAATGAGTTTGATTTCTAATTGAACACAGCATGTTATTGAAGGCAATCAGGACAGAATTATCATTTATGATATCCTCCAATTTTTGTGAGAAGAATATCAAATAACGATCTAGTTAATGTGATTCTTCCTCCGGAATTGTTCGTCCGTAATATTTGGTATAATGAAATTAATATAACCCGTGACTCGCAACGGCATTTCTCGAGAATTCTCTAGTAATGCCAATCTTCCAACAATTAATTCCTCCTCATCGCTACTCAATTCGTCATCCAGAATCTGATTGAATGATTATTACATAAAAACACTATTGATCCTAAAATAACAATATTTTCTTCGTTCGATCTCGATCCAATCTCCCATTTCAATATTTCAAAAACCTTTAACAGACTTCAACGATACAAACACAATAACTTAACCTCAAAACGTCCAAAATAAACATAAGAAATTAGAAAGAGAGGCAAGAATGCACCCTGCGTCGTTCTAAAACGTACGACAACATTTCAAACAACCGGGCGCACTCTCCGTCGGACGCACTCGTTGCATCCGACGTTGATTCCGAACGCAACCCATGGTTGCGTTCGGAATCAACGTCGGACGTTGTCCGACGAGCACCCGACCCGTTCGGAATCCACGTCTGGTAAATATCAACCCCGTTCGGAAACAGACAGGACGCACGTCGGGGTGTGCAACTTTGCAACCGTGAAAATACATGTGTAATAATCACTCGTCCTGCGCAGATATTGGTATTAGTTTTGAACTTATGTATTTGAATATACGGGGTCTTCATAAATGATTGTAACATCGCAGTTGGGTTCGAATATTTATTTGCCGCTCTCCGCTAAGGATACTGAATATTTTACAGGCCTTTGAAAGTGTCGCCCTTGATAATTGTATCGTCAGAAATTAAATTATGTGGATGGAATCGCGAATGTGAACAGTTTATATATGAAATGGCAAAACAATAATATTTCAAAACCAACTGCGATGTTACAATCAATTGTGAAGACCCTGTAGGAGGTTCCATCGTTTTAATCGTTTTATTGCCCTTTGTCGTTTTGTTAAGAACACGAAGAAGTTTAGTTTACGGTGAAGTTATTTGCTACCTATAGACGAAAAAACAAAATCAGTTTGATTTCTAATTGGACACATCATATTATTAAAGGCAATCAGGACAGAATTATCATTTATGATATCCTCCAATTTTTGTTAGAAGAATATCAAATGACGATCTAGTTAATGTGATACTTTCTCGGAATTGCTCGTCCCGAATATTTGGTATAATCATATTAATGTAACCCTGCACTCGCAACGGGGTTTCTCGAGAATCCTCTAGTAATGCCAATCTTCCAACAATTCGTTCCTCCTCATCGCTACTCAATTCGTCATCCAAAATCTGATTCGAATAATTATTACATAAAAACACTATTGATCCTAAAATAACAATATTTTCTTCGTTCGCTCTCGATACAATCTCCATTTTCAATATTTCAAAAGCCTTCAACACGCTTCAACGATACAAACACAATAGCTTAACCTCAAAACAGTCAAAACGTCAAAAATAAACGTAAGAAGTTAGAAAGAGAGGCAAGAATACAGGAATCAACGTCGGATGCAACGAGTGCGTCCGACGTAGAGTGCGCTCGATTGTTTGAAATGTTGTCGTACGTTTTAGAACGACGCAGGGTGCATTCTTGCCTCTCTTTCTAATTTCTTATGTTTATTTTGGACGTTTTGAGGTTAATCTATTGTGTTTGTATCGTTGAAGTCTGTTAAAGGTTTTTGAAATATTGAAATGGGAGATTGGATCGAGATCGAACGAAGAAAATATTGTTATTTTAGGATCAATAGTGTTTTTATGTAATAATCATTCAAACCAGATTCTGGATTACGAATTGAGTAGCGATGAGGGAGGAGGAACAAATTGTTGGAAGATTGGCATTACTAGAGAATTCTCGAGAAATGCCGTTGCGAGTTCAGGGTTATATTAATTTCATTATACCAAATATTACGGACGAACAATTCCGGAGGAAGTATCACATTAACTAGATCGTTATTTGATATTCTTCTCACAAAAATTGGAGGATATCATAAATGATAATTCTGTCCTGATTGCCTTCAATACCATGCTGTGTTCAATTAGAAATCAAACTCATTTTGTTTTTCGTCTATAAAGTAGCAAATAACTTCACCGTAAACTAAACATCTTCTTCGTGTTCTTTACAAAACGACAAAGGGTAATAAAACGATTAAAACGAAGGAACCTTCTACAGGGTCTTCACAATTAATTGTAACATCGCAGTTGGCTTTGAAATATTGTTTTGCCGTTTCATATATAAACTGTTCACATTTGCGATTCCATCCACATAATTTAATTTCTGACGCTACAATTATCAAGGCTGACACTTTCAATTTCCTGTAAAATAGTCAGTATCCTTATCGAAGAGCGGCAAATAATTATTCAAACCGAACTGCGATGTTACAATCATTTATGAAGACCCCGTATATTCAAATACATACGTTCAAAACTAATACCAATATCTGCGCAGGACGAGTGATTATTACACATGTATTTTCACGGTTGCAAAGTTGCACACCCCGACGTGCGTCCTGTCTGTTTCCGAACGGGGTTGATATTTACCCAACGTCGATTCCGAACGGGTCGGGGGGTCAATTCGCTCGTCGAACGTATACGTTCGTGACGTCATGAGCGTAGATTTCTGGAAATTGCTATTCTCGGGGAACGAATAATGAGCGAATACATGAGCTACTCGTTCGTTCGTAAACATCGCTGCTCAACTGTCAAATGTTATTCCATTCAGATCATAGACAACATATCATTCAGATTTAAGATATGAATTGTTTAAAATGAACTTAGGAGGTTCTTTTGTGGGATAATATGAATAATATAATTAATATTGTGGCTGAAAATGTTTGTACAAGAACTTAGCGAGAGGCATTGTAATGAGCAATTTAGTCAAACCCATTTATCAGATGATATGTTTATGCGTTTATTTCGTTTAAACGTTTAAACAATGAATTGGTTCGTGATTTGATAGAAAAGATGAATCCGTTTATCATTCCTCCTAGAAGACTACATGATTTGGATATAAGGAAACAAAGGTGAGACTGTTTTTCTCAGAAGTGATATTAGGTGTTTATATTATTTTTTATCATTAACATAGGAACTGAATCATTTGATAAGTCCTTTGAGTACCTCTAAATATAAGGGTGCGTTTTTATTTTAATCGCAATTTCTAATCGATTAATCGTAAAATAATCGGTGTGTTTTTATTTTCGTAAAGTGAATGAATACTTGAAAATGAAAACACATCGAT
Organism: Halyzia sedecimguttata; assembly: GCA_937662695.2. NCBI lineage: Eukaryota > Metazoa > Arthropoda > Insecta > Coleoptera > Coccinellidae > Halyzia > Halyzia sedecimguttata. Next base: position 37,769,448 of record OW569419.2, read on the forward strand.
TCATTTACGATTAATCGATTAGAAATTTCGATTGAAATGAAAACGCACCCTAAGTCATTCACCACATCCCTTTCCAAGACAAAATGATAGGCGAAGTGAACTTTTACTGAAATTTTTAATTGAAAGTCTCGTATAATGGCACTATACTATTTTCATAGGCTCAACTTCTTCATCATAAGATCATTTTTATATTTTACAGTTTCACTCGGAAATTTGGGTTTCCTGCTGTAATCGATTGTCGTAATGTAGGCATTTTACCCCCTTCTGGAGATAGTGGAGAATATCTGTATGTTAACAAAAAAAAATACCACTCATTGAGTGTACAACTGGTAATAATTTCTATCCTATGTGATATTGTTCATTTTATATATATATGTATTTACTTTTTTAGGATATGCAGCAGTAATTTCAGGATAATGGACGTGAATGCATGTTTTCCAGGAGCAACTCATGATTCATTCATTTGGAATCAATCTAGATGCCAAGATGCCCTTTGTAATCTTTATTTGAGAACAAGAAGATCTTTCTACTTACTGGGTAAACTGTATATATAAATTATATATTAAAGAAGCAGCTTATAATCAATGAAAGTCCATTACTAGAGTAAAGAAAAAACACTTGCACTGAAGAATATCAGGAAAGGAGGGTCTATAGAACCACAACACGTGTTTTGCTAAACAGCATCGAGTGGAAAGTATCTGTTCCACCTGATATAAACCCTCCATTTATGAAAATCTTCAGTGCAAAGTGTTTTTTTTGTTTACTTTATTCAGAATTGTATTTCAGGTGACTCTGGATATCCACTGAGAACCTGGATTTTCATTCTGATGGTAAACCAGAACCAGGTACACATCAATTCGAATTCAATCAACACCTAAAGCACACTCCTTTGATTGATAGGTGTAATGGTCTACTGAGATGCCCTTCAGGTGCTTATTGGAACATAGGGTGTTACATTACACACCAGAAAAGGCAGTAAAATTAATAAGTGCATGCGTTATGCTTCACAACATATGTATCGAACATTTTATGCCTGACCCAGACATAGGTGATGATCTTCTAGATTATGGAATAAATGCTATTGGCAATGAAAACAACGTGGGAGGAGCTATGGCATGAATCCTGAATTAGTAGAGGAAAGAAATATAGTGATGAATTATTTTAAGAATACATGAAGTAATGAAATAAATATATCTGCACTTTGTTTTAGTATTTTTTCCATTGTATAATGATTTCAAAACGATGACATCCCACATTCTTTAGGGCCGATTTATTCAACCTCTCCGTAAAGTATTTGTTAACTATGTGCTCGTTAAATTAACCGACACCCTTTAAAGTAATAAAATCTATTCATATTTCACAGATGTTCCATAGATTTGCAGATCACTTCGTATAACAGAGAGATGAATAAACAATTATAGAATACTTTCCTTTCGGTAAGGCTACTTGAAAGTTTACAGTGAATATATCGGCTCTTACTCATTGAATACAACAAGTAAATAATTGAAAAAAGAAATATTTTCTCAGAAACAAATTCATCAAATAATAGTAACAAGATCGTTATATGGTTCCATAATAGAAACATTTTGATAAAGAAATAATATACCTAAAATACTATATTATTATTATTATTATTATTATTATTATACTGATCCTCCTGGGTCTTCCACAAGGAGAAACAAATTCATCAAATAATAGTAACAAGATCGTTATATGGTTCCATAATAGAAACATTTTGATAAAGAAATAATATACATAAAATACTATATTATTATTATTATTATTATTATTATTATTATTATACTGATCCTCCTGGGTCTTCCACAAGGAGACCCCTCATAAGTCAATACATCTTTATTTTTCATTAAAATTTATTTCAAATCAATTATAACAAACAGCTAATATCGGTTAAATATAACATAATAATATAAGGACACACTTCATTAATAGGTACCTACATATTTTCTGAAATTACTTCTGTCTGAATTATTTCATGTTAAACGCTTTAATCGAATATATGTTCTCGTTCTGCACATACATAATATTTCATAAGGAAATTTACCAGCAATATCTGGATGATTTTGTTTAACGAACGCGCGGTCTCTGCGACTTTATTACATAATAATGTTTCCTTATTAAAACTCCATTTCAAGCTCTGGCCAACTCAAATAATACTTGAGGTAGTAAGGCATTAAATTCAACCTGCAGGTTTTGTACCTACTTAACATCCTTTTTGGTATGCCTTAATTCAATGCTGAATATTCAATATGTTGGATAAGCAATGTATTTCCATCCTTCATTGGGAATTGTTTCCCAATGTTTTATTATTCCACATTATAAAAGCTGTAGCATAACAATTTAAAGAATTTTTATATTCCTCCTTCTTGACCAATTCATATTTAAATATATATATATTCTATGGATCGATCGTTCGTTGAGCGAATACGCTCATAAACGAGTGCAATCGAACGTATAGTTCGTTTTGAGTCAATTCTCGAGCAAATCTTCAACTACTCGCTCCATCGAAAGTGTACGCTCATTTCGAACGAAGAATATAAACTTGGCATCGTGGCAAAATTCATCGAAGAATGTGCTAATCATAGAAATCTAATGTTTATGATCTTGCACCTTGATCAACTTATCTAAGGTTAGGGCGTTAGGGTAATATGTTTTGATTAGGGAGCAATTTGAAAGATTCGTAAAATCAGATTTGCATTTGCTGTGAATAACATTCTATTTTTCTTTTGAATATCAATTGTTTCTTGTGGTCAAACATGGACAGAGAAATAAGTCTCTCTTCCTCATCTAATTAATTTCACCAGACAGGACTCAATATGGAAGGATATAACGAATAATTAAATGTAACCCCGTGTGCAAACAATGAGTGGAGGTATATAAAAGATATCCTTGCTTTATATTTTGTATAGTTACCAATAATGTAATTTTTTCCAGGGTTCGCATGATATTCAGACCATGGCTCCAATCACTTCATTTTTATTTCCAACAGCATATATTCCATAATCAATAAGTTCATAACCTATATCTGGGTCAGTTCCAGGAATATTACTGTGTGTAATACAGCACCTGAAGAGCATCTTCAGGACCCCATTACACCTCTGAATCAAACAACGAGGGTGCATGCCTTTATTATGAAAATTTTAGCCATCTAAAGATGATTAAAAATTGACCATAAGATAAATGATTACCATCTGACTATTCGTCAATGAATTTTGATGTTCCTGCTCAATTCATATTAGGCGCCCATGAATCCTTCTTTTCCACACCAATCCAGCAATAGCTGGATATATTGCCTCGATTTAAGCAGGAATATCCAACATTGCATTTAGGCCTTCTGATTGCAGATTGGATTGAATGCCTATCTCAGGCGAACTTACTTCATCCAAGTAATGTGTTAGTTGAGATGGCCCATAAGGCTAAAATGGACTTTTAATCCACAATCTTTTTTTTTCCCATAGGAAACATACTTATACTCAATAATCTTGCAGATTGCAATAAATAAAATTATCACGATATTGCTGCTTAATTTTCTTATGAAATAATATTATGCACGTTCAGAATCAGAACATCAATTAGATTAATGCATTGGAAAAAAAATATTTTAACAAGCCCTGTGGACAGGAGCTTTCTGGCGCTCTAGTTCAAACAGACAAATTATATCTCCGAAAGTATTGGTTTCTCTGAGTTGGGAATTATATCAATGTATACATATGATAGAGCTGCATCATAAAGGAAATTCAATTCAAATAATAGTTTATTTATCAAGATTAAATGAGCAATCATGAGAATGAGAACTGCACCATGGAAGAAATCGAATTAAATCTGGCCAATTTTGCCCAATAACGAACTTAACCGAGATATTCATCTCCCTAACCTACTCTGAAAATTTCAACTACCTAGCTCATTCCGTTCGAGAGTTATTGTGGAAAAACTTATTTTAAATTTTCAAATTTTTTTTTTTTACACTTTGGGGTAATCTGGTCAATATAAACTTCACGAGTATTTCAACCCCAATATTTTTGAAGTTACAATATTCCCTTCTGTCAAGTTGACATTATGAAAATTCATACAAGGAATAATTATATCAATCTGTGAAATACGATTTACATTGAAATTTTGAAAAATCATATCTCCGAAAGTATTAGCTTGTTAGAGTTAAAAATAATATGGATGGATTCTTTTAATAAAACTGCTCATTAAAAAAAATTTAATTTGGAATTTGTTCTGTAAAAAAAATTTTTTTTTTTTATTACTCCGAAACCTTCTGTCCGATTTTGCCCAGTAACGAACTTAGCCGAGATATTTATCCCCCAAACCTACTCTGAAAATTTCAACTCTCTAGCTCATTCCGTTCGAGAGTTATCGTGCCTACGGCCGGACCGGCCGGCCGGACCGGCCGGCCAGACGGCCGGACAGAATGAATTTCCACCACGGATTCTTCATCAGTGAGTCGAACCAAATCGTTTCAGACCATTTTCATCGAAAAATTCGAAAATTACAGACATTTGGGCAAATTGATAAGCACTCAGTTCCGAGGAACTAGAGCGCCAAAAATGGAGAGGAAAGGTACAAAAAAATATTTGAATTGACAAAGTGCTCATGACCATTGTTTATTGTCTATAGAGAATCTCAACCCTCACTTGAAATCTTTCAATCAAAAATATGTATAAATGTAGTGTGCAGTGCTTATATGTATACCTATACTAAGATAATATTTAACCGATGTTAACTGTTTAATTTGTCAAATAATACATTTTGATGAAGAAAAAAGATGTATTGTCTAGGAATTACCTTTATTTTTTAGACCATACTATAATATTAATTGAATAATTTCTAGTAATCTCAATATTAGATGACAAGAAAATAAAAGTATTATGTAAATTGTTTCACGTTTTCGATATTTTCACTCAAGAATGTCTGACAGTCCTTTTACGTGAAACATATTCTGGCAAATAACAGGAATATGTTATTTAACAATAATGTTCAATAGCGTTTATAATTGAAATATAAAAAAGCACTGACGTGAAGTCAGTTCTCTTTGGCGCGGATGATTCACATTGACCAATGTGAATTGAATGATGAGTATTTCATGCTCAGTGGATAGTGCGAGCCGGAGATCTAGTTAGATTATGGTTCACTGTTGGGTCAAAAATTAACAGTGCTGTGCTCAAGCTGGCCTAGAGATACAGTAACAAAGCCTACACAGAAACAAACACAACTGCCTATCGTAACTCGCACAAGCTCCCATAGGAGCTTCTGAGGGATTTCCTTGGGGGGCCTAGGGGGGGCAGTGTAATCATGTCATTAGCAAGAGCGCCAAAGCAGATAGAATCCGCGTCAGTGGTTTTTTACTTCTTTCAAATTGAAGTTAATCAGCATCGGCGTGCTTACTAATGACATGATTATACTGACCCTCCTAGGTCTTCCGCAAGGAGATCCCTCAGATGCTCCTAGGTTCTTTTGCGAGATAGGAGACTAGTTGTGTTTGTTCTGTGTGGCTTTGTTACTGTATCCTTACGCACATCACTGTTAATTTTTTGACCCATTAAGCTAATATACCGTCTGACTATATAAGATCTCCGGCTCACTCTATCTATTACAATAGTTGAATATTTTTGTTCTATTAATGTGATCATCATGAAATTTGGCATAAGTCTTCGTTTCGGTAGTCTGCAACTAACTACCCAGTTTCGATACGATCAGATCAGTATTTTTCGAGTTATTGGGAAGACAAAACTTGCAAATGTAAGATTTTTTTTTTAGTGTACGTAGTCATTCGATCCATCCAAAACTTCGCGTGCTTATAAAGGTTGTCATTCTAAAATTTGATGCTAAATTTCAGATAGATTGAGTGAGTGGTTTCGGAAATACATAAACGGAAATAATGCTTCAACTAAAAATGGCCAACACTTGACCAAAACTACTGGGTGGATTCAGATCTCAGATTAACAAACTCAACCGAAATATTTGTGCCCCAAACCTACCCTGTAAATTCAAACTCTCAAACTCATTTCGTTCGAGGGTCATCGTGCTTACGGCAGGACAGAATTGGTTTGACCTTGAATTATTATTATTCATCAGTGAGTTGTACAAAAATGTGGGAAAGCTCTGCGGACAGGGGCTTTGGCGCTCTTGTCAAACTACCGCAGCGAGTATTCAAACTTTGAGAAATCATATCTCTGAAAGTAAAAAAATTTCAACTGTACGTCCTATATTATAGCTCATTCTGTTCGAGAGTTATCATGTCAACGGCCGGCCGGACATAATCAATTTTGACTACGGATTCTTGATGAGTGAGTCGAACCACGTTTGAAACGATTTTCAGCCAAAAATCTGAAAATTACAGACATTTGGGCAAATTGATAAGCACTCTCTGTTCCGAGGAACAAGAGCGCCAAAAAAGAATTAGTTCTCGAGAAGAGTTTATTTGAAGAATATTTGCAGCAATCAAAACCATAAACCCCTTTAGTTTATTAATATTATTAAATCTATGAATGAAACCGTCAAAACAAGCGTTCATCTCGACGAGCGTGTGATATAGAGCACCGAACGAACATTTGAGCGATGATTTGGAACGATTAGCTCGTGTTTTCGTTCCCCGAGAATTGCAACTGGTGCATATCTCTGAACACTTTCGGTGGTGCCTCATTCATTATGTCTGTGTTTCCAAATAATAAAGAAACAACATTTGACATATCTAAAATTCTAAATTTACGCGTGATTTACTTATTCTATTTCAAAATTTAAATTCAACGATGAAGCGCCACGCCAATATCAACACCAAAAACAAGGTATTATATGAGATCTAGCCCAGTAAACATTGATGCATCTCAGTAATATAGCTGAAACATTTCACGTGTAACATGAAACATTTCATTCATAGGGGTAGAGATGTTTCAGAAACATCTACGAGATCGCTAATGTCCAAGGACATTTATGCTTCAGTGGAAACATATCTCAGAAAACGTCTCAGTAACATATCATTGAAACATATAATATATGTTTCCACTGAAGCATAAATGTCCTTGGACATTAACGATCTCGTAGATGTTTCTGAAACATCTCTACCCCTATGAATGAAATGTAACGTAGATATTATCTACGTTACTTTTAACGTTAATTTGGTCTCATTGCAATATACCAAGGATATGTTACAGACCGATTTTTCACTGGAACAAAAACATTCTTGATTCTACTTCAATCTTCAGGTGTTTCATTAGGTTTGTACCAAATCAAGAAATTATCGGAGAATGCATCGTCAGGATTCGGAGCAGTATAAAAATGGGTTCAAGCCCTGTGGACAGGAGCTTTCTGGCGCTCTAGTTCAAACAGACAAATTATATCTCCGAAAGTATTGGTTTCTCAGAGTTGGGAATTATATCAATGTATTCATATAATAGAACTGCATCCTAAAGGAAATTCAATTCAAATAATAGTTTATTTATCAAGATTAAATGAGCAATCATGAGAATGAGAAAAGCACCATGGAAGAAATCAAATTAAATCTGGTCAATTTTGCCCAATAACGAACTCAACCGAGATATTCATCTCCCTAAACTACTCTGAAAATTTCAACTACCTACCTCATTCCGTTCGAGAGTTATATCTATGTCTATGGATGAAAAGCAGTCTCACTACTCTCAGATCTCTTACTTCATGTTCAGTTCCGAAATGTAAGAATTTTCTGAGAAAAACTAATATCGGAGCAAACAACTGAGATTTAACTCACTTCGCTCACAATTCTCAGGAACATCATTTGACATTATGACAATTCATATTCATACATAGAATAATATCATTCTGTGACAACGTTGAAATACGATTTATTATTGAAATTTTGAAAAATCATATCTGAGATTTTTCTCACTTCGCTCACAATTCTTCAATTGAACATCATTTGACATTATGACAATTCATATTCATACATAGAATAATATTATTCTGTGACAACGTTGAAATACGATTTATTATTGAAATTTTGAAAAATCATATCTCCGAAAGTATTAGCTTGTTAGAGTTAAAAATGATATGATTGGATTCTCATGATAAAACTTTTTATTAAGAAAAATTTAATTTGGAATTTGTTTCGTAAAAAAAAATTTTTTTTTTGTTACTCCGAAACCATTTGTCCGATTTTGCCCAATAAAGAACTTAGCCGAGATATTTATCCCCCAAACCTACTCTGAAAATTTCAACTCTCTAGCTCATTCCGTTCGAGAGTTATCGTGCCTACGGCCGGCCGGACCGGCCGGCCGGACCGGCCGGACCGGCCGGCCGGACAGAATGAATTTCGACCACGGATTCTTGATCAGTGAGTCGAACCAAATCGTTTAAGACCATTTTCATCGAAATATTCGAAAATTACAGACATTTGGGCAAATTGATAAGCACTCAGTTCCGAGGAACTAGAGCGCCAAAAATGTGACTTTTCTACCTACTGCTCCGAATCATGACGCTGCATTGTACGATAACCTCTTGGTTTGGAACAAACCTATCGTAAAGAGTAAATATACAACATTACACTTAAATCCTTGGTGTCAACAAGAATACTATCGAAGGTTCTAGTCAATATATTAAACAAATGTTATCAAATCGAGTTTTTATTCATCATTTATGCAAAGGTGTACAACAAAACCTGGAATCGAAATATTAAATAAAAATATATTATATAGCACAAAAATTTAATAAAATGAAAACAACTTATTCTTTCGTCGTTGCTCATCCATGATATAATATAAATATATTATTAGAAAAGTTATCAAAAAAAAAAAATCAAGTAAGTATGATATTATAAAGAATTCACCTCCTTCCTTATCACCGCTGGATGAAACCATATATTTATTAATCACTTATTAGTTTCAAAGAGTATGAACTAATTTATCCTATCGCACAATGATGAATGAAACTTAAAAACTGCCAAAACTTCTACTTTCCACCAAATTAAATGATCATCAACAGACATAACCTACACTTCTAACCACGCGTAATCTGTGATCCATGGGTCTGTCCGCTGTCCCTCAGAACACCAATGGCTGCCCGCATCCGTCTACCGCCAACCAAAAAGAATCAGCAATCAGCATTCATTATTTGACATTTGACATTAGGCTTATTAAATCTTTCAGACAAGATTTATTCTTGAATATATATTCTTGAAGAGATAATGATATATATTTATACGTATTATTGTCGTTTGACGGAAAACTGAAAAAAAAAATGTTGGAAAGGCTAATGTACCTATACTTGAATAAATAATTTAATATACATATTTCACCGATATTGCTTTTTTTTTAGAGGCCGTGTTACATTCAAACATTTCCGTTAGATTACTGGAATGTTTTCTAATGCCCACATATAATATACCTATATTATATGTCTCATATTTCATGTCACTGTGATATATCACTGATGATGCGTAGCGATGTTCCATATAAACATTTGCGAGATGTTCATGAAACATAACTTTGCAATGTTTCAAAATGCTTCACCCATATCTCATATGAAATGTTTCTGTGATATATCATGTTTACTGGGAGGCGATAAGAACACACGCTCTTCAATAAATTCTTCCACGATGCCAAGTTTATTCCTCGTTGGAAATGAACGTCTATGCTTTCCTTGGAACGAGTAGTTGAAGATATGCTCGAGAATTGAATTGACCCGAACTACACGTTCGATTTCACTCGCTCATGAACGTATACGTTCAACGAGCGATCGATCTCGAGAATTGACCCCCTGGTGCTGCCATGCTGCCAATGGAATACGCCATCAGAGAATTGTCTTGACATTGACGTATTGACGATATTCAGAAGTGCCAACCTGCCTTTGTTTTAGTTACAAAAACGTGACAGACCTAAATCATGGCCAACCGGGGGGTCAATTCTCGAGATCGATCGCTCGTTGAACGTATACGTTCATGAGCGAGTGAAATCGAACGTGTAGTTCGGGTCAATTCAATTCTCGAGCATATCTTCAACTACTCGTTCCAAGGAAAGCATAGACGTTCATTTCCAACGAGGAATAAACTTGGCATCGTGGAAGAATTTATTGAAGAGCGTGTGTTCTTATCGCCTAGATCTCATATAATACCTTGTTTTTGGTGTTGATATTGGCGTGGCGCTTCATCGTTGAATTTAAATTTTGAAATAGAATAAGTAAATCACGCGTAAATTTAGAATTTTAGATATGTCAAATGTTGATTGTCAAATGGATCGAATGACTACGTACACTAAAAAAAAAATCTTACATTTGCAAGTTTTGTCTTCCCAATAACTCGAAAAATACTGATCTGATCGTATCGAAACTATGTAGTTAGTTGCAGACTACCGAAACGAAGACTTATGCCAAATTTCATGATGATCACATTAATAGAACAAAAATATTCAACTATTGTAATAGATAGAGTGAGCCAGAGATCTTATATAGTCAGACGGTATATTAGCTTAATGGGTCAAAAAATTAACAGTGATGTGCGTAAGGATACAGTAACAAAGCCACACAGAACAAACACAACTAGTCTCCTATCTCGCAAAAGAACCTAGGAGCATCTGAGGGATCTCCTTGCGGAAGACCTAGGAGGGTCAGTATAATCATGTCATTAGTAAGCACGCCGATGCTGATTAACTTCAATTTGAAAGAAGTAAAAAACCACTGACGCGGGTTCTATCTGCTTTGGCGCTCTTGCTAATGACATGATTACACTGCCCCCCCTAGGCCCCCCAAGGAAATCCCTCAGAAGCTCCTATAGGAGCTTGTGCGAGTTACGATAGGCAGTTGTGTTTGTTTCTGTGTAGGCTTTGTTACTGTATCTCTAGGCCAGCTTGAGCACAGCACTGTTAATTTTTGACCCAACAGTGAACCATAATCTAACTAGATCTCCGGCTCGCACTATCCACTGAGCATGAAATACTCATCATTCAATTCACATTGGTCAATGTGAATCATCCGCGCCAAAGAGAACTGACTTCACGTCAGTGCTTTTTTATATTTCAATTATAAACGCTATTGAACATTATTGTTAAATAACATATTCCTGTTATTTGCCAGAATATGTTTCACGTAAAAGGACTGTCAGACATTCTTGAGTGAAAATATCGAAAACGTGAAACAATTTACATACTACTTTTATTTTCTTGTCATCTAATATTGAGATTACTAGAAATTATTCAATTAATATTATAGTATGGTCTAAAAAATAAAGGTAATTCCTAGACAATACATCTTTTTTCTTCATCAAAATGTATTATTTGACAAATTAAACAGTTAACATCGGTTAAATATTATCTTAGTATAGGTATACATATAAGCACTGCACACTACATTTATACATATTTTTGATTGAAAGATTTCAAGTGAGGGTTGAGATTCTCTATAGACCATAAACAATGGTCATGAGCACTTTGTCAATTCAAATATTTTTTTGTACCTTTCCTCTCCATTTTTAAAATATTTTTTTTCCAATGCATTAATCTAATTGATGTTCTGATTCTGAACGTGCATAATATTATTTCATAAGAAAATTAAGCAGCAATATCGTGATAATTTTATTTATTGCAATCTGCAAGATTATTGAGTATAAGTATGTTTCTTATGGGAAAAAAAAAGATTGTGGATTAAAAGTCCATTTTAGCCTTATGGGCCATCTCAACTAACACATTACTTGGATGAAGTAAGTTCGCCTGAGATAGGCATTCAATCCAATCTGCAATCAGAAGGCCTAAATGCAATGTTGGATATTCCTGCTTAAATCGAGGCAATATATCCAGCTATTGCTGGATTGGTGTGGAAAAGAAGGATTCATGGGCGCCTAATATGAATTGAGCAGGAACATCAAAATTCATTGACGAATAGTCAGATGGTAATCATTTATCTTATGGTCAATTTTTAATCATCTTTAGATGGCTAAAATTTTCATAATAAAGGCATGCACCCTCGTTGTTTGATTCAGAGGTGTAATGGGGTCCTGAAGATGCTCTTCAGGTGCTGTATTACACACAGTAATATTCCTGGAACTGACCCAGATATAGGTTATGAACTTATTGATTATGGAATATATGCTGTTGGAAATAAAAATGAAGTGATTGGAGCCATGGTCTGAATATCATGCGAACCCTGGAAAAAATTACATTATTGGTAACTATACAAAATATAAAGCAAGGATATCTTTTATATACCTCCACTCATTGTTTGCACACGGGGTTACATTTAATTATTCGTTATATCCTTCCATATTGAGTCCTGTCTGGTGAAATTAATTAGATGAGGAAGAGAGACTTATTTCTCTGTCCATGTTTGACCACAAGAAACAATTGATATTCAAAAGAAAAATAGAATGTTATTCACAGCAAATGCAAATCTGATTTTACGAATCTTTCAAATTGCTCCCTAATCAAAACATATTACCCTAACGCCCTAACCTTAGATAAGTTGATCAAGGTGCAAGATCATAAACATTAGATTTCTATGATTAGCACATTCTTCGATGAATTTTGCCACGATGCCAAGTTTATATTCTTCGTTCGAAATGAGCGTACACTTTCGATGGAGCGAGTAGTTGAAGATTTGCTCGAGAATTGACTCAAAACGAACTATACGTTCGATTGCACTCGTTTATGAGCGTATTCGCTCAACGAACGATCGATCCATAGAATATATATATATTTAAATATGAATTGGGCAAGAAGGAGGAATATAAAAATTCTTTAAATTGTTATGCTACAGCTTTTATAATGTGGAATAATAAAACATTGGGAAACAATTCCCAATGAAGGATGGAAATACATTGCTTATCCAACATATTGAATATTCAGCATTGAATTAAGGCATACCAAAAAGGATGTTAAGTAGGTACAAAACCTGCAGGTTGAATTTAATGCCTTACTACCTCAAGTATTATTTGAGTTGGCCAAAGCTTGAAATGGAGTTTTAATAAGGAAACATTATTATGTAATAAAGTCGCAAAGACCGCGTTCGTTAAACAAAATCATCCAGATATTGCTGGTAAATTTCCATATGAAATATTATGTATGTGCAGAACGAGAACATATATTCGATTAAAGCGTTTAACATGAAATAATTCAGACAGAAGTAATTTCAGAAAATATGTAGGTACCTATTAATGAAGTGTGTCCTTATATTATTATTATGTTATATTTAACCGATATTAGCTGTTTGTTATAATTAATTTGAAATAAATTTTAATGAAAAATAAAGATGTATTGACTTATATAGTATTTTATGTATATTATTTCTTTATCAAAATGTTTCTATTATGGAACCATATAACGATCTTGTTACTATTATTTGATGAATTTGTTTCTGAGAAAATATTTCTTTTTTCAATTATTTACTTGTTGTATTCAATGAGTAAGAGCCGATATATTCACTGTAAACTTTCAAGTAGCCTTACCGAAAGGAAAGTATTCTATAATTGTTTATTCATCTCTCTGTTATACGAAGTGATCTGCAAATCTATGGAACATCTGTGAAATATGAATAGATTTTATTACTTTAAAGGGTGTCGGTTAATTTAACGAGCACATAGTTAACAAATACTTTACGGAGAGGTTGAATAAATCGGCCCTAAAGAATGTGGGATGTCATCGTTTTGAAATCATTATACAATGGAAAAAATACTAAAACAAAGTGCAGATATATTTATTTCATTACTTCATGTATTCTTAAAATAATTCATCACTATATTTCTTTCCTCTACTAATTCAGGATTCATGCCATTCATGCCATAGCTCCTCCCACGTTGTTTTCATTGCCAATAGCATTTATTCCATAATCTAGAAGATCGTCACCTATGTCTGGGTCAGGCATAAAATGTTCGATACATATGTTGTGAAGCATAACGCATGCACTTATTAATTTTACTGCCTTTTCTGGTGTGTAATGTAACACCCTATGTTCCAATAAGCACCTGAAGGGCATCTCAGTAGACCATTACACCTATCAATCAAAGGAGTGTGCTTTAGGTGTTGATTGAATTCGAATTGATGTGTACCTGGTTCTGGTTTACCATCAGAATGAAAATCCAGGTTCTCAGTGGATATCCAGAGTCACCTGAAATACAATTCTGAATAAAGTAAACAAAAAAAACACTTTGCACTGAAGATTTTCATAAATGGAGGGTTTATATCAGGTGGAACAGATACTTTCCACTCGATGCTGTTTAGCAAAACACGTGTTGTGGTTCTATAGACCCTCCTTTCCTGATATTCTTCAGTGCAAGTGTTTTTTCTTTACTCTAGTAATGGACTTTCATTGATTATAAGCTGCTTCTTTAATATATAATTTATATATACAGTTTACCCAGTAAGTAGAAAGATCTTCTTGTTCTCAAATAAAGATTACAAAGGGCATCTTGGCATCTAGATTGATTCCAAATGAATGAATCATGAGTTGCTCCTGGAAAACATGCATTCACGTCCATTATCCTGAAATTACTGCTGCATATCCTAAAAAAGTAAATACATATATATATAAAATGAACAATATCACATAGGATAGAAATTATTACCAGTTGTACACTCAATGAGTGGTATTTTTTTCTGTTAACATACAGATATTCTCCACTATCTCCAGAAGGGGGTAAAATGCCTATATTACGACAATCGATTACAGCAGGAAACCCAAATTTCCGAGTGAAACTGTAAAATATAAAAATGATCTTATGATGAAGAAGTTGAGCCTATGAAAATAGTATAGTGCCATTATACGAGACTTTCAATTAAAAATTTCAGTAAAAGTTCACTTCGCCTATCATTTTGTCTTGGAAAGGGATGTAGTGAATGACTTATATTTAGAGGTACTCAAAGGACTTATCAACTGATTCAGTTCCTATATGTTAATGATAAAAAATAATATAAACACCTAATATCACTTCTGAGAAAAACAGTCTCACCTTTGTTTCCTTATATCCAAATCATGAAGTCTTCTAGGAGGAATGATAAACGGATTCATGTTTTCTATCAAATCACGAACCAATTCATTATTTAAACGTTTAAACCAAATAAACGCATAAACATATCATCTGATAAATGGGTTTGACTAAATTGCTCATTACAATGCCTCTCGCTAAGTTCTTGTACAAACATTTTCAGCCACAATATTAATTATATTATTCATATTATCCCACAAAAGAACCTCCTAAGTTCATTTTAAACAATTCATATCTTAAATCTGAATGATATGTTGTCTATGATCTGAATGGAATAACATTTGACAGTTGAGCAGCGATGTTTTCGAACGAACGAGTAGCTCATGTATTCGCTCATTATTCGTTCCCCGAGAATAGCAATTTCCAGAAATCTACGCTCATGACGTCACGAACGTATACGTTCGACGAGCGAATGGTCTCGAGAATTGACCCCCAGTGCTGCACTGAGCACGCACTGAGTGCAAAAAATGTTGCACTGGACGTCAAAATGTGTCAAAATGCTTGACGAAATTCCCCAATGGAATACGATTCATGCACTCAGTGCGCACGAGTTCTACCAATGGAATACGCTATGAGACGTTGCCAATTTCTACTCTCAACAATCTACAAGATATTGTCGCAAATCATTATCTTCGAATAAAGCCTGGTTCTCAGAGCTTCGTAGTGTCGCCAGCGATAATCCCCACTCCTCTCTATATATCCATATGACGTACGTGATTCAATATCTCCCTTTCCAAATAAATACTTGAAATATAGATCAAAATTGTGCCGTAGCTAATTAAAAAACTCAAAGTCAAAGTAAATACTGGAAAAATGTGGTCAAAACAACTCTTTTGGCTTGTTTACTTGGCAAGTGTCGCAGAAATCTAATGTGTAGTTGGAATATTTCAACTACAAAAGAGGCGTGTCGCGACAGATTTTGACAACTATAAATGAATAGGTAGGGGTTAGGGGAAGTTTTGTTTACATGCTCTAATTGGCTGAAAGGTTATCGCTGGCGACACTACGAAGCTCTGAGAACCAGGCTTAATGAAGAACTCTTCGCTTTGAAATTGAAAATGCTGAAAGGACTGAAATCTGCAATAGGAAAACTTCATTCTGTCTTAGGACATGTAGAACTCTCGAATGAAATTATTTACATTTTGAAACTGTTGTATTCCAAGTTGTGCAACAAGGTATTTAAATGTTTTCTGTAGGCTTATTTCTTGAGAATTTCGAAAAGTGGGGAATTCCATAGGTACGTCTGTTCGTTTAGAAGTTCTGCCGGGATATTCAGGTACTTTTATTCTTTTTTCATATGAACTATCACAAAGTAACGGACTACTGTATCCATTATTTATCATTAAAATTTCAACACTTGATTTCCTTGCAAGAAAATAGCATAACTGCATCTTCCAACTAGTTTATATACGTGAAATATTTTCCATAGTAACAACAGATGAAAAATTTTCTTGAACAGTCGCCGGGTCTTTAGAATTGTTGAATTTACATAATATCTTCTCAAATTCATTATTTTTCCCAAGAAAATTCACCTTGTTGAAAATGAGTAATTACTACGACTTCTATGTAGAGAGGACAACGTTGCGTAGTTATCTGACAGGAAAATTAGCATAACCTAACATTTTCAAAATATACACGGTGAAATGTGTCAGAATTTCATGGCCAACCGGGAGACTTTATAAATGTGAATGGAGTATAGATTAGAGAACTCTAATCTATGTTCGTCCATTTGGACGATATACGACTTACCATAGATAACATCTATGGTACTTACCATAGATTATTGATACTTACTATAGGCCATTTCCAAGTGACGTCACAGCTGTCAGTTAGATTCCTTGAGGGGCACATAAACGTTAGTCGCTATTTGTTTACATGGAGTTTATACTCATTTTATTGCAAGTTTTTGATAAGATGCCTTCGATTTGTTGACTTGTGGGCTGCTCTATGTGAGCAGAAAGGTACCAGGCTACATTTTTGCGCGTATGTTCTGGGGAACATCGCGTTATAGTTTTGCCCAAATGTCTGTAACTTTCGAATTTTTTGACGAAATTGGTCTCAAACGATCAAGTTTGACTCCCCGATGAAGAATCCGAGGTCAAATTTGATTCTGTCCGTCCGGCCGGCCGACCGTCCGTTGCCACGATAATTTGAGAACGAAAAGAGCTAACGACTTGAAATTTTCAGGGTGGGTGGCGCATCGCAATACGACGGACAAGTTCGTTAATGGGCAAAATCGGCCCAGTGGTTTCCGAGTAATAATTTTGTTTTCAACCAATATAAATCCGATCGAATCGAAACTTGGTGAGTAGTTGTAGAATATGAACCTAAGCACGTTTGTGAAATTTTGGGCGAATCGTATGGCTAGAAAATTTTAAAAAAATTATTAAAAAATATTTTTTTTGTCACGATAACCTGAGAACGGAAAGAGATAGCGGCTGGAAAATTTCAGGTTATGTTGTGCATATGAATGCCACATTTGAGTTTGTTTATGAGCATAATCGACCAAACGGTTTCAGAGTTATAGCCATCTGAAATTTTCTGAAATTTGATGGTTTTTTGTTCCTCATTAACTCGAAAAATACTGAACCGATTGAATTCAAACATGGTTATTAGATGTAGAATGCCAACGCGAAAATGTTTGCGAAATTTGGTGTGGATAGCATCTGTAGAAAATTTTTAATAAATCATTGAAAATAAAAAAAAAAAAGTCTATATATCAGTAACTATACGTTTGAAATTGCTGAAATTTTGCAATAGCGTTCATTACCTAACTCTACTGCCAAGTTTCAAGTTTTAATAGGATCGGTTGAATATTGTTGGAGATTCGAGCATTCTTGTGTGAGTTCAGTAGATGGGTGACCGTTGCCTCGATAACTCTCGAACCAAAGGAGATAGGGACTTGCAATTTTCAGGGTAGGTTGCGTATCCGAAAGGGAGAGTTGAGTTCGTTTTTGGGCATAATCGGTTTAACGGTTTCCGAGTTATATCCACCTGGAATATTGTTTCCTTGATAACTCAAAAAATTAATATTCGATTGAATTGAAGCTTGGTAACTAGTAGTAGAAAATCAACACAAAGACGTGTTTAAAATTCTGTAAGAACCGTACTCCTAGAAAAATTGAAAAAAATGACGAAAAAAAAATTTTAAGAACCGCGCCTCCAGAAAATTAAAAAAAAATCACGAAAAAAAAATTGGTTCAAGCACTGACGTGAAGTCAGAAGCTCTTGCGCGTATGTTCTATTGTCCATTCTTCTGTATTGGACACCCTTAATCGAATTTACCATGGTTAATTATGTCGTCCATTCTCCTGTATTGGACACTTAATTCGAATTTACCGTGGTTAATTCGAAGTAAGAGTGTCCAATACAGGAGAATGGACGACATAATTAACCATGGTAAATTCGATTAAGGGTGTCCAATACAGAAGAATGGACAATAGAACATACGCGCAAAAGCTTCTGACTTCACGTCAGTGCTTGAACCAATTTTTTAGAATTCCGGCGGAGTTAAAAAATAGAGAAGATGATGTAAATCGATTGTCAAGTCGTGGTCAAGTCTTCGATGGGAATGGTGAATAGGAAGCTTGAAAAGAGGAAAGTTGTCTGGAAAGAAGCTCAAATTTGTTTTATATTTGAAGGCGAATCTTCCATATTACAGGATGAAAACGATCTTGATTGGATTCCAACCCAAATCCTTGGTTATAAGAGTGTTAAGATGTGATACATCAAGTAGTAACGTGGCCACAAATACGGAAGATGACCCAATGGAAAGGTGTTTCACAACTAATTATCAGACATTCAATATAAAATAAAGAACACAAGATTGAAACAGTAATAATTGTTATTAAATTTTCAGACATTTACAATTAATAAATACCTTAATTGATAATAAATTATATTTGAATGATAAATTCGCCCCTCAAGGTATCCGTACCATCTTTCGTGGATAGCAATTATTTCTTAGGAGTGTTAATGGAAGCTTCCCGATGTTTTTTCAATTTGATCCTTCAAATTTTGAAGAGGAGATTCTTCCACATCTCTGTAATTGGATCATATAAGCTATTCACCAATTGGTCATTTGCAACAATATCATTGTGAATTTCAATGGCTTCGCAAGCTTCTGGTATTTGTTTGTAGGAAACTTTCAATGCATCTTCTTTGTAAGTTATAGAAGAATAGCCAGCAGAACAAATGGCTCTATTGAACGAGCAATTGCTGCATATCGTGTAATTATTTATCGGTCAATTCCGTTGCCTGTGTCAGTGTTGTTCATATATATATCCTTGATTTTCAACATGTCGACATTTTATATATAGAAGGGACAGTACATCTTAGGGACGAAACACCAGGTAGAATAATATAGCTGATATGTGGCTGCATACCGTACTCGAACCAGCCATACAGACGCAATGGGCACAGATGTCATTGTTTTTGAAAACAACTAAGCATAAATTCATTGGTTTGGTAATTATCTAGAACAGGACATAACTCGAAAATTGATGTTTAAAAATCACTCACCTACTAATTTTGGGTCGTAGATTGCGAATCTGAAGTCAAAAAAGTCTGGTCGCTTCTAGTTTTTTCGAAAAAAATTCCGAAAGTTTCCAATTTAACCTCACTTTGTCACCATAATAACATCGTTATAAACCGTTTTATAGCTGAATATTCATCCTGAATGATATCTTATTGACTCCTTAATCATTTCTGAAGAATGATTTTCCTCATGATTCCCTTATTTCTTGTTTATGTGTAATGTGTAACATATTTTCATCCATTTTGAATCCTGAAATTGACATAACAGCTGATCGTACCGGCAATGGGCGACGTTGCCATATTGTAACTATATTCAGAAGTATATTTAGGTAGTGTTTTTAGGTTAATATCACAGATTGATCTGTGTTTAACGCCCCCTCGTAATTATCGACTTTTTCAAGTTTTTCGAAGAAAATATGCATTGTACAGTGATTTTTGATGATTTTCAATAGTGGCAAACTAGTTTTTTTGGAGATATCTAACGGAATGAGGAGTGAATAGGGGTGCTGGGTGGGGTAATAAATTTTTTTTCGTTATTTTTTTTTTAATTTCCAGGGGTACTGTACTAACCTAACCTAACCTAACCTACCATATTCACCTGAGATGACGTAAAGATTAAGACTGTACCTTTATGAATTTTCGCCATAGGTACAGTCTTAATCTTTACGACATCTCAGGTGAATATGGTAGGTTAGGTTAGGTTAGGTTAGTACAGTACCCCTGAAAATTAAAAAAAAAATTACGAAAAAAATTTATTACCCCACCCAGCACCCCTATTCACTCCCCATTCCGTTAGATATCTCCAAAAAAACGAGTTTGCCACTATTGAAAATCATCAAAAATCACTGTACAATGCATATTTTCTTCGAAAAACTTGAAAAAGTCGATAATTGCGAGGGGGCGTTAAACTGCATATTAACCGAAATGGATTTTGATGACTCGGCCTTTAAACGTATTCTCATGGCCGATTGAATCCATCACAAAAATTAATTGAAATAAAAACACTACCTAATACTTCTGAATATAGTTACAATATGGCAACGTCGCCCATTGCCGGTATGATCAGCTGTTATGTCAATTTCAGGATTCAAAATGGATGAAAATATGTTACACATAAACAAGAAAATTTCATTGCAATAAGGGAATCATGAGGAAAATCATTCTTCAGAAATGATTAAGGAGTCAATAAGATATCATTAAGGATGAATATTCAGCTATAAAACGGTTTATAACGATGTTATTATGGTGACAAAGTGAGGTTAAATTGGAAACTTTCGGAATTTTTTTCGAAAAAACGAGAAGCGACCAGACTTTTTTGACTTCAGATTCGCAATCTACGACCCAAAATAAGTAGGTGAGTGATTTTTAAACATCAATTTTCGAGTTATGTCCTGTTCTAGATAATTACCATTGGTTTTACTAGAAGTTTCAGGGAATGTTTCTCCTAAAACAAAATTAATAATGAATCACTGCAAATATGTATTGTTCTGATGGAATACAGCAATAATGCTCTGTTACACTTCATTTTGAAAACTAGTGGTATTAATCTTACCTTTCCCAAAGCAACAAAAGCACCAGATTGATCAGTTCAGCGAAACCCTCCTGCACAATACCAGATTCATTAAATTTGTACTTTGTAGGCTTGTAGACGTTTTTTGAGAGATCGCAGTCTTTCATGGTGTACGGGTCAATATCATCAATAACTGCCATTTTTTGTAGATAGCGCTCATTCCCATCACTGCTGAGTGATTCATAATATCCCTAAAAGACATTCTTCCAGAAATAATCAACAAAAATCACATAAAAACCTTTACAGCACAACTTATATGTGCATTTTCTATACTTGGCAAAGGGAAAATGAAGTATGGTTGCCCCTCAGCACGTGTTTTGATGTTGTCAAAAACAGCTGACTGGAAATGGCCTATAGGTACTTACTATGGACTTACGACAAGCGAACAAAAAAGGTGGGGACGTATGTCCCACAGACAACTAAGGGTTAGTTGTCTGTGGTATGTCCTTGTTTCCACTTTTTCGACTCTCGCTTCACCCCCCTGCCCGCGACACCCAAGCTAGTTCCTCAATCTTCTGAGCCTCAACCACAGAACACTAATATATAAGAAGTGAAAGCTCAGTATATATTTGTACTCTGTGGCTTAGTACTAATCCGAGGCAACAAAGATGGAGTCGAATCCGCTACCATTTTGGGTTGCAGGATAATTCAAACGGCGGGAATTTTGAATATATGCATGTCCTCAAGATACCTTATACCATACAATTGCATTTTCTGGGGCATTGTATTTATTCATCTTCAATGTAAATTCAGACCTCTGTTTCATAAAATCTGATCAACTCAGTATATCCATGAATAATTGTAAGAAAATTACATTGATGTTACATAAACTGAATAGTTGAATTAGTTGTGTAAAAATGGAATAATAAATTTTAAGAATGTATTTATTAATTTTCTAATTCAATAATAATAATCATTTTCATTCATTTATAGAGTATATATACATACAACAATAAATAATATCACAGTGTTTGTAGCAATCAGGCATTGTCCAGTCCTATTCTCATACAAAGAGTTCTTGAAAAAAAAGCAGTATCATAATTCATAAAAAGCAAAACATTAGAATGTGTTAACAATTCTATATTAGGAATGGTATAATTCATCTCGGTCATATCATCTCCATCATCAATGATATCAGGGAAACAAGTGAAATCTTCAGCTACGATGTTGTCATTAGTTATTGCAAATTTTTGAATAAAATACCCAAAATTACCTATATCTTGATAGAAATGGTTTGCACATTATTATTTCAAAATAGTTATTTAAAACAATAACTTTTAGAGCTGTTTGTTGAACTGATAGAGCAAACTCGCTTCCAAGCAGTTGATCGGGAAGTATCCACTGGAAATCGAAAAGATTTCTTCGGAAACCTACAGAAACATCGGAATGATTATGCATTCTCTCATAGGGAAGACCTGCCAGAATAGGCGACAATCCTAGAACATGGAGATACAACTGTGTTTTTTGACATTTTATATGTAAAATAGAAGGAATAGGAAAAAACAAGGAGCAATATTGGTTGTACTCACCCAATTGCACGAAACAACAGAAATATGATAGCTTCTCCTTATCTAGTGGATTCTCATGGCACCTGAAAATCATTTTTCTAATTGAAAATAAATTGATCACTAATTAAAAAAGAAGTATTTTTAAAATGGCAGCGCATAACAGAAGAATTAAATGAATAGAATATACAACTTATATCAACAAACCCACCTTTAGATTTTCAATAATTCCAGATATCTTTCTCCAAATCTCCCAAAAATATTCTATTTGCAAAATGGCTGAACCGCTGAATGTTTACCTTCATAACAGTTGAATCGGATATCTTCGGTTTATGCCGAAGGAAGCCGCCATCTTAGGTTGCAAAGGACCACAGAAGGCGAAGTTTCACCCCCCTGGCTTCAACCGCTAGACCACCGGGCCGGCATGAACACAGCTATTCTGGAAGCCAAGTCCGGCCACAGAACAAATGAAATTTTACTTTATGAGTCCAACCATGGCCTACTCTATTTAAAGAGAGTAGGCAATCTTTAGAACACGGAGCTGATTCATTACAGCCTCTGGGGTGAACCGGATCCAACTCAGATTATTGCAACGGTCACACCCGATAACAGGTATTGGACATCCGGCTCAGTCGTGAATGGAGCAGCCAACGATTCGGCCAACACTTCAGCTAACTGTTCGTGCGTTTCCTCTAACTAGTGGTTTAGAAGGCTTTGTTTTGAGAAAGGAGCGAATATACTTACAGAATTTCTTCTTATCTTATTTTTCTCCAAATTGCCTCTTAGCATCATCAATCGCGGCTGACAAACGATTGGTGTATTTACGGTGTTCGTCATAAGTATCGGGCTACTTGCGCCTCATATATATATATATATATATATATTTCCGCATAATCTTCGTTTATGCTGAATTATTCCACGAATGTTGCTGTCTATCTAAGGATTAGATGTATTGACCTCAACAAGCCTTGATCTAGTGTTGTCTTTGATCGCCGACTGTATCACATATGGACGAAGTCATCCCACATCTCCTCAACATTCAAACCTCCAAACCCCCCCTCCAAATCCACGTCGAAGATCGAAATGTCTAACCCCTCATGATCAATGATCTCGATTTGTGTCTTATTGTTAACCTGTAAGAAGGTCTATGAAGTCCAGCAGAGATGGAACCTGGTCGGAACGATACCTTGTAGGTTTGTCTAACAGCTGCGATGAACTCATACCTATCCCGTACCAGAAGGGCATAATCAAGTAAGGTGAGCTGGTAACGTCGAAAGTGGCCAGGAAACATCAGGCAACTTGAAGTCCCCCGCTACAAACACATTCCTCCTCCCCGCAAGTTGTTCAAGATGTTCAACAAGGGCTATATCACCAATGCACGCACGTAGGCGATAAACACATGCAATGGAAGCGAAAAATCTTTAAATTTGATATCAGGGAATAGGTTATAAGACCAGGTGCATTAACGCTAGAAGTGGAAATGGTGGATGCGCATAAGATATCTCGCCTGGTGTACATACATACACCCAATTATTAAGATTAAAGATCTCTTTAATCTTTGCATACACCACTATGCCCAATCGCTGTGATACTATGAACGCGATATAGTATACAGGGTTTTACACGAATGATTGTACAGGCTTTCAGTGCAGATGCAGGACAATTGGGTGAGTCTAAATCAGTGTTCGAAATAATGTCCTAACTACAGGGTCTTTCACGAGGAACCTCACCCATATTATACGGGAAAATACTGAACGTATTTTCATGAAATTCAGCACTTATAAGTATTTCACGATGCTGATGAAATCTAAAATATTTTCAAGACATGAGCACCTCCGGTTTTTCTGGAAATGACGTCAACTTCCGTTTTTCAAATTAGAACACCATTTTTTTATTGCAGAAATAGATTCCTTAGAAAATTTCAAGTTATTTTGATGTAAAATTTTTCAGTTTTGGTTGGAAAATTCTCTCTGAGCGGGAAAATTCGAAAAAAAAAATCGAAAATAGAGCTCCGCTGAAACAAGAATAACTTCGAGGTTTTTGGATGGAAAATTTTCATTTTTGGGATTTTTCAAGATGTAAGATTGATGTATCCACTTTAAAATCGAAATCGCGATTCATGATACAGGGGGTGAAAAAATCGCTTTCAAAGTTAGGGATGACAAAATCGTGTAAAATCAATTTTTTCAAATTAGAACCCCATTTTTTTATGGCAGATATTGAATCTACGTTAAAAAATAATGTGAATGTATGCATCACACCTTGCCCTAAAATGGATATTTTCTGAGTTATTCACAAAAAACTGTTTTTCGTCTTGATTTTTCAGCTATTTCTTTTCCCTTCACGCCAAAAAGATGAAATTTTCAGGAACTGTTATTTGAACCATGCTGTAGATTTTTCACTCCTTCTTGAAACCGACTTCAAGTTGCTATTAGGAGAACCATGGCAAACTCTCGCAGTTATAACTAGAGAAGATGCTCAAAGTTCTGACCGTTAATTTCTAGACATTTATTTATACGTCTCAGGAATGCTTCGTGCGTTGCTCTTCTTATTTCATCGGGAGGAAGAGATCTGCAAAAGTGTTTAAAAACCAAATTGAGTTTCAAAACTATGAATCTAAAAATCTAAACAAACCTGAACGCATTTCTGACTCGTTCTATGCAGTCCTCTTTATCAGTCAGGGGAGTTGAGTAGACAATATTTTTTATCCTACCCCAAACATAATAGTCTAAAGGAGTTAAATGTTAAATCGGGAGAACGTGGTGGCCAAAGATGTGGACCATTGTTCGCCAACAATCGATCTTCAAATTGGGAACTTCCAAAACTCTGGTGGCGAGATTCGGCAACTAACCAAGCTAGTAATGAGCCACGTGCTCGAGTTTAATCACAGAATATACCCTAAGGTATATTCTGTGAGTTTAATTGTTCAGTATTCGTCAATAAACATTTGTTTGAAAGAAAAATTCAAGTTGAAATAGTGAATATTATCCTGCCTAATATGTCTTTGACCAGAAACGACTATTGTTGTGTGCCTCAATGCAATTCATGGGCGAAAAAAATGCCAAAATGAATAGGTTTGAGTTTTCACTTCTTACCTCCGGAAAACCAAATATAAATATTGGAAATGCGTTAGAAGGATAACTAATAGACCGAAGAGTTCTTAACCTGGAACTACATCCAGATAATCTTTATTATACCTCAAACATTACACTTATTGTTAATAATTCTTTTCACATAATATATATGTATCATATTTTGAGAAAATCATTTCAATTATTGGTAACTGTTTTACAAAAGCTTTATCTGGTTCAATTTGACACTATATTCTCATAAATAAACTAGAACATCATGCACCTGAACTTTAATTAATACATCAGTAATATGTTTACACCTCCTCCGTGCTCCGACTTTACAAGAATATACCATACCTTCTATTTTAAGTTTACCATTCTCCACATTAATGGGCCATCAATTTTATGTGGTACTGAATTAAGGGCACTACTATGTAAACATAAAGAACAAATGTCTATAAAACTGGGACCACAATTTGTTTTGTCACACACGATTACATGTTCTACATTTAGAACCTCTTCTCCTTCTACAAGGACTCTAGAATTAGAAGTTGAAGCTCCTATGTACTCCAGAAATTCTAATCAACTGAGTCCCTTCTTAATCATTCGCAAATAGTAACTGAAAGAACTTTTAAATATAATGTAAGTTTGACAAACATATATGAATATACTTACTGGTTGTAGTCTTTATATCAATCAAGTGCCATAAAATTAGTTATATAATGATCAATATTTGAATATATATCACAAAGTAATCCAACAATGATCTCAAGTCAATTATAATTTAAATTTTCCATGAAAATTTCGGTCAAACTTCGTCGACTGACCTGTCCAACACGAGATTGTTTACATTTATTACTAGCGTGGTTAGTTGCCGAATCCCGCCACCAGAGTTTTGGAAGTTCCCAATAGCCTGTAGAGGATATTTGACACATTGAGTGAATTGTGTGGAGGCGCGCCATCTTGTTGATACCATAAGTCATTATGGTTCTGTACTAGCGGCTCAATTATTTGAGTCAATATGTCAGAATATCTATCTCCTAAGGGAGAACATTCTTTAAATAATGCAAACATGTGTAGTGTTCTATCTTACCAGTTAAAGTCCCATCATAAATGTGAACATCGAGAATTGCATTATTTTTGATGGCGCAAAAAACATTGAAACTCCAGGTCTCTTGAAAGTTCCATTGTCTGAAGTGGTGGTTGTTCTCTTCATCCCAATAATGACTGTTATGCCTATTGAAAGAACCATTCTTTGTGAATTTAGATTCATCTGTCCAAATTATACAGACCAAAAAGTTTTCATTCTTTTGAAATCGAATCATCATAGCTTCGCAAAACTCTGTTCTCCTGACGAAATCAGTTTCCTTCAAATGCTGTACTCTATTGAATTTATATGGGTGCATTTTATGTTTTTTTAATATTCTCCAAACACTCGATTGAGATAATCCCAGATCAATCTCGGCATCTTTGAGAGAATTTTGAGGATTCACACAAAAATATGCAAGAACTGTTATTTCGTTGTTCTCATCTTCTACTACACTTTTTTCTCTGTGTATAGTTTTCTTAACGAAAGATCCGACATTTCTCAAGTTTGTCATGGTTCTGTTAATGGTATCTCTCGTTGGTCTGGGTCGGTCAGGAAACCTCTCAATGAACAGTCGAATCGTTCTATCTACAACTTTATTACATTCTCCATGAAGTAGAATGAGATTTAAATAATCTTCATTGGTAAATTTAGGCATAGTGATCGATTTTATAACTTAATACCTACGAATTATCACCAAATTAATAGTAAACACAAAATGCTACTGAATAAAGAGGAATTTGGCAGATGTAATTAATGATATCTATCATTAAAAAAAAGAATGTAAAACATGGTAAGTTTTTGCATATGGTTCATAAGGAATTATTTATTTATCACTGGAGAGAAAACCGATGGCCGATTAGTTGAAATAAAGAGGTTTCCGATACAAATTCGAATCAAAATTCGCCATCTATTTACGAACAACCTGTAACTTTTTTCTCTTGCATATTAGGGTAGTAAAATCTAAAACATGGTTTAAGTAACAGTTCCTGAAAATTTCATCTTTTTGGCGTGAAGGGAAAAGAAATAGCTGAAAATTCAAGACGAAAAACAGTTCTTTGTGAATAACTCAGAAAATATCCACTTTAGGGTAAAGGTGTGATGCATACACTCACATTATTTTTTAACGTAGATTCAATATCTGCCATAAAAAAATGGGGTTCTAATTTGAAAAAAATGATTTTTCACGATTTTGTCATCCCTAACTTTGAAAGCGATTTTTTCACCCCCTGTATCATGAATCGCGATTTCAATTTCTAAAGTGGATACATCAATCTTACATCTTGAAAAATCCCAAAAATTAAAATTTTCCATCCAAAAACCTCGAAGTTATTCTTGTTTCAGCGGAGCTCTATTTTCGATTATTTTTTCGAATTTTCCCGCTCAGAGAGAATTTTCCAACCAAAACTGAAAAATGTTACATCAAAATAACTTGAAATTTTCTAAGGAATCTATTTCTGCAATGAAAAAATGGTGTTCTCATTTGAAAAACGGAAGTTGACGTCATTTCCGGAAAAACCGGAGGTGCTCATGCCTTGAAAATATTTTAGATTTCATCAGCATCGTGAAGTACTTATAAGTGCTGAATTTCATGAAAATACGTTCAGTAGTTTCCCGTATAAATATGGGTGAGGTTCCTCGTGAAAGACCCTGTATATTCGTTTAAGAGAAACAATATGTTCGATGTATTTTATGAAAAACTTTCAACTGGCATAACTCTTGAACACCTGCATGGACCTTCATGAAAATTTCAGGGAATGAGTGTAGGCCTCTATGCCTAATATTCTCCCAAAATGCTCTTTATCACTGAATATGCATGGAAGCCAATATATGTGTTTGAAACTATTTAATGTTCTTCCTAAAGGGTTTCACAGCATTGAAAATACAAGCCTCTTCAAACGGAAAACTCTAGAGTTTATCTTGGAATGCGAGGTGGATGAGCTGTCCCCATAAGGTAACCAATTACTGGTTTACACAAATACTTACGGGACACGGCTCCTTTGAAGTCTTCAGGGAAAGAATTGGAAAGACTGACCAACCGAACTGCCGAACGTGCAATTCGGAGGATAGCGTTGGGCACATGATATCGGAATGCAAAAGGTGGACAGTAGAAAGGCGGGGGCTAAGAAGCCTCTTCGGGGAAAACCTGAATTGTCAGGGAATTGTGGAAGAGATGCTAGACAACGAGAGCAAATGGAAAGATGGTTTCAAGATCTTGACAACCATAATGGAGAAAAAAGAGGTAGAGGATAGAAACAGGCAGGCTATGGAACAAACATAGCTTGTGGAAATATACGATCCGCAGAGACGCAAAGGGCCAAAAAGGGCCCGGTACCAATGCGGAATGAAAGATGGGCGATGAGGTGGAGTTTGGTTGGTAGGCACTGTATTGTGAGTCCAACACTCTCTAGGGCAACTTCCTAGAGGAACATGAGTTTCTCCTCCTCTTGAAAAAAAAAAAAAAAAAGAGTTTATCTTGGAATGCGAGCCATATGATTTGGAGGAATACTATCATTGGTGCGCGGTTAAGGGTACCTACTTGACGTTTTTTTCTCATCTCTTTGTTGGATTGACTTGTTTCTTTTTATCATAGTATGATAATCTTTGTCCTGTTGTGATGATTTATGAAACTATTATATTATATTTATTTATATTCGCTCATAATGACTAGTTGATAGCGCAGGTACGGACTGAGAAAATGATGTTCTTTATTCCACATCTTGTAAAACACCATGTACATCTAACTCTTTAGAAGTGACATTTTTCTGA
This sequence comes from Halyzia sedecimguttata, assembly GCA_937662695.2. NCBI lineage: Eukaryota > Metazoa > Arthropoda > Insecta > Coleoptera > Coccinellidae > Halyzia > Halyzia sedecimguttata. Next base: position 37,798,945 of record OW569419.2, read on the forward strand.
ATCTACAATAAATACTCTTTCAAACAAGCCAATTAGCAATAATGGCACACTTCGCATCAATATTTTATGAACCATTGAATATCTGGAATTTTCAATTCTTCATAAACACGTGTGTGCCTCCGAATAATGCCTTTAATACATATTGAATGAATTGAATTTCTCAGTATCATGACTTCAGGAATGTGGTGCGTCTTATTTCACCCTATACACAGATTCAGGGTTTCGACTTCATATATTACCCGAAACAGTTTTTCAAAAAAATGGGTTCAAGCCCTGTGGACAGGAGCTTTCTGGCGCTCTAGTTCAAACAGACAAATTATATCTCCGAAAGTATTGGTTTCTCAGAGTTGGGAATTATATCAATGTATTCATATAATAGAACTGCATCCTAAAGGAAATTCAATTCAAATAATAGTTTATTTATCAAGATTAAATGAGCAATCATGAGAATGAGAAAAGCACCATGGAAGAAATCAAATTCAATCTGGCCAATTTTGCCCAATTAACGAACTTAACCGAGATATTCATATCCCTAAACTACTCTGAAAATTTCAACTACCTACCTCATTCCGTTCGAGAGTTATATCTATGTCTATGGATGAAAAGCAGTCTCACTACTCTCAGATCTCTTACTTCATGTTCAGTTCCGAAATGTAAGAATTTTCTGAGAAAAACTAATTTCGGAGCAAACAAATGAGATTTTTCTCACTTCGCTCACAATTCTTCGATAATGTCTCAGAAACATCATTTGACATTATGACAATTCATATTCATACATAGAATAATATCATTCTGTGACAACGTTGAAATACGATTTATTATTGAAATTTTGAAAAATCATATCTCCGAAAGTATTAGCTTGTTAGAGTTAAAAATGATATGAGTGGATTCTTATGATAAAACTTTTTATTAAAAAAAATTTAATTTGGAATTTGTTTCGTCAAAAAAAAATTTTTTTTTTGTTACTCCGAAACCATCTGTCCGATTTTGCCCAATAACGAACTTAGCCGAGATATTTATCCCCCAAACCTACTCTGAAAATTTCAACTCTCTAGCTCATTCCGTTCGAGAGTTATCGTGCCTACGGCCGGCCGGCCGGACCGGCCGGCCGGACAGAATGAATTTCGACCACGGATTCTTGATCAGTGAGTCGAACCAAATCGTTTAAGACCATTTTCATCGAAATATTCGAAAATTACAGACATTTGGGCCAATTGATAAGCACTCAGTTCCGAGGAACTAGAGCGCCAAAAAATACTGCTGTGCTCTAAAACATGGTTCAAAGGATAGAAATTCTCATTCTCGAATTATTTATCTTCGAAAACTCTTCGTTTTGAATAACTGAAACAGATCGAAGCCGAATCAATAATTTCTAACAATAATGAAAAATGGCGATACCGTTGTTTTTAAATCAACAAGTCCAGAGCGTTCCTGCCAATAGGGTCCTTCATAATGGCTTCGTATAATTAATATACTTATGCATATATTTCACAAGTCAAATAGACCCCAGGGGGTTCATTGATTTGCCTGGAAAGCAAGAGCAGACGCGTTTCTGGCTTCTTGGCCTACATCAGTACTCTGTAGCTTCTCAACAAATTCAACTAATATGACCCGGGTTTAGCCTCTCAGAGCCAGCTTGGTCGATCATACCTAATCGCCCACGCCACCTATGAGACAAAACACGGAAATCAGCCTTTCCCCACCAGTGAATATTTGAAGCGTGAAATCATCACCAGTCGCTCGATATTAATCGAGAAACGAGTCCTGCAGAGCTCAGACACAGTATCTTCCCAATGGCCATGAACGCTGTTTAGCGTTTTCAAAAATAATTTTGAAAAATGGCGATACCGTTGTTAATAAATCAACAAGTCCAGAGCGTTCCTGCCAATAGGGTCCTTCATAATGGCTTCGTATAATTAATATACTTATGCATATATTTCACAAGTCAAATAGACCCCAGGGGGTTCATTGATTTGCCGAGAAAGCAAGAGTAGACGCGTTTCTGGCTTCTTGGCCTTCATCAGTACTCTGTAGCTTCTCAACAAATTCAACTAAACTGCCCCGGGATGAACCCCCTGGGGTCTATTTGACTTGTGAAATGTATGCATAAGTATATTAATTATACGAAGCCATTATGAAGGACCCTATTGGCAGGAACGCTCTGGACTTGTTGATTCAATAATTTCTGAATTACTGCCCATATTTCAAGATAAGCCCTAGGGATACCATTTTGCCAGAATTTTTGGTAGCTGCTTTTGAATTTAAATTTCAATGCATCCTTTGTTATAACTTCCATAAGTTCTTCTTGTATCTTTGGACATTATTCTGTGTTTGGATTTGAGAAGGGATCCAAAATCCATTCAGGTATGTTCATTTCCAAAATATCATCGAATCGTTGCATAAAATCTGAATGAAGAGCACCCAAGTGCTCACAATAAGATTGTATGTTTTCATCGTTTTTTTCTGCCCCTGATAAATTTGCAAACTGGCTGAATTCCCCTCGTCCAAAATTTTGTTTGTACAGAAGAAGTTTTGTCACAAAAGCAGAAATAACAGATTTGTTTTTTGCGCGCGTGTTCCGCAAGGAACAGCGTGCTATCATTTCGTCACAATGTCTGTATTTTTCGAATTTTTTTGCGAAAATGGTGTCAAACGATTGGGTTCGACTCCCTGATGAAGAATTCGAGGTCAAATTCAATTCTGTCCGTCCGGCCCGGCCGGCCGTTAGCACGATAACTCTCGAACGGAGCAAGTTAGAGCGTTGAAATTTGCAGGGCATGTTTGGAGCGTAAATATCTCGGACAAGTTCGTTAATGGGCAAAATCCATCGAGCCGTTTCGGAGTTACGGCCATTTTTAGTTTAATCGTTTTTCGAGAATATTTCCGAAACCGATCGCTCGATCTATCTGAAATTCAGCATCATATTGTATAATCATGACGTTTATATGCCTGCGAAGTCTCATATTGATCGGATGGCTGTAAACTAGAAAAAATCTAGTTCAAACAGACAAATTATATCTCCGAAAGTATTGGTTTCTCAGAGTTGGGAATTATATCAATGTATTCATATGATAGAACTGCATCATAAAGGATGTTCAATTCAAATGATAGTTTATTTATCAAGATTAAATGAGCAATCATGAGAATGAGAACTGCACCATGGAAGAAATCAAATTAAATCTGGCCAATTTTGCCCTATAACGAACTTAACCGAGATATTCATCTCCCTAACCTACTCTGAAAATTTCAACTAAAAAGCTCATTCCGTTCGAGAGTTATATCTATGCCTATGGATGAAAAGCAGTCTCACTACTCTCAGATCTCTTACTACATGTTCCGTTCCGAAATGTAAGACTTTTCTGAGAAAAACTAATTTCGGAACAAACAACTGAGAATTTTCTCACTTCGCTCACAATTCTTCGATTGATTAGATAATGACATGTCTCAGGAAAATAAATTGACATTATGACAATTCATACATAGATTAATTATATCATTGTGTGACAACGTTGAAATACGATTTATTATTGAAATTTTGAAAAATCATATCTCCGAAAGTATTAGCTTGTTAGAGTTAAAAATGATATCATTGGATTCTTATGGTAAAACTGCTTATTGAAAAAAATTTAACTTTGAATTTGTTTTGTAAAAGTTACTCCGAAACCATCTGTCCGATTTTGCCCAATAACGAACTTAGCCGAGATATTTATCATTTACATATATTACTAACGCCAAGATCTCGGGATCACAGAGAGAGGTCAAAAAAGATTTTTTCCTCGAGAAGGTCGATATTTTCGATTTTTTCGTCGGTTATTCGAGGGGCGAGGGGGGATTCGAGGTGGAAAAGGGAACGAGAAAAGACGAAATTTTCTCCGGGTATCCGTCTTCGACGAGAGAAAACGTGGGGAGTATTTTTAAATAAATCGTAAATTCGGGCGAAAACGGCCTTCTCGGCTAAAGGTGCGAATCGGTATGGGAGAGATCTGGCGAGGACGCGACGCTCGAAAAGGTATTTCGTCGGGGTCCGAAAGACGAGATTCGTAGGTAGTCCGTAACGGATCTCGATTTTTGATAAAACCTTGTCGTTTTCCGTAAAAAGATCGCAAACTTTGACATATTTTGAAAACCTCGGTGAAATGTGACGTTTTGACCGGTTCGGCTTCGCTCGACCGACTTCGGGTCCCGCTATAGAAGATGAAACGTGGATGTTTTACTTCGATCACAGAGGAAAGAAATTTCTGTCAGTTTGAATTTATCGCGAATGAGTTGCGATAAACGTCAAATAGAATTAGAATTTCGAACGGAATTTGTCGAAAATCTCGAATCGTGAAGATACATTGCTAGAAATAAGAAGAAATATGATAGAGTCGCCGATTTGGAGCGATCGCATGGCAGAATTTTCGATACCTATTTCTATCAAATTCTAAGTTGAAATGACTGGTAGGTATCTTCGAGAAAAGAATTTCGATGAAACGGTCGGAAAGTGGAGAACGTAAAATAAGGTACTTATCGATCTACACTTTTGACGATATTGCCGATTTTTACTTGCAGACATTTATATACGAATTCAAAATTCAATCGAATGTATCCTAAGGAAACATTTTTTAGTTGTTGACAGGTGTATGAAGTATGATGGGATATCGCCTGAATTTAATCTTTCCGTCGAATTTTGGAATATTTTACGAAACGTGAGTATTTTCAAATGATATCGTTGTATAAATCGTATCGTAATTCTGTGCGAAATCTTTTCGCGATTCCTTCAACGTCATAGTGTTCAGTCCGAATGAGGGTCGAATTGTCAAATAGAATTCAAGCTTCCAACGGAATTAGTCGAAAATCTCGAAATCGTCAAGAAAAATTGCGAGAAATATGAACAAGTCGCCAATTTCGAGCGTTCGCTTGACAGAATTGACGATATTCTGGAAATCGAAGGACGGAAATCATCCCAGTGCTATAAAACCTTTATATAGAGCATAATTCCTACTTTAATCTATAGCGAAAGTGGCCGGGAGGAAGCGTCCTAGGATCAACGGTTGCATCGCGGGGCAGCTGGATCGAATCTCGGAGTGGCCGGCAAGCGTTGACGTTATAATTTTTCTTCATTTTTATAGAATGAAAACTTCTGAGTGTGTTATTCCCGTGTAAACTCATCATGGGCTATTGATCTTTTCGTCAAATTACGAAATCTATATTGAATTTTCGTTTGTTTGAAAATTCTTCTTTTAAATTAATCGAAATATTCAAACTTTAAGCAGATAATTAACTGTCGAAAACGGGATTTGGATCTATTCGTCAAGTTACGATATCTATAATCAATGGTTCAATCAGACGGATTTTTGTATGTATTTGAATAGGAAACTACGCCACCGCGTTCATTGCATTGTTTATTTTTTATCCAAATGTGAGTGTATGTATTTGAACAAGGACCTTACTTAACCAAAGACACAGCATTGAATATTTTTGATCCAATTGTGAATGTATGTATTTGAATATGAACCTACGCCACCGCGTTCAATGCATTGTTTATTTTTTATCCAACCGTGAATGTATGTATATGAATAGGTACCTTACGCAACCAAGGACACAGCCTTGATTATTTTTGATCCAAAAATGAACGTATAATTTTGAATGTTTTGCATTGAAATTACACAAAATATTCAACCATTTAAGTAGAAAATTAACGGTCGAAAATGAAAAACCATTGCTACACAGGGTCTTAAGTGAGATATCACTGCACGAGAATTATCGTGAAGAGAATTCTCTTCATTGTAAATCCGTTACGAAAAGATAACCGCTGTTATACAGGGTATTTTTAAATAAATGTCAACTCCGAAACGGCTTTACCCATTTCGATGAAACTTTGTGTGCACCCGTTAGGTGACGCTGAGTTCGGTTTATAACAACTCAAAAACGACTGGAACAATTTCGATGAAACTTTGTGTGTGTATCTGAGAGTAGGTTTCAGATCCACAATATTCCCCGATAGGTGGCACTATAAAGGAACATACTCCAGTAAACGTATCTTGGGATTTGGATCTATTCGTTAAGTTACGAAATCTATAATGAATATACGTTCGATCGGACAGATTTTTGCATTAAAATTACTCAAAATATTCAAATATTAAGCAGAAAAATAACTATACAGGGCGTTTCAAGTAAAATATCACCCCTAGAGATGTATCGTAAAGATAATACTCAACACTGTAAAACCGCTACGAAAAGATAACCGCTGCTATACGGGGTGTTTAAAAAAAAATGTCAACTCCGAAACGGCTTGACCGATTTTGATGAAACTTTGTTTGTGTGTTTCGGTGCGTCCTTGCTTCACAATAGCGTCCGGTAGGTGGCGCCGATAATGCTCTATAGGAACTCAGAAATGGCTCGACCGATTTTGATAGAACATTGTGTGCGTGTTTGAGTATGTCTCAGGGTCACAATAAGTAACCGGTAGGTGGCGCTGTATTCGGTTTATAGAAACTCAAGAACGGCTGAACTGATTTCGATGAAACTTTGTATGTGTATCTGAGTATGTGTCAGGTCCGCAATATACCCCGGTAGGTGGCGCTGCTTTCGGTCTGTAGAAACTCAGAAATGCCTCGACCGATTTTGATGAAACATAGTGTACGTGTTTGAGTGGCTCGCAGTGTCACAATAGAAACCCGTTAGGTGGCGCTGCATTCGGTTTATAACAACTCAAGAATGACTGGACCGATTTCGATGAAACTTTGTGTGTGTATCTGACTAAGTTCCAGATCCACAATATTCCCCGGTAGGTGGCACTATAATCGGTTTACAGGAACTCAAAAATGGCTATACCGATTTTGATGAATCTTTGTGATTGTATTTCGGAAGGCCTTAGGTTCACAATACGATTCGGTAGGAAGCGCTATATTCGGTTTTTAGCAACTCAAAAACTCCTGACATATTTCGATGGGACTTTCATGTGTGAATGATTCTCAGAATCACAACAGGACCCGTTAGATGGCATTGAACTACGGGTTCAATTGATCTACCGATTCAATTTATCTGCCGATTATATTGATCTACCAAAAAAATGTAGATCTACTGGAAAAATGTAGATCTACCGGAAAAATGTAGATCTACCGGAAAAATGTAGATCTACCGGAAAAATGTAGATCTACCGGAAAAATGTATATCTACCAGAAAAATGTGGATATATTGCTAGGTAGATCTGCTGGCTCATCTGAATCCCAAAATATGGACTGCTGGCTACTAGTCACTATTACTAAAATGAAGATGGGTTCTATAGAAAAGGAACAAAAAAACTTTTTTGAAAATGTTACTGTAAACGTGACGATTTTTTGGACGTTAGGAGGGGGGGAGGGGGGAAATTTCTGAGGAGTTTCGCTAGGAAAAAGACGGAAGTTTCGTAGGGTTTCGCGTTTTCGGAGCGAAAAGAAGGAAGTGTATTTTTAAAAAAATCGCGAAAAGGCGAAAAAACGCCGATTTTGGCGAAAGGTGCGAAATGAAGGAAACGAGATCGGAGGACGGGTGGCGTTCGGAACGACGGTATTTGCGGGAACGCGAAGACGAGATTCGAAATTAGTCCGTAGCTGAGCCCTTTTTTCGATTCACTCTTTCGTTTTCCCGGAAGAACGATAGGAAAATGTGACTTTTTGCGAGAATCGACGAAATTCTGACGTTTCACGTATTTCTGTGGCGAATTTTAGCGCGGCTCCTGCAAGGTCGAATCTTTCGGTCCGAACGAGCGATTAGAAATGTCAAATCGAATTTGAATTTCGAACCGAATCGGTCGAAAACCTTCGAATAGTCTAGAAAAACCGCGAGAAATATGAACGAGTAACCGATTTCGATCGATCGCTCGACAGGATTGACGATATTCTGAAAATCGAAAGACGGAAATCATCCGAGTACTTAAAACACTTGTGTGGTACATAATCGGGGTCGATTTACGTAGACGTCGGTGGCCGAGCGGACTAAGGCACCGCATTTATAGCTCCCGAGCCTCGCAGGGCGGCGGGATCGAATCTCGGAGCGTCCGAAATAGATTCATCATAAGATTTTTTCATTTTTTTTTTACCCAATGAAAAACTTAAAGGAGCGTTCTCCAGTGAACGTATTTTGGGATTTGGATCTTTTCGTTAAGTCACGAAATCTATAATGAATTTTTGCATTAAAATTACTCAAAATATTCACACATTAAGCAGAAAATTAACGGTCGAAAATGAAAAACCACTGCTATATAGGGTGTTTCAAGTAAAATGACACCCCAAGATATTCTCAACATAGTAAAACCGTTGCGAAAGGATCGCCGCTTCTCTACAGGGTGTTTTTCGAAAAATGTCAACTCCGAAAAGGCTTGACCGATTATGATGAAACTTTGTGTGTGGGTATTTCGGCCGATCTCAAAGTGATTCACATTCACAATTGGACCCAGTTGGTGGCGGAACAATCGGTTCACAGAAACTCAAAGATTGCAGTACCTACCGATTTTGATGAAACTTTATTCTTCATTCGTTTGTGTTAGAAAACATACTTTCGAGGCATACGTCGTTGAAAATAAACCATTACTATACATGGTGTTCCTTTTCTCACGACATCGATTATTTTCGAATGTAAGCGTTTTAAGTTAAATGTCACCTCGAGATGTCTATCGTGAAGAGAATTCTCAACATCGTTAAACCATTGCGAATGGATAAGGATAAGGATAACCGCTACTATACAGGGTGTTTTAAAAAAAAATGTCAACTCCGAAACGGCTTGACCGATTTTGATGAAATTTTGTTTGTATGTTTCCGTGGGTCATTGCTTCACAATAGCATCCGGAAGGTGGCGCTGATGATGCTCAATAGGAACTCAGAAATGGCTCGACTGATTTTGACAAAACATTGTATGCGTGTTTGAGTGTGTCTCAGGGTCACAATAGATAACCGGTAGGTGGCGCTGTATTCGGTTTATAGAAACTCAAGAACGGCTGAACCGATTTCGATAAAGCTTTGTGTGTGTATCTGAGTATGTGTCAGGTCCGCAATATATCCCGGAAGGTTGGCGCTGCAATCGGTCTATAGAAACTTAGAAATGGCTCTAACGATTTTGATGAAACATTGTGTGCGTGTTTGAGTGGCTCTAAGGGTCACAATAGGAACCCGTTAGGTGGCGCTGCATTCGGTTTATAACAACTCAAGAACGATTGGACCGATTTCGATGGAACTTTGTGTGTGTGTGTATCTGAGTAGGTTTCGGATCCATGGAACTTTGTGTGTGTGTGTGTGTGTATCTGAGTAGGTTTCGGATCCACAATATTCCCCGGTAGGTGGCGCTACAATCGGTTAACAGGAACCCAAAATTGGCTATACCGATTTTGATGAATCTTTGTGATTGTGTTTAGGAAGACCTTAGGTTCACAATACGATTCGGTAGGTGGCGCTATATTCGGTTTTTAGTAACACAAAAACTCCTAACATATTCCGATGGGACTTTCGTGTGTAAATGATTCTCAGAATCACAACAGGATCCGTTAGATGGCATTGAACTACCGGTTCAATTGATCTACCGATTCAATTCATCTACCGATATATATATTATCGGTATTGATCTATATATTGATCTACCGGATATAGATCTACCGAAAAAATGTAGATCTATCGGAAAAATGTAGATCTACCGGAAAAATGTATATCTACCGGAAAAATGTAGATCTATCGGCAAAAGGTAGATCTACCAGAAAAATGTGGATCTATTGCTAGGTAGATCTGCCGGCTCATCTGATTCCCAAAATATGGACTGCTGGCTACTAGTCTCCCAAACCTAAACTGAAAATTTCAACTGTCTAGCTCATTCCGTTCGAGAGTTATCGTGCCTACGGCCGGCCGGCCGGACCGGCCGGACAGAATGATTTTCGACCACGGATTCTTGATCAGTGAGTCGAACCAAATCGTTTAAGACCATTTTCATCGAAAATTTCGAAAATTACAGACATTTGGGCAATTTTATAAGCACTCAGTTCCGAGGAACTAGAGCGCCAAAAATGTTAAATATTTGAAAATGAAATTGAAATTTTGTTTTCACTATAACCCGAAAAATCTGATCCGATTGAGTTGAAGCTCGGTAGTTATATGCGAAGTACCAACGAAAATACTTATGCAAAATTTCGTGGGGGTAGCATGAGTAGAAAAAATTAAAAATTTTTTTATATATTAGCGGAATATTTTGTTGGAAATTCCGAAACCAAATATCGGAATGAGTTCAGTTTTGGCACTTCGGTGACCAATAATGACCTCTTGGGGTGTGCAAAATTTCACTGAGGACAGACCACTAGGAGCCTCAAAAAAAAATTTATAATTTTGAACTTCCAAACTGGACGAATTATATTTCATTTCGAATTCCTACATAGAATCTACAACGGTGATTTCGTTCCGACGTATTTTTTGCGCGTTTATCTGAATGAATGCAATATTTACGAGGGCAACTGATTAAAATATGGACTACTTACTAGCATGGCAATTGAATTAATGCGTAAACGATGTGTGGAATTTTAAATTGGTTTTTCAAAATTTGTCTGAACGGTGAACGACTGGGGGTGTAACTGCCTCTTTTGGGCATTTTTGCGCGCGTGTTCCGCAAGGAACAGCGTGCTATCATTTCGTCACAATGTCTGTATTTTTCGAATTTTTTTTCGAAAATGGTCTCAAACGATTGGGTTCGACTCCCTGATGAAGAATTCGAGGTCAAATTCAATTCTGTCCGCCCGGTCCGGCCGGCCGTTAGCACGATAACTCTCGAACGGAACGACATAGAGCTTTGAAATTTGCAGGGTAGTTTTGTAGCGTAAATATCTCGGACAAGTTCGTTAATGGGCAAAATCCACTAAGCGGTTTCGGAGTTAAGGCCGTTTTTAGTCAAAACGTTTTTTATGAATATTTCCGGAACCGATCACTCGATCTTTCTGAAATTTAGCATCAAATTGTAGAATCATGACCTTTATATACCTGTGAAGTTTTGTTCTGACCGGACGGCCCTAAAGTGGCGAAAAAAAATTTCAAAAATTTTTAAATTTTGTTTTCACGATAACTCGAAAAATACTGATCTGATTAAATTGAAACTCAGTAGTTCGATGCAAAAGACCAAAGCAAACACTTCTGCAAAATTTCGTGAATATCACTTGACATGAAAAAAATAAAAAAATTACCTCTATTTTGCGGAATACTTTGCTTGAAATGCCGAAACCTATTTTTTTGAGGTTCATGCTGCCCTTTCCGGGCATTTTTCGTTATGCGCATGCGCAGATGAGAAGTCATTTAACTGCTGTAGTTTTCGTCAGAGTGGATTGGGGTTTTGGGGTGGCGGATGCTATTGCTCCATAGAATCCAGATCCCTGATGAGGGTCTGAGCATGCGTGGATTAAAGATGCGATATCTCCCGAACCACTAGTGTTGGAGAATCGGAGTTCTTGCAAGGAGTGTGATTTTGAAAGGACTTTTAGCCGCGAGTAGATTGCGCATGCGCAGAAGAGAAGTGACTGTTTTTGGGTTGGATGGGTTATGTTGGGAGTGCTGAGTCGATATTGTGATGTTTTAAAAGAATATTCATGGCAATTCAGTGCAAGGACAAGTCAGTTAGGCGGATGCAGCGTTGTTTCCGAGTTGAAGTTTCTGTACCATGGCCCTGGGGCTAATTTTGAAATTGATGTTACCCCTTACAGGCATTTTTCGTTATGCGCATGAGCAGACCATCAGTGATTTAACTGGTGGTGTTTTCGTCAGAGAGGTTTGGGGTTTTGGGGTGGTGGATGCTATTCGTCCATAGAATCCCCTGGTGAGGGTCTGCGCATGCGTAGATTAAAGACGCGATATCTCCTGAACCACTAGTGTTGGTGAATCGGAGTTTTTTGTCAGGTGTGTGATTTTGAGAGGACTTTTAGCAGCGAGTAGATTGCGCATGCGCAGAAGAAAAGTGACTGTTTTTGGGTTGTATGGGTTATGTTGGGAGCGCTGAGCCGATATTGTGAGGTTTTAAAAGAATATTCATGGCAATTCAGTGCACGGAGAAGTCAGTTTGGGGGATGTAGCGTTGTTTCCGAGTTGAAGTACCCGTACCGTTGCCCTGGGGCTAATTTTGAAATCGGTGTTACCCCTTACAGGCAGTTTTCGTTATGCGCATGAGCAGACCATCTGTGATTTAACTGCTGCTGTTTTTGTCCGAGAGGATTGGGTTTTTGGGGTGGCGGATGCTACTCCTCCATAGAATCTTCTGGTGAGGGTCTGCGCATGCGTGGATTCAAGATGCGATATCTCCTGAACTCCTAGTGTTGGAGAATCGGAGTTTGTTGTAAGGTGTGTGATTTTGGGAGGACTTTCAGCCGCAAGTAGATTGCGCATAAGCAGAATAGAAGTGACTGTTTTTGGGTTATATGGGTTATGTCGGGAAGGCTGAGCTAATATTGTGAGGTTTTAAAAGAATATTCATGGCAATTCAGTGCTCGGACAGGTCAGTTTGGGGGATGTAGCGTTGTTTCTGAATTGAAGTGTCCGTACCGTGGCCCTGGGGCTAATTTTGAAATCGATGTTACCCCTTACGGGCATTTTTCGTTATGCGCATGAGCAGACCATCGGTGATTTAACTGCTGGTGTTTTCGTCAAATAGCGTTGGGGTTTTGGGGTGGCGGATGCTATTCCTCCATAGAATTCCCTGGTGGGAGTCTGCGCATGCGTGGATTCAAGAAGTGATATCTCCTGAACCAATAGTGTTGGAGAATCGGAGTTTTTTGTGAGGTGTGTAATGTTGGGAGGACTTAGAGCCACGAGTAGATTGCGCATGCGCAGACGAGAAGTGAATGCTTTTGGGTTGTATGGGATATGTTGGGAGTAATGAGCCGATATTGTGAGGTTTTAAAAGAATATTCATGTCAATTCAGTGCACGGACACAAGTCAGTTTGGGGGAAATAGAGTTGTTTCCGAGTTGAAATGTCTGTATGGTGGTCATGAGGCAAATGTATAAATAACCATATTCGGTAGATCTATATTAAAATACGTTCGGATTTGGAGAAGAGGCAATTGCGTTCCTAACGGAGGTCCCACAACCGCAATTTCCGATCTACGGTAAAGCTAACAGCCAAACTGTATTGATACCCATATTTGTTAAAGGAACTTGAAAAAAAAAAGCACTGACTTGAAGTCAGTACTCTTTATCGCGCGTGTTCACGGTGGCTAATTTGAATTGAAGGATGAGTACTTCAAGCTCAGTGGATAGAGCGAGCCGAAGATCTACCCAAAGGATAGTGGACACCATTCACTGTTGGTTCAAAAATTAACAGTGCTGTATCTAAGCTGCCATCAGGATAGAGTAACAAAGTTGGAAAAGAACACAACTGACTCTCCTTAGTCGCACAAGCTCCTAGAAGATTTGAGAGGGTCAGTATAATCCTAATCATGTTTGTAGCACGCGCACCAAAGCAGATTGACTTAACAATGTAAGAAAAAGTGTGTAAAGTCAATCTGCTTTGGCGCACGTGCTATAAACATGATTAGGATTATACTGACCCTCCCAAATCTTCTAGGAGCTTGTGCGACTAAGGAGAGTCAGTTGTGTTCTTTTCCAACTTTGTTACTCTATCCTGATGGTAGGTACAGCACTGTTAATTATTGAACCGACAGTGAATGGTGTCCACTATCCTTTGGGTAGATATTCGGCTCGCTCTATCCACTGAGCTTGAAGTACTCATACTTCAATTCAAATTAGCCACCGGGAACACGCGCGCCAAAGAGTACTGACTTCACGTCAGTGCTTTTTTTATTAAATTTAGTTTATCCCCTTGCAGCTGAAGATTGCTCTCCAAATAGCTAAAATTTGAATATGAGATCTTACAGTACATGATAGCAATGGTGAACAGTTCGAATAACTTTGAATAATTTGGATACATTTTGTTGAGAGTTTTTGAACTTCGTATTTTCGAATATTAGTCATTTTATGAAATCATTAAAGGATACTGTGGGAGGTACACTCACAAAATAACTATCAACAAAGTAATTCTAACGATTTCCATTGAGCGTCTGACGAAGGAGTCTGATATAGACGTTGCGATATAGTTGATTCTTCGTTGATGTTGTTTCGTTGTTGATTGTTGGGAAACATTGTTCAATTGATTGCTTCTGACAAATGTCCTGTGTTTCTTACGCAGGGGCATGTCACAAAATAATTGATTTTTGTTTTATAGATATTTTTCAGGTTTGGGAGAGAAAAAAAAAAAAAGCCTTTCAATAGTCATTTCATGCCTATGATGAGTATAACTCAACAGAAAGAAACATTTCATGAAAAATCGCCTAATAGAAATTAGCAGAGGATATTCAATGTTGCCAATAAATTTGATTTCCTCTAAAAAACAGAACGTCCAACCCTTACTTTGTTCTCATGTTCCAAAGGGAAACATCTGGAACATTATTCATCGTGATAGCTAGCTATTAAAATATTACTCGATCCTGGGTTGTATTAACCCTTTATAGGGCAAAAGAGTGGCAATTGAAATACTGCTATGTACTTTGTTTACTGATTACTATAAGATCTATAATGTTAAGAACGTTTTCAATTTTTTTCTAAATTAGGTCTAAACCTAAAATTTTTGGTGGGTCATTATCGTCCCAATGTTCGTTGCGCGCGATATTTTTCTCCTATGTTCATTGGGATAATATTGTCCCACCATTTAAAAAAGAATCCAAACACATCTATTTCGTTGAATATTTTATTTATTACAAAAAATCTGAAAAGTTAAAAAAAAAACCATATCAGGAAGCTAAAATACAAAGAAATAAAAAATAAATCAGAACAATGAAGTTGATTAGAGACAAATAACCCGACACACATTATATATTCATAGAACTTAAGATTGCTTCTGTTTAGGAACTTCGCAAAACATCCCTTACACAATCCAACATTACATTTTTGGCATATAAGATCACTCCGCCTTTCCTTTGCTTTTGTACTGCAATAGGCACATCTTCTACGTTTTTCAATTTTTTGTGGCATATGAACCCCTACGTCGCAAAGTCTCAGCGTATTTTCAACCTTTGTCACTTTTTTTGGGTTGTCATTTTTTCTTGCACAACCCTTATACGGGAAATAACCACTCCTCTTTCTTGAGCAAAATGCACCAATTAGCTCATTTGCCAGATTCGATCGAAACGTTAGGTGACTTACTGGCTTTATATTCTTGGATTTCAAATTCTCCTTATATATAATGTAGCTATTTACAACTGAGCTATCCAAGAAGTAATACAATATTTTCAGCCACCATCTTTCTAGATTTTTGGCCCACGTTGTATGCTGCATGCAACTGATCCATACGGTCAACACCTCCCATGTAAACATTATAGTCGGCAATAGACTTTGGACAAGTAACTTCTTTTTTTTTCTCCTGTTTTAGCAGTTCTTTTGACCGTAGTTGTCTCAGTTGCATTGTGCATTGTGCTTGCGACACACACTGGTTTGTGGCCACGATCTTTCCACTGAGAAACGCTAAAATCACCTGCCTGAACTGACCTAAATTCTCCTGTATTCAACTTTGCTTTTTTCAATGCTTCAGGAAAAAAATTTCTGTTTTGCCTTATTGTTCCACACCCAAAAAGTTTCTTCTGCAGTAATCGTTTCAGTAAGATGATGGACGTGAAAAAATTATCGAAAAAGAGGCAGTAATAGGAGTCTTCGAGAGCTTCGCTCAGTTTGTAGACAACATACTCACCGAGAGTCAAGTCTGCAGGTCGCTGTTCATCTTTTCCAGTATAAACATCAAATGCCACGATATATCCCGTCACAGCACAGCACATTACCCATACTTTGAAGCCTCGTTTTATAGGTTTCAAGGGTAAATACTGCTTCATTGATGACCTTCCTTTGAAAGCAACCATGCTTTCATCTATTGACAGATACCGCGAGGGAGAAAAATATTATGGGAATTCTTTAGACAATGTGTCCAAAAGTGGACGAACTTTATGCAGTTTGTCGTAGTTCATATCGGATCTTTTAGGCATTCTTGAATTATCTGCTAAATGAAATAGTCGGAGTATTTTCAAGAACCTCTTTAGTGACATCACACGTGCAATCCTGTCGCAATGGAAATTTTCATCTGTAGACCAGTATAACCGAATACTAGGCAGACTGTGGAATCCCATGTATATCAAAATTCCTAAGAAGGCTTTTAGTTCAGACAGATCTAGTGATAAACACTGGTTCTTTTGCGATGCGTATATTTCTGTTTGTTCCATAATATGCCCCATAAGCACGTTAGAGAAAAATAGGGAAAAGTAAGCAATAGGATTACGAAAATCGCTTGGTGGGGCACTTGGACCAAATGGCTGTGTGTACGATGAATCCATAAATAACTTTGGATTTATTCCATGTGATTTCCAGTCAAACAAGTCCTCCTCTCTTTCGTCTTCCGATTCACTCAATCTGAAAGTATCTTCACTATTACGTATCTGCTCTTTTCTACATCTTCGCTCTTCTTCCTTCTCTTCTTCTTCGTCTGTCCCACTATCAGCTTTTGAAAATTCCTTACGCTTCTTTGTTGTTTCTACGCTGTTCTCTCTACTCGTGGAAGCAGAACTTCTCAGTGACTCCTACGGAAACTCATCATCTGCGTCGCTGTCACCATCAATATCGGAATTTTCAGCCTGCTCATCTGTGATTCCTTCAAGTTCTAATGCGATTTGGTTAACTAACCTCTCAAGCTCCTTCTGAGACAAACCCGCCATAATCTGAAATGAAAAGCAATTACTTACCTTTTTCACCTACGCCACTGGATTTTTCGCTACTACAGCGTCGAAACTGAATTAATCATTAATCTGATAAAATGCACAAAAGGAAATTTCATATTGCTCAGAAGACAGAAATTCATTATAATCACATAACCAAGTTTTAATAAATTTGAATTTTTACTAATTGGGTATTAGGTAGATTTTGTTCAAATTCATGAAAAATCTTCCTAGCCGAAATGAATATCTCTTAAAAATTCCTAGATGGTATTAGGGTAGATTGTGTACAAACAATAACAAGTTGAATCATTCAAAAAAAATGTAGTATTTTCCAAAAAAAAAATAATTCCATTCTTGATAAAAAATCGTTATTATTGATTTAGCTAGTTATTCTGAACGAAATTTCAACATGCTGCTTATTTTCCTGTACTTTTTAATTGTAAATCATCCTACTTACCCTTAATTCTGCACAGAAACACTGAATAACAAAAAACAATCAGAGGAGGATGATATTCACGAACATAAACTATTCACTGCATGTAAAATTAATGAATCGGGGATTCCCCGTGGGCATTGGGACAAATTTGCGTGTAGAAATAATATATGATCCTGACATTTAGGAAAAGTATATAAACTTTTTGATGAGTATATTTCCGATTGATTTTGGGCTTTTCCGGGTTGAAAAAATTCAGTTGGAGTTCGAGCAGTAAGTAAGACGAGTAAATCAACATCCTCACCAACAACAACAGTTGTATTTGTCACACTAAATTGCTCTATCGCTGTCTCAATAATAAGTAGGTACATCAGCATCATCATTAGCTTGTTTAACGGATATATTCTCAGCAGTAAACTTAGCTTTCAACATCGAAATAAACCTAGATTTATTGTGATTATTTGCAAAGAATTTCTTATAGTTTAACCTTTATTTTACATAGGCAAGTTACAATCACTAATAGCAAACTTATTTTGGTTCTATAACACCTTTAGTGACGTTCATATGTGGCGTGGAAACGTGTGCAAAATAAGGGAATTACGACTGATCCAACTTTTCAAAGCGTTATATACCTATCCAAAATGGTGGCTTTTGGGAAAAAATTATTGATATATTTTTTGTAGAGAATTTTGTGATCTACAATTTTGTACTGGAGTAATTTTGCGTACTTACATCGTTATTTCATGAAAAAACCTAGTTTTTAATGTAACAAAAATTACTAAAATTACTAAAATCAAACATCCTAAAAGACTGAAATTCTGAAGTTTTATAATTTGCAACATTGGGCCAAGGTTACAATTACTTAATTGTCCTCAACCAATTGTAAATTGATCAAAACTGACAAACTGATAGTATCACACTGTGGAGTCCAATGAGAACCGTTCAACCCGATCAATAAACATGTTATGTAGGTTTCTGTCAAATTCTGACTTTTCTCAAAAGAACAATGTTCAGTCACTTTTAATCGTTTTCATTGTGATCATTACTATAAACTACTTCTTACTCTTACTTTTTGCGCGCACTTTCTAGGGAAGGGCGTGCTATCATTATCCCCAAACGCTGGCCATCCGTTGCCACGATAACATTAGAACGGAAAGAGACTTGAAAGTTTCAGGGTAGGTTGCGCATCCAAATGCGACGGACAAGTTCATTAATGGACATAATCGGCCAAACAGTTGCACGTATAGCTCTTGGTTTCAAACAATTCACAACCGATCGAATTGAAGCTTGGTTGAAGCTGGGCAGACGAAACCCGCCCCTCCACTGCGACCAATCGGTTTATTGTTGCACACATATAATCTATACTTCACCCACAAGCTCAAGTCTCTTGATTAGGGATATGAGTCTGGTGGGTGAGAACTTGTCCAGTTCCCCCAGTCTAAGTTTGTGGACTCCTAGTTCCTCAAATCTGGTCCTGTCCCCAGCGGGACAGTCATACATGATATGTTCGATATACTCGTCATCCTCCAGGCATAGTCTGCACTCGGAAGCCTCAGTCAACCCCAGCGTATTAAGGTGTTTTCTGAGGCCACAGTGGCCCGTGTATACAGCTGTAAGGATTCTCAGGTCTATCCTATTGAATTTGAGACATTATCTGGCTCGTTCAGCAGATGGGCCAGTAATTGTTGAGCGAGCATGTTTGTGTCCAGGTATGCTGCTTCAGGTTTCCTGGACCTTTTGGTCCAACCATCTGTTGTTTTCGCTCACGCTACCCTGAGGGAGTTCCCTCAGGCCGGTTCAGGTCCAATGAGCCCCCGTGCCGCAAATAAGTCCGCCATCTCATTACACCCATGACCCATAAGAGCTGCAGCCTGCAGCGCTCTCCAAGTTCAGAAACTGTGATCCGGCAATCTTGCACAGGCAGGGATTTGCAATTGTCTGAAGTCAAGGTCCTCAAGGCAGCTTCGCTATCCGATAGGATCTTGATTGATCTGTGAGACCAAACTTTCTCAAGTATGAGCTCATACTTGAGAAAGTTTAGCAGCACCTGAAGATAAAATATGTGAAATTATTAGCGATTTCAATAACTACCATCCAAAATTGAAATTCACCCATGAATTCGAAGAACAAAATAAAATCAATTTCTTGGATCTAACACTTATACGAACAAACACTGAAATAAAGACAATTTGGTATACAAAACCTACCTGGAGCGGACGATATTTAAATTTCGAAGCTACAGTCCCAATGATTCATAAGAAAAGTGTGATATCAGGAATCGCTGACAGAGCTCTAAAACTCATAAGGCCAGAATTCAGAAAACAAACAATAAATAAAGCAAAAAATATGCTGATAAGAAATAACTATCCTCTAAAAATAATAAACAAAATTTTCAAAAACAAAATTTTCAGCCTATACAACACAGAGAAAAAAAATACTAAAAAAAGCGAAACTAAAATTCTAAAATACATATCTTTACCATATATACAAGGCCTATCGGAAAAACTAAATACAACATTGAAAGATTATGGAATAAATTTAGCATATAAAAATGTGAATAATTTGAAATTCTTAAACTCAAATTTAAAATCAAAAATTTCAAAAAATAAAATTTCAAATTGTATATACCAAATTAACTGTATAAACTGCCCTAAAGTATACATAGGTCAAACATCACAATATATAAAAGAACGTATCAATGGCCAAAAATTTTGTTAAAATACCACAGCCCTTAAAAAACACGAACAAATTGAAGGGCATAAAATGGATTTTGAAAACTTTCATATTTTAGATAGAGAAAAAAATTGTAAAACCCGAAATATATTAGAAATGATTCATATCAAAAAAGAGAAAGAAGCTATGAACGATAAAACTGACACCAAAAACTTGGCACAAATATATTTCAATTTAATAAAATGATAGAAAATGAAAATATAGATCCCAGTTTTTTAATTTTATCAACTTACACAGCTATCGCTGTCTTGAAGTGATAAAATTATTTGATATTTTGAATCATGACATTATTTTCAATTTTGACAGTTGTAATTTGTCAAAAATTAGTATTAGATTTTTATATTATACATCCTTGAAAAAGGCCAATCAAGGCCGAAACATATGTTGGATATTATATAAAATGAAAAAGTAAATATTGTTTTACTAGTCAAACACAACGTGCTACAATACCCAAGAAAACTTTTACAAAAATTTACATATATATATATATATATATATATATATGTAACAATTTCGGTTAAGGGTGTAGAGACTCGGAAATTTAAGGAGAAATAAGTGTACTCTTCTTTCTCAACCAAGCTTTCGCAATGTATTTATTGCATCTTCAGGGTTTCTACAAAGAATATATTACAGTATGACTTTGAATACATATAAATTTGTTGTTTACATACCGAATTCGAGGTTAAATTGTAAACTCATCAGTTTTACGAAACAGGAATGTTCTTCAGAGTTAAAATATAACATATATGACAAACATTACATTAAAATAAATCAAATTAGGACGGGACAATATAGTCATTGTTTTTAAAAAGAGGATGAAATATGCCACTTTCTTTCACATGTGGATTTTGACTGAAGTTAGAATATTCGATGGTTTAATTTGTTTTCATCTTCTTCATTCGTCAACTGGACCGTCATAGTATTCACCATTTTTAGCCTGTTCTAGAAGGTAGATATAGATGTTGCTCAATTTGTTGGTGTCTGATTTTTGGGCGCATGTTCTAGGGGAACATCGTCCTATCATTTCGTCCAAATGTCTGTAATTTTCGAATTTCGTGCTGAAAATTGGCTAATAGACTAATTCGGACTCCCTGATCACGAATCCGGTGTCAGATTTTTGGGTGCCGTACGGCCGGCCGGCCGGCCGTAGGCACGATAACAGGAGCACCGAAGGTCCTATCGACTTCAAACTTTCAGGGTAGGCTTCTGATCAAAATACGACGGTTGAGTTCGTTAACGGGCAAAATCGGCCGGACGGTTTAGGAGTTATAGACATTTAAAATTTTGAGGTTATTTCCCTGATATTTCAGGAACTAAAGAAGATGTTGAATCGAAACTTGGTAGTCAGTTCGAGGATATAAACGCGCAACTTTTGGCAAAATTCTGTTATGATCGAAATGTTGGTAATTTTTAAAAAAATATTTCTTTTAATTTTTTCGAAAAAAAAAATTTTTTTTCGTGAACAATTCATCAGATTGCAACAAAAACTTGTACTAACGTCAATTGTAGTATTTTGCAACATTGTGCAAAATTTTGGCTCTATACGATTTCAATTTCTGGAGATATAAGACAAAATGTGTCAAATTTCCTGGGTCTCTCTCAGTATTTTCATCGATTATTCTATGAACTCTTTGAATTCCACCGAAAACAAATTCAAAGACATAAACATAAAGAATCAAGTCATAGTTTAGACGTCGAAAGAAGGACGATGTTGATCGACTTGAAAAGTACCTCATTTGACGGCTGTTTGTCAAATCAATTAATTCCAATAATTGATGTCAGATTTCCTACATACCAAGTTCAAACACATTTTATTATATGGAAAACACTTATTATGATCACGTTCTACAGGAATTGATACTAAATAGAAGCTAGATGAAGATTATTGTAATGGAAAATTTGTGTTCCAGAATAATATTAAGGTATTCAACATGATACTGCTTTTTTTCTTTACTGGTCAGTACGGGCCACAAGGAAGATGAACATGCGCCCAAAAGCTCCTGTCCACAGGGCTTGAACCAATTTTTTTATTTATGGTATTATCACACCTGTTTATTTGAACCATCTCATGAATGAGTCTCTTTTGATAATTGTTTTGTGTTTTTAATATCTTTACATTCTGAAAATCTATCTGATGGTTATTATTATGCGCATGCGTTGCCAATGCACATCTGTCTTTATACCGGGGGTGATATCTGACTTGTGTAGTGCGATTCTGTTTTTGACCCACTGAGATGTTTGGCCCACGTATTATTTCTCCTTAAATTTCCGAGTCTCTACACCCTTAACCGAAATTGTTACATATACAGGAAGACTCTTAGCACAGTGAACTATATATAGGTACATATATATATGAACAGTAATTTTACCTAGTTTTATATTATATTTGAAACAATTAGTTGGGTGTCTAGGTTAGAGTTTAAAAACCGTGGAACAATTTATTTAATATAGACGTTTCGGCGCATCCGCCTTCTTCAGTATATTACATTCATCACAATGGACATCTAAAAACTACATATATTAATTACAATAAATAAATTTCATGCAAACATCTCACTATGCGTTATTGTTGTTGTTTCAGTTTCGTCGAGTGTGTACTGTCATGTTTATGTCATAGTTTCGAGCGTCAGTCTGTTGTCCCTGTGTGTATGGTATGTCCGTGGTGGATTCTCTTGTCTGTTGTGTGTTGTATAGTCTGTGTGTCCTCTGTTTTATGAGTCTATGTATAATATCTCTAGGGTAGTGATTGAGGCTCAAAAGTTTCTTTACTTCCACTAGTGTTTTCTGTCAGAGTACTGGTGATGTTAGCCTTAATGCCCTGTCAATGTATCCTGTGACTGTACTTTTCTTTTGGGAATGGTGGTGACTGGAGTTAAAGTCTAAAATGTGGATGGAGTTTTGTTCTTTCCTATACCATTGTGTCATTAATTCTCCATTTTCTCTCATCAGTGTCATATCTAGAAAGTTTAACCGATTATTTGATTCTTCTTCGAGTGTAAACTGTATTAATTCATGGATACTGTTAAATTGGTCTAGGATCCTATTTATTTTCGTTGGTGTTGTTATAATCAGGCAATCATCTACGTAGCGTTTGTAAAAGGTCGTTTTATAATTTTTCATAACTTTTTCTTTAATTAATTCCATGACTAACTGGGCTATAGTGCTTGATATTGGGTTACCCATAGCAACTCCCTTGATTTGTTTGTAAAAGTTGTTTTCATATTGGAAATAGCTGTTATTTATTATAAATTGGATTGTTTCTATGAGCTTCTCTTTGGGTATTGTTGTGTAACGTTCAAATTTGAACGTACGCTCTAGAACATGCGCAAGGGTCGCCAATACTCGAGCGCAAGTGTTGAGTAATCAGAGTGAGGTGCTCCATCAGATTCATTATTATTCTGAATGCGGTTCGTACTTCTCGAAGCAGAATTATTATTGAAAGAAAATTTTCTTAACCACTAAAGTGGGATTTGATGACATTCGCTTCAAGTAAGGGTAGAACTGGAGTGGTGTTGTGAACACCATATTACGATTAATTCGGAGTTAAGAAATAATAAGGTAACCGAAGTACTTGACACTTTTGAGGGAAATTTCTTAAACATTGTATATTTTAGCGCTACGAGAGCGATTTGTTGTATAGGAAGCACCAGTCCGATAGTTCCGACCTCCCAACTACGCACAAGGACGTCAGTACTTAACGGGGCGTTCCATCCCTTGCACCCCGAGGAACATTTGTGCCGTTTCATAAACCTCGCTAAGTATACTACCCAGTTGATTTCATATGAACCTCCTATATTCAGTATATGCCTATTCTTTTACGAAGAAAGATATGTAGATTTATGTATAATATTTGTAATCTCGAAATTGCTGGCTATGCCTCACAGTGGGATTATATGATTGAATATCGATTATTTAGGAGAAAGCATTCTAACATTAAGGTACTAACAGTTGAATTTGATGATTTATTGAATGAGTGATTGTGATGGCGAGTGGAAAATAATAAAAAAAAGATACATATACATATGAGTGTTATCCTGTTATTGAACCCTACCAAGTAGAGAAGAAGGAGAAGGTATTCATTGTTTTATTTTTTTATCATTGTACGTTAGAACGAGGAAAATTCGAGCTAGCTGGGGTTCTAGCGTTACAGTTGTGTGCTGTGATATTGTTTCCCATTTACTTTCAATTGCTTGTCTTGTTAAATCTCTAACCTAGACACCCAACTAATTGTTTCAAATATATATATATATATATATATATATGTGTTCGGATAGGTTTCCGCGGCTAACAATGTTAGGAATAAGAAGGTTCCGGGTTGGACCGCGTCTGGAGTTTAATGTCGTTCGACGTTTCGGCTCCGATTTTGGAGCCATTATCAAGAACAAGATGTAAAATGTGAATTAACGCCGGGGTCTCAATCTGCCTACTCCCCAGGTTTCATCACCAGTACTCTCGGAGATCACTGTATTTCTACTACTTCGAGAAGACTGATTAACGGAAGATCGAGATGCTGTATTTATACTTGTCGAGGTTGGGGTAGGAGTGGGGATGGTGGGGGTACTGGTAGCGGTTGGGGTGACTATGGGAGGAGGGAGACGAGAAATCAAGGGTTTCCACGTACGAGGTAATCTTTGACTATCGTCGCGTTTGTTAAGGCAATCTGGACGTCTTTCAATTTCAAGGGCTTCACGAATAATACGGCTGGTAAGCATTTTTTCTATTGCAATGGTTCTGCTGCTAGCAAAGTCAATTTTGTGACCTGTATCAGCATGATGTTTGAAGAGTGCTGAGGATGATTCAGCTTTGCGTACTGCTAGTTGGTGTTCGTATACTCTGTTAGTCACGCGTCTGTTAGTTTGACCGATGTATGACCTTGGACATTCGGAGCATGGTATCTCATATACACCGTGGGATTCATTGGGAATGGAATCTTTCGGTGAACGGAGAAAGTTAGAAATTTTATTGTTTGCAGTAAAAATAGTTTTTATTTCCTGTTTCTTAAGGATGCGACCTATTTTGTCGGTAACACCTCGGATAAAAGGAAGGAAAGCTTTGTGAGGAAATCTCTCTGGAGGTTCCTTTTGATCATGGGAATGTATCAGATTTCTACGGAAAGATTTATTAATTTGATATCTGCTATACCCATTCTGGAGCAGAGCAGACTCGAGTTGCTTAAATTCATGTTGTCTGTGATTATTGTCTGTGAGTTGGATAGATCTGTGGACGAGGGAGTTTAAAACGGAATTGATTTGTGAGGGATGATGATGGGAGTTGGCATGCAGGTATCGATTTGTATGGGTGGGTTTTCTGTACACAGTGTGAGTGAAAGAATTATCAGATTTTGTAATAAGGACATCAAGAAAGGCAATTGAATTATTGTTCTCCAGTTCCATCGTGAAATTGATGTTCGGATGGATACTGTTGAGATGGTCTAGAAATTGTTGAAGAGTATCGGAACCATGGGGCCATATGACAAACACATCATCTACGTATCTTTTCCAACACGTAGGTTTGAGGTGAAATGTTTCAATAGCCTTGGTCTCGAACTCTTCCATGAATATATCCGCGAGAACCGGGGAAATGGGAGAGCCCATGGCGGCACCTAAGACCTGTCTGTAATAGCTACCTTGAAAAAGAAAATATGTACTCGTCATGCAATGGTTGATGAGAGTAAGACAGTCTTTAGATATCTTGTGTTTGTTTTGAAGTATTGTGACGGTTTCATTGAGAGGAATGTTTGTAAAAAGAGAAACGACGTCGAAGCTTACTAGAATGTCAGATTTTTGAATTGGAAAGTTTTTAAGAGATTCAATAAAGTGGAAAGAATTTTTGACATGGGATGAAAATTCTTCTACTAGGGGTTGGAGAGTAGAAGCTAAATATTTAGCAAGACGATGAGTAGGTGAGCCAAAGGCACTTACAATGGGCGAAGCGGAATGTCGGGTTTATGTATTTTTGGAAGACCATATATTCGGGGGGTGCGAGATGATTTTTCCCTAGGTGTGATGGATTTTTTAATGTCCGTCGGGAGTTTTGTGGAATTTATGAGGGTTTTGGTTTTCTTTTCGAGATAGGTGGTTGGGTCTCGTGGAGTTGTTTGGTATTCGGGAGTATTCAACAATGATGACATTTTGTCGATGTAGTCACTCGTATTCAATATAACTGTAGCATTACCTTTATCTGCCGAAGAACAATAATATGAGGATTATTGTGGAGATTTTTAAGGCATGCTTTTTCGGCACGTGTAATGTTGGGAGGAGGAAGTTTCACTCTTCTCAACGTAGTGGCGATATCTTGCCGAGTTTCTTCGGCTTGGATCTCAGGAAGCCAAGCCGAAGAAACTCGGCAAGATATCGCCACTACGTTGAGAAGAGTGAAACTTCCTCCTCCCAACATTACACGTGCCGAAAAAGCATGCCTTAAAAATCTCCACAATAATCCTCATATTATTGTTCTTCCGGCAGATAAAGGTAATGCTACAGTTATATTGAATACGAGTGACTACATCGACAAAATGTCATCATTGTTGAATACTCCCGAATACCAAACAACTCCACGAGACCCAACCACCTATCTCGAAAAGAAAACCAAAACCCTCATAAATTCCACAAAACTCCCGACGGACATTAAAAATCCATCACACCTAGGGAAAAATCATCTCGCACCCCCCGAATATATGGTCTTCCAAAAATACATAAACCCG